>CP137870.1:0-1363337 GCA_034406715.1 Rhodotorula mucilaginosa
TTTGCCCTTCCGAGAATGTCGAGCATGCCTGGCCGGGAACCCTTGATGTCTCCCTCGGTCGCTACCCGTGCACGAGCGTCAGTTGCGGGGACTCGAGGACAAGAGGATTCAGGTCGTCCCACCCTGTTTGTAGACGCTATACCTGTGCGAGGTGCGCGCGAAAACGGGTGAGCCCCACTTGGTGAACTTCGACGAAACGACAACACCACTCGAGAACGCACAGCTGAAGTTTCTGGTCGTACGTAGTCTGGATCGGGCCACTCTTGGGCAGGCTGTCCGCGCGATTCGGGTCAGTATGAACAGCCGTAGAGAGACACGCCGAGAGCGCACTCACCTCTGGATCATGTCGACCGCGCGTTCGAATCGCCTGCGTACCGAGAAGACCGAGCAAATGAGCTTCAGATGAACCCTCAGATCGCAGCACAGCCCAACGGAATAAAGAGGACTTGCGCGTGAATCCACTCGGGCGAAGACGCGAGCGGATGCGGAGGAGCAGCGTGTGCTCGTGACCCGGCAGCGCTGCCAGCGAAGCGGCTGTGCGTAGAGTACGACGAGATCGACGTCATCCCTGCGCGTCCTCAGCGGGCGTGTCGGTATAGCGGAGGTTGAGCGTGGTCAAGCGGCGGCGATAACGAAAGCCGGAGACCTCGTCGAGTGGGGGTTCTCGTCCAATTAGCATAGGCAGAAGGCAGGAATGCTATAGCGCCACCAAGTACAGCGAGAAACACGCGAAAATAACAGCAAAATCCTTTTGAAAGATCAAGCTGTCAGACTTTGAAATAGAAAAGCTGATTCTCCTCTAGCCCTCCTCAAATCACCGCGAATTGCATACTCGACCGGCCCGGACTACCTCCCCGCAACGCTGCCCGCCAAGCCAACCGCACACACATCCCCACCCGTGCCCTTGCTGCCGCCGACGATTCTCCCGACCGGCAACCCAAACGCCTCGTTGACGACGTCGACGTCCTTGGCCATCGACTGGAGCGTCCGCGTCAGGTGGTCCAGTCCCGACTGCTGCGACGACAGGATCTGGGAGCGTTGCATGCGTAAATCGTGGTCAGTCGGAGGCTGGCTGGAGAACAACTCGAGAGCTCAAACACGGGCGCGCACCTCGAGGATCTGCCGGAGTCCGTCTTCGTCGGCGACGGCCCATGACGCAGCGGCGGCTACATCGGAATCCTCCCCAGAACCGTGAGCCCGCTTGGCCTTGACCGCCCCGACTCCAGCCCACAACTCGCCCGTCCTGGCCTTGAGAGCCTCCACCTCGGCCTTCATCCCCTCTAACCTGACGCGCAACTCGTCCTCGTCCCTCCTCACACTCGCATTCTTCATCGGCCCCAACCCCGCTCCCGCCTTGGCGACCAACCTCGTCACCCTCGCCTGGAGCGCGACGGCGTTCTGCCTCGCCCGGAGGGTCCGGAGCGAAGTCGTCAGCGAGTGGGTCGACGAGAGCGAGTCGAGGTGCGCGTGGATTTGATCGAGGAGGGTTTGGTGCTGCAGGTTCAGGCGCTGTTGCAGCTCGAGGCGGTGCTGCACGGCCGGGAACCCGAGCGCCAGCGCCGGGATCAGTCTGCGCGGGCGGGAGGCTTTCGTCAGTGTCGAGGCAAATTTCCACAAAGAGACAAGGGCGCACCTCTCCGGATCGGGGTTCTCCCTCGTCGCGCGGTCCCACTCGTCCCTCCTCGCCCCTTCGACCGGTCGGCTATACATCGCCGCGCTCTGCCCCGCCGGCAGTTCGTTGTAGAAGTACGTCTGGAACCGACATTTCGTCTGCGAGGCCGGGTCCCACGCCTCCTTGATCGCGACGAGGCGGGATTCGATGCTCGGTTCGTTGGCAGAGGGAGGGAGCGGGTCGCCCAGTTTAGGGATCGGCGGGGCGTTCGTCGGCTGAGGGGCTGAGGACGGAGCGAACGAGTTTCCGAACAGCGAAGCGGTCGCGGCGGATTGAGACTGCCCAAACAGCTGAGGGGCCGTCTGCTGTTGTTGTTGTTGCTGTTGTTGTCCGACTCCTGCACCAAAGAGTCCCGAGGGTTGTGCGGTCGTCGTGGATCCAAACAGTCCGCCGGACGAGGGAGCGGTTGACGCGCCAAAGAGACCGGTCGATGGGGCAGTGGCGGGTGCGGCTCCGAACAGAGATGTAGTAGTTGCTGGTGCTGCCGACGCTGCTGGTGCGGTCGACGCTCCAAACAGCGATGGCGTTGCTCCTCCTCCTCCGAAGCCTGAGGGAGCGAAGCCAGTGAGCGGGGACAGACTCTCGAGTGCGAGGCAGAGCACCAGGTTCGCTCACTAAAGGTGGCGGGTTTCGGCGCGGCAGCAGGCGCAGCGGCGGGTGTCCCTGTAGAGACCAGGTGTCAGCCAACTTTGAGGGGGAGAGACGAGACGAGAGCGCAGACTGACCGAACGAAAAGGTGGCCATCGCGCACTCTCTCGTCGTCGCGGGGCAGCAGATGGTCAGACTCGGAGCGCGTACAGAGAGCGAGTGTAGAGAGAGCAGAGAGAGCGAGCGAGTTGCGTGCCTCCCCTTGAGCCATTCGAGGTGCTTCCGCGTCAGACTTTGTCGCTCAACTCTCTGCACTCCAACTCCTCACAGCGAGCTATACAGGGCTACCTGCTAGTCATACTATCCGTCCCTAGAACGTGCGCAATCCAGCCTGCCTTCACTCGAACCGGTAACGAGTTGAGCAACCATGTTCGTCTCCTTCTCCTGATCGCAACTCAGCTCGCACAGATGATGATGATCAACTCACCCACCTCTACACAGGCCCAAATCCGCAAAGCACAAGCGAGAACGAGCCGCAGATTTCAAGGCGAGTAGCCCACGTACAGAGACCCAGAGCCTGTAACTGACGAGCGACGGTCCTCCAGAAAGCGAAACTGAAACTGGGCAAGGGGAAGCAACTCGCCCAGAATGCCACCGACACCTCGATCGCCTCGAAAGGGATCAGCCTGCCCTCCCAGTCCCTCTCGACCGCCGGCTCCAAAGGCTCCGAACCCACCTCGCGCCGAAACCTCACCCTCGCCGAGTTGCTGATCCAGTCCCGCCACTACTCGACCCCCGTCAAGCGCCAAGCCCTCCAAGAAGCCCTCGAACTCGTCACCGCGCACCCCCACCTGATCCAGCAACACCTCCTCGGGTTGACCACTTCCCTCGCCCACCTGGTCGCCGACCCGAGCGCCAGCGTCCGCTCCCTCGTCCGCCAACTCGTCCACCAACTCGCCTCGCAACTCCCGCGCGCCTCGTTCGTCCAAGTATGCGCCCCGCCGATCGTCCTCTACACCCTCGCGGCCTTGTCGGCCCTCGAAGACCCGATCCGGATCGACGCCCTCCGCCTCGTCGACCTCCTCCTCCAAGCCATCCCCGCCGAACTCGTCCGCGGCTTTGATCCCCACGGAGCCGTCCTCTCCCCCAGTGACGATGAGAAGGACGACTCGGTCACCGGACCGCGCATTCTCGACTCGCTCCTCTCGCTCCTCAAAGTTCGCCGGAACGACCAAGTCGAAGGGGCGACTTCGGGCGCCGCCACCCTCTCGGACCTCTCGCCCGAAGCGCGCCTCGCCGTCCTCTCGACCCTCGAAGCCTTCCTCGCCGCCGCCGCCGCGTCCCAGCGCGCCTCCTCCTCCTCCCCGGCCAGTTCAGGCACCGACGCCTGGTACCTCGCCGGCGCGTTCTCGTCCCCCGAGGCGTTCCAAGATTTCCTCGCCAGCAGCAGCAGTCACCACGGCGGCGGTTCATCCTCGTCGTCCTCGTCCAGATGCCGACCGATCGAACCGTACGCGGCACTCGCGAACGTGCACGCCAACGACCAGTTCGCTCTCAACTCCCTGGGCCTCTTGACTCCCCCAACAACACCTACCGCTACATCTACCTCGGCGACGAAGAAACCCTCCCTCCTCGCCTTGCTGCACCCGACCCTCCTCTCTTCGTTCTTGGACTCGGCGCCGACGGCTTTGAACCCCTCAGCAGCAGCCACCGGTCCCTCTAGTGGCGGTGATCACCTCGCGACAGTGACAGCCGTCGTCGCCGTCGCTCGACAACTCTTCACCTCCGAACTGAGTGGAAACGGCCAAAACTCCACGCCAACGCAGGCGACTCGCCGAATGTTGCTCGCGTTCCTGACCCACGCGAGCCCTTACTTCCCCTTCGGTGCCGACGTCCTCGCCTCGTCCTCCTCAAGACCCACAGCCGCTCAACAAGCCTCGGAAGCGAAATTCCTCTCCCTCAATCTGGCGTTCGCCGAACTGAGTTCGCTCCTCGTCCTCTCGGACCGCAAAATTTCGACGACAAACGAGCAAGAGGCGCAGGCCGCAAACAAGAAAGGCAAGGCGCGAAGAAGAAAAGTCGAGTCAGACAAGGGGGGAGGAGTCGAGGCGGTTGTCCTTGATCGCGTACAGGAATGGGTTGTCCAAGCCCTCCGCGGCGAGGTGAGCGAGCGCGGGCGAGGGTTCACTCATATCAAATGGAACAAGGACGCTGACTTCGAACGAAACTCCGCGCAGCTCACTTCTTCCTCCTCACCAATGGGCACCCCCCTCTCCCCCTCGGCGTTCGAGTCCCTCGCCCCGACCCTCTGGGCCCTCTTGAACCAATCCGACCCCGCTCGATCCACCGAAGTGTTCAGCGCCGTGGTCGATTATTTTACGCGGCAACAGACGAACGCGAGCGTCGATGGACGGACGGGCGAGGCGAAACGGCGCGCGGGAGAGTTCATCGCGCGATGCGTCTTGGTGAGTTTTTTTCTCTCGCGTCGTGTCGTCGTTCTTTGTCAAGTGGCCGAAGACCTCAGACTCTGGCCAAGAACCCAGTGCTGACGAAACACACCCGCAGATCCACTCGTCGCCGTCCTACATCGCCCCCTTTGACCTCGAACCGCTCGCTTCGAAATTGCCCGCGACGCTCTCTCCCAACGCGAAAGACACGAAGACCAACGCCCTCGCGAGGTGGCTCGTCGCGTTGCCCAAGTATCTGTGGGAGCTGGGGAACACGGCTGCGGATCTGCCGCCTCGAGAAGCCGAGATCGAGGTGAGTTCGAGTCGCCGAGAGAAAGCTGTCCCTTGGTGCCTTGACTGGCACTCGGAGCTGACTCTCCGTGATCCCGCGCAGCTCGTCCTGTCGGTTCTGCTCAAGCTCGTCCAGCAAGGCGAACGCGGTTTGATCCCCCGAGCGGTAAGTAGTCATCTCTCGCTTCCGGCATGAGAGTTTCGACAACTGACACGCACAATACTGTCGCCACCCACGCGCGCAGACGCTCGAATCGCTCTCGCCACTTCTGACGCCCTTCTTCCACCTCGTCCATCCCAAGACGCACGCATCCCATCCCGGGCCGTTCACGCGACTCGACCCCTCGACGTCCTCTGCGAGTCGTCACGCGCTCGACTTGGTGTGGTACCTCGCCCGGCCGGATTCCGACCCATTCAACTCGACGGTGACGGGACTCGTCGCGGCTGTTGAGCGGGCGTGCGCTCTAGTCGGAGGGGAGGCAGCGCAGAGATGGGAGTCGCTCCGCGTTCGGTCGACGGCAGTGTAGCTCGAGGTGCAACTCCTACCTTGGATGTCGATTTTCAGCATGATGACGAGTGCGAGCGTAGGCCATCCGCTCGCGTAGGCCATCAGCTCTCAAGTCTCTTGCATTGCAAGTCTAGACGTGCCGAAGTTTCCGCGGGGTTCCGAGCAAGTCCGACTTGTCCCCCACTTTGCGACTTTTCACCTTGAACTCGATTCACCGCTCCAGCGCTCCACGGACGCACTGCCAGTCCAGCGCAACGTATCACGCGCCGCGATGGAGTCGCCCACGCCGTCGCTGCGCGAGCTCGAGGACGCGTACGACTTGCTGCCTCCTGGACCGATGCTGCCGCTGCCTCCGGGCGTCTACACGCTCCTGCCGCTCGCCGAACAGTGCGACAACCTCGACTTGCCGACCGAACGCGTCTGGGACAACCACGCGTGCAAACGGAGGTGGGACGAGCATGTCGCGCGGCGGCAACCCGTGGTCCACACCGAAGACTCGGCTCTGGCAGACGACGACGACGACGACGACGAAGAGGACGACGACTCGGAGAACACCGCCGACGAGTTTTTGACGCCCTTCTTTGTCGCGCTGCCGTCTCCGCCGCTCGGAACCCCCGCCTCAAGCACTCCCGCTCGCCGTCGCTCTTCCGCCGCCGCATCGCAGAGGCCAGCATTCTCAGCCATGACGCCCGTAACCCCGTCCGGCCCCTCCCCATTGACCGCGGCCCCACCCTCCAACAGCACCACCCTCTCGTCGCAACCGATCGGGTTCCTCCGACCGCGCATCGTCCGCGCCCTGATCGAAGACAACCGCCGCCTCATCTCGATGAACTGCAAACCCGTGTGGGCCTTTTCCCCACCGATCGCCTTCCCCCCGCCGCCGGCCAAGACTCCCGAACGGAGGCGGAGCAGCGTCGCCCGCTCGCGCTCAGCGAGCGTCAAGATGACTCGCACGCAGAGTTTCTACGAAGGCGACTCGACTTCCGGCCTCAACCTCGACGATGTCCTCCGCGGCTTGAAGGCCATGTCCCTGTCCTCCTCGTCAGGACCGTACGCCGTCGGATTCGAAGAGTGGGTCAACGCCGAAGGACCGGAAGCGCGCAGGGAGCACATGGACCGCATCGTCCGCGGCTGGAAAGCCAAGGGACTCTTTCCCGAATGTCTCGGCGGTGCGTCGCGTGGGACAGAACACCCTAAAGACTCCCGCTGACGTTTTTTTGGGGAGAACTCGCAGGCTGGCGCGACGAAGAATACGTCGTGTACGCTCCGGGGGCAGGTCGCGGCGTGCCGGCGACGTTCCGCGGTCCGCAACAAGGCGATGCGAACCCTTTGCCCGGATCGAACGAGGCGTTCCGGATGGAACGGTCCGCGTGTTCGCTCTTCGGCGTGACGACTTTTGGAGTCCACTGCACGGGTGAGCGCAACGGTCGGCGTGGATCGGGAGATTACACGATCACTGACTGTGTCTCGCGCACGACAGCCTACGTCGAAGAGCAGGACGACCAGCCGATGCGGATCTGGGTCCCCAAGCGCTCGCCCAACAAGCAGACGTGAGTTTTCGCATCCGGGATCCGAATCCTCCCCGAACCCCTGAAGCCCACACGTCCGCCCGCGCAGATGGCCCTCGATGCTTGACAATAGCGTTGCAGGCGGAATCACGGCGGGTGACTTGCCTCGCAAATCCGTCATCCGCGAATGCGCCGAAGAGGCGTCCCTCGACCCTGAATTCGTTGCCCAACGCGTTCGCCAAACCAACGTCATCACGTACAACTACCGCACCGCCGAAGGGTGGCTCTCGCCCGAAGTGCAGTACTGCTTCGACTTGAAATTGCCGGATCCCGAATCCGAGGAGGGCGGGGTAGTTCTGACGACCAATCCGGACGACGGCGAAGTCGAGAGCTTCTCGCTCATGACGGTCGAACAAGTCGTCGAGAACATGGTGGCGGGCAACTTCAAGCCCAACTGTGCCCTGTGAGTCCCCATCCCATACGATCTGCTCCTCCAGGTGCTGACTTCGAGCGCGCACAGCGTCCTCCTCGACTTTTTCATCCGCCACGGCCTTTTGACGTCCGAATCCGACACGCGGTTCCTCGACATTGTCTCTCACTTGCACCGACCTATGAGTCTGCCCGGACCGGCGTAGAGAAAAAGAATGCAAAACAAAGCAATTCAACAAAGTTTCGAGAGTTCGTGAGTAAGTGAGGGGCTCAAGTTCGTGACTAGTGACTGGGAGAGAATGCATGCGAGGCGAGAGAGGCGCGAATTTAGCGGGAACAACAGGGAAAGCGTGTGCTACCAGAGCTCGAAAAAAGGCGGTGATACAGTGTCTATGTGTTGACCTCCCATTGGAGGTTGACGGCGTTGGCCCATGCGTGCGCCTCTTTCCGGTTCTTGTACGGATCGGCCGCGCAACGAAAGTAGCACACGGCCTTGTCGCCAATCTTGAGTCGGAGGACTGCAACCCCCGAAGAGTCAATTCCGGGTACAACCGGCACGATAAACACACAAGGACTCACGATCGTCCACTCCGTCGACGCTCGCGGGCGGCTTGGCGCGGTGATGTCCGCCTTGGAGTGCGGACCGTCCACCCGTCAACCGGAGCACCGTGTACAGCTCCACCGGCGAGTTGGGATCAGAGTCCGACGGAGGCGGGGGCATCTTGACAAGCACGAGCAGGTCGTTGCAGAGCAGTCCGGTCTGGGGGAGATCGAGGTCAGTGGGACGGCGAAAAGTCGGACAATGACCGCAGTAAACAGCCTCACCAGGCTCATCTCTTTAGTTTCCGTGTACAGCGTAAAGACTTGTTCGTCTGCGGTATCGTCTGCAAACCCAGCACCCGGCAGAGGCGGCTCGAGTTGCATCGTCGTGCGCTTGACGGAGCGAACGAGGGTCTGCAGCGAAAGAGGAAGGTCAATCCGGGTCCTTCACCTCAAGACGCACCCATGAACGCACCAGAGCTCCACTGCGCAAAAGAGTCCGATGCGGCTGAACCAAGGGCGACTTGAACTTGGAAACGAGCCGGCTCTGCCACATGACGAGTTGGGCGCGCCCCTCGTTCTCGCGCTTGCTCTCGTTGAGCATGAGCGCGATTTCTTCGAGATCGCGGACCGCTTGCGCGAGCGCCGAGCCAGAGTTGTCGTCCCCGACCGGGGTGCACGACGCCAGAGTGCCGAGGAGCATGCGGTAACGGGGGATACGCTGGATCGGCAAGAGCAGATAAGACTCGAGCGAGATCTGCGAGTGCGAGGCGTGCGATCGACAGCGCTGCGAGGGAAAAAAGCGGTCAGCATCCAAAAAACGTCACCCGCAGCAACAGGGTCACCGCACCTTGAGCCAACTCTTAATCCGCTTCTTCTGGCTCGACGACAGCGTCGACTGGATTCCGGCAGCCGCATCATACGAATACGAATACGAGGCGAGGCCGCCGATCGCGGGAGAGATCGGACCGGGCAAGAGAGGTGAGCGAGACGGAGTCGGTTGTGCCCAGCTCTGAATCCGGGCAAGCGCGTCGTCAAAGCCGTTGATGTAGGAAGAGTAGATCCTGTGCCGTCGCGCTGGAAGGTCAGCTCCTGGATAAACGGTCGATCGAACACGAAAACTCACTTCATGAACGAGACATGACTGCTAAAGACTTTGCCAATCTCGTCGGCGACGACGCGCGAATCGGCACTGCTCTCGCCGGCAGCGATCAGATCGGGCAGCAGGATCTTGGCGTGAAAGTCGCGAATCGCTTCCTGGAGACGAGCGTGCCTGTGCGTCAGTTTACGCCCCAGATCAGTCGCCGCACATGCCCACAAAACGCACCACATTGCCAAAGACGGCCCTCCGTTCGATCGCAGGGACGACGGTGTCGCGTTTGCCGCCAGTCGACGACGCACTCGGCGCTGTTGCGGCGGCAGCACTCGCGACATAGATCGCGCACAGCTCTTGTAGGCCGCGCAAGTACGACTTTTCGGTCGAGACGATCTCGTCGATGACGGCCGCGCGCTTCACCGGATCGTCTGCTCGCGGGAGCACGGGCTCCTCTACCGGGGGCGCGTCTCCAACGGGAAGAGAAGCGTCCTCGAAGGACGAAGCGTGCGATCCTCGGTGAGCCGAAGAGCCTGTCGAAGGAACGCGCCTCGAGGACTGCGCTCGCCGCAACGAACCGGGCGAAGGCGACCGTGCGTAGCTGCCGCCAGGAGACAAGGCACCGAGGGAAGGCGAGTGGCGCAAGGCCGGCGAAGAGGCGTCGAGCGGGATGGTCGGCAGCGACAAGTCCGGCGACAAGTCGTCCAGATCGCGCAAGTAGGACAGGACTGCTTCCAGCGCAGCCGGCTGACTTGCAGTCATCGCACCGAGCAAGTCGGCACCGCCCGAGACCTTGAGCGCGAGGAACGACTGCCGTTTGTTCGTCCGGGGCCGAGACTTGGTCCGACTGCGCGACGATGATGACGAGTTGCCGCCAAACATGCCAATCCTCGACATTGTACCCTGTTCGGCATCCGATTCCTCGTCGCGCGTCACGGGCTGGGAGACGGTACGATTCGATGTCGCGGCGGCGCGCTTCGAAGCGGAAGAAGCCGACCGGAGTCGACCCGTCGAGACCTTCTTCAACAGTCGACCCCACTTACGCTTGTCCTTGGCGTCGGCCGGCGAGTCGTCGTATGGAGGTATCGGAATTTGGGCGCCTCCGAAAGTATCGGCCCGAGGACGAGTCGGCGTCGCGACTTGCTCGTCGGGAACGGGAGATCCGGCTGCGGATCGAAACATGGTCGGCGACGCGAGCGGTGGCGAGACGGCGCCTGACGTTTCGAGCGCCCCGAAGGTGGAGAGACTCGTCAAAATCGGAGAGGACTCGGTTCGGACTGGTGCAGCCGGCGGCGACAAGACCGAGTGCGAGCGTTGCCGACCCGCGTGAGGCACAGGAGGCGACGTGACGACGTCCGTTGCTGTGGGAGAGTGCAGCAAGAGCGGACGGACGAGGTTGTGAATCTGCCAGTGGAAAGGGTTCCCGTCGATCAAGAGCTGCTCGAGCGCGCTCAGGCGCGAGATCCAGGTCGGAAGGGTCCGCAGGCGATTGTTCCGCAGCGTGAGCGTGTGGAGCCGTGTGAGCTGCGCGAGCGAGTCGGGCAGGGAGGTGATGTTGCAGTCGTCAGCGAGGAGGACGTTCAGGGCCGGAAGGGTGCCGAGAAACGTCGGCAAGACGCCAGTTGCGAGGGGATTGCCGTGGATGTCGAGCTCTTCGAGGAAACAGCATGCGCCGATCGCAGTCGGGATCTCGGTCAGTCCGCAGGACCTGTGGGAGATGAGAGATCAGATTCTGGGGCAAGATGAATACGGCCGACTGGAACGCACCCAATGTCGAGGACGACGAGCGTTTGTGAGAGAGACGAGATCGAACTCGTCAAGAGCGGGGCGATCTGTAACGGTGTCTGACACCGCGCGAGGATCAGATGGGTGGTGTCTGTAGAGAAGTGGAGCGGTGAGTTTGAGGCTCGCAAAATGGACGAACACGAAAGACCAGGACTCACTCGACGGCAACGCTTGCCGCTTCAGACGGCACTCGGTCCAGTCGACGACTCCATCTCCCGGTCTCGGCAATGCGCCCTCCCAATTTGGCACGTCCTCATTCCACAAACCGGTCGACTGTCCGCCGCCGCCGTTCTGCTTCCCACCGGCCAGCAGCGCAAACGAGTCCAACTCGAGATGAGGAGACGGACCCTGGAAGCGCAACGACGGCGGCGGATCCCCCCACGACGACGACGCAGACCGCTCGCGCCGTCGACGACGACGACCACCGTCGAGCCCGTGAGGGTACAAGTTGAACGAGTCGTCGCGCTCGTCATAGTCGCCGTCGCCGTCGCCATCGCCGTCCGCATCCGCGTCAGTCTGGACATCGGTCGAGAAAAAGTCCGTCTCGGATTCGAAGGCGGCCAAACGGCCATGCAACGACGGCGCCGGCGAAGTGAACGAGTCCGGACTGGTCGACATGCCGAGGCGGGGCAACGGCAAAGGGCGTTCCGCCGTTGACATGGCGGGCGAACTCGGCTCGGACGCGCCGCCACTCATCGTGGTCATGGTCATCTTGGGCAATCCTCCGACCGCCGCGGGCGGCCCAAAGTGCGACTGTGCCGGTACAGTCGGCACAGGACTCGGCAAGGTCTTGGCGAACTGACTGATCCGCTCGACGCCTTTGTCCAAGTCGTCGTAATCAAAGCTCGTCCGCGCCGCCGCCGCCTCCGGGTCGAGCGAAGGAAGAGCGGGCTTGGTCGCGAGGAAATCGAGTCCGAGTCCGGCCAGTTCTGCCGAGGGAGGGGTTTCGACATCCAGCGGCCTGGGTTGATGACGCGACGAGTCGACCGCGGCGGCGGGGGAAGAAGACGGCGAGGCGCCAAAGTTGACCGTTGTAGCGGGCGTTTCGAGTGCAGCGATCGAAGACGAAGAAGGACCGCCGCCGCCACCGCCACCGCCGCCGGTCCAATCGCTCTCGTCGGTGTAGAACGCGCCGGACCGTCGAGAAGGATAAGGCGACGAGCCCGCAGAAGACGAGGCGGTGGAAATCCGCGCCGTTGTCGTCGTCGTCGTCGTCGACAGTGGAGGGCGCGGACGGGATTGCGAGAGTGCGCCGCCTCCACTACCGCTCAGCGTGGGAGTCGTAGTCGTGGTCGTCGCGGACGACACCATGACGGGTGATCCGGGCTTGAGGTCCGGTTCGGCGGGCTGATCTCGGTTCGCGGCCGAATCCCCCGACCCAATGGCCGCCGCTTCGGCCCCCGACGAAGAGGGGACGCTCGACGTCCTCGGTCGAGCCGCACTCTTCGGAGGCCGAACTGGTGGCGGCGGCGGCGGCGGCGGCGATGGAAGTGATTCAGCGAGGGCGGCCAGTGCGGCGGAAGAGAGTGGAGGACCGGCGGCAGTCGACCAAGATTCGGGCGCCGGGCTGAGAGATTTGGTGCGCGAGCTTGGTGATCTTGATGGAGGCGTTGGTTCGTTGGGGTTGGTGCTTGTTGTAGTCGCCGCGCGGACCTCTTCGACAAGCCGATCGGGTGACTTCTCGTCGAGTTCGAGGGTGAGATCTGGACCAGAGGACGACTCTGTCACGCTGGTCGGATTTGCGTGCAGTGCTCCACCGTCGTCGTCGTCTTTACTCTGTACAGCTTGCGGCGGTCGAGCGGTCGAAGCGTCGTCGTCCATCGAAGCGGCGTCTCGCTCGAGGCACGGCTGCTGCGACGGCGTCTCCGCCGAGTCCGCTTGCTCCATCACGTAGCCCAGTCAAGCTTCCGATCGAGCGTGTAGCTGCTGCAGTGCGTCCCTGGCCAGAGCGAGGGAGAGAGCGCCGCTCGAGTCGCTTGTTCGTGCAACCGTCCGTCGGGTGAATGGCCAACCTGTTTCACGCGCAAGGTCAGCCTCGCGTGGCGCGTGCGATAGCAATCCAGCACGCACTCGATCAGTCTGCGCGCATCGCCGTGCTCCACGAGCAGGTGCAGAGCGAGTGCGGAGCGGCTGACTGACGCGAGTCTTCGCCAAGTTGAACCACACCGCCAATCTCCGCGGAGGTCCGGGAACTTGCTGAACTTAAAATGCTGTGGTCCCTATACTTGCGCGCAGGGACTCTCTCACAGTGTGCCCAAGCGCTTCAAAGACTCGCATCCTAGGCGCGGATCGGTCATTTGCGTCGACTTCACTCCGCTTATAAAAGCTGCAGCATTCATCGACTGCGCCAGCTACGCGAACTGTGCCTCAGGGCGAACTGCGAGCGTGAGCACGAGCAGAATGTGACAAGAATAGATTTCAACATGCTCGGCTAGACTCGAGCCAAGCGTGAGCGTATGAGAACTCTGGGAAAGAGCATGCGCGCAGCTTGAGTGGCGAATTTTCAAAGTCAGCGAAAGGGGCAGAGGCGTCCTGAGTTACGGACCCCCGGCGCAATGGCGCACATCCTGAAGAGGAGGTAGCTGCTTGTTCCTTTGTACCTGAGCATGTCCGGAGACGCCATACTGGACTCTTCGCCCTTCGACTGCGACTTGGTCGACCTTCTCAAGAGTCAATCGCCACCGTGATTTTCGTTCGAGCAAGGCTCATGCATCCTTCGCTTATTTGCCCAGTTGATGAGTACCCTCACAGGTATGAGTCGGTACAGTGTGAGCTCTCGACGACGCTACCGGCGGAACTTGTGATCCGTCAAACGGTTTGGACGCAAAGACTTGCGCTTTCGGTAAGACCCAATGTCTGTTTCTCCGCGTCTTCCAGCTGCGCACGTCTAGCAACCAAAGACTACAAGCCTCAAGTGGTGAACAGTAACCCTTTGCGTATGTGTTTGAAACAGTGGCGCCGTGACGTGCGAGCAAGACTTGGTAGTGTCCAGCAACTTTCCCGCGCAAGCTTCTCACCGAGGGCTTGCCAGTCTGGTGCTCGCGCTCTACACAACTCTGTCACTCTTGTGAAGCTTCCGAGTACTCTTTGCAAGCGTATTTCTTGTTCCTATTCAGATGTCGACAGTGCGGTATTGCGCATATTGGTCTCCGATGGAGTCAGTGACTCTGTCTTCTGGCGACGCGGTGCGCCTTTTCACGCGAGTCATTTCCCCGCTTGGGAAGGTTGGATATGTTCACGCACCACCTCTGTTGTTGAAGGCGGAGTAAAACTATCAGGAGCAAAGGGGGTGCCGCAAACTCGCTCGTTCACCTCGAACGGCAACTTGTTTTGCACACAAGTCGGTGAATGCTTATCCGAGTCGCTTGCGGGGAAGCAGGCCTGGAAAGCCTCTGCAACAGCTGTCGAAAACACATGTTCCGGTCGTTTTCCTTGGAGCGGAGGCCACCCGCGTCGTGGCGGACGGAGAAGCTCACAATTTCGCACGAGGGCCGGGCTGATGCGTACGCGGCTGGATTGCGACGGAAATCATCCGGGAAGGGCCAGTACACGCAGAACTGTCAGCGGCTTCCGTGGGGTGCACGGTGCACACAAGCAAGTCCCGCCTGCCATCTCCGCTCGAGGTGAGTTGAGTGGCGCTGCTTCCAGCTCGAGATCGGTGACGTGTCGCGTGGAAGCATTGCCGCGATTCGACGCGTCGTGCAAGGCGTCGTATTCCCCAGGAGAGAGCTTGCGATCAGCCACTCTTGTGTAGACACGGAGATCATACCGAACTGTCGCCCATTCAAGACGCGCGTGTGCTGCACGAGTCGACTCGCCTCCGACGCAGCCTTTCACTTGACGACGACGACGACCGGACTCGGATGCCGACCCTCTTGTCGACGGCCGTGTCGCTCCCGCCGGCGACGCGCGCCCTGACCGGCCTGCTCGTCGCGTGCACGCTGCTGTTCACGCTGCTGCGGTTGTCCGTCTCGCCCAAGGACCTGCGGAACCTCGTCGGCGCGGCGGGAGGCGACAGCTCGCTCTTGTTCCCGTGGCTGGTCCTCGTCCCCGGCAACGTCGGCTGGGCCCCGTGGACCTTGCTCGTATCGTCCTTTGTCGAAGTCAACCTCATCGAGGTGCGCTGGCCCTCTCCCCTGCGGTCGAGTACAGAGAACTCACCCTTCGAAAACGCACCCGCCCGCGCAGTTCCTCATCTCGGCCTTGACGCTCCCGCTCGCCGCGAGGTACCTCGAACGAGTCTGGGGCGCCGCCGAACTCGTCAAGTTTGTCGTCGCAGTCGTCGTCGTCTCGAACGTCATCGCCGTCGCCGTCAACATTATCGAAGCGACCGTCCTGCGCGACAAGGCCCTCTTCCTGTGCGCCACCGGTTTCGGTCGCTCGGACTTGCAAGAACTCCCCAAAGCGAAACTGACCCCCTTCGCCCTTGCCGCACGCAGCTACGGCATGTCGTACCACGGCTTGTCGGCCCTCCAAGTCGGCTTCCTCGTCGCCTTCACCCAACTGATCCCCGAACACCAAGTCCAAGTCTTTGGCGGCCTGTTCCACATGCGCGTCAAGTCGCTCCCGATGCTCTACGTCACTTTTAGCAACATTGTCTGCGTCCTCGGCTACCAGAGCCCGTACATCCTCGTGAGTCCCTCCCTCCGGTGCTGACCAGACCTCTCTTCACCCCAAGCTTAGACTGCACCCCCCAGGTCCAATTCGGGTGGCTCGTCTCGTGGTTCTACCTCCGCTTCTTCAAGTACAACGAGGGCGTCGACTTCCGCGGCGACCGCTCCGAAACGTTTGCGTTCCACAACTGGTTCCCGCCCTTTGTCCAGTGAGTCGGTCGGGTCGGCCTCTCTCGCAATTCAGACCGGGCTCCCTCTGGTTGCAGGACTGCACGTCTGATGCTCTTTCCTGTGCACCTGACTCGCAGGAAATACGTCGCCCGCGCCGCCAACTTTGTCTTCCTCCTTGCAGTCCGGTTCAAAGTCCTGCCCTCGTGGGGCACCGACGTCGAGTCTGGCAGTCTCGGGGGAGCTGGCTCAAGTCCGCTCGGAGTTGGAGGAGGAGCATATACGCCCGTGCCGGGTGGGCAACGCGCCGAAGCGGAACGGAGAAGGTGCGTTTTCTCTCTCTCTCTCTCTTCCGACACGACGAGCCGCCGCCGACTGATTCTCTCTCTCTTCTTTTCGTGACGTCCCCCGCCGGAACAGGCAACTCGCGCTCGAAGCCCTCGATCGGCGCATGGCCGCCCCGCCTCCGAACAACACGCCCGCGACTGCCGCGTCGGTGTCGACGCCGCCGACCGCGACGGCTTCAACCGTTGCCGATGCGGGCACAAAGGACGGTACTTCGCCGGCTGCTGTTGGCGGCGGTGGTGGTGGAGGAGACAAGGCGATCTGAGGCGCCGTCGCCTTCCTATCTATGGAATGCTGCGAAAATCGGATTCAGAGCTGGGAAAGTGGTTCCATCAGAGTTTATTTGCATACGTTCTCTTCTCCCATGCAGTCCCCTAGAGTCTATGTCGCTGTGACCAAGGAGGAGTACGTCGATATAGTATTTTCGCTGCCGGCCCAAAGTCGAGCGCACAGCCGGCCGAGAAGAAAGAGCGAGTCTGAGACGAGACGAGACCGCCACGCCGTGTTTCTGCCGCCAGAGTCGGGCAGTTAGGCTGGCTGCCTTGCATCTGTTGCAGCGCTCTGCGCCTCGTACGCGAGTCTCGTCGCACGCGCTCCTCCACCTCGTCTCGAACTGGTCAGCAGCACAGAACGTCATCGCCGCGAGTGCTCCTCCGCCGCTACCCAGGCCAGCCAGGAGCGTCTATACCGACGCAGCTACTCGCAAGAAGGAGAAGCGCCAGAAGGGCTCGCTGCTGCCGCGACCCGGATCCGCCGCGTTCGTCGACCCTCGCGTCCTCCTCGAAACGATGGGCAGCTCTGCAGGCACGCACGAACGCTATGCCGGACCGGTGCCGACCTGTCCACGCACGCTCGACGACCCCGCGCCCGAACTGACGCGCGAGATGCTCCGCGTCCCGACCAGCGAGCTGTACAGCGCCGCACTCGAAGCAGCCTGGCAAGAACTGGACGGCGACACAGAAGGCCAGCGCCCGACTCCGGACCGCGTCGCGCAATTGGAACCCAACTCGAAAGAGTACAGCTCCCCGCGCCCGCGACACTATGGCCCTTACGCCGTCGAGCGCGCCTCGCTCGACTGGTCCTACCACGTCGTGCCGAACCGCGCCCGCCAAGCCCTCCAGGACGAGATCGTCTCGCTCGTGCTCGAGAAACGGTTGCGCGATTGCAGAGACGCCGGAGACGACGAGCCGTGCAGGGTTTTCGAGGCGAGGGAGGGCTTTCGGGAAGGCGAGACGGTCTCGCGAGTCGATGAGGAAGATATGGGCCGCAAGGGGGAGGGTCGACCAGGCGACAAGGGCAGGCCACTCGCTCTATTCACCGCTGGGTGCGCCCTTCCCACAAGTCTCCTTCCGGTGACCGGCAACTCACACCCCCCTCACGCAGCGGAATGGGCGCCGGAAAAGGTCACACTCTCCGCGCCATGCTCAGAAGCGACACGGTCCGATTACCAAACAACACCGTCTGGTGCGCTCAGTCACCCTGCTTCTCCTGTTTGGCGTCCCGCAAGAGTTCCGGGACCTGATTCCAGATGCCCGCAGGATCGACCCGGACGCGCTCTCGCGCCTCTTGCCCGAACGACCTCAATATCTCAAGTCGGACGCCGGGACTGCGTCGGCCTTGTTGCACCCGGAAGCGTCCCTGCTGCAAGAGATCATTGCGGCCGTCGCCCGGCAACAGAGGAGGAGTCTCGTCGTCGATGGCAGCCTGACCGACTGTCAGTGGTTCGAAGGGTTCATGAGGTGGGTTCAGCCTGCGTACTGCTTAACCAGGAGAACCGTACGCTGACTCTGTGCTGCCACCCCCTTCGCGTGCGCAGACGATATCACCAGGCAGGCTACGACTGCGAGATTCTCTTCGTCGTCAGTTCTTCCTCCCTCATCCGCTTTACCCTCCGCCTCCTCACGAAATGCTGACGGAATCCGCAAATGCTGCTCCCTTCCGCAGTCCGCTCCAGAAGAAGTGATGCTCCAACGCGCCGAGAAGCGCGCGAAAGCGACAGGGCGAGTGACCAACCCGGAAGCGATTAAACGAAGCCGGATCAAGAGTCCCGAATGCGTCACCGCTCTCAGCAAACCCGGTCTGATCCGTCGGTGAGCTTGTCGCGCAATCTCTCTCTTTCCTTTCGAATTCCCCCGAGCTCAAGAAAACCGCGCCGCCAGGGTCCGCCTGATCGACAACTCGTCCGACCTCGGCACCGATCCCAACTCGGGCCCCACGACGCTGTACGATTCTGCCCTCGATCCCGAGTGGCCCAACCCGCACACCGACGGCGGCTCCAGCGCGCACCGGAGGGGGATCAACGAACCCGGGTGGGTCGACGCCAAGGGGTTTGTGAACGGAGAACTCGTGCAGGGGCCAGATGGACGCGTGAGGAGGAAGGATGATGCGTTGCGGAACAACAGTGGAGAGGGGAACAAGGGTAGATTGTAGAGAGGTCGTTGCTCCGAACCCGAAAATACCTCTACGCATCTCTCGCACCGTCGCTTGTTCGCCCTCGTCCCCAGCGACGCCGCCGCCTACGAGTCCCGCTCGATCCGGAGCAGCTCGCACGGCTGCAAGGCCTGTGCGATCCGCGTGAGCTGAACATAGTCGGTCGTTTGAAGCGCCTCGTCCGCCATGTCGCGCATGCGGTCGAGGAGCGGGTCGATCTCTTGATTCTTGTACAACGGAAAGTCGTCGTGACGCGTCTCGGAGTAGATAGCCTCGATACGAGTCGTGCCTGGGTCGCGTACGATGCTCGGCGGGATCAAGGAGCGGCGGGTACGGCCGGGTTGATTCGTTGCCGGGAGCCGTCCGTCGCCGATCCGAAACGAGGAAACGTCTACCGCCACGACGTCGGCCAGGATTTCGAGCAGGCGTGACCGCGAGGACGCGGCAAACGTGCTGGTCATGCGATCTATAGTCGCCTCCTGCGGTGGTTCCCCACTGTGTTCCCCCACTGCGTGTCCTGTGCGAAGCTCGAGACGTCGCAGGCCGGGGAAAGATGCCGGAACCAATGTCGATACCACCTTATCAAGGTCTGTGGGACTGGCAGCGGTGACGACCAAGGTCTCGAGTTGCGGGAAGTGAATGTCGTGAGGGAACTCGTAGTTCGAGCTGCGATAGTGTTCATCGTTGAAGTCCAGCGAGAGGGACCGGAGAATCGGCGACAATTTGCCAACCAGCTCATAAAAGGGCGCGGGATCTCCGCCGTCCGTCGTCACAGAGAGGCGCCGCAGGCAGCATGCCGGTGGAAGAACAAATCGGCGCACGGTTTCCATGTCGATCAAACGGAAATCCTCGTGGATGACGAGTATGAGCTCCTCCAGTTGCGGACACGATTGGATGGCCGCGAGGGCGAAATCAATGAGCCGCTCGGGGAGTGCCTCTGCTGAGTCGTGCAGTACGAGCTGCCTACTCTGCGGCGATTTGGTGGCGAGAATGTCGAAGAGCCTGTCGTCGCACTCCTCGGTGTCGACGACGAGCGAAGCCACCGACGCGAAAAGCTCGTACAAGGCGTCTGTGGCGAACGCCACTTCAGGACCCTGGCGATGTGCACCCAGACCCTCTTCTTGTTCAGTGACGTTCGCGACCATGTCGGCAAAGTCGTTCATGCGCGGGGTCGCAACCGTGTGCAGGTTCGAGAGCAAGGGCAGCGCGGCGACGAGATTGACCGGGTTGTGCGGCTTGTTCTCGTGTATGTCGGTCGGATCGAGCTCGGTGATATAGCGTCCGATTTTGCGACCAAACCCCAGCTGGAACTTGCACGACGCTATTTGCGACGCCGTCAGCCTCTGCAGCATCAAAGTGAGAAGCGAGGTCAGCGGATGGAAGCCCGACGGGTTCGACCGGTTGTGCTGCAAGTAAAGCGACGCACCGAAAACCTGCACGGCTCGGTGACTTTGCTCCAATGCTTCGAAACCGTCGAGAGGGCGCCGATAGTCGTAGGTTTCGAGATCTTGGCCGGACCAGCGAGGGGAAATGCCGATGTCTTGATGGCGACTTTTGCATCTTTGAAGCGGCGATCTTGCAAGGCGCACATTCCGGCGATCCTGGCATGGATCTCGGGCGGCAGCGAAGCGAGCGTGGCTGGCATGGCGGGTTGCAGAAGTTTTGAGGGAGGGATCTGTGCGCGGAGCGAGAACTTGACGGGGAGGACGCGGTCTGCGCAGGACGAAGGATGGCTACCCGTAATCAGCGGTGTACTTTTGACCGTGCCCATCTGCACAACGCGTGCAACTCACCGTAGGTGCGTTGTTTCCTTCGAGCGACGAGTCTTTTCGACAGGAGACCGTGTCGGCGACGAACGTCAAGGCAGAAGTCGATTGCGCGAGAGCTGACGTTGCAAGCCGCGATCGAAACTACCGGAGCTGAGCACTCACTGTCCTTCTGACTAGGTGATCTATGCGGGCTGGGAGCGAGTGCCGAATGTCGATGTCGAGGCAAAGAGGGACGAGGCCGATGCGGTTTCCTCGGGTCGCTTGTAGATGGTCGCTCGGTGTGCAAGTCGAGCAGAACGAGAGAACGTAGCACAAGAACTGTGTGTACTGAACAGCGGTGGAGGTGGAGCGAGCAAGCCGATCAAACGAACGGGACGAGGAAATGCGGAGGAAGTTTAGAAAAAGTCTGGGCGAATTAGTAATGTTGCCATTACAGGACTGGGCCTCACTTGAGAGCTGGCCTATCGGTTGCTGAAGGCTATAGCTTCCTGCAGCTCTATAAAGCCTCCCAAGATCTCTCGCAAGGAAATCCAGACAAACCATATTGTCTTCCTGCAAGTCCCGCAGCATTTTCGGCGCCCGACGCAAAACTCCTTCGATACTTCTTTGGCCCTGTCCTGTCTACACAACACAAAAATAAGAATGTCCAGGGCGCAGAACATGCGGCCCAGTCATTTGCATCGAAAGAGAAAAACGAAGAGCTCAAAAGCAGAAACTTGTGTCTGCCTGTGTATTGGCCCTTTCTAGGCCTCGCACAAACACACCTTCGCACTATAGGTCTTCTCCTGGCTCCTTGACATCTGGACCTCATGAGTGCAGCATTTTTGCGGGTTCTACAGACGGGGTAAAACGTCAAGATTCTCTTGGCGACATGCGCACGGAGCTGCATCAGCTCACATGGCTTCGGAGGAGTCCGCCACTTGCTTTAGAGCTCACAGTGCAAGACACTGCCTAGTTTATGCAGGGGGAGCTGCGTAGGACTCGGCTTCCCACACGGCCGTGCTCTTTCCTCACGCTGTTCTCGCGTACGCCTCGCTGGTGGCTTTAAGGCACCCGGCGTGTGCAAACAAGCATATGCAGGAACACTGCTAGCCTGTGAGAGCAACAAATCCTGCTTATTTGTCCCTATTCCTCTGTCCAATGCTCAAGACACGGTTCCCCTTGTCGCTCAGCAAGCACTTCTCCCCCGCCATTCAGAACAGTGAAATGGCGGACCTTTTTGCAGCCAACTTTCTCCTGTATGTTGTTTGTGGAGGTGACACGGACAAAATGCTGGAGAACATAACGCCAACAAGGCTGGCAACCAAAAAGACAGCAAAGAAGAGGTCATCCGGAAATGAGCATTGGCAAACGGCACCTGACATCCTCTGTCATGGCGGAGAAAGCCTTTTCACCCGGCTTTGGCCTATTGCTGCCTCCCCAATGCCCAAATAATGACATTCAAGGGTGCAACATATCGGGAAAAGTCACTTGACTCTTTTGCTGAGGGAAAGAAAAGAAAAGGAAAAGCTTGAACACGCACTCTGCACAATTGGCTTAGGCACAAGCTTTCCTTGCCTTGTTATAGATTACCCTGGCCTTCCAAGTGTGTTTATTGCTCCTCTACATTTGGCTGCTGCTAAAACAAACTTTACACACCACAGCGAGACCGGTGGCAAAGCCTTCCAGTCCAGGCCAGCTACACTACAACTGGCTAGAGCAGGTACATGGAGTATTGTGGATGGATCCCGTAGTACTTCTGTGCAATCTGGCCCGCAAACAGCGGTTGGACACCAAGAGACCGCTGCGCAGGACTGAGACTTCCATGTGGCGTGAAGCGTGATGCTGCCACTGGCAATCTGCCGTGGGGGGTCTGATTGTAGGATGTGTCAGCACAACATTATGTAGCTCACACAGAGGGGAGCTTACACAGGCTTTGGGACGGAATCTTTTCTTGCTGTCTTGCAAAGGCTGAGGCTCATGTGATGTGTGCCTCTTCCTCCCTTTGTCCGTGCCCTGGTCATTGGTGAAAAGTGTCTGCACAATGCCAATCTGTCAGTTCAGGGCCAACGGAAGGGCAAGAAGCAGGAAGACATTCCAGCGTACATCAAAGTTCACCTTCCAAGGATACTTTTCCTCATTTTGCTGCACAGAGCAAGACAATACAGGTCAGCGCTGGATATGTGAGCAAGGGATGCGAGGAAATGTCATCCACAATGAAGTCACAAAAGTCCTTCAAGGTCATGGCCTGCGTGCGTGTAAATTCTGCATCAGAGACCTTGGCAAAGAGGTATTCAACCCATGGCACTCACACAAAGTCCATTTGCGGTATCTTGTTGGCCTCTGCTGAGGATCTCATCCTTGAGACTGTTAAGGAGCAGCACCTCCAGACAATAAGTGAGTGCAAGCCTGCCGGTTGAGGTTGCCGGAAGTTTCTTGTAAACTTCGGAGGATTCCAACTCTGCGCAAAAGCTGGCTTGCCAGCGTTTGAGTGACCTTTCAATGCCAGAGGGGCAATCATCACCAAAGATCCACAAAGTCATCTCCTCCGGGTTGAGGTACACAGCTTTAGTAGTCCTGTCTGACAGAGGCACCCCTGTCTGCTTGGAATGCTTGGGGAAGGGATAGGGCAGGGCAGGGGTGTCTGTCTGTTGTGACAAAATTGACTTGTCATAGGGCAGGTTCTGTTCAGAGTTCATGGAGAGTGTCAGTTGGGCCGGACAAAAACGATCACAAGCTTCACTGTAATTGCAGGGTTGAATACCGAATCTTACCAAGGTGTCCAAGAGGTGCTTTGGGGTAATCAAAAGCTGTGTACAGAATAGAATATTTTCCGGCTTAGCCTGCTGCATAAAATCCCCGCACAGCTGAGAGTCACACACCACAGATTTGACGCGTAGTTCCCGGCTTTCTGGGTGACTTCCCAGCGTGCTGGTATTCATCCCCAGCCAAGTGTCTTTGACAAGTACCCACAGCTCGTGATATACAGCTTCATACTGAGCCAAAGTCCATTTGGTTTTCTCTGGAAGTGGTGCTGACAATGCCTTGATCAGATGGTCCGCCCAGGCATCCAGACATTTGTCCATGAGGCCGAGTCGAGATGGGTTCCCATGCTTTGTCTTCTCCCGTTGACTTCTTTGACTTGTTGTGCCTTTGGCAATGCGGCACACTTTTTTGATCAGGATCTTGTACCAGACTCGGTACATTCCCGGCTGCTCAGCTGCGGGAAGCGGGCATGGTTTGGCTTCGGTTTCCTCAGCAACGGCGGGGCGCATTTTTGGAGCAGCGAAGCGACACTCTAGCGGATGCAAGGTTGAAGTAGAAGCAGAGGGTAAGCAGACCAGTTGGCCCAGACGTCGAGAGTGCGCGTCAAGCGAGATCCGCGGACAAGCCGGGAGTCGGGACCCCCTCGCACAGGAGCTTTTATAGCACAGCCACCGTCCACACAGCTTTGGACGAGTATGGACAAGGGCCTGCAACCTACATGCGGGCAGAGACTTTTGTCTTGAGGTTCAGAGCAACGCGTGAAAGCACGGGCCGGAGAAAGAGTAACGCTATCGGAAGGGCTTGGCTTTGCAGGGAGCGGCCGGCCAGTAGCTTCGGTAAAAGGACGCACAGGGAGCGTTAGCAACTGGCATAATGTCTCTGTTGAAACAACAGCTCTAAGCGAGCAGTGTGCAGTTTGGCCATTTCTAAGTCTTGCGAGTTTGCAATCTGATTTTCCTTCTTTGTGCGGAATGCAAAGCGGGCGCCGGAACTTCATCGCCCGACTCGAATGCCTGCAATAAAACGGTCTCTGATGGCAAACCTCCTCTGCAACTGCTCGCCAATGTGCTGGCAACTTTGTGCAACTATAGGTAGTGGCTTGGAGGAATCCTGTAGTACTTCTGTTCAGTCCGATCAGCGAACAGCAGTGGGACACCAAGCGACAGCTGCGGTTCATGATGCCCTTGACTGCCGAGGTGTGGCAAGCACTGGCAAAGGCTGAGTGCTGGGTCGGTGACCCAACCTGCGCTCAATTCGAGCTCAACTTCCTCTTCTAAGTCTCGCTCTCCTCTCTTTCTTTTTTTCGAACGGACTTGCTAACACTTCTTTTTTTTTTTACAGACACTCTACTCTTTTGTGCCGGGTGTATCTGAATAGTATTTCCTAGCCCTGCAACACAGTTGACTCACTTACGCTACGGATAGGCGCTTTGCAGGCACCCCGTTAGTACAGTATCATTTTGGTCGTTGCCTCAAGACCTTTGGCAACGGACGGATTTTCTTGTGTTGAAGGAATCTCTTCGCTCGGACTTGGTCGTAGCTCTTTTGTTCTCTAGCACTCCCCTCCTCGCTCACTCCTCTTTAAAATCATACTCGTATCCTTGTTCCAGTTCCTTTTTTTTTTTTTGTTTTTTTATTTTTTTTTTTTTTTTTTTTTTTGTTGGTTCCTGCCCGTCTCCGCTCCGCTACAACCCTCCAATCAGACCATCTCCCCAATCTTGCCTTGCACTCGTGTACTGTGCTTGCAGCAATGGCTGGCTAGTGCAGCCGTGTGTACTGGCTTGGCTTGACCCCATAATACTTCTGTGCAATCCGGCCTGCAAAGAGTGGGTGGACACTGAGGGACATTTGTGGTGGAGAGCTTGATGATATGACAGGTGATATGTCCCGTGATGTTGGTGAAGGGTCCTGTGATGACAAAGACCCAATTAGTGTGCAACACAGATCTGCACCTGTACAAGAGTCAATTTGCGGACTCACATGGCGGGGTTGGGGACAGAATCTCTTCTCGCGGCCGGGAGAGGGTGTCAAGGATGCCTGCCTTTTTGGTTCTGTATGTGTGCCGTCATGGTCCTTGAACAGTAGCTGTACAGGAAGTCAGCCCACAACATGACAGGAACAACATGCAGTGAAGAGAAAAGGTTCCAGCATACGTCAAAATTGACCGTCCAGGGATAGCCGCGCCCCGAGTTTTTGCTGGCCAAAGCAAGCAAAGACAGGTGAGCTCTTGAAACCTGAGGCGGGGGGGAACTGTCACGCACAATCTGATCACAGAAGTCCTTCAAGTTTGTGTTCTGTGTACAAGTCTCTTCTGTGTCAGAGATCTCGGGCAGTAATGTTCTTGACCTGGAATGGCACCCACAGAAAGTGTAGTGGCGGCACCCTCTTGGCCATCCTTCAAGATTGAATCCTTGAGACTGTTAAGGAGCAACACCTCAAAAGCATACACCAATGCGGCCCTCTCTGTCGAGGCTTTGTCAAGCTTGTTGTAAGCTTGAAAGGTGTCCAAGTCTTTGAGAACCTGGGCTTTCCATTTTAGTAGCTCCCTGGTGATCGCTTGTGGGCAAGCATCATGGGTACCTCCAAAAATCCACAGTTTGATCTCTGTCAAGCACAGGTATACATCCCGCATGGAGGTATAGGACAGGCGCGGGTATGACTTGCGAGCGTGATCAGGAAAAGGATCAGGCAAGACAGGCAGATTTGTCTCTGGCAATGGTTCGTTGTGGGGCAGATCCTGTGGACACAATTGATGGAGATACCCCTCTCAGTACCCACAAGGAATGACATGGGATTCACTCTAGGTTAGAGTGAGCCTTACCAGGGTAGTAAACAGGCGTTTTGGGGTCAAATCAAGCTGTGCACACAGGAGTTATTTCTTTTGCTAAGCGCAATGCACAAGCTCCACCATGGGGTAGCCGCAAGTCACGCACCACAGATTTGACAATGCTTTGCCGGCTCGGCCTTAGAGCATGTTGCCAGTCGGCCTGGGGCTGACCGGGGACCGGGGTCCCGGTGACCGGAACACGTTCCCATTACCGGGGCCCCGTTCCCGTTCAGACGCCGTTCGAGTCTCAAAAATCTCCCGTGAGCGGGGATGAACGGGGCTGTTTTCTGAAGGCACAACGGCTTGGGAGCTCTCAGGCAAGCAGCAGCATGTAGAAACACTGCAATGCACTCTACTACACCATCTCATGCTGTCCCGGAGAGACTCGAGAGATCGTGCCGGCTGTCCAATCAGGTTGTCGCTTCTCATCTCTTCAACTCCTCTCTCTCTTTCTCTCTCTCTGCGCACTTTTCCTTGCTTCTGCGCATACACCCAGCCACAAAGTCGCCGCGTCAATCGCCGCACTGCTCCTGGCAACCTCCCCGCATGTAGTCGCAGCTCGACACCCTCCTCAAGTCTCTCAAGTTGGGCGACACCATCGACTTGCCCGGCACTGCGACGGTTGCGCTGCCTGTGAGGCTCGCGGAGCAAAGGGTGGGCAAAGAGCAGAGAGGTCTGACGGCACAAGCACCCGTATAAATACGGCTTCAGGTGAGTTCCCCCCTTCCTTTGGCCCTTGTTCCCTCCCGCTCTCATCCCTTCTTGCCTGCACCCGTCCTTTCTGCGCCATGAGTGGCGCTCTGCCCTTCTCCTTGTATCCCTTCGCGCCCCTTATTGTCCTTCCCAACTTTTCTCTTGCCCTCCTCGCCCTCCTCTCGCCTTTGTCCCCCTCCTCCCCCACTCCGAGTCACCTGCTCACCGTCCTCCCTCTCTCTCGTTGCCTCCCCTCTCGCTGGTGCTCTTGTCTTCCCCCCGTCTTGACGCCCTCTTGCCCTCGTGGCTTACGCCCGTCCGCTGTCGTCTTTTGCGCTATCGTCGCTCGCGCTCCACACTCTTGCTTTCATCACTCTCGTTCTCTCCCGCCTTACGTTTGCTGACCCAGAGCTTCTGTTTGTGCGCAGCTCATTGATTGCAGTGGATCGGTTGTTCAATTCTGGGAGCATGCGGCACGGGCTCACGGCCTCACGGGCGAGAAGACGCGCGAGACCGCGGTGGTCGACCTTCGTCGCCGGCGGAATGGCCGCTGCTCGCATCTATGGTCAAGGCGAGGTTGTCGGAGCAGAAGGGAAACACCAACACGCGCACCAAGGCCATGAGCAAGGAAGCGGGGGTGGAGTTGTCTCCTTCTGAGGAGGCTTCGGATTGGAGTTGGCGGACTCGGACTTGGAGACTGACCCGAAGCAGTAGACCATGGCATGTAGAACAAGCGTATGCAATGCACTTTGACTCATGATACGCAAGAGAGCCGACTTGAGAGGCCCAACGTGAGAATCCTGACTTCTCTTGCTTGCTCCGATCAGTCTCGATCACGGAAATTAAAGGTGTCTCAAAACCCCCGTTCGCACCCCGGTGAACGGGGCGAACGGCCCGTTCAGAAAGGTGACTGGGAGCCCGGTCCCCGTTCACCTCCCATCCCAGAAAATTGCCCCGGTAAGCCCCCAGTCCCAGCCACCGGGGTGAATGGGGAATGGGACAACATGCTCTACTCGGCCTTGTCTTGCGATCCTTGTACATCTTCAACCAAGTCTCCTTCACGAGTTCAAACAGCTGATGGTATACTTCTTCATACTGGGCCTGACTCCAACTTTCTGTAAAGGTCTCGGTCAAGGCGGCAGACAGATTGTCCATCCAGGCCTCCAGAAGCTTGTCCACTCGGACCAGCACATCTGGGTGCCCGGCTTTTGCCCTACGACGTAGATCACCTGTTCTTGTTGTCCCCATGGCAATCCTGCAAGCCTTTTTGATCAGGATCTTGTACCAAACTCGGTACATGTGCGGCCGTTCAGCTTCGGGAAGTGAGCGCTCTGGCGAGTCCATCTTCTCAGCAGTCGCGCAACCGCACTCCAAAGATGGGAGGATGGAAGGAAAAGGGGCAGAAGCGAAATCAAGAGCGAAGAACAACAAGCTGGTCGAGGCAGCTGGCAGCGCGAGGTCCTCCGCGGACAAGCCGGGAGACGGCCTTGCGCGATAGCTGAGCTTCAAACCGGCGACAGGAGCTTTCAAGAAGAGCCATCGTACCACTGATATATTGCCTCTTTTTGTTCTGTCTATAGAGGCCACAACAGCACTATCCCGCGGCCAATAAGACAAGGAGATGAGAGAAAACGCCGAGAAACAAGCGGCCCTGTTTGAAAAAAGAAAAGCGCTGATATCCATGACAACTTGAATGATCGCCACGAGCAGCGAAAAGCTGCGGCAAATGGGCGGGTAGCAAGCCCTTAGCCGGCTGTCAACCGAGTGCAAAGCGAGCAGCGTAAGCGGGAGATGACACATGGTGACAAAGCTCAGGGGCGGAGAATGGCCTCGAAAATGTTTCTCCGATACACAGTCAGCTTGCGGTGAGAGCCGACAATGTACAGCACACAGAGGCCAGGGTCAAGGCCCAAGCAGTTGATTCAGCGGGTGCAGCCCGAGTGGCGCACGGAGAAACTCGTCGAAAAGAATTCGCTTCGCCGGCGAGCAAGTGCACGGGACAGCTCGAGAAAGCAGTCGGTCACAAAGGAAACTTCACCGTCAAGTCCGTTGTGGGATCTGATAATGGTCCGCCGTTGTCGGATTCGGATGCCTCGCACCACCGCGTCGACCGCCTCGCTCATGAGCGGGGTCACGATCGTGTGCAGGTTCGGCAGCGACGGCAACGCGTCGAGGATGTGCAGATCGGGTCCGTTTAGCTCCCGATGCAGAGGTTGCGTCCGGTCGAGATCGGTGATGTAGTGTCCGAATTGGCGACCAAAGCCGAATCGGAACCTGCGCGACGCCAGCTGTGCCGCCTTGAGTTTCTGGAATCCTCGGCGGCGTAGGAAAGTGGGAGATCAGCCGAAAGAAAGAAGGTTTGCTGCGAGAAGTGACATACCGAGAAGCGGTACGGTTCCTGTGACCTTGTTCCACTACTGGGAGAGGACTGAGAGCGCGCCGAGAGTAGTCCAGCGTTCCGCAGGCTTTGGATCCGCGAGAGGAGCAAACGTCGGACTCCGGATGGCGAGCTCTGCGTGCTTTTAGCGTTCGTCCTGGAGAGCGCACATGCTGGCGATCCGGAGCGTGCAGCTCAGCCGGCAGCGAAGCGAGAGGAGGCGGGCATTTCGGAACCGAGATTAAGCGACGACTAAGGGACGAGATGGTGCGCGCACGCAAGAATGGGCACGTCGCAAGCGAGATCGGGATGAGTGCAGCTATGCAGCCGGTCTTTCCATATGTCTCGAACTCGATCGAGTATGCTTGAGCAGGAGCCCCCTTGACGCGTTGTGGAAGCACGGAAGCTGGCTGGCTGCGCGATTGCAGACTGCCGTTCCGGGTCAAGGTATAGCAAGGTCGATGTGAGTACTCTCTCCGGGCAAGTCTATGGAGCGATGCGGAGCTGTGATGAGGCGCGATGTGTTGAGAGAGGGACGAGTTCTCCCGTGCCGCTTCGCAGTTAGTCGTCCGGCGTGCGGATCGAGCAGATCTAGCGGTTGTAACACACACATGCGAGCCGGTCACAGTCTAGTCGCGGCGAGAATGAGCGAGCCGACGGAAAACGAGAGAGAGAGAGAGATCGAGAGAGACTTCTCCACTTTTGGCGATCAACTCTACAGCGCTCTCGACGCCGAGCTGTCCAGACGGCGAGAGCTCAACGCAGACTCGCTCCGAGCGAAAGCACCCGCCCCGCCCCCATGTCGGCCTCGCAACCGCCCTCGGCCGCGTCGACCTCGGCTCTCGCGTCCGGCGTCGCGTCCCGGTTCGTCAGCGCCGACGCCCTCGAGCAAGCCAAGCAGAAGCGCGCCGAGGAGTGGAAAGAGGCGTACAAACGATTGGGGCAGGAACCGCCGCCCGAACTCGTCGCAGAGGACGAGGCGTACGACCCGAGGAGTCTCTACGAGCGATTGCAGGAGAACAAGGTCCGTCTCGCTCTCCCCTCGCTCCTGCAAGCCGGACAAGCCGGACTGATCCATATAGGAACGATCCGTGCAGAGTAAGAAGCAAGAAGCGTTCGAAGAGCAACTCAAGTTCAGTGAGTCGTCCTCACGTTCTCACAAAGGAAGAGAGCGAATGCTGAATCTAAAACACGGCGCGTACGCAGAGAACCACTTCCGAGCTCTCGACGAGGAAGAGATCTCGTTCCTCGACTCGATCGTCGACGACAACAACGACGAGGAACGCGAACGGAAAAAGGCCATCCAGGACGAGTTGCGCGCGTTCAAACAGTGCGCTCTCGCCGTCTCGCTTCGTTTCTTACTGCTGGAGCTGAATTAAAGACGCCATGTAGAGCCGTGACAAAACGATCCGCAGCGCCTCCGCCTCCGATCCTCGCCGGTTCTTCCTCCTCTTCGCTCCTCCCCGCCGCCACCGCATCAATATCTCCTCCCCTCGCCTCTTCAACCTCCCCCCCAATCGCTTCCACAACAAAGGCTCCAGCAACAAAACCGACCGGCGGGAAGGGAGGCAAGAAGCGCAAACTGTTGCCCGGCGTGGTCGTCCCTCCCAAGAAACCGAGAACGGCCTCGAACCCGAGTCCGAGTCCGGCGGCGTCGGCGTCGAAACCATCCTCTACTGCTGCTGAGGCTGTTGGCGGACCGGGTACCGGCATGGGTACTGAGACGACCACGTCTAGTATAGGTGCAGCGGGCGGGAAGGAAGGGAAAGAGAAGGAACCGAAGGAGGGAGGGGAGAAACTCGAGGAAAAGAAACCCACGACGGTGGCGACGGAAGCAGCGACGACGACGACGACGACGCCCGGGAAGGATCAAGAGCCGTAGGGCGTCACAGACCCGCTCTCGCCCCTCATGCCCCCGTCGAGTCGACGAGTCCCTCCCTGCCATGCATCAGACTGGCTTCGCCTCTCCCGCCCGCGAGTCTGCCCATTTGCTCTCGATTGCAAATTGCGAGGTTGCGAGGTTTCGAGGTTGCGAGGGTTTTGCAGAGGAAGCCAAGGGATATACTGACTACAACACGCGCGAGATGCGAGAGAGGGGAGGCCCTGTATGCGAGAGAGAGCGAGGGGGTGGGATCCAAAAGAGCGAGGAGAGAGAAAAGAACAACAAGGGAATGGGATAGAGATGACCTGAAGGACAATGCGAGTACGGCGTCGAGCAGAGGTAATTGCTTCCGTCTCGACTGCTCAGAGCTGGTTGCGCTTGCGCCCCGTGCGCATGTACGGCCGGAGGACCCATTCGACATCGGCTTCTTGTTGCTCGATCGTGCCGTTCCGGATCTCGTATGCTGTGAGGGTATCGCACCAAGTGGCATCAGTTTCTTTACACTCGGTGCGCGCGCGAGAGCAGATCAGAAAGAGAGGGAAGGAAGGATGGAAAACTCACGTCGCATCTCGAAGCGCGGGCCGACTTCGGCGAGTTGGACTTCCTTGTGCGAAGTCTTGACAAAGACGTGATGCCGGAACGAGATAAAGTCGCCGTCGTTGACAAACGTCAAGGTGCGTTTCGTGTCGTCTCTGTGTGTGCGGCAGGGTCGTGACATCAGTCAGTTAAAAGAACTCGCTTTCTCGGTAGCTGGGGGCGACGGACTTTGGTACGGGGAAGATGAACTTGAGGACGTCGCGGACTCGGTTACCGAGCTTGGAGCCAAAGCCTTCGAAGATGAGACTGTGGGCGTGCAACAAATCGGTAAGCCTTCACCACGGCGATAGCTTCCAGACCGGAGCGAGACGCACTGGGGATACGCCTCCGAGATCGTCGTCCCTTCCAACCCTCCCAAACTATGCCTCAACACGACCCCCGTCAGAGTGAACAAGACGGTCGGACCGTGCGGGAAGTGACTGAGCATGAGCGCGTCGGGGACGCCGCGGTGCTCGTGCACGACGATGAGGTCCGTCATTTGGTTCGCGCGGCACGCGTCGGCCAGTTCGGTCATGACGTAGTTACCGCGGTTGATGCGGGTCGAATTGGGAATGCAGAGGCGCAGTTCCTGTGTTTGTTTTGTGCGGCGGTTGTCGGTTTCGTGGTGCGTCGAGGCGGTGGCAGGAAGTGGCGAACGGGTGAAGGAACGACGTCAGCGTTTCCGCGCCGCCCGACTGGCTCACACACACACGCGCAACATGAGCAAGGATGCGCCAACGGGAACGCACCTTTGCAAACTGTTGCAATTTCGAAGAGGGGTCTCGCGAGGTGGTGATCAACACTCGCGGGTCCTCGATCCCCGCTTGCGCATACTCGTCGTCAATGTGAGTCATCGGAGCTGCAACGTATACCCTCTGTCAGCGCGCCCTCTCCCATCTCGTGCCGTGAGACCTGGCTCGCTCACCATCCTGGGCCGCGTCCATCTTGAGTTCGCGCTCGCCGGCGCCGTAGCCCCGCGGTGCCTGCTTGCCCTTGGCGAGCAAGTCACGGACTGCCTGCTTGCGCTGCCATATCTGCTGCTCCTTCTGCTCGAGCGATTTCGTGTACAGGAACTCGCGGCGCTTGCGGGCTTCGCGGCGGAGCTGGGTTTGGGTGGGCACAAGGCGACGGGGTCAGCGGCTTGTAAAGCTAGAGAGAAGAGTCCCTGCCTCGCTCACCATGGTATACGCAGTGTGCTGAGCGAGTGTAGCGTCGGACTTGAAAAAAAGTTCGCCGCGTTCAGCTCAAAGTGGAGGCACACCTTCCCTCCCTACCACACGCTCATACTGCTCAGGCTGGGCTATTACCGACGTGCAGCATCTCAAATGGCTATTCCGATGCTTCGCTGGCCGCCTCCGCCGCCGCTCCGTCTTCGCGTCGCCGCCACCAGCTCGTGCTCTTCATCAGCTCTCTCTCTTCTCGGCTCCCGCGCTTCGACGCTCCATAGCGACCGCCACCGAGCTGCCGCGGATCGCTGTACATTGACGCTATGACGCAAACACATGCACACGACGCTCATGGACCGCCGGCGCTGGCAACAGCTTGTCACCCAGAATCTCCTGCTGTGCTTTCCGTCCCAGCTGCGGTTTCGAGGGAACCGTGCGCGGAATCGATGAAATCACGATTGCAAGACGGATATGGCAAGCCAAGGAATTGAGCACGGTCGCACCCACCCCGATCCGCGGACATGCCGGCCGCTTTCCATGTCGGCGAATCGGAATGAACGTCCCTTTCTCTCTCACTTTCTCGCGCTCGGCCCGACTCTGGTCTGCTCCCTACTGTTTCATCTCAGTAACGCCCACTCTCTTTGTGCTCCCAAGATCTGCGTGCTTCAGACCGATTCACGCAGCTGTTTGCAGGGCGACCATGTCTGAGCAAGAACTCCGAACGGCGGCAACTCAAGCCGGCTTTACAGCATTCCAGGGTAGTACAAGTGAACATGCAGTGCACGTCACAGTCAGTGCAGTCTATCCTGAATCTTCATGCAAGTGCTGGGCTCGAAGAGTGATCGCTGATATCATTTACTTCGACAATTCCGACGCACAGCTCACTGCGTGGAAGGTCCCGCAGGTGATACAACACTTTCTTGAGGTTTGGGCCTGTCTGTACGCAAATGAGCCTCCTCGAACCCTGAGTACTAGCCAGGCACTGTACATTCTGGTCTCTCCATTATCTCAAAGTGCGTGAGCTCGGAAGGTCCTTGACGCAGACAACCCCGCTGACATCCACTTGACTTCTTTGACTTATTTGGTACACACTCCAACACCAGGTTCAACCAGGCCACATCTGGTTGTGTTTGGGCAACCAATCTCCCCATATGCCCTCAAACCTGTGCCGGAGACAGCAGCATTGCTGGCTCAAGCCGTGCCCGGGCCCTGCGCCATCCACACCACTATTCCCTCAATAAACGCCGGGCGTACAAGGCTGCAACGCTGGGAAGGGGGGGAACTTTGTCGCAGCGGCGCACACTGCTCTATTGATTCAATCAAATGTGCGTGGTAGAGTATCCTTGCCGCTCTTGCGTGTCTGGTTTTCTACAGCTAATCAAGACTGTGCCGGGGCGTGGGAGCGAGCAGGTACAAACATACTGTCCCAGAGGCTTGATCTTAGCTATGTCAGCTTCACACACTTTCGGGAGACGCGCAACCGTCAGGGAGTCCATGTGGCCACAAGTTATTTGCTGCACATCACCAAAGGCACCAGTACACTGGAGGTAGAGGTCAGCTTTGTTGTACCACCCCCGCCTGCCTATTCGCGCTCTCTAAGCAAGAGACTGGGCTTCTCGCCTTTTGAGCCTGTCGGTCGACGGGAAGCAAACTGGTGACCAAGCATCCCTTTGTAGTTTTTGTGCTATGTTCCCTCCGCCCTTCAAATGTTCTTTCCCTAGACGCGTTCACCGCTCTTTTCCCTGAAAATTAGACAAGCATCTGTTTGGATCACATGATCTGATCAGTCTTTTAAAGAAAGAGATGGCGATGGGCCTGCAGCTTCCTGCAGTGCCAGAGCTCAAAAGGTACTGGCCCAAGTCTACTCGGGCTGAGACAGGTGTAGTCTCAAAAGCGCTGCTAGACCTCAAATCAATACAGGAGGAGGTACCCAAACATGCAAGACTTATCGAGAAGGTCGATGGTTACGCCGCATCGCACTTGCACGGCCTTATGGCCTGTCGTGAGGTCTGGAAAGCACGACCGTAGTTGACCCTCTCTTCAGGTGTAAATTTTGCAATGTGGCCTCCGACCAACAGCCCGGCCGCTCAAGACCACCGCACTGATTCAGGATTCCTCTCGCGCCTTGTCGCTACCTTCACCGCTGACTCGGAGTAAAGCTCCATGAACAACTACTACTTGATGCTATGGTCATCCCACGTCTGTTTTATCGCAGTCAAAACCTCGAAGCCTGAGCTTGGAACTTGAAGCACAGCCCCGTCCCGGTCCGCGGACAAGCCTGCAAGGCGTACCGTCCGCGAGGAAGCAGGATGCCTCGAGACGGACGACTCGCGCGAAGGTAGACTTGTAGCTCGTATCTCCAGTCACAAGAGACAGTGAATCAAGCTTTGTATTCCAATCAGAGAGTGGAAGTGACCTGGAGAAGAGAAGAAGGAAAAGAAGAAGTCGAACAAACATCTACAAGTCCAGACGCCGGAGTTGAGTGAAGAGGCTCGAGCGGCGTAGGCGGTGCAGACTCATCCTCCAAAACTGAAAACCGGTTCGTCGATATGACGGAGGCAAGTCCGATTCGCCCTGCTTGTGTGCAGGGCGAAGAAGGTGAAGTCGAAGTTGGAGTCGGAGTGAAAGGCGAACGGCTAACACTGCCCCCCCTAGACGAAGCGGTAGGGAAGTCAGATAAAGGTACAACAGAAGGAAGAGAAGTAGAGAAAGGGGACTTAGATAATGGGGCGATACCAACACGACGCCCCCGAATCTTTTTAAGTTCCTTGAACTCCCGCAGCGCTTCCGGCGCAGTCTCCCTCAGCTCGGCCTCCGGTCGCCATGAGTCCTCTGCAGCGGAATACCCGAGCCAGCGCACGCGGTACTCCTTCTTGTTCCGTCGCGTGCGTTCCTCAATGATGCGTTCGATCTCAAACTCCTCCTCCGCACCGTCCACGGCGGGGACCACAGACAGCGGCTCGGACAACGATCGCGCAGGGAAGATCTCATCGTCATTGGGGAAGTGTGGCCGTAGACGAGACGCGTGGAAGGTTGGATGAATCTTGAGATGCGGAGGGAGCGAGAAGGTGTAAGACGAGGTTGCCGGCACGGTGGCCGTGATCGTGTACGGGCCAATGTAGCGCGGTACGAACTTGGATGCGATGCCTTTGGGCATGCGCAGGCCGGATGTCGAGATGTAGGCCTTGGCGCCCACCTCGAAGCGGTCGTTTTCGGGACGACGGTGCTTGTTGGCCTCGTGGGTCATCGCGATGCGGGACGCAATGATAGCGTCGGAAGCTCGGAGCGAGTTGAGTCGCGCGCGCTCCGAGAAAGAGGCGGCGGCGTCCGGCTTGCTGACGAGCGACGGGAGCGCGTGAGGTGTGAAACCGTGGATGACGTCGAACGGCGCAAGGGTGGTCGAGGACGCTTTGGCCGAGTTGATGCCGAACTCGCACAAAGGGAGGACGTCGAGCCACGAGTCGGGCGAGTCCTCGCACATCACGCGCAAGATCTGGCCGACGACCTTGTTGGTTGCTTCCGCGCGACCGTCCGTCTGAGGGTGCGCCGAGGTCGACATCTTGAGACGGATACCGAGGCGCGCGTGTAGAGCTCGCCAGAAAGCCCCAGTGAACTTGGGATCGCGGTCCGAAACGATGGCGTCGGGAAGTCCGAACCGACGATAAACCGAGTCGAGGAAGAGACCGGCGACATCGGCCGCGGTGGCCATTGACGAGAGCGGAATGAGAACGACCATCTTGGAGAGATAGCATGTGACCGAAAGTATCGAGTCGATTGCTTTTCCGCCCGAGCTGACGATGGGGAGGCCGACGACAAAATCCATTCCGATCTTGGACCACGGACGAGTCGGCGTCGAGAGGGGGTGGAGGAGTCCAAACGGCTTGGCCGTCGACGACTTGCCGCGAGAGCACGGCTCGCATCCCTTGACAAAGGACGTGACGTGGTCGACAACGTTGCGCCACCAGAATCGAGTGCGGACGTAATCGAGCGTCTTCTCGAGGCCGAGGTGGCCGAGAGCGCGATGTGAATGGTCGATGAACGCCTCATAGAACGTGGCGGCGTCCGGAGCTTTCGACACCCGACCGGCGGGGACGAGAAGCCGGAGAGAGTCGGTGCCGTCAAGGAAGACGAGAGAGTCGACAACCGAATACGCCGGAAAAGCCGACGGGTCGGCGAGGATCTTGGCGCCGAGTGAGTCGGCTGCTGTAGCCTTCCGAAGTTCTGTGAGGAACGAATCGGAGAAGCCATTCAGCGAAGCGCCAAGATCTGTTGCTGCCAGAGGAGCAAGAGAAAAAGGGAACGACCGCACCTGAGGCCCCGGTTCAACCGAGGCGAGAGGGTCCCCTTCCTCCTCCAATGCCGCAATCCTGCAGGCCGCCATGCACAGACGAGCTCGGTCTGTGAGCTCCGATGCAAAGGGTGCCGGATCGTCAAGCGCAGGAGTCGGTTCTTCAGCATCCGCAAGCTCCGCCCGCGCCTCCTCAAATTCCGCCAGCCGCGAAAGAGCATCCGCAGCCATATTGACCTTGCCCGGAATGAAAGACCACTCGAAATCATACTCCGCAAGCTGCTCCCAGGTCCTTGTAGACCGGCGCGTCTGCTTCGGAGGTTGTTCCCAGTAAGTCTTCAGCGGCTCGTGATCGCAACGCACCACAAAGTGCCACCCAACCAGATGCTCATGCATCTTCTTGCACCCGTTGAGCACTCCCAACAACTCCTGGTCCGTGGTGGTGTAGTTCCGCTGCGCAGAGTTGAACTTGGCAGAGAAATACCGGAATGGCCGAACCGACTCAGCGTCCGGACCCTGTCCCAACCATCCTCCGCATCCAAAAATGGAGGCATCTGTGAACAGGTACAGCCGCTCTTCGCCGGACTGCAGCTTGGGAAGGTCAAGAGGAGTGAGTGTGTCCGGAACCGAAGCGCGGAGCGTCTCAAACGCGAATTGGCGCTGCGCAGTCCACACCCACTGCGCTCCCTTCTTGGTGAGATCCGTCAGACATGCAGCAATCTCATTCAGGCGAGGAATGTGATCGCGCATCCACTGCAAGAAGCCCAGGAACCGTAAGATATCATGCGGGTTCTTGGGAACAGGCCACTTGCGGATTTTGCTGATCTTGTCCTCCGCCACATGCACGCCCTCATCATCCACGATTGCTCCCAATGCCTCAAGTCGCGGAGCCATGATGTCAACTTTTGACCGCGAGACAAAGAAGCGATAGTGCCGGAGCGTCGTGAAGATGATCTCCAAGTAGCGAAGATGCGCTTTCCGAGTCTGCGAGTACACGAGAATGTCGTCGTAGAAGGCATCAAGGAAACGACCCAAGACTTCCCTGAACATCATCTCGCATACGCGATGCATTGTCTCCGGCGCATTCGAGTCGCCCTGCTGCATGACTCGGGAGACAAAAGTCCCGTTGGGCGTCACGAATCCGGAGAAGGGAACGGAATCCTCCTCGATTCGGATCTGCTCGTATGCCTGTTTGAAATCAATCTTGGATCGGAAACGATGAGCTGCTAATCGGTTCCGCACTTCCATCATGTCGGGCAGAGGAGTGGAAAACTTCTTAGTGTTCAAGTTCCGAGGCTTGAGATTGATCACAAAACGAGCTTGCGACTTGTCATGCTTTGGAACTGCAAACATGGCACAAGCAGAATCAACCGACGCAGGAGACCAAAACCCATGCGAAACGAATGCGCGTGTATGAGCACGGAACTGCTCCTTGTACCTATCCGGCATGCGAATTGCATGAGCGCGGATTGGCTTGCTCGCATCCACCAGCGGAATGTGATGGTTGACCGGACGGAACGGCGGCAGTCCTGGAAGCTTGTCAACAAAAACATCAGAGAACCTTTCAAGAAGGGCATCCACAGCCTCCTTTGCCTCTGCTTCGGACAAGTCAGGCTGCGAGGGATCGTCTTCATCAATGTCCAAGAGCGGGTTCCGCGGCTCAAGTCCCACGGACTCGACAAGATCGACAACCTCCTGAGCTGGCAGGTCTGCAGCCATAGCACACAGAACCAGGTTGCGGAAGTCTGCATCTGTCATTGGCTCATCAGTGAACCCGAGAGCTGCCAGGTTCTGCACCGGCTGCTCCGCAAAGCGCTCATGCGCAAAGTCGTAAATCGACTCGCAAGGCCCAGTGGGCGCAACGAACAAAGATTGCGCAGAGACGGCAGTACCTGTGTCGCGCATCCAAGGCGTGCCAAGAAGTGCGTCCACTCCCGGCGGCAGCGGAAGGACAAAGAACCGCCGCCCTTCGAGCGAGATTGGGCCAACCCGAATATCTGCGCTTGCGACCAGGGACAGGCGGGTCGAGAGTCGATCCGCTGCAAGATCAGCATGGACCGGAGCAAGGAGTCGCGAGACTTCGACGCCCAGACGAGCGACCAGCTCGGGAGAGAGGCAATCGGCTTGCGACCCCGAGTCGATCAGCGCGCGAGCGGACTCCTGCATGCCAAAGATTGCCGGTACCGTCAACGGCTTGGGCGAGATCTTTGGAGTAGCAGAGGAAGAAGACTTAGCAGCTTCTGCGTATGACCGAGTTGTCGGAACCTGTGGGCAAGAAGTGAGATCCTTCCTCCGGTTCGAGTTGGGAGATGCCGAGGACGAATCCGCCGACACCGCCGCAAGCCCAGCAGCCGCAGGAAGGGAAGTCAGCGGCGTACTGGGTTTTGCCTCAAGCGCAGATGGTTGAGCAGAAAGGGACTTAGCTGCGAGAGCGACGTCCGGAAGGTCGGGCGGCGAAGCGCGTGTCGAGAGAAACTCGAAGAGCTCCTCAACGGTTGGCGCTTGACGCCCCTCAGAGATAGCCAACGCAATTAGCTCAGCACATGGGCACAAGTCCCTGTCCGGCTGCGAAGGATGAGTCTCATCACAGGAAGGCGAAAAAGAGGTCCGAGGTGACTGAATCGACGAGCAGGTTGGACCGGCACCTACTCGTCGCTGGCTTTTTCCGACTCCTTGCTCGAAAGCTCGGTGATGGTAGCGGAAGCCACAGTCATGGTCTCACCTTTGGCCGCCTCCGGACCGGCCGGGGAAGCTTTGGCGAGAGACGCAGCGGATTTTCCCGAAGGAAGCGAAACCGCCGCAACCACCGTGGAAGGCGTGACGCGCGCATGCGGGCACGCAGTCGAGATGTGTGTCCCCTTCTTTCCGCAGTTGTAGCAGAGAAGAGGGTTCCGAGCCGGATTCGCGTCCGGTTTGTGCCAGTCCGCCCGCTTCGAGGTCGGGTGCTCCGCCTGCCATTTGGCCGCACGCTCGCGCCAGGCGTCGAGATTGGCCGCAGTCGAGGATGAGTCGGAGCGCTCGGAAGAACGGGCGTTGTCGACACCGTTGCGCCGCGACGAGGACGAGGCTGAGGTTGCCGGAGCCGGAGCGGACGAGCGAGTTGAAGTCGACGTCGACGAGCGGGATTGGTACTCGGGAATCGTATCCGCCACCACCGCAACACGCACCACTTGCTCAAACGAGGGCGTGGTGATGCCCTGAACCGCGAGCATCGCGATGTTGTTACGGACGAAACTCGCCACGTTCGATCGCAAGCCGCCGAGGAACACGCCAATCCGATCGGCGTCCGGGACCGAGTGGGTCAGGACCGCGTCGGCGAGAGCGGCAACTTGCGTAGCAAAGTCGCGCGTTGTTTGGTTGTTCTGCTTGGCGAGGCGGTACCGGTCGAAGGAGCGTTGGGCAGCCTGATCGTCGACCCAATGTTCGCGAATCGCGGCGACGAAGTCGGCGGCCGACGCAATGGGCCGGTGACGCTCGCGCGCGTCAAACCAGGCTTGCGGACTGATACCACCGGTGGGCTCGACGTCCGAAAGAAGACCGCGGATGGCGTAGTACGCGGACGGCGTGTGCAGTCGATCGACCGGATCGTTGGGCTTGAGTCCGAGACTCGCCAGCCACGCCTCGGCCGACGCGAGCCAGGTCTCGCGCTTCCGGTAGTCGTACACGCCGGTCCATGCCGACGGCGGCTTGGGCTTGTGTCGGCTGCCGAGGTCGTTGAAGACGACGGGCAGGGCGACGGGCTTCGGAGAAGTGGCGAGCGCTGGACGAGCGGGCAAGTCGCGCGAGATGCGCTGCTGGAAGTCGAGAGCGCGGCGATGCTCCTCGAGCTGCTCCTGGAGGTTGCGAATCTGACGAGCCATGTCCTGACCGACCTCGTCGTCGGCCTGCGCGTCGCCCTCCTCCCACTTCGCTCCGTCGCCGAGACGCGATTCAGCGTCCTTGGCGCGCAGTCCCGCGGACTCCGTCTCCCATCGGCGCCGTTCCTTGTCCTCAAAGTCGTCGAGTAGCTGCTGGCGACGACGGGCCGAGTCCAGCTGGAAACGGGCAGTCGCATCTTCGCGGCGCTGAAACGAGGCGATTGAGAGCGAGACTGACGGGGCTGCCGGCTGGGAGTGGCGAGAGGGAAGGGGAGCGAAAGGCGAGGTCCGCTGAGTGGGAAGCGGAATTGTCGATTGGACCGGCTGACCGAGTCCGGCGTTCGGCAGGGGAACAGGCTCGGAGGGTGGAACCGGGAAGTTGTTGACCGCGAGAGGCGGCGCGGCCAAAGACGCTCCGATCGCTTGACGGTCCGGGTGAGGGTGCTCCGGGACATCGTCAAAGTCGATGAGGTTGGCGGCGGCGTGGGCGCTCATGCTGGGGCTGTTCGACATGTCGGTGCCGGGAGGAAGTGGGGCCGACGGCGAACGTGGAGGCGGTGAGAGCTGGCGCTGGGCTCGAGTGCGACGAGCTGTCGACTGGACGAGGGTATCGAGATCGCCAAGAGAGTGGGGAGGTTCCTGATGCGCGAGTCGGAGAGACCGGCGCTGGAATGAGAAGTTGAGGGACGGCGGACCGAGTCGACGCTGGGAGGAGGCGTCGGAGTCGTCCGAAGAAGTCGTGAGCGAGGGGAGCTCCGACGATTCCGGTCGGGAGGAGATCGACCGTGGATGGGAAGATGGTGCAGATTGTTGAGAAATGGTGGAAAGTCGGAATGCTCGACTGTCAAAAAAGTGCAAGGCGTACCGTCCGCGAGGAAGCAGGATGCCTCGAGACGGACGACTCGCGCGAAGGTAGACTTGTAGCTCGTATCTCCAGTCACAAGAGACAGTGAATCAAGCTTTGTATTCCAATCAGAGAGTGGAAGTAACCTGGAGAAGAGAAGAAGGAAAAGAAGAAGTCGAACAAACATCTACAAGTCCAGACGCCGGAGTTGAGTGAAGAGGCTCGAGCGGCGTAGGCGGTGCAGACTCATCCTCCAAAACTGAAAACCGGTTCGTCGATATGACGGAGGCAAGTCCGATTCGCCCTGCTTGTGTGCAGGGCGAAGAAGGTGAAGTCGAAGTTGGAGTCGGAGTGAAAGGCGAACGGCTAACAAAGCCGGTCGTTCTGACCCTCGAAGCGCGAAGCCCCGGCCGTGGTCTTCTCCTCCCTCTTCACTCCTAGCTGTACAAAGAGTCTCACCCTGTCTGTTTACCGTGAGCTGGGGCCTCCTCTGTACTTTATAGCTTGGTGTGCTTGACAGCGTGGCAGCTCACGCACCTCTTCTTGAAGTGCAATGTCACAGGAAATCCTTGAGCTTCAGAGGGCCATACCACATGGCTTTACACCACTTGCCCCGCAGATAGAACCTGAACTCCGCAGATGGGTTAGATCATCTTGTCCTGCCTTTTCCTTGAGAGGCGCGGGCTTGTACAAGCACCTGCTGATTTGTGTCTCTGTTTTACTTGCACAGCTCGATAAAAATTGGCACCTTCCGCATGTAGTCCACCACTTTATCCAACTTTGGCATTGGTTCTTGTTCTTGGGTTATGAGGGACCAAAGCCACCCCGCAACCGGGAAGACTTCACACCCTTGCCAAGGCCAGAGCCAAACCGCACAGCATCAATGTACATCCTTTTGGACAATTCATCACCTACAAGCCCCTCAAGTGCGTGAAGACTTTAATTCTGACTCGTAGTTGATCCTGCCCACATATACCTACTGGACATCCTCTGGCACATGACTTTAGGAAATCACGAGCCGTGTCTGCTTGTGGCGGCGTACCCAATCCGGCGTGGCGACTTTTTGCCTGAACCGGAGCGCGCAGAAGGGCCTGACCTGGCCTTCCTGCCCGGGCCTTGCGCTTTGAACTGCACACAGGCGGGGAGGGGTGGTTTGCCAATTCTGCCGCAGGACTTCCTACAGTGGCAAAGCGGACGATTCTCCAGCAGTGGCAAGGTCTGCTCTATGGATGCAGCTGAATGTGAGTGCTCACCTTGCCACAAAACACTTGTGACCTCTAGCTTCCTCATTTGCCCCAGTGGAACCTGACCACAAAGTGAACAGATCCAGGGTTGGCGCCTCATAGTTTTTGTCTTGAGACCATCAGTATCACAGGCAGTGACAAACCTGCTGCCGCCGGGCAAATGACTCATGAGTATACAGAGTATACAGTGGAGCTTTCAAGGAAGAGCGGTGCCGAGCTAAAGACACTCAAGGCAAAAGTCATCTTTGTCCTGATGGATCCGTACCGGCAACGCCCTCCGTCTCCACCTTCACCTCTGGCAAGATCTCCGCCTCCGCATCGGCAGCCTTGGGCAAGGCTCTCAAGACGGACAAGTCTTTCATCTTCGTCTTCATCTGAGGCTGCGCGCCCGCCCAGAAGAAGTCTTCCGCCTCCGGAAAGCCCTCCGCCCGGGTCAACGCCTCCGCCAGCCTACACTGTACAGGACCCTCCGCCTAACTACACAGAACGCTCTCTGAGCAAGAGACTGGGCTGGTTACCTTTTGTGCCCATGAGTCGGCGCGAAACAAACTGGTGACTAAAACATCCCTTTGTCTGTTTGGCTTTGTTTTTGTTCCTCTCCCCTTCCCGTATTTCCCCTGGCCATGATAGCACTCTCCTCAAGAATAGACAAGCTTCTCTTGCAACGGACGCTTCCTGATCAGTTTGGAAGACAGAGACGGAGATGCCGTGCTTTGACTTCCCGCCACCGCAGATTTCAAGAGGTTTTTGTGCAAGTTTGCTTCACAACAGAAGTCAGGTATAGCCTCAACAGCACTGCCAGTGAATGAACTGCTTCAAGTGGCTATCTGACGAGAAGAGCTAACTTACTCGGATCAGCAAATCCCATTGAGAAGGCCCAAGTTCACGCTGTTTTGCTTTTGCAAAGCCCTGTGTCGTACACAGATAGTCTACCGCGGCAGAACTGAGCCTCTGAGCATGCGCAGTATTTTTTTGGTGAAGCTCCAGCTGCCTTTGTTCTGCCCATCTCGGTCTCTTCGCTTTTGCCGCTGCTTTGCGCGGTCGTCTCCGCCGGATGAAAACCCTAACCAGTACACGCTGCAAGGGAGCGATGCCCAACGCTACCGTAGAGGCGGAGACTGTTTCGGCGACGCACACGACCTCGTGACGCCTGAAGGTGCGAGCGCGGCAAGTCCGCGGACACCCCGAAGCTGTTCCCTTTGTCCTCAACTGCAACATCCTCCTCTCTCTTCCTTCAAACAATCTGCTAGAGCTTGCAAGCACGCTCCAACCGGAACCTTTTTGTCCTCAGTGACCTTAGTAACAATGGCCGACCGGGAAAATGTGGAGCGGCTGGCGGCGGCAGCCAACTTGGCAGGTTTGACGCCACTGGGTCTGAGCGCCGGGGTGTACTCCCTATACAAGCAGGTGCACTTCTTTCCGTGTTCTCTCCATTTCTGCATTGTGTGACGCTCACTGATTGTCTGATGAGCTGCCATCTCGATCTAGGTCGAGGAATGGCATTTCCCGCAGCTGATCCAGCGCTTCCTCGACGTCGGGAAGTGTCTTCACGCGGGACTCGACGCAGATCAGATTCCTGCTCTGAACAAGAGAACCCTCACCGCCCTCAAGACCCCATTTATCCTATGTAAGACTTCTGGTGCGTTCTTGAAGCAGTTTACAATCACGATTGGTCATAATTTTCTGAATGATAGCGCACACTCGCAACCGTAGAGGGATTTCCCCATATGGTCGTCAACGCGTATGAAGTTGAAGCTCCGCCGCCCTTGCATCCAAAATTGCAGCAGCCGACCGTGTTGCGCTGGTGGCCCGGGCCCTCTCCCTCCGCTGAGGCAGAAACGGACACCTCTGCGCTTCTCACCGAATGGAATGCAGGCACGCTCATTCAGAGGAACAAGCCGTATTCGCTTGACTTGCATGGATGTGGGTTTGCTTCCGCCCTGCCACCCCATCGTCCTCTTCTGTTTTCCCACGGCGAAATGTCTCGCTGACTGCGGCGGGTGCCCATGAGGCCGCTTCCTGCCTACTCTCAACAGTCCCACAGTTTGGTGCCAAACCATTTGGTTATGACAGGGTCAGCTTCACATATCTTGGTCAGACAATTGATGTTCACGGGCAACCGGTGGCAACCCACTACACCCTGCATGTATGGCTAGACAGTGGCAACAGATCACATACAGCCCATGTCACCTTTGTCCTACCTCCACCACCTTCTGGAACACTGCGCAGGATACGCAACCGGTCACCTTTTGTGCCCGTTGCTCGATGTCGAGACCGTTAGCAACCCAACACTCATCCTTGCCACCGGGTCCGCTGCTTGCGTCAATCCACATCCTGTATACTTGTCAACTTAGCACAATAGACAGTGAACAGGCTCCTTCCCTCACAGACACTTGACAGACACTCCTCTTGCCATATCATTATTTGACCGAGCTTGTCGGAGCGACGGCTGTTTTTTTTCTTCCGGCACCTGACCACCCGCTCAAAAGGGACTAGTGGCGCAAGCACATCGGCGTCACAATATTCGGATGATCTCAGTGCCAAGTAGCCTGCCCACTCTTGGGCTAATCCTGCCCCTCCAGGACGTACAAGGTCGTTCATACGAGCTTGCGAAGGTCTTGATCGGATATTCTTGCATGACCATACTCAACCAGCGCAGCGTAGTAGAATACCGCAGGAAGCGTTAAATTGCAAGCGTATCTGCTGTCTCCACCTTTCGTGTTTCAGAGAAGAGGACGGTCAAGGCTGCTCTCCGACCGCGGGGAGCTCGTCGTCGCTTGGACACCAAGTTCCTCGAGGGAGAATTACAATAATAAGCCATTCAACGCTGATTCAGCTGAGCAAAAGCTGATGACCAGATAGAGAGAAATCTCTCGCGATGAGATGACCAGAATCCGATGGCGGCGCGAGCGCGGCAAGTCCACGGACATCCCGACGCTCGACCCTTCTCCTACCCCGATGGACAACCTTGGCTCTTCTCTCCAACCTCTTCTGGCCTGACAGACACATCAAGCAAGGCTTGAATGGCGACACTTCCAGATGATCTCGAGCGCCATCTCATCTGGGCCGCTAGGACAGCAGGTTTAGACGAACCGGTTTTATCTTTGACAGTCGCTCTCGGGAGAGCAGCCTTTGCAGCCAGGTTGACGCCGCTGGCTTTAAATCCGCAAGAGGTCCGGGGTCGTACAGAGAGACTGAAGCGTCAATTGGTAAGTCCCAAAGTCACTGGACACCCCAGGGGAGCTTCAACTGACCGACTTGGTATCCTGCTGTCTGGAGTCAGGTTGAGAGTTTGCGTTTCCCGCAGCTGATCCGGCGCTTCATCTTGATCTGGAAGTGCCTCTACATAGGGTCTAAGCAGATCATATCAGACCTGGGACTGAGGGAATCGGTAACTCCCGGACCCGCATACACGCTCTGCGAAACTCTCAGTGCGTACTCCTCGCGGTCTACGATTTCCGACGGGTGTGAAGTCCTAACTTTCCACTTGCAATGGCAGGCAAGTTGTCAGATGGGGTTGAGCTGCCACACATGGTCGTCAACGCATTGACGGTCCGGCCTCAGTCTCTGCTGCCATTCCATCTCGGATTACACCGCTACCACCCGGTAGCAACACGCTGTTTGCCCGGGCCCTGCCCCTTGCCCAATGACGGGAGCGCCGATGGGCACGCGTCTGACCTCCTCCGCAAGTGGGAGGAGGGCAAACTTTGCAGCAGTGGCACGCCGTACTCACTTGACTCGCTCGAATGTGCGTGTTTTCCTTTTCCTCTCTGCCCTCCAGCGGCGCCGGCTCTGTTCTCTTCATCAACTATAGCCAACAGGATATTTAACTGATTACGGCCTCGTACGGGGACGCCCTGATCTACCTACTGCCAACAGTCCCTGCGTTTCAAAGCCAGTTATTTGGTTATGGCTCTGTCAGCTTTACGTTCTTCGGTCAGAGGTATGATCATGCTGGGTGGCCAGTGGCAACACATTACGTCTTGCACGCGCGGAGCAGCCGCCTTGGCATGTCCAACATGGCCTATGTCACCTTTATCCTGCCTCCGCCGCCTTCCGTGTCATCGCCTTACAATCCCCTTCCTCGTCCAAACGGATACAGTCAGCCACCGAACATGTTCTCCCGGCCGGCTAGGCAGACCTCTTTCCCTGCCTTGTAAACGCAGACAGTCTAGTGGTAGACGTTTCGTTCCGACCCTTTCCTCACGGACACTCAACTTGACCAAAGGGTGCATTTTTTTGAGCAAGGACGATATTTCTCGACTTCTGAGCGTTCTGCGCAGCTGTACGTCCTACAGATCAGATAGCGTCAGGATAGCAGCGCGAAAGGTCACTGGATATTACCCTCTAGGCCTACGCAAAAAAGATGGTCCGCGGAGGTCCGAAGACGAAAACGCCCACGTCCGGTCCACGTCGCTAACCGTTTCTCCTCCCCGTCGCGTAGTCGCCCGACAAGCTCCTGCGACCTGTTCCCACCCAGTCAAACAAAGCATGCCCGTTGCGCTGGCTCGGTACCTGGAGCCGTACAATGCCTACCTCCGCCCGCTCGGCTACTACGCCACCTGGACTTTCTACTTTCTCTCGTTCGCCGTCTCACCCGGGCTGGTCACGCTCCTTCAAGCGCTTTGTCTGGTCCTGACTTGGATCCTCCCGAGCGTCGAACTGAACGTTGAGCGAGGCCGCAGACGAATCCTCGCCAGCCGCTGGATTCAGCCGGAATGGGCTTGGCCGGATGCGGTGCCTTTCCATCGGAGGGAGTGGCCGCAGTGGGCACGGAACGCGGCCAGCTACTTCGACGTGCGCCCGACGCTGGCAGTTGCCTGGAACGCGTGCGCAGCGAGACTGCGTGCGCTCAGTCGGAGGATGGGGTGGGACGTAGAAGCACCGCATGCTGCGGGCGCCAGGCGAGGTGAGCCGTTCCAATTACGTCTCCGGACCGAAATTCGTGATTCAAGTTCATCTCGTCGAAATGCCGCAGTAGCAAGCAACGTTGCAACAAGCCCGCGCGCGCACTCCGTCGCCGACCGACCCGCTTCACTTGCCCCTTCGGCTCGTTCGAATCCTTTCGCGTCGCGGATGCCGCCGCGGTCCGCCTCGCTCGGTGCGATTCCGTCCCGAGAAGCAATGTCCGCGCATGCATCGGGAGTGCAGCTGGAGCACGGCAGTATAGCCGGATCGCTGCGTTCCAGAGGTCAGCGTTTCGCGATTCGGACCGGGACCCGAACGAGACTGACGCGATCGGTCGCAAACAGCTTCAAACCCTTTCTCCGTCGACGGACACTCGGCACGGTCGATCCCGACTCGGGCGCCGCGAGCTCCCTCCGCCTCTCTCCGGAGCGGAGTGGCCGGTCCGGCTTGGTCGGTCGCGAGCGCTCACGAGGCGGCAGTGATGCGAGACGGCGACGGCAGTTTCTGGGGCGACGGCGGCAGCTGGGACGGGGCGTAGGACCAGCTCGAAGAGTTGTGGAGATAGGTTGAAAATGCAAAGCACGACAAGATGCGGTTTTACAATAAGAAAGAAAGGCACTGGCGGACAGAAAAGAACGAGTCAGATCAAGCATCGCCGTAAGAGTACGATGGAAAACTCACGGCTGTCAAAGATAGAGAAGCGCCAACGTGAAGAAAGATACCAAACCAGAGGCGCGGCTCAGGCCTCCGAGTAGCCGTCGTCGTCCTCGTAGTCGTCGTCGACGGTCGCCTTGCCGGGACTCTGACTCTCGCGACCGGTTCCAGCCGTGCCCGTCGTCTCGCTCTCGTCCTCGCCGCCCATCGAGTCGATATCGCTCGCGGGCATCCCGACGCTCGACGTCGGCGGAGCCGGTCCGCCACCACGACGACCGTCGCCGCCGCCCGGCAACGAAGTCGCAAAGAGTCGACCCATGACGGGCGTCTTGAGTGCTTTCGCGTCGTCGTCGCCGGACGTGTTGGAGCCGGACAGCTCGCGGATCCGCCCGCCGGCGGAAGAAGCGTCGTCGGCGCCGTTGGCGGCATGACTTCCCCGAGCGGGAGTTTCGCCGCCCGCGCGCGTATAGAGAACTCCCGGTCCGGGCGTGGCGGTCAGACCCAGCTTTTCCGAAAAGACCGGGTGGCGCGGCGACGAAAAGACAAAGCTCTGCGGCTCGGTCTGCCGCGCGAGATTGCTCAGCGCCGCGCCCGAGAGCGGCAAGATGCCTTCCGCCATGACGCCGGCGGCGACGAACGGATCATGAGGATGCGTCGCGACCTGCCGAGGTGGAGGCGGACCGTTGTCCGAGACCGTGCGGCGCAAGGCTGCGGAACCGGCCGGAGCGGGCGTGACGAGGTGAGCCTGCGAGGCCCCGCCGCCCGACGACGACGAACCGGGCAACATGGCATCGAGTTCGCGGAGCGGGTCGTGGTGATGGTGCTGCTGCGTGCGACCGCCCGACGACGACGAAGAAGGCTGAATGTCAAACTCGCCGAGTTCGGAAGTGAGACCGGCCGGGTGGTGATGATGCAACGGTCGGACGGCGGACGAGCTGCCTGCTCCGGTACCGCTGCTGCTCGAGCCGCCTCCTGCTCCTGCTGCGCCTCCACGGCGACGCCGTTCATTCTCGAGACTAGCCCGACCGCGAGATCGGCGCCCGCCACCACTGCTCGACGAGAACGACTCTCCTCCTCGCTGACGGTCGGCGCCACCATTGTCGTCGTCGTCTGCTTCCGTCGGAGGTCGCATCATGTCGCCTTCGCTCGTCAACTCGCCGACCGCCGCATCGTCGTCCTCGTCGTCCCCGTCATCGTCATGGTGGTGACGGCGACCTCCACCCAAGTGCGCCGAGCCGCGCTGCTCAAAGCGAACGACCGGCGAACTCTCAATCATCCGCATCATGTTGCCCGGCGTCGGCGTCGCGACGAGGCTCGCCTCGGTCCGCCACGAAGGTCCCGTCTCGGATCCTCCTCCTGCGCCACCCGCCACCGCGTACTGGTGATGGGCCTTCTTGGCCGTCGCGAGCAACGCATGCGCCGCCGCCGTCGAACCGCCTTCGCCGCTACTCGAAGTGCTCGCGAGCATCGGCACTGGCGAGGTACTCCTGCCCCGTTTTCGGGGCGAGAGCGCTTCTGCTGCCGTCGGAGTCATGTTGGGCGGAAGGTGCGACGTCGACGACGACGTAGACGTGGATCCGGCATGCATCGCCGCTCGCCAAGGCGAAAGCGGTCCGTTCGAAGCCGACGCCTGCTGACCCGCTCGCGAGCGAAGCATCAAGCTCTGCACCGCACCGTCATCCTCATCGTCGTCGTCTTCCTCCTCTTCCTCGTGGTCGTGGTCGTCCTCGTCCCCATCGCCACCTTCGTGGACGCCCTTGCCCTTCCTCCTCCGCAAAGGCGTCCGTCGTCCCCGACCCATCGGAGCACCCATCATCGACATCGACGGCGGTCCGGACCCGCGAATGCTCGAAACGGGACTCTGGACATGCGGCGCCATCGGACTGCTCGGGCCCGCCTTGAGCGCGAGCAAGATCCCCGCCGCGTCTTCGCGGTGCGGTCCCCTGACAGCCCCACCCGCGTCGTTTCCAGCACCTCCTCCTCCTTGCCCGCCATTCGAGGTCGTCGTCGACGCACCCCCGGCACGATGAATCGCCTCCTTGCCCTTGCCATTCAACCCCGTCCTCCTCAACTTGACCGGACTCTCCAAACCGCCCTGGGCATTCACCGCCTCCCGATGCGCGTTCGATCCACTCGTCGGCGCCGGGATTCCCGACCCCATCCCCATCCCCATCCCTCCAGCGATCCCACTCGTGGTCGTGACGACCCTCGCGGGAGATTGTCGTCGTGCATAATAGGGCATCGCGACGGGGGCGGGAGCTCCCGGAGAGACGGGAGGAACGGGGAGGGCTCGAGGCATGTCGTAAGGAGAGGGGAAGACCGGATTCGGGTTCGAGTGCGGACGAGGAGGCGCGTACCCTCCCGAGGAGGCGGACGAAGCCGCCCCCGCAGCGGAGAGCAACATCGGACTGAGCGGACGGGCGTTCGCTCCGTTGTCGTGGTAGTACTGATGAGGATGAGAGTGGTGGTGATGCGCAAAGGTGGAAGCGAGCGGAGGACCATGTGGCTGATCTTGCGCCGTCGCGTGAGGGTGAAACGGCTGCGAATACGGGTTCCCGCCCCCGCCGCCGGACGACGATGAAGAAGCTTGATGGTGGTGGTAAGAGAGTTGCGGCAAGGGAGGCAACTCGTGCCCCTCTGCGTCGTCATCGTCCTCGTCTGCCAGGGCGCCGCCTCCATCTCGACGCCGAGCGGTCGGAACCCTCCGCCGAGAAGACCTGCGCACGTCGGACCCTCCTCCTCCATCTGCAGTGGCGGCAGGAAGGGGTGGCAACGCGGTAGAGGACGAGGACGACAACGCTGCCGCCGACGGCCCAGCGCCTCTCGTCGTCGCCGCCGCCGCCGCAATCGCCACGAGGTACGAATCCCCGCCGATACCGCCACCTACTCCTCCTCCTCCTCCTCCTTCCCCATGTCCATGCCCGTTGGCAGCAGACCTGGTGGGAGTTCTCCGTCCGACGGGGTAGCCATACAAGCTCGGTTGGGGATAGAACGGGTTCGAAGGCGAAGGAGCGGACGCGTAAGAGGAGGAGTGCCCGTGATGATGCGGATGTTGCATCAACGGTGGTGGCGGGGGTGGATAGTGAGCATGGGACGAAGAAGAAGAGGGTGGTGGATAGCCGAGGGGAGCGCTGCCGCCTCGCGCGAGTCCGGGTGGACCTTCGGCGCTCCAGCCGCCGACCGAACCGGCATCAAAGCTCGAATCGCCTTCCTCGTCGTCGATGAATCCACCATTCGGCGGAGGCGGCAACGGCAACGGCAACAGATTGGCACTAACGAAGCCTCGACCATCGCCAGCACCGGCATAAAGGTCGCCGGGACGTTCAAAGTCGTCGTCTTCATCGTCCGTCGCGGGAGTTCCGACCGATCCGGCGACGGAGGGAGTTGGCGGGCGGGTATCGTCGCGAGTTTTGCGCGCACTGCCCGTGACGGACCCCTTTTCGGCGCGGTTCTTGCGCGCCCACCGCCGCTTCGATTCGAGCGTCCGCGTCCGCTTCTCCTCTTCCGATTTCGGCCGGTTCGCGTCTGCGCGCGTGCGACCATCGAACAACGTTATGAGTCTCAATCTCGCGCGAAAGGAAGCGCGGTGCCGAAAAGGAGCTCACCATTGTCCCACCTGGTCCGTCTCGGCTGAGCCGCGAGCGGAATCCCATGCTTGTCCTGGAGATGCCTCCTCCAGATACTCCTCGCATGCTTGCCTCGATACGTCTTGTCGCACTTGGGACATTTAAAGTCGATGTCGGCGCTCGAAGCGGGACCGGCCGGGTTGAGGGTGTAATCCGGGGCGAGGTAGCCCGGAGCGTTGACGTCGACGCCGCCGTGGGGGGGTTCGCTCCCGCTTGCGTAGTGTTGCTGGAGGTCGGGTTTGACGTCTTCGCCACCGCCGCCGCCGCCGCGCGAGGAGGAGTAGAGGAGGTCGTCGTAGCCGGCGAGGTCGACGGACGAGGCTTTCGCGGAAGAGGCGTCGGTCAAGTTGCCGCCGCCGGCGTTCTTGGTGGCCGCTCTCGCCCCTCGCTTGGTAGTTGTTGTACGAGGTTTGCGAGCTGATGAGGTGCTCGCTGCGGTTGTTGTTGTTGTTGCTGCTGGTGGTGGTACGCTCGAGGATGAAGCTGTTCATCGAAGACGCGGGGATTTCGGTCGGCGGCGAGATCGAGGGAGGCAGGCGACGAGAAGTGTGTGCATTGCGCATTTGCGAGAGAGAAAGAACACGCAGAGAGAGACGAGGCCGGGAAGTGGGTACGCGTCGCGAGGCGGGCAGTGTTTGGCGCGTCGAGTTGGAACAGCGAGGACGGCGTTCCCGCGGCCAGGAGCAGGGGCGTGGATAATAGTTTGCATGTCCAGTCGTAAGCAGTGCACGGCGATTGCGGCCACGCAGGCGGTCGGCGAGATGTGCGATCAGCGCGGGTCGAGGCGCAGTCGAGTCGGGCGAGAGAGGGCGGGCGGGACAACAGCGACGCGCGAGTGCAGTGGGCGGGGCAAGGGGCAGGTGGAGCGTAGGACGGTCAGCCTGACTATACTTGCACCCTCCCGCACAGCGCGTGCGTGCGTGCGAGACTGACCTTGAGCAGCGGTCGCCGAGGGTTGATGATCGCTCTCGGACGGCGTCGCCTTTTGCGACCGCTTGCGCGTCCGAGCCGACGCCCGACTGCCGCCAGTCGAGCCAGCCATTCTCGCTACCTGTCACACAACTCGGTACGCGCGAGAGAGTCGACGAGATGAGAGACGGACGAGTCAAGCTGTGGGCAGCCCGCAGCCCGCCACCTTCTTCTCGAGCTCCAGACTCGTTGCAACCCAGGCAGACTGTGTAGCCTGCATCGAGTAACTACACTTGCACTACACCCTCCCCCTACTCAACCCGTCCGACTCGCGCCGAGAGCGCTCACCCCCCCGGGTTGGCTCAACTTCTCGCCCCAGCTGTTCGCTCAACTTTCCAATATGATCCGCACAGACTCCAAACTCAGCTGGCGAGCTTTTAGACTCGGAGACACGTATGCATCTCTCACGTAGAGCACTGTAGATCAACGGGACGATTAAACAAGAGGGCACTCGCAAAGGAGGTGGTTGGGAAACGCCCGAGCGCCGCGCGATTCGGCGCGAGCCGAGCCACTGAATGACGGTCAACCACCGCCGCGTTCTAGCATCGTCCTGCGCACACGCAAGTCCTCCTCCTCCTCCTCCTGGTCGCCAGACAACAACCATGCAGCGGCAACATGTTCAACGCCCGTGACGACGGCGCTTCCCCCGAGGCTCGGCGGCGTCGTCAAGTCGGACAAGAACGCCTCGTCCCGGTCCCGCAACCACTTCTTCTTCTTCTTCTTGCCTCCTCCATGTCCTCCTCGTCGTTGTGCTGTTAGATCTGGACCCAGGCCACCCTCAAAGTGGTCCTCGTCGGGATTGACGAGCGTCGTCGACTCGACCGACCAGTCTCCTCCTCCGTGGCCGCTGCTGGTCGTGGTCGTGGTGGTGGTGGTGGTGGTGGTAGTGCCGACCGTACTCGTCGAGGTCTTTGCCCCCGCCCTTGCCGCCGCCGCCTCGTCCTGGTCCTCGTCGGCGGCGGAGGGGACGGGACCGAGACCGAGACCCGGAAACCCCAGAGCGCTCAACGAACGACCCATCAAAGTCGGAGGAGCACTCGTCGTCGTCGTCGTCGCAGTGGTGGTCGTCGCATCACGACCGAGTCCCGCCGACGATGAAACCCGACCCTTGAGCGGACTACTACTCGCCGCCTCACTCGCGCCCGTTCCAGTCCCGGACCCAAAGCTCGATTTCGCACCCTCCTCCTGCTCCCGAACGACCGAATCACGATGACGCCCAGCACCGCCGCTGCCGCTGCTGCCGAGTCCTCCGACAATGAAATTCATAGTCTGGTTCATCAACGGCGAGACGAAATCACTCGCGTGGAATAACGACAGCGCCGAGAGGCGGTTCCTCGTCGTGTTCGCGCTGCTGCTGCTGCTGCTGCCGACGTTGTGGCGGTGGTGGTGGTGATCGTTCGTATCGGCATCGGCATCCACGGTGCTGTCGAGACTCGAAGCGAAAGAATCTTTCGGAGCTCGGGTGAAAGCGGTGTTCATCGTGTTGTTGTGCGGCGTGCCGGCCAGGTCGTCGACAGCTGAGAGAGGCGACCGACCGTGCGCCTCTGACGACGACGACGACGACGACGAGACAGGACCGCCGTGGTCGTCCTGATGATCTCGAGCCCGAGTCTCTGCGAGGTTCGACACTCTCGGAAAGGAACCTTGCTGCATCGCGACTGTCGGCGTCGTCGTCCCGCCCGTTCTCGAGAGTTCCGACAACGAGGGAGAGACGAACGACCTCGTCGTCCGCAGCGGAGGGGAGACGGCCGAGGTGTCTTCTCCTCCTCCGCCACCGTCACGGGCGAGGGCTTCCTTCTCGCGCGCTCGAGACTCGAGCAACTCGTGTCGGAGAATCTCGACATCACGGAGCGCTTGTTGCGCCCGTTCTCGCCACGCGTGGGTACTCTCGGTAGGCTGCACGTACTTGTTCCGAAATGCCGACGCTCTATCAGCTCGTCGTGTCTTGACTAGAACGAGAGGATGAGAAAACGCACAGATACATCCAACGGTCCGGCGGCTCGCAAGATTCGCAGTTCTTGCTCGGCAGCATCACGTTGGCGTCTCACGTCGGCGAGGACTGCGCGCGTCTCGCGGAGCGCATCAAACACGGCCGCGCGTTCGAGCTCGGCTTTCTCGAGATCGCTCCGGATCGCGACGTATCTGCAGATAGGAAAGTCAGCTACGTTCGAGCTTGGCGTCGCGGTCGAGAAAGAGGGAGAGACGCACTCGAGATAAAGTTCGAGCTTGTCCATGGTGCGAACGCGAGCGACATTCAGAGCGGGTCGAGCCGGTACCCCTTTCGGCGTTTCTGACGAGCGACGACGACGACGACGACCGTTGTCGTAGCCCGTCGGAGCGGTCCCGTTACTGTCAGACCCATCACTCGAAAGCTGTAGTGGTCGGTCCCGCCCGGGGGAGATCGGATACCAAGTGGTGACGCCGCCATCGGTCGAGCTCTCGCCCGTTTGCCGATTCCCTTCCTCCGCGGAGAGTTCCCCCGCAGCTCTTTGCAGACGTGATGACGACAAGCGAGACGAAACTCGCCGAACAACAGGGACCTGCCTCCGCATCGGCGAAAGCGGCTCGACCGGCTCGACCGGCGGCGCGGTGTTCTCCTGACCAAGGCGTCTCTGCAACTCGCGCCCTGCTCCACTGCGCAGTTCGTACCGCGCAAGTCGGCTCGACCGAGCACTCGTCGGCAAGCGCTGCCCCTGCGAGGGCGAGAGTGGTGGCGGCGGTGTCGTCGTCATCGTCTCCGAATGGCCCGAACTGCGCTTCGGCGCCTCTTCAGTAACCGGACTTCCGAGTTCGCTCAGCATGTCGTCGATTCCGGCGACAGACAACATGCTGTCGCGGGTCGATTTGTGCCGCAGGGGTAAATACAATTGGCGGATCCGGCTCTCGCTGCCGGTTCGGCGATGAGCCAAGTTTCCGCGTTGTCCCGAGGCGAGTTCGGCTGATGCAGCGCGGGCCGGCGCTGCTGAAGCTTCGGGTTCCGGTATGTCGACGGCTTCGTCGGCAGTCTCGACCTTCTCCTGTTGGGCTGCTCCGGGCGTTTCGACCGTTTGTTCGAGTCCCGACAACGAGGCGTGGACCGCATCCGCGAGTGGAATTGGAAGCCCCGACGGCTTGGCGTTACTATACGGAGATAGCGGCTTGCGAGGCGACGAAGCAGGGAGGCCCGGCAAAGGCTTGTTCGCCACGACGGTGAGCGGGCCGCCTGATTCTCCGAGCGGGACGACGCCGGAGTCCCTCTGATCCGCCAATCGACGCTCTCGTAGGCTGTATTAGCAGAAAACGTTTGTCAGCGGGAGGTAGACGGGCGGCGGATTCAAGCGGCGAAAATTTACGCCGACGGTTTCGGAGAACACGACGCCTGGTCGGGTGGTTCGCCTTCTCGGCTCGCACCACCGTCTGTGCGCGCTGCAACAGACGGACTGTCGTGAGCCGACAGCACCTCAGGGACGCTGTCGAGCCCGAAAGCCCTCTCGTCGTGAGATAGGCTCCGTTGCCGCTCGTTCGACGACGCGAGCAAGTTCTTCATGCGCTCGTACGCCCTTTCCATTTCGATCAAGCTCCACCTCTTTGCTGACCGAGGTGTGATCCTGCTCCCGGGCGGCGAAGGCGACTCTGGCTCCTCGTCACCGACGGCGGGAGAGCGAATCGAAGACAAGTACGGCGAATCGTACATGGAGCGGGGAGTCCCGGACGCGGCAAGTTCGGCTTCCATCTGGGCAATCTCGCGCTCCATTTGCTCCATCGTGATGGACCGATCGGGAGAGTCTGGATCGAGGAATGCGCGCATGTTCGCGCCTCCGAGCGGGGAACGGAGGAGGAAACCATCGCGGTCGGAAGCCGAAGTGAGCGATGTTGGCGCGGGAGGAGAGCGGGCCGTCGTAGCTGTAATGCCCGCATGACGAGAAGGGAGGTTGACGAGGGACGCCGGTGGTCCGGGACGAACCTGCCCAGCATCCGTACTCGCGCTCCGTGACGGTGCCGCACTGTCGAGATACCCCGCCAGCGGGAACGGATATCCCCCCTCGCTCTGCGTCGAAGTGTTGCGATCCCGATGCCGGTACTCCTCCTCGTACGGCGAGTCGTCGAGATTCTCCATCGCGTCCTCGGGGTCCCCGGCGGCGAGGGCGTACCCGCGCGCGAACATTTGTCGGCCCGCAGAAGAACCACGAAAGGCTCCACCGGATCGGATCGGAGCAGAGACAGCATTGTTCCTGCTGGTCGGATGCGCCTGCAGCTGCTCGATCATGTCCATCAGGGGACTCTTGCCGTTCTCGCCGGCCGCGTTGCTACTCGGCTTGGATGACGACGAGCCCGGATCAGGCGATCCCGGCGCAGTCGTCGGCGGTGGGGAAGCCTCCAAGATCTGCGGCATGAGTGGCGTAGCCGGCGTCGAAGGCGACATCGGCAGGTTGGTCGCTTCATCGTCGACCGCCGCCGTTGCCAACGAAGCCGGACAAAAGTTGGCGGCTCGGCGGAACGGGACTTCCTCAAACTCGGACGGGAACGGCTGCTTGAAAGGCGAGTCCTCCGAGATCGGATGCCGCCTCCCCGCTGCCTGTTCGTTCCTCGTCGTCGGGACCGAGACCGTCCTCGCGTGCGTCTTGTGATTGATCATCGAAGACTGCCGTCGCCCCGCCACTCGACCCAAACTGAACCCTCGTTCGTTCTCGCCTTGTCGGCCAGTGGACGCGATCACGTTCCGCATCACATCGCTCTGCGGCAAGAGTGGACTGTCGGATGAGGATCTCCTCAGGCTCGACGATCCCTGCGACGACGAGCCCTTGCCGCCGTTCACATCGCCCTCGGCGGCATACGGATCTCTCCACCGATCCGTAACCGCTCCCATCGTCTTGCTGCGAACAACAAGAGTCTGCGTCGCCCAATCCATCGGCAACGTCGCTCCGGGCAAGATGCGCGAATTGCGGTGCGAGGGATCCCTTGCGGCGAGGTCACGCGCGATCGCCTCCGTCTCGGCGACTTGTCGCGCTCGGAGCGCCGATAGCGGCAAGTCGTCGGATTGGCGAACAAAGTCGGACGAGATCTGAGGAGGCATGAGCGGAGGACGATGGTTCGGCGACGTGGGAGAAGAAGAAGGGTTCTCGGCTTCTCCATGTTGTTGTTCTGGGGTAGGAGAGCGCAAGAACCGCGCAATCGAGGAGGGCGGGTTGGGCGAGAGACCCGAACTGGACCGAGGTGGGATTTGAATCGACCGCAGTCCGGGTTTCGGGCTCCGGTCTCGATTCGGAAGCGGACGCTGTGCGCCGACGTCACTCGTCGTCGATTGGACCGGGCTGACGAGAAGAAGCGGCGGCGACCGGAGTGGCATTTGGGCGGCGAGGAACTCGTCGACGCTGAGGGGCGAAACGGCGCCTCCGACGAGGGCGCCAAACTCGGACACCCTGCCAAAGTCGTGGTCGGCACCGGCGGCTTGGGACCTCTTCTCGCTACGGGCTCGCCAGAGCAAAGCGGGTAGGACCTCGTCGGCTCGTCGACGCTGCTCGTCGAAATCCGCGTCGTCGTCGTCGTCGTCCTCCCCTTCGCCGCCAACCCGCGCTGCAAGGTTCGCCGGCAGCGAGACGCTCCTCCCGACGGTCCCTGCCGCCGCTTCAGCCGCCGCCGCAGTCAGAGCAGCGTTCGGCCGACTCCCCGCCGGCCCATGATACCCTTTCAGCCTCGCCGCTCCGCCCGGAACCACAGAAACCGGGCCCGAAACCGTTTTCCCTCGCACGCTCCTCTGCCGCGTCGTTGATGCCCAACCATCTCTTCCTGCACTCGCAGGCTGGCTACCGAGTGAAGCCGGGCGTTTTGAAATCGATGCGGGTGCTGCAGGAGAGGAAGCGGAACCGAGTCCAAAGGACCGTAACCGAGTCCGGAGGGAGCGGAACGGCGACTTCGGCGTGCGTTTCGGGGTTGTCGCTGCGCGTGCCTCGCGATCTCGCTCGGGAGAAGACAAGAAGGAACTCCGGTGCGTCAATGTCGGCGAGGTCGGGTCCTCGAGAGGCGGCGGTTGCCTGTCTGCAGCAGTCGACAGTTTGCGAATCTTGGCCGGGGGAGGACGAGAGGGGGTTCCCTTGCCCTTGGACATCAGTCCTCGTCACTATAGACTGTTTTCGAGGGCACGCAGAGTGGCGAGCGAGGTGTTTGTTCAGTGATCGAGACGACGTTGCTGGTCGAGGTAAGTCGGTCAGCGAGGGCTTCTGCGGGATACGCGAGGGGCATAGCAGCACTTACAGGATGCTGGTTCGGCCCTATACACCCCTCGTGCTTCTCTGCCTGGCGAGCTGTGTCGCTGTCGTGCGACGTGTTGGATGACGGTTCGACGAGGCGACCTTTTGCGGGCAGCGACCTCGCCCTTGCTGCAGCCAGATAGGCAGCCGTGATGAGTCTGACTATATCTGGTGCCCTGTGTGGAGCTCGTGAGCCAGCAAGCGAGTGCAGATCCGATCAAGGATGCGCTGCCGACCGCGGCTCCGGATGAGCGGCGGCGAGACAAGCCAAGCCAGCGTTGTTATGATTACTGAAACCCTTCACCTCATGCATGCATGTCGCTAAGGCTCCTTCACTATGCCACGCGGGCCAAAGCCTTACAGTAGCAAGGAACTTGCTTACTGCTCAGCTGCGGCGCTGAGCATGGGCGCTCATAGGCATGATCTTCCACGCTGCCTGCCATCGGTCTAAACCGCCTCCGGACGAGCACAAGCTGTGTTCCCCTCCTGCTTAAGCAATGGTTAGCGACAAGAGATTGGTGACCGGGACGTCGCTTTCAAACGCACAGTGCTCCGGTCAATCTCGGTACTTTTCTCCCAGGCACGGTGGCCAGACGAGTCCGTACCGGAACTCGACAGCCGTACGACGAAGCTGAGCTTCACAGGCATTGTAGCGCGCCTTCGGGCGGAGCAAGTATCCGCTGCTGCTGGAGATGCAAGCCAGGGCGAAACTTGCTTGAGAAGACGGGATGTTTTCAGCGCCACCGGACAAGACTGCGACTCGGATCACACCCCGCGAGTCCTAGGAGTACTGGGACCACGTGAACTGTAGATGCTTCTCATGTGCGAGTCGCAAAGTCAGCGGGTTACGTCGTCCGAGCGGCAAGTCGATTGAGCGGTCGGTCGACTTTTGCCTTCTCAAGCTTGCGCGCGCCACCGAGCGGGTACAGTCAAGTACGGATATCCCATTCACTTTTGAGCGTACATTGTCTGCGCGAGGGATGAATGAATGTATTGGATGCAAGTTGGAGGGGGTATCATGGATGGATGCCGCAACTACGACAGGGTTTGGTGCTCAAGCCGTTTTCGCTCGGCTCGTTCATTCGCCAGCAAGATGGCCCTGCAGGAGAAAAGAAAAGGGGGGGGGGGGGGGGGCAGAGCCGCTTCAGCTGAACTGATGCACAAGTCGACGCAAGCCCGAGCGTCACTGAACATACCAGAGGACGAGCGCGCCTTCAAACGCCGCTAGAGCGCAGGCAGCCGATCCAGAGTCAGCGAGTGTCAGCTCGACGGCACGGCTTACGGGGTGAGCGAAGGGGACAGAAAGCGTACCGAGACTGAAAAGGGTATAAGAAGCTTCCGTAGGTGAGCGTCGAGAGGCCCAGGCTGGTACGAGTACCCAAGGGACAGCAAAGATGGCTTCGGAGACGCGCAACACCGTCGTCAGCCACTCCGTTCCTCATCTCGGAGCCGTTGCACCGTGGCGTACCTGACGTGACCAGCCACAAGACAGCCTGTGCGACGCGCGAATGACGACGCGCAGCGGTGAGAGCATAGGCTGCAGCCGGGCAGGCGAGCAAAATCGGAACCGTCGAGAGGACGGGATGTTTCGCTCCGTACGAGACCGCGACTCCGGCACGGTCAGACTGCGCGACCCCTTGCAGGACTGCGCGCCATACACAGGTGCTGTTACAGTTTATTTCCTCGAGGTCAGCAGTGATCCGGTCCGAGAGGAGCAAAGATCGGCGGAGGCGGACAGGAGAATCGGCGCGAACTTACAGGATCACCCACGCTGCGAGCTTGAGCAGGGGACCTGCAGCCCGACCACGTCAGTTCCTCACGCACTCAACAAAGTTAGCACCAGAGGCCCACAGACCTGAGAAAAACCGCGAGCGAAGTGGTGGCCTCCCGCCGCCGCGGCGCTTTTCCGTAAGGAGCGCGGATGCATCCGGGTCTTCGCCCAGTCGGATCTCGCCGCCTTGCCGTGTTCGTGAGAGCATACTGACGCAGTCTAGCACGCGGATCATGCGAGAGCTCAAAGGCTGCCCGTTTGGGTGTACAGTATGTGTGGCAAGAAAGCGAGAAAGCGAAGCGGACGAACGAGATCGGACAGCAGCGCGCGCCGGGGGGAAAGAGCCTTCGATCACGATACGCGGCGAGCCTGTAGTTACGGATCAGACGTGACAAAGAAGCCTTGACTTTATGCGCGAACCTGCGCAAACGGCTTTTTCACTGTGGATGTTCGGTGTGGAGTTCCGCCGGCGTTACGGATGCGCCTCGCCCCTCCTTAAGGTTCACATGGCAAGACACGCTATGTACTGTACAGGGATGTGGTGTCTCGTCAATTGCGAATACCCCAGCTTGCCAAGCTTTTCGTGCGCTCGATCGTCTTCTTCGGGCGCCGTTCGATTGAACCGTTCCGGTGCAATTTTTCCCCCATTGTACATACAGAGGCTGGCAAGGAGCTGGAACTCGTAAGCTAGAGACTCAGGAGGAGAACGTGGAAGACGCACTTGTCAGGTTTGGAACGGTGCGGCGCTCGGCGGACGTTTTTGACGTGGCGGAAAAGAACGTCCGGACAGGATTGCTTCTTTCCCCATCGCGTCCACAGCTAGCTCCCGTCAAGCAACCAAAGAGTGTCCATAGCTGTACAACAGAGGACCGCGTCCGTCGACTACCTACTCTCGCTTCGTCCCCGGGACCGGCGCGTACCCTCCTCGCGAAACGAGGCCGCCCGCGCCCGCTCCGAGTACCCTCGACGAAGCCAACCCCCCCGACGACGACGATGGCGACAAAGCCGGGCCCGACGACGCGAAGGAGGCTTTGAGGGCGATCCAGAAGAGGTACACGCCGACGCTGAAGCCGATCATGAACAAGAGGGGGTGCGTCGTGATCCAGTCGAGCGTCGAGGTGATGCGGTCGACGAGGGCCTGCATGCAGAAGTTTAGTTTCCGCCACCGAGAAAAAGGGTCACCAGTCAGTCAGTTCGACATCTCGGGACCGTGAGAGTGTATATTCCAAGGCGGAGAGAGACCGGACTCACATAAGCGAACCGCTCGAGGAACTGCCTCGACGACTCGGGCTTGATCCGGCGCGCGTACGCGCCCTGCTCAATCACGTCAAACACGGCCTGTCGATCCAATTCGAGCGGCGAGCCTTCCGCGGTCGTCTTCCAGTACTCCATGCGCTGCACGCGCGCGCCGGGGAAAATAGTCAGCCTCTTTGCGCTCCCCCCCTTCACACAGACGGCCAAAACAACAAGACACCGTCGACGCGCGCTCACCTTTGGATCGGCAATGACCACCTTGGGCCCATCGCGCGCTCCGAGCTTGACATCATACATGCTCCTCGCCCACCCAGCCCACTTGTCCCCGTCCACCCAAGCCCACAACACGTCCCTCTCCCCCTCCCCCTCCGTCTTCTCCGCCCTTCCGCCGCGCCTCTTCTCCACCCAAGACCTCGCCATCTGCGCCACCACCTCCTTGGCCCGTTCCAACCCCTCGGCTCCTCCCAACCCTCTCCGACTCAGAACCGCCAACCCCACCAAGGAGGGCAAGAGCGTTTTGCCCCCCGGTCCCGTCGCGCTCTTTTCCGAGGGCATCAACTCGCCAAACGTCGCGGCGTTCAACTCGCTCACGAGCGGGACTTTGGCCGACCGGAGCCAGTGCCGCGTCGCTTCGAGGCGCTGTCGGGGCGTGACGCCCCTTGAGGGCGGAGGAACCGGAAAGACGTCGTAAGGGTCGCGCGAGTGGGCTTTGAACGTCAGGAACGCGAGTTGGTCCGAAGGGATCGAATAGAGTTGGAAGAGGGCCGGGGCAGAAGTGCTGAAGACGGGAGAGGTCCCCATCAGGGTCTTGGCGGCGCCGAGCGCAACGTCCTGCGCGAATGTGGACATCGGGTCAGTGCGAACACCCCTGACGTGCGACGGTTAGCGGTGACGTTGAACGTACAATGTCGTCCTGCTTGGCATCCTTGGGCTGCAACAACACCACGACGACCTCGTCATCCTGCACGGCGCGGAGCAACTCTCCCTCGGTCGAAAGAGTCTTGACCGTCGTCCTGCAACATGATGCGTCAGCTCGCCTTACACGCGCCAAAATAAAAAGAGAAGAAGCGGCACGCACGCCGACATGGCTTTGAGGGCAAACGTCTTCATCGATTCCTTGTCGCGCTTGCCGAGGTACTCGACCGACGCGCCGGCGTTGTAGCTGTGCGTGCAAAACCGACTCCCTTCTCGGGTCAGCGACTCGCAGAACCGCGGGCATTCGAGACAGTTCATGACAGGCAAGCAGAACGCACAACTTGATGGTCGGGTACGACTGCACCTTTGCGAGTTTGCACGCCTTCTTGTTCTCCTTGTTGTCGCAATCCATCTGGTACACTCGCACTCCGTCCGAAACGAGGTCCTCGGCGAGGTCTTTCCAGGCTGCACGGGTTCGAGTTCGCGGAGGGCGAGAGGAAAAATCCATCAGCCGTCTCGACAACGAGGAAAATTTCGAGGGTAGAGATCACGAAGCAAGGCCAAAGGGCGGATGGAGAAAGAATAAGGCGTACCGGGAGCCATCGCCTTGCAGTGCGAGCACCACGGCGCGAAATACTTGACGAAACTCGGCGGCACCTCGTCGGCGGCGGCACTCTTGGCCTCGACCAACTTGATCCCCATCTCGTTCTCGAGTTCGAGGACGCTCCCGTCCAATGCGGGCCAAACAACGTCTGAATCTGAACTGGCGGCACGTTTCTTCTCCGCCGGGGGCGGTTGTTGTGCGACGAATGCGGGAGGGGTGAATTTCGCGGTCGAGTCGGCGGTGGCGGGTGGAGTTTGACTGGTCAAGATCGGGATTGCGGCCGTCGCTGCAGTGGTCGAGTCAGTCCGAGGCGCGTCGGCATCGGCGTCGGCGTCGACGTCGGCGTCGAAGGAGGAGTCGGCATCGGCATCGTCTGCAGTCTCGGCGGAGGCGGACGCGGACGAGGAGGTTGACGACGGCTCATCGACGATGTGCAAGACGGGTTTGGCCGCCTTGCCTTCGATACCATCTTCTTCTTCGTCGTTCTCGTTGACCACTACCTTGGGCAAACGCGCCTTGCCCAAGACCCCTTTCTCCTTCTTCTGATTGACGGTGCCCATCCCAACCTGCTCATCCGCCATCTGTTCCTTGGCGCTCCATTCCTCGTCCTCGCGAGTCTTGGCCGCCTTGACCGCCTCGAGCGTTCGGGCATTGACGGGGTAATGCTCCTCTACGAATTTGCCGAGCTGGGAGAGGGTGCGGCGTTCTTCGAACTCGATGACGTGCTGGCCGTTGTCGGTGTAGAGCAAGAGGGACGGGTAGTATTTGACGTCGTGGGCGTGGCAGAGGTCGCCGTTGGCGGCGCAGTCGACTTGGGCAAAGTGAAAGTCGTGCGCGTCGGCGGCGTCGCGGTACGTCTCGACCACTGCCAGGCGGTCCTGCTGTCAGTACCCCTTGACCGGTATGGTTTTACAAGCGACGCACGCTCTTTCCAGGTCGGTGCAAAGCTCTTGCAGTGGGAACAGTATGGCCTGCAGGTACACACGCTGTCAGTTCCACACCGGGCCAGGGCTCAGCGAGAGAGATAGAGCGGCGTTACGAGTAGTGTTCGACGAGCCTATGGTCCAGTACACGCAGAGCAGAGCGAGTCTCGTCAGTCAGTGGGGACAGACGAGGAGCGGGGCATAGAGAGGGCCCCTTCCCGGGTGCTCACCAAGTGCCTCCCCGCTGTACGACGTGCTGGTCCCAGTCCTGCGCCGTCAGCTGCGAGCCCGCCGTCGCGATCGGAGCAGCCGACGCCTCCTCAGCCGACCACAGTCCGAGTAGAAGAGCTGGCAGCAGCGCAGTGGCGGGGCGTGCGAGCCAGTGCATCATAGTGCTCCGCTTCCTTTCCAGTCTTTGCAAATTCAGCGAGAGCGAGAGAGACGGAGAGAGGGGAAAGTCGAAACGCGTGGCGCAAAAGTCCAAGTGGCGCCGACAGTGACAAGTCCGAAATATAGCTCTCTCTTATGGCGTATAGCCCATTCTCGATAGTCGTAGTAGATGCAAGTAGTAATTTCCCACATCTCCTCCGATACAGTAGTGCGAAATCGAGGACCAACGCCTCACCGCCTGGACGTCGACCCGCCGCGACTGACCAACCCTTCCAACTCTCCCGCGCCCGCAATCTGAAACTCGCCGCCCCCGTTCGCCTGCGGACCCCTCATCAACTTCCTCATCCTCGCCTCGGCATCGAGCGTCTTGCGCCTCCGACCGACTTCGAACCCACCCCCTCCGGCGCCCGAGCCATCGTCGACACGGCTGCTGTTGTTCGCCCCCGTCGTCCGCGCCTTCTTCTTCGCCGGTCCACCACCATGGGACGCGAGATGGTGACCGGGCGCTTCCCGCATGCCGAACGACTTGGCGAGGTGACCGAGGTGGACCGCCTTGAGGTTGAACAAGTGCTTCTCGGCCGCCGGGTGGGTTGCGTACGCTCGGATGTGCGCCTGGAAGGCCTTGCGCGCGAGGGACGCAGACTGGCGAGCGAGCGAGAGGAAGTTAGTCGTCGAGCTGTGTTAGCGCGTGCAGGGAGCGGAAAAAAAAAACGCACCTCTTCGGAGCCGTTGACCCATCTTTCGAATCCCATCTGCACGTCCGTCGCCCTCGTCTCATACTCCCTCCCCTCGCCTCCATACCCTTCCCTCAAAACCTGTTCCACTCCCACCTCTCGCAACTTGACCACCTTCTTGCCGCCGTCCTCCTTGGCGTTGATGCCCTCTTCGAGGTACGAAGGGTACTCGGATTCGTTCGGGAGGACGAACGAGTAGGCGGTACCTTGCGCGCCGGCGCGGGCGGTGCGACCCACTCGGTGAACGTACTCGGTCACGCCGCCCTGCAAGCGGAGAAAAGGTTTCGGAGTTTTTTTGGCGCCAAAGTCAGCACCGTAAAGCGAACAGAAAGAGAGAAAGAAATAGTGAGGGCACAGGCGCACCTCGGTCGGCGCGTCGACTTGCACCACACACGCGACATTCTTGACATCCAAACCCCTCGCCGCCACACTCGTACACAACAGCACGCCCGCGTCCGTCTCCTGCCCCGCCTTCTTGTGACCCTCCTCGTCGATCGTGTACGGCCTCGAGAACGCATTGAGCGAGGCGAGGCGAGTCTTGAGAGGGAGGGAACCGTGCAAGCGATAGATGGGAATGCCGGAGAGGAGCGGATGAAGAGAGACGAGTCGGTCCGCATCGGCGTCGGCCTCGTCCTTCTCCCACTCGTTCTCTTCGCCGTCCCCGGCTCCTCGACCGCCCATCTTGATCTTTCCCAGCGCCTTCCACCAAAAATCGACCGCGTCCGTGCAACTCATAAACACGAGGATCTTTCCCGCCGGCCCACCTCCTCGCTGTTGTTGCTTGACGAGGAGTTTACGCAACAAGGCGACGAGGGCGACGAAGCGGAGTTTCGGGGGCACGATCACGTAGTGGTGCAAGAGCTGGGAGGGAGGGGTGAACCCGCTCGGAACCGAGAGCGTGGTCGCCGCCGCTGCCTCATGGTTCGTGCTGTCGTCGGCCTCCTTCTCCTCGCCGTTTTCTTCATCCGCCTCGTCGTCATCCTCGTCCCGGGCGGCCCGCTTGTGCGACGTCGCCGCCGTCAAGTCCCTGCGCACCGGTTCCGGAATCTGCACATCGTCCCGCGCACCAATGACCGGCATCGGCGCCGCCGCCGCCTCCTCCTCGTCGCCGTCGCCATCACCGCCCGTTTGACCGATCGCGAGTCCCGCGAGTCGATCGACACCTTCGCTCGCCGTGGCGGAACAGAGGATTGTTCGTCTTGCAGAGGAAGGTTGCGACGACGCCAATACCGCCGAAGAGGACGGACCGCTCGAGAAGCTGGAGGAAGAGGACGCGGCGGAACGGCGCTGGATCTCGTCGAGGATGCCTCGCATCTGTTCTTCGAAGCCGAGGTCCATCAAGCGATCACACTCGTCGACGATCAACCACCGCAAACCAAGTCGGTTCGCAGTCGAGTTGTGGGCGGCGCCGGCGGCGGCTCGTCCCCTCGGCGGCCCCAACGGCGCCGCGTTCGCTCCTCTTCCACTCGATCCACCCCCTCTCCCACTCGGTCCCGCCGCCCTCACCGGCTCCCCCGCCAACCTAAACGCCTCCGTCGTCTTGAGGTGATCCAGCAGCCTCCCCGGCGTAGCGACCACGATCGGACACCCTTTCCTCAACCTCCTCTTCTCATGAGTCCGGTTCGCGCCTCCGACCAACAGTCCTGCGGTGAGAGTTCGAGGGGAGACGGTGAAGCGCGAGGAGGACGGGAGGGCCGAGAGGAGCGAGGAGAGGACGGTATGGATTTGGGTGGCGAGTTCGCGCGTCGGGGCGAGGATGAGAGCGAGGGTGCCGATGCTGCGGTCGATCGAGGAAGGGGTCGTCGAGCCGGACGAGGTAGGGGCGGAATTGAGAAGCGAAGGCGGGAGGTGGAGCAAGTCTTCGAGCATCGGGAGCAAGAACGTGAGCGTCTTGCCCGACCCAGTCTGCGCTCGCAAGATGGCGTCGTGCGCAAACGACGACGAGTCCTGCCCTTCCCCCTTTCCCTTTCCCTTGCCCTTGTTCTTGGTAGGGACATTCGAGTTCAGGAGGCGAGGCATCGCGCCGGCTTGGCAGGCCGTCGGGCCTGTGATTCCGAGTTTGCCGGCGAGGGCGGCGACAATTTCTCGCGACAGGCCCAGTTTCGTCAACTCGGGCGCCGGATCCGGCCCTTCCTCCTCTTCTTCCTCTTCTACCTCGGCGTGCTCGTCCGCGTTGATAGTGGTGGCGGTCAAGGGTGCGTTTGAAGGTTTCGCGGGGGCGACGTCTGCGGATTTGCCGTTGGCGGAAGAGGTGGAAGGGACGGGCAAGCCTTCTGCGGTGAAGAGCGACGAGATGTACTGCTTCTGGCCCGCGGGTCCGACTGCCCGTTCGAGGCGAGCGCGTCCGCCTCCTCCTCCGCCGCCTCCGGTACTGCTCGAGTGAGTCGCCTTGGTCTTGCTACCCGGCGCGCCTGCCTCGCCCTCGCCGCCATCAGCTCGTTGTGCTGGCTTGCTCGAAGACGGCTGCTTCTGCTGCTTGGTCGCTCTGCGGTGTTCGATCTGCGAGCGTTTCCGTTCCTTTGCGCGGTCGGTCCACCTGCCGCCTCCTTTGGCCGCGCGAGGCGCAGCAGCAGCGGGCGCAGTCGAGCTCGCCGGCGTATCGAAATTCAACACGAGCTCGTCGTCCGCCATTGCTCCTCCCTGTGAGCGTTTGAGATGGCGAGGGATGAGATTCAGCTGAAGCGAGCTCGGCGCCAATTCGAGTTGCTTCCGCGTGAGCTCACCGAGGTGGGGCGCCATCTCCCTCTTTTCCTCCTCTACACTCTAGCCCACTCTGGAGACGACATGGGATCGAGCACAAGCTCAAAGGTGCAGTACATCTCACCCGACGTGGTGGCGCAACTCGTCCTCGCCACCCCAAAGAGGAACGACTACCTCATCATCGGTAACCTCTCTCTCTCACGAGTCATCGTCACTTGACGTTGACGAGGAGCTCATACGCGCACGCACAGATGTCCGGAGTAGTGACTTTGCAGGCGGGAATATCCCCGGCGCACTCAACCTGACCACGCGCGAATTCGGATCCGAGCAACGCCTGTCAGTTCCCACTACTCGTCGCGCCTCAGCCTCTCCTCTCTATCGTGTACTGACCCCCCATTTGGAACGGAAACCGTCAGCAACTCGACCATCGCAACTCACATTACCCCTCGCGTGCCCCCTCTGAATCTCATCATCCTGCACTGCATGCGCTCCCAAACCCGCGGCCCTTACGCCGCCCATCTGCTCGCTCATTCGCCCGCTCTCCCTCCCGGAGTACAAATCCGCGTGATGAAGGGCGGATTTCAAGGGTGGTGGAGGCAGTTCAAGGGGAGGAGGGAACTGTTTGAGAATCTGGAAGGGGCCGGGAGCGAGTGGGAAGAGGCGGTTTTGGCGCCGGAGGGGAGTCGGCGAGAGGCGGACGACTCGAGGAGGTTGAGGGAGCAAGGGCGGTGACCATTGATCAGGAGCTCATGTTTTCCGCCGCATGTGTCGATTTTGACTCGAGCTCCTTCTGAGCGGGGGAGAGACCGCCGAATTGGAAAAGGAAAAAGGGAGTGCGCAAAGTTCTCCTTTCTCTCCCCCGCGTGAGCACATTCTTCGCTGGTCCCGGGAGGAGTGGCAGCAGCCATCTCAGCGCTGATCTGAGGCTTCTGTTTCCAACTCGAACTCGAGGAAATGGAAACGGCAAGCTGGCCTCTCAAGAACATGGTCAACATTGAGAGCTTTTCCGGAGTCTAATCGGGACCGCCCGGGGGAGAGACGGGCACCAGAAAATGGTAGGGCGGGAGTTTTCCCCCCGATCATACAATACAATACAGTGCATATGCGTACGGGCGGGTGTTTTTTCACGCAACTCTCGAGATCCGCATCTCTTTCCTTCCAAGCGCCAACCCCATCCCGACCACCGTCGCAGCGAGGCTCATCCCGCACGTGAGGTACGTCGCGCGGACATAGCACGCTTGGCCCAAGGTGCAGATCGAGGGCGGGACGGCGAAGTGTTCGAGGTTGAGGAAGGAAGGCGGAGGAGGAGGGGATGATGGTGAGGAGAGGTGGGAATCGTAGATGCGCCCGAAGAGGAGGTTGGTCGTTTGTCCTGTATTCCGGAGGCGTCAGCCCGTCAATCATCACAAAAGAAGAAATAAAAGGGAAACAACAAAGGGCAACTGGGACTCGAAAAACTCACCAAACAAAGCCGGCGCGAGCGCCAACACGCCATTCGTCTGACTAAAACTCTTGATCCCGAACCGTTCGAGTCCGATGATCCCGCTCAACCCGAACAGACACCCGTGGGCCAAACCCGTCAAGGCGGTGGGGAGGAAGAGGTACGCCGGGTCGTGTGAGATGGAGAGGAGGGAAAGTTGCGAGAGGAGGAAGAGGAGGGAAGTGAGGGGGAGGAAGACGACGCGCGGGATGGACCCGTTTGGGATGCTTGTAGCTGTTGTTGTTGAGGATGGGCGAATGTCTCCGGTCCTCGAATCGGTCGTATTCATCGATCGTGAGCCTCCCTTCCGCCGATGCAGGAGGTAATCGCTCCCAAAACCGGACAGCAACCTGCCGACAAAGTTGAAGATCGACAAGAGCGAGACGAGCCGCGCTTGGTGCCGCGCAATTTGGGCCGGCGTCATCAGAGTCGACTCGGCGTGCAGGAGCGGGTACGAGAGCGAACGGACGATCGTGCCGAGGTTGTTGATGTCTGTTTTCCAGTTTCATCGGTCCGTTAGCAGCCAGCTTGTAAAGCCGAGTTTGGCGGGTTCTCGATAACTCAAAAGAGGGTTAGAGACTTACAGCACAGCCCGACTCCGGCGCATAACCCGTTGAACAGGAAGATGAGGTAGAAATCGAGTTCGCGCAAGAGAGCCCAACCCGTAATGTTTCGATCCGTGACAGCGCCGGCCGCTGTTGTTGTCGTCGAGTCGGCGGTGGTCTGGCCCGGAGGCCGAGGCGGAAGAAGGAGCGGTGTCCGTTCCGTTGCCGGACGGCTCTCGTTCTCGTACCGACGAGAAAGGGCACGACTTGTCGTCGTCTCCTCTGATCGCGAACCGGAACCGGAGCTCGAACCGGGCGTCATCGGCCCTTCTCGACGACACCGTCCCCCTTCCCCTTCCGGGTGATCCGCTCTCGCGCGGACCACCCGGATCGTGAGCCCCGATTCGGATTCTTCACCCGCTTCGTCCTCCTCGTCGTCGTCAACAGCGGCAGCAGCGCCAGAGGACAAGATTGGTCGTCGAGGACTCTCTTCTTCTTCTTCCTCCTCCTTCCCCGGTGCAACAGCAGTCGATGAGGGGAGGGGCGGCACCGGTTCGACAAAGATGAACCCGACGAGCATGCTCAAGAGACTTCCGAGGGCGAGCAGGAGGAGGAAAGCAGAAGTCGTGTCGTCTTTATCGTCGTCGTCGTCGCTTCGGCCGGTCAGCCATGCAGAGGATAGAGCCGTGAGATTGAGGGTGCTGCCGGTGTGAGGTGGGCCCGAGAGATGGGCGGTTTTGGTGGTGGCGGGGTGGAGAAAAAGAGATGAGAGGGTCGAGTCTGCCGAAAGAAGGGACTTTGTCAGCACTTCTACCTAATCTCTCGAAACATCGCCGCGTCTGCATCTTTGGAATGAACAACAGGTCGAGGGAACAACGCACACAAGAAGGCAGAGAGGCCGAAACCGGACAGGACGACCGATAAGGCGGCGGCTCTTCGCTGCGCCGGCAGAGACACCCAGTAATTCTCGCTCAGTACAGTGCAAGGCGTGATGAGCAGATAGAGGGAGGTCTTGGAGAGTGAACGGTACCCTACCTTGCGAAACGATTTCGCGACGCTGTTGCCGACGGAAGATAAACCGGCCGTCGAGCCTGTCTCAACACGCGCGCGGAACACGTGACACTAGATTTAGCGTCCCGATCGAGCCCCAAAGTTCAAAAAAGGGAGAGAGGCGAACGCACCCATTCCGGTCAAGAGTTGCGCGGCGACGAGTCCTGGCACTCCCGCAACGGCGAACCACCCGCCGGGGTGATCGCTCCGAGCCATGTTGTCGTCCGCATCTTGTGCGGCGGTCGTGTAGAATGCACGGATGATCAGATCTAAGTTATTGCCCAGCGTTCCATCGCCAAAGGGGAGTTAGAGGGCCATCATCAGCAAACTGAAAGGAAATCCGATTCGGGGGGGCTGACTGACTGACATCCAGAGGTGAGAGCGATGGCGGCAAAGACGAGGGTCGGTTTCGGTCCTCTCTTGTCGACGATGCGACCGATCACGGGAGCTGTACCAACGCGTACATACACGCCGTTGTCGATGGAGACGGGGGGGCTTTGTCAGCCAACAGGTTAACGTCCTCTCTCATCGCGAGTGCATCGACGTACAGGAGAGGTAAACGCCCAAGTTGCCTGCTGCTCCTACGGTGTTGAGTTGAGTACTCGTGAGATGCAAGCGGGTGCCGAGTTGAGGAGCATAGGCACTGCACGCGGTCCATGAGGTCAGCGGCGAGGGTCGCCAGCAGGGACGAGAGAGAAAACGGGGGTGGGACTTGCGAGAAGCAGTAGTTGAGCCCGCAGGAGAGAGAGGCGACGGTGGCTGCGGCTAGGACGGTGTACCTGCCGACCATAGCGTGCGTGCGGTGTGCAGAGGGAGACGAATTTGAGAAGGCCGAAGTCCGAAATCTCGGCCGAGTGCGCGATCGGACGGCGCGGAAGCACGATCAACTCCGCCAAACTCCGGCTCGACTTGCGAATCTCTCTCTCGCCTTGTGAGCTCTACGCAGGGAGAGCTGATGAGTCAAGGCGGCGACGTGATTGCCGTGACGGGACTGCAACTGCGCACGGCGAGTCTGCAACCCGATCTCTGGCTCCGACCGGACAAGGACCAGCCGCTCGTCTGCTCGCTCCGAGTCGAGACGGCGATTCACCAAGAGGCAGACGCCGACAACCTGCTCAGCGAGTCGCTCAACTACGGCAGCATCACCAAGGCCATCGAGGCCCACGTCGCTCGCCTTGCGGAAGGAGCCAACCTCGCGCTCCCAGTCCTCGCCGAGAGCATCGCTCGCGTCGTCCTGTTCGAGTGCCACGCTCCCAACGTCACACTCGAGCTAGAGCGCCCCCGCGCACTCTTGACCGCAGCTGCCGTCGGCGTATCCATCCACCGCACCCGCGACGATTACGATCACGACGACCCTGCGCCACGCTTGAAACCGACCGCCTCGAACCCGGACCGCGACTCGCTCTACATCCGCCAACTCGAGAGGCACATCATCATCGGCTTGAACCCGGCAGAACGCCTCGACGAACAAAAAGTACTCGTCGACCTCGAATTCAGGCACGAGCCCGCTCCCCTTGACGACGACATGGCCATGGCGAGACCGGGATGGCAAGGTTGGCGTGGCGCCGTCAAGCGAGTCGAGCAGGTGCGCCCATTTGCGCTCTCGTCTAAGTTCCCTCGTTATACTCACCCAGTGCTAAACTCTCCGTGTCCCCTTTCCTGCAGCACCTCTCGACCTCGAAACCGCTCACGATCGAGCACCTCGTCGTCTCCCTCGCTTCCATCATCCTCACCCCCTCGCAAGAAGGGCAAGGGCAGTGGAACGTCCCCCAGACGACGGTCCGAGTCTCGAAACCTTCGGCGCTCATGTTTGCGAAATACCCTTCCGTCAGCGTCACCCGCACGAGGGCCCACTTCCCCCATCTGCTAGCGTCGACAGGGACGGGCACCTTATCCACTGCGACGGGGGCCGCCTTTGTAGCGACCGGTGGCGTTTCACGAGGGATCGCCACGTCCGCCGCCACCTCATCGACAACAACAACGACAACGGCTCAAGACCCGACTTCGGCAGCATCTGCTACTCCTCCCCCTCCTCTTCCTCCGCAGCAATCAGAACCGTCGTCGTCGTCGTCGGATCGTTCCGCCACTGCTCGCCGCCGCCCGCTCTCGCTCTCAACGGCCTTCATCGGCCTCGGCACCAACCTCGGTTCGCGCCCTCACAATCTCAACGACGCCCTCACGCGACTCGACCGAGCTCTCCGCCAACATGAGGGACGAGTAGTCGAGACGAGTTGGATGTACGAGAGCGAGGCGATGTATCATGAAGAGCAGGACAAGTTCCTCAACGCAGCAGTCAAGGTGCGGCTCCCCTCGCCCCTCTCTCTTCTCTCGGAAGACTCTTTGTGCAGATAGAATTAATCCCAAGCGTTCTGTGCCGGGGTACAGATCGAAACGACTTTGACCCCAGTCCAACTCCTCGCCGTGTTGAAACACATCGAAGCCGAACTCGGACGCGATTTCAGCACGTTCCGGAACGGTCCGCGCGTGATCGACCTCGACCTCCTCTTGTACGACGATCTCGCGTTCGACTCGCGCCGCGACCCACAGTCGGAGGAGGGCGAGAACGACGATGGGGAGAGGGAGAAGAGGTGGCTCAAGGTGCCGCATCAGTCGATTCAGGAGAGGGAGTTTGTCCTCAAGCCTTTAGTCGAGTATGTCTATCCCTTTTCTTTTTTTCTGCTGATCCAGCAAAGAGGGACAGCGTTTCAATCAAGAAGGAGGAGTATATGCTGACCTCTCCTCTCGGCGCGACAGCCTCGCTCCGACGCTCGTGCACCCCATCTTGGGCAAATCGACCGCTCAGCTCCTCGCCGACCTCATTGCGTCTCCGACGTTCCGCTCGACGGTCCATCGCGTCTTCCCCCTCTCGCAATCTCGAGTCCACCCCTATTCGCGCGCCTCGTCGTCACTCCCCGCTGCCGCCGGAACGAAGAAGAGCTTCAAAGACGACGACCTGCCGCACAAGACCCTCATCATGAGTATCTTGAACGTCACGCCCGATTCTTTCTCGGATGGGGACGCCGCGCGCGCCACCGAGACCGAAGTCGCACTGGCGCAGGTCCGGGAGCACGTCGAGCTCGGAGCCGACATTGTCGATATCGGAGGGATGTCGACTCGCCCTTTCGCAGACGACATCACCTCGTCCGAGGAACAAGCTCGTGTCGTCCCCGTCGTGCAAGCCATTCGCGCCGCCTCCTCCTCGCCCACCCTGAACGAAACCGTCATCTCGATCGATACCTTCCGCCCCAGTGTCGCGCGAGCTGCAATCGAAGCCGGAGCAGACGTAATCAACGACGTCTATGGCGGTCGAGAACCGGGCATGCTCGAAACGATGGCGGACCTCGCCTGCCCCGTCATCCTCATGCATAGTCGCGGCACTCCGAGCACGATGACCTCCTTGACGGATTATTCTTCCGCCGATGGGGGTCTCGTCGACGGAGTGAGGCGCGAGATGGTCGAGATGGTGGAGAAGGCGCTGGCGGCTCGGGTCCGGAGATGGAACATCATCCTCGATCCCGGGTTCGGGTTCGCCAAAACCGGTCAGCAGAACCTCGTCCTCCTCCGCTCGCTCGACAAACTCTTCTCGTCGTCAGACCCGGACTCGGACTCGGGCTCGGGCCATGGAACGACCCTCAACGAGTACCCCGTCTTGATCGGCTTGTCGCGGAAAAAGTTCCTCGCGCCGGACAAGAAAGTGGCCAAGGAGCGGAGACTCGAGACGGCCGCGGCGGTCGCGTGTGCCATCGCCAGCGGGCGGTGCGAGATCGCCCGCGTGCACGATACGGCCGACGCGAGGGACGTCGCCGCGTTCGGAGACCGATTGCTCAATAGCAAAGAATGACCTCGGTCGCGGGGTGTTTGGCATTTTTCGAGAAAGTCCGTACCAGTCTTTACGTAGCCTCAACGTGCTTGTTGTACAGTAACCTCGCTTCTCCCAATTCGACGCGCTCTATAGTGAGGGATGATTTTGTTCGTGTGCAAGAATCGGCTACTCGTCAGACATGCCACCCGTTGGATCGAGCGAAAAGAGCTCCTGTGTGATCGAAAGCGAGGGTCAGTACACGATAGAGAGCGACGAAAGGGACGAAGACTTGCGATCAGGTACTCGTTGTACTGCCTACGAGCTTTGTCGCCGGCGTTGGTCTGCGGCAGCGTCGCATCCGAACCCATGAGAGGGGTTCCGCCGTTCTGCGCAGCAGTGTCGTCTTTGCCGGACTGGTCGATGCCGCATTGGAGGTTGAGGAGAGCCTTCAGGTCGTCGAAATCGTAGTGGATCTTGTTCGCCCGCGCCAGCTCGAGCATGGTCTGCGGCCGCAGCGCAGGCATCGTTAGTAGAAGTTGCGAGGACATGGTCGCGAGGCATTTTGCGGACTCACCTTGGGTCCTTGCTCGAAAAGCTCCCAGAATCGTCGACTACGGTCAAAGTTGACCTGCAGCGGTTCGTCACCGAGGGTCTTCAGGTTCTGCTGCAACGCAAGGATGTTGCGAAGCATCTTGTGTTGGCCGAACCCGTTCGCGAGTCGGATGTGTCGCGCGTTGCGGATCAAGAGGTCGTCCATGAGTGGCGAGAGACCCTCGAACACGAATCTAAACGGCCGAGGCGAGTTTGTCAGTGAAGTCGAAACACAAACTCGGATCTGCAGACGTAGACTGACCTTCGAGACCGCGGCATGAGCGCATGCCCTACGAGCTCGTCGCACTCGGCGAGGTCGCTGTTCAGGTCGACGACACTCGGATCCGGCTCGAGGATGTCCTCTTGCAGCTGGTACACGCCGTCGCGAGTGGCCTTGTCGAGGTAGTGCATCGTCCTCAGACGGAGCTCGAGACGCAGCGTAAATAAGACCATGTCTGCGAGTTGCTGGTACGAGTCGATCAGAGCGTCAAAGGGCCTGCACGAGTGAGCGTGTCAGGCCAGTGTGTCTTCGGGGATCGCAAGCACCGGTGCTCACTTTGCCATCTCGTTCGTCAAAGGCAGGACAAAGTCTGCCGGTCGCGTGTCGTGCTCGCCATCGTCGCCGTGACCGCTCACCGTCGACTGGGCGGTGTCTGTGCTAGCGTTCGAGTAGATGCTGTCGCGCAAGCCAGCTGCGCTCGATGAGGAAGGGTCGGCGAAGCCAGATGAACCACCCGGAGCTGACCGCAATGAGGCAACGTGACCAGCGAACCAGATCTTTCGACCTCACGATTCGGTCAGCAGAAGGTAAAGCGACCCGGTGGAAAGGAGCAGAGGCTCACCAGGCTCGAATGCAGAGTCGCCAACCCTCCGAGCTTCTTTGTCGGCTGGATCAGGTCGGCTTCCTGCACGGCCCGGTTGCCTTTCCGTTCGAGCTCGATCTTGGTCTCGCGCGAGAGCAAGGCTGGAACGGACTTCGGATCGGTTTCCTGCACGCACGACAGAATCAGTTCTGTTGCTGATACCGCGCGATAGTCGGTAAACTTACCAGCGCATTCTTGAGCTCGATAAGGCAGGCATGGAGTTCCGGGCTATCGACCCAGACAGCGGCCGTTCGGAGGCTGCCGAGTTGCAAGTCCTGAGCGGATCGGACCGTCGCCGACTCGGGAGACTCGCTTCCGGCGAGGTCTGCAAAGACTCGCGGCTTCAGCGGAGGCAAGAAGGGAGAGAAAAAGAGGAGGACCTGTCGCTCACCTCGGAACCGTTCGAGGCAACACTGGTAGAACTGATGCGTCACTCCGACAATCAGCTGCGAGTAGTTCTCGCGGTGGAAGGGCGTCGAGCGAAGCATCGAGCACAGGGACGAGATCAGGTTGATCAAGTTTGAGACCGACTGGAAAGGTCGACCGAGGTCAGCGTTGTTCTGCCGGGATAGTCCGTGGCGAGACTCACTCTCGCGATGGGGACAGACGAGAAGCGTTTGTAGTTCGGATCGTCCTGGAAGGCGTCCATACCACCGACCGCCTGCTGGAACGCTTGCGCGACTTTTTCTTCCAGTTGGGGAAGGTACGTGCGCAGGACAAAGTCGTCGAGGAAGCCTCCAAAGCCGGTACTCGCGTCAACCTCGTCGTCGGCGATCAAACCGCCCGGCATGATCTCCTTGATCCGCTCGAGGAACGCCAGCGTAGGTCCAAACAGGACCGAGACGTTAAAGGCATCCGAAGGGACGAGGGCTTTGTGCGTGCCGTTGAGGCCGAAGGAGCGACTGCCGCCGCCGGCAGAAGAAGCAACGATGAGCGCCGAGGTTGTCGTCGTCGAAAGCGCCGCGTCCGTAAGCAGGCCCGGGACCGCTTCTTTGATCGCGGCGTTCAGCGAGGCCTCTTGCATCTGCAAAAGCTTGTGCGATCCTTGCAAATCGGTATCGGCGAAGCGGAAGATTTGCTGCGTGTCCGGGACTGGGTCAATCACCTCTGCGAAGCGTGCCGGGGAGTAGTTGGACCCTTTGCCCGCACCTTTGAGCCATCACGGGGCCGAGGGAGCCGAAGGACCTCGTTGACGCTGACGATCGGATTCCGAGACGTGACCGCTCCGTCCTGCTCGTCGGTGAGGTAGTCGTGCAGCAGGGCGCGAACCTACAGGCGACAGTCGCGTGGGTCAGAGGAGAAGACGACGAGCCGTGCCAAGGGTCAGGGAGACGCACTTCTTGCTGCAGAGGTCGCCACAGATCGAGCAAGGAGAACAAAAAGTTGCCAGAGCTCGACTTGAGCAGAGCCGCCTCCTTGAAGTCTCGTCGCTGTACGAGAGCAGCCCAGTCACGATGAGATCAGCGCCGTGATGACAAGGAAAAAAACCGTGATCTCATCGGCGAGATCTTGTTTTGCTGGCCGGCGTGCGTACCTCTGCGATCCGTCCGGCGACCTCGTACGCGACGCGGAAGCCCTGCAAAACCGCGTCGAGTTTGCTATACAGGGTCCAGAACAAGTCGCGCAGCGTCTCGACGCTATTCGCGAGTCCGCTCGTCTCGCTCGGCGTCAGGCGCAACAGCGCTGCAACGCCGTCGGTCGCGAACGCGCCCGAGATGGCCGAGAGAGAAGATGCGATGCTGATACCGTTTACGGCATGGGCGGACGAGAGGGTGGGCTGGTTCGGATCGGGCGAGGGGGGCACGTAGAGGTTCGAAACGGGTCGGATTCCCGAACCGCCGCCGCCGCCGCCGATCATCGAGCTGGCAAAAGTCCTGTTGGAGTCGTTCCTGTTGACGACGAGCGCACCCAATCCACGATGTCAGACGGGAGTCGAGAGATGGGGGCGTGGACCAGTCGCGGAGGACAGACAGGCAGGCAGGACAGGACAGGAAGGGGGGGGAGAGAAAAGGGCAGCAGCACAACTTGCCGTTCTTCAACCTCTTCAATCGTCGCCTCGACCAAGGCAAACAACTCTCCCTGGATCCTCTGCCCGACCGCGTCGAGCGCGTAGCCGAGTTTCCCCAACGCCGCGAGCGCCTCGAGCAACATCTCGATGTACGCGAACGAGTCCACCTCGGGGTTCGGTCTGCTCCTCCTCTGCTGCTGCTGCCGCGTCGCCGAGGAGGTGCCGTCCTTGTCCTTGTCCGCGCCACCTCCACCTCCGAAGCCGTCCAACCCGTCCGCGATGTTCTCGTCCTCATTCGCACCATTCGCAGAATCCGCGCCACCCCCCGCAACCCCAAACACCTCTCCTGCAGCTGGTTCGACGAGCAATTCCTCCAATGTCTCATCGACAGTCGGGTCCGCCGCCGCCCCGGCCGGTTTCAGCGCCAAGTTCTGCAAGAAGCGTTGTAGTTTCGACATGCGCGGGAGTCGAGCGGTCGAACGACCGGGGAGGAAGAAGGCTTGAGGAGATTCGCTGTCGTTTGATGACGAAAGCGAGGGGTAGTAGGGGTCGGTGGCGTCGTCGCCAAAGTCGACTACTGGGACTACAGGGACGGAGCAAGAGCGATGAGACCGGAGCAGGAAAAGGAGCAGTCTAGGCAAAGAGAGCTGGGACACTTACGAGAGGTCTGACCGCGCGTGTAGCTGCGCCATCGCACGTCGGTATAGAACGACTTGAGGTACAAGTGGTTGTGCAACTCTTCGATCAGAATCTCCAACACGACCTGCCGGGGGTGCACATCTTTCTTCAGTAAGAATGCCGGGCAGAAATCCTCGAGTCGGCAGGGCAGAGGGAGTGCATAAGAAGGAGGGAGAGACAGCCGAAGAACGCACCCCTTCCTGCGCGATCGCCCACGCCCTCAAGTCGCTCAACGCGCCGACCTCGAGCAGTTCGGGTTTCCGGAGGGCCTTGTTACATCTCACGAGGAGGACGACGGCGCTCAGGAACCGTTTCTCCGAGAGGAGGGTCTCGAGCGAGGGGGGCAGGCGGAGGAGGGATTCGCTGTCCCAAAGGAATGGAGGGAGTGGTGGGAGTCGTGAGTGAGTGAGCATACCGTCCTCCGAGTCTTGAAAGAAATTCCCTTTGTGACCGGGAAGGGAAGCACATATTCGTGGGGGGGAAGAACTGAGAGAGAAAGAGAGGGGCGACTCACATCTCGTCCAAGAGGGACCCCATCTCTTCCAGCATCCCCAACCTCGCATACATACCCGCCAACCCCCCTTCCTTGGCGCCCAACTGGCCCTCCAACCTCTCGCGCGTAGTAACCAACCCGGTCCTCATCCCTCCGACCAATTTCTGCGCCTGCGTCAACGTCGAGAGGGTCGCGTTGTGAGTCGAGATGGAGGTTTCGTACGCTCGGTAGGCGTCCACTCCTCCCGATCCCGATTCCGAGGTGGTAGAGGGGGGGTTCATGCGAGGCGAGAGGGTCGACTTGATCGCGTTGTCGAGTTCGGCTTTCAAGCGGAGAAAAGAAGTCAGGTTCTGCCGCTTCTTCGGTCGGTGCGAGGAGGCGGAGGAAGTAGGGGCGTGATCGTCGCCTGCTGCTCGGGCTGATCGTTCCCGGTCTGGTTCGAGCAATTCAAGCGCGAGCGAGACAGGATCAAACGCCAGATCCGCCTCCTCCTCCCCCTCCCCACCGTGCACTGTCGCTGCGAGACTCGTCCCCCGAACGAGGTTCGGCCATTCCTCTTGGACTTTTCGCAGGACTTGGTCCACTTGTCGGAATGCCGGAGTATCGGGGTACTCGGTCGGGTTCAGGACTTTTCTCGTGTTGGTGGTGGTCGTGGTGGTTGTGGTGGTTGTGGTGGTGGTGGTGGGTGAGTCCAGTGGTGGCGGTCCCGTTCCGTCACCGGACCTTTCATCGCCGCCCCTTCGACCCTCGGCGGCGGTGGCGGCGCGTTTCTTTCCCGCGGTCGAGAACGCCGAGATTGCGTTCTGCACCGCAGCGGGAACCGGTGCTCTTGTCGTTGTTGTCGTGGGCGAACCGCCGCCGTCTCTTCGTGGTTGTTGTTGTCGAGCGTGCGACGGTCTCCTTGACGGGGACCCTGCCCGGGACGACGTCGGCGAGGACGAAGCACTCATGGATGCCTCTTCTTCTTCATCCTGGTCGATGTTTCCGCCGTCTCGGCGTGGTGGTGGTGGAGGTCGAGAGGAGGAGGGACCCGAAGGTCGGGGCGCAAAGTGGATCGAAGACGAGGTTGACGCGCCGAGGTCGGGGGTCATCATGATGGGCGAGTCCATCGTCGGAGTGCCGTTGACAGCATACCCTCTCAGTTGATCCATCATGCGCTGGTTCTTCCCGCCTCCGCCGCCGAGTGCGGGGTTGGGAGAGGCAGTAGCGCCTACTGGCGGTCTCCTCTGTGATCGCTCTGGCCTCGCTGGCGGTGGTGGTGGTGCGTGGTGGTGCAGATGCGACTCGGATGAGCCGATGGAAGACGTCGAGGCGTGCCCTCCTCTTTCTCTTCGGGGCGGTGCTGGTGGTGGTTGCGCCATTGTTCAAATCGATTCTTAGCTTGTGTTCCAGCCCCAGCGGCTCCCCGTCGAGCGTCGAGTCGAGAGCGCCGAGGACGAGAGGACGAGACCAAGGTGGGGCGCAAACACGACTTTGCGATGGCTAGCTCGAGCGGCGGGTGAGTCTAGCTCGGCAGTAGCAGCTCCGTATCGAATCTGACGCCCGTCCGAGCGCTTCCCGTTCAAGCTGCTGTCAAGCGAGAGTTGGAGAAAGACAGCGGACGCTCTTTCAGCTCTCGATTGGACCGCAGCGCACACTCGAGCATCGCGAGGTCGGATTGTCTATTGCGATTGCGCACTGTATTCATTCGGCGGCACTCGAGAACGGTACATACTCGCTCATTCCCTCGTCGAGGCCAAGCACGCGACACCGAGTCTCTCCTTCCGAGCTGCCGTCAGTATGTACTCTGTCGAACATACGCTATGGATGGCGGAATACTGACAAGCAAGAATTATATGGCCACAGCATCGCGACCCAGACTCGCTCGCGTCAGCCAACATCAAGTCGAACCCTCTGTTTGTTTGTTTGAACCGCCTCAACTTTCGCGTCCGTCGCGGCAATCCATTCCGGCATATCATATCACCCCATCCCGAACTCGCTCTTCAAGCTTCAGACCCGTACGCCGAACAGCTATGCCCCCCGCGCTGTCGCAAGGCGCAGTCCGACGCCTCCTCGTCGCCGGACTCGGCAACGCCACTCACCCCCTCACCCGCCACTCGGTCAGCCTTCAATCAATGGTTCTCTCCCCCCCTCCGGCGCGCCGGGCGAAAGTGCACTGACCCAAACTGACCCATTCGGTATGTTGGCGCCCGTACGTGCACAGGTTGGCCAACTCTTGCTCAAGAACCTCGCCCTCCGAGCCTGCGCCGACCCGTCTCACCTCTCGGGAACTCCTCGTTTCGAAACCGCCCGCGTCGCAGCAGCAGGCCGGCAGCAGCACGCCTACCTCGTCACCCAGATCACGCTCCGAGCACCCGCAACGGAGGAGGAGGTGGACTCGAGACCGCTCGAGATCTCGTTCGTGATCCCGAAAGCCGCCATGAATATCAACGGTCCGACGGTGGCGGCCGCGTTTGAGAAACTCGTCCCTCCCGCCGATCGACTCGACAAACCACGACGATCCCAGTCGCCTCCTTCACCTACACCACCTCTCGAGGAACCACCCGACGCCGGCTCCGGCAGAAGAAGAGGATCAAAAAAGGGACCCGCCAAGGCCAAAATAGACCTCTTGCGCCTCGTCACCCTCCAAGACGACCTCGACCTGTCCCCCTCCACGCTCAAATACCAACCCGGCGGCGGTCCGCGAGGGCACAACGGCGTCCGGTCCGTCTCCCAGTCGCTCAACTCTCCCAAGTATCACAGGTTATGGATCGGGATTGGGAGACCGGACCAGAGGGGGGAGGTGGCGAGGTATGTGTTGAGTCCGATGGGGAGGGAAGAGGTGCAGAAGTGCGAGTTTGATGAGGAACGGGGCAAAGGAGGAGAGGTGCTGGAACGAGCCTGGAAGGAGATACTGCGGATCGGGTTTGAAGACGGCGAGCCTTGATCGCGGCGGCGGTAGACTGGCGACCATTTTTACCCTTGACCCGTACGATTACGTGTGCGCCTCCGAGCTACAATACAGGCCAACATCGTTGTGCCAGGGCCTTTTCATTCACTTTCTTTTGCCGCTGCCGCCGCTAGCGCTGCCTGTTGGCTCGGCCATCGCTGTCGGCAGTTCCGCGCGGGGTTCGTTCGGCTTCCCCTCTTCGCCGCTCAGGTTGTGGAGCTTACTGTAACGACCTGCTCGTCGTTCTAGAATATACACACGCGCGAGGGATGGCTGCTGCTGCTCGGTCTACGATGAAGCGCATCTCGACGGCAGTGTACCTCTCTGAACCAGCTGCGTCGACCGGTCCAGGTGCTGTGTCGGCTAAAGGGACAACGCAAGGACCGGGCGTAGTGTTGCTCTGCGCATGGATGGGCGTGAGTCCCCGTACGACGTTCCCCTTTCCATGTCTAGGCTAATGACTCTTGTTCGACAGGCCCAACTCAAGCACGCGGAAAAGTACGTCGATGCGTACCGCAAACTCGTCAGTCTCTCTCTTCAGCCTACTATGGACGAATCCTATACATGGCTCAACCTAACTCGCTCATTACGTGCCGCCACAGTACCCCAACACGACCGTCGTGCTGGTCCGTTCGAACCCGATCGATTTCTTCCGCCGCGCTCGCTTCGTCGAGGCGATCCAACCCGCCGCCGACCTCTTGCGCGCGCGCGTCAATGGCCTCGCCGGTCCCAAGAGTGACTTGCTCGTGCACACACTCTCGAACGGTGGATGCTTGACGTTGCAAGAACTGAACGAGCAACTCCTTCGTCGTCCGGGGGCGGCGACGGGGGTGGCGACGACGCGAGGGATCCCGGCGCGGGCGTTCATCTTTGATTCGTGTCCCGGGTTGTCGACTCTGAAGTCGACGATCCGAGCCTTCTCGGCGGGGATCCGGAACCCCGTCGTCAAGTACCCGGCCGTGGCGGCGATCACGCTCATGTACGGTGTCCTCCGACTCTGGAGCATGTGAGTGCCCTCCCCATCAGCCCTTAACATTTATCACAAGAGGCCCCTCGAATTTGCTCATCCTCTCGCACGTGCGCAGGATCCGCCGACAACCAGGCACTCTCGCTCGCATCTCGGCCTATCTCAACTCGCCCTCCTCGCTCCCTCCCGTCCCGCGCCTGTACCTCTACTCCCCCATCGACGAACTCATCCCCCCGGAAGACGTAGAACGCCACGCCGCGCAAGCCAAGACCGAAGCCGGCGTGACCGACATCCGGATGGAAAAGTTTGAGAACAGTCCGCACGTCGCGCATGCGAGGACGGATCCGGAGCGGTATTGGAGCGCGGTCAAACGGGTGTGGGACGAGGCGGGGGAACAGAAAAAGGCAGAGCAGCAGGGATAGATACTATATTGTTACAACACGGCGTGCGAACGACAACATTCACGGCGGCAAGACATTCTCTCGGAAGTACTTGTTTTCGCTTCCCACCATGTTACCTAGATGACTCAATTGGAAAGATCAGCTTGAAGAAGGGCTGTAATCGTCGGTGAGGATCCAACGCACCGCCGGGCCAGTACTACAAGAAGACATCAAGCGGACGAAAAAGTCAGCCCACGCCGAGGCTTCTTCCACTGCCCGGAAAGGGGCGGGCTTACCTCGCATACGAGGAATGCCTACAGATTGTCAGACACGGTTCTCAGTTCCTATTCCTCAAGGTCTGTGCACAAGAGCCGCACAGCAGGCGATACTCACACCAAGCCCTTTGCCAATAATGTCATCACATCGTGCAAACGCGCAGCCGAGTTGTTTCGTCCCCTTCCAGACCGTCTGCGTAAAGTGTCCCGTCTCGTGCGTAAACCCGGTCGGCTTACTATAGTCATACATCTTTTCCTCGTCGTTCCTGATCGCAAACGCAGATGAGCATGCCGTTCGTTCGCGCGCTTTGGAGGAGGAGAAGTTAAAGCTCACCAGGCTTTAATGCCGGCTTTGGCGTCCAGCGGTTGGGTCTGCGTGATCGGTGCGAGTGCGTACAAGTTCTCGCCGTACTGATCCGCACAGGCCGTCAGTTGACAGTGTAGTGACTTACCCGGGGCCGAGAGAAAAGCGTACCGGGCCAACTTTACCGCCACTGTGTTCCCACACGCAGTGGTCCGCCCATTTCTGCGCTGCCGCCTGGATGGTCGTGTTCCAGACGAGCGGATCAGCGTGGTGAGTCGCTCGAAAGGTGTTGTGCTCAGAGAGGCAATCTTGAACGAAAGGGTCTTTGCTGTCTCCGCCCCCGTTGCCGGTTTTGGTCGGCGCTGGAGCGGCGCTTCCCGTCTTGTCTTTCGTACCGGTTGCTGCATGGACTGAAAAGCTGTTACTCTGTTTTCAAATGACTATGTAGGAAGTACCGACCTGTTTTCGTAACCGTAGGCGTCCCGTCGCTCGCATCAGTTGGAGCACCATTATTCGCCTTGCTGCTTGCTGCAGGAATGGCGAGAGCGGATCGAATCAATCCTTCATCGCTTGGCTACGTGCATAGCATGATCAGCTCACCTCCGTCTTTCGGAGACTCCGCAAGGCTGGGAGTAGCTCCCTTGTCTGTCGACGCGCCGGGACCTGCTGGCGGAGCGGTGGTCACGGAGACGACGGTTTCGGTCACCGTGACTGGACCTGTCAGGTCCGTCCCTCCGGAAGTATCGGTTATCGTACCTTGTCCCGTATTCGTGCTTGTTGCTGACTGGAAAGACATGAAGACGGTCAGTGCCGGTGTTGGGAGAACTTGAGTTTGAGGAAACACCAACATCAGGTATCCGCCTCGACTCCATGGCGAAATAGACTGCCGCGCCGATGGCCGCGATGAAAAGTATGGCGAGAACGAGAACGGAGGGGGAGATCTTCTGGCGAAGGGTGGTCAGCAAGCGTAAGGCTCACAAGCAGACGCCACTCACACTGCTCGAGCTATCGGCGTCCGCCCCTGGGGCCGGCCTCCGCGTCCTCCTCTTCGTTTTACGGTAGCTGTCTGCCGAGCTATCTGAACCTGTACTCTCCCCGTCGCTGCCACCCTCGTCGTCGGCCTGTTGTCGATGCCCCATCGAGAGGAACGCCCTTTCCGGCGCTTGAGAAGGCCACTCGGCGTGCTCCGGGCGCGGTCGCCACGTCCGACCAGCGGATGAAGACAGCATGTAGTGTAAACGAGCGGACGCTTTCGCCTGGTGTGCGCTGGCTTAGTGGCTCCGGTTGAGGGGCTCAGAAACCGGAAGACACGGAAGTGCGGTCGGGATGTCCGCGGACCGTTTCAGCGAGCTTCGAGGACCGTGCACGCGCGCGTGCAACCATGCATAAGGGGAAGCACTCTGTGCGCTGCATAAACACTCCTCTGCGTCCAGAGTCTCAGTTCAGGCCCGCGGTAAACGCTGATGACAGAGGCCCAATCGATGAAGAAGGGCGGAGGAGGTCGACCTGTCTACTGAGCTCCCGTCAAGGTCTTGACATCGCACAGTACCGCCACAACATCCTTCGCCGTCTCTGCTCCAGAAGCCGCCTTGGCGACCATGTCCTCCTTGCGCGTCAGAGTCGCAGCGATATCGAGCACTTCGAGCAACGACCGGATCTCGTCGGCGTAGGGAGACTTGTACAGCAAGAGTCCGAGCGAGGCGGCTAGTCGATGTACTGTAGAGGGCAGAGCGGAAAAAAAATCAGCGGCCGATCATAGCCTCTTCAACTGTTAACAATCGCACTTACCGACTTCGACGCTGTCACTCTCCTCGCCCAGCGCCTCGAGCAGCCCACTCGCCATCTCGGCCTCCCATTCTTCTTCGCTCTCACCCCCTTGTCCACCCAGAGCATCCTGCTGAATTTGCTCCAACCCGAGACTCGCGTCTCCAACTCGGGCAGCAAACACCCGCGCGACAATGCTCCATGCCGTTCCGGCACCCGCGGATCGCATCTTTGGGTCTTGCGGATCGAGCAAAGCCCGGAGGACGAGTCGAGTGACGCTCGACAACGCATCGGGCGCAAGGATCCGCGCGGTCAGGGTGGGCGAGACGAGCGCGTTCGAGATGACTCGGAGGGCCGTCAGGAGGTAACTCCGCTCGGGGGTGTCGTTATCCAAATCGGAGGCGAGATGCGAGAGAAGCGAGGGGATCCAAGCGAGGAAGGCGGGGGACGAAGAGAGGCGGGAAGCGTCCCGAGCGAGGGCAAGTCGGACGAGATCGAGCACGGGGAATTTGGCGGAAGGTGGAAGGGTTTGCAAGGCCGTCATGGTCGCGGAGGGCCAGACGTTCAGCAGACCGGGAGGGAGGACTCCTGTAGGAGCACCCGAGGCCGGCAAGCCGCGAAGGTACCCGAGCACCCGCTTCGAGAGCGCATCGGTCGTCTCGGGCTGGAGGGACGACGACCGCAACGACGACTCGAGTTTCTGCTCGAGGGTGTCGAGCGAGGGGAACGAGGTGAACGTGATCGGGTTCAAGTTCGACGCAAGCTTGTCCAGTGCGGGCAAGGACAGCTTGGTGTGCGGATGAGGCGGGTACGTCGTCAAGGCGAGCATTGCGATCTGCGTCTCGAGTTCCTGGCGATTCGCACCCTTGCATTCGCCAACGGGTTTGCCTCGCGAAAAAAAGACAAAAGTCGGCGTGGCGGTGATGGGTCCGCCAAACTCCGGACTGCGCGCGACTTCGGCTCCGGCTCCGACGTGCGTCTCGGCGAGGACGAAATCGATCCGTTCGCGAGGAGAGGCGTGTTTCCGAGCCAGAGCTTCGAAGTGGGGCTTGATGGCGTTGCAGGGTGGACATGAAGGCGAGGTGAACATGATGGCGAGTGCGGGCGAAGAGGAGAGGAGCGTCCGGAGCGAGGCGGCCGAGGTGCAGATCTGCAGGTTCGACGCGACCGATTCGACGCTCGGTGCATCGTCAGCGAGGCGAGGTACAGGTACAGGTGTTTGAGACGTCGGCGGCGCAGTGGGAGGCGTCAAGCCGAGCTGCGGCATGAGGTTGTTGACTGCCGCGCCGGCAGAGGGAGTCCTCCGCCCGACGAACATCTGTTCGATCATGGGGCGCATCTGCTGGCCGAACGGGGTCGACATGATCTCCGAAGGTTGATTGCGGATATCTTTAGGCGAGGGATAGGCATAAGCGCGGGACTGATCACTGCTGAATCAAACGAGGTGCTCACACGCTGGGATCGACGAGCCGTTCAGGAAGCCGAGGACGTCGTTCGTGAAAGTGTTGCCTGGGTGTGTGTAAGGCTCGTAAGTGAATATGCGGGTTATCAGGGAGCCGGCAGGACTTACAATTGAAGCTAAGGAGATGATAAGCGTCGGCCCGATAAGTCTCGCGCAGGTTGTCGATGTACTCGAGGAAAGTCTCCTTGTCCAGGTGGGTGATGCCACACGAGAGCTTCTTCTTCGGTACTCCATGCTGTAGAATCAACCTGATTAGCTCTTTGTCCATTCTCAGACGCATCGCCGACGCTGGATGAGCGAGGGGAAGGGAACTAACGTGAGTCGTGCCCGGCGGCGAGACGATCGATACGCCTTGTCCGAAAAAGACCTCCATGCCATGCAGGACGAGGGACGTATGCCTGCAGACCGGAAACGCTCAGCACTTCCGTACGAGAGCCGTCCGACAGGGTCCGTGAGGAAATGAGAGAGAACGCACCAGATCCCTTCGACATCCTGGCCGGTCAGAGACCGCCCCCACATAGCCGCGAGCCCATTGGACAAGTCGTAAATGTATAGCTGGACCGGTTCGCCGACTGCACCCATGGTGCGGACCTTTGTTGCGTGACGGAAACCGAGATTTGTGCGACGAGGGAGTGACGTAAAGCAGCGGCGGAGAAGGCTCGAATGGATCGCGAACGTCGTGGATAGCTTCCACGTAGCTTTTCCAACGGAAAGGAAAGCTGGCGTGAGCAAGAAGAGCGAGTGGCGAGAGCGCTGACGACGACAAGTTCGGCGAAACCGCAGCTTCCGCGTGGAAGCGCCCCGCCCGCGTATCTCCGAGCATATATGTACTCGCTCGGACACTCGGGTCACGACTCCGTCTTTCTTTCGCAGTAGAACCGAAATCTGATCCGTGGTTTGTGCGCTTGTTGGTCCGTTTCTCTCTTTACTTCGCAGCTTTGAAACCGTCGCCACCCAATCGGCGCCAGCGATCACGTCCGGCGCAGCTGCGGTCTGGCAGCTGAGATATATATTTGCACGAGAGCTGCTGATGATGAAGTCTATCGGTGGCAGTCCATCATTATGAGGCGGCAGACGTGCCGTTCTGCGCCTTCGTGTCTCGGTCCGGGCCCAACTTGCTCGTCCCTCGGCGCACGAGCTGTCGCGGGGTGTAAGGGAACAAATGAGTACGGCTGCTAGAGAGGTGATGGAAGGGGAATGTCTAGCGCACCTTTCTCGGTCTGTGCGTGACCCGCGATTTGCCCTTGCTCATCTTTTTCAGGATCGCAAACTCCTTCTTGCCAGTCGCACGGCACAGCGCGTAGAACCGACTCGTGGGGTCGTCGAGTAGCTTGGCGGGCGACTCGTACTCGATCAGCCGGCCCTTGTCGAGCAGGAGGACCTTGTCAAAGTCGATGATGGTGCGACTGCGGGTGTCGGCGATGAGGCGTGAGTATCTGCGCAGCGCTCAGCTCAGAATGCGAGAGGGGAGACGACTCACAGCCGGTGCGCAATGACCAGCAGGGTCGAGTCGGAGAACTCGCTCCGGATCGTCGCGGTGATCCTGCGTAAGGTACGTGAGAGTGAGCCCGACCACTCACTGGCCTGCTCAACCACGATCACTTACAGCTCATCCGTTTCTGCGAGTGTGTGAAGGAACGTCAGCGGGATGAAGAGTAGATCGACCAGCCAGCATCACGCAGGCGCACCGTGATCAGTCGACGCCGTTGCTTCGTCGAGCAGCAAAACCTTGTTTCGCTTGAGCAAAGCCCGCGCCATGCAGCTGTAGGCCATAAGTGGTCAGAAACGTGGCGCACGGGGAGCGGTGCCAGGCAAGAAGGGCTCACAGAAGCTGCCGCTGGCCTGTCGAAAAGTTCGAGCCCTGCGCATACGCGATCAACAAGTCAGCACCCTCTGCCGACCAGCACACAGCATGCACGATAACGACGTACGCCCTCTGCGACTTCGGCATCGAGGTTCCAGAACACGGAGCGGTTCGCTCCCTCGTCCTGCTCGTTCGGGTTCTCCTCCTCGCGGATCAGGTGTACGCGGCGGAGCGCGTCAAAGATGTCGGCGTCGTCGTACTGCTCAAACATGTCGAGGGTGGACCGGAGCGATCCGGACAGAATGACTGTCGAGAGTGAAGCCGTCAGTCCAGTTTGCGCAGACGAGATTAGCGCACCGCGGTCTCACCTGGGTCCTGCGGGACAATGGTCAACCGCGACCGCAAGTCGAGCAGGCCGATCTTGGAGATGTCGATCCCGTCGATGACGATCGAGCCCGAGTGCGCCTCGACAAAGCGGAAGAAGGAAGCCGCGAGGGTACTCTTGCCGCAGCCCGTCGAGCCGACGATACCGACCTTCTCGCCCGCCTTGATCGAGAAAGTCAAGTCCTGCAGGACGTCCGGGAGTTCGGGAGCGTAGCGAATCCGCAGCTTCTTGACCTCGATGTGGCCTTGCGGCCAGTGTGCGGGCGGGCGAGGCTCGACAATCTCGGGAGCCTGTGTTGACGAGGTCATCCGGGAAAGTCAGACTGGTGCCTGGACGAACACAGTCGCGAAGGTACGTACCTCCTGCTTGATCTCGCTGAACTCTTTCACGCGCTCGACGCCGACCATGCTCAATTCGAGAGACGTGTAACGCCGGACGAGGAAGAGGATGTCGTTCGAGATGTTGAGCGCGAAAGTGAGCGTGAAACCGGCAAGCGCAGCGTCCATCTTGTCGCCAGCCGCGATCAGCACGTAACCGGTCAGACCGACGACGAGGGCCGAAAGGAGCGAGAACCGCATCGAGAGCCAGCGCTGCGAGGTGAGGCAATTTTCGTCAGTTACTAAGCCTCAGTCGCTTGAGGCCGCTTGGCACATACGTTGGTTCCCCTGCAAAAAGACAAGCGTCAGCACGAGATTCTAGAGACAAGGCGCGATACTTGAGACTTACCAAAGATACCAGTAGAAGGTGACGTTGGTCGTCGCCCGTTCGAGCATCAGCGCCATGAAGCGCGCGCTGCTGCCGAAAGCACGGATGACGGCAACACCTGCAACCGCCTCGGAGTACACACTGAAAAGCGGACTCTTGGAGACCGAGTCGAGGCGGCGGAACTCGCGCGCCGAGTGCGAAAAGAGCTTAGCGTGGTGGTAGTAGGCGACAAAGAGAATGGCGAAACCGATCAAGAAGGTCGGTGCCGACGAGGCGACGACGGTGAGAGTCGTGATGACGCCGAGGAAGTACATGAGCGAGCGACCGAGGTTGTCCGGAAGCGCGGCGTCGATGCCCTCGAGGTCCTGAGCAAGCAAGAGCGATCAGCGGGGACTAAGACTATGCAGGAATGGTGCCTCCCACCTTGCTGAATCGGTTGACAATCCGTCCGAGTGCCTGACTATCGAACCAGCGGAGCGGCGCGCGCAGGACAGCGTGCAAGAGGCGTTCGTGCAGTTTGCTCGAGACTTGCAAAGTGCCGCTGTAGAGAATGAACCACTGCAGCGTCTCGACCACGACCGCGGTCACCGAGAGGATCGCATAGAGGATGAGGTAGTAGTTGGTGCTGTGAGCCTGCTCCGGGTCGTTGGCTGGCAGAAGTCGACAGGGCGTTAGCTTTCGGTGACGTAGGGTGAAAACAACACCAACACTCACAAGCTCCGGCCCACACGCCGAGCCACCAAGTTTGTGCGACGTCGGAGAGCTTGGCGCCGGCAAAGATGACGACAAAGAAAAACCAGAAGAAGATGCCGCCCATCATGCCGAGGTAGAGCTTCCACACGGCGCCCGAGACGCGCCCAACGGCTCGCCCTTCCTCCTCGACTAGCTTCCGCGGCTTCTTCTCGGCCTCGGGAGGCGTAGCGAGGAGCTTGCCATGCAGCTTGAGCTCGTCGCCATCGATGGTCGGGTCCGAGTCAGAGTCGTCGTCGCCGCCTTCACTCGCCGAAGTCACCTCGGTCGACGAAGCCGTGCTCATGGTCGAGTTGTTGCGCTGAGCGGCGACCTGGGCAAAGGATTTCGGCTTAAGGGCCGCAATCGAAGCCGCTGTCAGGGTAGAGGCTTTGCGCGGTGCGACCGGCTTCTTATGATCGTTTACGGCGGCCGGCTCGTCGTCCTTGTCGTCGCCGCCAGCGATGGCCTTGTAGCCGTCGGACTCGAAGAACTCGGCCGAGGTGCCTTGGAAGGCGATGCGGCCGTTGACGAGCGAGACCTTAGGCGTACGCTTGTCAGTTCTGTGTTCAGCGAGGAAGAAGGAGCAAGTACTCACGACAAGAGCAGCACCGGGCGCCGTAATCTGCACGTGGTGAGACACCAAGATGACGGTTCGGCCCGCCAACAAGGGGCCCTTGAGGCATTTTTCGTACTGTGGGGATTCCGCGCCTCAGCTTCAGTCTCCACGGACACTCGGTCAAGCAGTTGAGCTCACGATGTGGGCGGCGGTGTGCGCATCGACGGCCGAAAGGATATCGTCGAGGAGGAGAAGCGAAGCGCGAGAGTAGACGGCACGGGCTAGCGAGACACGCGCTTTTTGGCCTCTGTGGGAAGAGCAGATTGCCGTCAGAAATCGTCAGGCAAATCGGGTGAGGTTCAGAAAGACTTACCCAGACAAGTTGATGCCCTGAGAGAGAAAGAGAGAGAAGCATGATCAGCTGGGATGAATGCAAACAGAAGCGAGACCCGTCCGCCGTACCTTTTCGCCAATCTCGGTCTGATCTCCATCCTCGAGAATTGCCAAGTCGGTCAATAAGCTGCATGCCTCGAGCGTCGCCCGGTACCGCTCCGGCCGGAACGGCAACCCGAAACAGATGTTGTTCCGGATCGACGCGTTCTGCAACCACGCCGTCTGCGGGACAAAGGCGACGTTGCAAGGGGCGATCCAGTTGTCCTCGGTCAGGTACGAGTCCCAGTCGAGGGAAGGAAGAGCGATCGCCGAGGGGGAGGAGCGCGGGCACGTGACCGAGCCGGCGAGGACGTCGACTTCGCCGAGGAGCGAAAGGAGGAGCAACGTCTTGCCGCTGCCGAGCCGTCCGCATACGAGCGACAATTCGCCCTTGGGAAACTCGATCGTCAAGTCCTGCAACTCGAACGGCTTGACGACTTGCTCGAGGCCGTCCTCGTCCGCCTCGGCCTGCTTCTCCGCCGCGGTCTGGTCACTCGGCCACGTTACCGTCGCATGGTCGAACCGCACAGGCGGTTCGTCCTCCGGCCGCGGGTCGATCGAAGGCGGCTGGTCCTCTTCGGACGCGTACACGGGCGGGAGGTGGTCGATCTCGGGCATGCGGAGGTAGGCCTCCATCCGGCGGAGCGAGACGAGCGATTGCAACGCGGATTGGAGGATGTCGGGGACGACGTTGAGTGCGAAGCGGAGCTCGTTCCAGACGGCGAGGGCGGCAAAGGCGGTCGAGGGCGTCAAGACTTGGTTCATCAGGAGCGGCGAGGTGTAAGCCCAGAAGGACACAAGCACGCACTGCAGGTCGGGATGAAGTCAGCACGGGCTCTCCTTTACAACGCACATATCTTGGGTCAGAGAGAGAGAAACTCACAAGGATGGGCGAGATGGTCCAGATCCCCTGGAAGCTGACCTCGAGGAAGTAGTTGTACCTCAGAGCAGCGAGTTCGTCCGCCCGCGCCGCCAAGATCCTCTGCTCGAACGCGCGCTCGAACGCATAAAACTTGATCATCCGGATACTGCTCAGCACCTCGTTCATGAGCGAGACGCGCCGGTCCCGCGTCGCCATCAACTTGTCCTGCGTGACGGTGAAATTGCGCGAGGCCCAGTTGTTGAGGGGGAGGAAAAAGACGGCGACCGAGATACCTATCAGGGCGGCGTAGCCGATCAGGTTGTACAAGAAGATGGTCCCGATCAGGATCTCGATCGGGGCGTCGTACAGGCTGCTCGACCAAGTGACGAAGTCGCTAACGCGTTCCGAATCGATCGCAAACAGGTTCGTGACGCTGTTCTTCGACTTGAACCCGGCCGGCTTGGTCAAGTCCGCGTCGTCCGATTCGTCAGAGTCGTCGGAACTCGCATCGCTGGCGGCGTCGTCGGAGGACGTGGCGCTCGCGCGCGTGCGCACGTTCGAGACCCCCGAGACGTCCTTGCGGCGAAGCGTCTTGTTGAAGATGAGACTGTTGAGCTGGACGCGGATCCGGGTCGAGAGCATCGAGTTGGAGACTGGGAGCGGTGACGGTCAGCTACTTCGCGCACCAGGATATCAGGAGAAGAAACCGGGCGAAACTCACCAAACCAGAGTTGGCCGCTGACGAGGGTTTCCAAAACACTTCCAACAAGCAGACCGAGGCAGTAGACGTAGCCCCAGTGGAGGCTCAGGTCGCCTTGCTCTGCGCGCTCCTTGCGCGTCTCGAGGAAGTGGACGAGCTTCTGGAGGAAAAACGCCGGGGCGTAGCTGTGGAGGCATGGTTTGGTCAGTTACGGTTTGAAGAGGAGCGGGAAATTCTGGAGAACTGACTAGAGGACCGCGTTCATGGCCGAGAGAATGATTTCTGTGCGGCAGCGAAGCCGAAAAGAAAAGAGTGAGCACGCTGCGGCGCGGTGGGGCCACAGACTTTCAGAGGAATCGCGACGCACGCCAGATGAAGAGACGCTTATTGACGACGACGATGCGCCACAAGAGAGCGTTCCACCCCTTGGGCGCCTCGTTCATCAAGTGTTCGCTCGCGCGGATCCGGTCCCATCCGTTCCTGGCACGGTCTGCTGCCGGCAAACTCGGCAGCATGTCTTCCCCGATAATGTCGGCGTGGTACGCGAGTTTGAGGACGGGCGTGATCCACACGAAGAGCATGTAGGAAATCGGCGAGCAGGACGGCTGCGTGACGATCTCTTTGCCCGTGATGGGGTGGACGAGCGGCGCGCATCGCGGGATCGATCCGAGCATGAGGAACACGCCGATCTCGAGGAGAGTGGCGGTGATGACGAGGGCGAGTGAGGCGCGGTAGACGGGCGTCGAGAGGAGCGGGGACGGGAGGAGGGACAAGCCCGCCGAACGGGGGAGGACGAGTCGGACCAGCGAGACAAAGACGGCGAGGGCCGAGAGGACAAAGGACGTGACGGTCAGGCGCCAGTGTTGCTCGATGGCGCCGACGGACGAGTTGTGTTCGATCACGAGCGACGTGACCGAGAGCACGAGAATGACCGCCTGCAGCGGTTCGTGGTTGGGGTCAGTGAGCTCCCTACACGGCGTAAGCCAGTTTCTTTCGGCAGGCGGTACACTCTGCCATAGTCTGCACTCACCCAGGGGATGACGACAGAGATGCGCTCGATCCAATCCCTCCATCCGTTCGGACCCACGGCGGCCGCGTCCCACCCGACCTTGAACAGTTCGAGCGCAACCAACACGGTCGTGACTGCCGTCGTCAAGGCCTTTTGCTTCCTGAGTTTCGGGTAGAACGAGTCTGGATCCCGTTCGACGTCCTTTTCCTGATCGAGTCCTCCTTCTCCTCGGTCGACGGCGTCTTGGAGGGGCGCATGGCCGTTGGCGGTAGCTGCTACGGGCAGTTGGATCGCTCCTCGCTTGGTCGCACGGCGGTGGTTGTCCCACAGGAGCGAGACGAGGATGATGACGGCAGCGAGCGCGATGACCGATTGGACGAGCCACGGCGGGACGGGCACTCGCGCTGGACTGCCGTGCAGTTGCTCCAGCAGGAACACGAGCATGCTGCCCGGATTACTATCAAAGCAAGCTGTAGAGCTCGTGGGAAAGCGAGCGCAGGTTGACGCAGTCTGACTCGCTCTCGCTCTCCACGGGCCAAACTTTGTTTCCGAGCTTTTTTTCGTTTTCTTTCGAGAGAAGCACATTGGCAAGTATGCATCGGCAGTAGCCTCTTAACCCGGCTACGACTCTCGAGTCCGGAGTCGGAGGCCGAAAAGGGCCTCAAGTTAATCGCCCTGTTTCATCATCATTTCCGCGCCCGTCGCTCTACTCGCGACGATAGAAAGCGCCGTATGTGCATACGCAAGCTTTTTTCCCTTTCCTTGGCGCTTCCGCACCGCCCTCCCAAACGTCCACGATCAGTCCGAGTGCGATACCTCAGCTCCGATTCTCGCAGCGCTCACGCAACAGCCAGACTCGGAGTCTTCTTCCGCAGAAGGGCGTGGGAACTTCCACGTACCAGCTTACTCTCGTCGTCTACTTTAGTAGGAAGAGTCGGGGAGTCCGCGAGGCGAGGCCATCCGCCGGGCAGGAAGAAGATGGGAGAAAGGAATTGGCAGCGAAACTTGAGCTTGAGCTTCGGACGAGTCGTGAACAATCTACAGGTTCGCGAGACACCTGCGCCCGAACACGTCAGTGTACTATTCTAGCCAGAGACAGGAGCGCCAGCCGCGGCAGGAGAATATGATGAGCGCTCACTTGGCAAATGAGGAGGAAAGAACTTGAAACACCAGATGAACTTCTACCAGTGTGTAAACGGGCTGAGTCTGTGAAAGGTGCATGCATATGGGTCAGTCACCGCTCTAGCAAGGCAAAATACGGACAAAGGGAATTAAGGAGGAGAAATTTCGAATCTCTGGTTGAGCATTGACAGTTTGCTTGTCCTCGAGACAATTTGAGCTGCTTCACATCTGAGCTGCTGTTGGGAGGTAGATGGTGGCTACCATCTGTGCATAGACCTGGATGCTGGTCCCGAGTGCGCCTCTTCCCAGTTGCTGCCAGTGTTTCTTTGCGTGCGGCGAGCAACTGCTGAGAAAGAGGAACCGAGAGACTGCGGATGACAATGCTCAACATGCCAGTGCGGTTCATTTGCCAGGGAGTCCCAATCAGCATCTGGCACATCAATAGCCATATGGTTGCCATTTGAAGACGAAGAGCTAGGAGACTGTGGCGGCGCGGTTGGCCCGAGAATCAGTGGCAGGCCAGTCCAAACCAAAGTGTCTGTAAACAAGCGTACTTGCTCTACGGGCTGGCGACTGTGAGTGTATTGGGAGGCAGGTGAGGGTCCGGCGTGTCCCGCAGGTCGGTGTGGCGGTGGAGGTGCAAGTTCAAAGATTGCATCCATCATCTGAATAGCGGTCGGACGTGGCGCCTGTACCGCATTCAGGGGTCAGTGGAGAGAAAAAGCAAGAATGATATTTAACAGAAAAAAATCAGTATTCACCTCGACGAACGGCAAATGAGGGAACTTGATGTTCATGAAAAGCGGGTTCCTGTCAGCGCTGCGCGCTTCCTGGTAAAAGGGCCAAGCGTTAGCTGGTCTTTGACAAGCAGGATGGGAAGCAGTGATGACAGACTAGGCGTTTGATGATGAGCTCTGGGGTGAGATTCTGGTAACAGGCCGGATACATATCAAATCTCGTTAGGAGGGATGTCTGGATGTGCGCCTTAGGAGGGATGTCTGGATGTGCGCCTGTCTTTGCGAACATACACAGAGGCTGATTGCGGCAGAAATGATACCGGATTGAAGGATATGGTTCCGAACTGTGTCGAACAGTACACATTCAAAGAAATACGCCAGGGCGAGCTTTGGTGCGCCCGTCAGCCCAGCCAGGTAAACCCAGTGGAACGTTTCCAGGATGCTTTGACGCCAGACTTTGAGAGGTTGCTGCATCCTGTCCATCATAGGGAACTCCACAGCGCCAAACAGCCACTTCCCTGTGAGCACGGATAAAAGGTTTGCGAGTGCCGCGTGTTGCAGAGCCAAACTTGGAACCGATCTCGTAAGGAAAGTGCCTTCCGGCCGGAGCAAAAGCGGTGGGTGCTGCCCAACAGGACAGACGGAACTGTTAACTCTGGTTCACTAAGCTTGCAAGGCTCCACGGGCAAAATAGACATACCTGACCCCGCTGGATTTCGTCGCGAAAAATCACTGCTGCCTAGATGGACCGGTCAGGGTCAAAGTATGGTGGATCAGAAGAGCACGAAGATCTTATTATCTGAGCAATGGCTCTCACTTACCGACACATCGATCAGGTGGTCATAAGGGACCGTCGCGTCGAATCTTCGAAAGAAGGTTTGCTCCGCGAGGTAGGTGAACTGTGCATACAGCGTTTCGAGTCGACGCTCGTCCCAGCCATTAAGGCGTTGCGGTGACATTTCACCGCGGACCTCTTCCGCGTAACTCCGAAGTCGGGCGTTGGTGTAGTCTGCGATTGCCTCCCCGCACGGCTGAGCCAGCCTGTGCAGCTTCTCGAGCAGATCTTTGTACCAGGCAGAGTACAACACGATCTGCTGTTCCTTGTGGGGCGGCTCCATATGAGCAGCAGACGCGCAGGTGGATAGCAGGAAGAAGAGAAGAGGGAAGAGATACTGTAGCTCGCGAACTCAGCGACGACCCCTCGGACCGCCGAGGCCCGTGCTCGTGGGCGCCGGACCCGCGGACAAGCCGGATGCTTTGACGGTCACGAAAGCTTCCTAACGCTCCTGAGCGCTTCTACCCGTCATAGTCGCGAAGCGCGTGATAGTCGCTGCAGAGCGGATGAGTCGCAAAAATGGCCGCTTTAATGGCAAGTGAATTGTGGCGGAAAAGGAACGCCTGAGCTCGGTAAGAAGCTACCGAAAAGAATGGCAACCTGCGTAGGGGCACAGCCGTCAGCTTGCTACAAAGAGATGCCCAAGGAGCGGAAGAACAAGGGAAAGCGCACCCACGATTCCTACGCGTCTCCCGAGTCCGGCGATCCCGCCCACGCCTCGATGACCGTCTTGCGGATGTCGACGCTCTCGAGCGCCTCTCGGATCTGCACGAGCGCGTCCGAGTCCTGCGCATCCGACGCATGGCGGTACCACTCGTTCAAGTGTTCGACCGTATGCCGGAGTCGCTCGCTGAGCGCGACCGGGTCCGGCTTTTCGGGCAAGTGTCGGAGCGGTTGAGGCCAGGTCGGTTTGTCACAATAGTCGTCCCGCTCTGGAGCCTGTTCCGCGTCGCGCTGGCGAATCCACCTGGTGACACGACGCGTGAGCGAGTCGACTTTGCCGGACGTGGTGGCGACTTTGAGCCCGGGGATGCGGTCGCGGGCGTAATCGAAATCGGGAATTGCGCCGTCAGAGTTTGCTGGCGAAATGTCGCAGAGGCAAGACTTGAGCGAGGGGAATTTCGTCGTGTCGATCAAGTACAAGCGAGCCCCGATCGCGTCCCTCGTCGCGCGGAGTGCGACTCGGCGCAGGACAGCGAACGGGATCGTCAAGTTGAGACCAAACTCGGTGGGGTCGTAGTCTCTAGAGTTGCATTCGCCGGTCCATTCCTCGTCGTCCTCGTCGTGGTCAGAGTCGAACTCGTCGTCGGCGTTACGGATTTCGAGAGCGAGCACGTCCAGAGTCTCGGCGAAATGTTGAGCGTAGTTGAGGAGAGGTGCGAACGAAGGCTGAAATTCGAGGTCGTAAGGGGAGCGGAAGAAGTTTGAGGGAAACTGGAAATGCTCGTAGGTCCCCGTTAAAGCCAGTTTGCGCAATTTGGGGCGAGGCATCCAGCTAGTGTAGGCCGGATTGACGCGGAGGACTGGGTTGATCCCGCCTCGGCAATCGTAGATCTTCAAGTGGATCTTGAGCGTCTCGAGGCCCGAGAACTGCTCCAAGATCGAAGCGAGATGGCCTTGCTCTGCGGAACCGCGGCGGCTGGTGAACTCGAGCGCCCTGAGGCTAGCGCCGTTGACGTGCTTGAACAAGCCCAGGATGTCTGTCGCCTTGAGGTTCGGATGCCCGATCGATTCGGCGCGTTGGAGCAAGCCGAGCATCCCATCCTTTCCGGCCTCCTGCGACTCGAGTTTGCCCTTCTTTTTCCGCATCGCCGCCTCCTGCCGCCGGTCGCGTCGCACGAGAGGGACGAGGTCAGGCGTATGCAGTTGGGTGAGGTTGATCAAGAGCGGGAGAGCCTTGATAAAGTTCCGGCTGATGGCATCAAAGTCGGGAAATCTTCTGTCGTCGTCGTCGTCGTAATCTTCGTCGTCTTCGCGGCTGCCGTGCCACGTTCCCGTCAAGCGGACAAAATGGTGCCCCCGCCGCGGCAGAATTCTCGTCAAGAAGAGCTCATTGCCGACCTTGTGCAGCGGCAACGTCTGTAATCGCTCGTGTCGGGTCAGTCAAGTGTGGTGCCTCCCTCCTCGAGCGGACCGAAAGCATCATCGCACCTGGAAAAGAGCGGGCGCGGCGAGCTCGTTCCACTCGCGGGACACGGCGGCGAGTGCTGCGAGGGATCGGTACTCGGTAGCTGCGCGGCGAACCGTACGAAGGCGCGTCCGCTCCGTCTTGGTGCCAGCGTTCTTGTCGCGTCGGACCGCTGCGAGGGCAGACGCGAGCAAGGCGTCCTGCTCGGCGCAGCAGCGTACAATCTGCTCCTTGAGCTCGGTCGGTAGGCTATGCATGCCAACTCTCGGAGTCGTCATAACGGCGGGTTCATTCGGCGAGAGAGAGCGAGGAGGGAAGGACGCGGCCTCGATCGCGGTGGGGAGGCTGAAAATCCGGATCAAGGCTTTTTCATTCCGACTATAGCGAGAGATCCTGCAAAGCCACTTTATACTAGTCACTAGTCCTGTCGAGACTGCTCTCCGCTCCCAAGAATTACGTGCACGTCTCCGCAAAAACTCATCTCCGGAATCGACGTCGCTTTCTCCTGCCTCAAAATGCGTCTCAAGTTTATACCGAGTGCATCCTTGTGCGCCGGCTGGACTGCTTTTGCGTGTCAATTCCTAGAGCTTGTCCCCCCGACGGCTTGAGGACCGTCGAGTTCGGAAGCGAAGCAGTCCGCAAGCTCGAGCGCTCAGCGACCGAGGCGCCGCCGGCGCGCTGACATGCGAGGCGGCTGTCGGAAAAGTGCTTGCTTGGTGCCATGTATTAAGCGGGAGTCACATTGCTCACGTGCCGAAGCCTAAAGCCCGAAAGATGCCTGCGCTTTCAGCTGGAAAGGAAGCAAAATCGACGAATACTTTTGCGCTGCTTTAAAGCAGCATCCTCCTCGTAGCTTGTGTGTTGAGATGAATGAAGCAGGGAGTTAAAAGCTTAAAACAAGCTCAAGGGCCGCTGCAAGAATACGCTTGTGCAGTCTGTGCAGCCTTTGGCGAGGATTGCGGCGGGTGACGGCTTGACTCGGAAGCGTGGAGCTCGAGCTCCGCGGAGAAGTATCAATCCGTGAAAGCACTGACTGTGCTTTGTACTAGCAAAGTTGACTGCCGCCGGTTTACGCGGTCGAGTCGTATCGATGCGACGGAGCGGAAGGAAACGGCGAAGAAACGAAAAAGGGACAAGCGTGTCGGGAGGTCGTTTGACTGAGGGGCGGAACCAATCTTGGGAAGGGAACCAAGCGGTGTATAGCAAGCTGTGAATTGCTGGACCAAAGCTGAGCGCCCGCGTCTTGGCAAGCGAGCTGTCGGACACAAGTCACAGCTGCGAATCCTACCGAGAAAGCATGGCGAGCTCACGCATGGGCGAATCTGTCAGCTTGCTGCACCTATAGGGAGAAGGGAGCCTCCGGTCAATGAACAAAAAAAAAAAAAAAAAAAAAGGAATCCTGCACGCACGCAACACGGGCTACGGTCCTCCTCCTCTTACACGTTCGGCGTCCCGCCGCCGGCGGTCCACGCTTCGACAACTGCCCTGTTTGCGTCAACGCCCTCGAGAACTTCTCGAATCTGCACGAGCGCGTCCGGGTCCTGCGCATCGCACGCGCGGCGGTACCACTTGTGCAAATGCTCGATCGTAACCCGGAGCCGTTCGCCGAGAGCGGTCGGGTCCACTCTCGAATGAGGGTGCAGCACCGGTTCCGGCCATGTTGACTCTCTGGGAAAGGTGAACCGACTCGGGCCTCGGTCGGCGTCGCGCTGGCGGGCCCATTCGGCTAACCGGTCCGTCGTGGACTCGAACGAGCGCGGAGACTGGCCGAATTCGAACCCGGGGATGCGAGAGGCGGCCTCGGCAAAATTGACGAACACGCCGTCATGGTGATAGGTGTGTGCAGGGGCATGAGAGATGTAAAAAAGGGAGGACGCGAGCGCCGGGAGCATGGTCGCGTCGATCGAACGCAACAGTCGACTGAACGCGCTCGTGAGGCCGCGGAGGGTGAGTCGGCGCAGGAGGGGGAACGGACTCGTGAATGCAAGCGAAGTATAATCGGTGACGTAGTCGTCGAGATTGGAGTTGTCCGGGTCGACATACGGATTAAAGTCGTCATCGCGGAAGATGTCGAGAGTAAGCACTTGCAGAGTCTCGGCAAATGGCTGAGCCAAGTGCATGAGAGGGGCGAGGGAAGGTGAGACGTCGCCGAAGTAGAACTGGGCGCCGTCGTAGGATGCCGTCAAGACCAGCTCGCGTAGTTTCGGACCCGGAGCCGCCAGGGAGGGCTTGAACGCCGAGGCGGCGGAGATGATCGGATTAAGCGCGCCTCGGCGGGTAAAGAGCTCCAGGTTGATCTTGAGCAACTCGAGGTTCGGGAAGTGCTTGAGGATCAAGGCGAGGTCGTCCGGCTCGGAGTGATCAGCTCGGCTGGTAAATGCGAGCCGGCGAAGGTTGGCGCCACTGACGCCCCGGAACGACGCCAAGAGGTCTTTGGGCGTGACTTCTGGGTGCATGATCGACTTGGCGCGGTGTAGCAACCTAACGAGCGCTTCCTCGCGCTCATCAAACTCGAGTCTGCGCGTTTGCACGAACTCGGGTTCGAGTTCGTTCGCCTCGGCGACGCGGAGCAACCGCTTTCGACCGGCTCGGATAGCGCAAACGAGGTCGGGTGTGTTGAGGTGGATCAAGTTGGGCAGCTGCGGTAGCGCATCGGCGAGGTCCTGGGCATAGCTGCACCCGGTGTTCCCTGCGTTGCCGCGTTCCCACGCGCCCACGACGCGGACAAAGTGATGCCCTCGCCGCGGAAGGACCCTTGTCCGGAAATGATCACGCCAGAGTCTGCTCAGTGGCAGAAACTGCGCGCACGGCAACTTAGGGGGTCAGCTTTCGATCGTGAACGCGGTCGAGAGAGAGAAGAACGGACCTCGAAGAGAACGGGAGCCACGAGCTCGTTCCATTCGCGAGAGACGGCGGCGAGCGACGTGAGAGATTGATTCGCTATGACTGCGCGGTGGAGCGGATCGTCGCGCTCCATATGCCTGTCGTTTCCTTCGCCTCTGTCATCGAGGACTTTTTCGAAAGCACTTGCGAGCAGCGCGTCCTGGTCGCGGCAGCAGCGCACAATCTGCTGCTTCAGCTCGGTCGGCAGGCTATGCAGCCCGACCTTCGGAGTGGTCATGGCGGGTAGATGTGTGCGGAGGAGAAGAGCGTCATCTTCCTCAACCGCCTCGGCAACTCGACGCTGAAATCCGGAAAAGGACTTCATGCCGACTGTAGCGAGCTATCCTACAAAGCGACTCTCTTACGTTGTCTCGTCAAGAGCGCCCTCCACTTTCGGAAGAACTGCGTGCACGGTATCCGCGAAAATTCATCTTCAGACTCGTCGCTTTTTCGTGCCCCGAATGCGTCTTAAGGCTTCTTCCAGATGTATGTTTGTGCCCCTGCTTGATGGCTTTTGCTTGTCGAGTCCGAGCTCCTCCTCCGGCGGCTCAAGATCCGTCGAGCTGGGAAGCGAAGCAGCCCGCAAGCTCGCGGCGCGCTTAGCCACACAGGGAGCGGCAGCCGGCGGAAAAGGGAGGCGGTTGTCGGGAAGGTGCCTGCTTGATGCCCCGTAGGAATGCAGAAATCTGAGTGTTCGCACCTTGGAAACGAGGGCCGAGAGGCGCTTGCGCCTTGAGCTGGACACAAATTGACGAATCCTTCGTAACCTCCTCCTTGCAGGTTGCGCGGCGATATGAAGAAAGAAAGCAGGGAAGCTGCTCAAGGTGAGCCTGTACCGTTTGCGAGAACATGTTATGCGGTCTGCCGCATCGTGAATAAACTTCCCAGCGAGACTTGCGTCGGGCGACTGCATTGACCGGAAAGCCTAGCTTGAGCGCCGACGAAACAGCAACAGCTTTGCCATTTAAGTGGGATCTGAGGAGGTAGCTGTGCGGTCCGCATGGCATGAGCAAGTTGTCGCGTAGCAAAGTATTCAAGGAGCGAAGGGCCGGAAGGAGCAAGCTGAGACCGAAACGGGGAAAAACCGCATCAGCGACCCTTCTGATCGAAGATGCGGCGTAGCGTCTCATCACAGATATTGCTCAAATGTCACTTTGTACAGTGCTGCTGTAAGCTGCCGCTGTCGAGGTCGAGGTGGAAAACCGATTCGGGCAAGCGAGCGTTGGTGAGCAGCAAAGTTGCAGCGAGAAGTCGCGCAGAGAAAGCAGGTCGATGGTGTGCGTACGTAGATCTGGACACAACCATCAGCTTTGCACAGAGACGCGAGGGAGAAAGACTCAATCCAATATGTAAAGGGAAGATCCTCGTACGCACGACGCCGCGATCAACGATCCTACTCGTTTTCCGGCTTCCCGTTCGACACCGTCGGTCCCGCCCATGCTTCAAGAAGAGTCCTGTGCACGTCGACGCCCTCGAGTGCTGCTTGAATCTGCGCGAGTGCGTTCGGGTCCTGCGCCTCGCGCGCGGTGCGAAACCACTTGTTCAAGTGCTCGACCGTGAGCTGGATACGCGCGGTCTGGTCGGTGGGGTCCGGGTTTCGGAAAGGGTGGTACAATGGGTGAGGGGTCGGGTTGCCAGGTTGAGCCGGGATCTGATGAAGGACCCATTCGACTAGACGGCGCGACATTAACTCGTTTTCGGAGGGCGTCTGGGCAACTTCTAGCACGGGAAGGCGACTGGCGGCGACTGCGAGGGCGCCCGACAGGTTGCCAAAGTTGTCGTCGGGCCCCAGGTTGCAAAGGCAGGACTCGATCTTTCGGAGCGTTTCCGTGGTGAGAGAGAGCAAGAGGTCCAAAAACAGTCTCCCGCAGCCCTTGAGGAGGAGTCGGCGCAGGACAGGTAATGGCCTATCAAACTTGAACTTGGTCTCGTCGTCGACGTGGTCTTCAAGACTGAATTCGTCATCCCCGATGTCGTAGTTGTAGGTGTCAATGTCGGAAACGAGCACTTGCAAAGTCTCGGCGAATCGGTAAGCCAGGCGTATGAAAGCCGCAGAGGACGGCGAGTCCGTGCAGACTTCATCCCCGAACCGAGCATTGTCGTAGGCGCCAATCAAAACCAGTTTGCGCAGATGCGGTTGCGGAGCCGGGTCAAGTCCGACTGTCGGATCGTGGTCGAGAATCGGGTTGAGCGCGCTGCGCTCATCAAGGACGTCGAGATGGATCTTGAGCGACTCAAGATTGGGAAAGTGGTGTAGGATTGCGGCTAGGTCAATCGCTTGGGAGCGGTCGTTGGGGCTGGTGAATTCGAGCGCCTTGAGGTTGGCGCCGCTGATGTGCGTGAACAATGCCAAGAGGCCGGTCGGCGTCATTTCCGGGTGCATGATTGACTGGGCGCGTTGGACCAAACCGAGGATCGCTTCCTCTTGCGCTTCGAGTTCGAGCCTGTATGGCCTAAGCGCGTCGTCGGTGAAAATGCCCATCGCAGCCCTGCGGGTACGCGCCTGCCGGTCGGCTTGCGCAAACTGGACAAGATCGGGCGTGTACAGCTGTTTCAGATTTGGCAGGCGCGGGAGGGCGCAGACGATGTCGGCGATGTAGTTGCTGGAACCGGATCCGAGGTCGCGGAAATTCCACTTGCCCGTGAGGCGGACAAAGTGGTGCCCTCGCCGTGGGAGAATCTCCTTCGAGAAACAATCCGAGGAGAGTTTCTCCAACGGCAACGCCTGTGAGCGGTCCCGTCAGATGGCGATGTCGCTCCCTCTCAAGAGAGCGACCGGAAGCGAAGAGACGGACCTCGAAGAGAAAGGGCGCGACAAGCTCGTTCCATTGGCGGGACACGGCAGCGAGGGGCGCCGAGGGATTGGTTCTGTGCAACTGCGCGGCGGAGCGCATCTTGGCGTGGGCAGAGCACGTGAACCGCAGCGTTCTCGTCTCGGATCTCTTTGAGGGCAGACGCGAGCACGGCGTCCTGGTTGGCGCAGCAGCGTGCGATCTGCTGCTTGATCTCGGTCGGAAGGCTAGGCATCCCTATCTGCGCAGCGGACATGATCGCTGGCGGACAAGGTCATGGCGAGGAGAAGAACCGCTGCACCGTCGGCAGAAGGCGGATCGAGATCAAGTCAAGAACAGAATTTCAGCTCATCTACAGAAGATGCGATGCTGTCAAAGCTAGTTGCTGTCTGTTATCCATGGCCCGACTGCACGCTTCCATTCCGAGGAAGGCGCGCAGGACAGAGAGTCGCTTTCGAGAATATCAGCGCCGCCACTCTGTCAAGCAGCGGCATACACAACTTCACGGGACACCAATACACTTGTGCAAGACCCTTTTACTCATCCAACCCTCCCCATCTCATCCGTTTCCTGCGGCGATCTTGTCCGTCTCGAAGCGTAATCAGCCGGAGCCGGAGCATCGAACCGGTAGTATGACCTGAGCTCGAGCGAGGCAGCGATAGATACGCCGTTCAATAGCCAAATCGAGTAGGTAGTTACGCGCGGTGCACACCGTAAGCAAGACACCTTGGCGTCCAACAAGCAAAGAAGAAGCGACGGGCGTGAGGAGAAATGGCGAAACACGGAGTCGGCAGACATTTCTGCCCGAAGAAGCAGCAGCGGCCCAGCAGTTGGTGAATCACGTGACCTTTGAGCGTCGGCATACATAGCAATCTTGTGAAGGTCCGGGACTAGCAAAGAGAAGTCGCCCCCCGGAGAAAGCAGGTCGAGCGCGTGCGTGCACAAAATCTGTACACAGCCGTCAGCTCGGCAACAAAGATTCCAGGAGGGGAAAAGCTTGAATCCAACAAGTAAAGAAGGGAGATCCTCGTACATGCATGCGGCCCTACTCGCCCTCCGGCTTCGACTCCGATCCCGCCCCTCCCGTCCACGCGTCGATGACAGCCCTGCGCGCATCAATGCCCTCAAGCAAGTCCCGCATCTGCGCCAGCGTGTCTGCATCCTGCGCGTCACGCGCGCTCCGGAACCACTCGTTCAAGTGCTCGAGCGTGAGCTGGACCCTCTCGCTCAGGTCGACCGGGTCTTCCTTGGCGGAAGGATACCGCACCGGTTCGGGATAGGTCGATTCGGCGGAAAAGTGGTGACGGTCTGGGAGGTGGTCGACTTGGTGGCGGTGGTGCCATTTGAAGAGGCGGGACGACATGGAATCGACCGCGGGGGACACCTTGGTGAGGATTTCGAACCCCGGTATGCGAGACGCGGCTTCGGCGAGATGGAGACGCGACGAGATGTCCTGGCTGTCGTAACTGGGAGGAAGATAGCACAAGCACGACTTGAGCGACGGGAACGTTGTCGAGGCGATCGAGGTCAAGAGAGTCGCGGATAGGCTCGCAAGGTCGCGCAAGACGAGTTGCCTCACGTGTGGGAACTGCTCCGTGAACGCGAGCGGGGTCGAGTCGTGGACATAGTCGGCAAGGTCCGTATTTCTGGACCGGTCACCGTCGGGATCATAGTCGGCGCAGCCAATGTCGAGATCGAGCGTTCGGAGCGTTTCGGAGAAGTGGTGCGCGAAACGCAGGAGAGGCGCAGAGGAAGGGTCGAAATCGGGGAACTGGGCGCGGTGGGAATCCCCGGTCAAGACCAGGTTGCGCAGTTTAGGAGGCGGACGAGGCAGGGTTGTCGGATCCTCAGCAGCCGCAGCAGCAGCGACGAGGATCGGATTCAGGGCGCCGTGGTCACCAAACGTCTCGATGTGGACGGTGAGCGACTCGAGGTTGGGAAACTTGTGCAACACGGCGGCAAAGTTGACGGTCGACTCGGGATCATCATCGGCAGCCATGATGTGCACCTCGAGCGTTTTCAGGTTGGCGCCGCCAATGTGCTCGAACGAGCTCAAGAGGTCTCGAGGGACCGCCATCGGGTACGCGATCGACTCGACGCGCTCGAGCAAGCCCAAGATGGCCTTTTCTCGTTCTCGGTACATGCAGTTGTACACTTCGACGGCGTCGGGACCGAGTTGCAGTTGTTCCGCTTCGTCGAGAGAGCGCCGCAATCTGATTCGCAAGTCGCCAATGAGGTCGGGCGTGTGGAGCTCGGTCAGGTTGGGTAAATGCGGGAGGGTACGGATGAGGCTGTCAAAGTGGGCAGAGGAGGGACCGGCAAACACGTCGGTAGTGCCGTTGTGGATCGAGGGGTCCCCCCACAAGCGGACAAAATGGTGCCCTCGCCGCGGGAGGACCCTCGTCGTGAAATGCGACGAAGAGATCTTGTTGACCGGCAACACCTGGAGCAATAATGAGGGCCTTTGTCAAGAGAGGGGCTGAATTGACAGAAAAGAGAGAGAGAGAAAGAGAAAACGGGGGAACGCACTTGGAAGAGAACGGGCGCGGCGAGCTCGTTCCACTCGTGCGAGACGGCGGCGAGGGCGACGAGGGACTGGTTCTTGTTGATGCTGCGGTGGAGCGGGTCGTGGCGCGGCGGCTGCATGTGAGTCGGGACGGCTTCGCCAAAGAGGGTTCCGAAAGCACTGGCGAGCAACGAGTCTTGATCGGCGCAGCACTGCACGATCTGCTGCTTCAGCTCGGTCGGCAGGCTGTGCAGTCCGACCCGTGCGGTCGTCATTGTCGCCCGGTCGACTTGAGTGCGAAGCGAGTTATGCTGGGAATGGAACCGAATCTCTCGAATGTGCGGTTGAAGGAGCCGACGCGATCCAGCGGGCGCGGACGAGCTGCTCTGATTGGCCAGTTTTGCCGTTTTCATCTCCTCGGGCGCAGCTTTACGCGGAAGCAGCTCGCGATGACGGCACGCGTGTCGCCTTTGTTGCGCTCTCGACCTCTTTCCTCACCGACTGTCGATCGTGAGGCTACGAGAGAGGTGAGAGACAGGATAGAATAGAGCTAGCTATGCTCTGCGTTGACCCGGTGACCCGCGCAGTTGCTCCCATCGAGTGCCACCCCTCTGAGCGCTGCCCCACCTCCTCACGCACACGACAGCACCATGAACGCCTTCCCGCCGCCGCATACGCCCGTGCCGAGTCACGCCCGACACGGTTCGACCAGCTCAGTCTCGTCCATCTCGCAGTTCCAGCAACCGCAGCCCTTCATGCCATCCCCGTCGACCTCGACCTCGACCAGCGTGAACCAGACCCGGATCCTCCTCCTGTCCAACTTTAACCCAGCCCTCAAGACCAAAGACCTGATCCAACTCGTCTCGGACCGCGTCCCGACCGCCTCCCCCACCGACAGTTTCAAGCTGAAATGGCGAGACGACACCTCGTGCTTTGTCGTCTTTGCCGAACCCTTCGCCGCCAAACGCGCCTTTCTCCGCTTGATCGCAGACCCCCCGGCACCCCTCTCCCCACGCGAGACGGGAACCTACGCCCCGTGCATCCACGCCTATACCGGACCCGACTCGGCGCAGATCATCCAAGCCGTGCAGAACAAGCAGCGCAGTCGATCGATCGCCGGCATGGGTGCCATCTCGGGATCAGCAGCAGCAGCAGCGGCGGCGGCAACGGGTCCCTCGGCTGGTCAGTCGGGAGGTCAAAGTCACGGCCATCACCGCACCGCTTCCTGGACTCGGCAATCGATCGACCGCCGCGCCGCCGCGTCCCAACTCGCCGCCTCCATTCCCACCGTCCCTGTCGCCGACGGCGCTCCTTCCTCGCCCACCCGGACCCGCACCACCACCAACAACAGTACCACCAGCGAAGGCGATGTCTCTAACAGACCGGGAGCGGGCGACTCGTCATACTCGTGGAGGGCCGCGAGTCCCGACGTGATCACTTCGGGAACGGGCGCGAGTGGCGTCGTCGCAGGAGAAGCGCCGAGGCGGTTCGGTGGCGGTGGTGGTGGCGGAGCGCTTGGGGCGACTAAATCGGATTGATGAGGGTGCTTGTCGCTGCTGTTGAGGGGGGGAAGGACTTGGAGGGAGGAAGTCGCTGTCGCTGTTGGGAAGCAAGAGGGGAGGGAGGGAGGCAGGGAGGGAACCGTCGCGTCTCGCTCGGCGAGATTTTCTTTCTCCGCAGTGGTCTCGCAACTAGCAAGGAGAGACTGCAACGCGAACCTCGGGGGGGGGGGGGGGGCAGGAGGATCATCGTCGGGAAACCTTACAAAAGGGTGAGTCGCCGGCCCGTGAACCGCGCTCGAACAGTGTCGCCACTTTCTCCTCCGGAGGGGGACACAACGATGATGACCCTGACACACTCCATCTCGCGCATCTGCAGTTCCGGTTCGTTTTCTTTGCATTTCAAGCCGCCACGCCGCGCCGCCAACTCTTCCCCTGCTCGATTTTCTCGTTTCCTCGCGCTTTTTCCTGCCTCCTCCCAACCCTCTCCTCCTGTCTCTGTGTGTAGCCCTTGACCCAAGTTTTGTTCACACGCATGATTTCGACTCGGATGTTCCTCTCCACGAGTCGTGCGACTCGGCGGCTGTTTTTCACGCGCATCTCGCCAATCTGCTGCGCAAAAAAAAAGGCTTGAGCAGCTGGCTCTCTTGCTCCGCTTCTTCCCCTTGCTCACATCTCTCCAGAAGCAACTCTCTACGCTACGACACCACACCCCCGTCAAGCTCATCACCATGTCGCCCCCGCTCTCGTCGCCTTTCGCCTTCGCCACCACCTTCACCCTCACCCTCTTCCTGACGCTCCTCGCGTCCCTCTCCCTTGTCCCCGTCGTCCATGGCCAGGCTGCCGGACTGGGACTAGTCCAGTGCGCTCCGGCTCAGGTGCAAGTCGGCGGTGGGTCCGGTCCGTACACCGTCTCCGGTACGTGCTCGTCGTCTCTTCAATCGTCCCCCCCTTGCCGTTACGTTCCCACGCCGGACCGATCGGGACCTCTTCCGGGGCACCACCTAGACATGTCACTGACTATAAGAGAACCAATCAAATGCTCGAAACAGTCCTCCCGGCCGGTGCGGACGGTCAGATCGTCACTGGCGCCGAACCGCTGCAGACTTTCCCAGCTCTGAACCAATCGGGCGTCGCGTCCTGGCTCGTCAACGTTCCCTCCGGTGAGCCCGCTTTTACATGTGTATGTGTGGAGCAAGCGGACGACTGACATGCTCGGACCAATGAAGGTACGACGGTCCGCTTGGGCGTGAGGGACGGAACGGGTGCCGTCAGTTACTCGGACCCTTTCACCGTCCAATCCGGTTCTTCCAACGACTGGTTCGTTCTCCACGTTCCTCAAGCTGGGCAAACGCGCAAAACACTGACTTGCGAGCGAGTCCCCTCCCCTCCGAACAAAAAGCCTGCCCCCGTCGTCCGCCTCGTCCGCCGTCCCAACTTCAAGCGCAACTTTCGCCTCCTCCTCCTCTTCCTCTTCGGCACTGTCCTCTTCTCCTTCCGCTTCCGCCTCCGCCTCCTCTCAACCCGAAAGCAGTGCCAGCCGCAGCAACAGCTTGACGGCGACGACCGGCCGTTCCAGTTCCGCCTCCGTCCTCCCTTCTTCTTCTTCGTTCATTTCTTCTTCGAGCTCGCTCCTCCCCTTTTCTTCGTTGACTGGATCGGTTACGACGCAAGTGAGGTGCGTCCAAAAAGTCGATTCCGCACCCCCGTCGTGTTCCATTTTTGTGTGTGAAACTTGCGTTGCTAACGAGCTCACTCCGATGCCGCTTGCAGCTCGTCGTCTGCATCGCTGTTGACGACGACGACCACCCGCCCATCGACCTCCTCGTCGATGACGTCCAGCACGCGTACTTCCTCATCGAGCACGACCAGCTCGGCGAGCGCAATCGATCCGTCCGCGACGAACCAACTGAGCAGTGGCGCTTCGAGTTTGCGTCCGTGAGTCTGATTCTCTTTCCTCAGAAGCGGAGGATTTTCTGGACTGAAACGGGAATCTTTCCTCTCCAGACACGCCATCCAGCTTACGACCTGGCTCTTGGCGGCCCTCCTCCTTGTCGCCAACGCCTAAGCTGGCAAACGGATCTTCTCTCCTAGTGACTCACTTGTTTCTCTCGCATTCCCCTCTGTAGACATTCTTGAAACACACGCATACGGACACATTCAAGTCTTGGTCAGACCGTCATGATATGGCAACAGAAAGCAACCCGACCGCTCTATAAGAACCCTACGAGGAGCTTCTCATCCTGCAACTTTTCCCGCCAGTCAAACACCCACCCTCTCTCATCCACGATCTTCCACAGTCGCTCGAGCGCCAGGACGTTGTCGCGGTACCCTTGCTGTTTCCCGCATACCTCGAGTCCCCTCCGGCAGAGGGCGCGATCACCAGAGAGGACGGCACACGTTCCGGCGAGGAACCATGGGACGGCTCGAGTCGCCGGGGCGGACAAGTAGTCGTCGTATGCGACCGAGGGAGACACGGGCGCTGGTGCGCGGTTCGCGTCGTTCTGCACGCCGGCGGGAGGGGAAGCCGCCCTCGACGATGACGAAGACGATAACGACGACGCGGGAGGAGGAGGAGGACGCGGACTGTGGTGGTTCAGCATGCGGACTCCGATCTGTAGGATCTGCTGGACGGCGTCCCGGATCGGTTTTGAGAGCGGTCCATGGCGGTGGACGACTTGGTACAAAAAGACAATGACGGCCTGCATGCGCGAGCACATCTCTCTGTTAGCTTTCGATCCGTTCCGTCAACGTCCAGGAAGAGAGACGCACATGTCGCCACATCTCCGAAGTCGAGACTTTTTCGACGTAGCCCGCCGAGTCTGCGAGGTCCTGCGCATCGGGCGGCGGCGGCTTCCATTCCCGAACGGCGTTCTCGATCCCCTGCGCCTTGACCCGGACCACCTCATCCGGCAACGCGTCCATCTCGCATGCGAGGTTCGCGGTCGCCGCGACGCAGAGCATCAACCCGACCGGCAACCCTTGATGAGCGTTGACGTCGTACGGTTGCGAGGTGACGTCGTCGACGACGGCGGATGTGGAGGACGAGTTGCTGTGCGCGGGTTCGCCGGGAAGGTTCGAGAAGGCAAAGAGGGTACGGCGGCGGGGGATGCAGATGCAGCGGATGCAGTCGGACCAGGCCACGACGGTCAACAGCACGTTCGCCGAATCTCGGATCGCCGACAAGTCCAGCAGGGGTCTGTTCGGCGAGCATTTCGAAAAGAGATTCCCCATCAGTCTGCGTGACTGGGCGACAGGACGGGAAGCGCGGAACTCACTGAGGACCGAGCGCCTCGTTGATAAAGTACTCGCCGAGGAGCAAGATGGCGTTCGCAGCCGCCGCGCCGTACTGATCGAACTGATAAGCCTGCATATCGAGTACCGCCACCATCTTGGCCTCGAGCGGTATCGGCGCCTGCAGGTGCTCGATCGCGCGTTGGAAATAGAGGTTACTCTGCGCGAGGAGGCGCGCTTGCTGTTCAGTCGTGGTGGCGAGGTCGGAAGGGTTGAAATCGGGATCTTGTTGCTGCTGTTGCTGCTGCATTCGGAGGCGGTACAGCATCACCACGGCCATGCTCGCGTTGCGGCTCAGTTCGGACGAGGTTGCGGCGTTGTAAGCGCGCTGGACGACCACTTCTCGGACCGGTTTCGGCAACGAGCGGAAGAAGCCTTGGTTGAAGGTGTTGTCTTTGAGGACATCCCGGGTCAGCCTGAGGTCTACTTGTCGGACATGAAACCTCATACTCACAAGCGACGGGATCGACCATCGGCGGTCCTTCTTCGTCGATGGCGACCGGTAGAGTCTGAAGGACGGAGGATTGTTGCTGCGCGGTCGTCTTGCTGTCGGCGGTAAGCTCCGTCAAATTTGACGTAGAAGGAGTGGGGTAGGGGTGCGAGGAGGGCGACGGTGACGACAAGGCTTGATTGTTCGGAACGAGGTGCGCTTGTGAGGAGGCAAGGAGCGTCGGCGCGCTCGACGTCGTCGAAGGTGGCATCGTCGGCGCAAAAGATGAAGACAACAGGTCGTTGGGATGCGGCGTCAGACCCGAAGAGTATGTGCCTGCATCGGGGCTTGGACCCGACTCGGCGATCGAAGGTGCGCCGGCGCTCCCGTTCGCGGAGGACGAGCCTCCTCCGAGCGAGTCCCAGAACCCTGCTTCGGCATCGAGCGAGTTGAAGAAGTCGGTCAGGTCGTTCGTGTCGACGTTGGGTCTCAGGAACGCCGAGAGGGAAGAAGCGGGGGCGAGGATGTCGAGGTCGGCGAAAGGGTTCGGAGCGGTGAGCGGCGGCGGTGGCGGCGGCTGGAACGGCGGCTCCTCGGACGTCGGAACTGTTTCGAGGGGTACTCGTCCGGCCAAGAAGTTGGGTAAGGGGAGAGATCCGTTTGGGAGCGGCTGTTGATGCGGTAGATTCGGCAGGGCATCACTCGAGTCGCCGCCTGCGGAAGCGTTCTCGGGCAAAGAGAAGCCGGCTGCGACAGCTTCCAAGCTAGTGTTGCTGTACGGCTGAACAGCAGCGGGACCAGCGGCGGCATATCGCACGTCCGTCATCTGTTCGTCGTCGCCGCCGCGTCCTCGTCCTTCATTCTCGGCGCGGTGTTCCGACTCGGCATGGCTCAGCCTGCGCGGGACAAAGCGTTCCTTCTTCGACGGCTTTTCAGAGTCTGCGCTGGCTGCCTTGACGCCTCGAACGAAAGTCTTGAGCGGTTTCTCGCCGGGCGGAGTTGGCCACTCGCACTGCCACGCGCCGACAAAGCAGCGCCGGCACGCGCCGCGGTGCTCGTCCAGGCGGGTCTCGTCGCACTTTTTGTGGCGCGAACGACCTGGCAGAGCGTGCTCGGAACGTCAGCGATAAGTCCGGTCAGGGGACGGTGGTGAGATGGAGAGTGCGCGAACAGGTGAGGCAGCCAGCTCGACTGCGCGTCTTTGTTTCCTTGTCCTTGTCGCCTGAGGGTACCGCCGGCATGTACCGCTTCCAATGCTATATAGACTGTTTGTAGGTTAAGGCTGCTGCAAGTACTTGCGAGCGAGCAGAAATGCGGGGTCGACGTTTGATCGACGGCGAGCTCTGCAGCTGATAACGCCGACATCTTTCTCCATGGACGGACTTGCAGCCTCCGGAGCGAGCGTTCAACAGTCAGGTAACACGTGCAGACAACATTTGTACATCCGGGCGCACCGACCGCCGGGGCGAAAGTACACTTTTTTTCGTGAGGAGCGCGGCTAAGCGCGCTTGCGACTCTCTTTACAGTCTGCCAATGCACTGCTTGCTCCCCTCGACTGCATGGTGAGCCGCCACGCACAGAGAAATAGTGTCCATGCAGGCAAAAAAGAAACGAGAGTGTGTGTGAGGGACGTAGCTACTATACCGAGAGAAGGGAGTTCATGGATGACATGCGAGACCGATGCATGTACGAGAGGAGTGGGTGTAATAACCGGGGAAATTCGTTAATGAAAGAGAGAGAGTATAGTCGGATATGGAGAGCGTTGTCGTGAGAGGGATGCGACGGAATGGCAAGACAAGAGAGAGAAGTGTCCTTTGGGCGAAGGAAGCCAGGAGCGGATTTACTCGTGAGAGGTGAGCGACCACGAGTCGAGCGCAACGCTCGGCGGCGAGACGTAGCTCGACTCGGACCAGCCGGGCCATTGCGGCTGTTTGGGGGGGAGGAGCAACGTGGATTAGCGTTGAAGAGAGGGCAAAAAAGTGCACATCAGAGAGAGCACATGCGCCGACGCACGTTGAACAGGACCTCGATGGTCTGGTCTCCCGCCGCGACATCAATCATCAACACCGTCACGCCCGGGTTCGGCTGGTCCGCACTCGCCGTGACCGTCTCGCCGTTGTACACCGTCGTGGTCGGGTCCGAGTCGAGCCGCGCCGCCGGCGTCTGGGTCGTGAACGCCGCTCCGGAGGGGGACCGGATCGACGCGATCAATTGCTCGCCGCCGAGGTCGAGCGTGGCAGTCGCGCCGTTGTTCGAGAGCGTGACGGTCGCGTTCGTGTGCATGCGCCTGTCCGCGGGCAAACATTCTGTTAATTTCCTGCTCGTTGCGGACCCTTGAAGAACGCGAGCTCTGGCGAACTCACCACTGGATCTCGCCCGACGTGTTGATCTCGTCACGGAGGAGAATCTGACGACGGCCATTAAGGTAGCGAATACCGCGTTTGGCAGACTGAGCAGTGTTCGGCGAATCAGCAAACTATTCGAGATGCAAAGAGGCGAAAAAAAACCCAAAGCGCCGCGGACTCACCGTCGTCGAGTTGTACATCTCCGAGAGGTCCGTCGTAAAGTACACCGTCGATGAGTTGGCCGGGGCATAATCGAGCGCGTCTTGCGCCTCTCCCGTCGACTCGAACTTGGTCGTCGGAACGCCGGTCACGACCTGGTCGTCGTTGTTGATCGTGAACGTGTTCTGGCCCTCGGTGCGCTTGCGGTAGTACAACCAGCGGGGCGAGTTCTGAGCCTCGGACGAGAAGTAGCCGCTGTTGGAGTTGGCGTTTTGCAGCGAGTCAGTCCGTGTACTCGAAGGGAAGCGAGAGAAAACGAATACGCACTTGGAGAGGTAGTCGCCCGAGCCAAGCTCGCCGGCCCACCGCTGACCGAGCGCATCGATGACAAAGTCGCCCGCATCGAGGTCTCCGTGCGTCTGGTGGCCCGTCAACGCACCAGCCTTCATGGCGATGTAGGTCCCCTCCTGGTTCGTCCACGACATGCGACCCGAGAACCACGCGTCGGTCGTGTTGGAAAAGTGGCGGTCGAGCGCGAGGCCGTCCCAGAACTGGCCCGACACGGCCGGGTTGTAGTACAGGAGCGACATCGGTTCGGGTGCGTCGCCGCGGTCGCGCTGGAACAGCGTGTACTGAGGCATGTCTGTGCGGGCGAGCCACAAACAAGTATGGGTCAGTCGCCGTGTTTCCGATCGGATTGACGAAAGAGCAAAAAGTCGCGAGTAGACTGCCCAGAACGCACCATACTGCTGACCGTAGAACATCAACCCGTTGGCGGTGGCCGTGTACTTGTTGGGGCCGGCGTCTCCATAGTTGAACAACCCCTGCAGTCCCGTCACGTACATGTGGTACGTCGCCGAGAGCTTCATGCCCGGGTTGGCATCGAGGAGGTTCTGCGTCGATCCGGTCGCCGACAAGAGGGACGCGGCCATCTCGACGTGCGAGTAGGTGCCAAAGTACCAGTAGTTGGCCGTCTCGGACCAAGTGCCGTCCGGACTCGGGGAATAGGCGCAGTGCGCGTTCGCGTTCGGGACCGTGTACCCGAGCAACGACTTGGCGCGGTTGGTCGGGTCCTCGTTGATGATGGCGAGGGCGCCCATGGTCATCCCCTTGTTGCAGACGCAGTTCCAGTTGCCGTCGACCGAAGACCACCACTGGTACGCCGAACCGGCGCCCGTGGGGGCTTCAAAGACGTTCAAGCCGTAGCTGAGACCCTGGTTGAGGATGGACCACATGATGGCGGTGCGCTGCTCGGCAGTCCACGCTTCGTACATCCAGTCGTACGCGAGGGCGAACGCCTCGGTAAACTCGGCACAGTCGAGGAAGTGAGATTGGCAGTTCCAGATGTCACCGTTCGGGTTCGACTGGCCGAACGGCGTCGACGTGTTGCCCGACGCGACTTGGAGTTCTCGCCACGTGCGGTCGACCCACTTGGTATCGTTCGTGAGCTTGTACGCATAAGCCCAGTGCTTGATCCGGAGTTGGACCTCGCGGGCCGGGTCGAGGACGCCCGATCCGGACAAGCCGCCGTCTTCGACGTACGCGACGGGGTCCATGTCGGCAAAGCGGGACGCGTTCAGGAAGACGGTGTCGTTCCAGTAGGACATGTAGCTATCGGCGGCAATCAACGACGGGAGGCAGTTCCACCGCGTCTCGGTCGCGATCAGCAGCGGGTGCGACTTTTTCGGGTTCGAGAGCGAGAGGCCGGACGTGTCCTCGGCGGGGCACTGCAAGGCGGCGTTCGAGACGACGGTCGGCTGGGCGATGACAGCACTGCCGGTCGTGGTCGGGTAGAGCGGGTTGCCGAACGCGTCGGTGGCGGTCGGGACGACGGCCTCGTTGCCACTGCCCTTGGTGCGAGTCGCCGGGTCCTGAGCGCCCGAAGTGCCTCCGCCCGCGGCGGCGTTGGCATTACCTCCCGAGGCGCTGTTGTTCTTGTTGTTGTCGTTGTTGGCCGCGCGAGAACCCAACACGCCGCCGAGGACAGCTCCGAGGATGATGGCGACGAGGACGACGGCGCCGACGACCCACGGCCACTTTTTGCGACCACCACGGCCGCCTGCGCCTGCTCGGCCGCCCTTTACGCCGCTCGATCCGGCGGGGTACTGCGTCGGCTTGCTGGGGAGGTCGGCATAGCTCTCGTGTCCCGGTGCTTGTCTGCGGGCGGGGTTGGGGGACGGCGGCGGAGAACCCGGATGCGTCGTTTGCAGGCGGCGCGGTGGGTGAGTGAGGGAGGTCACACGTGGTCAGTTACGCGTCTCTGCCACTCGCAACGCGTCTCGCGCGGGCTGAGTGCGTAGAGCCGAGAGGCGTGGCTCGGCGATGGCGACCCCTGGGATCGGAGGGAGCACACGCCGCCCTGGGAGAGAGGGACTGACGAGTACTGGTGCAGCGGGATCTCTGAATCCGCAGACTGGCGATACATCCTATTCGCCTGTCTCCTCGAGGCGTGCCTGCAGCAGGAGGGAGCTCGTCGCCTCGCCTGGTTCAACTTTGGTCTCTCGTTCAGCTTCGGCCCTGCCGACGCGAGTGCTCTAAATATAACTACCCCGTTGACCTATTCCGAGTACTGTAGCTCGTGCGCAACTGGCTGCTTCCCGCCGCCTCCGCTCTCGCACATCTCCCCTGCTCAGCTTGCGCGCCGCCCGGCCCGCGCCCTCGTCAGCCGAGTTCAAGCTCCCTCTCGCTCGATCCAAGCTGTCCGGATCTTTGCTATACACCGCTGAGAATCATGGAATGTGCGCGCAATACTCGACCGTTACCTGAGACCGCGTCCGACAGCTCCTCCTCAGAAGAGGGCGAAAAGTTGCTGGGCTCGCTCACAGAGTGCTGCTTGTCCTGGACGCACGCACCGCGTCCGATAACAGCAGGATTCCGACGCTATTCTCTGGCCGCGGTGTTGTAAAGAGCTCGCTCAAACCGCAAAGCTGAGACGGCAGTCACGCCGACTCTTGCGTTTGCCTTTCTCGAATTCGGCTGTCCTCGGGCGTCCACGCTCTTTCGTCGTGACCAGCCTTTCGCCTGTACGGTCGCCCCGAAACAAAGAGCAACGTCCAGGCATTCAGCCGACCGAGCCCAAGTATCGAGGGAATCGACCCCGCACGGCCTGTCCGCGGACCTCGCGTCGTCCGCGTCATGACCGGGACCCCAGTTCGTGCGCTGGACATAGTTACTCTCGCTCTGCCGACTTGACCGTTCTTCTCCCTACGCAGACAGCGCTTCAACATGTCTGAGCTCGTTCGCGCGCATGCATCGCGCCGGCACCACCAGCACGCCGACAACGACAACGACGGCCGACCTTATCCGCATGCTGCGTCGGCGCCTCTCCAACCTCGTACGCTCGGTCCTCTCTCCTTAGTCAGAAGCACACAGGTCACGGAATCAAAGGTCCTGACTAGTCCTTGTTACCTTTCGTCGACAGACTCGAGCTATGTTGTTTCGTTGCCGACGCGTCCTTTCCATGGCAGCCGTGCTACTCCGGAAAACGAGGCTCTCGCGCCTGATGGAGGAACTGAGCGAGGTCTCCACGGTGCGCTTCCATAGTCAGTATGAAAATGTTTATGGAAAGCTCACAATTTTACTGCACCGACAGTTTCGGACTTGTCGAGGTTTTATGACGAAGAAGTCGCGCAATTGAATTTGCCCCGCCGAGTTGATGCGCTCCTAGCTTGTCCGGTGAGTCGCCTCCTGCCTTCCCTATCTTGTCCATAACTTCATGAGGCTTATGCAGAGTTGGGTCCTCGGGAAGCGACATCTCAACGCGCAAAGACGAGGCCTGCTGGAGGCTGTCAACCTCTTTCGTCAATGGTTCATCGAGCAAGTCCTTCGCCACAAAAGGAAGGCCACAAAGATCCCACAGGGTATTTTGGAGGTACCTGTCATCGTCAAGAACACAAAGCAGGAAAAAGAAGCGTGTGAGCACCCCCCCCCCCCCCCCCTTTATTTTTTCTTCCAACCTCTCTCAAAATGACTTTAGTCGCGAGGCCCTTTTTCTTCTTTTCCTCGCAGATGGCACGCCCTACCGCTGGGAATTTCCAGGACTGATGTGTCCTGTCAAACTCATCAACGGCAGATGGGTCCTCACGCGAGATCCAACTCTCGATGATCAACAACAACAGCAGCATTACGTGGTTGGGCCGGGGCTGGTGGGTTCGTTCAATGGTCCAGCGCCGCGGGCATTCTCCAGACGCAAGTATCGTCATTGGGCACAAGGGGAGCTCAATAAGAGCTGGCAACCTTTCGTATGGGATTCTCGCACCGGTACGCCGACCCTCCTCTTTCTGCCTCTTTTTTTTTCGTGTTCCGGCTTCTTGCTGAAGCCGTCGCACTCAGACTTGCTCACCCCCTTCTTTATATTGCTTTCCCCTGCATCCCAGCTTACTAGTCCCCACAGACACCTGGTGCAGATGGAAGCTGCTCGACCGCGACACAAGCTGGATACGAAACCCAAACCCGAACGCAATTCCGCAAAACGTAACCTTTAATGTCATCCTCGGCACGCCGAGAGAATCAACCGTACACATGGTTGTCTTCAGTATTGTGCTGCATCAAGCATGTCTGCGAGCCATGAGGCGCGTGGTACGCGAGCCGACTGCGCGGAATCCGCAGAATCGAGTTCCTCCATCCGCAATACTTCAAGGTCCGAGGACTCTTTGATGATACATAGTCTCTTCTCATGCATTCCAAGCTATTATTCCTCAACTTTATATGTGGGGTTTCACAGGAGCGGGCGCAGTTTTTGCGAACAAGGAATCGTGTGAACAAAGAAAGGCCGCTTATGAGGCACTGCCGGCCAAAGAGAGAGTGTAGCACACAGTCCATTGTGCCTACAACGTCATCCTCCAGAAAATCAGGACGTGGGTAGGGAAGTGGCAGGGTTGTGCATGAGAAGTTCTTTCAACGAGGTTGACCGAGGCTGGCCGTTCTGCAGGGCACGACATCCTTGTCATTTCCTTTTCGTTTCCACTTGCCAGGCACCTCTGTAAACGTTTCGCGGACTGCTGTATGGGCAGTCTTGCTATGCTCTGCGCCGTCGAAGTGCTCGCTTCTGCTGCCGGCCTGCTCTCCTCAAGCTGCTTCCTTCGGGCTCCGCACGCTTCGAATCTCCTTCCTCTTGGCTCAGCCAAGCTTGTTAAAGTAGAGCTTCTCGGTGGGGGCCCTTCTCGGTGGGGGCCCCTCACGCACGCGACCTCGACCCGCTCGGCTCCCCCTCGACGCACGGTTGACCGTCTCGGCTTGTCCGCGGAACTCACGCTTGGCTTCGGAAGAAGGAAGAAAGTTTGACTCGACACTCGTCCATGCTTGTGACAGGGTAGACCATAATTGGCTGTCTCCTTCGCTTCTCCCGACTCGATAGGCTTGAGGTCGACCGAGCTGGAGCGTGGTTACCACTGCAGTGCACTTGCCCTGACGCAAGACATGTCAGGCGGCACGCATTGGGCACCGCCTAGCCCTGTGGAACCTCGTGCGTCTTCTTTCCCGAGTGCAAAACTAGATGCATGCGGCCAGCTGATGCCAGCCTTGACTTTTCCTGCAGCCATTTCCCCCTCACCTCCAGATTATCCCTTCGAAGAACGGGAGCCGCGTAAGCCCCCATTGAAAAACAACAGATCCCTCGGATCATCCTGACAAGTTGTTGCACCAGATGCGTTGCTCTGTCGATTTTATCGGCAGGAGGTTGATGAGCTGCAGCTGTACGGTCAAGTCAACTGGCAAGATACTTATCAGGTGCACACGAGTAGTCTGTGCCCGCACCGCACTTTGCGCTGATCAAGTCTGGAGATGACCGACACAGAACTTTCAGATTGCCAAACAGCAAGGTCTCGTTGACGCTGTCCAGCTCTTCTGGCAGTGGTCCACTAAGTCTGTAGCTGGTCGAGCTGGTGGAGAATTTCCACAAGGCATCCTTCGGGCTCCGGTCCAGCTTGTAAATACTCATGCTGAGCAGGAACTCTGTAAGTCTCTGCATCCTTTTCAATCCTGCCGCTGTATCCATTTTTGAATCCAACCCTCCGTAATGGTTTGACGCGCAGATGGAGGACATGAGTACTACTGGGGTTTCCCTGGCTTGATGCATCCCATAGCATACATCAGGGGGCAATGGACTCGCCAAGCTGAACCGTATCAAGTGCGGCAGGGCAATGCGGTTGCCGGGCCTGGACCGGTGCCACCACCACCACTCCAACATCTACCACAAACTGTTGGACTAATGCACACATACCATATGTGGGCAAGTGGTGACTATGATCTGTATCATGAAGCGTTTGTATGGGACTCTCGCACTGGTATGTGCAGGTATGGAGCTTGCTTCACTTTTGTTTCTGCTGACGAGCACCATTTTTCTTTTCTTTTTGTCCCAGAGCACACCAGAGAAGCACTGCCCCGAGCCATCTGGTGCCGCTGGCACCTTCTTGATAAGGACTTGGAGTGGTTACACAACTGTAACGCACAGTTTGTGCCACAGAACATGCGGTACCAGGTCACCACCGGGAATGCAGAAGGCCAAGTGTGGACCCATACTGTGATGTTCAGTATCCCTCTGCACCTGGCATGCCTGGGAGCCCTTGCTCGCTTTGATCGCCGTTTCTTGCACAGTCCAAGTGCCCGCAGTCCCAATACTCACAGACCTCTTGTTTTTCGGGATGTCTAGAATCCGCTTGCATTTACTTGATGGTGAATAGTCTGCACTTGACAGCTGATATGGATGTGTGCTTAATTTGCTGCGCATGCCTGCTGTAAGTCCTTTGTCAAAGTGCAGAGCTTGACAAAGAAGAAAGAGCAAGTCACTACCCAATACCTGTGACATGGTCAAGCCGGAAAAAGTCTTGCGTCAGGACTAGTCTGTTGTTTCCGCTGCAGGCGTACGGGGAAGGACAGCACCAACAGCACAAGCGCAACGCGAGCCCGAGAGGCAATAAGAGCTGGTCTTCCTCGCCATCACTGGTGTGCAAGAGAAACACAGCAGGGCTTGAAGCAAACACCTCTCATCTGCTACATTCTTCTAGATGCGCCACCTTCCCCTGATGCGTGACTACATAATCCTTTTGTACAAATGCAAGCAAAAGTGATACACAGAGGAAAGAAGGCTGAATGGCGCCGACGTCCATGATGGTTGGCGTTTGCGAGCTTCTCTTGTCCCAACTTGAGATTCATCTCTGAGGTGGTAGCTTTCTACAGGAGCCTCGAGAGGCAAGACAAGCTCATGCGCACTCTTCATCTCGATACTTGGCTCACAGGTCCAAGTTCCAAGGCGCATCGGCTGCGGAAAGTGCGGCTTGTCCGCGGAGGGGAGAACCGTGCGCAAAGCGTGCGTTTAAGGGACGCCATAATCGGTCTTCTTTCTTTCTTCCTCTACCACATGTCTCATCACAATAATAACGGTGCTCAAGAGCCTGGAATGCCGCATGAGCAACAAGGGTGTCCTCTCCCGTTGCCCCCAATCTTGCCGCTTCCCGACCATTCGCCTCACTCTTCAAGGCCGGCAATGTCTCACAGTATGTCAAGGGATCAGACAAAGACAGAGATCCTGCTTTGCTGATAGAGCAGATGTGCTTGCGCAGACTCGCCTTTGTCCGAGCTCTACCAGAGGGAGGTTGATAATTTGCGATTGCCTGACCAAGTTAGGTGGTCGGAAGCTCAGCAGGTGCGGACCTCCCATGAGCTCAGCTCAAGCAGAAGTTTGTTTAGTCCCTGGTGTGCTGACAACCTGCACAACCTGATCTAGCAATTTGGTGCTGCCTGCCAGGAAGGTCTCGGCATAGCAATTGAACAATTCATGCACTGGTTCTTTGTTGATCTACAAGGTCACACCCATGGTCCACAGATGCAAGATGTTCTTGCTGTGCCAGTGCGGCGTGCAAATTTGCCAGCTCAGCAGGTGCAATGTGCGTTTCTATATAATGACAAATTTCCCTTCCATTGGTGAGGACACCACAACTCACATTGCTTTTTGGAATGCCTGACAGTTGGTATCAGCTTTCGATGGGAATTTCCCGCTCTGGCGCAGCCGGTCTGGTTGGTGAACGGGTGTTGGCGCGCAATCTGCGAGGTCCCCAATGGTCATCCACCTCTGGCAGTGGCTGGCCCAGGACCCATGGCTGCCGTCCACCCGTCAGTTTATTATGATGGATTCCATGATGCTTATCCCAAGTGGCAGAATGGAGGCTATAGCTCCGATAGACAAGCTTTTGTTTGGGATTCACGCAAAGGTACGCAAAAATCAACCCTCATCTTCCAAGCCGAAAGTAGCCTTGCCTGGTTAACATTAACGGCACTTGTTTGCAGTATCTCCATACGAGCAGAATACTTGGTCTGTGTGGACGCCTGTCCGCTTGGAAACCTGGACAGACAGTCAACGATCCGGTTGGCAGCTCAATCCCGACCCTCATGCAATCCCGCAAGAGATTGCATATCACGTCCGCCTGCACACGCCACAGGCAGAGTCGCATCACACTGTGGTATTCAGTCTCCCACTTTACAATGCCCTCGTACAAGCGCAAGATGCCCTAAGGCAAGCGCAACACACCCCACACGCGCGCACTGGACATGCACCCCAAGTACTTGAAACGCACCAGTGATCTTCTGCTCAACAACTGAGCCTGTACATTTTGCTTTGGGTACCCTCTGGATGCAACTCTCAAACTTTCACTCTGTACTCTGTTCTGAGCACAGCCAGGAAGAGAGCGGGAAAGGGAAGCTGTAACGATCCCGACCGAGTTGTCAATTTGGACCGAGAAACTCCCTCAACCTTTTTGACCGCCACGCCACGCCCCAGACAGTGCGTGTGCCAGGATGGCAAGTGACGCTGATCTTCAAGCATCAAAGCCTGTCTCTACCTCAGATATTGGGTTGCAGGTTCAGACGAACGCGTGTGATTCGTCGGTTCGGGTTGTCCGCGGAGGTGCCGCGAGGAGGGCCGAGCGGTGCAAGTCCGAACAACAGCTGAGCGCGCTAAGCGCCCCCCTCTTTCTCTCTCCTTCACCTCATGTCTAGCCACAACCGCACACACAATCCTCTTGTAAGCTCAGCGGGACTTGATGCGGGCAGGCAGAACCGTGTCTTGCCTTTGCCCACTCAGTCAATCCCGGATCAGCAGTCGCACAAGTCATGGGACATATTTAGCAAAGACCCCGTGTCCAAATCAAGGACCGTAGAACCTCGTGCGTGCTGAGAGAGCTTTTTGAGTGGCTGAAAATAACGTGAATTTGATGTTGACCCCTTACACCGACAGCTTACTCCGTTGCACCCCCGCGCCGCGCCCTCGATCCCTTGTCTTCAAAATACCGGGAGGAGATTGCAAGGTTGAACTTGCCCGGGAGGATGTCCGGGGCTCCTGCTGAACAGGTGTGCACACGAATGGCATTTGAGGATATGTAAGTAACAAGTCGCTAACCAGAGCACTCTGCTTGAGCTTTTCCCTAGGCCTTCCTCATCGCTCGCCAGCAGGGTCTGCACACAGCTATTGAAGACTTTCTGCGCTGGTTCGCTGTTAAGATGCAGGGTCTAGAACAAGCAGAGCTCCCCTTGCACGACATCTTTGCCGCGCCAGTCTTGCGCGTCAACACTCCAAAGGAAAAGGAGCGATGTGCGTGTCTGTATCGCAACCCTTTCCACCTTCTCTTGCAGCTCACAAATGTTGCTCATATTTGCAGATCAAACAGATTGCCGGTGGGAGTTCCCAGCCCCTTTGCAGCCTGTCTTCTTCGAAAACGGGCAATGGAGACCAGAGTGGTTTTCAGCGGAACAACGCCATAATCAGCCGCAAGCAGTGGTCGCTGGTCCGAGTCCCATGGCCGCAGTGCCCCTGTCGCTCAAGGACACAATATTCCCCAGGTTTCTTGCCTGGAAAGAAGGGGACTATGCCTTTGATGGCCAAGGCTACGTCTGGGATTCGCAAAAAGGTGAGCAGCTCACCCGCTCCCCGCACTGGATCATCTGGAAACTGAGCGCAGATTTGCCCTAAAGTGGTCCGGAACCCGCGAATACCCTCTACTTGGTCACTCCTAGACGTGGACTTCGAGTGGGTGCACAACCCCGACCGACGTGCGCCACCGCAGGAGATGGCTTATAATGTCACACTGCGGAGACGGAGCGAGGCTCCGGGTTGCTTTGCCGTACTCGGTGTCTACACTGTGGTGTTCAGTGTTGCACTTCGTGACACCCTGACGCGGGCGCAGCAGGCGCAACATGCACCGAGCGCGCGTAACGACACGAACCGAGTTTCCGCGCACCAAGTTCTGCACTCGAAGAATTGAATGTACCAGGGATCCAGCACCTCAAGTTTCTGCTTGTACCAGCGTCTCTGTAATCAACCTTTCACTGTGTTCAAGTTTGGACTCGCACACGCGACCGGAAAGAGAGTGACAGAAATGGGGAGCTACATACAAGATCATATTCCAAAAGATTATCGCGGCAGGTCGTATATCCGGGTATAGGGGACTGAGAAAGGACAGATCTACTGAGTAAACGTTATAAAAGACTCTCGGAAGAAAGGAAGAAAAGAACCCCGGCGCCGACCGAGAGAGAGCTTAACCGGCATTGACGGTTTCGTGCCCGCCCATGCTGCTCCGTCGTCGTCGAACATTCCGGCCGCCGACAATCTTACCACCGGTCGCGGTCCCTCCTGCCATAGCGACAACCGTAGCGGGATCGAATCCGGGTCCGACATCAGCGGGCGGTGTCGTCGCGGAAGAAGAAGAAGTCGGCGGAGTCGCGGCGACGGCGTCTCGTTTCCCGAGCACTCGGTTCGGCGGCTGCGGGAGTTTGGTCGGACTGTTGGGCGGGTGCTGCGTCGTCGTGACATTACCGTTCGCGGACGTAGTTCGTCCGTTTCGGAGAGAGTACCGCCCTTGCGCGCCGGCTGCACCCGTCCCTGCAGTGGTGATCGTCCCCGTCGCGTGCGTCTCGAGGACGACGTTCAGATCCTTGGCAGCCTTGGAGCGAGCCATCCCGAGCGCGTTCGTCGCCGCCGCTGCACTCCCAGCGCGAGTCGACGATCGGGTGATGGAGGAAGTGGTAGTGCCGATTCGGTCCACGATTCGGTTATCTGCAAGCGCCGAGAGCGGCCGTGCGGGTCGAGCTATCCGAGTCGGTCGAGTGCTGGCAGACGGTGTCTTTGGTCGAGTCGAGGCGACGCCGAGGTCGAGCTTCTTCGGACTGATCAATGCGAGAGGGTCCTCCTCCTCCTCGTCGCCTCTTTCGTCCTCCACATCGCCGTTGAGCATCGGCCCCTTGCCTTTGACGTCCTTCGCCGCCGACGTCGACGTCCTCGCCTTTCTCGGACTACTCATCACGACCCCCTCCATCCTCTCTTCCTCCATCTCGGCGACCGATTTGCCCCCCGCGGCGGCGCCAGCACTCTCGGGAGGTGCCGTCTCCGGTTCGGCGACGGCATGGCGAGACCGTCCGGGCGTTTTGCGAGGTTGTCCGGGTGGAGGACGACGAGGCGTCACGGGCGGAACGCCGCCAGCATCTGCTCCTCCTCCTCGACCTGGAGTGGTCGACCGCGCACGAGCAGCAGCAAGGTCGGCTTCGTTCGGAGGCGTGATCGGTCGCGCGGCTGCTGCTGTGGACGATCCAGATGAAGCGGCCGTACCGGCGGCGGAAGCGGCAGCGGCAGCGAGTGCTCGCCCAGCGAGTCCATTCTGGGACGCGAGTTCTCGGCGCAGTTCGTCCTGCGCCGCCCAGCGAACCCACTCGAGCTGATTGTCGTACAGGAAATGTTGTTGCGGACCGACACACGAGCCGGGTCGCATCAAGCGCATGAATCCGATCGCTGTTGCCGCGCGTCACCACCCAAGTCAGCCGAGGTCTTTCTAGACCCGCTTGATCGATCGAGAGAGGACGAACGCTCGCTCGCACTCACCTTCATCAGCCGTAAACCCATGTTTGTAAATCAAATACGCGCCAATCAACGTCCCCGTCCGGCCCAACCCAGCCTTGCAATGAACCGCGACGGCCCCTCCCTCCGAGATGACGCGGTCCGAGAGGTCGATGAACCGGCGACACATCTCGAGGGTCGGGTTCGTGCCGTCGTCGAAATACATCTCGACGTGGTCGATCCCGCGACTGACAAAGTGGACAGAGTCGTACAGTTTCTTGTTCAACCTGCGGGCAGGCGGGTGGGGGCAAGGGCTCGCTCGTGTGAGCCTTCCATCTTCAGGAAGATGCAGCTCATCCTAGCACCGGAAGGCTAGTCGTGCGATGGGATGGCATGTCGAGAACCGAAGAGCACAAGACTCACCGAACGACAACCTTGACGTTCTTGTTCTCAAACTCCTCCAACACGTTCCTAAAAGCCCTGCTCACTTTCCCACTCGGACCCTGCGTTGTATTCCCCCTCCTGGGCGAGCCCGGCCCGACACCCGTCCCCGTCCCCGAGGAGGAAGCCGACGAGGATGACGTGCCATTCCAACCCGCCTCGACCGGACTCGCAAACGCGACAAACCCAGGGGTGATCCAGTTCCAATCGCCCGTCTCGACTTTTTCGGCGTGCTCGTACGCGGCGAGGTCAAAAGTCGAGAGGTCGAGGAGGTTGTGTTTCAGGGCGCGGTGGACGCCGTACAGGATCGATTGCGGGTGGAGGTGGTAGTCGGCGCGCGAGTAGCCGGCGTCGCGGTAGGGTTGCTGTGCGGGACGGAAGATGCCAAGAAAACAGTCAGAGCTGAATAGGAGAGCGTTCTCCTCCTCGCATATGCGGACAGTTCAGAGGAGCGACGGCCACGCACCAGTTCGAGGACGCTGAGGGGATGCAAGCAGTCGGCGACGGGCCATCTCATGACGACCATCTGCGCGCAGCAAAAAGTCAAAGTCAGTCTCTGCATCTCTTCGACCCGGAGGTTCATCGAATTCGGCGCGAGGCAGACAAGCCCGTCTTCCTGCGGGCGCGATCGACTGCACCGAGCCGAAACCGAGCGAGAGACTCACCGCGTAGAGGGCCATCAAGAGGGCGGCGTTGACTTTTTTGTCGGGCTCGTCGGACGAGTACAAGAAGATGCGTTGGTGTGCGTGTTCCGGGGCGGTCAAGAGCGAATGGAGGTGCAAGCAGAAGCGGCTGTTCGAGGCGAGGTTTGGTTGTGTTTGGTCGATGCGGCGGCGGAGGCGGCGGCGGGGTTGAGGGGCAAGAAAAGTATGTCGAGAGGTTTTTGGTAGGTGTGGAGATGGGGTTGGTGTGATGCAGAGAGTCGGCGCGAAGGTTTGTGCGCGTGCGAGTCGAGGTGGGGAAAGGGTTCAAGAAGGGGCCAAAGAAAACAAGAGCGGGGTCAGCACTCGAGCGAAGCCTCCACCACCGGGCGAAAGACAGCACGCACTAGAGGCACCCGACGTTGAGGGGACCATAGTCCTGGAAGAAGCTCAAATAGACGAGTTGGTCGTCGATCGAGAACCAGTAGATGGAACCGGCATTCGAGTCTCGCTCGGCGGTGGTGGCGGTGGCGCTGAGGCTGTTGAGGATCTCGGATCTCGGTGCGGGTGCTTTGAAGTAGGTGTACGCGAGTCTCGGGCCGAACGAGCAGACTGGACCGGAAGGCTGCACGACGGTGCTCCTGTTCGACGAGGAGGAGGTCGTCTTGCGCCCTGCTGGGGCTGAGGCTGCGGCATGATCGAGTTCTGTAGACTCCTCGTCGTGTATGTGTACGTCTCGGCTCTCTGCGGCGTCGTGAATGATCGAGTCGCCGTCGGGGTCGGTCACGCCGGACGACGAGTCGACCGAGGGCGAGCACGAAGCGGCGCGCACAGCGGCAGCGGCAGGCGGAGTGGGCATTGCTATACCTAAGCCCAGTCTATGCAGACCCGCCTGCACAGCCCAGTCGAGTGTAGCGTCGGTGATGAAAGAGTCCGACAAGTTGATCATCCAACTTCAAGTGGGCTCTCATCACTCGCAGCCTCGTCTCGGCCCATGCAGCGTGCAATGCAGTGCCATAGAGTCTAGAAATCTAGGTTGCTCTCCATCTGTGTCGGGATAAGGGACTTGTTCATCGTCCGTCTCCTCTTCCCCCCGCTCTTTCGACTGTTTGTCGACGACCTCGCACGCATGTCGGACGAGGTAGGACTCGTCAAGTGTGGCAGCGCAGAACAGCATATGCTCCCAAATCTCTTCTCGGTCGCGAGGGAAAGGAAAGGATAGGATAATCAAATACTGCTACAAAAGGTTGCCGCCACTCCGTCGTGTCTCCCCAATCAAGGGACTCGACGTCAGGGAGATCAAGACAGAACCCAGAACCACCGCTGCAACCCAAAAGAAGGTGCTACCGCCCAAAGTACCGAATCTCGAAATGCCGGAACACGAAATACGTGATGGTCGCCATCCCCGCCGACACCTCGAACCCGAGATCGCCGCCGTACGGTTTGCTGATGGCGAGCGCGATCGGACCCGTGTACCACGTCTCGGCCATCGACAAGACGATGAGCGGGATCGTGCACACGATCGAGGCCGTGCACGCGAACCCCGGTGGCAGCTTTTTGTAGTCGGTCACGTCGTCCCAGTTGGTTTTGGAACCGCCGAGAGGACCGTTCGCGCGACGGAACCAGAGCACTTCGATAAAGACGATGGCGGAGAGGAAGGCCGTGTAATCTGCGGGCGTAAGGAAGGGTGATCGCGTCAGCGAAAACAAAATCCAAATCCGCGAGAGAAGGGTCGATCCACTCCGGAAAGTGTAAACTCCGGGAAGTGTGCGCTCCGGAAGGTGTGCATTCTGGAAAGTGTGCACTCTGGAAGAGCGAGGACTCACAGGCGAGGATGGCCGAAAAGTTGGACAGGATCTCGGAAAAGTGTTCGCGACCGACGAGGGCCACGACCAAGTAGATGGCGGCGAACCCGATGACGAAAAAGATGCGCGGGATCTTCATCAACCACGGGTGGAGGGTCTGGAGGCACAGCGCGCCGCTGTACGTGTTTGGGATGTTGGCCGACACGGTCGAGAAGGCGAGGAGGACCATGAGGAATTTGCCGAACCCGCCGGCGTTGGTGATCAAGATGTGGCCGACGACGCCTCCGAGCGACTCTTCCTCGAACGCCGAGACGTAGTCCGGAGCGGTGAGGATGTTGAACGTGGCCGAGACGGAGCAAGTGAAGGCGATGGGGAGGTACATGCCCACGAAGGACGAGACCCAGATGGCCCAGGTCGGCGTCGTATGCGGCAAGGTCATGTTGTAGTCCGCCGCAATCGAGGTCCAGCCCGAACCGACCGAGAACATGATCCCGAGGAACGAGAGCACGTTCCCCTGCAACTCCCTCGCCGTCGCCATTTCGGCCGTCCCGGCGTGAACGTCGTACTGCCCGCGGGTCCCGAGTCCGAGCACAATGCAGTAGATGATAAAACACACAATCCAGGCGTATCTTTCCCACAGGTGCAGGAACTGGTAACCCCAGATGCACAGCAAGGCGACGACGACGGTCAAAATGACGATCCCCACGACGAGCGAGACGTCGTGGTTGATCGAGCGGAGCGCCTGCGCGCCGACGATCACGGTCGTGACGGCGTACATGAGCTGCGTCATCGCGTTCAAGATCGAAAAGATGGCCGTGCCACTGTGCGTGCGACAACGAGTGTCAGGCCCGCGCCCCAGGCGACGATCAAACGCGAGACTCACGGCCAGCCGCCGGCGAAGCGAGACGCAGCCATCGTTCGCAGTCCCGTTCTGGGTCCGAGCGTCGCCATCGTAGCTATATCGGTGTCGGGGTGAGCAAGAGGAAGCAAGCGAGCGGTGAGGGTGGAGTGGCAAAAGGATGTGGGAACGCACCACTGACGCAGACGCCGAGTGCGGTTCCGAGCCAGATGACGGCCATAGAGGTTGGAAAGTCGAGCGTAAAGTACATGCCGCCAAGCATGCCAGTTCCGCTAAGTGTCGAGGACAGCGAGTCAGTCCGAAAAGCGACCGGAATTTTTGGGAGTGGGAAACAGCCGAAGCGTACAGGCAACTGAACGAGAGGTTGACGGAGAACCAGAACATGCTGGGAGGTTCGAGACAGACTGCTTGTCAGTCCGCGGAGGAGGAAGGCATGCGCTTTAGTGAGTGGCGCGCGAAAAGACCAACATTTGGCGGGCGACGAGTCGAGGGAGCGAGAGCTGCGTGCGGTTTCGCCCGTTCGAATCAGCAACTCTATAATATGCTTCGAATAGCGGCGGAATGAAAGACGAGGCGCACTTGATCTCGCTCGTCTTCCGGGATCCGCTCCGTCGACCTCGTCTCGACTCCAAGTTGCGCGAGGTAGCGCGTCAACTTGCCGAACGCGCCATGAGCAGCGACCACTCCCTCCAAGCTGTCTTTCGACTGGGTGCTGTTGACGCTCGCGTCGGTCTCTTTATTATCGAGCGAAGAGAGCGCCTTTTCCTCGTCTTCGGCCACCGCCGACGGTTCGGAGAGCACGGACAGAGGTCGCGTCTCGAGCGGCAAAGGTCGTACAGCAGCAGCCATCCTGGTCGGTTCGTCGGCGGCTCAAGCCTCGGGTGCGAGGGCTCCCAGCTGGTCGCAGCGTCCGTAGCAGAAAGAACGAGAGAGCGCACAAGGACTTGCCGCGCGTCGCTCCCCATCAAGTCCGAAAAAGCTGGCAAGCACGCGGGCACACGACCCACGCGGATTGATCGCTCCGCCTGATCATCTCTCCACTCGTATTTTTAGCGCACCCCGGACAACGTAGATGAGGATAAGGCAACGAGCCAATCAGCGGGCCGCAACTCGCATTATCAGATCCTTCCGTACAACACCGCTCCGAGACTCCGACGCGGCTCACCCGTCAATGGAAGTACTATAGCATCTCGTAGCTCGTCAAGGTTGTAACTTATCGCTAGGCCGCGAGCGGGTGGAGAGCTGAGAGCTCTGACGCGGAGCTCGAGACCGCGTGGAGACCCCAGCTCGTAGTCAACACGATATGTATATGGATAGGTCCACTGTGCTCGCCGAGCTGCAGCTTTTGTAGATATGCGTAGTTCCGGGCAAGAAACCGCAAGCAAGCGCCGAAGAAGATGAAATGAAAGGGATTTCTTTGGATTTCTTGCCCGTCGATGTCGTGAAACTACTGTGCCCGACTAGTTAGCCCTACACATACCCTGTCGTCACCGCGAAGCACCCGGCAACGGCGGCACAGGCGGAACTTCATCCCTCGTCGCCGTCCGCCTATGATGATGATGATGATGATCCCCCCCATGCAGCCCCTCTCGACCGCCGTTGGCTCCATACGACGCTGCCAAACTCGCTCGCCGACCGCCGCCACCACCACCGAGGCTCTTGCTGAGCGGCGCACTGCTGCTGTTGCCGCTACTGGCGAGACCGAGCCCGATCCCGCTCGTGCGGCGGTTCGCGCCGCCGCCGGTGCCGCCCATCGACGTTCGTCGCATCGTCGAGCGGAGCTGGCGCCGACGGTCGTCCTCATCGTGTGCGGCCGATTCGTCCTGATGAGGCGTAGCCCTTCCGCTCCGGAGCGTCGTTGACATGGAAGAAGCTGCCAGTGCAGTCGACGCATGTCGAGCGTGACCATAGGAGGCATGGGTCGAGCCGGCTGCTGCTGCTGCGACGCTTTTCGACAGGCTCGAGCGACCGAGACTCGAGCTCGGTCTCGGTGGATGCGGATGGGCAGTGGACCCAGCCCGGCTCGTAGTAGCCGGAGGGTAGTACCCATTCGTCGGCGTCGCCGATCTCGGTCCTCCAATGTTCGACGGCGTGAGCGGTCTGGTCGTCATCGGGAGCGAAGAAGTCGTCGCCGTTGAGGATGCAATCGACAATCGACTCGACGGTCTCGACGAAGAAGCAGAAGTCCCCGTTGCTGCTGCAGAAGTCGAAGTGGAAGACTCCCGTTCTTTAGCGGCCATCGAGCTCGCGATCGAGGCGCGCAAGACGGCCGATCTAGACGGCGGACGAGTCGAGTCGCGTTCTCCGAGTCGGCTGGGTGGTCGAACCGGTGGTCGGGACGAACCAAGAGCAAGAGGAGGACCCATCGTCCCGTTCCCGTTCAACCCAGAAGTGCGGAGCGTCGAACTTCTCGACATCGTCCGAGGCGGCGGAGGAGGGTAATCAGACCCCGACCCCCTACTCGTCGGAGACTCGTCGCCGGTTCCTGACCCCGTCGCCGTCGTCGTCGCGGGACTCCCAAACCTCGGGATCGCGCTCCCTCGCATCACGCTCGACCTCCTCTGATCCAACCGCTGCGTGAGCATCCGAACTCGGGACGTCATTTGCTGCATGTCGCGGATCATAGTCGCCGTATCGGTGCGAGGGAGATCCCCTCCACCTCGTGTGCCGCCGCCACGGTGGGGTCGATTCGAAGGCGAGGCCATCAAAGCCGGAGACGAAGGCGACCGACCGAGCCCATACGTTTGGAGATGCGCAGTCCTGGTCGACCGCCCGAGCGGAGCGCGGAACGGTGTCTGACCCGTCGGAGGCGGCGGGGACGGGAACGGTTCGGCCCTCATGGTCAGGGATCGCGAGACTTTGCTCGGCGAGATGGAGGTCGGTGGGGAAGGGATGAGGCTCGTGCGGCGGATGCGGGCGGGTAAGGGAGTCGGATCGACGAAGGGTTGTTGGGGAGAAGAGGAAGGCGAAGGCGGCGATGATTCGGGAGATGGGGTGCGGCGCTGCAGAGTCGAGCCGGCATCGGTAACGGCATCGGCTGCAGTTGCGGCCGGCCGCGGCGCTGGAACCTCGGGCGGTGAGGGTGAAGATGATGTAGGTCGAGTCGCGAGAGTAGGTACCGTCGCCGCTGCCGCCGCCGTCGCCGCTTTCTCAGCCGCCTCGACTTGCGAGCGCGAGACGAGCAACTCTTCATTGACGTCTGTACGAGAGAAAGGTGCATCGTCAGAATCGTACCACCCGTGCTCAATCACCGCTGGAACGCACCTCGCACTTCGTCCTTTAATCGCTGGACTTCTTCCTCGAGCTGGGCTTTCGCGACGAGCTCTTCTTCGAGGAGGGCGATCCGCTCGAGCGCCTTGTTGTACCGCGTCTCGAGGCTCTGCAGCGACGAGTCCTTTTCCCTGCGTGCGAGCTCAAGGGTGAGAATCCGAGAATGGATACAGGAGGAGCGGAAGAGGTCGACGCACCTCTCGCTCTTTTCGAGGTCGTCGTTGTCGAGTTCCATGTCTCGGACCCGAGTCCGGAGTTCCTTTTCGGTCGCGCGCAGAGTTTCTAGCTCTCGCTGCATGTGCGTGATGGTCGTGGTGTGGTCCTTGAGCGCGGTCGTGTACTTGCCCTGCGAAATGGGGCCGTCAGCCCCGCTCGTTCAAGCTGTTTCGGACCGCGCGCGCAAAAGAGACGCACCTTCCACTCTTCCTTCTCGTTGCGAGCGTCTTCGAGTTCTCTGCGCATGCCCTTCTCTGCCTTGTCCATGCGTTCGAGTTCTCCCTCGAGTTCGGCCTGGAGTTCCTTGCTCGACTCGGTGAACTCGAGGATGTCTTGCTCGGCGGCGGCGAGCTGCGCCTGGAGGGCGGTGCATCGGGAGCGGTAATGCGCGATCGCAGCCTCGTCGGACGTGAACGTCGGGCTGCCACACGGTGTGTACACGGCGGTCAGCGGAGTTCACTCAACCGAGGCGGGGGAAGGAGAACTCACGGGTCCTCGTCGCCTGCCATCCGGTGAGCTATCGTTGGTGGCAGCTCCAAGAAGCTCTTGTCCACGCTCGAACCTCTCTGTCGTAAGTTAGACTGCTGCACACGAGCCTCGTTCTCGACCGAGTCCAAGACGAAGCCAAGTCACCAGAGCCTCCCCTCAGCCGCAATAGTCGGGCGCTGTAATGAAGCATTACAAACCTTTTGTATTCCTGCCAATAGTGTGCTCTGGTCCACTCTCCTTTGCGTCGGCTTGCTCACTCGCTCTCGCCCGCACCACCTCATGCAGTAGACCTTGGGCCGGGAGAAAGGCGCTCGACTCGACCCCGCAACGGCCAGCTCTCGCGCGACCGGCTTTGCTGCAGCTCCGGTTCATTCGCCAACAAGCGTTTCCGGCCTCCACCTCGCTCGATTTCCGCTTCGACATGCCAGTCACGCTCGCTTCGCTGCCGGCCGAGCTCCATGCCAAGATTGCCGCCATGTGTGCTGTCCAAGATCGGCGCTTCAAGGATGCAAAGTCCGCTATCAATGCCAGACGGTTTCCCCTCACGGGGCCGAACCACCTGTCCACTTAATTTACACGACCATCGGCGCGCTCTCGGTGCTCTCGAGATACTGGAACAAGGTGACGGAGCCTTACCGCTTCTCGGTACGTCAGACTGTCTCTTTGCTTTAGCATCCGCTGTCAAGCTCCCCTTTCGGCTGATTTCGGTCGATCTGCACAGAGGCTCACGGCGTCGCACCTCACTTCGCGAAACTACCGCCTCGGCTTTGGTCGCAACTTCGGACGCTACATCACCGAGCTCGACTTGAGTGACCTCTGCACACAACAAGAAGAAGAAGAAGACGACGACGGGATGGACCCGACGATCGTCCTCGACGCGTTGCTGTCGCTCCCGAATCTGCACACCGTCGTGACACCGGATTTCGATGCCGTAGCCGAGACGATCACCGTCAGCGCCAAACGCCACGCCAAGCTCAATACGCTGCAAGCTGGAGCGCAAGTGCACTTTGTCATGGATGCCTTGTACGAGCTGTTTGCGGCGGTTCCCTCGCTGGTCGTCAACACCGGCACCCTGAACCACAACTTCTTGGAACGCCTCGCACTCAACTCGCCGCAGACTCGACAGCTCGTGCTCCACGACCGTGAGAACCTAGACTCGATGCCTGTCTTCGATCGCGCCCTCGACGCCCTCCGCCTGTGTCCGCAGCTGACGGATCTCAAACTCGTGATCAGCGAGGAGCTCGGCGACGACCACGAACCCTTGCACCAATTTGTGCTACCCTCCGGATGTCGCCTGCGGCACTTTTCCGCGTCCACTTGGGGCGGAGAGGTCGCCCCCCTCTTTGCGCTCGTCGCCAAGCTGTCGCCGGTTCTGCATTCGCTGGAACTCGACCTCGGGGGACTGTCTCGCAACAGCGTCAACAACCTTGCCGGATTCCCCCCAGACTCTTATTTCCCGCACCTCGAGACCCTCGTCGTCACAACGACTCGTGCCGCCGACCTGGGTCACTTTGCCCCGTCGATCTTGCCGGTCGCGTTTCCGGCTCTGCGACACCTCGAGCTACGGACGCGGTTCCCCGAGAGGCCACTACCAGAGACGACCCTGGCCGACTTGACCGCCGCATTCGCTTCGCGACCGCTTCCGCTTCCGCCGCCCGTGGTCATCTCGGCTGACGTCGTCTCGGATGATGTCTCCAACTTCCGCCTCGGCGACTCGCAACTCCCAGCGATGAACCGACCCGGTTGCAGTCGTCGCTCGCTGATCCCGTCAGTCGGTTTCAACAACCTGACGAACCAGCGTCATTGGGCCATGCTTTCCCGCGCTCGACTTGTCAGTGTCATCGCGGACAGCGGGCCGGCGCTCGTGCCGCTCCTCGACCGCATGCGCGGAATGGTCCACGAGGCGCTCGAACTGGGGGATTGGGTCCAGCTGACGCGGATCGCGCAAGCCTTGCAGCCGTGCGAGCTGCTCCGGATCGAGCGGGATGCGTAGTCGGGCGACGACTCAACTCTTGCGCAATTAATGACGGCCTTGTTGCCCCGGTCACTGATCATGCGGTCTTACTGTGGTGCGAGGTATAACGTAGCAGACTCGTCCACGTACATAGCCCTACTGAAGCTCGTGAACTCTGATTAATTGCTCGCTTTTTATCCCGCCTTGACTCGAGCGACATCTGACCAGCTCAAAACTGCTTAACACATGTACATGTACATAGTCGGCGTAATTGGAAGATTGATAATCTCGAGCGCGTGAAATTTGATGTCCGAGAGCGCACTTCTGCTCCTCGTGTTTCGCCTGTACTTCAACTCCAAAGCAGACCGCTACGGATACCGGCGGCTTTGCGAGTGCGATCTGCCAGGGCTTCAGCTCAACTCTACGCTGCTCGTGCTCCTCGCTCGCTTGCGACCATCTCGCTGCGACCGCAAGAAACGACTCGGTCTTCGCTCGCCTATCGACACACTCACGCGTACCGCGTCTGCATAGGTCGCCTTGAAGGAGAGGCAGCGCTCGACTCTGCCTGTTTACATCGACCAGCACTCGCGCAACCAGCTCTCGTCCTGACGCTTGTCAAAGCAAGAGGATCTTTTCGTCCAAGAGACTCGCTTCGAGCGAAAAGGAAACCGTCATCTGTACGTTGAAAGGCTGTCTGGCCATATTCGGAAGGAGGTCGCTTACCAGGTGCGCTTCACCGGGAGACAGCATCCTTTTGTCGAGCTCTCAGCAACCGGCCTCATCAGCTCCGAAATGCCGACCACCCTCGCTTCGCTGCCGGCCGAGATCCATGCCCGGATCGCCAGCATGTGCGCTCTCCAAGACGAGCGCTTCAAGCACGCAAGATACGCCCTTCGGTCAGGGACCTTTTCTCCGCTCGCGGGTCCAATGCCTGCCGAACGCTGGACCACGGTCGGCGCGCTCTCGGTCGTCTCGAAATACTGGAACAAGGTCGTCGCACCGTACCGCTTCTCGGTACGTGAGACGGTCCTCGCGGCCCTCTTCTTTCTTTCCATGGGCTGATCTCCGACTTTTGGCTACGCCGAGGTTTTTCAGAGACTCAAGGCGGTGCACCTGGCGTCGCGCCAGTTCCGACTCGGGTTCGGTCACAAGTACGGACGCTACCTCAACACCCTCTACCTGCGCGACCTCTGCACCCAAAAGGCCTCGGACCCGACCTGCGTCCTCAACGCGCTGCCGTCCCTGCCGAACCTCGACACCATCGTGACCCCGAACATGGACGACGTGATCGACGCGGTGACGCGAGATATTCTTCAAGACGACGACGAAGGCGGATCATCATCATCATCAGATGCAGAACGGACCCGGCCCGGAGTCTCGTTCGTGATCGACCGCTTTCTCGCGCTCTTTGCGTCGGTCCCCTCGCTCGTCGTGCACGTGCTCGCCGACGCAGACACGATCTTCAACCGTCTTGCCATACTCTCGCCGCAAACTCGCAAACTCGTGCTCTCGGACCACGAAGACGCAGATCCGACGGTCCTCGTCGACGAAGCGCTCGTTGCGCTCCGGTCGCTGCCGCTTCTCTCCGAATTGAAACTCGTGATGGCGGAACCCCTCTACGATCGTGACGCCGTGCACCGGTTCGTGGTCCCGCCTGGGTCCCACTTGCGACACTTCGCCTTGTCGACTTATTATGCAGAGCTCACGGAACCCATGTCTGAGCTGGTCGGCAAACTGTCGCCAGTGCTCCGGTCTCTGGACCTGAACTGCGAGTTTTTCTCTTGGGCCGACGCCGACGAGAGATTCCCGGATGGTTTCCTCGACGGTGCCCACTTTCCTCGACTCGAATCGCTGCTCGTGACCACGGGAGATCCGGCCGAACTGGGTGACCTTGCCGCGTCACTTTCGCCGACCAAGTTCCCCGTCCTGCGACACTTCGAACTGAGAGTTCGCTCCCCCGGGACTCTGCCAACAGACGTGTCCGCGTCCAAAGTCATCGGCGCGTTCGCGTCGAGGCCCCTGTCCCTGCCACCTCTCACTGTCGTGGCCGACTCCGTCTTGACCGATTCTCACCGCCTCGAAATTGCCGACTCGCCCCTCCCCGCCGTCGATCGACCCGACCATAACCGCCACTCGCTTGTCCCGTCCATTTTCTTGCGCGACCCGTTTTCGCGCGGGTACTCCGGGTTCCGTGCGCGAGATGAAGACGTGGCCATGTACAGCCGCCAAGCACTCGAGCCGCTCCTCGACCGCACGCGCGAGATGTTACAGGAGGCACTCCAGGCGAACGACCACGCGCAGCTGAGGCGGGTTGCACACGCTCTGCAGCCGTGTGCGCTCCTCCGGATTGAGAGGAATGCGTAGTCTCGACGGGCGAGGCGCGCAAGGATGAAAACTTCTTGGTGGTCTTGTCTTGTTGGCCGAACAGGGGTGTTTCGCGCGTGAGTTGTCTTTCTCCAAGACCAAGAGAGTTTTTGCTTGCTGAAAGACATTGCGGAGGGAATCGCAAGGCTTTGCAGTCGATCCAATGCCCGCTTTTCTTTTCGATGCCTCTGCTGCCCTGCAGACAACTAAGCCTCACGCTGCTCACTTAAAGCTGCAATATGGGATGGGCATATACCTCGCCTAACTTCTCGTTCATCGCTTCACCGAAGCTGCCACCTGGCCGTGGGCTGCAACACCAATACTTTCGTCTGTTGCTTCCGAGACCGTGCCGCTTCTGGTCCCGACAAGCAATGCAACCCCTCGCCCATGCCTTGCTCAGAGATCTGCTCTTTGGCCGGGAGCTGGTGGCTGTGCTTGAAGCTCCTGTCGGGGGCTTGTGGCTGTGCTCAAAGCTCCTGTCAAAGGCTCGGTCCCGACTTAAGCTTCCGGCTTGTCCGCGGAGCCTTGCTGCGCTTGGCGACCGCGCGTCCGCGACCAACAAGCTCTCCCTTTCTCTTTCTTCCATCCACGCCGACCGTCGCTCCCACTGCTTAGGGATATGTCGTCCGCACAGCACCCGCTTCCCAATGACAAGCGGCCTCACATGTACCGAATTTGGTACCAGATCCTGATCCACAAAGCTTGCCGCTTCGCCAAGGGGCTTATAGAACCACGCCAGAAGCACTCCAAGTGGAAGGATGGCAAACCATCTCCCATCAACCTCATGGACAGATGTCTGGATGTTTGGGCAGCCAACATGAAGGAGGCATTGTCTGAAGACATTACGAGGAGCTGGAAGCTGGACCAGTATGAAGCTGTGTACCAACAGCTGTGGGTACTTGGGAAAAAGACTTGGTTGAAGATGCACCACATCCCTTTGACTGAAAGGCCAAAGCGGAAAGAGATTGTTGAGTGTGTGGTGCGTGACCTGTAGCTGCACTGCTCCGGCGATGGGTGTTGAGCTGAGATAAAGCAAACACTCTTCTGTGGGCAGCTTTCATTCACTCCAAAACACCTGTTTGACATCCTGGTAAGGCTCCCTGTTACCTCAAGTGGAGCCTAGTCTTGTTGAAACTGTCACCTTGATTTTGAGCAGCAACTGCCCGACAATGAGTCGAGGTTGCCCAGGACAGAGATGCCAGCCCTTCCTGATCCTTTCCCAGACTATTGCAGAAACTTCAGTCTACCCCTGGCGTCCATTGGCAGATCCCTTGGCTATGGGGAGCTAAAGCTGTGGATTTATGGTGGCACTTGTTCAGGGAAGATCGCAGGCCAGCTCAGAAGTTGGCGCTACAAGCTCGTTCATGAGCTTGAAGTGACTAGCAGTCTTCCCAAAGACTCAAAACATGAGCGCCTTGCGCTGTTGTATTTCTTTGAGGTGCTGCTTCTTGACACTCTCAAGGATGCAATCCTGAAAGATGGCCCCAAGGATGCCGCCACTTCACTTTGCGTACGTGCCATACCCGTCTTGCAATTCAGCTGAAGCCTCTCATGCAGAAGTGACTAGTACACAGAACATGGACTTATGGGACTTCTGTGACTTCATTGTGAGTGACACTTCCGGCCGTCCCAGCTCAGTCACAGACTCACAGTCTCATGAGCTGACCTGTTACTTGTTTTTTTGCTCTCGTGCAGCAAAATGAGAAGACGTATCCTTGGAAGGCCAACTTTGATGTAAGCTGGAATGCCTTTGTTTGTCGCCCTTCCATTGTTTTACATTGACAGATTGGCCTTGTGTAGAGACTTTTCACAGACAACGAGGTCACAAACAAAGGGAGAAAGAAGCACGCATCAGAAGAGCGTCCTTCTCAGGACAGTAAGAAGAGATACCATCCCCAAGCCCGTGTGAGTTGCTAGCTACCCTCTGCGCGAGCTGCAGAAGCCTGTGCTAACACATTCTATAATCAGAGCCCCCGTGACCTGTCGCCGGTGGTAGCAGCACACTCCAAGCACCATGGAAGTCACAGTCCTGTGCAGCAGTCTCTTGGTGTACAACAACTGTTTGCCGGCCGGGTGGCACAGAAGTACTACCAGATTTCTCCACAACGGAACATGTACCTGCTCTAGCTAGTGTTAGACTCACTGGCCTGAACCGGAAGTTTTTGCCACCGGTCTCGGTGTGGCATGTTTAGATTGTTTTAGCAGCAGCCAAATGTAGAGAAGCAATGAACACTCTCAGTAGGCCAGGTTAATTCCTAACAAGGGAAGGAAAGCTTGTGCCTAAAGCCAATTGTGCAGAGTGCGTGTTCAAGCTTTTCCTTTTCTTTCTTTCCTCAGCGAAAGATTCAAGTGACTTTTCCCAATGTGTTGCGCCCTTGTACGTCCTTATTTCGGCGTTGGGAAGACAGCACTAGGTCAAGGCAGGATGCAAAAGGCTTTCTCCGCCATGACGGAGAACGTCAGGTAACCATTCGCCAAAGCTCAATTCCGCATCACCTCTTCTTCGCTGTCTTTTTGGTCGCCATCCTTGTTGGCATCATGTTCTTAGCATCTTGTCCTTGTCGCCTCCACAAAGAACATACAAGAGAAAGTTGGCAGCAAAGAGATAGCCTTTTCACTGTTCTTGATCGTCAAGGACAAGTGCTTGCTGAGGCGACAAGGGGTACCGTGTCTTGAGAAACAAGGATAAATAAGAAGGGTTTGTGTTTCTCACAGGCTAGCAAGTGTGCCTGAATAGGATATGCAACCCCTCGGAACAAGCACTCATCGTCGGGGGAACGGAAGTGGCGTGCATGTTTGTTTCAAACGAATAGAACGCATTTTGCGCCGTCACAACAAGATGCAGGACTTTGTAGATACCGGGACGCTGACAATTGGAATGCAACCAGCGAGGCCTCCGCGAGAACAGCGTGCGGAAAGAGCACGGTCGCGTGGAAGCCCAAGCCTGTGAAGCTCCCCCTGCTTCGGGCCACGCAGGGCCTAGCTCGTCGTCAAGAAAAGCGACTCTAGAGCAAGTGGCGGACTCCTCCGAAGCCGTCTGAACTGACACAGCTCCGGGCGCAGATTGCGAAAAGACTCGTGAGAGCCAGGAGATTGCGGGAGACACGCGCCAGAACGCCAACCACTGCCGGTCAACTCGGAACCGGCCATGGGAGTATCAAGCAAAGCCTATGCTTCAAAGAGAGTCAGGGACGAGAAAGTGTGGTCGGAGAGAGACGAGATTCGCTTTCGCTGGCGATGAGAACTTGCCTTAGCCACACGCCTTGCTCGCCTCGCTGGCGCCGCTGGGAGCTGCTGAATGCGATCGAGTCCCGCTTAGACGCTACACGCGCTATCTTGCTCCCGCCCCGCTCGCGCGCGTCCGCAAACAGCTCGACCCCTTCCTCGAGTCCGGTCGTTCAACATCAGTAAACGACAAACCCGCCCGCCATGCAGAAGGCCGACGATGCAGTGCAGCCACGCGCTCAGCTCAACACGCTGCCCGACGAACTCAAAGCCTACATCGCCCGCCTGTGCGCCGAGCAAGATGTCGCCGTCCGCAAAGCCCTCGCCGACTGCCATGAGCGGTTTCAAGAGTTTCACCCGCCGGCCTCGGACGTCGATGCGTACGTCTCACAGGTGAAATGTAGCGTCGGAGCGCTGTATGGGACGTCAAAGGGATGGCAAAAGGTCGCAGCGCCGTACCGCTTCCAAGTATGTCTTGAGTGTCTCTTTCGACTGAGAGCCAACTCCCCGCTTCGCTCGTGCTCACTGCGCACTGACTCTGCGCGGTGCACCTCGACAGCGCCTGACATACAGACAGCTACGCGATGAGCGCTTCCGACTCGACTATGCGCACCGGTTCGGCCACTTTTTTGTCGCGCTCGATCTCACGCCGGCGCCAGCGACGGGCGATTACATTCACCTCGCCGGGGTCAACTCGCTCCTGCCCAATCTCGTTCGCATCAAAGTCGGCAACTACGAGGAGACGCTCAAAGTTCCTCGAAACCGGGACCTCTACGGCCACTCGCACACCGCATACGCGATCGAGACTGCCAAGGCGGCCGTCGTGCGACTACTCAACATGGCAGTCGATGTCTCGGTGGTTGTCACGACGCTGGACCAGATCCCGCGGCATCTTTCTTCGGTTGCCTTGGATCAGCTCCGGCGCCTCTCCGTTGAAGTCACCACGGCTTCGTTCCGGAATTTGATCCCGCTCCTCCTGACGACACCCAACCTCGAGACCCTGGAGCTTTGCCTGAAAGGTCACGCAGATCAGACAGACGCAGTCCTTGACGCCTTACTCGACGAGTACGACGCGCAGTTCGATGGCACCACCGTGCTGCCTCGTTTGCGTTCACTCAAGCTCGAGTATCCAGATATCTCAGGTGCCATTCTCGCCCTCGCCGAGCTCTTCGCTCCCACCCTGAAGAACCTCGAACTCCGCTTCAAAGAGTATAGCCAGTTTTTTTCGGTCGCAAAGCCGAAGGAATCGACGGGCTTCGTGGAGGAGTTTTCGGCATTGACGGATCTGACACTGTCGGGCAGCATTGACGCCTTGCGCGGCCCGCTCGCGTCCATCTCGGACCATCTCTTCCCGGCACTGACACATCTGCGCTACTTGCCGGACTCGGTCGCGCCTTACGTCGCCCGCCGTCCGGGTGAGCCAAAGATCAAGAAACTCGTTCGCAAGAAACCGATCGAGCGCATCTCGGTTTACAACCTCGTCGGCCCGGTTGACAAGAACGGACCGGAACTGAGCTTGCCAGCAAGGTCGCGTGTGACCCGACCGCCTCTCTACCCAAGCCTGGTCGCGCACGTGGCAGAACCCGCAGCGAGCGATCTTCCGTCTCGCAAACGTGACCTGCGCAACACTCTCCAGTTCTTGCTCGAGTGGGAGGCCCGCGCCGATGCACAAGGAGATACGGCGTCGTTGCTCCGTATGGCGTCGGCCTTGACCCGTGTCGAGCTCGAGCGGATTGCGCACGAAGCCTGAACCTATCGAGGTGCGTTCCCGGATCTCTTTCCGTATGCATCCGAATTCTGACCGGTCAAAATGAGCTGATTGGGGAGGGTCTGTTTAGCCGCAGTGCAGGGGTGAACTTCTTAGACTCGCTTTTGACATCGCTTGCAGATTGCATTGGATTCATGTCTCGCTTCTCATTTCGGGACGCTGACTTTAAGATTCGGAGATGTGCGACTCGACGGAACAAGAGGCAGTCCTGACAATCTTGCGAATTTAGAGGTCCATGAACCGCTCGTGGTGACTCGAAACGGTGGTTTTGAGGCACACGCCGAGCCAAGTTCGCTGAGCCTCGGGCGTCGCTTCGCTGCCCTCGCTCTCTCTTCCGGGCGTAGAAGAAAAGTGGAGCAGGTCTTGATTGTCAGCTGTTGATGAAGATGATCAGGGCTGCCACGAAGAGCTGTGTCAGTCAGCTCGTCATGATTCTTCGTTGCGTTTCGTTGTTCCCGGAGCAAATGTGCGGATTCCATTCCACAATTGGACGCTGCGGAGTGGTCTGTTTGACAGCTCAAAGGTCTACCGCAGCCAGAAACGATGACTCCGACGTCGCACTCAGGTGCGGACGAGCGAACACTGGGCTCGACTGGGCTGAAAGCGTTCGGAAAGCAAAGAGGCAGGCGCAAACCGAAGCCTCGCGCGCCGTCGGCCTCGACTGGGCCAGGTAGCAATTTGCACCTTGCTGCGCATAGAGCTTGCAGGGCGATGCGCCTACTTTAGCTTATGCCGCTGCGTGCGCAGGTCGAAAAGGATTAATTTTAGCTTGAAGCCGGGAGCTTGCGTCGGAGCTCGAGACGTCGACAGCACCTGCGCAGCTTGGAGATGCGTTGCATACCTTTCGGTGAAAGGATCGACTGAAGAGCAGAAACGCCCGTACGAAAGAGAGCTGTGGCGTATCTTCGACAGAACCAGGAGAGCGGGCCTCCAAGTTTCTCCTTATCGCCTCTTCAAGACCACCCAGCTCGCCCGCCTGCGTCGCTGGTGCCGTTGGGGGCTGCTAGCCGTGCTTAGAGCGCTCCACGCAGCACCTCTCAGCTTGCAGTGCCCGTGTGCGCGGTACGCTCACTCTTCGTCGTCGCTCAACATCAAACGGACGGCGTACAAACGACCGCGATGGAGACGCCTGACGATGCGCTGCAGCCTTGCGCTCAGCTCAACACACTGCCGGACGAGCTCAAGGCGTATATCGCTCGCCTCTGCGCCGAGCAAGATGACGCCGCCCGCGAGGCCTTCGCCGACCTCAGCCGGCGATTCACGGCGAAGCACCCGTTGAGCAGCGACATACAAGGGTTCAAGTCGAAGCTCAAGAGTAGCATCGGAGCACTGTACGGGACATCCAAGAGGTGGCAGCAGATTGCGGCGCAGTACCGATTTCAAGTTCGTCTGGTCTTCATCCGTATTTGATTCCCAACGCTGGACGCGCGCTGACTTTAGAATGCTTCCTTGACAGCATCTCAGCTTGAAGCAGCTATGCGATGAGCGCTTTCGCTTCGATTATGCGCATCGACTCGGCCGATTCTTTGTCTCCCTGGATCTCACGCCTGGTTCAACGACGGACGGTTACATTCACCTCGCCGCGGCCGCCTCCCTCCTGCCGAACATCGCTCGGGTCAAGGTGGCCGACTATGAACAGGTGCTTGCTCTGGCCGAGCACCACTACCGCCACTCGCACAGCACGTACGCAATCGACAGTGCCAAGGCGGCCGTCGCGAGGCTACTCAACAGCGCAGTCGACGTCTCGATGGTGGTCGGGAAACTGGACCAGGTGTCGGAACGCTTGTCGTCAACAGCCTTGAGCCGGCTCGAGCGCCTGTCCGTCCAAGTCACCACGGACTCGTTCGCCGGGCTGATCCCCTTTCTCGTCTCGATGCCCAACCTTCAGTTCCTGGAGCTCCGCCTGACGGGCGACGCGAACGGGACCGAGGTAGCCCTCAATGCTTTGCTCGACAAGTACTTCGAGGAGTACGATGAAGCCCCCGTGCTCCCCAGTCTGCGGTCACTCAAGCTCGAGTATCCCGACATCTCGAATACCATTATCTGCCTCGCCGAGCTTTTCTCTTCGACCCTCAAGAATCTCGAACTTCACATTCGAGCATACCAGCAGGATTTCCAAGTCGCGGAGCCGGAGGATGCGGCGAGCTTCATGGCGGTGTTCCCCGTTTTGACGGATCTGACGCTCACGGGTGACATCGACGCGCTGGTCGCCCCGCGCGCGTCAGTTTCGGACGACCTCTTCCCGGCATTGCGTCATCTAAGCCACTTGCCGAGCGTTGTCAAGCGGTATGGCGACCGACGACCGGACGAGGCGAAGCCCCCGAGGCTCCGCCGCACGAAGACGATCGACAGCCTGTCCCTATACAATTTGGGCGGCCCTCTCCAGCAATGCGACCCCGTAGTCACCATGCCGACAAACGCAGTTCTCACCGCTCCGCCTCTGTATCCCAACTTGCTCATGTACGCCACTGCATCTCGCCCCGGCAAGCACTCGTTTCATGAACGCGACCTGGGCACGTCTCTCGAATTCCTGCGTGACTGGGAGGCGCGCGCCAAGGCCCAGGGAGACACGGCGACGTTGTTCCGCATGGCCTCGGCCTTGACCCGAGTCGAGCTCGAGCGGATCGCGCACAAAGCCTGAACGATCGGGGTGCGTTCCCGGATCTCTTTGCCCATACCCCAAAGCCTGACCGCTCGCTGAGTACGGTTGACCGCCCTGCAGGTGTGACTGTCTCTAGACTGGCTTTTTCCAGTTTCTCCAGCTTGCATCGAATCGACGTTTCGCTCTTCCTTCACTTTTCCCGCACTTCTCTTCCGACGCAAGAATCGACGACACGAGAGGCGTCCCGACAATCATGCGGATACGGACAAACATCAAGCGCACTTCTCAAGTGAACTGCGGAATTGAAACTGGCACGCTGGCTACAGGTACGCCCGGAACCAAGGCCGCTTGTCCTCGGGCGTCGCTTCGTACGCGGCGACTCTTTCCCGGTCTGCCCGGCGGGGGAGAATGGCGAACCAGCCACTGATAAACCAGTTGCTGCACAAGATGACCATGCCTGCGCAGAAGAGCTTGGCCTGTAAGCCTCTAAAACGACACTTCGCTGTGGGTTTTTGTTTCCGCAAAGCAGCCCGCTGCGGATTCGGTAGCGACACGATTGTGCATCCTTCGAAGCTTGGACTGACCTTGTCTGACGGCTTAATGGTCCGTTGTAGCAAGAAAGGACTGAGAGAAGCTGACGATAGCTTATCGGAGAGCTTGGGGCTCGTGTGAGAGCGGGGCAAGTTCGACTTCGAGCGCGCGCGAGCAAAAGTCAGCTTGCCGTCCGACCACATCGTGCTCGCCTAGCCACTGCACGGAGGACGAGACGTACCGTTCAGGCGTGCTTGTACAGACGCTGGCAGAGACCCTGTATGGCTGTGCGCGCTTCGAAGCGACCGCCCGATCCTGCTCACCGGTCACTTCTCCGCCCCGCCTCACACCGCGCGGATATCGACGCTCTGCCAAAGATAGCTTTGCCCTCCTTGGCGCTCGCGGTCGATTAGAGCAAAACGGGCGTTTGAGTTGTCCGATCACACCGATTGCTTCCTTACACGATACGCTACGCAAAGCTACAGGCGGCTATCAAACACCGGCCGCGAGGAACTTTCGCGCGGCGATTCTCGGGCAGACCGCACGCGATACATTTCCCTCCGCTTGCTCTTCCGAGCACCAAGGTTTCGGTATCAATACGTGCCCGATCTGGTCCCAGAAGCTGCACGTCCGGTCTTGAACGTCGCTTCAGGCGGTGCCTCGTTGGCAAAACAAGCGCTGCGGCCAGCGCCGGCAATCGCAACAAAACCGACCCGACTCAGAGAAGAGCTGCAGCTGTGAATGCAGTGTATGTATACACCATGTGCCGCTCTCAGTGTATCGCGCTCACTGCGATGTCGCTGGCAAGAGCTTGATCGGGCGTCCGGTTCATCAATACAGACAAGAGATCGCCCTGCTTTGCCTCGGTGCCTGATTTGGGATTCGGTTCGCCGCCGCCAACACTTCTACATACAGTATGTATGCAGCTTCCGCCTATCTAGGTTCCCAGGCAACTTGATCCGCCCACGTCCGCCGGCCTCCGCCAGCTCAACAATCGGCGCATCGATGCACAAGAAGGTTTCGTCCGAACCCCTCATCCATCCCCGCCTGCACGGGCTCAGCTCCGTCTGCATAACGATGCGATCCCTCCTGCCCTGTCAGAAGGGGATCCCCGCATCAAGAGGCAGCGCGGTGTGGTGGATCGAGATAAAGCACCTCCACCGGAGAGGTACCGCCTTTCGACCGCCCTCAAGAAGAGCCCTGCGCGCCGACTCCTCTTCTCTTCCTTCAGCACACTTTTCTCCACGACCCTTGCCGCTAAAGGTACGCCCGCCACACGATCCTTCCTCGCAGACTGCACCGCCGTTGACCTCTGCCCCTCGCAACAGCCATGTTCTTCCTGAAGGCGGCCGCCACCGCCCTTTTCTACGTGACGGCAGTCTCTGCCGCTCCGTCGGTGCGCAACTCGATCGACCTCGTCGCTCGCTCGCAAGTGACCCTGCCGAGTGGCCGCACGGCGACATCCATCATCGTCGAAGGCGACCTCGACTGCGGCGACGCCGTCGGAACCAATACCGCTTGGGCGTTGGCGCACGGCGAGCTGTACCAGATGACTGTCGCGAGCTCGAATCAGCTGCTCTGCGAAGGTCGCCTCACGTCGTACTTGACCAACACGACCGCGTACCAAGACGCGGTTGACGTCGCGAAGCGTTCGCTCGCGGACCAGTATGGCGAAGCGCACGTCGAGAAGCGCTGGAACCCCGTCCTCATCTCGTTCGGCGCGGTCGAGCTCGCCGGCGGGTCCACTTTGGCCGGGGCTACGATCACCCTCGGTACGGTCGTCATCGGATGGAGTCTCCTGGCCTTTGCCGCCGCGACCTGGTGAGACTTGCCGTTGCACCGGGGCGCAAAGTGCGCTTTCGTTTCCGACAATTGACCAGCAAAGCGCGCTGACTCTGTTTCATCACATGCTTCCCGTCTTGGCAGGTGGGGGTTCAAGTACCTGTTGTCGGGCAGCGCCACCGAGAAGATTGGTCGCCGTGGCTTGTTTGCGCGCGATTCGGGCGCCGTCTTCAGCAACACGACCGTTGTCAAGGTCGTCGGAGGTCCGTGCACGACTTCGACGTGCAACGGCAAGACTCCGGGCTACACATTCTATGCCGTGCGTCTCTTTCTCTCTCTTGTCTTGCGACCCGGGACCCAGATCAAGCCCGAGCACAGAGATGGTTGAACCGGTGATCTTCTTCTGATTGCAGGGCTTCTCCGACTATGACAGCGTTGGACCGCAGGCGCAGTCGATCTCGTACGACGACGACTACGACCTGACGGCGCAGTGCTTGAACCTGGCGCACAACTCTGGACTCACCAACACCTACTGCAAGGCCTGGTTCGAGGACAACCAGGGAAACTGTACGTCTTCTGAGGCTCTCCTTTTCCGAGTCCGAGTGGGCCCCTCGGAAGAAATGGGGAGTCGCTAATCTCGCACGCTCTTTCTCCCTCTCTGTCTCGGAAATCTGCGCAGACGAATCGGTCAAGCTCCACTACTACCTCACCCCGAACTAAACTGAACTGAGCAATGCTACTGCTCCGCCGTTCTATTACTCCCTCCGATGCGCGCTCGCTCCGCCACTCGCTCGTTTCTCCCGTCGGCGAATTTGTCGGTCACTCGGCCGCGTCTCTCTTTACCCTAACCCCTTTGCCACCGTTTCTCTCTCGTGATTCCTCGGGTTCTTTTGTGTCTCCGGGATGTTTCTTTGCCCTCTCGTCGTGCGCGGTTGGCCGTAGCGAATACCCAACGTGTCCTGCCAGAAAAGTGCTCTCTCCGAATCCATATATTGCTGTGGTTGCTTCACTTCACTTCGAACGAACCATGTCGATGGTCTGTTCGCTAGAGCCGTCGCTGTGCAAGATTAGCTGCAAGCGACTGTGAGCGTTTCTACGGCCGAGCCTCGCCGAGTGATCGGTCAAGGGGAGGCAGCCGGAGTGACCCGCGTCTTTGACGTGCCAGCGAGACGAACCACTTTGGCTCTCACAGCATTTCCACGTACACGTATAGCGATGGATTCGGACGCGTTCTACATCGTGACGCTCTTCCAGCAAGGTCCGTCCCCCCGCTGTGGCCAATCCGCCCCCTTTCCAGCCCTCAACTGACACGCCTTTCCCACCCCACCTTGTTCAAACGCTGTCCGCCTGCACGCACACACGGCTGCTGTAGGCTCTTACCGAGCCGCGTTGGCTGCCTATAAAGAGCTCTCGGCCCCCTCTCCGACCCTCTCCCTCTACGCCGCGCGGTCCTACCTCGCCCTCTCGCCTCCCGACATCCGCGCCGCGCAGACTCTGCTCTCGTCTCTGCCATCCACGCTCGACTCGCGAGCAGTCCAGGCACTCGCGACGTACCTCGCTGGAGATGCCGAGACCGCTGTGGGGGAATTGGAGGAGTTGCTCGCTGAATTGGGAGAGCAGGGGCTGGGGGAAGGGGAGGAGGAAGGCAGGTTTGTGAGGGGCGTGGTTGGCACGGTGTGGATCTTGGACGGGGATGAGCAACGGCGCGAGGAAGGGATCGAAGTGCTCAGGGAAGCGGTCGAACTCGGTCACGATCAAGAGTGGTCAGTCCCCACGTCTCCCTCCCTCAGCTTTCAACTCGACTAAACGCTTCGTCTGCCAACAGCCTCGGACTTTTGTCCCATCTCTACATCTCGCTGCACCTCGCCCCACTCTCGACCGCCTTGCTCACCTCCCCTTCCACCACCTCCATCACATCCGACTCTCTCCTCTCCCAGCTCTTGATCGCGCGGTCCGACCTCGCGACCGGACCGACTCAGAAGTACCAAGACGCGTACTATGTCTTTGAAGAGATCAAGAACATGCAAGGGGGGAGAGGGGAAGGGGTTTTGAGTGGGGTCGGGGTCGCGCAGGCGTTGTTGGGCAGGTGGGACGAGGCGAGGGACGCGATCAACGAGGGACTCGAGATGGTTCGTCCTCTCGTCCGCTCTGGGCATTTCTCTCACGCTCTGTGTGTGCCCGCGCTGACACGCGTGAGGAATTGTTGCGTGCGTGGATCCAACGAACAGAACCCGACGCACCCGACTCTGCTCGCCAACTCGGTCGCGCTCGCGCTCCACACGGGCAAGACGGCCGCGCAGGCCGATGAGCTCCTCTCGTGCGTTGTCAACTCTGTCGTCTCGAGTCGTTTGTCGGGTGGGTCAGCTGACCTTGAGCCTGATCCTCGTGTCCTCCTCAATTCATGTTCTCAACTTCCGAAACCTGCGGCTATATCATCACTCAATTGCCACTCTCGCCTCGCCCCAAAAACACCACCTCGCTCCAACTCATCTTCCTCGGGGGTATTTCATTGTCGCGTCCGTCCACGGCAGGCAACTTCGCGCGGCCGATAGCGCCCACCCGCTCGTGCGCGACGTCGACGCGAAATCGGCCCTGTTTGACGAGGCGGCGGCGCAGTTCCAGCCGTCGGTCCCTGCAGCAGCGTGATTCATCACCTATGTATTCATCTGTTTGGAACAGACGCCTCTTGAGTTTTCCTCTCCGCCGTGCTCCTCGCGAGCGACTGCGTCTCGAATCTCGGGTTGTGTTGGCGTTTTTTTTGTTGGCTCTTTCCATATGACGTCTTCAGTATAGCCAGTCGTATGGATCAAGCTGAGATGTAGAAGTTGCCATTTCGTCGCGTTGAAAAAAGTCGTCGAGAACTTGGTCGTTCGCTCGTCGCTTTGCTCGACACACTCTCGCTCGAGAGGGAGAGAGAGAGGAGAGGAGAGGATATGGCTCCCTCTACCAAAAAGACCAAGCAGGCTCCAGCTCCTCCCACCGTGCAGAAAGAGGAGCAAGAGCAACAAGTCGATGATCCGCTCGCCGACGCTTCGCTCGCCGATCTCGAAGACGAGATCACGACGGGACCCGCTGCCAATTGGGAGGTCGCAGTGAGTCCCTGACTCCTTGGAACGCGTACTGGATCGTCCGGGGCGGACAGCTCTTTGCGAGGCGATGAGATGGAACGCGTCGAGTTTCGTCGCCAGTCTCTCGCGTGTCGCCGGATCCGCTCGGAGGGAGGACGGCGGGGCGTACATTGCGCGAGCAACTGGGCGCGTCCGCTGAGCGCGTGTACGGTCTGCGCCACGGCCGCGCGATGTCGTGTGCAGCCACGCGCTCTCGACGAGCTCGTCTACAACCGTGCTCTCTCGCGCGGGGACTATACTCGCACGGCACTCGCTTGCAACACGATCGCATCACTCTTCCAGCTGTCCGGAACAACAAGGCCTGAAATTGACCCCCGACCCCTCCGCAGTACGTCTTTGCGTTCCTCGAACGGTTCACCCACCTCGTCGACTATGACGCCACCAACCCCGTCCTCCCCAACGTCATGACTCTCGAACAAGCCTTGATCGACTCGTCCCCGCCCGCTTCCGCTTTTGCTGAAGCAGCCGCTGCGGCGGGTGGCAACAACCCGACGAGGACTTCGGCGCGCTTGTTGGAGGAGTCGACGAAGCAGCGCGTTGCGCCGCCTCTGACGGCCGTCGCGATCAGGAATGCCACCGCTTCGACCTCGAACGGCGGAAGCGGAAGCGGAAACGGAAACGGAGCTGCCGGTGCCGAGGTGGCGGCGACGAACGGCGACAAGCCACAGCAGCGGAGGAGCGGCTCTCCTGCGTCTTCCCTCAGCTCGCTCACGGCGTCCGAATCCGGTGGCGACACGACCACCACTCCCCAGGACGAGGCGGCCTACCTCGCCGCGATCCAAGCCGTCGAGACCGCCTCCGTCCCCGCCTCCCTCGCGATCGACCCCGTCCCACCCGTTCTACCACTCGACCTCGAATGCCCTCCCCATTCCGACCTCCTCAAAACCATCGTCGAGACGTTCATCGAAAACATGCGACCGATCAAAGAACTGAGCGAGTACCACGGGAAAAAGACGTGGTTCCACTTTTTGATCAACTTTGTCTCGTACCGGTTCAGTGCCGACCCGCTGTACCGCGGTGGGTTCAGGTGGGAGACGAACTTGTTGAGGACGAGGGGCCTGAAACCGGGCCAGGAGAAGGAGGACAAGTGGTGGAAGTTGAGGTGGGAAGACAAGGTGAGTTGCGCGTCTGAAGCGTTTCTACTTCTGTTTAGCTGCGACTACCCCGCAGCTGCTGTCTCGGCAGTACAAAGAGAATGAAGTCAGCACGCAACTCACGTATATGCCCTCGCCCCACCCCTCCGCCGCAGATCCACCTCTTGCGGCAGATGGTCGACTTTCAGCTCACGAACGCGCCGGCCGTGCGCGACCTCATCAAGGAGCAGTACGACATGTGCGTTCCTCTCTCTCTTGGCGAGCCCCCGAGGAGGAGGGCGGAGGGGAGATCCTGACTTGATGTGGAGCTCGTCGCATTACGCAGCGGTCACCAACGCAACACGCGCCGCGACCCGAGCGAGAACTACCTCGTCCTACCCCCCGCCGGTCGCACCTCGACGCACGTCACCCTCTTCCACCTCGATTCGTCCCCTCGTTTGTACGCCTGCGGGAACCTGTACAAGTCCGACTCGCCCTGGATCGCGGTCAGTTCGACCTTGAAGGGGTACAAGGCTTTTGTCAAGACTTTGGCGGAACCGACTAGGGTCGAGAGGAAGGCGGCGGGGTTGCCGAGTGGTGCGGAGGCCGAGGCGTTGTTGGAGGAGGAGAGGGAGAAACAACGCGCGGCGGCGAGGGCGGCGGCGGCGAAGAAGAACAAGAAGGGAGGGCCGTTGGCGAAAGCGAGCGGGAGGGGGAAGGGCAAGGGTACGGTCGAAGTTGAGGTCGAGGTTGGGGAAGACCGCATGAGTGAGGAGAGGATGACGCGCGCGAGACTTGAAGAGGACTTGAAGGACATGGCCGTGTACGAAAAGGTGCGTTGTCTTCGCGCCTGACTGTCTGCGCGCGTTCAGTCTCTCGGGCATGATCTGACTCTTCTTCTGCGGACTCTTCTGCCCGGATATGTACACACGTACAGCACCTCGCAGCCCTCGAAGCTCGTCGCATGCGCGCGTCAGAACGGGCGGCCCGGAACCTCAGCCGCGGGTTCAACACTCCCCCCGTCGCTGCGACTCGTTCTTCCCGCCTCCGCGCGCGGGAGGCGACGCTCCGCGCTGTCAACTACAACGAGACTGACGACAACCACAGCGGTGGTGGCGATAACGACGACGACGATGATGATGACGACCAGGAAGAAGAAGGAGGGGGGAGGAGGAAACGTCGTCGGCTCGATGACGCGGACGCGGACGCGGACGCGAACGGGAACGGGAACGACGCCTCTCTCCGGAGCTCGGCGGCTCCGTCTCTTCTTGAAGCGGGACCGTCAGCAACCGCTTCGAGCAGTGCGGGTCGCCGAGCGGGCACCGGCGGCGGCGCGAGGCAATCGTTGGTGCCGGGCGAGCGGAGGTCGAGCAGGTTGCAGCAACTACCGGCCGAACCGTCCGAGCCGTCCGAGCGTGAGGAGTCGGAACCTGCACCCGACACCGACGCTGGAGCTGCAGCGCCGCCAAAGACGGAGGTGGAGGCGGAGACGGAGGCGGAGGAGCAGGGGAAGAGGGAGGAGGTGGAGCCGGCAGCCGCGAAGGAGGAGAAGGAGGAGGTCAAGCCCGGACTACCGGTACCCGTTCCGACGACCACGACGACCGCCGCAGTTGTTTCTGCACAGGACGGGTCCACGATCCCTGCGACGCCCGAAGAGCCGACTCCTCTTCCATCCGTCGCCAAAGCCGAGGCGGGAGCTGCTGCTTTTCCTCCTCCGCGTTCTCCTTCAGCAGGAGTGACGGCGGAAGGTGGCGGGGTTGCTACGAAGGAACAAGGGCTGGAGCAGCAGCCGATGGAGGACGTTCAGCCCGCCCCGACGGCGCAGGCAGCGTGATGCGGGAAACCCCCTCCCTCCAGCTTGTTTTTCCGGCATGATCTATAGATGCTCCCCTCCTTGTCCGCTCCCCTGTGTTTTGCAAACTACATTGTTGTGCTTGCGCGTTTTGTGCTTTGACACAAAGCAGCCATCAATCAATCTTCGCGATCGTGCGGATTCTTCGCGAGTTTCATTCTCATCCGAAAAGAGAATAGAGGTTTTTGTATACACATCTGTTAGTACAGACGAGGATTGGAGGGTATGCAGCTAGAGACAGAACCGGGGCGGGGGGAGAGTATGTCTGGATCGCGAGAGCGAGCGAGGGAAAGAGGTAGGGAAGAGGGATTTCTCTCTAGGAGAACACAGCACTTGTGCCCACCCAACTCGAGGGAGAGATGCCGAATGGGGACTACCAGAGGAAGCGGTAGTAGATAAAGACAAAGACAAACATGCCGATCCCGACCATGGGGGCGTATTTCCGGATCATGGCGTCAATGTTCTGCAACGGGAAGAGAGAGCCAGCCGGTCAGCTCGGTTGTTACGTGGAGTCTTTCTGGACGCCCAGCAGCCCAAAGAGGAGAGGGATAAGGACGGAAGGGAACTCGCTTACGATTTTGCGGGCCGCCTTGCGGTACTTGAGCGACTCGTCGCGGAGGCTGCTCGACATGTGGCTCATGCGATCGAGCGAGTCACCGCGCCAGAGCAAGTCCTCCATGTTCTTGGTCATGATCCTCGTCACGTCCTGCAAGTCCTCGTTCAACCTGTCCAACCCGTTCGCCCCTGCGGGCCCGGACTTGTTTCCCTCTGCGAGGCCGGACGCTTCGGCCCCTCGCGGGTCGAGGTACAGTCGCTTGGTCCGCTGAATGAACGTGTCGAATTTGACGAACGCGTACGGTCTCAGGCCGGGTTTGAGGGCGGTTTCGGGAGGGTAGGAGCGGGAGAATTCGGTGCAGAGTTCCGAGAGGTAGGAGAAGGCGAGTTTGCGCGGGTACGACTTGTCGGCGATGACGAGGTAGACGATCGAGTCCGAGATGAGGTAGCTGTTCCAACAGGGTGTCAGTCAGGGTCTATGCAAGAGGAAACCTCGGCGGGGAAGGGGAGACGATACGCAACTGGAGGGTGCACTGTCCGCTCTCGATGGAGCAGCGCGGTTCCGACTGGGGCGTCAACCGCCTAAAGATGAGTTTCGCCTGCTGCTTGTACTCGGGCAGCTTGGCGACCTCCTGTTTTCCCCGCGGAGCTGGACTGTCAGAGAGACTGCGATGCGGCCCCACTCTGCTGTATGCTCTCGTGCTCCTTCTCTAGAGCGGAGACTGGACACGAACCTGCTCGTCGTCGTCGTTACTCGCAGCTAAAGGCAGTCCTGTTTGACCCGCACCATAGTCCAAGTCAGCGAGCGAGGACGAAAGGCGTGTCCAAGGAGGAGGACAAGAGGACGACGTGTAGAGCGAGCGAGCGAGAGAGACGGACCGTCTGTAGCGCGTGCGATGATTGTACTCCGGACCATTCTGCCTCACGCACAGCAGCTCGTAGCAGCCAAGTTGTGAACGAGGTCCAGAGGTCAAAGTGAAAGCGTCTCATCTTCGTCTCGCCGTCAACGAACACCTCTCGAAACATAACTCGACGTGCAACTCGCGGAAAGAAAGATGACTGAAGGATTCCAAATTACAAAGTCATACGTTGCGCGCGGAGAGAGAGAAAGAGGCCTCTCAGGCGTCGTCGCTCCTAGGTCAAAACAGACATCGGCGGAAACAGGAGATCTATCCCCCTCCTCCCTTCCAGTCTATTCCAACCCGCCGCGAGAGTTTCAAAGAGGCGGCGCCTTCTCGGGGGACGAGATTCTTTCTTACGGCGAAGGGTTCGGCGAGTTGGGCGAGCCGGGAGCGACGCCCGGGAGCGACATGCCGAGGTTGTCCGGAAGGGCCTGCGTAGCGTGCGTCAGGTACGTCGCAAGAGGAGTAAACAGTCAGCGAGTGTGTCTCTGTTACTCTGAAGGAACCTGTCCGCCGCAGCAAAGCGCATGCGTGGGCGCGAAGAGGAACAGGAGGGAAGAGAAACACTGACAATGTTGGGGTTGGTGTCCTTGAGGAGCTGCAAGTCATGGCATACCCCGAAGTGTCTAGTCGTCAGCCGGTAGTCTCCAAAGCAAGAGGTCCACCCTGCGAGGGCAACAAAGAAAAGCCCGGGAAAAAGGGCAAAACTCACCGTTCCGCCAAAGAGGACGCGACCCTCGCGCTGCTGGTAGTCGTGGATGCGCTTCTCCACCTCGGGGCCTATTCGCAGTCGAGTGTCCATCGAGAGAGAGAGAGAGAGAGAGAGAGAGAGGAGAGGAGAGGGAGAAAAAAGTCAGCACGACAAGATCCTTCCCACAGAGAGAAACCCCCCGAGAGAGACAACGAGAAAAGGGGGACTGACGGAAGTGACGGAGCAAGCCCTGCACGGGCCAAGCGGCGGCATCTCCAAGGGCGCAGATCGTGTGCCCCTCGATCTGCTTCGTCAACTCCTGCAGCATCTCGATCTCGCGCTCGTGCGCCCGTCCGACCACAAAGCGGTCCATCATCTTTTCGAGCCAGGTCGTCCCCTCGCGGCACGGGGTGCACTGTCCGCACGACTCGTGCTTGTAGAACTTGGCGAAGCGGGCAATGGCGCGGATAATGTCCGTGTCCTTGTTCATGACGATGACGGCTCCGGTTCCGAGACCGGATTGGAGGTCACGGAGCGAGTCAAAGTCCATGAGGGCTTCTTCGCAGAGGTGCTGGGGCAAGACGGGGACGGACGAACCGCCGGGGACGATCCCGAGCAAGTGGTCCCACCCTCCGCGGACACCCCCGCAGTGCTTCTCGACCAACTCTTGCAACGGGATCGACATCTCCTCCTCGACGACGCAAGGCGTGTTGACGTGCCCCGAGATGCAGAACAACTTTGTCCCGGCGTTGCCCTTGCGTCCGAAACCGGCGAACCAACTCGCGCCGCGGCGGATAATGGTCGGCGCGACGGCGACCGTCTCGACGTTGGCGACCGTGGTCGGGCAGCCGAACAAGCCGACGTCGGCCGGGAAGGGGGGCTTCAAGCGCGGTTTCCCTTGCTTGCCCTCGATCGACTCGATCAAGGCCGTCTCCTCTCCACAGATGTAGGCGCCGGCGCCCCGGTGCAAGTAGACATCAAAGTCGTACCCCGAACCGCACGCGTTCTTGCCAATCAAGCCGGCCTTGTACGCTTCCTGGATCGCCTGCTCGACGTGGTCCGACTCTTGGAAGAACTCGCCGCGGATGTAGATGTAGGCGGCCGAGGCGTTCATGGCGCGGCCGGCGACGAGGCACCCCTCGATCAACTTGTGAGGGTCACCGCGCAGGATCTCGCGGTCCTTGCTGTGGGCAGCCGGTCGGGGGTGGTGTTAGTACACTTGAAAGGTGGCCCCCCGATTTTCAAGGGAAAGGCCGGGCGACGATCTTTCGTCGTCGTCGTCGTCGTCGTCGTCGCGGGAGGAGAGAGAGGGGGCGCGAAGACTGACCAAGTGCCGGGTTCGCCCTCGTCTGCGTTGACGACGAGGTACCTCGGCCTCGGGTCCTTTTCCCAGCCGGGCTTGTTCATGAAGGACCACTTGAGACCCGAGGGGAAGCCCGCTCCGCCTCGACCGCGGAGTCCCGAGTCTTTGATCTGCTGGATGATCCACGAGTCTCCCTTGAGGACAATGTCCTTGGTGCGGTGCCAGTCTCCGCGGGCCTGCGTACGTGCGAGAGTGCGAGTTAGTGGCAGTCGGGGAGTGGCAAGGGAGTGCCCGCCGAGATCGAGGGGAGGACGGGAGACTGACGAGTGCGCCCTTGAGGCCGTGGTCAGCTTGGCGGTAGGCGTTGGTAAAGATGCGGTCCTTGTCCTGCAGTCCGCCGTGGCGCTTGACGGGGTTGGCAGCGGCGTCGGTCACTTGGGCGTACGACCGCGTCGCTCCCACCAGCGAGGCGGCGGCGGCGGCGGGAGCGCGGGCGACGGCGAAGCGACGTCCTCCTACGCGCGTGGCGTTGACCAGTGGCCGGGCGAGCGACATCTTTCGCACAGTTCAGTGGGCGGTGAGAGAGAGCGGAACGAGACTCGCCGACGCCGATTGGCTTGCCCCGACACCATCTGCACTCAATTCGCTCCATGGGCTCAGAAAGGGTGTTGTACAGTAAGCATACATTTCTACTGGCCATGCTATGCGTCTCCGTCTGCTCTCCGCTCGGCGATGGCCACCTCCGCTGCCACCCACCCCTCTCGCCGCCCAATCCGCTGCGACCCGTACCGCATCTCGCCGTCAACTCTCTCCTAGCTATATCGGACACCAAGCTGCTCTTGACCGAGGCTCGGCGAGCAATAGGCTGTCGCGATCGAACGGCTCCGAGCCCCGCTGCAGCCAGTACCACTCGAAACAGGCTTCTCCTCCGATTTCCGAGCCCACGGCTCCGGGACACGCCGCCGGGCGGTCCAACCCACACCGCTGTGCGCAACAAAAACTTGCCCGCGTCCCGTCTCTCTCTCTCTCGAGCGACTTGTCCTCAGCTGCCCGGATCGACATCTTCAGGGAGACGGCGCCGCGCCCGCAATTCGATTCCCGGTGCGGCGGATTGCTTTCCTGCGCTCGCCAAGCTGCGGGCCATTCACGATCGGCGCCGTCCTCGTGTCACCACCCTTTAAAAAAAGAAGAGCGGCCACCGAACCATGCGCCCCTCCGGACGAGTCGTCAATGAGTCGAGACGGCAAGAGACAGACGCCAAAACGACCCACATGGTCGCGATTTCATCCACGCTCGAGACCCAAGCCGATCTGTATACGGTATCACCTTGGATAACCATTCAGTAAGACGTCTACTGCAGGTCATAAGACTCGGCGTGAGTATACATACTTCAAAGCCCTGCGAAGCCGGATCGGAGAGACCTCCTTCTCTCTTAGCTTTTCAGCTTGGCTTCTCGTTCCCGCAAGTCCTCGTCAAACGTGATGGCTCTCTGGCGCGCCTCGGGCCTACATGAATGCAATAGCGATTCCGTGCCCTCGCTTCTGGACCGACCGAGTCTGTTCTCTCGCCTCTCCAGCTGGACCGACGCTTCGACGTTTTTTTTTGGATCGAGGACGCGACGGTGCGGTTTTCTCTCTCTCTCTCTCTCTCTGCCACAGCCGACACTCTGTTCTTCAGGAGAGGCTACCACGATACAGAGCACGCTGCCCTCCGTACCACGCCTTGCCGATCTCTCGCCGCCTCTGCCGCGCTCCTCCGTGCCCGACCGAGAGATCGCGCCGCCCCACTTCCAAAGTCAAGTGCATGGCGCCGCGACTCGGGCTGTACACTCTAATACAACACGCTAAACCGTGCTGACATGTTTGAAAAAAACACCAGGCGTCTGCTCGGTCCGAGTCGCCTCGTCAAGGTTGAACCGGTTCGCCGACTTTTTCCCTCTCCGTCCTCCGCCAAACTTCACGAGAAGCGGTACAGTATCCTCGACTCGGCTCCGTTCCAAGTCGCCATGACGGCTACGATCTACTCTTTACCAACCGAGACCAAGACGCGCATCGCCGAACTGTGTCAACTACAAGACGAGCGGTTCAAAGAAGTGTTTGACGCGCTCAACACGCGCCGCCGCGCGATCCGGCCCTCCCGCGTCCCAGCTCGGCTTCAGACGACGACGAGTTCGCCGGCTTGATATACGAGACCCTCGATGACGAGACGGACAATTTCAAACTGGGACCGTTTTCGGACGGGAGATGGAACGGCAGGGATTATCCGAGGTCGCTGTCGAGCCTCTCGGGCGTTTCGAGAGAGTGGCGCGAGATTGCCATCAAGTACTTGTTCCGGGTGCGCTGCCTTTTCCCGTCCCGCGCTCTCTCTCTCTTGGTCTCTCTCGCTGACATCACCCATCACAAGGATCCAGAAAGTGACGGCGCGCCAATGCTCCAAGCCAATTTTTCTGTTCGCGATCGTCCGGCGGTACGGCCACCTCGTCCAAGAACTCAAGATCGACTACTGGCACGACTCGTGTTCGACCATGAACATCGTCTCGAGTCTCGCCCACATGCCGCTCGTGCGCAAAGTCGCCTTGCCGGCGCTCGACCTCGTCTGCGAACGGCTCGCGAAACAAGCCCGCGCGGACGACTTGCCGCTCGAGTTTGCCACGCCGGCGTACGTCGCCAGCGCTTTGAATCGCGTCTTGCACGTCGCCGAGGTGGCGACTCTCCGGGCGGGTGGCGTCCGCGAGGCGTCGTTGTTCTGCCGCGCTCCAAGCGTGACGACACTCGAGCTCGAGGCAACGAGCGAGGACCTCCCGTTCGTCCCGCGCTTGATCTGCAACTTCCTCTCCCTCCAAACACTCAAGATCTCGACCGACGCCGAAGACGACAATACGTTCCGAGATGCGGCGGCCCTCTCGTACTTTGGGCATTCGAGTCTGCGCCGACTCGAGATCTGCGACTCGACGGGCGGTCAAGGACTTTGCGAGTTTGTCCAGAATTTGGCGACCAACTTGCAAGAGCTCGATATCTCTTGGGGTCCGAGCACACCCGGGGAGATCGAGCCGTCGGACATCGGGCGCCTCGGAGGTTTCCACCTGCCGGGACTCCGAAAACTCGAGGTCCGCGGCGACTCGAAGGTGTCCGCACTGCTCATCCGGCACATCTCACCCTTGAGCTTCCCTGGCCTCCAGGAGTGCGCCTGGCATATCACCTCCCTTGATTACCGCGCGGTCTTTCCTTTGGAACTCGTTATCGCGGCGATCAGCCACCTGCGCAAACAACATCTCGAGTACGCCGTCCTGCTCAAACTCGACGTCATCCTGGATTTCCGCACTCAGACAAAAATTCTCCGAGCTGCGCTCGAGGAACTGGGCATCCCAATCGACGTCGAGCAAGGCGGCGTCTTGATCGGGGTCCAGGAGAAGCGTTGGACCGGCTGCGGTCTCCGATCTCTCGAGCCGGCGGACTTGATCTTGACGCCGAAAGGTTATCGCCTTGAGGAAAACTGGGGCGGTGAGATCGAACAGCTCGGCCACACCGTCTCGGCGTCGCTGGACCGGATCCGCGACCTCAAGGATCAAGCCGTCGCGGTCGGAGATCGAGTGCAGGTTAGCCGGATCGCGCAGGCTCTGCAGGAGGGGGAGTGGTTGTGCGTAGAGAGGCAGTGTTGAATCCGAGCCAAATTCTACAAGTACTCGCGTCTCTTTCGTTCGTGAATTTTACGCTTGCTCTTTCTTCGTGAGTCGGGAGACAAGGGTTTTCGATTCGCTTTGGACTCATGCTGTAGTCGTGAGGCGACATGTCGTTCTGAAAGGTCGAAATTAATCGGCGCAGCCTTTGTCTCGGCGCGTCGTCGTCGACGCGTCGGACTTTTTCTCCGTCGCCGCAACCTCTGCTTATCCCGCTTCAAGCGCATACTCTGGGCTTCCGTGTCGGCTTCGATAACCTGCAAGACTACGACCCTCCGAGTCACGCTCGCTGCCGCCGCTGTTGCCGCTCTCGACCTCCCGCTGCCAGCAGACAAGTTCATCGGTGAGCGTGTCAAAGGGAGACGCGGCTCTGCGCGACAAGGCGGACCGTAACGCGTACTGACGTGAGTGCAAAGACTAGGTCGACCTTCTGTCCGACTCGCCCTGAGCTCCTCAAAGCTCGCCGCGCGTCCTCGTCCTCCACAACAGCGGAACCCTCGACTCGGCTCCGTTCCATTCCACACCGACGCATCATGACGGTCAAAGCGTCGATTCACGCGTTACCGACCGAGATCAAGTCGCGGATCGCCGAGCTCTGTCAGCTGCAAGACGAGGCATTCAAGGAGGAATTCGAAGAGTTGCAGAATACCGCGCTCGAACCAGCGCGGCAGTACATCTACAACTCCGACGACGACGAAGACGATGGCGACTACGAAACCCACTACGACGAAACCGAAGTCTTCAAGATCGGGCCCTTCTCGGACAGTCGTTACGAGGACCCCGACTATCCAAAGTCGCTCATCAGCCTGTCGTGCGTCTCGAAAGAGTGGCGCGACGTTGCCGTCAAATTCTTGTTCCGGGTAAAGCTCCTCGCTTGAGTGGGATTTGTTGCGCTCTCTCGCTGACACCGCCCTTGAGAGGACACAGACAGTGCGGGGATACCGGTGCTCGCAGCCCATCTTCCGCTTGGCGATTGCCCCGCGGTACGGTCACCTCGTCAAAGACCTCAACATCGGCACCTGGCCCAGCGGCTGTTCCGCCAGCAACATCCTCTCAAGCCTCGCGTACCTGTCGCACGTGCGCACACTCACCTTGCCGGCGCTCAAGCACGTCTGCGAACAGCTCGTGAAAGAAGCCGGCGGCGGCGACTTCCCGGTCGAGTTTGCCTCTCCGGTGTACGTCGCGAGCGCTTTGCGACGCGTCACTCTGCATGCCGAGACCGTCACTCTGTACGCGCACGACGTCGGCAACACGCTGTCCGTCGTTCGCGGCTCAGGTTTAACTCGGCTAGACGTGATGCCGGAGAGCGGGGACCTGCCCGCCGTGCTCTCCGCGATCGTTGACTGCCCGAGTCTCCGTACACTCAGCATCATGACGCTCGGCGCAAGCGGCGTCTTTGGGACCGCGGCATCTCTCCCGGACCTTTCTCATCCGACCCTGCGCCGACTCGAGGTTGACAACGTACCCGAGAGCCAAGGGTTGTACGACTTCATACAACGCTTTGCTCCCAGTATCGAGGAACTCAAGGTCGAACTGAGTCGAATCCCGAGCGAGAACCCCGTCCTGCAAGACCCGAGCCGTCTCAACCTGCCCCGACTCCGACAACTCGAGGTCAGCGGCTGTTTGGCATTGACCGCGCCGCTCATACGGCACATCTCTCCTCAATCACTCCCGGCCCTCCAGATCTGCACCTGGGACATCTCCGAATCCATTGCGCGGGAGACAAGCTCGGCGTTCGTGGCACGCGTCGCCGATATAATCCGCCACCTGCGGAATCAACAAGTCGGCCGCGCCGTGCCGCTCAGGCTCAAAATCCGCGTCGAGGACGGAGAAGATCGGGCAGCGCTCAGCGCCTCATTCGATGCGCTTGGCATAGCGATCGGCGTCGAGCAGGGCGGCGGCGGCGGCCTCGTCGTCGGGTTCAAACCTTTGCCGCCACTCAAGTCCGATCCTGGCGATCTGCCGGACCTGATCTTGACGCCGAAGCTCTGTCGCACGGACGACAGCAAGGTCGATGACCTCGGCAAGATCGTCCGAGGCTCGCTGGACCGGATCCGGAACCTCGCCGATCAAGCCGTCGCCGTCGGAGACCGGTTTCAGATCAGTCGGATCGCGCACGCGCTGCAAGAGGGGGAGTGGTTGTGCGTAGAGAGGGAGTGTTAGACTCACTGCAGACCACCATTGCGCTCGAATTGCATCTTGTATATCGAGACTATATCTGCTTGCTCGCGGCGCGGGGGAAAAGAACTTGGCGAGATGTTTTCTTGATGGAGGACTTGCGGCGCTCTCTCTTTTTCCCGCGAGCCTCTTTCCGCTTCAGCAGTCGAGATTGCTGTTGTGCATGTCGCAAATATAGCAAACGAGTCTAGGTGACTATGAAAAATTCGACCTCGTGATTTTCTCGCTTTCCCGCTCCTTTGATTTCCTCGTTCCGCTCGCTCTCTTAGCTCTAGAGCCGGTGCTAGAAGGCGAGTCGACACTCTCTGGCAAACCGACTCTCGTACAGGCTTAGACTGACGCGCGCTGCCCTTGCTACGCAGCCAATCGAGCGTCTCTCTGCTCGGCTCCACCGTCGTCCGCGTGATCCCTCCGACCGGCATCTCCGAGAAACGACAAAGGACCGTAGAGGCGACGATACAGCATGCATGCCGACTTGGCCGCTCCCGAGCAGGACGCGATCAAGCCGACGCTCACCTCGCTCCCAACCGAGATCAAGATCCGGATCGCTCGGATCTGTCGGGACCAAGATCACGCCGCCCGCGACACGTTTAACGAAGCCGCTAATCGATTCGACACAGAGACAAGCCGCGGAGTCAGCGCCTACGATGACGGCGACGAGGCTCCATCTCGGTACATCAGCACCGTGGGCTCGCTTTTCTGCCTCTCGCGAGAGTGGCATGCGATTGCAGCGCCTATACGCTTCCGTGTGAGTGGGTTCTACTCAGGACATTTCCAGGGTAGAAAGAACTGACAATGCACCCCGGATACAGCGGCTGCATCTGAGCCACCTCGTAGATCCGGTCTTCCCCTACGCCATCGGACCTCGCTACGGCCGTGTTGTCCACGAAATCTATCTCGACATGTACGACGATACAGGTTCATTGCGGAACCTGATGTCGGCTCTGCCCTATTTGTCCAATCTCAAGGAGGCCCGTCTGCCTTCGGTTGACGAACTCGCGCGGCGTATGGGCGACGAGGTCGGCTTCGACTGGACGAACGCGCTGCAACTTCCGGCCGAGGCGGCATTTGCTCGCGTTATAGGGATCGCACAGCAAGTGGAGATTCCCGCCTCGGCCTACTACGACACGCTCAAGCTGTGCCGAGGTGCGAACCTCCGGAGCCTCCGAGTAGGCGTCCCCCCCCTCGCGAGACGCGACCAACTTATGTCCGCTCTCGCTGCCTGCCCGGCACTCACGGAGCTTCGTATACACTTCGAGGCGCGGGCGTCAATGCCCTTCTTTCTCAACAAGAACTTCCAGCAGTCAAAAGCGTCTCCTCCGCCTTCAACAATCCGACGTCTCACTATCCTGGCGTACGGAGCTCGTCCAGAGTTATTCGACTTTATCGGGCTGTTCTCTCCAAGCCTCACGTTTTTGCGGATCATGTTTCTCTCGGAGGGCGGCAATGGCGACGCCTCTTCGCGCGGTTCCGGAGGGTTCCCCCCTTCAACGACGTTCCCGCAGCTCGAAGAACTCGAGCTCAATGGCTGCGACAAGCACATCTCGTCATGCCTCGCCTCAGCAACCATCAACGTCATGCCTGCTCTCAAGACCTTCCTGTACGACTCGTGGGACTACTACGACAAGCTGGTGCTCCAGTACCTCCGAGACCCCGGGCTGCATGCCTTCGCCAAGGCGCGGTCGCATATCTTCCCGCCGGTCGACATTCGTATACACATGGAACAGCTTGACAATCCCGGAATCTATACCGGCTGGGTCCCGGCCGATGCCGAGATCCCGTTCCGTCGCCGGATCACCTACGGAGAATCTTGGCCTCGGAATCTCCGCTTTGTGCATCCGGATTACACTCGTACCGCTGCTTCCGATCATCCCGACTGCCAGACGACCTCCCTGCGCGACAAAGTCGAGGAGCGGCTCCAGTGGACTCGGCGGTTGGCAGACCAGGCGAAAGTCACGGGCGACGGCGTGCAGTTGATGCGGATCTTGGAGGCGCTGCAGGAGTGCGAGTGGCTGCAGGTGGAGAACATGTCTTGAGGATTCTCCTTTCCGCAATTTTCTTACTCTTGTCACGTCTCGTCATCTGGATCAAGGTCTACTTTTGACTTGATCTTCGAAACGCTGCCACCCTTGCTTCGAGTCCCCACTCTCTGGAAAGGCTACTTCTTCATGATGCTCTCAAGACTAGTCTATGTGCGGAGAGCTAGTTTTGAGAGGCAGGGGGATGGCAGAACCGGGCGTCCGTGCCACTTCCGTCGCGCGCGAGGTTGCGACCGAGTCAATCCTTAGGCCGCGCGCTCTCAATTACCGCCGCTCATCCAGACAGTCCATTTATGTGGCGAACTGTTTTGGGGCAGTGTCTCCAGCGCTACACCCGTCGTGCCCGGAACCGCCGGCTGGCAGCGCAGTGAGCCAGTTTCTTCACTCTGAGCTCGTTCTCGCATATTGTGTCTGGCTTCGGACGGCTCCCAAAGGGCGCGCTGAGGCATGAGACACTATGTCTTCAGCCGTAGAAGAGGTTCAAATGCCCGTGCGAGCCTGTAGAGAAGCCATAGCGGCGTTCTCATCCTGTTTTAAACGACTGCCGAAGCGATCTCCGGAGCGGTTTTAAGCCTCTCTTACAACACCTCGGCCACTAGGTCCATTTGCTGCTATCCAGCAGGCTAATCCTCACGCACTGCATTGTGCGAGTTTGAGCAGCTATGTAGCGATGCAGCGGACTGGTCAAAGCTTGGCTCAGGTGCTACTCCGAACAGGGCCGACCTCGACAAAGGCATTTTCACTTGTCCTCGGGAGTAGCATGCCGGTTTCCAGCCACGGTTCGGGACCTCTGTCCCTGGTCCGAAATGCCCTTGTATATCCTAACTGCGGGAGTCGGCGCCTTTTTCCCCAAACGCGCGTGTGTTCCCTGACACAGTTTTCTCATCTTAGGCCAGAACAGCGCAAGCTGCTCTTACAGGAACGCTACGTAGCTAGAAATAGCTCATGGTCCGTGTACAACCTCGCTGGGTGCTGCTAACGCTATGTCTGCGCCGATTTTGCGACTACCTTTCAAGAACGACGACCCATTCGATTTCCATCGCACCGGTACAGCGGAGCAGACTTGGACGTGTGCCAGCAACATAGGCAGATGCTCCTCGAGGTCGTACTTTGCCTGCGCTCGACGGGACAGCGACGGCGACGCTCCGCGACGCTTGGGTTTCTTCTGTTCGCCGGCAAAGCGAGCGAAGACAACCCATCACAACGTATGGCGAGCTGCCTTAGCCCGGGGATGGTCGCCACACATCACGACACGCTATCTAACTTGCACGCCTGTCCTCAGAGACCTCTAGACCCTCACAAGCGCCGCGTTCGCCTCTCGCTGGCTTCTCGCTTCCGGGCCCCTGCGCCGAGCCCACCGCTGACCCTGGCGCTTCCGGACCAGCTCCCTGACGTTCTATACACATTGATGGATTGAAGGGGCTCTTTTTCGGCGCTGGCGATTGGCTCCGGGTGCCGAAATCGCCTCCAACGCTTGCCAACGCCCGTTCTCCTTCGCCACTTTGACTTTTCGCTCCGCTCTTTTCGGGTTGGCTTGGCAAAGATTGGCAGCACAACATGTACGCTACGCTGCACCGCCATATCATCTGCGTTTGTGGTTTAGTGGTAAAATTGGGCATTGCCAGCAGCAGCCTCTTCTTCCCAGAAGCCTGTCTGAGTTGCCTAGCCCCGGGTTCGATTCCCGGCGAACGCATTTTTGCTGCTTCTGTATGGTCGCAACCCTTTTTTAAGGGTTCGATCGGAGATGAAAGAGGCGATGCCGAAAGCCTCTGGCGCCGGGTTGGCGGAATTCGGAACGTCAGGGGAAGCGTCGTCTCTTTTTGCGATCCGAAAGGGTCGCGGACGGCGTTCATACGCGCAATTTCCATCGGCGAGTCATGATGGAGGCTGAGGAGGTGGCGACAAGGTGCACGAAGCTGCTGGCGACGTAACACGAAGGGAGGTGACACTCGGTTCAGAACTCGCCTCTCGCGCCATCAGCGGGCTCTAACGCAAGCTGCGGTATGCCTTGACTACAATCTCTCGTGAGCCAAAGAGCAACTTCGTACATCCGGAGGAGGAAGTCCAATCAAATTGCGGCGACCGGCTTTACAGACCGAGACGAGCAGAAAAGATCCGCCGCACGGCGTCCGAGTCGCCGAGACTCCAGGTCGGCACGTCTGTCGCAGACTCGGCCGGAACGGTCGATGGTGCCTGCTGCGAGTCGGTGCTGGCGGAGGCCGCAGTCGCGGTGATCCCGGTCGTGGTGGCGGCTGCGCTAGTAGTCGACGAGTGCGCGAACGCGTCTCGGAAGACTTCTCGCCAGAGCATCCGCACGGGCGGCAACGTATGCGCAGGTGCGCCTTCTCCATCCGTACTGCCGAGGATCCCTCCGCCAGACTTGCGCTTGACTTGCACAGTCTGGTCGCTCGTTCGGGACGCCGATGCCGAGGCGGAGGTGCCCTTCCGCGCCGTGGGCGAGTCCGACGCTTCGCCAAAAATCTCGTCAAAGAGACGCGTGGTCCCTTCCGTCGCGAGGGGCAACCTAGACGCCGCCCCCGCACCAGCAGCGACCGACGACCGCGCTGCGCTTCCGACGAGGGCGACGGAGCCGGCACTGTCTGCCGCCGTGACAGCGAGCGAAACGTCGTCCTCGCCTGCGACGAGGGAAGGGAGCCAAAGGGCTTGCCGGACCGGATGCGGGAGGGGACGAGTTTTCGGCTTGCGAGCGGGAGAGGTGACCGGAGCAGACGGGTCGAACACATAGAGGAGAGCGGCGGGTTGCGCACCGTCCGCCGACGACGACGGAGCCGCGTCCTCGATTCCAATGAGGGTTGACGAATGCGGCTTCGGGACGAGCGCCGCAAACTCGATCGAGGTCGAGAAGGTCTCTGTGAGAGAGATCCCGGGTCAGAAACCAAATCAAAGGTCAGAAGCCGGGAGGTAAGGCTCGCTCACCTTCGAGCGTCAACAAATCCCAACAGACGGCACCGCCGCTGCCCGCACACATAATCTTGGTCCCTTCCTTGTCCGCAAAGCACAGACTCTTGGGCCTTCCGATCGCCGTCGCCGGGAACGCGTGCACGAGTTGTCCCGCATTCGCCACCGTCCAGAGCGTGACGGTCCGTTTCGCGTGCGCGACGGCAAAGAGGGACCCGTCGTGCGACCAGGCCGAGGCGACGGGTGCCGAGGAGCGGTACGAGAGCGCGGCGCGGCACTGCCAAGTGCCGTTACCACCTTCAGCAGACGACGACGAAGAAGGACCCCAGATCTTGATCTGGCCGTCGGTGGAAGTGGTGAGGAGCAAGGGAGAGACGGTCGATGGCGAGAAGGCGATCGAGGTGATCGGAGCATCGTGCGGCTTGTCGATACGAGTCGACAGGACAAAGCTGGTCGGTCCGAGGCATGTCAACGAGATGAAAGCAAAGGATCTCGGAAATGGGCGGCGAGAAACTCACCCAGGTTGACCTTCTCGCTTGCGCCAGAACTTGAGCTGCCGAACGCTCGCGAACCCTTCCTTGCTCCACGAATCGACCGTCGCCATCCAGTACTCTCCCTTGTTCCCCTGTGTCGTCTCAGGCTGCGAGAACGCAACCCTCTCCACCCGAGTCGGTTCGACCTGACCGTTCGCGCTCGCGACGCGGTTCGAGGGCGAGATTTCGAGCTCGAGGAGTTGGGCGTCCGAGGAGGGGGAGTAGAATTGGAGCGAGGAAGGGTGACCCGAGGGGAGGACGAGGGCCGACGTGGAGGGATCGACGGCGAGGGGGAGGGGCAAGTCGGGGCGACGGGTGGTCAGAGTCGGGACGCCGCGCGACGAAGAGAGGTCTGTTTACAGTTCGTCGAGAGGAGGTGAGCGAAATGAGCATCCGTTTTCTGCGGAAGCGACGAGAAAAAAAAAGAGGCAACGCCACGCACCGGATCGGAGTCCAGCGATCGTCTTGACCACCTTGAGCCTCTGACTCCCCACAAAGACGGTACTCCCGTCCCTCAACCTGACTGCCACCTGCTGTTCGCCACCCTCGGCGACATTCGATTCCAGCACCGTGAGGGCTTCGATCTCGGCGCCGAGGCGGGGCACGTATTCCTGGTGGCCGGAGTGGAGTTGCCACAGGACGAGGACGGCTTCCCTTCCGCCCGAGAGGAGGTAGGCGCCGTTCGGGGTGAAGGTGAGGGAAGAGACGGCGTGGGCGTGCCAGTGCAAGGTGGACGTGGTCGGTTCGTCGTTAATCGTCGACGACATGACCTGGTCCTCTCCATCCTCCGAGGCGGGCCGCGGCAAGACGTTGTACCAGACCCGAATCTGACCTTTTTCATTCCCCGTCGCAAACACATTCTCACTCGGATGGAACGCAATCGCCGTCATCTGTTCCCCTTCCTTTTCACTCAGCGGCGCCTCGACGCTCTTGGTGAAGCCTTTGTTGAGTTGGGCGGTTTGGCACAGGTGGACGTGCGAAGGGGTGAGGGAGGCGAGGATCGAGCCGGAGGGGGAGAGCGCGAGGGCTCGGACGCGCCGGGGGACGGCGAGGCGGACTCGGCGTGCGGGGGGGACAGGAGTCGAAGGCGAGGCGGGGATCGCCGAGGTGGAGGTCGAGGTCGAGGCGCTTGCGTCGGCTGTAGCTACAGAGCGCGCTGCACGAAGGCTGACGACGTACACTCCGGCGAGGACGTCGTCCGACTGGGCTGCATCGCCCTCGACGGCGGAGGTGGTGGCTTTGCCCTTTCCGATCGCCGCCTCCACAGCAGTCGTCGTCGACGCATGCTGCTCCGAAGAAGCTGCGAGCGCGACAAACAGCTGGTCCGGCAAGTGTGGGCTCGCCGTGGCGTGGACGACGGGCGCTCCGAGTTCCAACGTGCGGAGCAACTTGCCCTCGACATAGTCCCAGATGCGGATGCGGCCGTCGCTCGAACCGACGACGAGTTGTCGCGGGTTGGAGGGGGAGAGCAAGACTGCAGTGACGGTTGCGCGGGTCAAGAGGCCCTCCGAAGCGGAGGTTGCGGTGGGAGGGATCGAGAGGGTCGAGACGAGTTCGGTGGAGCGGACCGAGTAGATGCGGACTGCGGCTCCCGACGCGATGAAGCAGTACCTGCGTTCGTGTGTGTATCCCCGTCAGTTCACAAAGGCTCCTACTACGCTCAAGCAGGGCACTCGCACTTACGCCAAGTCGGGAGTAAAGACGACGGGGACGGTGCGGTAGTTTGACGCGTCGGTCAACGCGAGCCAGTCGAGCGCGTCTGCGAGCGGGGGCACCGTCGTCGACTGTACGCTGCCATCCTTCTCGTCGTGGTTCGCGTGCTCGTTCGCGTCGTCGTCGTGCGTCTGCTGCTGCTGCTGGCGGATCAATTTGCGCTCCTTCTGAGTCGGCCTCGAGCGGTTCAGCTTGGCGTTGAGGGCCGCCTGCGCAGGCAACACAGTCGCCATTGTCTCTCTCTGCTCCGCTACCACGCTGCACGCGTGCCTTGTTTGCTATAGCTGCAGGGACGAGTCGGGCGAGATCTGAGCTTGTGCTTGCTCGCTGGCGGTGAGATGACGTGGCACTCGCTCGTTCAGCGCCAGCTTCAACGCAAGCAGTCGAAAGTGGAGGCAGTCTGAGTTCGATCAGCCGATTCGCCATCTCCCTACACTCTCGAGCACATCCAGAGCAGCGTGCGAGCAGGAGGGTCAGACAGCTCGGAGCAGATGGCGGGTCTGCTGCTGCCCGCGAAACTGCAACAACCTTTGACCGACTTCGTGCGCCCTCCCCTCCTCTCCTCGATTTCACTCAACATCCCCGTCCCCGTGACCTCACACGCACCTGCACGCCCGCAGAGACTCGCAGAGAAGCTGGGACAGGGTGCTTTCGGATCGGTCTACAAGGTGCGCCGCCCGGGACTTGCTCCGGTGGGGGGCCTGAACTCGATCGACTGGGTCATGCTGATCCTCTCTCGCTCTTCTTGTACATGCGCAAACGCAGGCGCTCAACTGTGAGGCTCATGCTGGGAACAGGCTGAGGGTACAGCACCGGAACTGAGATGGACACAGAACGCAGGGACGACCGGGGAGACATGCGCCGTCAAGAAGGTCAGTCGGCCGACTATCCTCGAGACTACCTATCGCAGCATGGAGCGCTCTCCCGGGACTGTCTTTCGCTGTCATAGAATTCGGTCGATATCTGATTGACACCGGATTCCGTTTGTGCAGATCGACTTGTCGCGAATTCCGGAAGGGGACTTGCCAGAGATTATGGTCCGTTTCCGGTTCTCTCTGCTCTAGCATGCCGCCAACCCGCTCACACCGAGCCTTGATCTACAGTCCGAGATCGACCTGCTCAAGAATCTGCACCGTGAGGACCCCTCCGGGTACCTCTCTCCCAAAAAAACCCGAAGCGCTCGTGCTGATCCCTTCAACCCGTCCACCTCCTCCGCAGATCCCAACATTGTCCAGTACCGAGGCTACCACCGCACCGCCTCCTCGCTCTACATCGTCCTCGAATACTGCGAGAACGGTTCCCTCGCCGCGTTGGTCCGCAAATTCGGGAGGATCCCCGAATCGCTCGTCGGGTTGTACGTCCTCCAGGTCTTGCACGGGTTGCAGTACCTCCACGAGCAAGGCGTGATTCATCGAGATATCAAGGGGAGTAACATCCTCGCGACCAAAGAGGGCAGCATCAAGCGTGCGTTTCTTGTCTCTTTCCGGGACCTTTATGTTTCGGATCCGGCGAATGGACCTCACGAATGCTGGTCGGGACCTACAGTGGCCGACTTTGGCGTCGCGACTCGAGTCACCGGTAGCAGTAGCACGACGAACAACTCGGACGCCCAGATGGCCGTCGTCGGATCTCCGTACTGGATGGCGCCCGAAGTCGTCGACCAATCCGCCGGCGCCTCCCCCGCCTCGGACATCTGGTCCCTCGGCGCGCTCGTCATCGAACTCTTGACCTCCAAACCCCCTTACCACTTCCTCGATCCGATGCCAGCCTTGTTCCGCATCGTGGCGGACGAGGACGGCCCTCCGGTACCGGAAGGGGCGAGCGGGGTCGTGCGCGATTTCTTGGGGCAGTGTTTTCAGAAGGATCCGAGGTTGAGGGTGACGGCGAAGAAGTTGTTGAGGCATCCGTGGATGGTGGTGGCGAGGAAACAGGCCGAACGACAACGACGAGAGGTCGAGTCGAGGAGGCAGATGGCGACGGCGACGGATGACGGGTCCGAAACTGTGTCGTTTGATTCGACGACGAGTGAGGAAGAAGCTGGCGGAGGAGCGCAAGAGGTCCGCGGCAAGTCGTCGGCGGCGGCGCGGACGAGGGTCGCTATCGGAAGCAGGTACGAAGACGAAGTGGCCAAAGTTCAAGAGTTCAACCAAGCTCTCCAAGGTGCGTGCGGATCGCCAATTCGTTTCGTTTTGGCCGCCGCGCTGATGTCGCGAGCAACTCCGGATTAGCTGCCGCGCCTCCTTTACCGCTCCCCGCTTCCCGTCCCGCTCGAAATGGCAACCTGCCGACAAAGCAGCGGACGCCGACAGACGAGAATGTTGACCCCGTTGTTGCAACTGCGACGAGCGCATCTCGCCCGCATCGGTTCAAGCTCGCGCCCGCGCCTGTCCTCCGCTCTACTCAGTCGCGAATTCCGGATCCGACTTGCTCGACTTTCTCCTCCTCGGGCGATGCTGAGTTGCAAGTGAAAGGCAGGAGGGAAGGGGGAGACGATGGAGATCAGAGCGCGTGGGACAGCGACTTTGAGGAGGAAGGGGTAACGATCCGACCTCGGAATCCAATCGGCGCGGCGCCTTCCCATCTGACATCAGATGCGAATCGGAACGCTACTCTCCGAGACGCTGGTCTGAACAACCGGACGCGCCGAAGAACGAACTCTCGGAGTCTGGCGGATTTGGAGGAAGGGGACGGGGAGGAAGATTACTCGGACCTGGTTCAGGACGAGAAGGACGCGGACGTGCTGCAGAGTCGTATCAAGGAGTACCAGGTGAGTCATATCCTCCTCGAATGACTGAAGGGCTTGGGATGGATCTCCGCTAATCGAATCGTGCGTGTGCTTGGCGACCAAGGCCCGCGCTCGAGTTCGACCGCAGCTCCTCCGTCCGTCAGATCTCGTCGGGTCTCTTCCTGATCAACTACTCGGTCGAGATCCGAGATCTAGACTAAACTCGTTCGCGGAGGAGGAAGATGAGGAGGAGGATTGGGAGAATGAGCTGGTCGAGGGATTTAGAGGAAACGGTGCGTTGTCTCGTTCTCTCTGAAGGCTTCGAGACTTCAGCGTTCTGACGTGACGGGTCAACTCCTTTTAGGTATCCAAGCTATTCCGTCACGCCAATACGCAGCAGACGATTCCCTCGACGCAGCCACGCCGTCGCCGGGGTTGAACTCGCCGCATATTGCAAGTCCCGCACGGGTGAGTCGGGCGGACCAATCCTCAAGTACCGGAATGCAGGCGCTCATATGTCCCTCTACAGATGGAAGACACCGACTCGGACGAAGAAGACCCCTTCGCAGCTGTCGAGGCGGAAGAGCTTGGCAATGGTGGCGGTAGCGACGATGATCTCGCACCCGAAGCGCTCGCGCGCGACCAACTCGCTCGACAGGCTGCACTCGTCACCGATCTTGTCTCAAGAATCGAGCGGGAGGACTGGCGCGAAGGGGGCGAAGGGAAGAGGGCGGCGTTACAGCTGGTACGTACGGGGCGAAGATCCCTTGCGCCTTGCGCCGCGTGGACATCGGTCCCCCTTGACGCTACAAGCGCTTAATCGAGGAACGCTTCAATATGTACAGATGCCGCTCCTCGAGCGATCGGAAGAAGCTCGCACCGCGTTCGTCAAGGCGCACGGCATGCTGGTCGTGCTCGAAGCGCTGCGGATCGCGTCCCAGCGGGAGCATGTCGCCGTGTTGCTGCGGGTCGCCAATCTGGTCAGCACTTTACAGGTCTTCAGCTCAGTGAATTGGTACTGATACGCCGTTTGCGCAGGTCGTTGGTGCAGACGGCAATGCGCTGGAAAAGCTTGCGGTGAGTCTGCCGAACTAGGACAGGACTGGTGCAAACTGGTAACTGAGTTCTGCTCGCTGACTATGCGCACGTGACAGCTCGTCGGCGGATGCCCCGTCATCACAGCCTTCTCTTCGCGGCGTTACTCTCGCGAGATCCGCCTCGAAGCTGCACTCTTTATCGGCGCAATGTGCCGGACTTCGCTCCTCACCGTGAGTTTTGCGATCTCCTTTAGAGTGCGCGTGATCCGTAATTCTGACCTCGCATGTTGAACTTGACAGCTTCAGATGTTCGTGTCCGCCCAAGGCTTGCGCATCTTGGTCGAGATGCTCGAAGAGCGCTGTAGGTCGACGTTTCGCTTTTTTGGAAGAGACCGCGTAGGCTGATCACATCCTCCTTCACAGACGACAGAGACAAAGATCTGGTTTGGATGGCGATCGATGGCCTGTGCCGCGTGTTTGAGATGGAGGTACGTTTGAGCAAACGCGCGAGGAGGCGAGGGAATCTGACCCCGACACCGCGCAGGGTCCCACACCTCGGAGCGACATCTGCCGGGTACTCGTCGCCGAGGGACTCCTCGACCCGCTCTCGACTGCGCTCCTGAGCCTGTGTGCGGACGATGACGAGCTCGCCATCAGCGCCAAAATCAAGACAGTCCGACTCCTACTCACCTTGTCCCAGTCTGATCACAAGGCCAAGGAGGCGATTGCACAGCGGCGGATCATTTCGCGTGCGTACCGTCTCTCATTTGAGGCCAGACACATCCAAGCTTGTCAGAGGCACTGACTCCTAGATTCCCCCTCGCCAGGCCTCGTCTCCGCCGTCAAGCTTCTCGACTCAGAGGCGCTCGTCGGAGTGCTCAAATCGATCAAGAATGTCTCGATGGTGGCGGCCACCCTCGATGCCTTGCAGAGCGCCGGCGTCATCGAGATGCTCGCCCGGATCCTCGCTACTCCCGTATCGGGCAGATTGGCGGCGGTACGTACCGTGCTCGTTCTTTGCGCGTGTTGTAACCCGTGTTGACTCTTCTTGCCGCACGCAGGAACTCCAAAACCCGGCTGTCAACACGCTGTTCAATCTATGCCGCTTGAGCAAGTCGCGACAAGATGCAGCAGCTGCAGCGGGGGTCATCCCGCTTCTGCAGAAGATTGTCCACGACAACTCCCCGCTCAAACAGTTTGCACTCCCGATCCTTTGCGATTTCGCGCATGCCAGTAGAGCTTGCCGCCGACGGTCAGCTCAACGCCCGGTGCACCACCCAGGAATCGGCGCTGACTTTGTGCGAGCTTGCAGACTGTGGGCCCACGACGGCGTCGCTTTCTACGTCCGATTGCTGAAAGACCCGTTCTGGGTCAATCCCGCTCTCGAAGCCGTCGCTGCTTGGTGCGTCTCCCTTCGCTTCGAGAGCGCGTGAGTACATATCGCTTACGAATCTGGCTACAGGCTTCAAGAAGAGCCGACTCGCGTCGAAGCTTCCTTACTCGAGCCGACCGCTATCGAAGCCTTGGTCAATGTGGTATGCAAGACTCGAACAGCTGTCTTTGAAAACCTTGTCGAGCCCCTTCACAAGGTAGGCATGTCTCTCAGAGGGGAGGCAGCTCCTCATTCTTCGCTAACTTGATTGTACCACCCGTCTCGTTCCCGACAGCTCGTCCGCTGCTCGACGGCTCTGGCCGCTCAGCTCGCGACCCAACCCGACTTGATGAAGCGCGTCGTCGAACGGATCGAGCGCGCTTCGCGAACCGTCATCCGGCTCAGTCTCCTCCGACTCGCCAAGACGCTCTTCGACTCGCTCGCGCGCCGCCCCCGCGACCGCGACAAGGCGGTCCAGGTCCTTTCTGCTCCGGTCAAGCGACTCGCGAGCGAAGAGGCCGGCCCGGTGCTCGTGCGCGAGCTCGCCAAGACGTTGCAGGACGAGTTTGGCTCGAAGCAGAACCAGCTCCGTCGCGGCGGCCTTTCGCGCAGAGCGGCATCCATCTCGGAGGATATCTCACACCTGCTAAGCCGTTCGCCACCGCTTCCGCCACCATCGCCCTCTCCGTCTTTCGCCGTCACGACCTCGTCGAGCGACGGGCTTGTACGCTCTCGAACATATCTCCGTCGCCGCTGAGGGTGTCTTTATTCCCCTCTCTCCAAACATATACATGTATCGCGATTTTAGCTGCTCCTGTTGTTGATGCAACCTCGTTCAGTCTGCCCACCTTGACCCTGCAAGGGCTGGCCCTCCGGTCTGGGCGGAAGCTTCCCTCCACGGTGGGAAAGGAAACGAGCTTGCGAAAGTTGCGATGCAGAGGAACGTCACGGAAATATCTCTAGGATCTAGCTTCGCCTTCTATGACTCGCCCTTGACCGGCGTCTGCGCCCCGCTGACGGGTGTCCCATCAGCCCTTGGCGAATCCGCAACCCCGTCATCGTTCGCTTCCCGCCTCCTAGCCGCCTCGAACGCCTCCTCCCGAATCTTCAAATTCGCTTCCCGCTCCCGATCGCTCTTCTCCTTGTTCTCGTCCCGCCTCGCCATCCTCGCTCGGCCTCTGCCCGCCGCCCACCGCGCATTTAACACTTCGGGGAGTTCGGCCCGTTGCCGCGACAAGAGGGGCGAGTACGACGTCGTCCTGATGTGGTGACCCGCTCCGAGGGGAGTGTACCGCACGCGCGGGTCTTCTTCCACCTTGTTGTTGTTGTTGTCCGCCGACGAGGGTGGCGCGAGGAACGCGTACGAAGCGAGGTGGTGCTTCAAGGCGATCGATTTCAGTCGCGCTTCGAGGTACGTCTCGCGCATCTCGAGGTACTGCTTCCGGAACGTCTCGTTCGGGTCGACCGGTTGCCGTTCCCGACCGTTGTGATCCAGGTAGGTCGACACCGAACCGTTGACGTCTCCTGGTCTCGGGACGTTGTCGGTCCGCCATGTAAACTCGTGCGAGTTGAAGCCGCATTGCCACAGGATCAAGGGGAGATCGGACGCGATCTGGTAACCCGGTTTGCGATCGAGCACCTCGACCTCCTCGGCCTCGGTTGGTCCTCCTGCGCCGCCGCCGATGGGAGCATAGTCCGGGTTCGTGGAGGAGTAGATCGAGGTCGAGACGGTGTGAGGGGTGCGGTCCGAGGTCCACAGGAGGCGGTCGACGATCGAGGGAGGTTCGAGCCGGGCGCCGACGAGGAAGAGGATCGCGACGATGTGGCGGACTTGGTTGTAGAGCTGCGTGTGGGGTGTAAGTTTGGGGCAGTGAGTCAACAAGACTTTTACGCAGACAGGAACGCTCCGGTGTCGCTTCGCGGCACCGGGCTTTAAATCCTGGCAGCGAGAACAGCCAGACCGCTGACTCACGAATGCGCCGCCTCGCAGGTTGAGGACAAACATGTCGTCGCCTTCGCCCTCGAGGGGGTCGATTGTCGCGCTGATGACGGTCCGGACATGGATCGGGAGCTGTTTCGGCGGGTCGACCTTGCAAAAGTTTCGGAAATCGTGCTCGCCGACCAACCTCCTGACCGCATCCTTCATCAACTCGACGTCCAACTCGAGTCCGTGCCAATTGACCCGGGCGAGTCGGTCCTTCCAATCGGGCGAGGCATGTTCAGGGTACAACCCCGCAGCTTTGTACGCGGCGCCAAAGTCGAAGCGGGTCGCGAGGAGGGCGTGCGCGGGCGAGGTCGAGAAAAAGTACTTGTAGTGGCGCCAGATGCACGAGTACCGGGACGAGAAGGTGGCCGAGACGGGGGACCAGGCGTGGATCCGGATCGACGGCGGGAGGTGTTTGTTCAGGAGGGTCACGTAGGGGATCTCGACGTCGTTGCGAGCTTTTGGAGGAGGCCGTTGTGGCGAGGACGACGAGGAGGTGGAAGTCTCGCTGTCGGAGCGAGCGCGTTCTCGGGAAGGGGATCTCGAGCGAGCGTGCCGCCTTCCCTCGACGGAATCGGGGTCGAGTTCTCTCCCTCGGAGGAGCATCGGGTCGTCGAGGTCGCTCCTGACCCACAAGTTGACGACCTGTGCGGACGAGCTGACTCCGGCATCGGTCCTGCCGCACCTCTCGAAGCCGCAGCCGAAGCCTTCGCCTTCGTCGATCGGTTCGATCAACCTGGCCTTTTCGAGCGCGGCGAGCAAGGTGCCTTCGACGGTCGGGAGGGGAGTGTAGACCCCTTTGGGTTGGTAGGCGAGTCCGGAGTAGGCCCAGCCCTCGTAGGAGAAGAGGAGGGCGACATGGCGCTTGGGAGCGTTGGCGAGCGAAGGCGGCAGCGGACCGTTCTCTTGCTCCTTGCGGGCGAGCATCTTTCTCATCCGCTTGTTGAGCTTGATGTCCTCCTTCCCTTTGCCTTTGCCCTTGTCCGGGCCCTGCTCCTGTTCGTCGAGGTCGAGTTTGGCGATGAGCGCTTCGAGGTTCTTGAGCTGGGCGACGAGGCGCGCGCGGTCCGGCTTGGCCGGGGCGGCGGCGGCGGAGGTGGCTCTAGTCGGGGACAGCATCCTCGCCCACAGCCTCGCGAGCATCCACTCGGCGAAAAAGTCTAGACAGAGCAGAGCCGAGAGAGGTGAATACCGAGTTTGTAATGCGTGTAATGGGAAGCATTTGTAATTCGCTGCTGCTTCCGCGTGATTCAGAGCTCAGCTCACCCTTAGACTCGTAAGGCTCCCGAGTATAGACACGAGCATGGCCCCTTCTCTGTGGCGCAGACCGGGCACCAAGACGTACACGCTCGTCCACCGGTCGCAGCGAGACCCGCTCATCAACGACCCGAACGCGACCGACCGCGTCCTCAAGCTCGTCGACAAGTCAAACAGGGTGCGCGCTCGCGTTCTCGTCACTGGACTGTGTGGGGGACAAGCTGACGTGCGTGTACGTGGGCAGAAGCACCGCGATGGCGCTACCTCCTACGCCGGCGATGAGGAGGACGAGGATGCGCGCGCCGCCGTCGCTCTCGACTTGGACGACGCCGACGACGCCAAGCTCGCTCAGGGGGACGCAGCCGCGTACGGCATCTTTTACGACGACGCAGACGACTACGACTACCTCCAGCATCTGAGGCCCGTCGGCGGCGACGGCGCCACCAAGCAGGGCGCAGTCGGAGACGCCTTTTTCGTAGAGGCGCCCGACTCGAAGAACCAAAAGGGAGGAGGCAAGGGCGGAAAGGGCAAAGCCAAGGATGCGCTCGCTGGGTTCGAATTGTCCGAAGCGGCCCTCGCGCGTCACGAAGCCGGACGAACGACGGCCGCCACTCCGTTCGAAATGCCCGAAGACGTCCTGCCGTCGCACCCGCTCGACGAAGTCTCGTATGCCGAATTGACCACCTCGCGCGTCGAACCGGGCGGCCTCAGGCCCGAGTTGGACCCTTCGATCCGAGAAGTGCTCGAAGCGTTGGACGACGATGCGTACGCTGAAGGTGAAGAGGACGACGAGGACGCGTTCTGGGACGGGGTCCTCAGCGGAGGTCAAGTCGGAGGTGTTGAAGAGCAGGAATGGGAGGACGACGAGGAGGGCGCGAACGAGGTGCCAGAGTTGGTGGTGGCGGCGCAGCAAGGGGTGGAGAACCTCGCGATTCGCGATGATGATGACGCAGAAGAGGGCAGCTGGGCCGCCGTCAAGCACTTCAAAGCCGCCAACGGAGGAGGGGCCAACGTCGGCTCGGATGACGAGGAAGACTATGCGTCCGAAGGCGGCGACACGATTGCCGACTTGCGGAGCACGCTCGCCAAGACCAAGCGCCCCGTTCGGAAAGCGAGCGGGAGCGCGATGGGCTCGGCGTTCTCCATGTCTAGTTCGAGCATGTTTAGGAATGACGGACTCCGAACACTCGACGACCGGTTCGATCAGGTGCGTTTACAGCAGTTTTTGAAAGCCGCCTTCTTTTCTTTTCCCGCCTGACTGACCCCCCACATCATGGCTCGCACAGATCGAAAAGATGTACGAGGAAGACTCGGACGACTCGTGGGGCGGCCCCGGCTCGGATGCCGAGCACGAGCACGGTTCCGACTGCGAGCACGACCACGGCCACGGTGCGGCGCCGGCGAGCGCCGAACCGCAAGGCGAGCAGCGCGCCGCGCTCGAGGCGATCCTGGACGACTTTCTCCAAAAGTACGAAGTCATCGGCGGCAAGTACCGACCTCAACTCGAAGGGACCGGCGACGACAAGGTCTCTCGATTGGACCGGTTACGGAACGAGTTGGCCAATCTGAACCTCGACGCGGGTGAGGATGAGGAAGCGGTTGCGAGGAGGACGGAGAAGGAACGGATTCTGGCGATTGTTGAGCGGCAGTATGACGAGGAGGCGAATCGGACTCGGAAGGGGGGCAAGGACAATAGGATACAGGGGGTTACGATCATCGAGGACAATTACCGCGACCGGTGGGATTGCGAGACCGTTCTCAGTGCGTTGCTCTTCACTCTCTCTCTCCGGAGTACTGCTGCGTGCGCACCGCTGACTCCTCCCGCTGCCTTCCAGGCACGTACTCGAACCTGTCGAACCACCCGCGGATGCTCCGCCTGCGCGACGTGCGCGGCCCCAAGCCGGCCAAGATTACGATCGATCCCAAGACGGGATTCCCGCTCGTCGATGGCAAGAGTGTGCTTGAGCCGCGCGGAGGGGACGACACCATCATGGAGGAGGAGGACGAGGAAGAAGAAGAGGAGGAGGAGTTTGGTGAGTCTCGCCCGGATATGACCCTGGTTCCTCTCGATGGCACTGACTCTGTGCTGCTGCTCTGCGCGATCGCTGCAGTCATCCGCGAAGTGATCAAGCGCCCTCGAACCGAAACCGCCGAAGAGAAAAAGGCCCGCAAAGCCGCCGTCAAAGCCGAGCGAGCGGTCCGCCGCGAGGAGAAGAAGGGCACCAAGGAGGCGTTCAACTCCGAGACGAAGCGGCAGAAGCGCGTGCAGGGACGGCGGGTTGCCGATGGTGGGGCGGCCGATATCAAGTCGGGGATGGAGGGAGTCAGGCGGTTGGCTTGATCCCCCGCAGCTGCGCCTTCTTGTCTTCCTTATCTCTTCCCCCACCCCATATGGCCTCCCTCTCTCTGGCGCTTCCTGCTCATGACACGCTTTTGGCTAGACGGTACACGAGTGTTGTTGTTTCTGATTAACGGTGATTCTTTGCAAGCTTCTCGCGCTCGTCTCCCTCGACGTTGACTTCCCAGCCACATGCCCTCCCGAAAGCTACTTGCCCTCGTTTTGTCCGGCCTCGACCTGATCCTTGTCCTCTCCGGCCTGGCTCTGGCCTTCAGCCACCGTCGCGGCTGCGAGGCGAATCTGAGATGGTCAGCTTGAGTGACGAATCGAGGTTCCCTTGTGCCGGCAGCAGGCCGTAAGATGGCCCAGCTAGAAAGCAGAGGGTCTTCTGTGATGGAGAAGGAGTGTTGTTTGTGGACATACCTTCGGACCTGGATCCGGGACCTCCTTGACCACGATCGGTCCCGACCACGGCGCCGTCGTCGTTCGACTTGTCACGCGTCTCGGACGAGCTCGGAAGAGGCGGGGCTGTGTTCAACGCGGATAGAAGCTGTCAGTCCGGAAGCCGGGAGAAAGCTGGTGCAGAGGCGTTCTCCCGAGACAGCTGCGGAAGGAGAGGGCAGAGTTACACACCAGGGATGATGATATCGGAGACTGGACCGCATGCTTCACGGGTCCCCTCAGCCAACATCATCCTGCCGACAACCGAATCACGCACCCTCTCGGGCGGAATCAGGCGGGTCTCTCCATCCTCGTCGATGACCACCTGCGGCGGATAGTCCCACAGGGGCGCTACAGTTGCGGACCTGGTCAGCAAGATCGAGCACGACTCTCGGACTCGGCAGGATCAAAGACGTACAGTTCTCGTCCCTCGGAAACTCCTCAAGCGCAGGATAATCCGGAAAGCCAGCGATGTTTGTCGCGCGACGCATAAGGCCCTCGTAACGCCTGCGGTAACGAGGATTGGTGTTCGACGTGGCCATCGCGTGGACACGGCGCAGGTGCTCGGCCGAGGCGGTGAGGTCGTCGAGCCTCCAGAGTCCGAGCGCTGCGACCAGATGCAGCATGGCCTCGAAAGTCGGCTGGCCGTTCAGAAAGGAACCCGGGTCGTCCTTATCGCGCAACTCGTCAATCGCGGTCTCGACCGCCTCCGCAACCTCTTCCCCTTCGCCGTCCCTCACGTCTCTGAGCAACTCGTCGATGTAACCGAGCTCGACGCGGTAGAGCGGTGAGTTCTGTGGTGCGCGGTCCGGCGTGCGACGGAGTGGTCAGCGTCGACGGGCCAGACAGCGGAGTCACGGGGAACTGTGCCACTCACCCAGGGCTGCCGCGCACCATCGGCACGATCGTCATCTGGAGTGGCCATGCTGTCGATCACTAGTCGCGGGCTGCTGTACAGAGCAATTGCAGCGGGTTCGAGCTGAGATCAAAGTGGGCCCCCACCAGAGGCGGCGAGGCGGTGCCAAGTCGAGTCTCGCCGTACGGGACTTCGGGGCGGACGGACAGAGGCCAACTAAACAGTCGTTGGGCTTACAGCGTATTGTACTGGAGGTGCGCGGGAGGAGCCCGGAGACGTCCGATCGAATGAGTGGAGGGAAAGAAAGGATCGCGACCAAGCTGGAGAATCACGTGAACGGCAAGCGCTGCGAGGAGTCGAGCAGCGCGCAGGGGCACGCCTCCAACCCCTTCCGAGCGACCAGCTAAGCTTTATATCATCTGGAAAAATTCCTTCCAGGCGCAGATTGCTCCCAGATCTGTAGTGGTAAAGTGAAATGACTTGGTCATCGGATCGCCGTCTCGCAGCCTGAGGACGACGCAGCTGCTTGCGCTACCACCAGCTCAGCAGACTCGCTCGCGGCGTCACGCTCGCCTGCGGACGTGAGTTCAAGACGCTCCGTGGAAGCCCTATGAACTGATGTTAGCATGATAGCCCTATGGATAGGAGGCGGAACCGGGAAAACCCAACGCCGCGCCCTCGTGTTTGAGAAGGCCTGGTGAAACTCGATGAAACCGCGACTGAAATTATATGGGAGTGTATGTAGAACTACAGATATGTGACGTAACACCCGAGACATCCAAGTGAAGCAGAATCTGTATGCGCGAGCAAGGCGAAACAACAAGTGCAGCGCGAGACTGGAGCGAAGAAAAAGTCGGTGACGGGGGAAAACGAGAGGGGCAGGCGGTTTAGACGTGCTCCGTAGCGAGCTTGTCATCGCCGACAGCGATCTTGGCGTCCTCGAGGTGACGGACGTCGCCTCCGACTTTGCCGGCCTCGGCGGCAAAGGTAGTCGTCGGGCGCCACTTGGCCGAGTTGCGCGGGTTGGTCTCGGAAAGCATCTGATCGACCTGCTCGAGCGAGAGACCCTTGGTCTCGGGGACGAGGAAGTAGGCGTAGACGAAGCAGCAAGTGCAGAGTCCGCCCCAGATGAAGAAGACGGACGAGCGGAGGTTGCCCTGGCAATTTCGAAAAAAAGAAATTGGAGAGATCGTCAGCGCCGGCGGTGCGGATGGCTAGGGAGTGTAGGATAGCAAAGTACGCACCTTGTCCTCTCCGACCATGTACGGGGTGATGACGGAAATGATGGTGTTCCAAAGCCAGTTCGAGGCGGTCGAGAGGGCGACGCCGCGCGATCGGATCGGAAGCGGGAAGATCTCGCCAATAAGGACCCACGCACCCGGGCCCCACGTCGAGGCGAAAAAGAAGATGTAGATACAGATAAAGGCGACTTGCGAATTCACGGCGGAGACGTTGTTGGCGATGGTGGCGCCGGCGGCATCGAGATGCGTCTTGTTGAAGCCGACCGTCACGCCGACGATAGCGACGATGAACTGGCAGATGAGCATGCCGAAGGCGCCCCAAATGAGGAGAGGGCGGCGACCGAAGCGCTCGACGGTGTAGAACGAAATCGGGGTCGAGCCGACGTTGACGATCTGTGGATGCGCAACACGTTAGGACGAGCTCGGGTGACCGTAGTGAATGTACAAGACTCGCCGTGAAGGCCATGCTAGTCAAGAAAACGTTCTTGACGGCGCCGGTCGACTGGAGGAAGGGAGTCCTGAAAACCGGTGGCAACGGCAGCCGAAGGTCAGTTCGTCGTTCAAGCGGCTCGAACTCTGTAGAAGTATTGGACTTGCGAGTAGTAAAACACGAAATTCACGCCAGTCCATTGTTGCATCATCTGGAGCGAAGTGCCGAGGATCGTGCGACGGAGATTCGAGCTGGCGTCGAAGAGCGAACCAGTGAAGCAGGCTGCGTACGACGAGAACCAGCCAGTCGCGGGAATCGCACGCGCCTCGTACTCAGCGTTGGCGACAATCTCGGCGAGCTCGAGCTCGATGTAGTGCGACGTAGGGGGCTGGCCGCGGAGACGGACGAGGGTGTCGCGCGCCTTGTCGAGCTTGCCGCGCTTGACGTAGAAACGCGGCGAGTCGGGGAGGAAGAAGAGACCGACAGCAAGGATGATGGCCCAGGCGAACTATAGAAGTACGCCAGTCAGCATCGAAAGCGGAATGGGACGATGAAAGAGGGAATTTCGGAGGACGGACCTGGATACCGATCGGGATGCGGTAAGCACCCGAGTCGGTGCGCTTCTGAGTGTAGTTGTCGACGATAGAGCCAAGCATAAGGCCGATCGTGATGCAGAACTCTGCGGTGCGGCGAGATGAGGTCAGCGCGGGCGTTCGATCGGACCTTTTCTTTTCCGACTTATGAAAAACTTACGGTAACCGGAGACGAGGGCGCCTCGGACCTTCTTCGGGCAGATTTCAGACTGTGTATGGCGCCGTGAAGGAAGAGACGAAGCGTATCGGACAGGAACAGGAAGAGGGGATTCGGGCGGAGGGTTAAGAAGTCAGCGCTGACCAAGGAAACGAAATCCCGAGAGACCGAACGCACCATGTAGAGGATGATGATGGCCGAGACGAAACCGACACCAAATCCTGCGATGAGACGACCAACGACGATGGTGGCAAGCGCCGAGGCCGCGAACATCTGGACGACGACTCCGGCGGAATAGATCGCGCAGCCAGCGATGATGGTAGGTCGACGACCGACGCGGTCGGCAATGTCACCAGCGAGGAGAGCACCGAAGAAGGTGCCGGCGGACAGGATCGAGACAATGAGGGAAGTGTGAGATGAGGAGATGGCCTTGGACCCGGCGCCCTCGATGGCGTCGATGAAGACTTGCGAGCCGAGGACACCGTTGATGTAACCCGAATCATAACCGAAGAAGATACCTCCGAAGGCGGCGAAGGCGCAACTGCGAGGGGGTCATGTGAGCAAGAAGACTCGCCGCGGCCCGGAAACCGCGAAAACTCACAGGAGATACGCCTTTATAGTGACGGGAGCCTCGATGGCGTTAACGTCGGCTGTGCCCTGAAGCTGGACCATGCTGAGCCGACTTTGTAGCGGTATTCGGGGACGAAAAGACGAAAGAGGAGCTTGATGGGAGGCGTCGCCCTATTGTTGCTTGTTGTTGCTGCTGCGCGACGAGTCGCTATAGGTCCTCTTGCGGTTTCGGAGTCGAGCTTGCCTTCTCGGCGTTCGACGTTCGCGAGCAAGGAGAGTGAGGGACAGCGAAAGAAGGGAAGCAGGAAAGCCGGAGTCGACCGGAGGCGGACCTCCAGAAGGGGCCTGTGCGTCCGGCTGGACTCCCCGCCGTCGGGCACCAGGTTCTCCGTACACGAGGCGAGCGTTGACCATGCGGGGCTAATTTGGGACCTCGCCCAAATCGATGGCGCAGCAATGTCAGCCAATCAGAAAGGGTCATGAAGTCGGGTGGGACCAGATCGATTAATGGGCTCCGTGGGCGCTCTGTACGGTCTCCAGCCTTCTCCAGATTCGGAAGCATAGAGCCCGGAGCCGACCCATGCATAAGTTATGGTCGAGCTTGCGAGCCAGACCTGGGCAGCGATGAGAGGACTTTGAACGGCGGATGTGGCAATACATCTGACTGCGCGTTTCGGGCAATCCCATCTGTTCGCTGGGCTTTTGCTCACCGTCTGCGTATGCTTGCGACGATTCGACGAAGCCCCTTCGAAGAACAATCGGCGTGTTCGCCGGCCGAGTGGAGTTCCTCGATCACTTTGTTCGCTCATTTGATGAGCCACGCGTGGCTGCTGATGAGATCCTCGAAGTGGAGGGCAGAGCGCTCTGCCGATCCGGCTCGAAGTCGGAACTTGCAAGGCTGGATGCGCCGCGGCCTCACACTCGGGAGCTCCGGCGACTCGGACGCGACCTAAAGATAGGTTACAAGAAGAGCCGCAGACGCAGGGGGGGCCATCAGGAAGCTGATGTCGAGATGCATCAGGAGCGTGGGCGCGACGAAATCGATACAGCGAACCGGCGTAGAGACCGTGCGGCTCCAGCAAACGGCATGGCGAAAGCGTGCAAGCTGTGCAGAATCCAGATCCTGATGCAGCGTCGAGATGAGCGTGGTGGACCGTCGATGGCCTTCTCGTGAGCCAGCGCGCGCGCACGAAGGCTCACAGACCGCGATCAAAGATGAGAGTGATGGACTGATCCAGCGATGGGCCGATTAAGCGTGAGCCCGAAAATCTGCGTGGCGGCCACGCTCCCGCCGAGGAACGACCAGCTGTCGACCGCCGAGCGCCGCCGACCGGAGACGAAAATCCGAAAGCGATTACGTCACAATAGACCTCGTTGGCGAGCTTGTCGTCGTCGACGACGACTTTGGCGTCCTCCAGGTGGCCAACATGCTGCCAACCTCGGCGGTCACAGTCGTGGTTGGGACGTCGCCGATTCGCCGCTTCGCGCGGGACATTAATTGGTCTCGCTGAGCATCTGGTCGACCTGCTCGAGCGAGCGGCCCTTGGTGGGAGGCATGCGTAGACGACGGGTCTGTGTCGGCTAATGAACATGGCAAAGTAAGAGCTCCGTGAGTGCCTTCGGCTGCCGGAACGAGCGGCCGAACCTCGACCAGCTCAGCTACATAGAACCCGAGCTGGCGTACATCTCGGCTGCAGCCGTCGCACATGAGCGCAGTTGCAAAAGGCGCGCAAAGGCTCGAGACGAGGTATACATAGCTGGCCTCTTCCAAAGCGGCGTGCAGGTTACGAGCGAGCAGGGAGATCACGTCGGCATTCATAGCGGTGAAGCTGGTCGCACGGCGATTCGCTGTGCTGACAAGTCGCGGCAGTCTTACGTATACGGGATCGATGGATCTGTATCCGCCGATGGAAGAATCGTCAGCCGGCGAACGCTCGAGTGCGAACATCGGAGCGGGTCCAGGGAGGACGTCTCAGCGGCTGTTGGACGTCACCGGGGCGGCAACCTCTCGCCGGATGAAGCAAAGCACGCGGTTGACAGGATTGTGCGGAGCATCTTTGGTCGGCTGGCAGAAGCTGGTCCGCCGCCGTAGACCGTGGGTGGTGCAAGGTCGATACTGCTGCCAACTGCCGAAAGGGTCGGTGCTCTTGGCCAGCGGAATTCGAGGCCAGCTCGCTTGGCGGGAGGCGAACGCAGTTGGCGTCGCTCTAGCCAGTACTGATCGTGAGCCCTTTACGGACCATAGCGTCGCTCAGAAGCGGGCAGTTTTGGCGGAGAGGAACCTGCGCTTCTGCTCTCTCTCTCTCTGCCCGCGCACCTTGTGGACATCCGGGTCGATGGGAGGATGCTCGATTCAGACAGCGACCTCGAGATTGTCGAACCGACTCGCCCGTCCGCTGTAGCGCGATCGGTCTTGCTCCACCCCACCTCGCCGTCCGCTGCCGATCCGAACCTCGAGCCGCGTCCGTCGCAGCCCGTCGCCTCTTCGAGCAAGGCGCCGTACACGGCAGGAGCATGGGCACCCAAGTCCAGCGACAAGCAGCCGAGCAGCAGCAAGGGCAAAGGGCGCGCCGACGTGATCGTCCTCTCGAGCGACGACGATGAAGACGACCAAGACGAGCCGCTCGTGGTGGTGAGTACTCCCTGCTAGAGCTTGCAGCGCACACTACTTTCTATACTCACCAAGTACCGACCAGCAGCACCGCAGGCCGCCTCGCGCATCGCTGCCTTCCCTACCCACGGTTCCCTCGACCGCGAAACCGAAACCGTCGTTCCGCCGGCATTCGCTCGCCCATCCGAAACCGGTGCCAAAAAGTGTACACGCGCTTTCACGCCCAAATGGAGACGACAGCAGCGATTCGTCCGAGCCGGATCCGCTGGCGATGCGGCCGTCTTCGTCGCCGTCGAAATCCTCGCCGGGCAAGAAAAAGAAGAAGAAAGATCGAACGGCGGCCCCCACAGACGAGGCGGATAAGAAAGGGAGGGACAAGAAGACCATTGGGGCGCAGGGCTCGGCGCGACTAGGGCACATCGCGGCTAGAAAGAGCACTCTCGGTCGACCACCCCGGGCGGCCGATTCGCTCCCAAGTCCGTCAGGCGCAAAGGCCTCCTCGTGGTCATCTTCTTCTGCTGTGTCAACAGCCGCACCATCATCGACGGCGGCGAAGTTCAAGCCACAATCCTCTACGGCAGACGCGGCGCAGCAAGAAGGAGGAGGAGACAAGCCGAAAGTCTCTCGACCGGAAGCGGCGCCGAACAAGCGCGGACCGGCTCGCAAAAGCAGTCTCGGTCGTCCAGCCGCAACCGTGCTTGCGTCCGCAGAGGCCGATTCGGTTGCGACTCCGACCCCGACAGGCGCAAAAGAGTCGTCGTCGTTGCCACCGCAACAGCCGGCGGCTTCAAAACCCTCGAAAAGCTCCTTCCCAGCCGAGACGCGTGACAACGCCAAAGTCCGGCCGTCATCGTCGTCGTCGTCGTCCTCAGCAGCAGCAGCAGTGGCGTCAACAAAGGCGGCACCAACAAGTCAGCCTCGCTCACTAACCTCTCCCAAGCCATCCGACGCTGGCCTCGCTTCTTCGGTCTCGGAGCGTGGACCGCCTTCCTCCTCCTCCTCAGCAGCAGCAGCAGCTCATTACAGCGCCGGCGCGCCACCAAAGCCGCCATCGAGGCTCCCCGCCTCGGTCGCGAATGCGCCGCCTCCTTCCGCACGACGTCCGAAAATGCCTCCCCTCGTCGCCGCCGGGGCGAGCGCCCAAGGTTCGAAAGCGTCTCCGGAGGAGAAGACGCCCTCGTCCGTCGACGCCGGGCGCGGTTCTTCGACTTTGAACGCGAAGGAGGCGGAACAGCCAAAGCGGCCCCTGCCGACGTCGACTGCCTCGTCGTCTTCGATTGGGCAAAAGAGCTCTTCTGGCGCGGAAACGGCAGCTCGTTCGACGCCGCCGCCGCTCACCACCAAGCTCGACACCTCGACCGCCAGCAAGTCCCCTTCCGGCTCGCGCTTATCTGAAGCGGTGCGCAATCGGTCGCCGCTGAGAGCCGCCTCGAAGGGCGCGTCGCCAGCGCGATCGAGCTCGAATGTGAACATGGACATGGACGTGGATGCTCGTCCCGAGTCAGCTCAGACGACTGAGCCCGTCGTCTCGCAAAAGGAGGCCGCGCCGTTGTCGACCTCGCAAACCCAAATGGACGACTCTGATTCCGACATCGAGTTTATCACTCCAATTCCGAAACCGGCACCGGTAGCGAGTCATGCCGCTCCAGTCGCGTCAAAAGAGGACGGGCTCGCTCGCGTTGACGATGTCAAGACTGGTGCGGCTCGCGAGGTCGAGGTCGAGGCCGGCAGGCCCGCGGTCGAGAGCTTGACACAGGCAATTACGCATGCTCATCTCGATGACATGGGCAAGGATGCGGACATGGATGCTGAGAAGGCGGGGGAGGACGACCGGGCGGAAGATGAGAAGCACGCGGCTGGTGCTCTTTCGGACGACCGTGACGGCGAAGACGTCGAGATGGCCGACGTCGACGGCAACATTCAGGCCGGGACCGACCTCGCACCTGAGAGCCGCTCGGACAAGTCGGACAGTGTCGACACCGCTCAATCGAAGACGTCGTCCTCGCTTGAGGGAGGAATCGCCGCAGCAGCGCCTGCCGCGCCGTCAGCTGCCGATGCGGAACTAGCTGCGCAGCCGAAGCAGACGCAAGCCGACCGCGTTGAGGGTGGCAAAACGCCTGCAGCGGGTCTTTCTCCGTCTAAGGGAGACGCCATTCCTGGAACACAAGACGTGACGATGCGAGACGTGCCGCTCGTCAGGCGAGACCTCGAGCGAATTGCTTCCCCTGCGAACTCGACTTCGTCTCCTCCTCACACGCCAGCGCCTGGCGACTCTTCGGTGCCGAATCGGCGGGTCTACGGCCGCGGACACAAATCGACGGGCGGTCGTCCGGTCAAGAAGGGTGTCAATCGGCTTCGGGCCGTCGAGTCGGAGGAGTCTGCAGCCGATCCGGTCGAAGCGAGCGCACGGGCTTTCAAAACTCTCGCCGTCGCCAAGCAATCGGTCACGAGTGTTGCCCCGCCGCGATTGCGAGAAGAAAGCGATATGGCCGAAGCGTCCGACAACAACGAGATGGAGGGCACGTCATCGGCGTCCGACTCGTCCGGAAGCTCGTCGTTCCGTCTCCAACAAGCTCTACTCCCCAATCATCCGCCAAGTCGGGCGACGGACGCGCTCACGGAATCCGACAGAAACTCTCCGGCTTTCAAGACCCCTCTCACATCGGAGGTCGCGCGCTTTAGCCAGCATCCGAAAGGGCGGGACCAGAGCACGCTCGAAACGACTTTGGAACTCGAGCGCCGCGATGATTTCGTTGGTCCGAGGTCCCGCCGTCAAGACTATTCCGATCTCCAAGGTCAGGACAGCTCGGCGTCGTCGACCACTACAGAGAAGAGGCACAAGCACGGCGGCATTGGACGAAAATCGTCCGGACCGTGGGACCGACGCAAGTCGCAGCACAAAACCCTCGACTCCGTTGTCCCGCTCGGCCGATCTGACGCCATCCCCTCTTCGGACCCTCCTAAGCAAGCGTCTCTTCCGATGGAGCTTGACGAGAAGACTGACTCGGGGAGCGTAATCGAGCGCCTGCCGAAGAGCTCCGTCGTCGATCGGCCTCTCAAGCGCGAACGCGCGGCAGCGGCTGATTCGGCACAATTCGGCCCTGCCTGGGCGATCATGGCAAGTCTCGCTTCCCTTCGATGCCTACGACACGACATGTTCGAAAACAAGCAGCCCGCTGACCACATCCGCACTACTTCAGTTGCAGAAAATGCACGAGAGCAAATTGCCGCTCTTGCTTATGCCCGCCGATATCGACCCGGATGATCCAGACGTCCTCGACGAGCAAAGAGACCTGATCCGAAAGGTACTATTCCAGCTCCGCAAGCCCTGTCGATTGCAAGGTCGCCGCCGACTAATGCCTATATCATGGCCCGCAGTTCAAGCACGAGCAGAAGCTCGAACAACCGTGGGCGCGGCAGATCGCCGGTCCGAGCTACGACTTTTTGGACGAGTTCCGCACCGACATTCAGGATACCGTCAATCGTCGTGAGGCAAAGTGGGCCAAGCTGCATCCGGACGAGTTGCCGATCCGGAGCAGCTACAAGGTCATGTTCGAGCAAATGATTCTCGAAGCGCTCGCCGCCGAGTACGGCCCGGCAGATCCTGCGTCGCGGCCCCAGATACGAGTCTGTCCACCGAAGGATCTTCCGCGCGAGGCCATGTCATCTCCACCCTTCGACTTCATTTACACCAATCGGTAAGTTGCAACAACCTCGCTCTCTCGGCAGCAAATCCACTGACGGTGCACGCGATAAAACAGAGTGGTCTACGACGACGATATCGTTCCAGTCCAGGCGCCGGGGTGCGGCTGCGAGGGCAACTGCGATACGCCGGCGAACCGCAAGACTTGCTCGTGTCTCGCTCGCCAGATCGAGGCTTGCAAGACCAAGGCCAAGGGGACGGACCGCTCGGACCATCAAGACTTTGCTTACGATCGGGCGGGAAAGCTGAAGCCAGCAGTTTTCGATACCCTCGACGAGGTCATGTGAGCCCGAGGGTCTCTTTTTTTTGGTTGGGCATTTCCGGGCTGACAATCTCGGCTGCTGCAGCGAGTGCAACTCGCAATGCGGCTGCGGACCTGAATGCATCAATCGGGTATGCTCAGAGACAGATGTCCGTCTGGACGACTATATCTAAAGCTGCGCGCGAGATTTACAGGTCGTCGGCAAACGCCAAGGCATCAGCGTCGACCTATTCTGGACGGGGATCGCCGGCTGGGGTGAGTTTCTGAAATGTCTTCACGCCTGCGCGACTCAATCGAACTGACTCTAGCGCTGCAGGCGCGAGACTTCCGACGAGTTATCCGAGCACGCCCTTGCGTCGAGGCTACTCGCAACGGGTGATTCAGAAAGGAGAGCCGCTCGCAGTCTACGCCGGTGAGCCGAGGGTTGTCATGCAGCGCTGTGTGATGGGGTGACTGACTAAGACGGCCCCTGCGCAGGCGAACTCATGCGGTGCAAGGATGCATACGAGCGCGAAGAGTGAGTCGTTTTCCGATGACGAGTGAAGAAGGTTGCGGCGCCTTACGCATGCTTGCATTCTCAGCAACGTCTACTCGCGCATTCACCGCAACTACATCTTTGATCTCGACGCATGGACGGGTACGGCGCACGCAGCAGAACGACGGGTAATGGGGGAGCAGTTCCGTGCTGACTTGTCTTCGCGCGCAGTGCTCGAAGACATCGAGAGCCTCCTCCCATCGAGCCAAACGAAGAAGGTAGCAGAACAGGCTCCGCCGATTGACGCTCAGACGGCGAGCACGCATCGCAGTACCGGCACCAAGGGACGCGCGAAAGGCAAACGGCTGGCGGAGGAAAAACCGTTCGTTCAACCAGACGAGCCTGAAGACTCGGGGGCAAAGGCGCTCTTTTCCATCGACGCGTTCAGCCTCGGCAATGTGAGTTGTGCTTTCTCCAGACCCGCGTTCGCGATGCTTGCTCTCATGGCTGACTCCTCGCTCGCGCACTTACAGTGGACGCGTTTCTGCAACCACGTCTGCACGGACTGGAATGTCAGCATTCGACCGGTCTACGTCGACGAAGCGGACGTCGCACGCCCCCTCTTTGTGTACTTTGCGCGGCGCGACATTCAGGTGAGCCTGGTCGGAGGGGCTATCCCCGACTTTGCCGACCGCCGCGCCGCTGACCACTGACTCAATGGTCTCTTGTACTGTCGTCCAGCCCGGAGAGGAAATCACCATCACCTACTTTGGTGGCGAGGAAGAGCCTTCGCCGCGCGCGGTAGGACTCACCAATGCGGAATGGAAACGCTGTGCCGACGAGGCTCGGAACAATGCGCCAAAGTCGCAGCGCTGCTACTGTGAGTTTTCCCTTCGTCGCAATCCGATCACGCGCCGCTTGTTGCTGACCTGCACGTATGACTTGACTCAGGCGGAAAGAAATTCTGCCGTGGTCGCATGTTTAGCGTGCCCGACCAGACAATGTTTTGGGACGTCGAGTAATATTTCGGGGCGTTGGCTGGGTGCCTGCGTTTTTAGTTCTTTGTTGTTGATACGAGCTTGGCATTGCATGCAATAGTACATTCCAGGTCTTTGACGGGATCGTAGTCGGCGCTGCCACGACATCGATTTTCTCTCTCGCTTTCAGGCGCTCTTTGCGGCATTACAAGTCCGAGGCTGTCTCGTCTCTACCGCGTACAAGCCGTTGCCTAGCGAGAGACCCAGCGCTCAGTTTGCTTGTCCCAAACGCCAGCGCCGCTCAGCTCCCTCAAACACGCCATGGCGACGTACTATTCAGCTGCCGCACCCGGCACCTTGTCACTCGACCCCAACATGGCGTTCTACGCGGCAGAGCAGCCGTCGTTCTACTCGAACCGTCCGTCTATGGACCCGAACGGCCGACCAGACATCTCTGGCGCGATCGGAGGCGGCAACGGCGCAAACTCGGCGTCGGGCGGGATGAACACGCCCGTCTTTGGAGGCCAAATCGTCGTCCAGAACTGGTGGAACGCGTTCACGCCGTGGACGGGGATGGAAGGAGAGCCTCCACTACTGCAAGGTGCGTTCCCGAAAGCCAGCGAGGAGGGGCCGAGTCGCTCTGGTCTCTGTACTTCCCTCTCGACGAGAGTTCGCTAATTATTGCATACCGTTCGCAGAACTCGGGATCAACTTTGACCATATCCTGCAGAAATCTCTGACAGTGCTCAACCCGTTGCGCACCGTCGACCCGCACATCATGGACGACGCAGACTTGGCAGGACCGCTGCTGTTCTGCCTGATCTTTGCCTCGTTCCTTCTCCTCGTGAGTTCGGGCGCGCTCGCTCCGTTCCTTCTTGTTCGATGCAGAGCAGCCACTCATTCCTCCGGTACTGGCAAAACAGTCCGGCAAGCCGCAATTCTCCTACATCTACGGTGTCGCCTTGATCGGCTCGGCGTCAATGTACGCCCTTCTGAATCTCATGTCCGCGAGTGGCATCAACGCATACCGCACGGCGTCCGTCCTCGGCTACTGCATGATCCCTCTCGTCTTCTTGAGCATGTTCTCAGTGGTCGCCAGCCTCGAGTGAGTACCCGTCCCCCGTTCGCGTCGCTCCGTTCGCGTCGCTAGACGGCCCGGACTTGCACTCGACGGCACTGACCCCTCGCTTCATTTTTTATTCAGCGGTATGATCGGCTACATGCTTTCGGCGGCCAGCGTCGTGTGGTCGTCATACGCGGCATCATCAATCTTTGCCACCATCTTGCAATTATCCCATCAGCGCTTCCTCGTCGCGTACCCGGTCGGCCTTCTGTAAGTCGCTCTTCGTGGCTAGCTCACAATCGCTCCACGGAATGCACTGACTCGTCAATTGATCTCGCCTCTAGGTACTCCGCTTTCAGTCTGTTCATCTTCGAGGTCAAAAAACAGTAGTGCTCCGTTGGCCAATGTACCTTTACTCGATAAACAATATGTACTTCGTGCTGCGGGGGTTTATACATCATGCGAGGGTGGGATGCGGGTGGGAATAGAACACACAAGGATAGGATAGGGAGGTGAGATCGCCATGAAGGCGCGAACAAGCGATCATCGCGCATCGAGGGCGTCCTGCAAGGTGTACACGGTGTCGAGGATCGCGCGCAGAGACTTGCCGCCTTTGACGAGCCACGAGTCGAACGGACCCTCCTTGCCGACCGTCTTTTGCATGTCCGCCTCGTTCGACAAGCCAGTCAACGCGATGATGTGGCACCGCGGCCAGCCGCGCTCGGCCTCGAGTTTCCGCATGGCTTTTGAGGCGGCGATCCCGTCCAGTCGCGGCATCTGAACGTCGGCCAGGAAGAGATTGAATGAACCGTTGCCGGCTGCGAAAAGTTCCAGCGCCTCCTGGCCATCTTCCGCGGCGGAGAACGGAATGCCCTGTCCAGAACAGCCACCGTCAGTCCTCTGATCCAGTCTCGAGCCGGAGTATTGGCTCACCTTGCCGGTCAGAAGCTTGATCAGGATGTTCCGGCTGATCGGGTTGTCTTCGGCGATCAAGACGCGGAAGTTTGGTTGCTCCGGTTCCGGTTTCTTCTGGCCATCTGCCGCGGGCGACACGGGCGACGCAGGTTGGAGTGGGTCTTGCATCGGCACGGCAGTTCCGTTCGGAGTCGTGACGGCGTTCGAGAAAGTCAACTTGGCCACGTCGACGACGAGGGCTTCTTCATCCGCCCTCTCGCTTGCTTGTCGGGCGAGGGACGGTCGCAGAGGCCTCGCGGATGGTGGCGCATTTCGTAACGATTCTTGCGTAGAATTCACGGTGGTCTCGAAGTCCATCACCGAGACGCTCGTCGATGCAGCTGCGCTGCGTTCCGGGATCATCTGAGCCAGCTCGGTCGAGATATTGCGTTCAGTGATCCCTCGCGGGCTTCTCTCCATGTGTAGCGATCGTTCCGTCGAGTTTGCGACGATCACGTCGAGAGGTACAGATATGATCATGGTGGTCCCGACGCCAAGGCGAGACGTCACGTCGAGCTTGCCGCCCATGCGTCGGACAATCGAGTCGACAACTGGAGAGCAGAAACATGTCAGTTCTGGGATTGAAGCACATCAGGTGAAGGCGAGAGGATCTTACTGGAAAGTCCGAGGCCAGCGCCCGAGCTAAGGTATGGGGAGCGGAGTGAGCAGAGGCGTTTCGAGCTTGAGGAACAAAAGGCGGGACTCACACGAACGGATCCGCCTGTACAAAAGGCGTGAGATATTTGCGATCCCGAACAAAGTCATCCGCCATACCGATCCCGGTGTCGGCGACGGTGAAGGTAATGAGGCGTCGCTCGACTTCCTCTTCGAGCGGAGGCGAGTACCGCAGGGGTGGGGCCGAGGGAATGAGGCCGGCGTCACGCAGGGTGATTTTGACAGTACCGGCGCGGGTGAACTTGAGCGAATTGCCGACGACGTTGAGCAGACATCTGCGCAGGCAGAGCAAGATCGCCGTCAGCGTCGGCTCCGTATAAGAAGAAACTGAAGGGGACTCTTGACTCACCGCTTCAGTCCTCCGACGTCCGCCATAGCCCGCCACCCGGTATCGCGCTCCTCCACTTCGAGGATGAGGTCGACCTTGTCTTGTGCATTCCGCGCGTGGTAGTGATCGACGTCGGCGGTGACCACGTCGACCCGCCGTTTACGCACCCAGACTGACTTCGTGACGCCTTCGACGAGGGAATGCAGATCCGTCGGTGTAAGAGCTCGCATCTGCTGCGCAGCGAGTTCGTTCGCCGAAAGGGCGCTCGTGTTGTTGAGCTTGGAGAAATCGAGGGTGTCGTTGAGGACGTCGGAGAGGGACTCGAGGCAGACGTCTGCTGCATCGAGGAGCGGCGCAAGCTTTCGGAGCTCCTGCGGCGATGCGAATTCGCGGATGAGGTCGATCTGGGAAGTGCAACCGTGGAGGGGTGTTCGGAGTTCGTGCGAGACGTGGCCGACGAAGCGCAGCTTGGCCTGATCCGCTTCGATGGCCCGTTGGCGCAGCATGGATCCGACCACGATGGCGCCTACCGAAGCAACGAATTGACGATCCACGGGTTCCTGTGAAGAAGAAGGACTCGGTTCAGAGGCGCGGCGACCGCTGGCGCGACTTTAGGAGACAGCTGTCAACGTACGAATGTGAACCATTTCTCGCTGCTTGTGAGGATGATGAGCAAGATAGGCGTTCCGTCGTTGTCGAGTACTGGTACCGCTATAGATGCGGTCGTGTTGCTTGCCTCCAAGATGCCATGCGTTGCGAAGGCAGTCGCCTCGGCTGTCGACTCTTCAGGCGACCCTGCTCCACACTATCCAAACTCCCGGAACCTCAGTACGAGTATCGACACAGGCGCATCAAGCGAAAAGAATTAGACTCACGGCGTAGTATGTTTGGAGGGTTGCATCCGTGGCGCTCGCGAGAGCGTCGGCATCTTCTTCCGATCTCGCCCAGTCGACGTCCCCCTCCGAGCTGAGGACGGTGACGTATCCGCGGTCGTCCAAGTTCGAGACCCAGCTCTCCGGCGACAGCGTGTTGGACGAGCGCTGCCGTCGACGACCGCGGACGGTAGACGCCCGAGAGAACCCTGGCCTGGTCCCGCGCGAGTCCGACGCTGCGTCGTCATCCTCAGAGGTCACCATGACACCGGACTGGTCGGTGATGGGCAGTACCGCGGGCGGTTTCTTCGCCTGAAAGGCCCGCAAGTCGAGGATCGCAGCGGAGCCGGCGTGCGTAAGATTCCGGATCTCGCGAACGGCGGTTCGGTACACGTCTCCGCTGCTGAATTGCTTGTCACGCGACCCGGTCTGCGCTTCGTACGGCTGGGCTGGCAGCACCAACGCCTGGCGGAGGAAGCGACCGACAAAGTCGGCTTGCTGCGCTTCTTGCTCGCGCCGCCGCTGCTCGTAACCGCGTTGAAACTCGAGCGAAATCATGTCGGCAAAGTCGGTCAAGATCTCTCGATCTTCGGCCGAGAACGACTCGGGAGACCGGGGAACCGGGTCGATCAGGCAAACAGCCCCCGACGCCAGAGTCTCCGGCAGAGTGCGCTCCGAGCGAGCGATCCCCGCCTGTCGTGGTCCGGACCTGTGCTTCGCGACCGGCAGGTTGACGTTCGCGGCGGCGTAGAAGGCGACTCCTCCGCCGTTCCCGACTACGTACGGGCTGCCCTGGAACCGCCAGTCGCGGTCCGCATCTCCGACCAGGAAAACCGCCTTCGGGTCCCTATAAGACGCCAGCATCGCGTGCTGTCCGGGGGTGAAAAATGATGTGAGAATTCTTGACGCAGACTTGAAATCCTGGCGCGATGAACGCACGGTGCAAAAGGCCGGCTCGAGAGTAAGGGGACGTGGCGGCACATCGAGTCCGGGCTCTTCGCCTCCCCAGCCTTTCTCGGCGCCGAGGACCTGGTGATCGTCGAAGGTGAGCGAAATTACGACCGTCTTGGTCTTGAAGTACGCCTTTGCGATTGCGCAGATCCGGTCGATCGCGCGCCGCCGGACGGGCTGGTCGAGTCCGTACTTGTGCGCGAGCCGTAACCGCTCTTCCTCGAACGGTCCTGGCGGCGCCGGAAAGTGACCCTTTTTCCGGTAAAAGTCGAGCAGAGTCGCGGCGGTGATGGCGCTCATCGAGGGCAGAGAAGACGTTGACGTGCGGGTGGTGGAGGAGCAAGACCGGACCGACGACCTCGACGGCGATTCGGACAGGCCCGGCGACGCGACGAGCGGGTCATCGGGTGCGCGACCTTCGAGTATGGCGCGGATACTGGATGGCGGCGCTGGTGCACGGTCGCTCGGACCGGCAGTCCCGACCCTGTACCGCTCGAGCCAGTCGACGAACGACTCTTCCTCGTCCTGTGCCGCCGCTTCTTCCTCCGCCTCGTCTCCGTCACTCTCCCGACCGTTCTTTCCGCCATCTGTAGACCTCCCGTTCGTATCCGGTTCAATCAGAACGGCGGCAGAGTGCGAAATCGGAGCGGCTCGTTGGTGCGGCAATTCGCTGCTGCTGTCGGCGATCTCTCGACTGTGCCCTGCTCCGTTCGACATCCGCTGGACTGGCGGCGGCGAATAGTCACCGTTGCTGGTAGCAGTGGTGGATTCCCGCCGCCTCGTTGGCTCGTCGGCCATGCGAACTGGCGGCGATCCTTTCGCTGACCGAAAAAAAGTTGGTCTGACACGAGCGAACGAGAGCGGAGGCTGGTCGAGTCGTGATGATGGACAGGTAGACGGACTATATACGGGCCTGTCGACTTGGGCCTCTCTAGCGCAGCATGTGTATGTGCGTATGTGACTGTTCGATCCCACCCCTGTAAACAGGAACCCGCGACCGCGTCAGCTGGGCCTCGCCTCGAGCTCCAGACCGATGGTTCTCCCGAAGCTGGGCGGTCCGCGAACTTCGCGGTGTTGAGATGAGACTTGCTTCGGTCACGTGCGGTGAAGTTGGGACGCCATCGTGTTTTGCGCTTTCACGCGCCGTCGCGTCGCCTGTCAGGCGCCTCTTCCCCTCGTCACGCGATATTGCTCTCCGCTTCCACACGGGCAGGCTTGCAGGTATCGCTCCGTACGGCATGCTCACTGTGCAGCCCGAATCTGGCGGGTCCAGAACCGGCACCGAAACCGCTGCCCAGCGCAAGCTGCTCGACTCGCTCGCCGAATCGTTCGCTCGCTCAAAGCGCGCCGTCGTCCTCGTCGGCGCAGGCATCAGCACCAATGCAGGCATTCCGGTGAGTAGGACCGCGATTTATGTGCCAGATGTGTGCGCGTTTCCTGATATCCGTGCGACTTTGCCCTGCAGGACTTCCGCTCGGCCGGAACAGGTCTTTACGCTCGCTCAGCCGCATCCACAACCGCCTCGTCTTCGCGCGCCAAGAGCCTCAAGGGAGCCGACATGTTCAACGCAGCCGTGTACGCGTCGCCCGAGACCGCGAGCGAGCACCTGCGCTTCCTCGCCGACTTCAAAAACTCGCTGGACGTGATCGTCGACAAATGCAATGCCGCGCAGCGCCCGGCGACCGACACGCACGATTTTATGCGACTCCTCAAGAAGCGCAACAAGCTCCTTCGCGTCTACACGCAGAACATTGACGGCCTCGAAGGGATCGAGACGGGCTTGAACCGGGTTCCTCTCGGCGGGACGACCCCGGTCGACGTGGACTCGGACTTGGACAAGGCGGGACCGTCTTCGGCGGTCAAAGGCAAGGGAAAAGCCCGCGCAAAAGTCGACGGCGACTATGTGCAACTGCACGGCACGCTCCGGACCGTCCGCTGCACGTCGTGCGCGTTCGTCCGCAACTGGAACGAGGACGATCACGAGGCTTTTGCGGATGGCAGCGTTGGGTCTTGTCCCGCGTGCGAACGAAAAGGTCAGCTCTCGTCCATCAACCGTCAAGTTCAATGCGACTGACTCTTGTTCCGACCCACGCAGCTTCGATTCGCTCCGCGCGCGGCCAGCGCTCTCTCTCTTCGCTCGGCAAGGCCTTCCTCCGACCCGCCATCACCCTCTATGACGAATCCCCTCCTGGTTCTTCCGCCTTCGAGATCGGCGACCTCGCCCTCGCCGACGCTGACCCAAAACGCGGCGCCGACCTCATGCTGGTCATGGGCACGAGTTTGCGGATCCCGGGCTTCAAGGCGCTTGTGAAACAGTTCGCCAAGACGGTCAAAGCTCGTGGGGGAAGCTGCATACTGGTCAACCGCGACGAGATGACTTCCAAGTCAGAATGGAAGACCGTCTTTGACTACGAGGGTGAGCTCGTCTTGTACCCATGCCAGCAAGTGTTCCTGCTGACGAGGGAACTTACGCAGTCGTGATGGACTCGGATGCGTTTGTTCGGCGCATGCTCGACGGCTGGAAGCGCACCCGCCCGCGAGACTGGTCTGGTCAGCAAAAGACCCTCGGCGAGATGTTTTCTACGCAGAAGAAAATCAAGTACGGAGACGGTGAGCACAAATCCCGACTCTGGTCCAGTGTGCGTCGGTGAATCTGACCCGTGTCCCTTCGTGCAGGTCAAAAATCGACACCAAAGAAGCGCGAGCCGCTCGCCGAGCTTTCGACCAATGTGGCGCCCCCTCGCTCGTTGCACAACTCGCAGCTGACGACGCCGCCTCGGTCTACGCGCAAGCGCACACGGACTGCGTCCTTCGTCGCCTCAGACGACGACGACAGCGACGGCGACGGCGGCGAAGTTTACGCGGCAAGTCGCGACTCCCCGCGGCGCAAATCCTCGGCGACGTCAACTCCCTCGAGGCGCTCTCCTCGCGCTCCGATCTCGCCGCAGTCTCTCGCAAAAGACATTGGGTCACGTCCGCTCCCGCCTCTCCCTTCGGCCGTATCTCCCGGTCGCAATACCCTTAACTCGAGAAAGACGCGCGACTTCACGGACGACCTCATGCTCGGAATTCCCTACATCAACATACCTAAACCTCGCGCTCTTCATCCAGCACAAGTCTCAAAGCCGAACACCCGAGCCGCCGTCAGCGCCGCCGCAGGCCTCTCTCGCCCCTTCAAAATCCCGCGCATGAGTCGTGATGCGACGCCAACTCCCGCCGTGCAGTCCGCTCCTCCGGCGTGGCATGTGGAGTAGCAGCAGGGCCTCGTTATTTTGCATATGCTTAAAATCCCCGTGACTCGTATAACTACTTGCCGTGCCTTTAGAGTTCGGCGAGTTGCGAGACGAAGCTGGTTCGAGCATTTCAGGACAGCTCAGATCGCCCATGACCGTACGTCCTGACTATCCCAGTCGCCCTCCCAGATCGTCGGATCCGCTTCGGCCTGTTCCTCCACCAAATCCTGCCCAAATTTGGGCTTCGCCTTCCGTTCTCCGTAGAAATCGTCGTCCTCTTCCTCGTCGGCCATCTGTTCCTCGAGCGCAGTCCCGGCAGCAGTGTCGAGCGACTCGAGACACGTCGCGTCGAGCTCGATACGCAGGCTGTGCGACGCCGATGGCGCGAGCAGTCGGCCATATTTGAGCGAGACGGACGGCATGAAAGTTGTCGTATCCAGCTCGAGCACCTGTAGCTGAACGTCAGAGAAATCCTCCAGCGCGGTGGAAGGAGAATACGCTCACCTTGGTGGCCACGAAATCGCCGGGTGCAGCATCAGAAGCGAGGACGCGAGGGAAGCTGTCCCACCGAGCCTCCACGCTGGAGGCACTGAGCTTCTCGGCCGCTGGCGTACGCCCGTGTGGCTTATCGGCCGCCGAGGTGCTTCCGTATGGCTGATGTGTCGGAGTAGTCGAAGTAGTTTCCGAAGCCGCAGTTGTCTGGGCGTGCGCACTTGTGCCGGGGACTCTCAGGCCGACTCCGGGCTGCCAGTGTTTATCCTCGACGTTGACCTTGGTGACGAAGACGTGAGGCGGTAGGTCGGAGCGTTTACTCGGAACTGTGAAGGACGGAGGGCGCTTTTCACCCTTCGAGATCGGCGTAACAGATGCCGGTGCCGTATCAGAAAAGGGTGCGGCTCGGGTCGGCTGGTCACCAGCGTCATCAGGATACGTCACATTCGGCGATTTCGGTCGGTACTCTGGACTTTGGTCGCCGCGCGTGCCCGCGAAGTAGGCTCGGCTGTCGGCTGCAGCGGGCTGGGGGGCGGTGAAGAAGCCTGACGTCTGCGAGTTGTTTGGCTTGCGACCTCCGCCGGCGCCAATGAAGGAGCGTCCCGGTTCGCCGCCAGTCGCGAGCGGTGTCCTTGGTCGAGGCGGAGTTTCCTGGTCGCGCGGCTGCATCGCCTTCGATTTGGAGGAAGTCGTGTCGAAACCGCTGTACGGATCGCGGGCACTGCCTGCGGTCTTGGGCGCCGGCACCTGCGCCACCAGTCTTTGTTCCGCAGACGTCACGGTTTTATCGGCATGAGCCGCATCGGTCGCTGCACGGTCCGAGACGACCGCCGTGGAAGCCTGATCGCGTGCGCGCGCTTTGCGCAGAATCCGTTTCCGCAGGTTCCTCTTCTGCGTTCGCCTCTTTCCGGCGCCGGGTGGGACTGGATCCCTGTCATCGGTCGGAGGACGATTCGTACTGGGCGTTTCCGCTCCTTCAGAGTCGGAATCGGACTCGCTTGAAGACGAGCTCGATGAGGACGAGGATGATGCACTCGAGCTTGAAGACGCGGAGGAGGAAGACGATGATGACGACGAAGACGAGGAGGCGGAAGATGATTCTGACGACGATACGCGTGGTGTCGACGAGCCGGCTGGACCGAGGCTCGCAGGGATCGACGCCAGTGCGGGTCTGCTCGTCGACGTCGGCGAGACCTTCCGAGCCCGCTTCGCAAGCCGACCCGAGCCGTTCATCGCCGTTGGCGCGGAGCCATTGGCAACAGGTCGCTTTGATGACAGAGCAGGCGGAGGTCCGCTGGAGCTTGACCGTTCCGAGGACCGAGACGAAGTCGGAGACGATGGGAGCGCAACATGCGCGGCGGACCTCGCTGCGATTAGAGCGGCGCTTCCGGAGTGGATGCTGTCGTCATGCAGGAGAGTCAGCGTCCTGAACATCCTGCAAGGAAGCAATGCCGGTTGAAAGCGCACTCGAGGATGTCATTGACCTGTGAACGCGGAGGGCTCAGTCAGCAAGACAGGCACAATTCGCCGAGGCGCGTACAGCAAGCTCCACATACGGGATCTAGAACGGAGATCGGCGAGTCGGGCAGGAGCGCAAAGCCTGTGTCGACGAGTTATACGGATCAGCTTCTCCTGTGAAAGCGGTGCACCAGCAGCTCGACGCACCTTGAAGCTGAGCGGACAGGGTATGGCTACCCGAGATCAATCTTTGTACCTCCTGTAAGAGCCCTCGGACCGTCGGCGGTCCCTCCCGCGAGGTCGGCAGCGGCAGCCAGACCTTGATTTCGTCGAGCGGAGGATGCGTGATGACCCGGATCCTTGCTGGCGGCTGCGGCGTTGCAGACATCTCCGGCAGCTGCCAGGTGACTCGCAAAGAGCTCTTCAGCGTCTCTCGTCGTGTAGCAGGAGGTCGAAGCGAAGCGCAGAACCAGGCGAAGCACGCGCAACTTTCAGAACTCGCGGTCCGGATGCAATGCGACTATGTTTACAAGCAAGGCTGGGCGCTACCACTTTACAGCTCCCCGCGAAGGAGGAGAGCTCCTGCCTAGTGCACAGCGTTCTGCCTCGCCAGATTTTGTGCCGCCTTGTCTTCGAACCCGATGCTGCGCGGACGGAAAGGATAGAACATCAGCGGTACTCTTCACCAGACAGAGGCTCGGAAGCAATCGCTTACCGACTCGCGATACCCATCGCTTGCAGCTCCTGCAAGAGAAGTCTGATGAGAGACAACAGGATTCGGGTTAGTGACACGCAGCAACTTCAATGAATGAACTGGGCACGTACTTGGCTGCGTAGGGGATATGCACTTGCGAGACTGAAAGCGGACGGTAAAGTGAGCATATCGTCGAAAGAGGGGAGGAGGCGGAGATCGCGACTTACTGGCCGTCTTGTTGCGGCAAGCCCGGCACTCGAAAGACTGCTTTTTCAGGTTGGCAATCGCGGTCAAGCCACAGCTGTAAACGTTCCGAGGTCAGCACTAGATCGTGGTTCACGGCACAAAGCGATCGGGACCCACATGTCGCAAACGTGGATGCGGTAGCCGTCCGAAGCCTCGAACATGCGCTCCTTCAAGAAGCCCGCCACACCGTGCGCAAGCATGCAGCTGTTGATCGAATCGGGTCAGCACGCTCCGGGAAAGAACAATGCATCGCAACACTCACTCTCGCTCCATCTCTCCGAAACGCAAACCTCCGTCCCTCGAACGACCCTCCACCGGCTGCCTCGTCAAGATCTGGACCGGACCTCGTGCACGGGCGTGGATCTTGTCGCCGACCATGTGCTTCAGTCGCTGGTAGTACGTTGGACCGAGGTAGACCTGCGCTTGCAGCTTGCGGCCGGTGTGGCCGTTGTACATGACCTCGAGACCGCGCGAGTGGTAGCCGTACTGCCGCAAGAGGTCGGAGATGGCCTCGACCGTGACTTCGGAGAACGGCGTCGCGTCACCCTCGTTACCGGTGATGGTGGAGAGTTTCGACAGCAGACATTCGACCAAGTGACCGATCGTCATGCGCGACGGAATGGCGTGCGGGTTGATGATCAAGTCGGGCGTGATGCCCTCGGCCGAAAACGGCATGTCCTCGTGACGGTACGTGATACCGATCGTTCCCTTCTGACCGTGTCGAGACGCAAACTTGTCGCCAATCTCGGGAATGCGGGTCGAACGCACGCGGATCTTGACAAACTTGAGGCCCTCCGAGTTGGTCGTCAGCAGGACCTGATCGACGAGACCGTTCTCGGTCGACTTGAGCGGAGTCGAGACGTCACGCTTGGTGTGCGTCTTGAGTCGCTGACCCATCTCTTCGGAATCGGTCGGGATCGGCGCCGTCTTGCCGATGATGATGTCCTCGCCGGAGACGCGCTCGCCGAGGCCGACGAGACCGTCGCCGTCCAGCTTCTCGTACGTGCCGTGCTTGAGGCGCAGCGTCGTGTCGCGCGTCGGTTTCTCGAACTCTTCGAGCTGGATTGTCCCACTCTTCTTCTCCTGGTCCATGTACGACCGGTAGTAGAGCGAGCGGAACAGACCGCGATCGATCGACGACTGGTTCATGATGACGGAATCTTCCTGGTTGTAGCCGGAGTAGCACAAGATGGCGACGACGGCGTTCTGCCCGGCGGGCAGTTCTCGGAAGTGGAGGTACTCCATCGAACGGGTCGTCGCGAGCGGTTTTTGAGGGTAGTAGAGAATGTTGGCCATCGTGTCCATCCGGACCTGGTAGTTGGTCAGGTAGACGCCCATCGCCTGCTTGCCCATGGCACTCTGGTACGTGTTTCGCGGCGACTGGTTGTGGTCGGGGAACGGAATGATGGACGCGCAGATGCCGAGGATCATGGCGGGGTGGATCTCGCAGTGCGTCCAGGTGTGCGTCGTCTTGGCGTTGGTCGTCTTGACCGTGGCGGACGAGTCGGCGTTGACCGAGGCGTTGACCTCTCCCGTCTCGGCAAACTGCCGCGACATGTCGACGTCCTCCGGGGTCATGGCGATCATGGTCGTCTCCTCCTCCTCCGCATCCAGGTACTCGATGATGCCCTGGTCGATCAGGTCCGCCCACTTCATCTTGGGCGGGTCGTCTTCGCCCATCGGCTCGTCGTTGCCGAGCATGTCGATGTGCTCGCGGCGGAGAGCGAGCTGCTGGTCCTCGACGACGAAGAGCGGACGGCAGACGCGTCCGGCGTCGGTGAAGATCCGCAGTTCGCGCTCGCGGACGTCGCGCACGATCGAGACTTCGGGCTGGATGTCGCCGCGACGCCGCAGACTCTTGACGGTCGAGACGAGCTGCGCCGGGTCACGGTGCACGCCCTGCCACACTCCGTTGACAAAGACCTTGGTCGCTTTGGCGATGTCGGCCGAGAACTCTTCCAAGTTCTCCATGCCCCACTCCTCCAAGAACTCGACGATGGGGGCCGAAGGCGAGCCGACCGAGATGTACGCCATGAGCGCGAGGTTCTTGACGAGACCACATGCCTGTCCTTCGGGCGTTTCGGCGGGACACACCATGCCCCAGTGCGTGTTGTGGAGCTGCCGCGGCTTGGCAATCTTGCCGTCTCGTCCGATCGGCGTGTTCGTCCGTCGCAGGTGAGAAAGAGTCGAGGCGAAAGTGTACCGGTTGAGAACCTGCGAGACTCCGGCCTTGGCCGACATGGCCTTCTTCTGGTCTCCCCAGTTCCCGGTCGCGAGCGAGTACTTGAGTCCGTTCGTGATCGTCGTCGCCTTGACCGCCGTACTCAGGTTGAACGGCTTGCCGGTCTCGACGCACTGCAGGCAGACAAACAAGAAAGCGGTCAGCCCAGCTGGCCCCGAGGTCTTTTTTGTGAGGGGGGGCACACGGTCCAAGACTCGCCTTTTGCAGATGTCGGTACACGTCCTTGGTCAACTTGCGGAAGAGCATGCGGAACAAGGCGGCGAGCAGAGGACCGGCGAGGTCGAGTCGCTTGGCGCCAAAGTGATCTCGGTCGTCGAGTTCGCGGCGCTCGAGCGCGGCCAAGAGCAAGCGGTGCACCATGTAGCCGAAGAAGAACGCCTTTTTCGTGTTCTGCCCAGGCGCCATCGAGACGTGCGGCAACATCTCCTTCTGCAGGATCTCTTGCGCGTAGTTGATACGGCGGTCGCGAGAGAGTGCGGCGACCGTACCTCGTCGTCCGATGAAATCGAGTGCGACCTGTCAGGAGGTGAAGCCGAGCCCGAGCGTGGTGAGAGAGGAGGGTTTGGGGAGTGTTCAGCGCCAGCTGCCTCATGATCAGCACGCCCTCGCATCTCTAGGCTTACATCGCGATTCTGGATCGGGAATGCGTCCTCCAGACAGGGCTTCATCATCTCAAAGAGCTCCGAGTCGTTGCGGTCGTAGCAGATGTGGTCGAGGATGTCCTTGTCGGGGATGATGTCGAGAGCGCGGAAGACGACGACGATCGGGATATCCTGCCGGATGTAAGGGATGGTCGAGCGGATTGTTTGCCCGGACTGTACGTGGGGTTCGCGAGTCAGCGGGAAGGGGGGCGGGAGGTCCGAGGCTTGCAACGCCGGCGACTCACCTGCCGCTCTGTCCGTCGCATCATCTTGACCTGCAGCGACGAGATGGTCTTGCCACCCTTTTCGACGGCTGATCGGATCTCGGCGAGATACGAGATCGGAGATGGTTGCGCCTTGGCAAAGACGTAGACACGGTTGGTCGCCATCCGCTCTTGGGCGATCAGGACCTTTTCCGAGCCGTTGATGACAAAGTAGCCGCCCTGCACCCGCGGCGTTCTCCGTCAGTCACCGGAACGACCAAACGTCGCAAAGCCAGTTGCCAGTTGGAGACGCACCTTGTCGAACGGACATTCGTTCAGCTCGAGCTTGTCCTTGTCCTCGAGTCCGTTCAAGATACAGAACGAACTCTGGAGCATGATCGGCACCTGTTCGTCGTATCGATCGCACAGATGCGCGTTGGGAGTCAGCTTTTGACCGGCCGGGAGTTTGCGCGCACAAAGGCAGCGTACCTTTCCAATGTAGATCTTTTCCTCCTCGCCGGTGTCGTCGTCGTCGCGCTCCTCGGTCCAGGCCATCTCTCCCGTTTCGGGATCGGGTTCGTCCGACTCTTGTACGAGTACGCGCTTCTTGATGTCGATGTAGAGCGGGGCCGAGTAGGTCAAGTTTCGGAGGCGGGCCTCGTTCGGGAACATGGGGGCGACGGTGCCGTCTGCCTCGGTCTGGGTCGGGCGCGAGAGGTAGATCTGGTTAAAATTGAGCTCGTAGCGCTTGGTCTGGTCGCCGGCGCGGCCCGAGTGCTGCATGTTTTGGTCGAGGATGAGGCTGCTGCTCTCGTCGACGAGTTCCTGCATCGTGTTGTTGACAAACTCGTTGAACGAGTCGATCTGCTGAGACACGAGCGTTTTGTCTTCAAAGTAGGCGGCAATGACGGCCCAGCAGTCTTCCTGCGTGATGGTGTCGTCGAAGCCCATGGCGGCGTCTCCTGCCTGGTTCGGGTCGAGTCCTGCGTCGTAGCCGGCCGCGCTCGTGCCATCGTCTGCGCCGTACCCGCCGCTGGCACCGTACGGATCCTGGGTCGAGTACTGGGACTGACTGCCATAGCCGTAGTCGAAAGAAGCGGACATGGTGGTGGTGGCGGAGGGGTGGAGGGCGCGCGAGTTCGGGCGACGGCGGGGCGGGGGGGGAGGCAGCGATTGACCGACTGGGAGTAGGGCGTACGCTACAGCTGTACTCCTGCGTGCGTGCGTCTCACTGAGTGTGTTTAGTCACGCGCAAGGGAGGGCGGCGGTGCAGTCGGTCCTGTTCGCTCCTGCTGGTGGCACGACGCGGGATTCGACAGAGTCCACGGACGAGGAGCTCTCCTAGTCTATACACGCAGTTCGCTGTGCGTGCTGGTCGGCGTCGAGACGAGTTTGTTCGCACGCGAGAGGGTGGAGCGAGCGAGAGTCGACGACGGCGGAGAGGAGACGCGCACGCCGATTCGAGTCGCTTGAGCACACGGGCTGCTGCTGGACGACTTGGCCCAAGGAACCGGCAGCGAGTGCCTCGCGTATAGCCACTCGTAAAGGCGAGACGGCGGTCAAAGGGCGCGCCTTCCGTAAGCCACAAATGCATTACAAAGCCATTTGTATTCCCAGGCTAATCGCGTGGTTCACGCACCTCCCCTCAGTCACTTCTGCCCCACGACTCGGCCGCGACAAAGCGATGCCCGAACGCGTTGCTCTCTCGCACTGCTGCAAAACTCGAACACAGAGTCAGGCAGCGCTACACACGAACACAAGCATGCCGCCCGACCGCACTCATCACCCGGCCCAAGAGCAGCACCAGCAGCACTCGACCGCGCAACGCTTCTCCGAGGCCATCAACACCGGAATGCCAATGTCGTCCGTCGGTCCGACTCACCCCCCGTCCCTCGAGCGAGGGCGCGCCTGCCTCACCTGCCGCAGGAGAAGAGTCAAGTGCGACGGCGCCAGGCCCGTCTGCGGCAGGTGCTCGAAATCTGCACGCGCGCACGGAGAGTGAGTGCCAACCACCGCCCTGGGCAGCTCGGAGGCTGATTTGCGTACTGTGTCGCAGGGACCCGACCGCGTTCAGCTGTGACTATGACTCGCAGCTCAAATCTTCCAAGTCGACCAAGGAGACAGAGTCGATCGCGGCCCTCGCCGCAGAAGTCGGTACGTCCACTGCTCTCCGCGCCTCCGCCCAGCTCCTGCTCACCGCATCTTTGGTCAGCCGCGCTCAAGCAACAGCTCGCCGACCAGCGCGCATACCCGCAGCCCGAACCCGCTGCTTCGACCTCTTCCTCCTCCGCGTCGACTTTTCGTCCACCGCCGACCCCGCAAGCCGATCCTCGCATGCAGCAACAGCGACAACAACAACAACAAGAGCCGCAGCAGTACCACCACCAGCAGCAGCAGTACCAGCATGCAGAGGGTGAACGTGCCGACCTCGCCTACCAGCACTACCTGCAGGCACAGGCGCAGGCGAGCCCGTCAGCGGCCGGCGGGCCCAGCATCCTCGACGTCGCTGTCAACTACGTCCAGATGACCTCGAATCTCGTGACGCGCGAAGGGGTAGACCCCACCAATGGCCGGCCCTTGTCGGAACAAGCTTCGGGGGCGGCAGCAGCTCCGGCTTCGTCCAGCGCAAACATGTGGGCCCTCGCCTCGAGCAGTCAAGATGGTCTCGCCACTCCAGGCAGTGGTGAGCCGGAACGCTCCCCTATGGGAACTGCCACGGCGGGGCATGCGGCGCCGACCGCGACCGGCAACCTCAGCTGTGGCCTCGCCGACCTCGCCGCCGCCGCCTCGCCCCTGTACCAGCTCCCGTCGTGGTCGTACGGCGCCCTGACCGTGTCCGGCTACCCGAGCGATCTCCCGTCCATGCCAATCATGCGGCGCCTCGTCGACGTCTACTTTGCGAAACCGCATCTCACGACCGGCCTCATCGACGAGGCGAGGTTCCGCGCCTCATTCGCGTACCCGTTCGACGATCCGCGCTCGCCCGTCGCGTGCCTGTTGCACGCGATGGTCGCGACGGCCGCCATGATGGTCAACGAAGAGACGTTTTTCGCCGACGAGCCAAAGTACTGGCTGTACGACGGGCAAGGACGGTCGTGCTCCGACTACCACGCTCGCCGTGCGCAAGAGATGTTGCAGTCGGCACTCCACCAAGGCCGCCACCTGCTGCAGATTGTCCAAGCGAGCGTGCTCTGCGTCTTTTGCGCGTACACCAATGCCCGCTGGAGCGAGATCTGGATCCAGTCGGCCGAGTGCAGCCGTCTCGCCGTCTGCGTCGATCTCATCCATGTCCGCGCCGCCGACCCGGACGCGTTCGGTGACGAGCGAGATTCTGCTGCGAGTTCCCACCAGCCTGGCGGTCGGTCGGCATCGACGGCTCCCGGTGGCCGTGACAACACGCGGTCCTCGTCGGGTCCGAAGCGGCAACGCCGATTCAAGGACAAGAGCATCCTCCATCCGACCATGGATCCCGACGAGCTCGCCGAGAGATGCGCCGTCTTCTGGTTCGTGTTTGGTCAGGACCGGATGACGAGCGCGGCGTCGGGCTGGGCGGCGACGATCGACGAGGAGGACGTGACGACGCTCTTGCCTCACCCTCTTGGCGCACCAGACACCGTACGCTTCTCCCGTCCACGTCAGAAATCCTTGTCTTCACGCGCTTACCGTCGATTTGCTTGCAGAGTGACGATCCCCTCAGCTCGCCTCTGTGCATTCACAACCCTTCATTCTTTTTTGCCAATCCGCCCCATCTCGTCAAGCGCTTGCAGCTGCATTTCAAGGCGTTCGTCTTGCTCGGGCGCGTCACTCGCTTCCTACAGCGCGCGCCCTCTCCGATCGGCGCAGGTTATCCTCGGAAACCGGGCGATCCGGACATTCGGGAAACGTGAGCCACCACGCCCTCGCCATCTTGGAGGGACAAGCTGATACGTCTGCGCTCGCTCGCACAGGTCGGAATTCCGGTCACTCGATCGCACAATTTCTCACTTCAGCCTCTCGATCCCGCGCGGCCTTCAGTACTCGTACTACGCCGAGCAGTCTCTCCTGATGGAGATGACACCCTTGATGGCCTGGACCATTGTCCACGTCTGCGTCATCCTGATGCACGAACCTTTCTGCCTCGCGCCGACCATCGACGCGTCCGATCCGAGCTTCAAGCGATGCCTGGAGGCGGCGAAAGCGATCGTGGCCAGCGTGCACGAGCTGTCCGGTACGTACAGGCGCGAGATCACTCGAACGTGCTGGTTGCTGACCCGGGCCTTGCGTGCAGGTTCCTCTTTCGAGACTGGACTTTTGTACAGCTTCTTGAACTGGCTGTGGGCGGTCGCAGGCCGTGAGTGCCTCTGGATGCGAGCGGAGCAGAACTCTGATCTTTCTAACGTTTCTGCTTACTTCAGGCACGCTTGTCCGCGCCCTCGCGCTTGCTTCGCGCCGCGGCGACCTCATCTCGGCATCGCAACTTGCACAGGATGTGCAAGCGCTCATTACGGCGATGCGCGCAAATCGCTCCCCGGTCGGCACGGTCACGGCACACAATTTGCAGCGCCTCCTCGCAAGCCCTTTCCAGGTCCTCAACGAGGCCTTCACCGGCTCTGGCGACTACCCGCATGCCGAAGACAGTGCCGAACTCGCTGGAGGCAACGGCGGCGGACGAGCAGGTTCGAGAAGCAGCGGCACGGGGACGCCTGCGGCTCTCGACGAGATGGAAGAACTGGCCCAAGCGATTCTCAAAGGAGCTGTAGGAGATTCGTGGGGCTTCGGGACGGGTACCGGGGACAGAGGCGCTTTCTTCCCGTGAGACATCGTGCATCGCGTCGATTTCATCCGAAGACTCGAAGCGTGACTACCTCGTGCTCGCATAGCGCGATGATGACGGGTTCTCCACTGGCGAGCCGGGTGGAGATTACGCCCAAGAGCCCACCACTGGCGTTCGAGCCCACCCTGACCACATGTTGGATTCCCTGCTTCGCCTTTGGCTCGTCTGGACTGACGTAGATGAAGAGGTTGCCGCCGCCACCGAACGGTCGTGTCCTTGCCGGTCCAGGCAGGAGAGCGGGCGAGTCGAATGCGAAGCAAGCGCGCTGGTCGAGATGGTACACGAACCGCGTGTCGCGCTTGGTAGCGAGCACGAACGCGAGCGCCGGGAAGGTTGACGTGTGCCGCCATCGGTATTCGACCGCGGTGGTCGGCGCCTGGAAGAGCAGCCCGTCGACGTCGTGCTGCACGGTGATGTTTGAAGTGTCCAGAATGTCCGGAGCGGGGAAAGGTGTCGACAGCAGCGAATACGGTACAGACTCGTGTGGACAAACAGTCTGCGGGGTCGGGGTGAGGGCGTTTTCGATCCACGTGACGACAAACGCCTTGCCGGTGTCGCCGTCGACTTCGACGTCGATCTCGTCGCCTGTGAGGCTGGTCGGGATACCCGAGCCGAGGCCCTCGGCGCTCTGCGCAAGGGCCGAGGGGCCGGTCTGCAGGACAGTCTGCGCCCACTGCTCCATTTGTTCGCTGATGGCGGCAAGCTCGCTGGCATCGAGGGTTTCGGGGACGTTCTCGTAGTCCTCCTCGGGGTCGAGCTCTTGAAAGCGGCCGGACGACGCGGTGTCGCCTCCGCGCGGAATAGTCTCGAAAACGTCCGCCCACCGAGTCCCGGGGTGGCCCTTCTCCAGGTGCAGCGTGAGGAGGCCGAATGTCGAATTGCGGCCTTCCGCTTCGCGGTCGAAGGTCCATACGCTGGTGTTCGGATCGATCAAGTCCCACAGCTTCTTGTGCGAGAGACGGGGAACGACGGGGGAGAGTGACGCGGCGGGTGAAAGCGCCGCCGCTGCAGAAGCGACGTGCAAGGTGACGTATTGGCGAGATAGAGTCAACCGGATACTTGAAGTAGGGGTATCTGACGGGATCGGGAAGGCGACGGTGACAGAATCGCCGTCTTGCGTCCAGGAGAAGGGTGGCGGTTTCCGACGGTCGGGCGCGGTACCGACGGCATCACTCTGGGGCTGTGAAGTGGTCGCGTTGTCTGGCGGCGCTTGCAGCGATGGTGACGTCTCTCCGATAATCTCGCCTTCGTGCGCGATTATGACTGGCGAGCCGGAACCGATAGCGAAACGTTGCAGAGCAGCATCGTAATGGACGAAAGCAGGAAGTTCGGCGCTCGTCGCGCGCCACAGCGGCTGCAACGGGAGATTCGAGACGCCGCCGTCGTCTGGCGCGTTCTCGAGATGCGCAAGGTGGATCTGGAACGTCGTCCGCGACCGCCGCGGCATGCGGACCTCGAATGCTGCCGCTGTCGACGCTTCCTCTGTGGCAGAGTCCTGCTGGCTGTGATCCGTCCTCGAGCTGGTCGCGTAGAGCATGATTGCGCCTCCTGTAGGTGCAGGCCGTACAGCCAGGCAGCGGAACGGAATCGGGTGTCCGTCTTCGGCGACGTGAGCCGCTGTTCGCAGGTTGGCGCTCCATGCTAGCGGAGACTTTTCGATGGTCAGGACATAGATCCGACCACGTCCGTCGCTGATTAGCCATTCGCGAGGCGCGACGGGGTGAGCGTCCGGGTATTCGGGGACGGTCGCGTCGCTCGCGAGCGGGACAATCAGAAGAGGATGAAGGCGCACTGCGGCCGACTGTACAAGCTTCTTCAGCAGGTGGATCGTGAAACCGTGAAGGGATAGCGTAATCACTCACGGTGGGGTCAACTTCGATCGCGGTGACGGCGCCCGTTCCATCGATGAAGAGGAGTTCGCCGTCGGGCCCTGCCTTCAGGTGGTTATGCCGAGCTCTATCGGCGACTTGCTGGTAGCTGAGGCGGGCGTGCGACGAGGTCTCGGGCAGTACGAAAGGAGTGTGGAGCGGCGTCGAGATGACGGCATCATCACCCCTCGGAAGCGGCGCGAGCTTGTAGGATTCGAAGCGGTTGTTGAACAGGCTGCTGTCTGACGGAAAGGACAGTGTGTCACCCGGGCGAGGGACCGCCGGCGTCATCCTGATGTCGTCTCCGTGCGAAGGTGGAGGAAGACAGTTTTCGGAAGCGAAAAAACTCGACGAGATGTTGTGTCGGGAGAAACAGAATATGAAGCACATTTCACTCTGACTGAGGGACTACGAAGCAGAGCAAGCATTTACGGTCAACCCACGATTCGTCGATAAAGCTCGAGCAATTCCTGCTCGCTTGAGGACATCCAGGCAGATCGGACCGCTGCCGCCGCCGTGATTCGCTGCGTCGGATCGGGAGCAAGCAGTCTGTACATCAATTCGCGGACTAGTCGAGCGTCATGTGTCAGTTGCGGAGGGCGTGACTTGTGCTTGACGGTAGGAAGGGAGACCGACTCACCCTGCGAGTCCTCCTTTCCGAATCGCAAGTTCGGCAGCGAGAGAGTACCTCGGACGATGGCTTGACATATCGGTCCGTCTTGTGGGCTGTGTTCGATTTCTGCAGAAGCTGTCTCGCCAAGCATGTTCATCACGTCGCGCGACATTGGCTGGACCTGCGAGGAGCTGCAATTCCAAGGCTCGAAGGGGTGCCCTCCGGTGAGCAGGTACGCGAACACTATACCCTGTACTCGGGTAGAGTATCTGTCAGGAGTCCATGCCGCTGTTCCGGTTTAAGGGGCGATCACGCACGGTCGACCAGACATCAGCAGGCTTCCCGCCATAGCCTGTACGAAGCGCAGTTCAGTGCACTGCGAGCCCGTGATCTGACATGAGCAACGAGCTCACCGGCGTGTCTTGAGGTAGCGAGGAGTTGCTCGGGCGCCATGTACTGCAAGGTACCTAACTCGAAGGAGAGTTCGGCGGTAAGCGCGAGGAGCTTGAGCCACGATGTTCGGGAAGTGATCGACGCTCACCCTGAAGCGAACGAAAGTCCTCGTCTGCAATTCGTGCTTGACCAAAGTCGGTCAACTGCGGACGAGAAGGCGGGCTCAGTTTCCTCGGGATAATCTCACGGTCGTGCCTCGCGCTGACCTGAATCTTCGGGAAAGGACCCGCGCAGGCAAGGACCACGTTCTCCAGCTTGATATCTCGGTGAGCGATGTTGACGTCGTCGTGCAGGTGTCGGAGGCCCTGCAGCATCTGGTACAAAATCCACTTGACTGCGATCGCGAGATTCGTCATGTTTCTCGCCCTCGGCGCGCTCGACCCCAGGGCAGCGACTGCAGCTCTCCTGTGACTTGCGCGCTCGTGAGGAGAACGTACCTTCTGGTGCGTCCAGGCGGCCATGTCTGATGAGGTACGAGAAGAGATCCCCGCCGGGCACCCTGTCATGAGGGTTGTTCGTCAAAATGAACGGCTCTCGCCTTCGCCTTCTGGTCCAGTAACTCACAGCTCCAGGAAGATGTGGCTGTGTGGATCGGCAACAAGAGACGTCAGTGTCCGAGCTTGTTTGGGGCTCGTTGACTTTCGAGACGTCGGACGTACATGTGCTTTTCGTCAACTTCAACGGCCTGGATCCGGTTGACATTCGGCTGTCGTCACCATGACCAGTTAATCCTGATGCAAGGCGAGCGTTGTCTAGGGAGGCAGACCGTACATGCGTGGCTGACTTGAGCATTTCGACCTCCCGCTTGACGACCGAAAGCTGATCACCAGGAGTCTTCCGGCGCAGCATCTTCTTGCAGGCATATTGCGTGAGCGACTGTAGGGTAGGTGTTCGTCGTGAGTTTCTTCCGCTGGCAGGTAGCCCATGGGTGAAGCGCGGCTGTGCACCTTTGTGGAGAACGCGAGGTGCACGCGCGAGAAAGCGCCGCTGCCGAGGGTCTTTGAGAGCACGAGAAAGTCTCCGACGTGGGAGACATTGCCTGAGGCCGCATCGACTTGTGCCTTGATCAATGCCGGAGTGGGAGCAACATGTTCGTAGCGGAAACAACATCCAGCGATCCTGAAACAGCAAGAGCCCTCGTGAGCGATCTTCCGCAGCGACACCGCTTCATCATCTCGGGTCGCGATCGGCTGACTCGATGATGTCCCCGTCGCTCAAGATGACTGTGCCTCGGGATATCTTGCGCTGGTTGAACAGCGTGCCGTTCGTCGAAGTGTCTTCGAGACAGACGAGCACCTCGCTCGTGTCGACTTGCAGGGCGTACAGGCGGCAATGCTTGCTGGAGGCGGCTGGGTGCGCGATGGTGTAGTCGCAGTCGATCGCTCGACCGATGAAGAACGAGCGGTCGAGGTGGATCGAAAGGACTGCAATCACAAAGCCCGCTCAGCAAAGTCTCGCCACGGCTCGGACGGCCAAGAGCATCTCGGCTGCATACCTTGCTTCCCGTCGCGAGTACTCCGCGTGACCAAGCGTGCGCATTCGCTCGGCGTGGCGGCGTCGGCGTGAGCTCTTCGCTTTCCTGCAACCCGAAAAGGTTGTCCGATCGCGAGGTGGGGAGCTGAAGGAGAAAGGGGCGCAGGCTGAGTGTCGCTCAGAGCAGGCTCGATCAGCACGCGCTGAGCACGTAGCGTCTTCATCTTTGATAGGCTCGGCCCGAGCGGTCGGGTGACTGGGCGGAGGTCAACCTGGCGACTCTCGCTCTTCGACACCGACATCAGCCTCTCTCCCTCCAGCACATCATGGTCGCCGGATCGAACAACGCTGCAGAGCCGGCTCACGCTTCTTTCGATGGCCTGCTCGAGCTGGAACAGACATTCTACCAGGCCGGCTTCGACGGAGGCTTTCCACACGGAGAGCTGCACGGGCTCTTCGAAGGACGCGAACTGGGCAGGGAGAAGAGCTGGGAGCTCTGGGAGGAGATCGGGTACTACGAAGGAACGGCAAAACTGTGGCAAGCAATCCTGCAGAATGCTACACCAGGGAACGTCAGGTGCGCGGCGTCCCTTTTTTTTTTCCTTTTTTTTTTTGACGCCTGTCGTCCGTCCGTCCGTCCTTCTGGCAGGACCGCTAACGACTCGCTCCACACAGTCGATCTCAACAGAGTCTACAGGCGATCCGCGCTCTCGTCTCCGCATTTCCCGCCAGCAACGACTCGTCTACGTTGCGAGACGAATCCATCGCACAGTCATCCGACGTCGACATCAACGCGCAGTTGGGCGCGCTTCGGTCAAAATATAGGACAAGCTGCGCTCTTGTCGGCATGCGACCACGGATGGCTGTCAGCGCCGGATCCGATGGCTCGGCGCAGAAGGGCGAAGACAACCTGCGCAGTCTCGGATCGACTATGTAATGCGTGGCCGAGCCGGTATGCCCTTCCTCCTCCTTGCCTTGTTGTGTTACCTAATGGAGTGGATGAATGGAGACTGAGATCGGCAATCTGCGCCTCGCTTTGCGTTCAGGCTCGAGTCGACACTTTGGTCCGTTGCCGGGTCAAGCTACGACCTCGCTGAACTTCGGGACCCAGGCGCGCTCGTCAGGATGCGAGAGAACACGTTCGCCACCGTCGTCAGCGGCCTGCCGTTTCATCGGCGAATCGATGCGACATAAGAAGCGATGGCCTGAAGGCAGGTTCGGTCAATAGCTTGTTCTCTTGGACTCTAGCCCTCCCCATCGGCAGGACCCCTCACACTCCCTGCACAAAGAGTCTCCAGACGGCGCAGATATATCCGTAGAAAGACTTCAAATGCATCCGAATCATTGGCTGCCGCTGCCGTCAATCCCGATCGCCGACGAGCCCCACGCGGCCACTGCGCTTCATCCGTTCCGCCAGATCCATGCTGCCTCCAAATACCTGCCCCTGCGCCTGGTTGAGGAAGCGCGGTCCGACATCGCCCCGTCGCTTACGTTCCTCGTCTTCTCGCTGCTTCGCCATCGCGTCCTCCTCCTCCATCTTGACCAGGCGCTCTGCACGGGAGGCGGAAAGCGTCTCTGCCGATGACTGCATGGCCGCAAGCCGCGCGGCGAGTGCTTGCCGCCTTTCTTCCTCGCCGGCCGCTTGGGTCGGTCCTGCCGGAGACTGCTTCGAGACGTGCTCTGAAGCCGGAGGGATTGACCTCCTGGAGCTGGGCTGGTTTTGCGTCTGCGAGTTCTCGTAAAGATGCCGCGATTGGGGTGGAGAACGTCGCTCGTCGTAGTAATCTCGTCGGGCCTCTGACCGAGCCGGAGGCGCCGCGCGACGACTATCACCTTGACGATCCGGCCGTTCGTACCCATCTTCGTAAGTGCGCCGTCGGTCCCGGTCGTCACGGCGCGGCGACCTGGATCGTGATCGATGATTGTGACGGCTGCGAGAGCCCTTGTCGGCGTAATGGTCCCGTTCGTCGTCGTCGTCCCGATGCGTGTCCCGCCGGCCCGAGCCGCTCCTGGCCTCGTGTCGACTGGCTCTTTCCGCGCGTCGCGCCTCGCGACGAGCCCGTCGCTCTTCTTTGCTCTCTTCGTGGCGGTGGCTGGGCGAGGGGTTGGCCGCGGCCGATCCGGCGCGCGCCTCGCGAAGCTCCCGCCGCTTGCGAGGATCCTTGAGCATCTTCTCGTACTGCAGCTGCTCCTGCCTCTTGATGGCGAGTAGCGGGTCCTCCCTAATCTTTGAGGCGGTGTCGCGGGCAGTGTTTGCGCTCTGGAGAGACTGGAACGAGCTCCCTGGGGCGTCGTTGCTCGGTGCCGCCAGCAGCTGCAAAGTGGAAGGACCGCGTCAGCTCCGCACGGGGTATGCTCACGCTGGCGTGCGCGCTCACCTTTTCTTCGTTCCCCTTCAGCAATTTGTCGACTCGCTTTTTGCCAAGCAGGTACGCCTCGAGTTCATCGGGGTTCGGTCCAGATCCCTCGGCCGGGGCGGCGTACATCCAGTCGACTCGTTGCTCCCGTGTTTTTCCTCCGGCAGCTTCCTGTAGCCGCTGGAGCTCCTGCACGGCTCGCTCCTGCTCGAGCTCTTTCTGTAGCTGTTGGAGCTTCTTGCGCTCCTCGAGTGCCTCCTTTTCCTTCTTCCATACGCGTTCCTGAGGGCACATGGGGCGATCGCGTCAGCCGGGCCTGTTGACCTGCCAGTTTGAGATTAACTTCCGGGCAAGAGCTTACCTGATTCGCGAACGTCCCCGTGTGCCACGCTGGGAAGCGAGAAGGGGAGGAGGTCAGGCCGGTTGCCCCTCGATGTGGGGTGACGAGTGCTTACACTTCTTCATGTTGAGATCACCACCACCCATCTTGTCGGTCTCTTGTCGTGTGGTCGACTTGGGTTGAGGTTCTCGTGATGAAGGATGAGTCGGCGGTGGATGACTTGAGGCAGTTTACACTCGAGCGAGCGCAAAGGGGGAGCGCACGACGGGTCGAGGAGCTGGCAGGCGAGCAAGGCCTGGTCGTCCGGGCGATGCGTGGTCGACGCAGACTGGTGATGCACGATCGAGAGCGAGGCCAACCTTGACACGGCCGCCACGCCTCTTGCGGATGGCATCCAATGGGGATGTATTTGCTACTGTGGTGACTCTTTCATCAATGGCCGCATGGTGTAGTGGTTTAGCACTTTGGTCTTCGACTTGCAGGAAACCAAGGGTCGTGGGTTCGACCCCCACTGTGGTCGCCAATTCTTTTTTGGCCTTGGCGCGGCTGCAGCTGCTCCCTTTTTAGATGTCCTGAATTTCTACATGCTTCCTTATTGTCTATTGCTGTGAATAAAAGGCAATGCAAAGGCGCTTTAGTACAACAGGAGGGCCTCGCTTTGCCAAGCTCAATCATCCAACTTACCTTGCACTTGCCGTTCCGTCGCCCTGACCATCCAGAACCTCGTTGATGTGTTGATCTTGTAATCTCGGATGGACCAAGTCAGTGAAAGTTTGCAAGAACATGAGCGAGAGGAAAAGGAAAAGGACTTAGAATCGCCGATCAGAGGACTTGGAGGGAGTGAGGGCGCACAGATCCATAGGAGCAGGCCTAGTGCAAGACGTCTGTAAGACTCTTGCCTTACCATTAGCAGATCTATGTGGTGTATTGATATGGTGACGGAGGCTGCAGGCATATGGAGGGGAGGTGCAGGAGTGACGCGCAGAAGTTGACATCGCGGTTGCTCCTCAAACTTGATTCTTGCCTCACGCTACGGCTGATGGCAGAACCAGCTGCTGCTGGGTCGGAGTCCCGTCCTTTGCGTCGCTTGACGCTCGTCATCAACTTCCCATTCTAGGTCTCTTCCTCCCTCTTTCCTTTGGAACGTCACTAACACTACTTCCTATTGCAGATCACATACTCTACCGCGCCGGGCACAAAGTGTCGGTCGCCGCCTCAAGAACTCATCGTCAAAACGGACAATGCGGTGTTGGCAGATGTGCTCGCTCGGATCCTGTTGTAGCTTCTCTTCTCCTGTAGCACCCCTCTCCTCGCTCATCTCTCCTCAAAATCCAGACTGAAGTCACTATTTATCCGCTCTTGCACATCTGAGACTTGCTATGCCCGTCTCTGACTAGCTGCGCCACCAGACTGAGCAGGACGCCCTCTGTCGCATTGAGCTTGAGAGTGGTACGGTGGCAAGGCGGTGGTGTCCCTGCAAAATTGTGATTTACAAAAGTTAGCCTCTCTCTGTGCAGTGGCAGAGTGCAGCTGCTTCTGGCATTTTGCTTCACATTGTACACATCCTATATGTCTCTTACTTGGAGGGACGCTTCTGGCCGTTGCATGCTGGGCCCACATTCATCCTGAGTCTTTGCACTTGTTGGTAACTTCCCATTTTAGGTCTCTTCCTTGCTCTATCTGCTTGGATGCCAATACTGCTATATCTTATTGGACAGGATGTACTCTGCCCTGGGAGCTGCAAAGTGTCAGCTGCTGAGTCAGGACTCTGCCCAGTCTGCCGTTGATACGCAAGAGGCAAGAGGCGGATGCTCTTGCACCGACTTACAAGTAGTTTTAGTGTGGCACAAAGTGTGACACTGGGCTTGTGTGTCAGTGAGAGTTCAAGCAAACAAAGCGCAAGTGGCATGCACCACTTGGAACACCCTGCCGGTGCAAAAAGGCGGGCAGGCAGGGCCGTGTCCATCCCCCCGGCAGCAAAAATGCGTTCGCCGGGAATCGAACCCGGGGCTAGGCAACTCAGACAGGCTTCTAGGAGAAGAAGCTGTTACTGGCAATGCCCAATTTTACCACTAAACCACAAACGCATTTTGTAATTGGTTGAAGTTTACTGCCGGAATTGTCGTATATATAGTACATGTCCGCTCTAAAGCGATGCCGCTGTCGACGCACTTCCTGTGGCCCTTCCCCTGGACTCGTCAGGGACAACACTAGAGAATCACTCCCGTCAGAACGGGCGCAAAACGGGTACAGGACGGGGTCCCGGCACCCGTCAAGGACCCGTCAGCAGGCCTGCCGCCTGAGCACCCCGTATGGATCTGATACGGGCATTTGCCTGGGTTGTGTCAGCTTGGAGCTGTCTATCCATACCTCCTACCTGCTGCTTCACTGTACACTGCAACACAGATTCCAGAGAGAGTGAGAGTAAGCGAGAGTGCGCAAGGGCGAGAGAAAAAGTGATCGGGCAATCACTTTGCACGTGAGCTGCTCAAATTGAAGCCCTCAAGAAGGCTGCGTACTTGATCAGATCTTGCAAGAGCCTGCACGGGTCCAGCACTATAGAGGAGGCTTTAAAATGTCACAGACTACCTTATGTACGTAGTGTTTCAGAATTTGCCCGTTGTCCCCCATTCTACGGGCCGTATTCCCCGTTGAGACGGGCAGACGGGCGCCTGTCCCCGGCAGCCACCCCGGTTCCCAAATTTCAATTTTTTTTCGCCCGTCTCCGTTCAACGGGAGCAGACGGGCACGGGGTGTGATTCTCTAACAACACATGCCTCAGTCAACTGCAGCAAGGATGCAAGGCGGGTACTTACACTGAGCTCCAGCTCACAGGGAGCTAACACAGCCGATGCAGACACGCGAGACACGTCACACAGGTGAGGTCAAGAGGCCAGCAGGCAGCAAGACCCCAGACCGTGACTGATACAGTATCCACTGTACCAAACATGCACAGTTGGAAACAGGTACTGTAGGCAGTCTGTATGCCACTTCAACACAGATCAAAGCACAAACAAGTGCTCTGCAAGTCGAGAGTCCTTTCCCTTTTCCAAGTACTTTTTACCTGTTGCCATTTCGTTTTTGAACCTTCCACTGACCCTGATCTCCCCCGGATAATATCTACAGCTATATCTACATGGACCCGCTTTCCAGATCAGCATTCAACACAGTTAGGGACACATCAACTGCAGGGCACCTGGCACCACCCTCACGGCTCAACGCGAGAGGAGGCGTGCCGCGTGCCACCGCGTGCTACGCAAGTCAGGGTGTAGTGAGTTGTGGAGCCAATAAAAAGTGACTCGATTTAGAATTTGGAGGAAATCGGGCAAAGGGGAACTGAGAGCTAAAGAGGAAGAGGAGGAGGAAAATGTGAGGGAGCAATAGAAGTGGCCCAAGAGAATCCACCAACATCCACCATGTTCCCCCGAGTCTCAAGGCGGAGCTGTCACTTTAGGTCCAGTACAGTATAGTGTATACAGCTGTACTCAAATGAGTGTTAGTTCAATTTGAAAGAAAAGGAGGGAGGAGGAGACTTAGGGGAGGAAGTCAAGGCCAAGCGAGGCCAAGCAGACAAGCAAGATGCTGGCCCAGCATTTACGGGTGAAAAGGTCTGCTTGTCTCTGTCAAGTGGACTCTGAGTCCAGCAGACGTCAACCTCCTCGATAGGGTCTGCAGTACTATAGCAGAAACCTGATTGCTTCAGTTGCACTCCTGGCCTTCTCTTCTCTTCACCCCTACACTCTCTACGTGCATTGCAATCTTGATTCAGAGTGATCTCCATGTGGCCTGGGAAATTCCGGACTGTCCCGCAGCTTCCTAGATCAGCCGCTGGTCCACCAATCAACTTGCAGTGGACGAGCATAAAGGTGATAGATAGATAAGTCTCAAAAGGTGGCACAAGCGCTGCCAGACAAGAGTCTAAAGCTCTCTCCCCAGCTCTTCTCTGTGGTGCTGCATACCACCCTTAGTAGCAACACAGTGGATAGGCAGTACAGAAGATCTAGGAGAGTTCCAGCAGACTCGTTGCCTTCTTGTAGCTATTTCAGCCCTGTTTGTCCAGTACACCACCAGTGCCCAAGTCAGCCCGTTCAACCTTTTGGGCGCTCAAAGCAGCCTAGGCCTGCCCTGCAAGATCACTACTCTTCCATCTGTCCAATATGACAGCCTTTGAGGTAACAGAAGCTGCTTTGCATTGAAGAAAAGCCTTGTTCTTCTTGGTAAAGCCCCAGACGTCAAAAAGAAGGGCAAAGCACTGAAAGACTTGACTGTTGCACAACTTTTGCGCCAGCGTCACCTTTCTTCCGATGTTGCCTTCATACCACCAGTTAGTTGCCCCTGCTCACTTGACTGGGGACCACTGTTTGGGGCTTCAGCACATAAAGAAGCATTTTCAGCCCAAACACCCGTGCACTGTTTGTCCCAACAAGCCAACCTTCTCTACGGTAGCGGGAGCGGAAGGCGGGGGTGGGTTGGTGGTCCTCCGGAGCAACAGTGAGCTGCAAGTTTGGCTGCATCGGCGTTGGGGCGGTTCGACCGTCGGCGTAGCCAGGCGGAGCAGGACATCCTCGAGGTGCGCGCAGTGGGAAAGGAAGATTCCGCCATGCGAGCGGCAATGCACCTGGAAGATGAACTTGGCTTCGCCGAGGATAGGATAGGCTAAATTCCAAGTTTAAAGTCGTTCAAGCCTAGAAGAGACTCATGTCGGTCCTTGATGCCGTACTCGCTTTGAGGCCGTCCTTGATCTGCTGGATCTCATTGAGAGCAGGCGAGACAATGAGGAGGTCGTCGACGTAGAGGGCAATGTAGTGCGTGTGCCCCCCCTCGCTGCGGACGTAGATGCAGGCGTCCGACTTGGTGCGCTGGTAGCCAAGTCCTTCCAGGGTCGCGTGAATCCGGTGATTTCAGACACGGCCGGCCTGCTTGAGGCCGTACAGCGCGCGATCGAGGTTGAGGACCTTGCCGGCGTACTCGCCGTCGTCGATGCCTTCCGGTACACGCATGTACAGTTCCTCCTCGAGTGCGCCGTGGAGGTACGCTCTCTCGCGCCGCCAATCGACTCTTCTCACAATGCTAGGCACGGGCGCTTGCGAGTTGCACGTCAAGTAAATAGATAGATAGATCTTGGCACGCGGAGTGGCACAGAGGCGGGCAGGTCGTGGCTTCTTCCCCCCCTGCCCTGCAAGCTCAGAGCTGCCACTGCCTTTGCCCTGCCCCGCCTGCAAGGGCGCACACTGGCTCTGTGACTGCACTAGTCCAGAGGACAACAAGTTGCACGTGCAGCGCAAGGAACTTAACTTTGAGAATCTCCTCAAGGCCAAGCTTGACTTGTGCCAGTCCGCAAGTGTCCCTCACCCTCTCACGACATGAGTCTTGTCTAGGCTCAAACGGCTTTAAACCTGGAATTTATCCTATCCTCTCACATATACCCCTCATTCTTTCCAACCTGATTTTCCTGCCTCAATGAGGAGGTTTTTATTCGGGCCTCACCTCGCTTCCCTCACTCTGAGTAGTATCCGCGGCCCACATGGACTTCTATAGCTCGATATGACTTGAAACCCCAATTTACTATCTATCTATCAGCTGGCAAGGCAAACACTTGCCTTGCATCCCTTCTCAATGACATTTCAAGTGTCACAGTCTGACTCGCTACACGGGTGCGCCTCTGGGCAATGTCTTCCACCAGTGGTCAACTTTTCTTCATCACCACTTCTCCTTACAGTCATCCCTTTGCTTGCTTCCACTTGTCTCTCTCACGCCGCCAATCCACCCTTCTCGCCCAACTATGCACTGGTGCCTGCAAACTTGGCAGGTACAAGGCACAATCCAAACCTGAGCAACTGATGTGCGCCTGTGGCGACACTCCGTCGCCGGGACCAATGCAAGCACGTCTTCTATCACTGCCCACTCTACACTTCTCATTGCTCCACCCTCCTTTCCACCCTCGAACTCGAATCTCCCCAGCTTGCTTACCTCCTCAGCGACCTGTGTGGGACAAAGCAACACTCCGCTTTCCTATCCTATCTGGCCGTTTTGACTTGCTCTGCTCCCTGCCCTCAGGAGATCCGTCGCTTTGAGTCCTAACTGTATGATTTTAGTTCATCTCTCTCTCTCTTCTTGTCCTCTCCTATACCCACCCTTAACCCTGGTTTGTTCCTCCCCCGGCCAAACAATCCGCCTCGCCATCCGCAACACGCTCGCATCAATGGAGAAAACTCACCCTCTGGTTTGCGTGGTCGTACATTGGGTCCCCGGTCATGTCGGCATCGACGGCAACGAAGAAGCCGACGAGTTGGCGAAGACGGCGGTTGAGGAGGCAAGCCGTGCGCTTGCGAGGTCGACCGCCGCTCGCGAGAAGCGCGCGAGGGCAAAGCGAGGCCACAGGGTCATCGGCTTTGGCCCTAAGGCTGCTAGCGAGTCGCCGTCCAGCAATGGAGGCAACAGCAAGTACAGTACGACGGAGGAGCCAGGAGAGGCAACTCGGCAATGACGACTCGAAAAGTCGCTGCCCGAGCGCCTTCAACGGAAGATTGTGATCTCAGCGATGGACAAGTCGGCGGCGGCTGGGAGCCCCCCATAAGCATCTCCGCTATATGGGCTAGCTACAAGGCCGCTCTCCACCAACAGTGGGCCAAGGATTGGTCGAACGCGACGACTGGCGCCGGTCTCCGCGCAATCTCCAAATCCCCACCCGGCCGTTCCTTGGTTCGCTTCCACGCTCCGCTCACTTGGCGCAAATTGACTCTGCTATCCCAATTGCGCACAGACGTATGCGACATCGGCGCCTACTGCGCTCACTTCGACCCGGACAAGGAACTGTGCGGATGCGGCGAAGTTGAGTCCCGCGAACACTTTCTCCTCCTCTGCCCACTTTATGCCGCCCCTCACGCCGCCCTTCTCTCCGAGCTCCGCAAGTCGACCATTCCGTCCATCTCCTTCCTACTCAGCGACCCCGCTGCCACCAAGGCTACCCTCCGGTTCCTCGCCAACTCGGGGCATTTCGACTCGCTCTACACCATAACTCATCCTTTTCTATCCCCAAGATATACCTACCCCTCTTGTTCCTACCTGATTTTCCTGACTCAAAGAGCAGGTTCTTGTTCAAGGCTGCTCTCCAGGCAGTGAGAGTGAACTGCTGGAGAGCAAGAGAGGGAGAGGAGCGAGTGCGCGTCTCATGACAACTGACTCAGGGGAGGTTTCAGAGGCGCCCAAGGACTTTGAGAGGATTCTCATCCGGGGGAGAGAGCGTCTGCAGCAACACCCCCCCTCGCTCGAAACGGTCGGATGCCCAAGGCGACGCGGTGCTGGATGAAGGCCGGGAGCGGGATAGACTTGGTCATGACGTCGGCAACCATACGCGCAGTCGGGATGTACGTGACCGTGATGTCGCCCTGCTGCACCTGCTCGCGGACGAAGTGCTCCGTCAGGCGAAGGTGGCGAGTGCGGTTGTGAAACTGCGGGTCGCGCGAGAGAGCGTTGGCACCTTGGTTGTCACAAAAGAGCTCGATCGGTCTGACGGAGCGTTGCGCGAGCTCAGACAAGAGCTGCGACAGGTGGATCGCCTCCTTCGAGGCGTGCGAGAGACCGAGGTACTCTGCCTCCGTCGAAGAGGCGGTAACGCGCGGCTGAAGCTTGGACGACCAGGAAACGGCGCCCGATGCAAGGACAAAGGTGTACCCCATGGTCGAGGGGCACGCACCCCAGTCCGAGTCTGAGTACGCCTCGAAGCCGGCAAGTGGTGAGTCGTCAGGCTGGAACTCGAGCCCAAAGTCGAGCGTTCCCTTGATGTACGCCAGGACGCGGATGACGGCAGCCCAATGCGAGTTGTCTGGCCGCGCGGCGTGGCGGCCCAGAACGCCCACGGCGTAGCAAAGGTCGGGGCGAGTCCCAAGCATGGCGTACATGAGGGAACCGACGGCTTGAAGGTAGCGGGAGCGGAAGGCAGGGGTGGGCCGGTGGTCCTCCGGAGCGACGGCGAGCTGCAAGTTCGGCTGCATTGGTGTCGGGGCGGTTCGACCGTCGGCGTAGCCAAGGCGGAGTAGAACGTCCTCGAGGTACGCACGCTGGGAGAGGAAGATTCCGCCATTCGACCGGCGATGCACCTGGATGCCCAAGATGAACTTGGCTTCGCCGAGATCCTTGATGCCGTACTCGCGTTTGAGGCCGTCCTTGATCAGTTGGATCTCGTCGAGGTCAGGCGAGACAAAGAGGAGGTCGTCAACGTAGAGGGCAATGTAGTGCGTGTGCCCCCCCTCGCTGCGGACGTAGATGCAGGCGCACCACACTATACCCCCCCACTCTTTCCTACCTGATTTTCCTGCCTCATTGAGGAGGTTTTTTCTTGGGGCCTCTCCTCGCTTCCCTTACTTTGTAGTATCCGCGGTCTACATGGGCTCCTATAGCTCGATATGACTTGAAACAAGAATTATCTATCTATCCGACTTGGTGCGCTGGTAGCCAAGTCCTTCCAGGGTTGCATGGATCCGGTGATTCCAGACACGGCCGGCCTGCTTGAGGCCATACAGCGCGCAATCGAGTTTGAGGACCTTGCCGGCGTAATCGCTGCCATTGATGCCTTCCGGCACGCGCATGTACAGCTCCTCCGCAAGTGCCCCGTGGAGGTACGCCTTGTCAACATTGGCCTGATGGACATGAGGGCGGTGGCGGGCGGCAAGAGCAAGGAGGACACGGATCGAGGTGAACTTGACCACGGGCGCGAACATCTCGCGGAAGTCGACATTTGGCCGCTGGGTGAATCCTTGTGCGACGAGGCGGACCTTTTGATAGATAGATAGATAAGTCTTGTTTCAAGTCATGTCGAGCTATTAAGCCCATGTAGACTGAGGATACTACACAAAGTGAGGAAGCGAGGAAAGGACCTTGTGGCCGGTGACTTGGCCGTTCTGGTCCTTTTTGCGTCGGTAGACGAAGTGTGCCCCGAGGAACCTTGCATCAGGCGGCACCTCGCTGCGGTCGACGGGGTGGAAGACGTTGTACTCGTTTTGGAGGGACGTGAACTCGTCGTGCTCGCCGAGGCGCCAGCGCTCGGAGTCCGTGTCGCGCATTGCTTCGCGGTGGTTGCGAGGGTCGGACGTCGGGAGCGAAAATTGCTCGTCCGAGGCAGAGAGGTCTTCACCGGCGGCCGAGTAGAGAGCCTCGACTTCGGCAAGTGTGGCCCCGAAGGGGTCGTTACCGAGGAAGTCGAGCTCGTCACGGGACTCCTCGTCAGGGAGAACAGGCTCGGGCGAAGGCGGCGAAGGGGCGCTGGCGCGGTGGAAAACAGGCGGCGGCGGCGGTGTCCAGACAACCTCGCGGGCTTGAGCAGCTCGTACGGGAGGACGTGGCACGACCGGCGGTGCACGCGCGGGAGTCTGCGGCGTCGCATCGTTGGCAGCGGAGGGAGCTTGACTCGAGGCAAGGATGATCAAGTCGTCTGGAGCATGCGCAGGCTGCGGCAAGCTTTGAGCAGTACTCGGCGTGGCGGCGGCAAAGGGGAATTCGCCCTCTACAAAACGGGCATCGCGAGATCGCACAGTCTTGCGTGTCGCCGGGTCGAAGAGGCGGTAGGTGGCCGTGTTGCCATCGTAGCCGATAAAGACGAGAGGCACGGCCTTGTCATCGAGCTCTGCACGACCGTTGGTGACGGTGTGGTAAGCACGACAACCCCAGACCCGAAGCATGTCGACCCGTACAGGTTTGCCACGCCAGACGGCGAGCGGGACGCCTCCAGCGAGTGCGGCATGCGGCGACCGTTTCTTGACAAAAACGAAGGCGAGAAGCGCCTCTGCCCAGAGGGCTTTGGGTGCTTGAGCCTGATTGGGCAGTGAAATCAGGCCCTCGCCGATGGTCCGGTTGATCTGCTCCGCGACGCCGTTGGCCTACGGAGAGTACAGCGGTGGCATCTCGTGATGGATCCCGTATTCGGCCAGGAAATCACGGAATTCGTGGGACGTGTACTCGCCGCCGTTGTCGGAACGCAAGCGCTGGATGTGCTTGCCCGACTCGTTCTCGGCAGCCGCCTTGAAGGGCTGGAAGGCTCCGAAGATGTCACTCTTGCGGGCGAGAGCCTCGACCCAGAGCATGCGAGAGTGGTCGTCGACAAACGTGACGACGTAGCGGCGACCACCATACGACGGTATGTTGATCGAGAGCACGTCCGTGTGCACGAGCTCGAGAAGCTCTGTCGTCTGACAATCCGACCTCGGAACCGCAACCGGGAAGCGTGCGAGAGATGACATGTATTGCACGGGCGAGGCTCCCCACTTCCTTGAGTAGCTACTTCCAAATCCTTGACATGTTCCGACCTGGCAAGCGACTTCAGCGACCTAAGGGAAATGTGCGCAAAGCGACAGTGCCAGGTGGTCAGTTCAGGTTCAGAAGCAGTACCTGTGGCAAAGAGAGTGGTCGCACCTTTGGCCGTGCTCGGAGCAATCAGCTCGCCGTCGAGTTGGTAGAGGTGCTTCCGGAGGAGAGTGCCGGTGGCGATCACCACGCCGTTGCGCGAGAGGGTGGCTCCCTGTCCGAAGGTTGTCGTGACGCCGTGGTTGTCGTAGAGTTGCAACGACGAGATGAGGTTTGCTGCGATCCCGGGCACGAGAAGCGCCTGATGGATGACCACGATCCTGCCGCTGACGAGCTTGACAAGGAGCGAGCCTACGCCGGTGACCACGAGCCCGTTCTTGGCACCGGAGACGCCACCGACCAGTGACAGACGGCTTCGGCGAAGGTTGCAGAAGAGCGAGATCTCGTTGCACATGGAGTGAATGGCGCCGCTGTCAATTGTAGGCTTGAGGCTGCGCGGAGGCGCGCTGAAACTCATGGTGAGCCAGACTTCGACGCCCGTGTCCTCGTCAAGAAGGGATGCAAGTTGCGCGTTGACCTTGCCGGCTTACGCGAGTCGAGCCTTGGCCTTGAGACGGTTCTTGAAGTTGCGCTCCTTGCGTTGCGCACGGAACTTGTCGCCCTCCGGACTGGTGCAGTCAACGGAGCCAGTGCGCGCCCTTGCAGGCGGGGCACGGCGAAGGCGGCGGCATCTCTGAGCTTGCAGTGAGCGCGACAGAGGTGGACAACGACGACGACGAGAGGCGGAGGACCTCGTTCCGGACGAGATCGAGTATGCGATCCGTGCTGGGCAGTTCCGACGAGTTGGTGATGGCGAGGCTCGTCTTGGACGCGCTGAGAGCGGGCGGAAGGGCTTTGAGGAGGTGCGACGAGTATACCGTCTCGAGCTTGACGTCGGCGGCCTTGATGGCGGCGAGCGCGGCTGGGTACTCATTCAAGAATGTTTCGAACGCCTCTGGCGTGGCAACCGGGAGCGTGAGTCCCCAAAAACGAGTGAGGAGTCGTTGGGCACCTTGCGCGTCCGTCGGGCGGTAGACTTCGCGTAGGGCGGCCCAGTATGCCGTGGCCGTGCGCTTGCAGGCGGCAACGTGGTGGATCACGCTCTGGACGGCCGAGATGACGATCGTTAGATAGATAAATAAATCTTGTTTCAAGTCATATCGAGCTATAGGAAGCCCATGTAGACCGAGGATGCTAGAGGCAAAGATGGGTGGGAACAGAAAGAGAGAGAAAAGGAGAGGGCGGAGAAAGCAGACAGGAGAAGGAGAGTAGGTATAGTGAAAGGGTAGCAGAAAGGATAGGATAAAGTCAAGTCAAATCAATGAGATCTCAGGGCGGCGGGTCCTCCGAGGGCGGTCAATAAAGCGAGTCGAAGCGGCCCGAGTGGGCGAGGAACCGGAGTGTTGCCTTCGTCGCGCGGGGTTCGCTGAGGAGGTAGGCGAGGGAGGGTGGTGTTTTGAGCTGGAGGGAGGAATGACGATCGTCGAGATGATGAATTCGTTGAGTCGGTCCCAGAGTGTAGGGTCGAACGATCCTCCCTCGCGCGGTCCACCATCGATGACCTTGCAAGCGTCGACGCCTACGAGAGCTCGGAGCTGTATGGTCCAAACGTCGTAGTTGCTCGAGCCGGTGCGAGGCGACAGGGAGAGGAGTCGGTTTGTTGGGCACGTGTAGAGCAAGTGCCGTGAGCGCGCTGGTGGCGTCGGGCTGAATGCAACATCGGAAGAAAGGTGATGCTGGCGCAAAAGTTGTGCAACAGTCAAGTCTTTCAGTGCTTTGCCCTTGCGGTGCAAGAGGTGGGTGCCCGCTTGTCGGCGTTGCTGAACCGGCGGAGACACTTGAAGCAGGCTCGGTGGGGCAAAAGAGCCCTAGCCTACCGCCCGGAGCTTGCGGCCGAGTGCACGAGCGATAGCAGCAGCGAGGAGGACGACGATGAAGGCGAAGGCGGACTTGGGCAATGCTCAGGCCCACGGCCGTCCATCTCGACGTCACCGCCCGCCGACAGCTCGGGCTCGATCCAACACGGGCGCATGCTGCCCAGGAGCCTTGCAGCAGGCTGGTCTGCGTTCAAAGCAGCGCAAAAGGCGTCTTGGGCGCGTTCCTGGTCAACTTCTCCCACGGGCGCCCAACTTCGCGCCATCACTTCCTCCCCTCCCGGTCTCGCTTTCACCCGCTACCACTCCTCGCTCTCGCGCCGCCAGTCAACGCTTCTCACACGGCTACGGACCGGCGCCTGCGACCTCGGCGCCTACAAAGCGCACTTCGATCCGGATCGACTCCTCTGCGCGTGCGGCGGCGAACCGGAGACCCGGGAACACTTCTTCCTCACTGCCCGCTCTACGCCATTCCACGCGCTACCCTTTTCTCCTCCCTCCGACTGACATCACCCTCCCTCGCCAACCTCCTCAGCAACCCTCGCGCAACGAAGGCGACGCTCCGGTTCCTCGCCGACTCGGGCCGCTTTGAGTCGCTTTATTGCCCGCCCTCGGAGGACCCGCTGCCTTGAGTTCCGTTTGATCTGATTTGAGTTTATCCCTTCCCTTCTTCTACCCTTTCACTATACCCACTCTCCTTCTCCTGTCTGCGTTCTCCGCCCCCTCCATTCTTCACTCTTTCTGTTCCCACCCATCTTTACCTCTAGCATCCTCGGTCTACATGGGCTTCCTATAGCTTGATATGACTTGAAACATAATTTATCTATCTATCTATCCCTTCTTTTTGACGTCTGGGGCTTTACCAAGAAGAACAAGGCTTTTCTTCAATGCAAAGCAGCTTCTGTTACCTCAAAGGCTGTCATATTGGACAGATGGAAGAGTAGTGATCTTGCAGGGCAGGCCTAGGCTGCTTTGAGCGCCCAAAAGGTTGAACGGGCTGACTTGGGCACTGGTGGTGTACTGGACAAACAGGGCTGAAACAGCTACAAGAAGGCAACGAGTCTGCTGGAACTCTCCTAGATCTTCTGTACTGCCTATCCACTGTGTTGCTACTAAGGGTGGTATGCAGCACCACAGAGAAGAGCTGGGGAGAGAGCTTTAGACTCTTGTCTGGCAGCGCTTGTGCCACCTTTTGAGACTTATCTATCTATCACCTTTATGCTCGTCCACTGCAAGTTGATTGGTGGACCAGCGGCTGATCTAGGAAGCTGCGGGACAGTCCGGAATTTCCCAGGCCACATGGAGATCACTCTGAATCAAGATTGCAATGCACGTAGAGAGTGTAGGGGTGAAGAGAAGAGAAGGCCAGGAGTGCAACTGAAGCAATCAGGTTTCTGCTATAGTACTGCAGACCCTATCGAGGAGGTTGACGTCTGCTGGACTCAGAGTCCACTTGACAGAGACAAGCAGACCTTTTCACCCGTAAATGCTGGGCCAGCATTCTTGCTTGTCTGCTTGGCCTCGCTTGGCCTTGACTTCCTCCCCTAAGTCTCCTCCTCCCTCCTTTTCTTTCAAATTGAACTAACACTCATTTGAGTACAGCTGTATACACTATACTGTACTGGACCTAAAGTGACAGCTCCGCCTTGAGACTCGGGGGAACATGGTGGATGTTGGTGGATTCTCTTGGGCCACTTCTATTGCTCCCTCACATTTTCCTCCTCCTCTTCCTCTTTAGCTCTCAGTTCCCCTTTGCCCGATTTCCTCCAAATTCTAAATCGAGTCACTTTTTATTGGCTCCACAACTCACTACACCCTGACTTGCGTAGCACGCGGTGGCACGCGGCACGCCTCCTCTCGCGTTGAGCCGTGAGGGTGGTGCCAGGTGCCCTGCAGTTGATGTGTCCCTAACTGTGTTGAATGCTGATCTGGAAAGCGGGTCCATGTAGATATAGCTGTAGATATTATCCGGGGGAGATCAGGGTCAGTGGAAGGTTCAAAAACGAAATGGCAACAGGTAAAAAGTACTTGGAAAAGGGAAAGGACTCTCGACTTGCAGAGCACTTGTTTGTGCTTTGATCTGTGTTGAAGTGGCATACAGACTGCCTACAGTACCTGTTTCCAACTGTGCATGTTTGGTACAGTGGATACTGTATCAGTCACGGTCTGGGGTCTTGCTGCCTGCTGGCCTCTTGACCTCACCTGTGTGACGTGTCTCGCGTGTCTGCATCGGCTGTGTTAGCTCCCTGTGAGCTGGAGCTCAGTGTAAGTACCCGCCTTGCATCCTTGCTGCAGTTGACTGAGGCATGTGTTGTTAGAGAATCACACCCCGTGCCCGTCTGCTCCCGTTGAACGGAGACGGGCGAAAAAAAATTGAAATTTGGGAACCGGGGTGGCTGCCGGGGACAGGCGCCCGTCTGCCCGTCTCAACGGGGAATACGGCCCGTAGAATGGGGGACAACGGGCAAATTCTGAAACACTACGTACATAAGGTAGTCTGTGACATTTTAAAGCCTCCTCTATAGTGCTGGACCCGTGCAGGCTCTTGCAAGATCTGATCAAGTACGCAGCCTTCTTGAGGGCTTCAATTTGAGCAGCTCACGTGCAAAGTGATTGCCCGATCACTTTTTCTCTCGCCCTTGCGCACTCTCGCTTACTCTCACTCTCTCTGGAATCTGTGTTGCAGTGTACAGTGAAGCAGCAGGTAGGAGGTATGGATAGACAGCTCCAAGCTGACACAACCCAGGCAAATGCCCGTATCAGATCCATACGGGGTGCTCAGGCGGCAGGCCTGCTGACGGGTCCTTGACGGGTGCCGGGACCCCGTCCTGTACCCGTTTTGCGCCCGTTCTGACGGGAGTGATTCTCTAGTGTTGTCCCTGACGAGTCCAGGGGAAGGGCCACAGGAAGTGCGTCGACAGCGGCATCGCTTTAGAGCGGACATGTACTATATATACGACAATTCCGGCAGTAAACTTCAACCAATTACAAAATGCGTTTGTGGTTTAGTGGTAAAATTGGGCATTGCCAGTAACAGCTTCTTCTCCTAGAAGCCTGTCTGAGTTGCCTAGCCCCGGGTTCGATTCCCGGCGAACGCATTTTTGCTGCCGGGGGGATGGACACGGCCCTGCCTGCCCGCCTTTTTGCACCGGCAGGGTGTTCCAAGTGGTGCATGCCACTTGCGCTTTGTTTGCTTGAACTCTCACTGACACACAAGCCCAGTGTCACACTTTGTGCCACACTAAAACTACTTGTAAGTCGGTGCAAGAGCATCCGCCTCTTGCCTCTTGCGTATCAACGGCAGACTGGGCAGAGTCCTGACTCAGCAGCTGACACTTTGCAGCTCCCAGGGCAGAGTACATCCTGTCCAATAAGATATAGCAGTATTGGCATCCAAGCAGATAGAGCAAGGAAGAGACCTAAAATGGGAAGTTACCAACAAGTGCAAAGACTCAGGATGAATGTGGGCCCAGCATGCAACGGCCAGAAGCGTCCCTCCAAGTAAGAGACATATAGGATGTGTACAATGTGAAGCAAATTGACAGAAATAGTGACTCAAATGTAGTAGAGTGGATACGAGCAAGGAGCGGGGAGTGCACAGGACAAATCTGAGCGAGAAGTCCACCATCAAGTTGCCAACACCATCTAAGTCCGGCAATGACGTTGGAAAGGGATCTCTCAGTCCCAAACACTGGGAACAAGTCAAGGGAGGCAGGCAAGGGGTTTACAGCTGGTCCTACCCTCAGCTGTATGGCGAGGCAAGAACTAAGGTCAAAGAGCAACTGCGACATCAACTTCTGCACATCGCTCCTGCACCTCCCCTCCACATTGCTCTGTCACCATATCAATCCACTGCATACATCCACTTGTGGTAAGGCAAGAGCCTTACAGACATCTCATGCTAGGCCTGCTCCTATGGATCTGTCCACCCTCACTCACCCCAAGTCCTTTTGCGATTCTAAGACCTTTTCCTCTCACATTTTTTTTTTCGAACCTTTGCTGACTTGATCCATCACAGATTATACTACTCAAGATCCAGATATGAGCAGTCAAGGCAACGAATGGATGGAAGGTGCTAATTGTTGGGTGATCAATCTTGGCAAAGCGAGGCGCTCCTGGAGTCCTGTTGTAGATCCTCTTCTTTCTTCACCTCACCATTCTTGACTCGTAGGCAGTGCTTGATTCAGTGTTGTTTGATTGTGCGTTTCATTATGCAACTACCGTCCGTTGCAGAGAACCCTCGTCTTGCTCTCGCTTGCAAAGGGAAGTCCCCCCAGCAAGTTTTGCGCAAGAAGTGTGCCTCAGAACACACGTGCTGAATAATTGGTGCAAGCTGGAGAGAGAGGCAGGCTGCCATGTTGCACTGTGCAGCACAGACCGTGAGTGAGATTTACAGGGATGTGGACAGAGCAGGCTATACCTCCGCGCACAATAGAACTGACTCCTGAGGATTGTTTACAGTGATTTCACTTCCTGTATCAGAACCACTGCGGATTGGTCAAAGTCAAGATTGCATTGAGCAAGAATCTCGGGGTCTCGCAGCCTCGCTTTAAACTTTTGTGACGTGACAGTCTCTATCAGCTTCTGTGGCTATTGCTCTCATCTACACAATCCAAGCAATATGATGTGTGTCACTGATGCTTTTTGTCTGCAACTCCTGCTGGCAGCACTACCCACTGACCGGGAGTCGACGCGACACATAATCTCCCATTTGCGCTCAGATGCCAGTGCAACCCTGCACACCACCTTGCAGACCTCTGCACTCAGGCAGACATTTGACACTGGTCAGCTGACTGAGCCATGGTGTCAAAACAGAAGCTCTATGGTGCATTCCAGGGCCAGGGCAGAGAGCAGAGAGGAGGAGCGGAGCATCGGTCACACAGCTGGTGGGTTTACCGACGATTTTCATATATTGTAAAAAAGGCGAGTTTTCCATGAAAGCCCCTATGGCTCAGTGGCAGAGCGTTCGCCTAGTAAGCGAAAGGTCCATAGTTCGATCCTGTGTGGGGGCAGTTCTTTTTTGCTGTTTCTTTTGGGTTTCTTCTTCGCGCTCCTCTCTGCAGTCATGCGGCACTAAGCGCGACTCTTCTCTTCAGCTGCTGTAGCCGGGAGGTCTGCCATCCCATGGCGTACGAGCGGTGTTATTCTGTGCGCCGTGGTAGAATGCAACTTTTTGCGCAATGCGCAAAAAGCTTGAGAATATACAAGGGCGGGCCTTGCTGCAGTTTCAAGCTGTTTGAAGCTCGAAGGCTTGAGAGCAGGCTGCTCCTCGACTGGACCCGACGAAAAAAAAAAACGGCAAAAGATATGCCTTTAGAGTGGATCGAACACTCGACCTTGTCATTACGAGTGACACGCACTACCACTGTGCTATAAAGGCCGTGCTCAATTGAAAACAAAATAGCGTACACAACAGTGTACCAATTTGGTCGGCGGGTGGTTGTGACCAAAGTGTGCAAATTGCGCGTACTCAAACTGCTCGGGAGGTCTATGCATCCAACCTCACCTCGAGAGGCAATACAAAACCTTGGAAGATGGGCAATAATCCGAATTGCAGACTCGCCGCGCTCAAAAAAGTCGCCCCAAGACGCTGTCAAGGTCGCCCTCGGACCGCTTCAGCTTCTTGCTCACGTCCACCACCTCCCTCTGCCGGTATTCGCGCTTCCGCTTCGCTCCCGCCGCGTTGTCATCCCCCCGAGGCTCCTTGGGCGCGACCTTGGACGCCTGCCGACCAGCCGCCTTCTCCTGGATCTTGCGCCCGACTCGCGCATTCTCGACGGCAGCAAGGTAAGATTCGTTCTCCTGCTTCGAGTGTGTGAGGTGGAAGCGGAGGAGGGACGATTGTGTAGCGCGCTCAAGGGCTGCATGCAAAGAAGCGCGTGATTAGCACACGAGCACGAGGGGCGCGAGGGTGCGATGAAAGGTCAACAACGCACCGACTTGCTCGCTCAACTGGTCCCAGCGGAACCGTGGCAGATACTGCATCGTCCAGACGTCGTCCTTCCAGCGCTTGCTCTGCCCGATCGGTTGAGCGTTGAGCATTTCCGCGACCGAACGAGCGACGCGCTTGTCGAGGAACTCGACCCAGCCCTCCTTGAAGTTGTGCGAGGTATGCCGTCCCTCTTTCTGCTTGCGTTGCTTGCCTATCATTCGGTTCCGGAAGCCGAGACGTCAGCGTACGCGCAAGCCCTGGGCGATAAAAAGCGTGCCGAGTCCTGCTCACCCTTCTCCTTGTCGGCGAGTTCCAGATAGATCCTTCCAATCTCACCGTACGCGCTCATGAGGTGGCGCACTTGGGCGGGTCCCATTCCCGGCGGTAGCCGCGAGAGATAGACGAGGCCAGGCTGCTTCGCCTTCTTACCGGTGACGAGCGCACGCGGCAACAGATGGTCGGGAAGGGTCGTCCGCGCGAGCAGCTCCCGTTCGTCCAGCTCTACGTCGTCGACTGCCTCAGCGACGCCTGCGATCTGCGCACCCTCGCCGTCTCGCTTCCGGTCGGAGTCGGCCGCTTCACGTCCACCGTCTTCCTGCTCGTCGGAAGCGTCATCGTCGAGCTGCAGCAGCTCTGCGAATCGGCCATCGACCTTCTGCTCGTCGCCGTCGAGAGTGGCCTTGCTCGTAGAGGCGCGTGGCGGATCGTCCTTCTTTAAAGCAGCAGAGCGGGAGGAGCGGCCTTTGCGAGGCTCGCGCGCGGTCTTCGGCATCCTGTCTGATCGGCGCGTGCTCAAGGGAAGCTGACTGTGCTAATCGTGGCTTGGAAGCTATGCCACTTGAGAACGTTCGCTGCCGAGCTCATCGCTCATTTTCATCAGCCGACGCGGAAGTCATCGCCGGCTGCGCTCTCCTCCGCTCTCTTCTCTATTGGCCCGCTCCCCGTGAGCGGTAGCGATACGTGCAACAAATCGGGAATTGGCGTCAAAGGTCAGCATTTGGCTGTCCTCCTCAGCGCTGTTGTGTCACCACCTGCACTCCTCCACTTCGTCGAACCCCCCCGCCACGATCCTTATGCAAACTCGCCTCGGAGGCCTCTAGCGGGGTAGCGAGGCACCGGTGTTCACGCCGGCACATAGTCGCCTGTGCGGACGTACCGCGTCGGCCGCAGCTGCAGACCTGCACAAGAGGCTTGCTCTGTCACCATTCCTTACTGACTCGGTTGACTCCCCGAACAGGACACTCGTCCCTACGTTAACCTGCGAACGCCGCAAATTATATCAAATAACCCGCCATGGGTGTTCCAGCATTGGTAAGACTCTGACTCGATGGCGCTCACGCCACCCGCTTCGCCCTTGGTGGTGCCTACTCTTCTAACGCTCCGCGGTGCCTACAGTTCCGATGGCTGTCTCGCAAATATCCGAAGGTGTGTATGCCGGTCGTTGAAGAACAAGCCGTCGTGATCCCCGGCAAAGATGGACAACCGGACGAGACGATCGTCAGTTGACCCGTTCCCCTCGAGGAGATTTGTCTCACCAAGCCGCGAGAACTGACTCGGCTCTCCTCCGTATCGCAGCCTGTCGACATGTCGGGACCGAATCCAAACGGAGAAGAGTATGACTGTTTGTACCTGGACATGAACGGAATCGTGCATCCGTGTACCCATCCCGAGGGGAAGGTACGTCTCGAAAGGCTCTGTCTAGCTCATCATCGAGATACTGACGAGGAGGATACCCTCCGGACAGCCCGCGCCAAAGACCGAGGAGGAAATGATGCGCGAGGTCTTTATCTACACGGACCGCGTCGTTTCGATGGTCCGACCCCGCAAGCTGCTCATGATGGCCATTGACGGCGTGGCACCTCGCGCGAAAATGAATCAACAGCGTTCGAGGCGGTTCCGAGCGGCGCAAGAAGCGAAGCAGAAGGAGGACGACCGTCAGAACGCGATCGCCGAGCTCGAGGCGATGGGCAAAGAAGTCAGCGACGAGTACCGGAACGAGAAGGGATGGGATTCGAACGCCATCACGCCTGGGACGCCCTTCATGGATCTCCTCGCCAAGAGTTTGCGGTATTGGGTCCGGAAGAAGATCAACGAGGATCCGGGCTGGGCAGGGGTACGTCCCTGACTAGTGTGTGCCTTGTCCGCGCGAGGTTGAGCTTACTCTCCACACGCAGTTGGAAGTCATCATTTCGGACGCCTCCGTCCCCGGCGAAGGAGAACACAAGATCATGGATTTCATCCGCCGTCAGCGAGTCTCCGGCGAGCACGATCCGAACACGAAACACGTCATCTACGGTCTCGATGCGGATCTGATCATGCTCTCGCTCGCGACGCACGAGCCTTACTTCAAGGTGCTGCGAGAGGACGTCTTCGCCGACGACAAGAAGCGCGGCTGTCATCGCTGCGGCCAGCCGGGCCACCACTCTCGCCAATGCACAGGTATGCAGACTTGCCCTTCCGTATCCTATGAAGCGCCCACGACATTCTGACCGCCCCTTTGTACGAACTGCAGGCGAAGTCAAGAAACCGGAAGCCGACTTGACACCAAAGGGACAACCGGCCCCTCTGAAACCGTTCCTCTTCCTGGACGTCTCGGTCCTGCGCGAATACCTCGCCGTCGAGCTCTCGGCACCGGTGCACTCGTTCCCGTTCTCGCTGGAGCGCGCCATTGACGACTGGGTCTTCCTCATCTTCTTCGTCGGCAACGACTTTTTGCCGCATCTCCCGTCGCTCGAGATCCGCGAAGGCGCCATCGACACCCTGATGGGCATCTGGAAGTCGAATCTCGAACGCATGGGCGGTTACCTGACCAACCACGGAAAGGTGGAGCTCGCCCGTGCCCAGATCATCCTGGAACAGCTCGCCATGCGCGAAGACGAGATCTTCCGCAAGCGACGTGAAGGTTCGTTGCACCTGTCCTGCCTCAGCTCGTTCGTTCAAGTGCTTACTTATCCTCCATCGACAGCTGAAGAGCGACAGGACCGTGCCGAGAAACGTCGTCGTATCGATCGCGAAAACCAGCAGACGGTATCTCAGCGTTCATCCGCGAGCAACCACGCTCAGCTCTCGCAGACCGGAGGGCAGACGCACCGCAACGGGGTGGATTACGTCGAGGTGAACGCGAACGGCTCGACTATCGCCCCGTCGACGCCTGGTCTGCCAGCCAAACCTGCCGCGGAGGCCTCGAGCGCTCCGGCAAAGTCTGCCGCTGCCATGGTAGGCAGCAACAAGTCCATCGTCGCGAATCGAATGGCTCTGCGGATGGCCAACCTCTCGGCCGCCGACATGCTCAAGGCCGAACTCGCAGGCGAGAATGCGGCGTCGTCGGCAGAAGCCACGGATTCGGAAGCCGAGTTGGTGCAGGAGCGCGAGGCGGAAGAGGCTGGCCGCGCAGAAGCCGAGAAGAACAGTGCCGCAGCGGCCAAGCTCAAGGCCGAGCTCCTCGCGTCGGACCCGCCCGAAGAAGACGCATCGCCGCGCGGCACGAAGCGAACTGCTTCGGTAGCCGCGGAAGACGACAGCACCGACTCGGCATTCGATCAGGAACCTGGCGACGACGACGACGAGGACGCGGACGTCAACGCCTTCCTCCAAGACAGCCTCGTGCCGCCCAAGCCGGCAATGGTAGCCGGTCTCAACATTGAGCAACCTCCCCCGCTCAAGCTGCTCGGCAACAACGTGGTCGAACAAGACGACGCGGTCAAGTGCGTATGGACGTGTCTGTGCGATGCCGCTGCCTTTCCAGTGCCTGACCTACCCTGCGTTTAGGCTGTGGGAGCCCGGTTACAAGGAGCGGTACTACCGCCAGAAGTTCGGTGTCGAGCTGAGCGACGTCGAATTCAGGCGCAAGTAAGTTGTCGCGCCCGTACCATTCGATAGTGGACGTCGGCTGACCCGACCGCACTTCACAGGATCGTCAAGTCCTACGTCGAGGGACTTTGCTGGGTGCTCGAGTACTACTACCAAGGAACGCCGTCGTGGCAATGGTACTACCCCTACCACTTCTCTCCCTTTGCGAGTGACTTCGTCGATCTCGACAAGCTGGACATCCAGTTTGACATCGGGGCGCCATTCCGGCCTTACGAGCAACTGATGGGTGTATTCCCTGCGGCGAGGTGCGGCGGGATGTTCCCTTCCCCGGCATCCGGGACAGAAGACGATATTGACGCATGTTTCCTTTCGACACAGTCGCGTGCATCTGCCCGAGCCTTTCCAGACTCTGATGATCGAGAAAGAGTCGCCGATCTTGGACTTCTACCCGGAGGAGTTTCACATCGACATGAACGGCAAGAAGATGCTTTGGCAAGGCGTCGCCTTGCTGCCGTTCATCGATCAGCAACGACTGCTCGAGGCCATGGCCACCAAATACCCCGAGCTCACCGACTACGAGCACCAGCGCAACGAGCGTGGGAAGGACGTGATCCTCGTCGGCAACAAGCACCCGCTTTTCGACTACCTCGAGGGTCTCTACGGCAAGAAGAAGGCCAAGGAACCGGTTCCTATCGTTGCGAAACGGAGCAAGGGCATCGCCGGAGCCGTCTTGCCCGACGACACCCTTCCGGGTACGACTTTCGACTCGCCGCTGCCGTCGATGCCCGACATCGTCAACGACGAGTCGATCTCGGCCTACTTCTTCTTCCCGCCGCAAAGCACGCCGCATCGCTCGGTGTTGTTGCCGGGCGCGAAGCCGCCGCGCAGTGTCCTGTCCGCTCACGACAAGGATTCCGTACGACGCGGCGCCGGGGAACGCACCGAAGGCAACGGGTTCCACTCGATGCGGAACCGCGACCAGTCCGGTCCCGGCTTTGCGAAACTCGATCGAGGACCCGGCGGAGGGAGGAACACTCCGCAAGGCCGCAACTCTCCCTATCAAGGAGGCGCACAACCTGGCTACGGGAGTCCGGCTGGCTACGGCGCGCCGGCTGGCTACCCCGGACCAGGCCCAGCAGGACGGGATCCCTACGGCGGCTACGCATACGGAGGCTGTACGTTTCGAACCTTTGATCGTTTTCATCGCGGGCAATGCTCACCTTTGAATGCGACATTATGCAGACAATGCCCCGCCGCCGCCCGCACACCAGATGCCTTACGGCGGCTACGCGCCACCGACAGGCTACCTGCCCCCGCCCATGCAAGGTTACCGACCTCCCGCGCCTCCTCCTCCTCCGCCCGCGGCATACCCTCCCTACCCTGGCGGTCCCCCCGGGCAGTACCCTCCTCCAGGCCCACCTGGATACGGCAACTACCGCCCGCCTGGTGGAGGCGGCCCATATGGCGGCTACCAAGGTGGCGGACGGCGATACTGATCTCTGAAGTCGTCCAAGGGGAAATCGCGCGGGTAGCGGCAAAAAGGCTCGGTGAATGGATAGTCTTTTGCGAGGTGTATCTTGCAATTTATTCGTGCTGCCGCAGCGATCACGTTCCGAAGGCCACACGTATCATAACGAAAGCCAAAGTAGTCTCTTCTCTCACGTCTCATTACAGGTGAGTGTTCATCAACCCCGCCCGCTACCCGCTGCCTGGTGTTTGTGCGCAGCGCCCACGGCGTTCTTTTTGGGCCGCGGCTCGTCTACGCGGACGAGGTCGTCCCACTTGCCCGTCGGAGTCCGTCGCTCCCATATCTACACGCAGAAAGGAAGTGAGTAAGAAAAACCCCGGCGGCATCTCTTGGGAAGGACTCACCTGAATGTACGTCTCGCCGAGCGGTACCAAGTCCTTTTCGATCTCGCGTACGACCAAGTCTTGCATCTCGAACCATTTGTCGTCTTCCTCCTTGACACCTTCCGCAAGTTCTCCGGTCTGTGCGTCGCGAGGTGGTCGCAAATGCACGTGCGCCTTCCATTCGGCGGAGGTCGACGTGGCGCCCGTCGTCGTCGTGGTTGTGAGAGCCAAGTTCGCAGTCAAGTCGTAGTAGGTAGAGATCGGTTGTGCGCCATCGACGTCTGTGACCGGAACAACCACCGCCACAAGGTCAGCATCTTCTCTCGCCTGAAGGGTCGTTCATGATACGTACAATCGTGCATGTCGACGCCGCGCAGCGGGAAGTTGACGATTGTCGGATTCTTCTCCTCCAAGAACCGATTGCTGGTGAACCGCTTGTAGTATACGATGAGGAAGGGCGGCAGACGGGTGATTTTCCAGCGCCGCAAGAGACCCGAAGTCGGATCTTCTCGGGTAGTTTCGCCATCGTACTTGGCGAGGACGGTGGCGATGGGAACTTGCGGAATGATGTTGGATTCGACGGCATCGCGGTACAGGGGCGGTGGCGGCAGATCGAGGGCGAGGAAGAGGAAGGGAGTCTTCGTCGATTTGATTTCTGAGCAGACCAAGCATGTTAGCAGCCTGTCGCTGCGAAGCGTGCGAAATGACTCGCTCACCTCGGTCCAGGTCAAAGCGGGGCTTGGTCCCGAACTCGCCCGTTTTGATAATCTGCTGGTCGTCGACGCGCACCTCGCCCTGGAACGTCGAGTAAATGATGCCTAACTCGCTGAGATCGTCAGCTCCATCCCTTATCCGCGCTCGAGGTATAGACTCACTCGATCGTGGGCGTTTCGACCCGCCCAAGTCACGGTGAAGCTGGTTAAGCAACCAGCTGAGAAAGTCGATAGGATCTCCGTGTTCCGTAATCTTGAAACGGCCGTGACTGGCGTTCGCGACTTCTTGCAAAAACTCGTGCGGCGAGACTTGGGCCTTGAACTGTCGAGGATTCCAGACTTTGCGCGCGAGCATGGCGAAGCGACGGACGAGTTCCGACGTGGTCGAAGATGACGGAAGCGGCGAAAGGATGAAATAGTCGCGCAGGGGCGGAACGTGCAGAACGAGTTGGAGGACGGCGTTCATGTAGGAGTTGAACTTCATATTGTTGAGTCCAATGAAGCCGGGATGGTACGGTTTCTGGACGAGATCGTACGAAGGCGCGAGAGTCCGGTCGATCCGCTCGAGCGACGAAGGGTCGAAAGTAGGTTTGAGCAGGTACTGGATGTCGGCGAGGGAGGCATCGTTGACTTCGTACCCGTCCGGGAGCACATATACTTTTTGCGTTTCGAGGTTGATGAAAACATGGTGGTCCTCGTTGAGGGCGTGCGCATAGGCCGGAGAGGTCTTGCCCCGTCCTTGAAAGTATTTGCCGTCGACCAGGCAGGCGTAGATGTTGTTGTGCGAAAGAGTGACCGAACACAAGCGCTCAAAGTCGAAGTCGAGCGCCGCACGGTTGATCTGTGGGATTCCGTCAAGACAAGCGTCAGATGCCTGGCTTCTTTCGCAGCCCGCTCCCCGAGAACACGCGCAATGGGTGACTCACAGTGTCGAGGTAGAGATCTGCGGGCCTTCCGCTGTCCTCTTCAGCCTCGAAGTCGTACACGGGGGGTTCTTCCTCCTCGTCCGCTCCTACCTGTTCCTGCTGCTGTTCTGCCGAGGTGGCAAAATCCTGCTGCTCTCGCGGCCGGTCCCGCGCCTCCGATGATGAGGCGCCGGTCGTGCCGGGGCCGGCCTCGCCGTTGTCGCCGGCTGCGGCGCGTTCAAGAGTTTCGACCGGGACCTTTGCCTCGGCGATCACAGAAGCAGTGATGGCGCTCTCCTGCCCGACCGCCGGCGGATCGGCCGTCTCTGCGGTTACCTTTGGCGGAATGGCGGAGTCGACTGCTTGAGCAGGCGGTACGGCGCTGGCGGCAGCCTCGTCGATTCGCATCCGCTTGACTTGCTCGTCTGCCTCGTCGTCCAGCACGGCCCGTTTCACTGCCAGCGTAGACGGTCGAGACTCGGAGCTCGCTTCTGCCGTGCTCGCTGTCTGCACCTCGGCAGCAGGCGCAGCCGAGTCGTCTGCGGGTGCTGGTTGCGGGTCGGTGGTTCCTGCCGAAGTCTCGGCTGTTGCCGCTGCGTCGTTTTCCTCGAGCCGGGAGATCAAGTCGGCTTTGACTCCTGATACTGGCAGGTCGCGTCCCTTCAACAGGTCCTGCAGAACGGGAGGAGCGCCGAATACATTGTTTGGTGAGTGGGGCAAGGTCTGCATCAGGCAACCGATGAACTCACCTTGAGCTGCGCGACCTTGAGCTTGGCATAGTCCTCCTTGACCGACTCTGCCATTGCTCTCGACTTTGACCGTACCCAGCACGTGGCGAGCGACCTGATGGAAACCGTCGAGACTCGCTTTCATCACAAGTTCGTTCCGCGTGAGCTCATCCAGAGGGAATCGAGAATCGCTTTCAACGAGCACGCTTGCCGCATCTGCTACGCCCGGGCTGAAGCGAACGGAAGGGAAGCAGCCGCAGAGCAAGGATGAAGTCGATCGCCGACCCTCGCCTCAATCTCCTGACCGTCCTCAACGTCCAGTCGGCCAAACCCTCAAAGCGCACCGCGCCCGCATCTCGCGATTGGCACGCTCTCGCCCGCAAGGCAGCGAAACGCTCCAATGCTCCGACAGCCTCGACGACTACTGGCCGCTTACGTGCAGAGCTCGCCGAGCAGATCGTGACCGCCGCCGACCACGAACTCAAAGGCCCGGCGGCGAAGAAGGGCAAAGGCAGCGCAGAGTCGAGTAGTGCAAGCGCCGGCGCAAAGACGAGCGCGGATCAGGCGCAGGACGAACAGAACGAGTCGGTGGCCGACTCTGACGACGAAGGGGAAACGGCCGGCACCACCCAGGATCCCTTCATCCGCCACTTTGGCGCCGAGTCGACCTTGGTGCACGGTCACGAGGCAGAAGCTCTCGCCGGAGACAGGGCGAACTGGGCAAAAGGAAAGGCGGTCGTACCAGCGCTCGGCGAAGTGCTGTGGACTCGTCCGCGGGATACAGCAGTGGAAGGCGCCGGGACGCTTGAAACGGAGGCTGCGCAAAAGATCGTGTGTTCAAATTTTCCAATCCTGGTCTGCTCGCATACAACACTGAACCCGTATCTACGCAGTACAATCCCAAGCTCCTCGACAAACTCCGCCACGGCGAAGGTACGTGCTCTCGCCCCGAGAACCGCTCCGGGACCTCTTCGCTGACAGGCACGTCTCTGCAGCTTCCCTCCCCACCACCCAATCGGACTGGCTTCGGACACTCGGATCGTACCAGGATGTCCTCGACACTGCGCTTCGTGTCGGGACAGACGAGCATGGCGCCGTGCGCGAAGCTGTCGCGCTGCACGCGATGAATCACGTGGCGAAGTGAGTGCCGTCGGTGGCCACTGCACAGGGCGTGAAGCCGGCACTGATCTAGCCTTCGAATCGCAGAACTCGTGCCCGAGTCCTCAAGAACAACGAGTTCCTCGCCAAGCAGGCGCTCGACTCGTCTTCGTCCGCATCGACTTCCCGTGACACTCGCGACCAGTCTTTCACGCGACCGAAAGTTCTCATCCTCACGCCTTTCCGCAACGCCGCGCTCGCCTGGGTGCAGGACCTCGTCACCCATCTGCCCCCATCCACCACGCTCGTGGAGAACTATCCTCGTTTCGTCTCGGAGTACTCGCTCCCCGAAGGCGCCGAGGACAAGCTCGTCACGAACGCGGACTCGTACCCCGAAGACCACGTGGCGACCTTTGCCGGCAACATAGACGACGCGTTCCGATGCGGTATCAAGGTGACGCGGAAGAGCGCCAAAATTTTTGCCGAGTTCTACCAGGCGGACGTCATCGTCGCGAGTCCGCTGGGCTTGAGGACCAGCATCGAGAAGGACGGGTGAGCTTAGGTCTCTGGCGGCCGGAGAACGCTTCGTGAGGGCTAACCCATCCCTTTCAACGGCTTGCAGTGATTCCGACTTCCTCTCGAGCATCGAGATGCTCGTCGTGGACCAGATGGACGTCATGCTGATGCAGAACTGGGAGCACGTCCAGGTGCGTCTTACGCACTCTACCTCGCTCCGCCGCATCAGTCACGCTGACTGTTGCATGACACGGGATCTAGTTCGTCATGGACCTGCTGAACAAGATGCCAGAGGAAGACCACGGCTGCGACTTCTCGCGGGTTAAGCCTTGGTACCTCGACGGCAAAGCGGCGCATCTGCGTCAATCCCTCCTCTTCTCGTCCCTCGACGCTCCCGAAATCCGCGCGCTCTTCAACCGATCATGCGTGAACCGCGCGGGCAAGCTTCGTGCTGTCCGGCATCTGGAAGGTGTCCTCGATCGCGTACCGCAAGGTCTCAAGCAGATCTGGAACCGGTTTGACACGCACGATCTGCACGACGAGGATGACAAGCGTTTTGACTTTTTCACAACGAAAGTGCGTGTTGGCGAGCAACTCTTTCTCCTGTCACCTCGGGTTCACCGCGCTGATTCCATTCCCACCGGCAGACTCTACCTACCTTGCTCAAGTCGGCCGTGTCCTCGTCGGAAACGCTCATCTTTGTCCCTTCCTATTTCGACTTTGTCCGCGTAAAGCGCTACCTCACCAAGAACCTTTCTTCGCTGGGATCCGACTTCTCGTTCGCGGCCATCTCCGAGTACTCGGACACGCCGGAAATCTCTCGAGCCCGCGGCGCATTCTACCAGGGCAAGAAGAAGTTCCTGCTCGTCACCGAGCGATTCCACTTTTTCCGACGGTGAGCATTGTTTATTCGAGGTGATGCGGCTGCATCGCACTGACAAATGAGCCGTGGGAATGCAGGTACCGTCTGCGCGGCGCAAAGACGTTTGTCTTCTACGCGCCGCCGATCCACCCGCACTACTACCCCGAGGTGCTCTCTTTCCCGTACCGCCCGCCTTCGAGCGCCAATCTTCCGCTCTTCGATTCCGACGAGCTCGACGGCGATGTCGATGTCAGCGAACTCTCGGCGCACGTCTTGTTCTCCCGATTCGATCTCCTCCGCCTTGAAGGTATTGTGGGCGAGAAGGACGCGCGGAGGATGTGCGGGGTCGGAGAGCACGAGGAACGAGGAGACAAGCGGTTCACTTTCGTGTAGTCGATTTGCACCACCTTTTCCCGAGTACCGCCATCACAGGAATCTGGGCCTGAGAGGTGGCTCCACTAAACATGCTCGGAAATCGAATGCGAAGAGGGACGACTGCTTGCAAAAGCTGAGGATGTCCAAATCGTCTATCTACTCATCGTACCCGCGGCCAGAGCGCTGCTTTTCTCGCTTCTTCTTGTAGTGCTTCTTTCCGTCGCCGCCGTTCTGAGTCTTGGTACCCCTCGTGCCGATAATGACGGCGTTGCCGACGTTGGAGGCGAAGAACGACGAGTCGAGGGCATTGGCTTTGGCACTCTGGCCTTTTCCGCGCGGTGCGTCTGACTTGGCCGTCATACCCGGTGCCGAAGGGTTGTGCACAAAGTAGTCGGAGCCCTTGCCAACGCGGGTTGTCGGACCCATCTTTTGCCTGAGCTTGTTCTGGGCCCGCAAGAGCTCCAGATCGCGAGTCTCCGCGTTGAAGTCGTCGGCTTCGATCCCCGGCGGAGGATGGCAGAAGAGCAATTTGCCGTTCATGTAGTCCTTGAGGACGAGTCGCGACGATCGGGAGTGATCGGGATTACCCTGTCCACCGGTGAAGAAACCTCGAGCGACTGCAACAGCGAAAAGAGTCCGTTAGCTGATTCCCGCCACTCAAACAATCATATCTCAACGCACTCGAGAACGACGTCAGGAACTCAGATGCGGTCAAGGCTCCTGTTCCACCTTCGCTCTCCGGCACCGTGTTGATACGCAAGCCATACGTGCCTTCCAGCACTGGCTGCGGTATCCGGCGCGTGACGAGTTCGACGGGGCCGGTGAACTCGCGCAGCTGATCGATGGGGAGGACACCGTCGCAGACCAGCTCGGCTTTTGTCGCTGCGAATTGAGGGAAGACGAGACCGGGGCAATCGCAGAGGAGGACTTCGGGAGAAAGGCGGATCGTCTGGAAGTGCTTGGTCTTGCCGGGCGTAGCCGAGACCGAGACCTTCTTCTCGCCGATGAGCGCGTTGATCGTCGAAGATTTGCCGACGTTGGGGTAGCCGACCAGACCGACGACCAGCTTCTCGTTGCCGTGTCCTTGTGCGAGGGAGACTGAAAAAAGTGGCCAGTCCGATCAGCTTGACTGCGCTTCACTTCCCGGCAGATGCGGACGCAGAGGCTTGGGACAGACCTGTGGGTGCGTGCTGCAAGAAGAGCTCCTCGAGCTCCGAGACGCTCAGGATCCGTGTCCGAGGACTCTCGTCGCTGCCGGGGAGAGAAATGCCCATTCCTCGGCGCATACGCTTGGCGAGTTCCTCGTCGTCATCATCCTCGTCGTCTTCGTCGCTGTCTTCATCGAGACGCTTGACACGCGGCGGCGGCAACGCCATCTTCGCCTTCAACTCCTCCCTGAGCCCCTTGAGCTTGTTGCCCGACTTCGGGATCTTCATGCCCGGGATATCCTCCTCACTGTCGCTCTCATCAGAGGCCTCCTCGAGAGCAGCCAGCTCTTCCTGACGTGCGCGCTCCTCCTGCAGAGCGATGCCGTTCGCGGCGGAGAAGAAGGCATACTGAATGCCATTCGCCTCGAAGTAATCAGCCCAGCCCTCACTGCAAACGGTCGGTCATCAGCTACCGACGAGCAAAACGCATGCCAAAAAAGAACCAGGGCGCACCGCTGCTTGCGTGTCAACAAGTCTGACTTGTTGATAAGGAGGAGGTTCTTCCGCTCCGGCTTGCTGGTTCCCTCGCCGAGGTCATCGTCGCCTTTGACGTCGTTCAGCTCGAGGACGTATTTTGCGAGATCCTCCGACCGGAAACCGAGCGGGTTCCGCGCGTCGACGATCTGCACGATGAGATCGGATCGCTCAAGCGTGCGCCAGAGTTGACGCCACACTTCCAAGTTGCGCTCGAACGGGGTGAGCATGAGCGACTGGTTCTCCTGCAGGCTGTCAGACCGCCGAATGTGTCAGTTGGGAAGCGGTAAGGAGAAAAGCAGGGAGCTTGAACGAACTCGGCGAGGCCTCGTCGCCATTCGAGGAAGGCGTCGCGCTCCTGTCGCTCGAGATCCGGAACCGTCATGTCGCGCGTCCACGCTGGTCGGCGCGGCACCTGCAGGCGCTCGACATTCTCCCGCTGCTTTTTCCGAATCTCGGCCTCTTGTTGCGGAGTCAGGAGGTAGGGATTGTGGGCGGCGGCGGTCAAATTCGGGTCGGAAACGACTTTGATGTTCTGGCGCTCTGCACGAGGTGGACGGGTCTCAGCGAAACGGCTGCTGACCGCTATGTCGCGCACGCTCTTACCTGCGGAGAAGTCGGTCTCGGCCAACTGCGCGGTACTGAGGAACTCGTCCAAGTCGTTTTCTTGGGTGACGGAAGACAAGCCCGCGCTAATCTCGGACGCGTGCTGCGGCGGCAAGTCTCGATCAGCGCTATGAGATCATCTTGGCGGACTGTGCAGACTCACAAGAGACGGGTCGGCAGCTTCTTTCGCCGCCTTGACTTTGCGGTTGATGATAGCTCGACCGAGTCCAGACTTGTCGACCCTGCGCTTCTGCGCGCCGTTCTTGCGCTCCGGACGTCCGTTGGGCTGAGAGCAACGACCACGACGTCAGTGACTGGTTCGGCCCAGCGCGCCGACCAGGAACACATACCATTCTGGCGGATGAGGCTGTGCTGACTGGACGAGGAGACGGATGCGGGCGCTGAGCGGTGGCAAACGATGCGACAAGCTGCGAGACTCTTTCGTAGCGGCTGTGACAGTGCTCGGGACGTTATTCGTCCGACTTGGCGGGTGCAGGACTAGTCGAGGTTCGACGGATTTTTGAAGCTCCGCTTTGTCGCGCTGAATCATCCGTTGGATCCGCGGGTTTAAGCTGCCGTTCTCGTACATCCACAACGCTGAAATGCTTGTATGATATCTCTACATGCATACTAAGTCGAACCAAGGGCCAGTCCGAGGAAGCGAGGGATCAGAATCCGAACGCATCGAACGAGAACTCTGCCGGCGCCTTCGCTTCCACCTTGACCGTCTGGACGACCTCGCGGAACTTTTGCCGCTGCCGCTCTTTCTCCTCAATGTCGTGATCTGTCGCTTGAACGGGCGCTGGAGACGGAGCCCGGCTCGGGAGATTCGACGAGGGGAGGGTCACGTCGAGAATGGTCGACGAGCGTAGCAACGAGTGACGGCGTCGGTCTCCGAGCAATGTTGGCCGTTGCGCGGCCGTGCTTGTACTGGCTGGGGAAGGCAAAGGGAACGTCCAGGTGCGCAGCAAGTTGAGGGCGAGGACGTGGCAGCCTGCACAGGTGAAAACACTGCGGTCAACGCCAGAGTACAGGCGCGACTGCCAGCGTAGGCCGCCTTCTCACCCATGCGACAGAGAATGCGCGCGATGTGGAGAACGAACTGTGAATGGCAGAAGTCAGCAACGTGCAGTTCAAGAGGGCATCAAAAGCACAGGTTGAGACTGACGTTAAATTCGGTCTTGCCAGACACCGCCAGGGCACCCTTCACCGTCTGCAACGACCAGCCGCGCAGTTGTGCGAACAGGAAGACGAGCGTCGGATCCTCCCTGGCTGGACTGCGGACGACCTCGAGTCTGTACGGCAGTCGCGTGGCGAGAACAGAAAGTGGCGTCTGCGATCACAGGTTGATGATTTAGCCGTTGTAAACAAGCTTCGGGTGAGCCGAGCCGCCTGGACGTTGACGCACGATAACCGCTTGAATAGCGAGGTCACGACGTCCGAGCATCCATAACGCCCAGGTGGCAAGCCAGCGCTGGCCATCACGGAACGCAAGAGGCAGAACGGTTTCTTCAAGAAGCGCCCGCAAGACCGGACCATTGTCGCCTTCATAGGTACGAGCGAGTACAATCGCCAGCTGCATATCGTCGAGTTGCCGAATGCAGACATTGACGGCGTCTTTGAGGCTGTTGCCGAGGAGGAAGAAGGCGGCGGCAAAGACTGGGAAAAACGCGAGTGTCGCCGGTCAAGTCTGTATCAGCCGAGGTCCAAAAAATCGGCGAGTCGAGAACGCACGGAATCGCTGCTTGCTCATGAGCGCGAATGCGTTCTTGAGCGCAGCGGACCTCCACCGCTGTTCCTCGAAATCGTTTGCCAGGAACCTGAGCATTTGACGTTGATCCGCATGGCCGCTCGCCTGCTTCCAGAACGTCGTGACGATGTGCGGCTTCTTCAAGGCAAGGTAGAAGAGCATCGCGGCGATTGGATCACGATCGTCCGCTCCAGGCTTGACGAATTCGGTGCGGCCGACCGTCTCCACCAAGCGGGCCTACGGGGAGGTTGATCTCAGCCAACGAGGCGGAGACGTCCAAGCCGAGGAAAGAGCGCGCACCAGGGATTCCGGCGAACGTAGCCACATCGCTGCGCCGAAGGAGCTGACCGCCGCCCACGTTGCGTGGCCTCCGGAAGCCTTCGTGCCTTCTTCGAGCAACAAATCCTGGCTCTCGCTATGATAAGCAAAGACGATGTCTCGGTACGAGAGCTGCCGTGCGGAGCTGGGAGTCGTCGAGTCCCCTTCTGCGACGCCAGCCTGTCGGTAGAGGAAGAAGGACCGCATCGCGATCAAGTACCGCAGACCATTGTCGTCGATCGACCCGCGACGCTCCTGAGTCTAGCAGTTCGTGCGAGGGTGTCAGCCGCGAGAAGGTTGCGAGATGATGAATTGGTAACGGAGTATCACCTCGTAAACCGTCTGCGCCAGCACAGACAGGTGCTCATGTTCAAGCTTGCTCAAGCCTCGGAGCGTTCGGCGATGTAGCGAAGCCACCAAGCGAGACAAATCGTCGGCGGTTAGACGAAGTTGCGGTGCGGAACTGGGCATCGTTGCCGGCGGCGGAGGTCAATGCGTGATAGAGCACGGTGATGGCGGATTGAGCTCACGCGTCGGTCTGGTCGGCAGTAGTCAGCGCAGAGAACACGTCGTCAGAAACACGCTTCGCCTTCTGTGGGAACAAGACGGTCAACGATCTGAAGTTGCGAAGGGTTCACGATCTGTAGCTGCGAAGATGCAGCGGCCAAAATTCCGTCGCGGCACCAACTCACCTTGGTTGACCGTGAGGGATTCCGCAAGAAAGAATCGATGGTCAAACGCGTCTGGTCTGACTTCATCGGCACAGGGGTGAGATGGCCATCCGAAGTGAGCTCGCCAGCAAGCCCGACGAGAATGCGGGTAACGGCATCGAAGTGACCTAATTAGCACGAAAACGGTAAGCACAGGTGGCCGGAGAACGTTGATGGGTCATTCCGTACCTTGGAGGAGGGCTTGGAAGAGAAGCTGAGGGTGGTGTAAAGGCAAGGGAGCGATTCGTCTCCGGGCAAGCCTGTGGATATCGTCGTTGCCCTCCAGTTCGGGTGAGAAGAAGAAGACTTGGTCTTGAGAGGCAATCGCCAATCCCGCGGCGAGCCAGCAGGTTTCGGTGATCGCGCCGGGAACCAGTCTGCGCCGGCGAATGTTGTCAGCATCTTCGGCCTTCCCGACAGAAAAACAATGGCTGACGCACTGTTGAATCGAGATCTCCGCCACAACGTCCCACGCCGGTGCAGGTACAAGGTCTTCGAGCCTCCGTGCCGCATAGAGAACGACTCGCGTCGACGAAGTGCACGCGAGGATGTCTCCCTCGACCGACCAAGCGAGCTGAAGGAGTTCTTCGCTGTAAAGTTGTGGGCGCAAAAGCACGTCAGCACCCGCCCAAGATGTCCACAGCGGCTCTAACTCACTCCAAAGTACACGAGAACTGCTCGCCAGAGCTGAATTCGGAGGCTTTCGGGTCCCAGATCGCAAGGCGGGTGGACCCAGCCGCTTCGCCGCGACATGCTGTGGACCTCCAGCGTCAGTCCTGAACGAACGTGAATGTGAAGAAATTGGGCAAAATGCACCGAGAGCCGAAGTGCCGTCAACACTGCACGCGATCAAGTAAGGAGTGCATTCGCCCGTTCGCATGCGGTTGACGCTCTTCCAACCAGCAGCCGGGTCCGCCAATTCCATTCGCCAAAGGCACAGCGTCCCCTCCCGGTCCATGGCGAGGATCGATACAGACTCGAGGACGTCGCTGTTCCGGTCGGGAGGCACCGGGCACGCGAGAAGAAATGGCGCGCTGTTCTTGTCCGTGTCCGCATTGGTAAGAAATTTGCGCGTCTCTTCGTGGAGCGATCGACCGGCGTGGTTGTAGACAAAAGTTCGAAGATGAAACGACGCCGAAAGGGTGACGATGGTCGTGCTGAACGTTTCGTCACTTGCCCGCACCGCGAAGTAGGTCAAGAGGTCGTCGAAAGGCTGGTCGACTTCGAGCGAAGCGAGAAACTGCAGTCGCTTGGAGTGGCGGAACTTGAGTATACGCAGCGAGCGTCCCGCGGCGACAGCAAAGAATCGTCCTGAAAGAAGCGGCAAATCAGCGCTGCACAGAATATGAGGTGGGAGGTCTGACACGCACCGTCATGCCAAGTTGCGATCTTTGCATTGGGCGGCACCTCGGCTTCTGCAATAGCCATGTCGGTGATGACCTCGTCCTGTCCCATCTCCCACGACTGCACGCGTCCCGTCACTCCCAAGACCAGCAGCGCTTCGCCGTTCGCAGTCGGAGCGAGCTGCGAGATTGTCCCGACGAGGCTGACAGGCGGGGTCGTCGGCGCGGCTTTGAAGATCTTTTTCACACCAATGGCATCGAGCCGTCGCGCGCGAGCGTGCACAAACGTGCCGCGACTGGAACGGCCGACGAGGTGGAACGCGTTGATGTCGCTCCGCGACGGCAAAAGATGGGGGTATCGCATGTTGGCGAGCTGCGCCGGATCAAAGACATGCTCCTGCAGTACTCGCGTCGACTGTACGAGGCAGGTTGGCGGGCGACAATCAAAGTTCTGTCGCAGCAAGGCGGGCGGGGCGAATCAGCACACGAGCGCTCTTTCGAACACGAGGCGGACGACGACGAGTACACTGACTCACCTCGACGGTCGTGAGATGGACGGCTCCGTCCGAGAAGACCGTCACAAACTCATCCTTCGTCCCGCTGGAGAGCGCAGTTCCGGTGCCAGTCATCGGCCGCGTGCGCCAGTACAGCGTCGCAAGGGGGAGTTGCTTCGGCAGAGTCGAGTGGACGTCGAGCGCGCACCACAGTGAGAAGAAGTCGGGTTCGTCGATGACGCAGCCCCAGATCCTGAACACGCCGTCCATGGTTTGGGTGAAGAGGACCGGACCGGAACTGACGGCAGAGTGACTGGTCAGCGAAACGCCTGTGATCTCGCCGCAGCCAGCTGGAGAACACACTCTTCCATCGCATCGCTCGGTCTCCAAGCGATCGTTCGGATCCGAGCGGCATGGGCGGCTCTTGACCGGAACTGCAGGCGGTTCTCAGTGTCCGCGCGCCGCGGTACGATGTTGCTCAGGAGTACGATCGAGCTCGTCTGCAGCGAGACGTAGAGTTCATCTCAACGGAGACAGACTGAATCTTGCATTTCTTACTTACCGAAGCGACTGTTGCGAGCACGAGTGCCGAAGGCGAAAGGCAAGTCATCGAGACCGGAGTTGCGCAGCTGTTTCGATGACAGATACTTTGGTTAGACGTCAAAGAGACCCCCTGTGAAACGGCTATCAAGGAGAGGGAGGGCGCACCAGAAGCTCCCGGTCTTGATCCAGGTCGGCAGTGCTACCGCATCGTCGAGGTTCCAGAGCGTGACGCCATCGCCGGCCGTCACCAGAGTATCTGCACCGGGCCTTGCTTTCCGTCAACCTCCGGGGAGGCACGAGTGTTTTTGACGCAGTCCCGAGGACTTGCCTTGGGAAAAGTCGATTGCGTTGATGTCGTGCAGAGTCGCAAAGGTCGAATGAACCCTCCAGGATCCGGTTCGACCAGCTATCCAGACTGCGACCCTGCGGCCCGAGCTAGCGGCAATCTGCGCGGGCCGTGGTCAGCTTACCTGTCCTGGCGCACAGGAAGCTGGACGCTGCGCACCTTGCCTGACGAGATGTCGACCGCGACCGCATCGACTCGTCGCGTGTCGTCAATGCCTGGGAAGGCATCGGCGAAGGGCAGACCTTTGACGTACTCGCACGCCTCGTCGAGCAAGTCGACTCGGTTACCGGCGGCGCTGACCTGTGTGTGGATATGCTCAGGCTCAGGCCGTGATGAATTGGTCCGAGTGGGGAGAAGGGTCGAACGCACGAGGAGTGGCTTTCCGGCGAGGACGGCGCTCGTCACAGAGTGTGGTCCTGCATTCGGTGAAGCGACTGCAGTCTCTTGCAGGACGAGTGAAGGCATGTACCTGCCTGCAATCGAGATGTCTCTGCACAACTCTCGCTCGGAGTCGAGACGATTTGCTCGCTCGTTCCGCGCGAGTCGCGATGAAAAATTTGATTGGACGTTGGCAACGACCCCGTCCCACGGCACCTACAGCAGCTATAATCTCGAGATCGATCCCGGACCACCATATAGCTAGTCCACAAAGGCAGCCAGGGCCATTCAGATGGCCAAAAGAGGTGGTCGCGATGTCGGCCGATGACGTCGGCTGGCAAACCCGTCCAGCCGACACGCGGGGTCAGCTTTGGCTTGCTCCCTTTTACCAACTCCAAAGGGCGGACTGCATCTGGAACGGAAATATGACTGCAGACACCAGCTACTACATCGGCGTCGACGTGTGAGTCCAACAGCGCCGTCCAGACTCGACTCGCGCTCGTCGTCGGCTGGCAGCCCCACCGCAACTTCTCCTCCGGCTGACAAACGACTGTAATGCAGCGGCACGGGCTCTGCTCGGGCAGCTCTCGTCTCGAGCCAGGGAGATATCGTCGCCGAGTCGACTTACAACACGACGACGTGGCGCGACGACAACGACAAGGACATCTTTGAGCAAAGCAGCGGCCAAAGTAAGGCCCGGCTCGACTCGCTTTCGTACCGTCCGGCATGCTGACTCGAATTACCCCGCCCCATTAGTCTGGTCCTGCATCTCGTCGGCCTGCCAGGACGTCCTCCGCGAATCCAAGATTGACCCCGCGCTTGTCAAGGGCATCGGGTTCGACGCGACGTGCTCGCTCGTCGCGGCCGACATCGACTCGGGAAAGCCGATCACCGTCACTCCCAACTCGTGGGAAGGAGCTCCGCAAGCGGCGAACGACAAGGGCGAGTTCCGCGACATCATCCTCTGGGCCGACCGTGAGTCTTGTTTCGCTCATTCCGGGACATTTCCTGCGGCTTGTTGCTTACTGACCTCGCGTCTAACGCAGACCGCGCTGCGAAAGAAGCCAAGCTCATCAACAACACCAAGAGGTCTGTTGACGCTGAACTGGCTGCAGTCGAGACCCGGCAGAGACTGACGCTCGCCACCTCTGCAGCAAATGGCTCAAGTATGTCGGCGGAACCGTCTCGCTCGAGATGGAGGTGCCCAAGGTGAGCGCAATTTGCACCAGAAGCCATCATACCACACACTGAAACGAACCGTTCTGGCTCGCTACAGATGCTCTGGCTCAAGAACCACATGCCGGCTTCGACCTTCTCGAAGTGCATGTTCTGCGACCTGCCCGACTGGCTCACGTACCGCGCGACCGGCGACCTCTCGCGCTCAAACTGCTCGCTTGCGTGCAAGTGCTTGTACGTACCGCCCGGAGTCGAGGGCAGCGAGGGCTGGAACAGCGCGTTCTTCGAGGAGATTGGACTCGGCGACTTTGTGAGTGTACCCGCTGGGCTTAACGGGAGCAGCTGTCTATTGAAGCTGAACCCTGATACATACCTACAGGTCAAGGGCGACTTTGCGCAGGTCGGCGGTATCCCGGGCAAGAACGGCCTGATCCTGACGGCAGGACAACCGGTCGGCCAGGGTCTGTCCAAGCAGGCTGCCCAGGAGCTCGGCCTGAAAGAGGGAACTGCGGTCGGAAGCGCCGTCATCGATGCGTACGTAGCTTCAGCTTTCGCCCAAGCCTCGCGGAGAAGCAAGCTGAACTCGTCCATTTTCCCCCGCTGCAGGTACGCCGGTTGGATCGGGACGGTCGCCGCGCCGATGGACGGGCAGCCTTCCGTCGACCTGGACGGATCGCGACACCGCTTGGCTGCGATCGCCGGCACGAGCACGTGCCACATTGTGCAAAGCCCGGAGCCGGTGTTTGCGCCTACTTGGGGTCCGTACAAGCACGCCGTCTTCCCTGGATGTGAGCACAAGATGAGAATTCTTCCAGCCGGGGCGGAAGGCCTCTTCTGCGGCGAGATCTGACGTGGGTCCCGCTTCGCAGACTGGATGAACGAGGGCGGGCAGTCGTCGACCGGTCAACTCCTCGACTTCATGGTCGACACGCACCCGGCTGCGGAGCGGCTCAAGCAGATGGCGAAAGAGCAGGGCACGAACCACTTTGCCTTGTTGACGGAGATCCTCGAGCGGATGGTCAAGGAAAAGGGCGCGCCGTTCATGAGCTACTTGACGCGGGACATGTACCTTTACCCGGATCTGCACGGTGCGTCTTTCCGCCGACGATCTTCACCTTCGGACCCCGCGCTGACTGGACACTACTTTCGCAGGCAACCGATGCCCTCTCGCTGACAACGAGATGCGCGGAATGCTGATCGGCATGCAACTCGACAAGACGGTCGGCGATCTCGCCCTCCGTTACTACGCCACCGGAGAGGCGATCGCGCTGCAGACTCGCCAGATCATCGATGAGCTCAACCGATGCGGTCACGACATCAAGAGTATTTTCATGAGCGGAGGGTGAGGCTTGTCGGAAAACGGAGATCCGCGAAAGAGTCATTAACCGAGTTTCTCGCTCGCAGTCTCGTCAAGAACCGCTTCCTCATGAGGTAAGCTTCGGATGCTGAGCTTGCCTCTCGAGGGCCGCAAAGCTGACTCACCTTTGCGCAATCAGCCTCATCGCCGACATTTGCAACATGCCGGTTCAGCTGCCGTACTCTCACTCCGCCTCCGTTGTACTCGGTTCCGCCATGCTCGGTTGCGCTGCTGCCGAGGAAGTGTCACGTTTGCAGAACTCTCGCCTCGACAACCAAGAGGCCGCGGAGAAGAGTTCGTTCGGCATGAAGGACCGGCTTTGGGATGTCATGGTAAGCTGTCTTCCGCTGCGTTCCACACCCCGGATACGGCATCGGCTTATCACCATACCCTTTCTGCAGATCCGCATGTCCCGACCGGGAACTACCGTCAAGCCGTCTGCTTCCGAACAGGAGCTCAAGCTCTTGCAGGTCAAATACGATATCTTCCGCGAATGCATCGACATCCAGCGGCGGTGGCGCGCAAAGGTTCGCGACGCGCTCGGCGAGTAAAAGAAGCAAGGGGTAGATTCCCGACAACTGTTTGATAGATAGAGAAAGGGCCAGCCCCGGAAAATGGGATTGCAATTCGTTCGTTACGAAATGGTACAGACTTTGTGCAGAGGGAAAAGGCGCGCGGCAATAACGTGAAAGGAAGGAGCTTCGGAGGCTCCGGGTATAGCGGTACGTTAACTGGGGTCGATCTGCTCAGAATGAATGGAACAAGAAGACAAAACATCAGGACGAGGGTGGGCATCTCAAAGGCGTCGTTGCGGTTCGTCTGATTGGTAGGCGCCCGTCGGCGAAGCCATCCGTTGCTGTTCCGCACCGCGCCATTCGTGGTGGTCGTTAGGGTCGTGCGCCTGGTTCTGCGAACCGGCGGCCTCATCGTGATACTTCTCGATCGATTCGCCTTCGTACTGGTCGTTCTGAATGCCCTCCATGTGATCGAGGAGGATAGCAATCTTGGATTCACTGCGACAGTTACGAGGTTAGCAAAGAGAAACGTAGTTCAGGGGAGAACAGGGACGCACGCTGTTCGGCAACGCTGCTCCAGAGAGGCGTTCTCCCGTTTCAGCCATTCTGCGCGGTTCTGAGCCTGGTCGAATTCGGCCTGCAGACTGGCCAAGTCGTCGTGGGAGGTGCCCTGCCTCGGCGATGTCGGATTCTTGAGCGCGCTCTGCAGCTCCTTGTTGAGGGAAGCGTTGATCGCCAAGGTCTCTTCGAGCTCGCGATGAGCCTTGTCGAGCTCGTTCTGCAGCGCGGCAGTGTGCTGTCGGAGCTGTTCTACCTCGCGCGCGGACGTCTCGGCGGTAGTCTGGAGCTCTCCGACCTGCGCGCGAAGGTGCTCCATCTCTTGCTGGCGCTCGGGCGAGTCGAGCTGCTCGCACCGTTCCTTGTAGCGGTTGAGCTCCTCCTTCATCCGTCGGAGCATCTTCTCCGTGCCTTTGACGTATTGCACGGCCTTGAGATGCGTCGCCTCGAGCTGCTGATGGCGGCTCTGCAGGACCTCGAGTTCCTCCTGGGCCTTGTCGGCACGGGTCCGGACGTCGACACCGGTCGATCTCTCGCGGTCGAGCTCTTGGCGCAGCCGGGCGACCTCACTCTCATGCTCAGTCACGCGGTCCTCGGCCTGCTGGCGCTGATGCTGACGAGAAGCCAGCTCGGCCTCGAGCTCCCGCACCCGCGTGGCGAGCTGGTCGGCGGACTCGGCGCCGGTGATGGGGGAGTGCTTGTTTGAGAGGTCGTCTTCCGCGGGACTGGCGAGGCCGTGATCGGCGAGGAGGTTGTGGAGAACGCCGGCCTTGATCTGCGCTGCATCGCGCGCACGAGCAGTCTCCCGGCTCTTGATCTCGTGCTCAGCGACGCGCGACTTGAACGTGTTCAGCTCGTCGAGCGTGGTGGAGTGCTGGCGCTGGATGACGGCGAGTTGAGTCCGAGCTTGCGAGAGCTGCGCTTGGAGATCGGCTTCGCGCTCGCGGGCTTGAGCGACCTCGGCGGCCAACGAGGCCTGTCGAGACTGGGCTTCCGAGTGAAGCTTCTTGATCTCGTCGAGCTCCATCTGCATCGCCGACAGCTGCTCAGGAGCGACCCCTCGCTCCGAAGACTCGACGCCGTCAGCGGCACCGCCGTCATCGCCGACAGACCGCGACAGGTTTCGAAGTCCGTTTGGCCGGGAACGGTGGAGGGACAGCAGCTGCGACAAGCCGCCAGACGCCAGGGCGAAGTTCGAGTCGCTCGCCTCTCGCGCGGCGACGTGCTGACGCTCGGCTTCTTCGGCTCGAGCCTGAGCCGCATCGCGCTCCGAGCGGAGCGATTCGAGCTCGCGTTCGAGACCCGCAGCCCGTTCCCGCTGGCTCTGCGCCTCCTGCGCCGCGGACTCTCGCAGCGAAGTGACCTCGTCGTTACGCTTGTGCGCGGCGAGGAGGGCTGCCTCGGCCGCCGCGATGGCAGCAAGCCATTGCCCGACCGACGATTCGTGCGCTTCGGCGGCTTCCTTCAGCTGGGCGTTCTCCTGCTCGAGTCGCTGCGCCGTGGCGGCGAGGGTGACATTCCGTTCGGCGTGCTCGGCGATGCCGCGTTCGTGCTCGCCAGCCTTGACCTGGAGCGACGTGAGATCGGCAAAGACCCGCGAGTGATTCTGCTCCGCCTCGTGGGCCCGCGCCAGCGCCGCCTCGCAGCGCTCTTCGGCCGTCGCTCGCATCGACTGGTGATGGGCCGCGTCACTCTCGAGCTTGGCGATCTTGTCCGACAGACTCGATTGAGTGGCGACAGCCTCGACGAGCTTCTGCTCCAGAGTCGCGGATCGCTCTCGCTCCAGCTTGGCAAAGTCGTCAGGCGAGCCCGCCTCGAGAGCGGCCAGCTTCGCGCGAGCGTAAGCCGCTTCCTGCAGAGCTGCGGCCTGACTTCGCTCTGCCGCTTTGTGACGTTCATCGGCCTCGACGACGTGGCTCGACAGGACATGCTGCGGACGGGTCGCGGGTTGATCAGTTTCCGATTCGGTCGCAAATCGGTTCATCCATGTTGGTTTCGAACTTACCTGAGCGTTCGCCAGCTCCTTCTTCATCTCGAGTAGAGCCTCGCGCAATTCCCGATCGATCGAAGTCGCATCAAGTCCTTTCGGCTTCTCGGCGCCTTCCGCTCCGTCTGCCGGCACCGCACCACTCGTCAAGCGCTCCACTTCGAGGAGAAGCCACGCCTTTTCGCTTTCGAGCTTTTCCACCCTTTCGTGCTCGTGCGAAGGTGCGACCTGTGCCGAGGTCGACGTCGGAGCAGCCTGTGTCGCGGCCGCACCGCGATAGTAGAATGCGTCCAGAGGCGGTTGCTGTTGCGGTTCCGAGCCACCGCTGGCTTGTCGCTGACGAGCATCGATATCGTTGCCGGTAAGCGTGGACGCGCGCGTCCGGCCCATGGGCGGGTTGGCACCACCAAACGTCGAGCTGGAAGCCGTCGCAGGCGACGAGGTGCCGAACGCGTCTGCGTCATCCGGACGCGCTGGCCGTGTCGGCGGTTTCGCTCCCGTTCCCGCTCCCGCTCCCGCTCCGAGCGAGTCCTTTTGAGTTGGTGAGCCCAGAGACACGATGGGAGCGGATGCAGAGGACGGGAATTGCGTCGAGGTGGGTGCCGTCGGACCAGTCGCAGTGGCGGCGACAGCGGCGACCGCTCCGAGCGATGACTGGAGTCCTCGTCGTTCGTGGTCGCGGTCGCGCATCGAACCTGTCGGCGATGCGGCACGGCTCCGGGTGTCTTCCGACATTCCGTTCGCCGCCGACATTTGGACAGGGATCGACGGTTTGCGTCTGACAGCCGGAATGGACGAGCCGCCGATTGGCGGCGGAAGGTGCTGCGGCGGCGGAGACAAAGGTGGTGGCGGCGGAGAGCCCGCAAAGGCCCTCGGAGATTGGATCGGCGGAGAAGACGCGGAATTGGCGAGTTGCTGCTGCTGCTGCTGGGCCGCCGGGCGCGAATCGGGCGGGTACTTGATCTTGGCTGCGAGACGCAATGGGTTAAGTTTTGACCGCTTTGAATCATGACTCTGTCGCGGACGTACTAGTGTCAAGCACATGCACCAATGACGGGTCGTCGGTACGTCCGCTCGTGTAACTTTCGCCACCGAGGACCAACACCCGGGAGCCGTGCGTTGCCATGGCATGACCACTCCGACCGCTCGGAGCTGGACCCATATTTTGGAACATGAACCAGCGATGATCTGTAGAGCGAGGGGAACGCCGAGTGAGTATTGTGCTGCCAAGACGGATTCGCCATGAGAGGCGGGGAACGCACTCGAGATCTTGAACGCCGCAAGGTCTTCGAGGTCCTTGCCGTCGACGCCGCGACCTCCAAAGACGTACATGACGTCGTCGACGAGGGTGGCGGCGTGGCCTTCCCGCGGAACCGGGATGTAACCGATGCAGGCCAATTCGGTCCAAACTCCCGTCGCGAGATCATACTGCCACGTGTCGTTGTAGTGGTACTGTCCGTCGGTTCCGCCGAAGCTGATAGAGGCGGCGAATAAGTCAGCTGTGGCCCTCTCTCGTATTCATCGAAGCGAGGCCTGTGGGAGCGGGCACCCGCGCGACAAAAACACAAAGGCGGCCAGCGAAGACTCACATGTAAAGCGAGTCTCCAAACGTGACGCAAGTGTGACCAGTCCGAGGCGGCGGGACAGCCTGATTCGGCTGCGGCTCAATGAAAGTCCAAGACGGTTGGCCGAGCTTGACTGTGAGGGGAGGGCGGTAGGCGGAAATGCTCGGGTCAGTGACGAGTTGACGAGATTGCGCGAACAAAGGTTCTGCAGCCCAGCTCACGTTTCTGAAGGTCAAAGAAGCACAAGTCGTTCTTGAAGCCGCCGTCGTCGGTCTGGCCGCCAAAGACAAAGAACCGGCTCCCGACCATGGCGACGGCGTGACCGTACCTGCCTTCGGGGACCTTGCCGACCGTCTTGACGCGCGTCCAGTCGCGCGTCGAGAGGTTCAAGAGGTACAGCCCGTCGTCTTGGCGCTCTTCCGGTCGGGTTTTCGTGTCGCCGCCCCAGACGATCAGGACGTTGCCGACGCCGACGCTCGCGTGTCCGACTCGCGGTCCGGGCACTTCGCCTCGCGTCTCGACGAGCGCGACGCCGACGACGGGGCCAGTCGCGGCGCCCTGCTGCGGATTCGGGGTGGCGTTGGCGTGGACGACGTAGAGGTCGTTCCGGACCGAGTTTTGCACCAGTCCGCCAAAGATGTACAAGTCTCCGGTCGAGCCTGCGGTCGCGACGGGGTTGACGCTGTGACCGTAGCGCGGGAACGGGAGCGGGGACGTCGGACCGAGGATGGGCGACAACGGCGCGAGGGACGGCGAGTCTCCGGGCGAGAGGGGCGCGAGGTGCTGAGACGGCAAGAGGGCGATTCGGCGCTGCGACCAAGGGTAGAGGACCGTGTGCTGCGACGACGTAGACGTCGGTTCCGGTCTTGAGGAGGAGGACGAGGAAGGATGCTGCTGCTGTTGTTGATGTGACGGCGGCGGAGGAGGGAGGGGCCCACCACCACCGGCGCCGTGGCCTTGCTGCTGCAGGTACGCGGAGTTTGCAGGCGGGTGCCGCAACGAGGACATGGGGCCCGGGTAGCCTGGGCCGTTCGGGTCGTGCAGATGCATGCCTGGTGCGCTATTGATGGTGGACGAGTTGGCCGATCCGGCGGAAGCGTACAACCGCTCTGCGCCCTGCGCTTGAGGGTGCTGCTGCAAGCCATTGGCACGTCCTACGCTGCCCTTGAGAGGCGCACCCTGTTGGTTTTGGGAAGAGTCGAGTGCGCCGGCACCTCCTCGTCTCGATGGGGAAGAAGAGTGACCACTGGTCGCGTCTGCGCGGTTCGAGGCCGAGTTCTGGTCCTTCTTGTGCTTCGACTTGAAGATGGCCATGCCGTCGTCGATCTCCTACCGAGTCGCGCGCAGGGGTCGTACGGCGAGGCGGTGGTTGTTGTTGTTTGACGGAGCGGAGACGCTCGAGTCGCGCTCGCTTCCAGTGCCGCGGGTCGTATCGAGCTGTAAAGCGCGAGTCTGTTGACTGCCCGCCTGCACTCTCGAGAGCCAGGCCTGCGTGCGAGAGACGAGCTGGGCCGCGGGGTCTCGGAGACGCGTCGAGGTCAGGATCGTCGCGCGGCTCTCTCTTTCTCTCTTCTTCCCATTCTCACACAGCTCTCAAGCGCCGACGAGATCCGGCGATCACCCGAAAGCTGCTCCAAGTCATCGCTTGCATCGCGTGGTCGCACCTGCAATCTCCCCCAACGCCCGGGGACGACTCACCCGCCCGAGCCGTCGAGCTCGTCGCGTTTCTTTCCAACCTTCCTCGTCCCGCCCGCTTGCAGGACGTGGCACTATGCTGGTCAGCTAACCACCAACGGCAGTCTCGCTTGCTTCGCCGTCATCGTGCTCGCATCCCCTTCCCATCCACCCACTCTCAGCCCTCACACTTTACCACCTACTCCCCTCCGCGCAACAACCAGCTCCCGACGGGCTCGCCCCCGCGCAGGAGTCTGGGTTGACGGCCCGAAACTCGCTTTCGGATAACTTTCTCGAGGAGTATGGCGGCCATTCAGGGGGCTCAGATCACTCGCAAGCTAGGGCGCGGTCCAAGGAGCATCGACCTCGTTCCGCCTCTCTCTCGCGAGAGCGGACGAGAATCACCCGCTCGACCGGGGCTCGGCTCGTCAACGTCGTGTGTCTCGCAAGAGGCACTCGGCGGACGAGCCGAGTCCAAAAAATGTCGGGTGGGTGTTTTCCAGCGGTGCTCCCGATGGACTACGTCGAGCGACATTCCTTCTTGCTATCTCTCCTAGTCCACCTTGCTTCGGGTATCGTCATGTTTCGCTATTGGTGAGTTCTCTGCAGCGTCCCTCCATCTTTCTCCCGATGACTGACCTTTACTACTTGAACGCAGCTACTCGCTCCCTCATGAGAGGTCCTGGCTCCCACAAGTCCTGCTCAAGAAGCTGCTTTCCTCCCTTCCCTTCCCGCACCATCATCCCCACCCGCCCAAAACGGACGAGCATCAAGAGCGCTCCTCGCATCTCTCCACGGAGTCCGCGTCTTAAACACTTGTCCAACATCAAACAACATCCACCTTTCCCCTTTCTCCATCCTTTGTTCGCATCCTTTCTCGCTACACACGATCCAGGGCTCGAGCTCTGTCCCAGAAGCTTGCACCACCTCGCAAGAGCGAGGCGGGCTGATCTGGCCGATATTCTTTGGGGGAGAGGGAGTGCGGGATCCGGATCGCACACGTCGAGCGGGCGGTGTATTTTCCGCTAGCGAGACGAGTGCGGCACGGGGTTTCTGTTCTTCCCTTACCTCGAGTCGACCGGAGCTGTCTGTCCTCTTTTGCGAGGCGCGGGTGGAAGGGAAAGGGCTCTTTGTCCGAGGTCGAAGAGAAAATTGATTCCCCTTTTCGAAGGGGGAAAGGGAACCAAGGTTGGAAGGGCGAAAGGAACATTTCTTTTCTTCGCAGTTCCAACGCTTTTTTTTCTCGGGGCGAGGCTCCCTTGTTGCTTCAGCCCCGACCTCCGCCCTATCTTCGCATGCCCAGTCTTTACGGCGCAAGGCTCTCGTACCGGCCGCGGCACAGCCGCACGCTGGCCAAGTGACAAGTTTTCGTTCGAGCCCTGCGCGCGACATCGACGACTGCAGCTGCAATTCTTGCTGCTGTTCCGCCCCGGAAACGCTTCGCTTTCGCCCTCATGCTATGCTCCGACCTGCGAGCATGCCCCGCCACGCTCACCCACATCATCGCGCTCGCCTAGCTACGCTTCAGAGCTTTGAAGCCGCCCTCGCGCATCCCCCATCTCGGCAACGGACGGCTCGTGATCCCCTCGACCCAAAATTTCACGCAGGGTCGAGGACATAAAGGCCGTCCAAGACCAAAACCAACCTCTCTGAACACTGAATGGTGCTCGAGAGATTCGATTGCCGGGCTTGCAGAACGCTCCGACTTGACGCTGTCAGGTAGTCGGCTGTTTTCGTTTTGAGGGTCACGGGACACCCCCTTATTCTCTATTCCATCATTGCTTTCTCGGAGCTTCTTGCTAGGCTCTCACTCATACATTTTCCGCATAAGTCCTGGCACGCGCTGATTCCCGCATGTTGGAGTCGGCGGGTGTGCTCGCTGCTCGAGCGCTCAGGCCTCCTCGTCCTGCTGCGCTGCCGCTCCGCGGTTTGTCCGGACTGACTTGCGGGGTCGGCTTTGCAAGCTACGAGTGGGTGCGCACGGCTGCGCATCGACGGACGACCCGAGGCTTGCCAGCTCGGCTCATGGATTCGCCCGACTGACGTCCCGACGACTACACGCGACGCAAAATGCCGAAGTCTCAGAGAGTTGTCTTCGCTGTCTCTCTCTCTCTACGCTTTCTACAGCAGGCGCAAGAAATTGATCGTGCAAAGACGGAGGAAGATGCATAGAATTCTTGGCGGATACCGGAAGCCCTCGCCCGCCAAGGTGAGCACCAAATGACGAGCAGACGAAGAGAAAGGAGCCTTCTGACATGCGCGCGGGTGTCCACAGGAGTATGAAATGCGTCAAGACTGCTGCCGCGAGTACGACAAATCGCAAAGATCCCGCGAGTCTGCCATCGCTGCGTTCGACCACGCTCGGCAAGAGATGATGGCCACACCGTTCCAGAGACAGTTCGATGCGTATCGCGATTGCGCCCGCGCTCTCGTTCCGTACCTTGACCTAGAAGAGCTCTCGCGAGAAGCGCAGCTCGCCGACCGTCGCAGCCGACAACTGCGTCTCGTTCGTGATGACCTTGCAGGGGCCGAGGAACGGGTCCGCAATCTTTTTGACGAGGCATTCATGAACACGGCCTCTCCTTATGTTCCACAATCACGCAACAACGTGAAGCCCGTGCGAGATCGGCAGGTCCCGCGCAGCTTTTCTGCCGTGACAAGCCATAGGTCGACCCAATGTTCGGAGGTATCCCGTGCAAGAAGTTATGTCAAAGGGTGGTAGAGCACCATTGTGCAAGTAGGCATGTCTATACAGAAGCGGAGGAAAAGAGGCTTGAGCGTTCCTCTCCGCCCTCGAGAACCAAAAGCACGAAAACACAGATCGCGGGACCTGGACCGTGCGCTCGTACAAGTCCCAATGTTTCGTGCCCATGTTACAGCTCTGCGTGGGAATATGCAATACAGAAGCGTCTATTCCTGATCCTCGTCCTCGCCGTCCTGACCGCCACCCTGCCGACTCTGGACAAATGCCATCGCTCGCTGCTTAACAGTCTCGACGCCCTGCTCATCGCCATGGTCCTTCTCGAACGCCAACCACTTCTTGAATACCGACTTGCCTTTCTCTGTGGCGCACACGAAAAATTATGAGCTGTCTGCGAAGAGGCGCCAGTGCGAAACAAGAATGGAACTTACTGATGGACAAGCGCTGCACGAGTAACCGGTCGAAGATGGCCCGAACGCCAGCAACATTCCGCTGCTTGATCTCCATGTCGATGTAGACAAACCACAGGTCGAGGCGCTTCGGGTGCGAGTCGATCAGGCCCTCGAAAAGGGTACGTCCGTGCTCTGCGTCGCCGAGCTTGAACTCGAGCTGGGCGAACTTGGTGACGGTCTTGACGTCTGCACCGCGAGTCACATCGATCTCGTTAGCGGATCAGTGGGAATGACGAGTCGGAGTACGCGAGCTTCGGCTTACGTTTGCGCTTCTCGAGGGATTTGATACTCCGCTTCAGCAGCTCGCGGGCCTCCTTGGGGCGACCGTGCGTGTAGTAGTACTGCGCAAAGAGTGTCCAGACCTTGGAGCTCTGAGAGAACTTCTTGACCGTCTTCTTGAAGAGTTCTTCTTCGGCCTGTCATCGAAAACCAGTCAGTTCCCAAGCACGCTTGCGCTCTGGATCAGACCGGAGGACTCACGTCGAATTTTCCTGTTCGCTCGTAAATCTCGACGAGCCGAAGGTAGACGGACTTGGCGTCGTTGTGCTGCGCAGCCTCCTTGAAGACCTCCTCCAGGGTCGTCTCGTCGCCGTACGAGTTCTCGAGATTGAGCAGGGCGACCCAGACGTTGAGCTTTTCCTGCTCCTCGCGGAAGTTGATGCTCCTGATCGCGCGCCTGGCAATCTCGCGTGCCTTGTCCAGTTGCGAAAGGCCGACGAAGAAAGCGATGTACTGGATCCAAAGGTATGACGAGTTCGGCGAGCCGAGCAGCATGCGCTCAAAGTCGGCGACGGATGTCGGGGCTTGAGTGTCGAGATCACCCGTGCGGTCGTCGAGAGCACTGAGGTTCGATGCCTTTTGCTTGCCGGCGGCGGTCGCCGACGGGGCGGCCTTCTGGGCGGGAGCAGCCTCCTCCTCGTTATCGCTGTCCTCGTCAGATTGCTGGGCGGCGGCGCCCATCGCCTCGTCCTCATCGTCGTCTCCCCAGGAGAAGCCGGCCTTGACGGAGAGCGCGGGTGCCTTCGTCGCGCCATTGGCGGCAGGCAGCTTGCTGGTGGATGCGACAGGAACCTGCGCGGCGCAAAACAGGTATGAGCAGTGCTCTCAATCCAGGACGGGCTACGGGATGGCGCGCACCTCGTCCTCATCCATAGCGAAATCCTCGTCAACGTCATCGTCGTCTGAGTCATCCTTTCCGGCAGCCTGCAGGAGAGCATCGAGGTCGACGTCTTCGCCCTCATCGGTGTCGATCGCGAGACCCTCCTCGTCCGAGTCTTCCGCCGCGAGCATTGCCTCTTCCTCTTCCTCCTCACTGTCGTCGTCGCCCGAGGCGGCCTCGGACTCGTCGTCGGACGCCTCGCCCACGCGGAAGAGCGACTTCTTCAAGCCCAGCGAGATCTTGTTCGTCTCGAGGTTGAGGTCGAGAATGACGGCCTTGACCTTGTCACCTTCTCGCACGTGTTCCTTCCAGCTGCCCTTGGTCTCGTCGGTGACCTTGGACTTGTGGCAGAGACCCTGGACGTTGAGACCGTCAAGGCGGATGAAGGCGCCGTAGTCTTCGATACGCTTGACCACGCCGCGAACGATTTGGCCCTTTTCGAGGCCAGACTCGGCGAGCGAAGGCAAAGGAGCTGCAGCGTCCTTCTTCACGGCGGCGGATTTCCGCAGAGACATCTCGACCTGCGAAGAAACTTTGTCGACGCTGTATCGGTGGACTCGTCAGTGCCCGCCACAGTCTCTCGCACGGAGATGCGAAATAAACTCACGCAAGGATCTTGCCCTCGACAAGCTGGCCGACTTGGAACCTCGGCTTCCATTCTTTCACGTACTCGTCGAACAGCTCCTTGATCTGTACTCGAGCGGTGACGTCCGCACCAAGCTCGACGAAGAGACCGGCGTTGGCGATGTTCTTGACGAACCCGCGGACCTTTGCGCCCGGAGCGAGGCCATCGAGGCCCGAGACAACCGGGTCCTTGACATTTCCAGCGTCCAGCCCTTGCGCCTGTCGCACTCGCGAAGCGCGCAGCGACAGATCGAGCCGTCGCTGACTGTCGTCCTTGGCAAGCACGACGGCTTGCACGGTCGCGCCGACCGGGAAGACCGCCGACAAATCGGCGTCAAAGTCGTCCGAGAGCTCAGTCAACGACACGCGTCCGCGCAGAGCAGCGTTCTTCGACCCGGCAAGCTGCACGAGGACGACGCCGGACGGGAGTCGAGACGTAACGCGACCGGGGTAGAGGGAGCCGACCTCGAGCGCATCGAAAGTGACCGCGGACGAGGACGTCGAAGAACCGGCGTTGGACGGGTTGGCCGCCTTGGAAGGGATCAAACCGACAATGACGAAGCCCTTGTCGACGTTCTTGGAAACGACGACCAGGTCTTCGAGGTTTTGACCCTTAATGAGCGAGGCCTTGAGGTCAGCGACAGAGACGGCGCGGTGCCGAGCGAGGGTCGGGTAGGCGAGGAGGGCTTTCACGCCCGAAGGGATCAAAGAGAGGACGAGGTTGGTCTCGTGCAGGGCCGAGATGGTCGCCGAGGTGACCGTGCCGATGTCAAGCGATTCGATGGAAGCGGACGACGAGGCGGCGGAGAGAGTCGAAGCGGAAGGAGCGCCGGCTTGTCGCGCCGACGCGACGATGCGCCCAGTGCTCGAGTCGACCGAGATGATCCGGACTGGGATGACCTTGCCGAGCGTGAAGAGCCGGCCGAGGTCCTGCACGTTGGTGAACCCCTCTGCGGCCTCCGCTGCAGGGATCAGGGCGCGAACGCCACCGAAAAAGTCGACGAGGACGCTTTTCTCGAGCACCTTGGTGACGGTGGCGTGCGAGACCATGCCGACCTTGGCTTCCTCCGGTCGGGTGATGATCGGAAGCTCAGTCGTAAGAAGCTGCTTCTTCAGAGTCAAAGCGACACGGTTGCGCTCGGCGTCCACGGTGAAGACCTGTGAGGTGGGCAGGCCACTAGTCAGTTGACCATCGCTGCAAACGTGACGGTAGTGATGTTTAACGCACGCGAGCCTTGACCGCCTGACCGGGCTTGAACTTCTTCTCCGGGTGCTTCAGCCGGATGTCGGCATAGTGCAGCGGCCACACGACGCCGTCGACGTTTCCGCCGATGCTGACAAAAAGCGCGTTGTCTCCGAGGCGTTTCACGGTACCCTTGACTTCTGCGCCGACCTTCACGTCCTGCACGCGCAGGAACGCCTGCTCAATCACAGACGGCTGCAGAGAGAGCTGGACGAGGTTGTCGACGGGACTGAAGCCGATCACGCGACCCGGGTGGATCGAGCCGACCTTCCACGGGCCGTTCTTCGGAATCGTGTTGAGGTGGTCATCGGTAATGCGGGAAATCTGCACGGGAGAGTGGGCGGATCAGTCGACCTGGCCAGAGGCAGAGAGATGCCATTCTCAAACACGCACGTGCACAAACGCAGAGACTCCGGCCGTCTGGTCCGCCTGCGGCTGGTCCGGCAGGATCTCGCACGTCAAGCCCCACTCGTCGTCGAGCGCGAGAACCTTGACCCGCTTGCATTGCTTGCCGACGGTGTACGTCTTTTCGAGTGCGGCGGACTCGTCGAGTTTGATGATGTGCGGAGCCATCGACAAGGCAAACTTCTTCGGCGTCGTCGCGATCGAATCCCACAAGAGACGAGCCTTGATCTTCTGCCCTTGCTTGTAGTGGTCGGCAAGGTCGTCGCCGGCCGAGACAGGGAGGTGGAAGCGGTCGATGGTTCCGTCGTAGAAACCGTGGAACTTGACGTTGAGACCGGACGGCAGGACGGCGGTGACGAGGGCGGGAACGAGCTGAAGCGGGAGAAGAGAGGTGATGGACGAGACCGAGTCGAGCGTGGTCGCGGCCAAGTCGGCCTTCTCGACCGTGACAGACACCGTCCGTTCGTTGTCGTGCACCTTGGTAATACGACACAGGACGACCTGGCCGACATGAAGCGGTCGAGTTGGCGAGAGCTTCTTTGCGTCGGCGAACGGCAAGAAGGATGACAGAGACGGCAGGCCGAACGAGAGCGTGTATCCGCCGTCCTCGACATCGTGAACCGCGGCAGGAAGGGTAAAGCCGCGCTTTAAGTCGCCCTTGGCGATGCCCTCGTTGACCTTCTCCGGCTCGAGGGAGAGTTCGATTCGCCGGGAAGCCCGCACGCTCTCGTCTCCGTCCCGACCACCGAGCTTCATCTTCGAATCGGAAGACTTGCTCGATGCGACCGCGGCGACAACCCACTGTCCAGGGTGGAACAAGGCCGGCAGTCCGGGCAAGCCCTTGGTCGACTTCGCCTCGTCCTCCTCCTCATCCGAATCCTCCTCTTCCTCTTCTTCCTCGTCGTCCGAAGACTCTTCCCCAGCGGCTTCGAGACGGGCCGTGAACTCCGGCGAAATGTTGGTGATCGGGATGTGGCCGAGGAGTTGGTTTGGAAGCGAAACGATGAGTTCGAGCGGGCGGACCTGGACAACCTGGCACAAGACCTTGGTTCCGGCGATCAAGCGCTATGGAGAGAGAAGACTTGGGTCAGATCAAAAGGAGGAACTGGATGGACCGGACCGGAACGCACCTTGTAGTTCAAGTGCTCGATTCGGAACGCATCCTTCGGCAAGTGGTTCTTCTCCTTGATCTGCGCCGCGCGGAGTTCTCGTTCGAGCTTTCTTCGCTTCGCCTTGCTCTTGTCCTTGATGACCTCGGTCTCCTTTGCGGCGTCCTGGGCATTGGAACATGATCAGCGGTCGTTCACAGGTTGAGGCGTTCTGCGGGGCGAGACTCACATCTGCGCCTTCCTGTTCTGCTTCCCGGGCGCCTTCGAGCTGCGCTTCTCGTACCTCGACCTGCGTGAGGGTCGTTCCGCCGCCTCGCGGGAAGTCGATCTCCTCGGGCGCGTTGAGCAAGCTGGTCTTGACGACTGCCTTCTCCGGCTCGTCCTCGGCTTTGCGTTTCCGGTCTGCCGGTCCGCCTGCGCCCGCCGACGTCCTGTTCGGTCCCGCTGCGCTCGACCCTGTCCTGGCAGCGCCGGCCGGTTTGCGGTCCGAAGCGGTGCGGCCAGCGGCGGCCGACTTGAGCTGAGTCTTGTCCGCCTTGAAGGCCTTCTTGGCAGCTTGCGGCCCGTGAGCCGGAGTCGTGCGAGTCTTTCCAGCCATAGCAGATGGCTGTACTGTACGCTCTGTTACGAGCGACGCCTTTGCAAGTTTTCAGCCAGAGCTCATCGGACTCGAACTGCATCGCCTCGCTCGACTTGCTTCCGCGTGAACCGCTGCATTGGACTTGTCCAAGCTCACGCTTCTTGCTCTCTCTACATTCACTCGATCACACATCTGACACATGTACTGCTCGGTTGACAATCGCTAGATCTGCGGTCCGCTTCCAGCCTGACAAGTCCTCCCGACTGACAAGTCCGCGCCGGATTCGTTTCGATCGTTCAGTCAACATGAGGGGATGCTGCCATAGCCCTAAATTCGCGTCGATGCCCATAGAACCTGGGATCAATGACACGGCACTGGGCTCCAGACATCGCCTTCGCTGCATATGCGCACTCTGACACTCGCGCTTGACGTGGCGGACTGCCTCCACTTTCGCTCGCTAATTTCAGGCTTCCGGCTTGACCTTGCTCTTCCCCTCAACCTCTGCTTCCAGACTTGCCGCTAGCATGCCAAAGACAACTCGCCTCGCTGATGGTACTGAGCTGCCGCTGCCCGGCTTCGGCGCGATGGGTCTGCTCCTTGTCCCTCTCCAGGGCAACACTTTCCCCACCTCGCTGTCGGAGAGGCGCTGATCTCGATCGTTGTCGCAGGGATGAGCTTCGCGTACGGCACGCCGAACGACGAAGAGAGCAAGGCGACTTTGCGCAAGGCGATCGAGATTGTGCGTTGCCGTGAGCGAGGGTCGCCGGGTTCGAGACCTGCCCGCCAACGGATCGGATCCGTAGCTGACAGAAGGAAGGACAACGCAGGGATGCACCGTTTGGGACACGGCGACCATGTATGGAAGGGGACACAACGAGAAGATCATCGGAGACGTGCTCCGCGAGGGTGAGAACCGCAAGAAAGTACGGAATTTGTGCTCAGGGGCATCTAATTCGCACAGATTGTCGCGAAAACCCTCTAACCGAAGCTCTGCGTCTCTTTGTAAAGGTCTTTCTGATCGACAAATTCGGGAACCGCTGGGATGACGAAAAGAAGAGTTTCTATGTCGACGGTGCGTCGCCTTTTGCCGTTCCAACCTGCCTGCTGGCTCTGGGTTCCGCCCATTCGCCCATTTCCCCGTTCGAACCACTTCAAGCTGATGACGCCGTCCGTCAGGCTCGCCCGAGTACGCTATTGAGGCGCTCGACCAGAGCATCAAAGACCTCGGCGGTCTCTACCCAGACGCGTACTTACTGCACCGCATCGACAAGCAGACGTGCGTTGCCCAGGCGATTGTGGCCGCATGCGTGCCTTCTGGAGAGCTGTCGAAGCATGAGATGCTGACTTGCGAATGATACAGTCCCATCGAGCAGACGGTCCGCGCGCTCGATGCGTTGAGGAAAGAGGGCAAGACCAAGTACATCGGCCTCTCGGAGGTAATATACTGCCGTGCCTCTATATCGCTTCGACACCACTTGACTGATCCTCCTCTCTAACCAACAGTGCTCAGCCGAGACTCTGCGCCGTGCCGCCAAAGAAGCCAAGATCGACTTTGTCGAGGTCGAGTACTCGCCCTGGGAGCTAGTGATGGAACGCAACGGCGTTCTCGACACCTGCAAAGAGCTCGGAATCAAGGTCCTCGCATACTCGCCGCTCGGACGTGGCTTCCTCACCGGGTGAGTCCGCAGGGATACGCCGTTCGAGGGAAACAGAGTCTGATGGCGAATCGACTGACTGGACTCGCTCTCATACGCGTCTTCGTCAGTCGCTTCAAATCTCACGAGGACTTCAAGAATGACGGCGACGCTCGTGCGAATTGGCCCCGCCTGACAGAGGAGAACTTTGCCAAAAACTTCCGCATCGTCGAGGTGAGCGCGGGCCTTCTCTCCACATCGAGGCGATCATGCCGTGTCTACAGACAACAGCATGACTGACTCTGTCCCCTTCGGACGTCCTCGCTCGCAGGAGTTCGAGCGTTTGGCAGCGAAAAAGGGCTGCAAGCCGTCCCAGCTCGCCCTCGCGTGGCTCATGGCGCAGGGCGATCACATCATCCCGATCCCAGGCGTAAGGGGGCCTCCCCGTCTATACTACGACTGCAGAGAAGCATGGGCTGACACCCACGCGTTTGCCACCCGTCGGCCTGCACAGACCAAGTCGGAAAAGTACCTCGTGGAGAACTTTGCCGCGCGCGACGGCGACCTCTCGGCCGACGAGGTCGCCGAGATCCGCAAAGTCGTCGAGGAGAACGCCCCGGTCGGAGATCGCTACCCTGCTGCGCACATGAAGTCGCTAGACGAGTGAGTCGTCGCGCACCAGGTGCCGACGAGCAGATCGGGAACTTGTAGCACGTGAAAAAAGGACCTGGTTCGATCACTGTGGATCGACGATTTGCAGAGGTGCATGTACCGCCACGCAGGGCGAGCAACGCCCGTCAGTTCATCGTGCGTCAAATCGCTGCGCAATAGCGAGGGCTCGCATCGGGAGGTATCGCGTCCCCCTCGCTTCGCGACGGAGAAAGTTGGTCTTCCTCGGATCGAGCAACGTCACATTTTGCGAACGGCCTCGATGCTTAAGTACTGCTAGAACTTCTTAGGTTGCATGTTCGCTACACGTGGTATGTACGACTTGGTTATGTAGATGGGTAAAAGAGCTCGGATCGATCGAGCGGCCTGGACGGATTCCAGAAGGCTGGAGGAAAGAACAAGCAAGAGGAGATGGGCGAATGAATGCGTCTAGGCGACGCGCGAGGTGCCGTCTGTACAGGAATAGGGCGTCAGTACGAATGCAAAGGCATCGAAAAGGAAACAGGGCTAAGGGAGCGCACCGTTGGCAGACACGGCAGCCTCGACAGCCTGGTCGGCCTCCTGTTCGACCTTGGCAAAGCCGGAAGCGCGGTTCGAGCGCTCGCCGTCGATAATGTTGTCCTTCGAGACGCCGTCAAACTCGTCGTTCTTAAACTCGTCTATAGCGGGGCCACCGGCCGGAGATCGAGAGATGTCAGCGTCTGCTCTGCCAAGTTTCGACGTAATCGAGGGAGAAAAGGCCGAGGTCGCGTGACGCCTCGCCTCCTCCTCGTTGGAGGCGTTTGCGACAGAAACGGAGGGAGTATATAGAGAGCAAGAGGTTAGGACTCACCCTGACCGATCTTGTTGTTGGCGACCGACTCGTCGCCGGCCTCTGCGACATCATCGCCAGCAAGGACGCCCTGGACTTCCGGCTCGGCAGCGACAATGGCGTCGTCCTGCTGGAACTTGTCGGAGTTGCTCATCTTGATTTTGAGGAGGTTGGTTTGAGTCGGGTTGCTGTTGGGACTGAGTGTTGGAAGTCGTGAGACGGGAGGATTGCGAGGAGGAAGGAAAGAAAGTAAGAAGTGGCGTCGGAACGCTCCCCAAGGCAAGCAGGACTCTGGCTCTTGCATCATCGTCATACTGTCTTCATTATAACTGATCTTTGCGGGGTTAAGACGAGCTTCTTAGCTTGGGTCGTACATGTACGTCAGGTCGGTCGAACATCTTCGCATCGCGAATCGAGCGCCGTCCCAACTTACGTCGTGTTTCTCGAGCTGTCCTGCCGCAATCGTCGCGGCTTCGCACCCCCACGGAGGCCGACTTTGAGGTTTTTGTAAAGCTGTTCAGCTCGATGCATAGGCCGAGACTGTCACCCCCACCCTGCAAGCGCAACGTAGCTATGCGCAGGTGGCCCAAGAACGAGAAGCATCGAGGGCAATCGCGATCGAATTCCAGAGTTGACATGTTGCGAGATGTCAAAACTCTTCCACCCCGCTGATCGACGTAAGACTCCGGCAGGCGGGCAGCTGCAGAGGGAGAGAGAGACCGGAACGGCATGCGATATCGAGAGAACCGTCGTCTACTTGCCGCCCGCTTTGGCCGCCTCCTTCTTCATCCTCAGTTTCTTCCTCTGCTTCTTGCTCAGCTGTTCGCCGCCGCCTGTCCCTGCCGCAGCGTCCTTCTCGACGGCACCAACATCTTTTCGTTTGCGTTTGCCGTCGCTCGCGGGCGTACCGGCGTCGGTCGCTGTTGTTGAGGCATCCGGAGCCGGAGCGGATTTCGTAGGCGTGGCGGAGGCTGGTTTCGGTTGGTCATAGCCTGTACCCACACTCGCGTGAGCACAAAAAGGTAATATAAGATAGGCAAGAGGAAATACTGCTCACCTGCGAACGGGTCCATCGCTTTCCTTTTCTTCTTCCCCGTCGAACTCGCCCCTGCCGTTGCGGCTTCGACGTCCTTCCTCGTCTTTTTCGCCTCTGCCAGCCCGTTCCTTACACCTCTCAACATCTCTTCGACGACGCTGTCCTCTGCGTCCCGATCCGAGTCCTCGTCCTCATCCTCGTCCGAAACGTCGTGATCCTCGAGTAACCGATCGAGGTCCTCCTTCTCTGCTTCAGTGAAGCGCGTGTGAGTCCCACTCGGCCCCGTTGCTGCGGCGAGTGAACCATCTTCGTCGTCGGAAGCTGGCGTGTAGTTGGGGTCGACGGCGGCGCGCGAGGACGAGATGGCGGCCGAGATGAACCGGTTCGCGGCGGCTTTGTCGATCTGCATCCGGGCTGTGCGCGAGTTGGCCCATGAACGTACCCAGGTCAGCTCAGGCATCCTAGCAGACAATGAGACTGGGAGGCCCGACGCCAATACGCACGTCGGTCCGGTTTGTTGCTCGAGGTGGTAGATTGCCCGTTCTGGGCGGCTTTGAGCTTCCCAAAGTACCCTTTCAGGCGTTCCTGCGGGGGGTGGAGGGATCCGTTAGCTGGCATCCAGTGAGGGCGGACCAAGGTCTCAACAACGCACGAGCTCCTGCATGACGGGGTGGGAAGCGGGTTCGATTCCTGCGGCTTTGAGGTAGACTGCGAGGGTGGGCTGCGGGTTCAGTGCCCGGGGAGCTGATGCAGGTAGGGAATGGGCAGACTGACCCCATACGAGGTCGTGTACGACATAGCTCGCGAGGATGTGCGCCCTGGCTTGCAGGAGGGGCGAGTCTGCGGCTGCGGCGCTGTGTTCGAGGTGTTGCTGAAGCGGAGTTGCGAGGAGCGGGTCGAGGGCTTGCTCGAGAGCGGTGAGCGAGGTCGACAGTTCGGCGAGCGTGGCTGAAGGGTCCGTGTCTGCCATCCCTTTGGCTGTCCCTGTGAGATGGGTGAGTGTAGAGAGGGGAGCCCAGAGCCGCCTATGCTCCTGCTCACGCGGAACGGGCCCTCATCACCCGCTGCCGCATAGTCAATAACCCTGCTTCTAGCCACTGAGTACAACAAGAGCCCAGCAGTAACATGGTCAGCAAGCGATTCCACCCTCCGCCGTGCTAGGCCAGCTCACCCGCGCTGACTCGCCCCTCCCCCTCTCCCTCCTGCTCTCCTCACCCTGTCCGGCTCATCCAACGAACGCACCCTTACACATTCAGGCCTCCGAATTGAAGTACACCGCCAACACCCAGACGGCTCAGCTCCACGCGAGGTACACAGGTCAGTCGACTGCCCCTTCTCCTCTGGCCTCGTCGAGCGCCCTCGAGGACTCTTTGACCTCTTCGGCCCCTCGACTGTTGCCCGTGGGTCGGGCAGTCGACGTGGATACTGACGAGGGTCTAACCAATGCTAGGTACCGGACACGCCGACGTCACCAAGTAGTGCGCTACCCCCGTCCCTCACCTTCCTCGCCCGACCCGACCCGCGATCCTGTCCAGACTTTTGCTGAGCCTCCCACTCGCGCTCTTCTGCAGCGAATGGATGACGCACCAACACCGCGACACCTCCTCCTCCATCGTCGGTCACCCCGCCCTGCTGCAGTACCTCTCCATCGCAGACGGCGAAGCGACCTCGCGGACAAAGTTTGAACTGACAGAGGTCAGTGTCAGCGGTTCTTTCTTTCCTTTCGAAGGGCACTCGTTCGGCCCGAGGAGCTTGTGAACCCGCGAGAATTGACTGGTATTTGCCCACCGACCCTCAAAACAGCGCATGCTCCAACCGTGTGGTCCTCCGCCGCCGAAAGAGGACGATTAGCGCGCCCCAGTTTGTATCCCGGTGTCCGTTTTCTCTCTGTTGTAATCACCACCACCACTATCCGCAAACCTGCTCTCTGCACCGTTGCTATATGCTCATCTCGCTTGGCGTGTCCGGCTCCGCAGCCACGTCCGTTTCGGAACGCGGTTCGAACTTTCCCGCTGCTCTCCTAAAAAAAGAAAACAAGGAAGTTTTGACTTGCAGGGTATCGGGGACGAGGGTAACTATGCGCAAGAGGGAAGTTGTGCTGGGGGGGTATGATGTATATATATAAAGGGCACACGCGCGGGTGCTGGCCGCCGCGCGAAGGAGGATCCGTTTCAGACGTAGCGCGCAGTCGGAAACCACCTGCCAAGTGAGTTACGTCGCACTCAAATCGTCAGTGCTCACGACTTGGCAGAAGAAAGCGAGAAAGAGAGAGAGAGAGAGAGAGCAGAAAGCCGAACCTCGTATCCAGGCTTCGCATCTCCCTTCTCCGACTTTGCAGCTCCCCCTCGGCCTTGCTCCGGTTCGTGTTCTCCGCGTCAAAGAGCATCATCAACAGCCTGCCGACGTTGCTCGAACCGGTGACGACGAGGGCGTCGGCTCGTCTCGAGAGGAACGTCAAATCGCGGACGAATTGGCGAGTCGCGGCGACGCGGGAGGGGAGAGGCAGTCGGTTGAAGGCGGTTTCGTTCTGGTTTGTAGGAGGCGAGTCAGGTAGACCGCACACACATCGTGGGAGTGATCAGAGGCAGACCGAAGGAGCAGACTGAAACACGCACGAAACCAGCAGGGACAGGCGCATGGGCGCGACGACGATCAACGGCCGTCTTTTCCTCGGCACTACCACCATCTGTCGCGTCGTGCGAAACCTCCTCCGAAGTCCCGACGATGCGGAACGACCCTGCATGCGGATGGCGGCGGAAGGCTTGCACGGCGCCCTCGTCGTCATCCGACATGAGCACCAAAGTCGGTACACTTCGTCGTGCCGCTGATGCCAGCTCGCGCGTGACCCACTGCGGATCGCCGGAGGGAGGCAAGCCGAGTAGGGAATGGACCGAGTCGACCGCGGCGGCGAGGTAGGCCGAAACGAGCTCGTCGTTCAAGCCTGGAGTGGTCGACATTTGGCGCATCGCGGTGGAGGCGTGTTCCCCCGTCGTCGAGGTGGGAGAAGCAAACTGACTCAGTTCGAGAAACTTGTCGCCGAGACTGTGTACGTCCAAAAGTCGGCAGCCAGGTCAGTTTCGCGCTTGGATTGATTCCAGGCGGGCTCTCGCCCCTCGTACTCACCGGACATGAACGGCGATGAGGAGTTCTCCGGCGTCTGAAATTCCTGTCCGTGTATCTTCACGTGCGTCGAGTCCGACCCGCTTGGCAAGCGTCGCCACCTCGCGCTCAATCTCATCGTTGACCCGCCACGCCCGACTCGCCACGCGGCTCATGACCTCGAACGCTTCCTCAAACGCAGGCGGGAGCGTCTCTTCCGGCGTAAGAAAAAGAGGCGACGGCGATCCCTCGTCGTGATTGCGTGCGGGCTCTCGGTGGGCTAGATCCGCAGCGTGGAGGTGTTCTAGCTCGGTCGCGTTGGAGAAGAGGCGGAGATACGTCAAGTCGAGGGCGTCCATGTCGCGCGAGAACCAGACCACATGCGGTCTCGTCGCCCATCTTGGAACAAACTCGGCGGGAGAGATGGTGGTGGAAGACGCTGTCGGCGCGGTGAGGGCGCGGACTTCGTCGGCGGTCAAGACGAGTTTCGCCCGTTTCGTCCCTGCTTTAGGAGGCCGGCAACGCCGAGTAGACAGAGGTTGTAACGGCCCGTGGTATTGAACAGGCGAGGTAACTCCGGCGTCGGGACCGAGGTCTAGGTCGAGGAAATAATCCGACCATGCGCCATAATTCCATTTCTCGTCGTCGAGAAAGACTTGGTAGCCAAAGTGTGCCGCGATCGCCGCCACGCGGTACAAGAGTGTCACTTCAGAGCCAAAGCCATGGAGCCCTACGGAGCGCGTCGGATCAGCACGAGAACAAACGAATATCGGACGGCCCAAAGCGAACTCACCGGCGAATCGGAAGAGGACCGTCTTTTCGCACAGAGGCAGCTTCATGGAATCTTGACCCGTCGTCTTGCCATTTTCTCTGGCTGTAAAGTCCGTATCCGCGACGAGAGTGTCAGGCGAGACCGATAGGCGCAAGTTGTCGACCGCGTCGTGGTTCGATGTTAGACCGTCCGACAACGCCAAACTCCCTTCGACGCGATGGGAAGCGTCCCAATCTGCATGGGAGTATCGCACCGTCTTTCGTCCCGGCAAGACAAGCAGAGCCGAGAGCAGGAGGAGGGCGATAGTTCCCACGACGACGCCTCGACCAGTTCTCCAACGTGCGAGCCGGGCCACCCGTCGCACTGGTGATGGCTCGCGCACACTCGTACGATCTGGTTGCAGGAGCAGTGTCGTCTGTAGTGCTGTCGAGGTGCTGCTTCGACGGCGGGCATGCGGGGCCGCGGGATGGTCGACGCCATGGACGGACCTGTACGGCTTCTCTGACGGGTAGCCCGACATGCACGGTCAGCCGAAGCGCTCGGCCAGCTTATAGATGAGGCTCGTGTGTCTGCTCGGTCCCAAGACCTGCTTCGAAGTTCGCGAACAGCGTGCGAGCAGCAAGTTCGGCGTGCTTCCGCGTCAAGCCACGCGACGCAAACGCGGAAGCAACGCGAAAGTGATGAGACAACGCCACGCGCAGATCCGCAGCAGCAAGCTCGAGATGTCAATTCCCCTCGAAGTCAAAATCGAGTTTCCTCTCGATGGCGATTCCGCGATCAGCGTGGTGGGCTCCGGTTGACGATGAGCAGAACACCAGCTTTGCGACGAGATGGACAAGCAGGGGCGCAAAGCGTATGCGGCGCTGCTCACGAATGAGGCCTATCTGCCTGGTCTGGTCCGTCTCTTTCTCTCCCTGCGCGGCCTTCTCAAACACGAGGATGCGGTCGCGGCGACTGACGCACCCTTCGGAGCCATCGTGCAGCTCTTACTCGACCATACACTCAAGCAGGTTAGCACCCGGTACCCGCTTGTGGTCTTGACCACCGCGAGCTTCCCGGAGAAGCACCTCGCGCTGTTGACCGCCCTCGGAATCGAGTATCGCAAAGTTGACTTGCTCGAACCCAAGGGGGAGGTGAAACTCATCGAAGAGCGGTTCAGAGATACGTGGTCAAAGTTGCAGGCCTTTGCTCTCGAGGATTATGAGGTGCGTCGGTGGAGCACTTTCGGAGGTGAGATCCAAGATGGAAAACGTTGCTCACCATGCCGCCACTTAGCGGATCGTCCTCCTCGACTGTGACATGACTGTCTTCGAGAACATTGATCACCTCCTCGACGACGATGACATCTTGCCGGGTCCGGATTGGATTGCCGCGTCGCACGTCTGCGCCTGCAATCCGCTCGACGAGGACTGGTACCTACCGGATTGGTACGCACTGCTTTGCGAACCGGCCCTCGGACTCACCCAGCTGACTTCCGAAGTCAACCCACAGCAAACCGGAGAATTGCGCGTTCACTTATGCCGAGTCGCAATCGACCGCAGCTCCGCCTCCCGCCTCGATGCTCTCGCAGAAGCGCACGTACGGTCTCCTAAACTCGGGTCTCGTCGTTCTCCGCCCTTCGCGAGCTCTACACGACCGTATCGTCTCGCACCTGCACACCTCGCCCACCGTGGCGACTATGGCTTTACCCGACCAAGACCTCCTCGGCGAAGTCTTTGCCGGACGATGGACGCCGCTCCCCTGGCGAATGAACGCGCTCAAGACTTTCAGATGGGTGCACCCCGACCTGTGGTTTACTGAGGGCGCAAACGGAAGAAAAGTCGAAGGCAGGGACAGGAACGAGATGCAGGGCGAGGGGCACGGAATCTCCGTACTGCATTACATCGTCGAGAAACCGGTGCGTTGTTCTCGCTTTGCTTCCTGCACTCTTGTCGTGTACTGATCGAGACTGATTCATCCGCTTCGCAGTGGCTCGAAGCGTTGCCGGCCGACTCGCGGGACGCGGAGACTCATCGATGGTGGTGGGCGGATTGGGACAAGATGCTGGAAGCATGGCGGCGCGACGCCAAGCTGCAGAGCTATGTCGACAGTGTGCAAGCGCTCGTCGTGGCAGGCCAGCAAGTCTAAAGGCACGAAAACGTGGTGTAGCTAGAAGAGGGGCGTTACAAATACAAACGGTGTTTACGACTCGAGGAGACATGCAAGAGAAGTTGTGAGCTAGGGATGCGAACAACGTGTAACGAAAGATGCGGGAACGAGCACAGAGTACGAGCGGCGAAGGGTTAGGTCTAGTCGATGTCAAGAAGGGGCTTGAGATTCTTGATCAGTCGCCATTCGTCCATGGACCTGTACCAAGAGGGAATCGGATTCAGCGCTGGTCCGCTCAACTTCATGTCCGCGGGCGCAAAACGTACACTTGTTTGCGGAAGACGTTCTTGAGCACGTCGATCGATTCTCGGGACAGCATCGAGATGACCTCGTCCTTGTCGTCGACTGTCAACACGAAAAAAACGTCAGCTTCTTTCTCGCTTTCCGTGCGCCAGGCTGCAGAAGAGTTGTGCTCACAGTGACGACCGTATTGCTTCGCGTTCTCGTACGCGGCGTGTTCGATCTTGACCGCAACACCGGCACCGACCTCGTGCTTCTTGACAATCTCCTTCGCTTTGTGGTTGATCTCGAGCGACGTGCTGCATTGAAGAAAGAGTGGACGTCAGGTTGGAGCTAATGCTGCAGAGAACAGCTGATCCGGGTACTGACACTTTGCCGAGCGAGATGACTTCTCGCTTCTTGGTCTTCGGGTCGGTCTTGACGACACAGAGGGGAGTGCCGATGCGCAACGAGCCCTCAATGATGTCGCATCCGAGGATGATGGCTGCGGAGCGGACCGTATGAGCACACGACTCGACCTACGTCGGCACGACAAAGCGCAACTCACGGTCACGCTGCGCGAAGCAAGCAAGGATGTTGAGTCGGCAGGGGAAGACTGCCTTGCCGGCAGCTTCCTGCTCCTTCTTCGCCTCGATGCCCTTCCGGTACGCCAAGAACTGATCGAACAAGTGGTAGATAATGTCGGCTGTTGGAACCATGTTGTCAGCAAGGAAGCCGACGAGAAGTAGACGCGAGGACAAGACCCACCCTTGAAGATCCTGACGCCCAGCTCCTCTGCCTGACGCTCGGCATCCTTGTCGACTGCGACGTCGAAGCAGAGGATGACCGCCAGTTCGGGAGCACGCTCGAGCATGGTGGCGCAGCGCATGACATCCTTCCTGTGGACAGGGCCGATGTTGATACCGGCGACCGGAATCTTGACCGCATCCGACTTGAGGAATTCGAGCAGAGCCTCGAGCGATCCGAGCGTCGAAGCTTGAACAAAGACACCGCGTCCGGAAGTGTCGACCGAGTTGAGGAGGTTGGTCAGGTCAGACATGACCTCCTCGCGCAGCTCATCTTCGTCGTCATCCTCGGAGCAAACGAGCAATCGAGAACCAGCGATGGCCTTCTCGAGATCCGGCGCGACAATCTTGACACCCATAGCCGCCTTGATCTGCTTGTGGTGGACGTATTGACCCTGCGAGGCGAGAAGAATGTCAGTGAACAAGGTGCAACAAGATCCGGCCCACTTCGAACAGTGACTCACCTTGATTCGAAGCTCCTTCATCGGCTGCGGCGTCAGCAGCGCTCGAACCTGGGTGACGATGGCGCCGTTGAGACCACAGAGCACGATCTTGTCGCCCTCGTGCAGGTAACCGTTCACGAGCACGACGTCGATGGTGGTACCGAGACCCTCGATGACCTTGACTTCGAGGACGGTGCACTGCAGCGTCGAGATGTACATGAGGTTGTTGGCCATGCGCTCTTGCGTGAGCTTGATGAGCAGCATGAGCAAGTCGGGCACACCCTCGCCGGTGTGAGCCGAAGTCGGCACGAGCGAGACGTATTTCGAGAAGTTCTTGTTGTCGTAGTACGGGACGGCGTTGAGTCCCTGCTCGGCAAAGGCGACGATCGCCTCGTTCAAACGGTTCTCGAACTCGCGCTGGACCGGACGCTCCTGCTGCGCAAGAGTTTGCCGGAAACCGCCGTCCTTCATCGGCTTCCAGCCGTACAGCCGATCGATCTTGTTGAGGGCGACAATGAACGGCGTCTTGCCCTCACGGAGGAGACGAATCGACTCGAGCGTTTGCGGTTCGAGGCCGTGCTACAAGGCGCGCGACCAGTCAGCAATGAGCGGCAAAGTTCAGAAGCGAATGCGCGGATTTAGACGCACCATGATGTCGACGACGAGGATAGCAATGTTACACAGCGAGGATCCACGCTGACGCAAGTTGGTGAACGACTCGTGACCCGGCGTGTCGATGACGAGCAGACCCGGGAGCTTGTACTCTTTGAGGTCGTCCTGATGAGAAGCGAGTCAGTGACCCTTCCCCCGTGTAAAGGACGTCGAAAAAACAGATGCTTACGTCTCCTAGAACACGCGTCCGCTTCTGGATCGCATCCATCGGGAAGTAGGTCGCGCCGATTTGCTGCGTGATACCGCCGGCTTCGCCTTCCTGCACGTTGGTCTGCCGAATCTTGTCGAGCAGCTTGGTCTTGCCCGTGTCGACGTGACCCATGATGACGCAAATCGGCGACCGGAGGTTCTCGGTACTCCGCTCGGCCAGCGCCTGCCGGTCGCGCTCCTCGCGACGCGCCTTCGCCTCGGCGCGGCGCTGAGCCTCCTGCCGCTCGACGGCAGTCATCTCTTCGTCACTGTCGTCCTCGTCCGAGTCGTCGTCGCTGTCGTCCTCGGAATCGCTGTCCGAGTCGTCCGAGTCGTCGCCGGAGCCGTCTTCCGAGTCCTCCTCCTCTTCCGAAGAAGATTCGGCGGCCTTGCCCTTCGCTGCCGGCTTGCCCTTTGCCGGCACAGCCTTCTCAGCAGCACCAGCGGCCTTGCCGTTCGCTACGTGCGGGGACGCTCCGGAGGTCAGTCCAGGCAGAGACAGTACGAGGGAAGCGGAAGTGGAACGCACCCTTGCCAGCGGGTGCAGCAGCAGGAGCAGGCTTCTTCTTCTCCTCCTGCTCCTCTTCCTCTTCGTCACTGCTCGCGTCCCAGCTATCCTTGACGTCCGCCTTGGCCTCGTCTTCCGAAGAAGAAGCGTCCCAGCTGTCCTTGACGTCCTCCTGCTCGTCGTCCTTCTTCTCTTCCGCCTGGGCCTGAGCAGGGGCGGCCTTCTCCTCCTCCTTCTTCGCCTCGGCAGCAGCAGCAGGTGCCTTCTCCTCGGCAGGCGACGCAGGAGCGGCAGGCTTCTTGTTGTTGGCGCGTTCGCGCTTGCCGTACGAAACCTTGCGCGGCGCGTCGGCCTCCTGCTGCTGGAGTCCGGCGATAGTGACATTGCCGGCGGAGAGGAGCGCCTGTCGCCGTGCCTCGGCGGCGGCGCGTTCGGCTTTCTGCTTCGGCGTGAGGAGTTTGCCCTCTCGCTTCAGCTGCTCCTTCTTGGCCTGCGATGGTTCCGGGCGAAAAATGGCCAACCGTTAGCATCTCGCTCCCAAGTTCCCACGAGTGATGGAGAAACTGATAAACGTACCCTTTCCTTCTCCTTCTTGGCCAACCGCGCCTCCTCCTTTTTGCGCTCCTCCTCCTCCGCCGCCCGTTCCTCCTCCTCGATCCTCCTCCTCTCCTCCTCCTCGGCCCGCTCCGCCTCTTCCCTCGCCTTCTGCTGCGCCTCCATCAACGCCCGCAGCGCCGCGATCTGCGCACCGCCTCCCTTGCCCTTCTTGGCCGGAGCGGCTTCTTCGACCGGCTCGGCGGCGCCAGCGGCCTTTTTCTTCTTCTTCTTCTTGTTCTTGGCAGAGGCGGACGCTTCGCCGCCATCCTCTGCGGCGCCTTCGTCCTCGGCAGCTGCAGGAGTTGCGGGTGCCTCCGCTGCTGCTGCGGCGGCCGCGGGAGCAGGAGTTGGAGCGGCGGTACCGGCTTCAGCCTTCTTTGCAGCGGCCTGCGCCTTCTTCTTGGCCTGCGCGTAAGTGGCAGACTCTATGAAGTCAGTGGGAGCACTCGACGTAAACCGCAACTTCCAGAAGACGACCGGAAGAGGACACAGGACACGCACCTTTTCCTTCTCCTTCTTGAGCTTCTCCTTCTCCTTCTTGGACAAGATCTTGATCTCGCCATCTCCTCCGTTCGCCGCTTCCGGTGCTTCAGGCGCCGCCGACGCCTTCTTCTCGGTGTCTGCATCGTCGATCTTGACCTCCTTGACCTGCTCCGTTACTGCCGCGACTTGCTCGTCGTCCTCGTTTGCCTGCTGCTGCTGCTGTCCCTTCTTGCCGCCCTTCTTGGCAGCCTTACCTCCCTTCTTCTTCGTCGGGCCAAACTCTTCCTCCATCCAGTCGTCCGTCACTTCGACAGCTCCTCGGGGCGCAGCGAGGTCAACTTCAGGTTCCTCGTCTTTTGCCTCGGCGGCGGCGTCGGCGTTCGGGTCAAAGTAGTCGTCGTCGCCAACTGACTGCTGCGCCTTCTTGCCCTTCTTGCCCTTCTTGCCACCTTTGGCAGCAGCCTTCTTGGCCATGGCGAGCAGGCCGTCCTCCTCCTCGTCGTCGTCATCCTGGACCACCGCGGCCGGTTTCGAAGCGGGCTTGGCCTCTTCCTCTGCCTCCTCTTCGTCATCGTCGCCTTCGACCATCATGTCGGCAAAGGAAGCGAAGCCTCCTCCACCACCACGCTTGTTCTTGCCGCCTTTCGGAGCGGGTCGGACGGGGACGAGGTCCTCTTCTTCAGCGTCGGAACCGGCCGCAGCGGGAGTCGCGTCGCCGCTCTTGGGTGCGAGCGTGTCCCTGTTTGTGTATTGGCAGGTCAGCAATCAGACGAGAGGAAGAGACCGAGTGGCCAGGGAATGCGAGAGAGCGCACCAAAAGTCGTCATCGTCCGCGGGCTTGCGCTTGCCTGCCTTTTTCCCCTTTGGTGCCATGCTGGATCGAGCCTCGAGTCTAAGCTTTTACGCTATGCGGTTGTCGGTTGGAAGAGCCGCCTGTATGCGCGGGGGAGAGATGTGTGCGATCGGCCGAGTTGAAGAGAACTGTCCCCTTCGAGTGGTGGAAGCGTACAGGCGAGCGGGTCAGCTCTGTATTCACAGCGACGCTTGTCCGGCCTCCGGCGCACGCTGCTCGCCTCGGCGTGCGACGAGCAGTGACTCGGATCCGCGGCGACCATCGTTTGTCCCGAGCTCGTCGGTGGCCGCTCCTCCTGCGCCGTAGCAGAGGTTTGGAATCCAAAAGTGGCGAGGGGCTTCGCTGCTTACCTTTTGTGTCCGGGTCCGTCAAGCTCTCGCCAATGCCCGTGGAGTCGAGTCGAGTCGGTGAGATCCGATCGGCTCTCGCGGCGCCGCTCTTCGCCGCGACGCCGCCCGTTCACTTCGCTTCCTCTCTCTTCAAGTACACTCGAGGGCTACAGAACTTGATGGACGTACTACATGCACAAGGATGCGACCGGGAATACGCAACATGACCCGCTTCTCCGCTGCAGTGCCCGCTCACCCTGTAAACATTTTCGCTTCTCGCGGGAGCCACAGCCTTTCGCGCAATAGACCTAGATACATTTCAAAATAAAGGGGGGATCGCCCATAGTACCCGCAAGAACGAAAGGAAACAAGTCCGGAAGGAGAAAGAGATGAGGCCGCGCCGAGCACCTTCAAGAAACTGCGAGCGCTGAGAGGCGGACCGGTCAGAAGAAACTCGTAACGCTCTAGGCCAACACCTTGGCAGACGCACCCCTTGACGTGTGTGCAGGAATCAAAACTCGCGGTCGAACCAGCACTCGCCGAGCGTGGAGCCGTTGTCGCCCGTCCAGTGGCGGAACGCGCCGTGCCAGCTGCCCGAGTTGGCCATGTAGCCGCACGCCTCCGAGATACCCTTCGGGAGACTGTGGTACGAGGCGAGCGCCAGGTTGTGAATGTCGTTCCAGTTGAGATCAGTCGCGTCGTGGCCCGAGTCGGCCCAGTACGTCGTGTGGAGGGTCCAGTAGCCGCGCTTGGCGAGTCGAGCATCGGTGGTGGCGGCGGCGTCAGCCGTCGAGTTCCCTCCGGAGGGGACGGTACCTGTGGACAAGATGGCATAGTCGAGAGTGCAGGTATCGAGACCGCCGTCCCGGAAGTACGTCGCCGAGCCGCCGACGAGGGTGACCACCGAGACGCTCTCTCCATTGCGCTTGTCAATGGCCCGCGCGGTCACGTTGTCGGCGCTTGCCGAGAGGTACGCCGTGATGTCAATCGTGACACGGCCATCCGCGACGGCCGTGTACGGAAGGCTGATGACCGACTTGCCGACCTCGACCTCGACAGTCGCGTTGGCAGGGGTAGGTCGACACAAACTCCTCCTCTTCCGGCCGCGTTTCCCGACCGACCCCGTTTTCTCATTCAGGCGCGAAAAGATCCAGTCGGTCAACGAGGTCGCGATCGTCCCAATGTCCTTGTCTCCGAAGTCTCGAAGAGCGGCACCGCGCGTCGCGGTGTTCCCGCGGCAGACAAAGCTGTCCCCTGCGCTCCATATCTTCCCGTCGGGACCGTGGCAGGTGCTGCCGCGAGCACTGAGCTTCTTGCTGGTGACGAGGGTGGGAGCCGCCGAGACCGACGACAAGCAGAGCGCGAACGTGCCGATTGCGGCGGAGAGGAAGAAGTGCCTGCGGTTTGACGCCCATGTGAGCTCGCTCCAGCGGCGCAGACAGCTCAAGCGTATGCACGTACATAGTTGGCTGCAAGTCTCGGGTGCGTAGCAAAGCAAAGAAGCAGTCCGTCCAGCTTTCCAGCCGTTCCGGATTACACGCACGCCTCCTCTCCATCTTAGATCACATCGCGCGAGCACTCTGCACTGTGAATTGCCCGACAAGCTCCAGGAGGCGAAAGACACACTTGATACAGTGTTCGTATACAGTTGGCAAGCATATGCAGGGCGGCGAAGCTTGAGCTGTCGAGAGGGTTTTGATGTGATCTCGGAGCGCAGAGACTCGGCAACGCAAAGGGCTCCGATCTCCTGGCAGATATGCCGAATCCGGACCACCTTCAAGGAAGCGAAAGTTTGGCAGAGGCACGTTCGACTCGCTCTGGTCCGGCTTTTGCAGGCAGTGCCTCTGCGCAGCGCGGTCGAAGGGCTCTCGGCGGAGGTGCCGCCGAAGGGGAGCCGGCGCCGGAGTTGCGGCCAGCTGTCGGGCATTGGCGCTAGCTCGAGAGTTTGACTGACCAACAATGCAAGCCATCTTGCCAAGTCCGGTGTATCAGGCGGGGAATCCCAGAGGCCAAATCGGCGACTGGAGACGAGCGAAGAGGGAGAGAGAGAGCTGGAGAGAGCGAGGCGATCGAATCAAACTCGGTCAAGCGATCGCGATGTCAGGCAATGCCAGGAAAATATGTATACGTGAATTTTCTTGGGGCATCCCGAGGAGAATACGCAGAATGTGCGAGACCGATGAGGAGAGAACGCAGATTTGGAGCAAAGAGAGGAAAATTGGGCAGCGGGTCCGCGGACCGGGGTCAACAAAACACACAGAGAGAACCGGCGCTAGAACTCGCGCTCATGATTGCACTCGCCGACCGAGTAGCCGTTGTCGCCGGTCCAATGACGGAACGCGCCGTGCCAGCTTCCCGAGTTGGCCATGTAACCGCATACTTGGGACGTCCCGTCGCGGAGCTGCGTGTAAGACTGCAACGCGAGCTTCCGGACGTCGGCCTGACTGAGATCGGTGTCGTCGTGACCCGACTCGGCCCAGTAGGTAGTGTGGACGGTCCACAAGTCTCGAGCGGCGATGGTGCTGTTGGTTTCGCCGGGAGCGCCGGCAAAGTCGAGCGTAAAAGTGTCGAGCGTGCCGTTCAGGTGGTACAGCACTTCGCCGCCGATGAGGGGTACTGCGGCGAGGCCCTCGTCCAGATCCCGTTTGAAGAGATCACCGCCCATCGAGGCGAGCCAGTCCTCGATTTGAACGACTCGGCGGTCGTCGACGAGCGTGGCCGGAACCGCGACCTCTTGTTCGCTCTGCACGATGTAGATCACGTCGTCGTCGTCCTCGCCCTCGTCGTCGCATTCTCCCCTTCGCGCCATGCGCACCGCGGCGCCGCCCCCTACGGACAAGCTCTGGACGTTCCACTTCGAGGTGACCCAGTACGAAATGATGAGTGCGGCGGCGGTGAGAACGCCGCCCTGGACGTATTTGAAGACCACGTTCTGCCAGTAGTCGGTCTTGCCTTGGCAGATGAGCTTGTCGCCGTCGCGGAGGATCTGAACCTCGTCGGTGTTGCAGTTGCTGCCACGGCGTTCGTTGCGGTGCTGCTCGGACGAGGTCGCTGCGCCATAGGGCGTGGTCGGGAGGGCACTCGCTGCGCCGGCGGCAGCGAGGAGCGCAAGCGTGAGGGTGTGCATGAACGGCAACATCTGCGGGACCGCAATCCAGTCAGTCCGCGAAGGGAGCGAGTCACGCGATAGCAGAGGGGGACCGACCTTGATGCGCTCGTGTGAGGCAGCAAAGGACGGGGATGGAAGCAAGGAGACGAGCCTGGAAGGAAAAAGCTACTGCAGCACTGCATGCGGGACCCGTCGACCGAGAGACGAGAGGAGCCCTTGCAGGGTCGCATGGCTCTGCGGCCACGAAGTCTAACCGTGCGGGCTCTCAACCCTGCATAGGGCTCTGCGCTCGATCGACTTGCGCGATGGCGATCGCTTGGCTATACAGTACATGTGCAGCTTGCATGCGTTGGACGGACCTGGCAGCCGATGCGATACGGAAGGCGCGTGAGGCGATTGAGTTCCAGACGGGAATCCCGGACATCGCACACTCGACACCTGCAGCGCAGCTGCCGAGCGCCGAGCTATTTTGAGCGATCATGGCGACCTCAGCTGTGAGTGTATACCGCTCTCCAGCACCGTTTGCGTCCGCCTGTACGCCCCCAAGCACGAAGCGAGATGCCATCGTCGAGCGATGAATAGAGCCGAGTCGGACGAGGTGAGCAGTGGCTGGAGAGATGCCGGGTCGCTGTTCCCGTTGCTCAGCGTGCTGACTGTAAGCACTGGACGTCAGCAACAGCTCGTTCGGCGCCAAAGAGGGAAGCGAAGGAGCCTTGGTACCACGCGGGGGTGACCGGTGACCCTTCCACCATGGCTCCTCCATGCACGGCGTAACCGTTTACCGCTTCGTCAGAGGCGATGCCGCGGACTGGCCCAAGATCTGATCCGTAGCGTACGGCGATCCGATTCGGCCGGTCTTGTATAGCTGTACATCCGTTTTTCTCCCTCGAGCTCATGCTGCATGTCCACGGCGCCTAACTAGACTGGGACCTTGTACACGCTCTCCTCACCGATACGCTTACTCTACAGGCTGTACAGCCTACAGAGAGCACATGCAGCTTTCATCCCTTCCTTTCTGCTGCCGCGCCGGTCGACTGTAGATCCGGGGTCTCCCCGCTTCCAGCTTCCAGCTTTCTCATCAAGCTGCGCGAGCGTCAACTCTATCTCGGACTCGACCAACTTGGCCACCGTTCTCGCTTACAGCACTCCCAAGCGCGTGCGAATATCGCAGCAGCGCTGGTGCACAAAACTGCAGCTCGTGAGACTGCGAAGAGTGTCCGTCCTGCGACTTGGCGCGGGCGACGGCCGCTGCGAACACAGTGCAAAGGGTGCAGGGAGAGACGCGGTTTGCGGCGAATCTGAAGGAGTGCGTGGAGAACAGGCATTATCGGACAGCATTATCCCGCTGACTTTGACACACGCGGCGCAGGCGCAAAAATGACACGCACCTTCCAGCCGCCGCCGTTCTTCGAACGCTCGCTCGCGCACGACCTCGTCCCGCACGCACTCGTCGCCGCCCTCATCGGCCTCATCCTCTTCGGCGCTTTTGCTTTCGCCGTCCACTCGTGGCGCCTCGCCCAGCGGCATGCACAAGAAGCCGGCGGCGGCGCGGAGGTACGAATTTTTACGGTTCTGGACCGTAAGGGAAACGTGCTCGACAAGGGGCCATTGGTCTTGAGCATCGGCGGACGGCGAGACAAGGTCGAGTAGGATAAGAGGTTGTGTATATCTTGCGCAGCCAAGCGACGGAGACAGGCCAGCAGCTGAGCGCCCGGCGAAGCGAACGGGACAGAGGGCATCCAGCTTCCTTTTGGCCCATCATATATCGTCAGCCTCCTCGGACGCCGATTAAATCTTGTGTGAGCGCTGTGGATACTTCAGTTGCTCAAGGTGGAAGCAGCCAGCGAGCGCGCAGGAATTCGCTCCGGCGTGGTTGATCGTAACTGCTTTTTTTCCAGGGTTCAAAACGTATTACCCGCCTTCACAAAGCCTCCGCCACTTAGAGCTTGGCCACCTCGGTGAAGAACTTGATCTCGGTCTCCTTGGCGAGGCCCGACTTCATCAAGTTCTGGAACGGCTCTTGCGCCACTGCGCGCGCGCAAACGGGTTCGAGGGAGTACAGTTAGCGATCACCTATAGCGTCGGCCTAGCGATCGCCTATAGCGTCGGCCTTGTCGGAACATGCCAGGGTCCTTTTGCTGCGACGTACTGTGTGCCTTGATGCCGCCCTCGACGTCCTGGTCATATCTGTTCGAAAGAAGTTCCTTCGTCAACACCAGGCTGGTACCGTGGCCGGCCGAGGACAGTAAGCTTCGAATTGGGTTTACTCACTCCTCGAAGAGACGGAACTCGTCTAAACGGTACGGGGGGAAGAAACGCAGGAGAAGTCAGTTCGGGAGAGTCCTCGGGATCCAGAGTTGGCTGGCCCAATGTCCACCCAGGCGGAAGGGGGAGCAGCGAGGTGGTGCGTATCCGAGGATGACAATTTCCTGCACATCGCTCACGCTGGTTCCACCTCGGACAGGAACAAGGATGACCAAAGAGGATTCAAGAGAGACTCACCTCCGTGCCTCGCGCAGCGGTACGTGAGGGTATAGGGCTCCTTGTCAGAGTTGGCACTCTTGACAGCGGCCTGCAACAGCTTCTCGAGCTCGTCGGCCTTGCCCTCCTTGGCAACCACACGGGCAAAAACGACACAGAGTCCGGACGAAGGCGGCTTGTCGGCCATTCTCTGCAGGGCATTGGTCCGGGGGGTCAGCTCGGAGCAGAGGGTTCGCGCTCGCATTGTGAACAGGCTGCTCACGGTGTAGGTATGAGTAGATGCCGAAGCGTGACAGAAGAGAGAGAGGGAGAGAGAGACTGACCGACGTGCGGGGATGCCATCATCAGGAAGAAGTCCGAAAATCGAGAACGCCGGACTGCGCGAGGGGAGGCGTCGGACACGCACCCCGTCTCCTTAAAAGGCTCGCGGCCTGCAATCACCACACCCGCGCGACGGACCACTCGAAAGCTGACACTCTCGACAAGGTCATGGATGTCTCTGTACGCCTTGTCCCTTCGTCCGAGCGGGGGCATCTCGTCTGGACCTGACTCTGCATTGCGCGTCATCAGGCTCCCGCCACGCCCGCACAGCCCGACCGGCTCTCGAAGCTGCCGACAGAGCTGCTCGACATGATCTTTGACGACGCCTGGGCCAAGCAGCGGCCGTCCGGACCGATCAACCGCGCCCTGTGCCCGTTCTACGACCGCTTCGCGTGGCGCTCCATCCGCATCGACTCGCCCGCTCGCCTCGCTCGCTTCTTCGAGCTCACCGACAAGCGTACGCATCTCGGACAGCTGTGCGAAGAGCTCCTCGTCCAGCTCCATCCGGCGGAGCTCGACAGGGCGACGTTGACGGGGTTGCTAGGCCGCACGCCGAACCTCAAAAAGCTCGTTCTCGCCGACCTCGCGAGCGAAGTCTTTGAGCATGTCTTGAACGGCACCAAGAGCAGTCTCCTGCCGAGGCACCTGCGCAAGCTCGATTTGTGGTGCACGACCGGAGACCGCAAAGACCCGTACCATCCGACGAATTGGTTGCTCCTCAATGACCTCAAGAGCCTGAACCAGCTCGCGCTCGACTTGCGCAGCACAGGGACGCCGATCGGTCTTATCAAGAGCAAGAACGAGCTGCCCACGTGGTCTGGCATTACCGACCTCGAGATCGGGCTGCCGCAGAAGGGCCGCTCGAGCGTCTTGCAGTTGATCGCTTGCTTCCCAAACCTGCGCCGCCTTCAGCTCAGCAGCACGAGCTCTGTTCCCGATTTTGCAGGTCCTCTCGCTGCGCTGCAGGACCCCGGATCCCTTCAAGCGCTTGTCCTCATCGGCAACCCCAAGAAGGGCTGGACCGTCCCGGACGAAATCGAGCAGCTGACGAGCCTCCGCGACCTCAAGCTCGTTGGACATTGGCAACACCTGCCGTCGACCGATTTCGACCGTATTGGCGACCTGCCTCTGCGCCGCTTTGAACTCGGCCCCAAGAGCGATCTGCCGCTTGAATTATTTCTGTCCGCCGTACTGCGCCATGGCTGTCCGACCCTTGAGGCTGTGCATTTCGACAATCTGACAAGTCGCGTTGGCTACAAGGTCAAGAAACGTGACCTTCCTTTCACCTCGGAAGGCAAGATCCGGAAAATCCGCAAGAGCTTGCGCACTTGGCGCAATGGGAAGTGGACTAAAACGTTCTCGGCCGTGCTTTTCGAAGAGGTGGTTCATGAGTGCCAGCACCGCAACATCAGCGTCAGCGGAACAAGCTTGCAGGCCCTCTATGTCGACGATCACGTTGCCCTCATGGAGGACAGGATCAATGAGCTGCATGGCATGATCCGTGCGCGCCAATGGCGCCATACCGCCTACTCTGACTCTCGAAGCTCCTCTGCGGATGAGCAAGACTTCGACTGGAAGTCGGACGATGATACTGATTCGAATGCGGGAACCGACTCCGACTCGACCGTCGAAGACACCAGCTCGAGCTCCCAGGATGATGCTGACCGAAGCTCTGAAGATGACGCGGATCTGAGCGACTGAGCGAGGACAACTACAGTGATGCGAAGTCGGCCGACGCCTAGTGATAGAGCGGCACGGACGACTACAAGCCTTTGTTCTCCGGGCTGCTGCCGCAGTACGCACTCTGATAGGACGTCGAACCGTGCTTGTTGGGCGCTTGGAATGCTTTGAGGTTGCTTGGACTACTCGCCGCGTTTGGAACCTGTCCCTAGTTCGCACGGAAGAGCCAGACCACATGCTGATACGAATGCAGCGAGAAATATTCAAAGTTGCATTTAGAGGATGACCTTCACACGGGAAAGGACCTGCAGTCCGCTACACTTGCCATAGATGGTATTTCCGCGGCACAGTCCTGCCGAGCGGCGTCGGGTGAACATCGACAGAAGCCGTCTCTGGAGATAGACGGCTCGAGTCTGAGAGACGGAGCAGAATTTCGTGCACTCGAAAACTTTCCAGGTTAATCCGTCAGGGCGAGCCTGATACCAGTCTACATCGAGATGTCATTCTTGGCGGCGGATTTTGCACCCGGTAGCGGGACCACCAGACGTCGGTCTTCCGGGTCGATGGGCCCTTTTGGCGGATCCAGGTGCTTGAGGATGCGAGCAGGGCAACCACCGATGACGACGTTATCGGGGAAGTCGCCTTTGACGACCGCTCCGGCAGCAATTGTGCAGTCTGTCCGGAAGAAGGTCAGCACACAGAAAATCGCACGACACCTGCCAACGGAGCGAAACAGACTGTTGCCGATCTTGCACGGTCCGATAATCTTGACACCGCCTCCGATCCACATGTCGTCGCCGAGCTCGACTGGGTAAGCACGCTCGTAGCCTGCGATTCGCTCGTCGACGTGAATTGAGTGCGTGGCGCAATAAACGTGGACACCTGATCCGATCCGAGGGAGAGCCATTTCAGCACAACAACCACGACGCCCCCTGAAGCGAGCGTTTGGCTGCCGGCCTCGCGCTCACCTGGACCCATCACCATGCGCTCGCCGAACGAGATCTTGGCGCAGTCGAGGAAGACGGCGCCGAAATTTGCGTAAAAATCTCCCTTGAACTCGATGTTGTAGCTGCGGGCGAGGGGTCACCGGTCAACTTGGGAGGTCCGAGGCGGCTTCACTTGCGCTGAGTCGTACCCATAGTCGACGTAGAGAGGAGGCTCGATACCGATCGAGCGAGTCCTCTCAAGCGGAATTTTGAAAAGGTCCGCGAGATGTTGAAGCCGCGAATCCGGCCCGTAGAAATCGGAGAGCTCAAAGTCCTCGCGCCACTCGTTGAAGGGGTGGTTCTGTTGTTGCGTATCCGACAGTCAAATTCAGCTGGACGGGAGGACTTCGTCGCGCAAACCCACATTGTATTTCTGGTTGCGAAAGCAAAGAGGATCAGTCTCGCCTCTCCGATCACTGACGGTGAAGAGGTCCGCAGATGCTGACGTACTTGGCAAAGTGTACGAGCAAGCAGGCGATCCTTCGTCAATTCCTGCAGGCAAGCAGAGCGTTGGCAGACTGCTCTACGCGGCGGCACTTCGCGACAAACCTTGTCGTCAAGTGCGAGGTAGCTTTGCTAGGCATCCCGAAGTCAGCTCGGACCATTGTATGACTTGCACGACTGCTCGTACGGACTCACGCGAGCCCCTTGACCATCTTTTCGCGCTCTGAGAGGGCTTTGAACGCCGCGAGTTCATCAGCGGAAGCCTTTTCAAAGTCGGGCATGGCGGTAAAGCAAGAGTCGCGAAGTCAGATCAGCGAGCGAGCAGTCGAGTACGTGAAGTGTCGGAGAGCGGATCAGGCAGCGTGTGCATGCTGCAGCTCGCAGCCAAGCCCCCGCCCGCGTCACCACAAGCGGGGGAAATTTGGCCGGTGGCTCATGGACAGTGCGCCGGCCCGCGGCAGATTTGAGAAGAAATTGGCCGGTCCAGAGAGACGTGGTGCGGAAAGGTGTCGAAAGCTCGGCAATCGGAGAGCTTGCTTTGTGAGATGCTATTTCTGTGGAAGTGACGGGCGTGGTCGGTGGTAACCGCATCCAAGCGCCCCTCTCTCGCAGGGACCCGACAGGACTTTCGCTCGTCCAAGAAGAGCGAAGGCAAGCTCCGTAAGTCTCCGCTCGGGGCCAAGGTCTCGTCTGCGGAAAAGTGTCAGCATAAGGGAGGGAGGACATTACGAGCGGCGAGGCTTGGAAGGCCGACGGGGAAACGGGATACTCGAATCGAAACCTTCTCAGGCTCGTCTCGAGTGCGTAAGCTGGCCGACTCGGTCCGGATCGTCGACCCTAGCCCTGTTACACCTTGATGATGTCTACCCGACAGCGTTCCCAAACCCGATGCTCGACCGGCTCGTCCGGCTCGCCACCAATGTCGACCATGCCCGATTGCGCGAGCTCGGTCAGGTTCTCCTTGTCCATCGGGTGGATCGTTAACCGAGCGAACGTTCCCGCGGAAGCTTCTTGCGAGGCTTTGGTGAGGAACGACGGGTTCAGGAAGACAGTCGAGTCGACGATCTGCTCGCGCGAAATGCTTTTTGGTCAGTTTACTTCTGTCGCGGAGCACTTCAGCCGTACAGAGAAGACACTGACTCGGGTGAAGTGTTTTTGGATGGAAGGCGTAATGACGATATCGGGTCCGTCGCTGCCCATCTTGACGAGGTCGTAATGCGTAATGTCCAGGTTCAGCGGGTCGAGCATCTTGGACGGCGGCGGTGACGGGAAGATTGGATAAAAGCTGTCGCACGAAAGGTCACCGGAATCAGTTATCGCTCGTGGCACGTGGGTTGTTATATAGAAGGGGATTCTCACCTGCGATGCCGCAAGAGCTGCCGACAGGTCCTCGCCATGACATCTTTCGCGAGCGGATCTTCCGTCCCGGGTTCGGGCGGTTCCACGTCCGGCGCTTTCCGGAAGAACTCTTGCGATTTGAGGGACCACAAGACGTCGACAGAGGTGACGGCGAACGACACCTCGTTGATGCTGAACATGGTGGGGTTGGGCAGCATGCGGATGTTCTGAAAGAGCCCACGACGATAGAATCAGCGTTCGCCCAAGTCTGAGCAAAGTATCGCGGCCACGAGCAGAGTCGGTCTCACCTTGCCGAGACCGAGTTCAGGATCCTTGACGAAGGGCGCCTGCGGGAACGCCGCATGCGGGTTGACCAGGTCGCGACCGTTCGGAATGAGCAAGACGGCCGTCCTCGGACTCGCCGCGACGAGCGACGTGAGTTTGCTCGCGATGCGGTGGCGGAACATGGCGGCAGGGAGTTCGTCGACTTCGCCGCGGACGATGAGAGGGTGGGCGGAATCGATAAAAGGTCCGGTCTGCAGGGGAAAGATGCGCGACAATCCGGATCAGTCCATTGTCCAGCGGAGCGGTGTATAGCTCAGGGTCAAGCTTCAGCAATGCAACGCTGTTCTCACCAGGATGAGCACGTCCGGTTTCTCCTGCTTGGCCAACCCGATCAGAGCTTCGAGCGGCTCGAATTCGAGATCGCTCTCGAGCGTATAAGGTCCCGCCGCAACGAGAACGCTCATGGGGTTTCCGCCGAGCTGTTTCGGGCCGGTGCCGTACTGCTTCTCGAGCAGGGAGGAGGGAGCTGTGTAGGTCGCATCGATCGGTGGCATCTACGCGGAGGGGCAGGAACGAGGTCAGTCTAGAAGCGCACATAATTAAAAGTCGGCCTGACCCAGTGGTCGTACGGTCACGAGAGGGAGCAGAATTGTACTCACCATCAACACCTCCTTGACCGCAAAGAGTTTTCCACCTCCGTTGATCCCCCTGAGCCCGACCAAGCACCCCGGGAACATGCCGATCCCTCCCGCTCCAGGAGGTCCGCCTCGGACCTTCATGTCGGGTTCGAATTTGAGCAAGACGCGTTGACCGGATCCGAGCATTCGGGACGACTCGAGCCAGGTCGAGGTTTCGGTCATCTTTGCCGCGTCCGTTTCGGGGCACAATCGCCCGACGACGAGGATCTCGTCCTGGTGGGCGTGATATAGAATGGTCAGTAGCGGAACAGGTATGCGTGCAGTGCGACAAGTCTTTGCCGCACCTGCGCCTGGATGGTCGGATCGCCGAGCTCTTCAATCTGGTAGTACTCTTTGAAGATCTCGGCCGCTTCGTCGATCAGGGAGTCGAGCACTACGGCGTGAAAGGGAGCAGAACGCAGGGAGCTGCTCAGTTCTCGTTCGTCCGCGCAGACGAGCGAAGAAAAGGTAAGCGCAGGAAAAGCTGTTCGCCGCACCTTCACTCCTCTCCATCGCCCGCTCGAACGCAATCCGGTACGCATAATCCGCCGGGTTGGTCGTCGCAGTCAAGGCGACCCTCGTCGCGTTCGAGACCAGTTGGTCCGAAGTTGGAAGCGGCAGTTCGGGATTCAGAGACTCTTGTACGGTGAGACGGGACGGACGCGCCGAGAACGGGATGAGTGGTTTCGCGGGCGTGGAAGGGATCGAAGTTCCTGGCGGGGCGGGACCTGCGGGTGAAGAGAAGCTGCGGAAAAATTGGGGTCCGGTCAAGACCCAGATCGGAAGCGGATTAGGGCTTCTCCTCCCCCGACTTTAGCAAGAGAGAACTCGATCAGAGACGTACGCCATCCCGACCGGACTCGATTCGCCCCCTCCTCCTCCAAGACGACTCGGCCCCGGCCCGTTCGTCCGTCCCAAATACGGCGTCGAATCACCCCCCTTGAGCGGCGAGGAGGACAAGTGGTGGTGGCCGCCCGGCGTGGTCCGCGACGAGGCGGATCCATCCCTGCCTGCGACTGGACGGGGTCGCTTCGGAGTCGCGTCACTGTTGCCGATGGCAAAGCTGGGGAAAGATATTGGTGACGAAGGTCAACTCTGTCGGACTATAGGGGCAGGGAAGAGTGAGGGCAGACGACGCAACAGGTTGTCGACCGAGAAGCCGCCGCCTCCTCCTGATCCGCCACTTGCGCCGTTCGACTGCGTTTTCCTAGCTTGCATCGTAGTCCGTGTACCTCCTCGTGTGCAGTGAGCTGCACCGGCCTGCAGGGGTTGATGCTGATGAGTTCACGCGAGCCACGCGTTCGAGACGCGACAGACGCGACGATTTGATTTTGCTTCCGCGCGAAGCTTGCAAATCTTTCTCTTCTCTCGCGGCGGACCACTCACTCGAAAAGGAACGACACGATGCAATGCAATACGAACAGCAAAGCGGCATGAGACGCAAATCGGCATGTCTCATGCCGCTTTGCTCCCGTTCTCCGATTCAGGGACCGGCACCGGTTCCTCCGCTGCGACTCCGGCGACAGCTCCGAACCCGCCGGTCGAGCCGAACCCGCCCGCGCCGCGGACCGTCTCGGCGAGGCTCTCGACTTCCTGCACCTCCGGAGTGACGATCCGTTCGAGGATGAGCTGGGCAACGCGGTCGCCTTGCTTGACTGCGAGCGGGGCGCGACGGAAACGAGTTAGGCCGATTCGGTTTGCTCTGCCCAGACCGGCGGGCGCATCAAGGGAGAGAGACACTCCGCAAGTGCGAGACGCAGACCAGAGGTACGGCGAGAGAGTACCGTCGCTTGGTCGATTGCCCTACCGGCGAAGGCTCACCTTCAAAGTCGGTCTGCGAGAGGTTGAACAGCAACACCTTGACTTCTCCTCGGTAGTCGGCGTCAATCACACCCGCACCGGTATCGATCATGTGCTTGCTCGCTGTTGCGGGACGAGGGAGGTGTGCGTCCAATGGCCGGAAGATGTCAGCCGTTTCGGTCAAGCTTTTTAAGACGAAAGTCAAGCGGCGGCACAATCAGCCTGCAAGGGACGCACCGAGTCCACTTCGGGGAGCGACGCGGCCGTAGGTTCCTTCCGGGACTGCGATGGCGAGTCCGGTACTGATCAAAGCCTTGCCCTGGGCAGGGACCGACTTGTCCTCGGCGCTGCAGCAGCAAAATCCAACAAGGGTCAGGCAGGTCTGGGTGTGGTGAGCGCGCGAGGTGATTGCGCGGACGGACGCACGAGTAGAGATCATAGCCTGCTGCGAGTGCGCTGCCCCTCGTCGGGAGCTGGGCGGCTTGAGAGAGACGCTGGACGAGGAACGAAGCGGCGGTGGTCGAGGCGGACATGGTGGTGTTGGCGGATTCAGGCTTGTCGCGCTTGGCTGGGTGGGTCGAGGCGGCAGTTGTCGGTGACGGTGAACGCTTCATGCAGCTACAGAGCGGGGCCTGAGTGGGAAGGGAGAGAGCCGGGGGAAGGACGCGACTTGCTCACGTCGAGACGCGTCTCGAGTCTGAGAGAGGCGGATCTCGAGAGCTCTATGCACGTCAGCTGGCTGGCTATAGAGACCCGCAGTCTGATCCGCCTTGCTACCCGGCCCCGCCTGCTCAACCCTCGCACGCTCGCACCGCTTCCACTTCTTCGACCGTCGACCCACCGTCCGTCGTTCGTCTCATCACTCAACTTGACGACTACAAGCTATGGCCAGCACCGGCCTCGGACTCGGCAGACCTTCAGCAGACTCGGGCTCAAAAGCAGCGAGGGGGCGGCATCCTCGCGAGTCGAGCGGCGCCTATACCGTCTTTGATGTGAGCACCCCCCTCCTCCCTCCCTCGATTTCCCCGACCTCGCTGACGGGGATGCTTCCGCTCGAGCAGCCTCAGCAAGTCCAAGTGTTCCGAGAAGCTTTCAACGTGCGTTTCCTGCCTGTTCAGGTGTTCCGGGCGGGCAGGCAAACTGACTTACCCGGATGGACAGCTCTGCGACCAAGACGGAGACGGCGTGATCTCGCGCTCAGACCTTGAAGGTCTGCTCGCTTCGCTCGGTGCGTTGCCGTCATCCGACCGAGCAAAGAGTACGGTCTAGCCCCAGCAGAACCTGACGCCAAGCACAACTGTCTCTTCGTGGTGCCCCATTGCACAGGCCAATCCGTCAACCCCGACAAGCTCGCCTCCCTCCTCTCTACGCCGTCCTCGACTCCCCTGAATTTCACCACCTTCGTCACCCTCCTCGCTTCTCACCTCTCGCCGCTCGATCCAGAACCCGAGTTGTTGACCGCGTTTGCGAGTTTCGACGAAGACGAGAGCGGGTTTGTCCGAGTCGAGGATCTCAAACAGGCGTTGGCGAGTGGGAGGGAAGGACTAAATGAAGACGAGGTGAGTGCTTCGTACCATCTCACTTCTACGCTGATGAGCATGTGAGGAATGTGCATGTCGCTGACCGGTCGCGGAGCTCGAAAACCATTCCAGATCGACGCCCTCCTCCACGCGCCCTTCTACGATCCCAAGACGCGCAAGTTCAATTACCGCTTGTTCTGCCAGACGCTGCGCGTCACCGATCCGGACGATGAGCCAGAGCAGCAGCAGCAGCACTCGACGGCCCCGTGAGCTGAACCGGCTGGCAGATTTCGCTCTTCCTCTCGCAGAGACACCCTGATGTGTTTAGCTTTGTTCTGTTGTGGCACCCGATAGTCGCTCGTTTCCTGTTGTACCAAGGATCCTTTTTGCCCCCCACATCTTCTCTGACAAGTTGGCCGCTCAATTAAGAGGCCGTAAGCCACAATATCTGCGCTCAGCAGCGTGGGTGGACCACAGACTCCTCCCGAGGTGAACGATACAGACAATTAGGGATTGGACATGATCCCGCTTTGCGGGGCTCTACGGACGGGGCAAGAGAGAAGGTTCGTACTATGAGTGGAACAACATGGAGAAGAGATGGAAGGCAAGTGTCTGTGATGAAAGAAAACCCCAGAGAAAGACCGTAATGGGAAAGGGCCGTAAGATTCGTTAGGTGGTGGGATAGGAGAATAATGGGTACAAAGTGAGGAAGAACACCACTGGCCGATGAAGTCGGATCACCGGCCGAGCACGCCCGCGCCGCCAATCAACACCAGCGCGACCGTCACCGGCACCGCGACCCAAACCCCACTCTGCACGCCTCCCAACACTCTCACCGCCGCACTGCATCCGACGCACGTCCACCCGCTCGCGAGGGGCGTGTACGCCGCGGGCGAGTACATGGCAAAGGTGAGGATCGAGTTGGCGCCGTTGAAGAGGCCGGCTTCGGCGGTGGCGTCTGGTCCGCGCGAGTCGTATACGCGGAGGGTGTAGGATGCTTGGGCAAAGGGGAGCGCGTTCGGAGATTGGGCGTATCTGTTCGGGGTTTCCTCGTCTTCGAGTTAGTGCCGATGATCTTCCTCTCGAGTGTGATCGATGAGAGAAAGAGGCGAGAGAGAGACAGGAAGCTTACGCCCAGGGATCCCAGGTCAGGGAGGTTTGAGAACCCGGGATGACGCCGACGGGGTAAGTGTATCCGTTGGCCGAACATCTCGCCTCGAAGGTGAGCGAAGTCGGCGTCACGCTGTCAAGGGGGCCGACAGGTCAGCCGGGGAACTCTGGCGATACTGAAACGTTTGCCAATGAGAGCAAATGAGAGAGAGGGGAGTGCACGTACTAGAGGGAAGTGTAATTCCAACCGAACGTGAGCGGGTTCCCGGACGCGATCTTGTAGTATGTCGGACCGGCAGTTTGCGCCGGGGTCAAGTACGACAACCCTCCGGCGCTGTATAGGTTGCACCGGATACAATCGAATCAGAACAAGATCGACATTGGCAAGGGCAGCGTTGCGGTCGACTTACGCTGCCGTTTGGGGGATCGAGACGGTCGATGAACCTGAGCCAGCACCGGACGACTGCTGCTGCCTCGGTGCGAGGATCGCATGTTGCTGGTGTGCGAACGGGACTTCGACTGGCAGCTGCTGAGCGGGTGCCAGCGTCGGGGTCGGTCTGTTAGAGCCCTCGTCGGCGGCGATGGCAGCGGACACGGACACGGCTGCGGCTGCGGCTGCGAGCGAGAGGAGGACGGATGCCCTCGCGAGGAGAGATCGGGCGCTCGCTCGTGTCCGCATCGTCTCGCTGGCGAGTAGTTGCTGGGAAAGGTCTTGAGAGTTCGGCGGAGCGGGTTGAACCAACGCACGCGAATTCACGATTCCTCAGCACTGCCTCTCGAGGGATACAAGAAATTGGAACGAGCGATCTATAGCTTGAAAGATTATCTCCCGCACCGTTTCTCACCGCATGCCATGAGCCTGGAGAGAAGGGGAAGCCGAGGTGACTTCCCCTGCTTCCTCCTCACTGCGATTCCGCGGGGGTTGCTCTCGAGTCGTCGCCAGCGACGCTATACTTGATCTGATTCGATCCAAGCACAATCAGACGACGGCCAATCTGCTCGGTAGCCTCGACCAATCGCACGAACCCGGACGGCGCCGTGAGTCTCGCAAAACGCTGCTGTCACGGTCATCTCTCCTCGCCGTTTCGCGCCCTCTCGACAGCGCACGAGCGAGGCCAGCCAGGCGCAGTACAGACTGTAGTACAGAACAGGTGAGCACCCGAGCACCTACCCCGACAAAGAGTGTCGTCGTCGAGCTGCAGTCGCCCTTCTCCCGCGCAACCCCCCCCCACCTCGCTGCCTATCTCTCACCGGTTGCTGACACAGCCAGCGTATTGGGCAGGGCTAGCGGCGTATGGGCAACAACGCCTCGACTCCACAACACCCTGGCGGCACAGGAGGAGCAGGAGGAGGAGCAGGAGGGGGAGCCTCTCACGGCAAGACTCCAGGTCGCGCTTCCCCTCGCACGCGCAACATTCCCTTGCCAGCAGGAGCAGACGACCCCCGCGACCCGCGAGTGAGGCAGCACTCGTCCGGATCGGAACGCAAAGGCTCCCTCCGCAAACACTCGCATCACCCCCCGCATGCGCGAGATTCAGCTCACGGCTCGTCGCCCGCTTCGACCACGCCGTCGTCGCCGAAACCTTCTACGCAATCTCACCACCACCACCAGCAGCCAACCCAACAACAACAACAACAACAACAGCAACAGCAGCCGCAGTCTACGCCGGCCGCAGCACCCCCGGCCAAATCCTCGGCGGGTCTCGGTCTCCTAGGCGGAGTCGGTGGCCCTCGGCGGAAACTGTCTGACCGCGTCCCGATCGTCAACGATTCCGAAGCCGACAACGACCCACCCGAAGAAGGCACGACCGGAACCCTCCGCGGGGCCCTGCAGGGTAAAGCCGAACATGTCGTGTACGGTCCCCGGCGCGGCACCCAAGACGACGACGACGACGACGGTTCGCGCGCCGTCTTGCTCAACCCGCCCTCGGCCGCGCAGCAAGAGACGCTCTCGAAACCGGTCGGGATCGCCATTCCCGGTACGGGCCCTACGGCGATTCCGCTCCGGACTCCGGGAGGAGGGGGCGCCGGCGCGAGGGACGCGAGTCTGACCAATGCCGGGATGGGCGCGATCGGCGCGACGCCCATCATGGACCCGGACGATACCACCCACCCGGGCTTTGGGGCGAGTGCGAGGTTGACGAGCGCCGTCATGGCGAGCACGGACCGGATGCCGGTCGTCAACAGTCCGAAGAACGAAGACCTGCCACCGCCGCCGCCTGGTTCGCCGTTCACCCATGGTGGCGGACGCGGCGACGGCGATTCGGGCGAAGCGGCAACGACGCCGACTCTGGCCGATTCGAATCACTCGACGGCGGCGCCGACCCCGTCGCACAGTCACGAGATGCTGCTCGACCCGGCAGGGTCACGGCGACAGATTGCGACCCCGCAGACCTCGTTCGCGGGCGCGTTGTCCTCCATCCAGGCGCCGACTGCACCGCGAACGACGACGACTCCAGCCTCTCTCCCCTCTTCGTCGAGCTCTTCCTCCAACTCTGCTGCTGCTGCCGCCGCCGCCGCCGCTGCCGAAGCCGCGGCCAACACCACCACGACCGAGACGCACCAGCTCCCTCCTCCGCACACGTCTTCGCCGACTCCGCCGATCGCCGCTCCGAACGATACGGTCCAGGCTCCCCCCGTACCGGATTCGGCCCTCCCGATCGCGTCGCACGAGATCCCCTCCGGGACGAGCGTGATCGCCTCGCCGCCTTCGTCCGTCCCCGGATCCCCGAACGGAGTCGTCCCTTCCCCGGCCGTGTTGCTCCCCCCCGCCGTGTTCAACGCCCCCGTCGCGGCGATCCCGATCCCCTTGCTGAGCGTGCCGTCCGAAACGGTCGCCAAGAACCTGATCGCCGCCGCTGTCGACCTCGGAGCGGGGGACAAGGGCGTCCCGACTTTGATCAAGTGGAAGGATGAGGATGGGCAGGAAAAGGCCGACGAGGCCAAGGGCAGGAAGGCGAAAGGACCCAAGGAGGTGTTTGTCACCGGCACGTTTGCGAAAGGGTGGAAGACCAAGATTGAGCTCAGGAAGACAGAGTGCGTGTCTCTCCCTTTGCCCATCTGCGTGATGCGTGCCCTGGGCTGATCTGATCACTCTTTCCCTCATGCCGGCTGACGCCTTTTCTCGTGGTTTATGTGGTGCACGCACAGCCCTTCCGATTTCTCGGCGCTGATCTCGCTCCCGCCCGGGCCCCATCGGCTCAAATTCATCGTCGACGACGAGTGGAAGGCGTCGAAGCACCTGCCCGTCGCGACCGACGCCGACGGCAACTTGATCAACTACTTGCAAGTGAACGCCGTCAAGTCGAAACTGCCGCCCAACATCTGGCAACCTCCCGTCACGTCTTCGACGCTGTCGCCTCCGTCCGCGTCGGCTGGGGGCGCGGCCGGCTCGGGCTCGAGCTCGAACAGCACTGCCGCGACTGTCGCACCCTCCTCGACGCCGACGAACCGGGCTGGGCAACTCGGCGCGGGCTTGTTCTGGCCTTTCGGCGGCGGCGACGACGAGGAAGGCCAAGGCGGTGGTGGCGCTGGCGGTAGCGGCATCACCCTCGACGTCGACGAGGACGACTCGCAGTGGACGCAAGAGATCCCGGCCGACTTGGTCAAATGGGGAGAGTGGGAAGCCGAACGCGACGCGATCGAGAACCAGTTTTACGCGCAGCACCCGAACGGCCCGTCGGATTCGACGCCGCCGCCCGAGTTCCCACCCCCTCCGCCCTTTGCGGGCGTGCAACCGCCGAGTTTGCCGGCGCAGTTGGAGAAGGGTCCGTTGAACCATGCGGCGTATGTCGCTCAGGGGTCCGGGGACGACAACTCGATCTTGCCCAAGCCGGATCACTCGGTCATCAATCACTTGGCGGCGAGTCCGATCAAAGGCGGCTTCTTGAGCGTCGGCGTCACCACTCGTTACAAGCGAAAGGTGTGTGCCTGCCTCTTTTAACGAGACGTCCTCGACTTGCCTGGCTGACTCTCCCGCTCCGCATACTCTCGATTCGAAAATCAGTTTGTCACTATTGTTCGTCCACTCTCGCGCGGACTCTATGCTTTGATGCGAGGCTGACTTTGCGTTGTTTCGCTGTGCAGGTCTACTACAAAGCTTTATCCAGCCGATAGAAAGAGTCGCCACCTTTCCCGCACCCTTGCCTTGCAAGTCGCGCCCTGCCTTTTGTACAAAAAATCCCCCACCGTGCAGACTCGCGACTTGTACTGCTCTCCTCCCGCCCTCGCTTCTATTCTAGAATGTCCTGCCCGCCCTTTCCTGTTTCCCGTTTTCTCCTGTTTTCTCGCTGTGGTACCCTTGGTTCCAAAGTCTTTCGTTTCGACTTTGCAGTCGTCGTGGTAGTTCCGTTGTCATGTCACCCCCCCCTTTGCAAGCGCCTCGCTCTCTATTGACTCGTCTGGAGGGTCTCAGGTCAGGATGCGAAGAAAAGTTGCGCTTTGCGAACGAGGGAGGCTCTACCGCCGCCCTCCCTTCTTTTTCGGCTGGACGAGCTCGAATCCGTCCTCGTCGATGACCGGCTCTGGTCGAGACTCGACCAATTGCGGCGCCGGTTCGTCAATCACACCTTCCATCTCGTCGTCCTCGTCCTCCTCGTCGTCGTCATCCTCCTCACTCGTCGTCTCGTCCTCGTCCTCGTCGTCTCCCGCGCCGTTCCCACCCTGCCGTTGCGCCGCAAACCGTTGCTGCCCGTCCTGCGCGCGTGCTCGTTCGGCGCCCTCACGGAACTTCTTCGCCAAGGGTCCTTCCTCGCCCGGTTGGTCGACGCCACTCGCCTGCTGCTGCTGCTGCACGCGCTGGATGCATTCCCGCCAGAGGGCGATGAGATCCCGCGCGACGGCGGTTTCGGAACCGTCTTCGAGGTCGACGTCGAACTCGTTGCCGATCACGTAGGTGAGCGTCTGCTCGACCTCGTCCTGCGCCGGGACGGGGACGCCGCCCTCCTGAGTACTCGTGCTCGTGCTCGCATTCGCGTTCGCGGACGAGGTGGAAGATGTTGTTCCCGATGTGGCGACGGTGTAGAACAAGTCGACAATGTCTTCTGCGAGGGCCGTCTTGCCCTCCTGGCCGTTGCCGCCCCAGCCGTGCGAGATTGCGAGGCGGAGTGCGGGCCAGACGTCGAAGAGGTCAAGCGAGGCGCGGGCAAAGAGACCGAGCGCGAGATCTTCGGCGGACGGTTGCGGTGCCGCTGCTGGTGCTGCGGCGGCGGGGGCGGACGAGGTGGATGGGGTGGCCGACATGGTAGGCTGGCGAGGAGGGGGATGAAGGCGGACAGGAAGCTTGTAATTCACGGCAGTCTGGTCGACGTCGTAGAGGGCTGCAACAAGCCTTTTCGCAGGTGCTTGGCACTTCTAGACAGTGTATAGTCGAGGTCTGAGGCCTGCAGACGCGGCGTCAGCTCTTCATCAGCTCGATTGGAAAAAAAAGACAGGAGAAATCCACACGGCATCGGGGGGTAGCGCAAGGTCTGGGACCGAGCGTACTAGGCTATCTAGTAGCTCAGTAGCCGCTCCTGACGTTTTCCCGTGCCGAGAAAGGTACATCTCCTAGCGACGCGTCAGGTGCTCCCTTTTCTTTCTGCCGCCCTCTCGCCTGCCTGCATCATCTCGAACGGGTGTCTGCGCATCCGTCAGGCTAGAGCACTAGATAACGGTCCGCTCCTCCGAGCCCGCTCGCTGCTACCTTCACCGTCGCGCGCTCCTTCGCCTGCTCGGAAATTCGTTCTTTCCCCCGTCCGCAACGGTGAGCGCTTCTACCCAGGTCGGGCTATGCGCGCTGAAGCGCGAGCATGACCGTACTGATATGCGCGCGTAGAGCAGGTACTTGATCCGGAGGGACCCGCTTAGTCTTGATCGTCCAACAAACAGCCGAGTCCCGCCTCCGAATCGTTGGTCTTCTCAAACTCCTCACGATGGCAGGCCAGGCGTCCATCCACTCGTTGCCGACCGAGATCAAGACGCGCATCGCCGAGCTGTGTCATCTGCAAGACAAGATGATCCAAGACGTATTCCGAGGGCTACACGAAACCGCCAAGGACCACTGTCTGCGTGGCTACAACGCCTCCGGCTCAGAGACCGAGTGGGACAGCGACTACGATACCGACGAAGAAACAGACGAATTCAGAATCGGGCCCTTCACGGACAGGCGATTCTACTCCGGCAGATATCCAAAATCGCTGCTGAGCCTATCGCGCGTCTCAAGAGAATGGCGTAATATTGCCGTCAGCATCGTGTTCCGGGTAAAACAAGCCTTCCCTCATCCGCTCAAACAGGTCTTTGAGTTTGACACTCGATCACTCGCTGACGCTGCCACTGGGGGTACACAGAAGTTGACCGCGAGCCAGTGCTCCAAACCGATCTTCTTGTTCGCGCTCGCACCGCGATTCGGCCACCTCGTCGAAGAACTCAACCTCACCACCTACTGGCCCACCTCGTTCTCCATCATCAATACCCTCACAAGTCTCGCGCACCTGCCAAACGTGTGGAAAGTCGCCTTACCGTCGCTCGGTTTCGTCCGCGGGCGACTCGCGAGCCAAGCGGACCGCACCGACTTCCCGGTCGAGTTTACCTCCCCGGAGTTCGTCGCCGCCGCTTTACAGCGCATCATTCAGCGTGTCGAGGTCATCGTTCTGCCCTTCATCAAAGACCTCAGTGACACAATCCTGATCCTCCGCGGCCAACGCCTGACCAGGCTCGAGGTGACGCCGACGAGCGAGGATCTGCCCACCCTGCTTTCCACTATCCTCGACTGCCCGAATCTCTGCACGCTCAAGATCACGACAAGCCACAAGCGTATCTTTAGCGACGCGACAACCCTTCCGTACCTCTCTCATCCGACTCTGCGCCGACTCGAGATTTCCGACCGATACGGGGGCAAAGGCTTTTACGACTTTGTCTACCGCTTCCGGACTCTCGAAGAGCTCGAGGTGTCTTGGGCCAACGACACGCGCGAAATCCCCGAGCTGCCTGACCCCTGTTCCTTCCAACTGCCACGACTTCGACAACTCGAGGTTCGCGGCACCTTGCGAGTGACCACCCCGCTCGTGCAAAATGTGTCGCCCTCCATCTTCCCTGCCCTCAAAACCTGTACCTGGGTCCTCAACAATTCTTTCTGGTTCGTTGGACGCAAGGACTACGCGGCCGCCGCTGACGCGATTGGCAGCGTGCGCGACCAACACGTCGACCGCGCCGAGCCGCTCGAGCTCGCGATCGATTTGGCTCTCGGAGGCGATCCGGCAATGTACCACCCCGCGCTCAAGAACCTCGGCATCGAGGTCGGTCTCGCGCAAAGCGGCATCGTGGTCAGCTTCGAGCGGCCAAGATCGGCGATCGAGCCCCGACCTTCCGACCCGCCGTCGTTGATCCTGAAGCCCAAGCTTTGTCGCACGGATTACAGCGCGGTTGATCACCTCGGCGATGATATTTCGGACTCGCTGGACCGAATACGGGACCTCAAGGATCAGGCCGTCGCCGTCGAAGACCGGTTCCAGATCAGCCGGATCGCGCAGGCGTTGCAGGAAGCAGAGTGGCTGTGCGTGGAGCGGAGATGCTAGGTTTATCATGCGCCCTCAATTGCAAAGCTCTTTGCAAACGGCCAGTTTGTGCTCATTAACAACCTGGATTCGAGAGCAGATCAAACATCCCGCGACAGCACCGCGGCGGAATCGGTTGGAGCGGTAGAGCTAAGAGCAAGCATAGTAGACTATCATAAGCCAGATTGCCCCTTCCTGCATTCGCCCGATGTGGGTAGCATGGGGAATGCGTCTCTCCCTGCAAGCTCCGAGGCTCTCGCGCGGCGTTCCTTTGCATCCTCACTGCACCGTCTCGCGTGGCTGCCTGCGCGGTCCCGTCAGGCTAGAGCGCAATAAAACGCTGCCGCCCTTCGACCCGCTTGCTTCCACCTGAAACGTCGCGCCCATTCACCCGTCGAGTACGCGACGAGTCCTCATCGCTCTGCCCCACTTCGACGTCGGTAAGGGCGTCACAAAGACCGAGCTATGCGCGTTAAGGCGGGACGATGAACGTGCTGACGCGTGCACAAGGAGCAGGTACCTGCCCCGTAGCGACCCGCCTAGTCTTGATCGTCCAACACACGGCCGAATCCCGCCTCCGAATCGTCGGTCTTCTCAAACTGCTCACGATGGCAGGCAAGGCGTCCATCCACTCGCTGCCGACGGAGATCAAGAGGCGCATCGCCGAGCTCTGCCAACTGCAAGACGAGACGAGCCGGGACGTGTTCGCACATTTGCGTTACCGCCTCGCCGACAATGCCTACGCTAGCGACGAGGCAGAAACAGACCTCTCCAAACGGGGGCCTTTCGCGGAACATCGATACGGCCCGAAGTCGCTCTTGAGCCTGTCGTGCGTCTCGAAAGAGTGGCGCGATATCGCTCTCAAGATCTTGCTGCGGGTAAACCTCATTCTGTCACGCGCTCAAGGGATATTTCAAGAGATCTCACTCTGACGCGACCAATCGAGGCGAAACAGAAAGTGACGGGACGCCAGTGCTCGGAGCCGATCTTCCTGTTCGCGATCGCTCCGCAGTATGGCCACCTCGTTGAAGAACTCGACATCGAGTTTTGCTTTGAAGGGTGTTCCAACCCCATCAACATCCTCTTGGGCCTCGCGTACCTGCCCAGCGTGCGTAAAATCACGTTGCCGTCGATGGCTTTTGTGAGCGAGCAGCTCGCGGAACAAGCCCGCGTCAGCAACTCCCCGGTCGAGGCCGCCTCTCCTGCTTTCGTTGCGAGCGCTTTGCGACGTCTCACCCAGCACGCCGAACACGTGACCATGCCTTTGGACGACCTCGGGGCCACGTTGTCGTGCGTTCGCGGCGCAGGACTGACGAGGCTCGAGCTGATGCCGGCGAAGACGGACCTGCCCGGCCTGCTTGAAACTATCCACACTTGCCCGACTATCCGCACGCTCAAGATCGACGTACGGCAGCAAGAGTTCTGTCTTTGAGAACGCGGCATCGCTTCCGTACCCGCCTCATCCGACCCTGCATCGACTCGAAATTGTCGATCAGTCTGGTGGGGGAGGACTGCACGACTTTGTATGCCGCTTCTTCCCCAATCTCGAAGAGCTCGAGATCTACATCCGCAGCAATACGCTCGAGACTACCGGCCCGCCGGACCTGCGCCATTTTGCCCTGCCACGAATTCAGCAACTTCGGGTCAGCGGCAGCTTGACATGCTCCACACCGCTCGTGCGGCACATCTCGCCTTCGATCTTCCCTGCCCTTCAAACCTGCACCTGGGTTCTCCCGTATATTATCCCGCCCCTTTCGCGGGCAGCCTTTGCGGCAGAGGTCGTCGACACGATCGGTCACCTGCGCGACCACCAAGCCAATCGTGCCGTGCCCCTCCATTTCAAGATCGACTTTGCTCGCGAGGAGGACCGCGCAAACCTCCAGCCCATGCTCGAGGCCCACGGCATCACGAAGAACATCGAGCCAGGCGGCGGCGGCGTCGTGATCAGCTTTGAGCCAGCATTGCGGATCGACAACGGGTTTTCCGACCCGCCCGACCAGATCCTGATTCCGGAACTGTGTCGCACGGACGAAGACCAGGTCGAGGACCTCGGCAACATCATCACGACCTCGTTGGACCGAATCCGTGACCTCAAGGACGCAGCCGTCGCCGTCAAAGACCGGTTCCAGATCAGTCGGATCGCGCAGGCGTTGCAGGAGGCAGAGTGGTTGTGCGTGGAGCGGAAATGCTAGGTTTGCCGTGGGGTTGTTTTTCGTCTGCAAAGTTTTTCTTGACCGGCCATTTTCGAGACCGTCTTGCGGAGATTGCCCAGCACAGGCCGGATTGTCCTGTATTGGGGCAACTTGCAGCAGACAATTTGCGCGGAGTTAATTGGGAGTGCTTCATTGCGAGGGGCTGAGATGTCTATGATTGCATTGAATGTGACGGAAAGGCACGCTGAACTTAACCGTCACCCCGTCCAGGAGGAATGTTCGGGGCTGCGCGGGCCCAGCGGGCAACTGAGCGGAAGTTTCGAAGCCTTAAGAGGCGCGAAGATTCGATCGGTTCGAAGGTCGTTGGAGGTCATGCAAGCGGTGCACAGCGATACGCGAGTACAACTCCCTAAGTTACGACGTCGCCGCGAATTGCCATCCCGCTTCCGTCAAGGCGCGTCTCGCGGCCGCTTCATTCTTGGCGTCGATCAGGACATAGTCGGTGTCCCACGTCGAGATCGCAAAGATGGGTACTTTGGCGGCTTTGAGCGGTCGGGTCAACTCGTGCAGGATGCCGGAGAGGGAAAACTCCATCGGTCCTCGGATCTTGAGAGCGATCCACGGTCCGGAGACTTCCTTTCCTTCCTGGAGATGTTCGTGATCAACGATCAGCCCTCAGGTCATCGAAGGTGCAGAGGATTTGAGGAGAGGAAGGAACAGCGTTCTTCGCTCACCTTGACCTGCGCAAACGCGCTCTCGCACTCCTCCCACGGCAGGACGACGGACGTCTCGAACCTGGTCCTCGTGATGGACAAGAACTCGCTGCTTTGCGTGATCGCTTCGAGCAACGCAGGCGGGATCGGTTCGGACGGCTTGATCTGGACGACGGCGAGCGGCGACGCCTCAAAGTTGAGCTGCAGCATCGGGAGGCTCAGGTCCAGAGTAGACATGGTGGTTGGCTGCGAGTGAACTGTGGGCGGATAAACGCAACGCCTTCCCCTCCTCACAGGACTGTCGAGCTGGGAACCACATTTGAAGATCGACAAGTTTGCCGCAAAGAGCCGCGCAGAGCCGACGCTCCGCAGCAGCTGCATTTAAAGTCTCAACTCGGTGGACCACAGATGTTTCTGCGAGGAGGCCTCGATCGGAAGTGTACAGATTCATCTTGGCCCTTCACAGCGCCCAGCAGAGTCAACGGAGCAGGGCGCCCGCCGAGATTTGCACGCAGCAACAGAATTTGACTCCTCCCTCGAGGACTTCTGCTCCGTCGCAGCCACATTTGCGTACGCTCGGCGTCGCATCCGAGGAAGCTGCTGTCAAAAGCCTGCAGGTCGGCCGCGTACGACTTGAGAGTGCTTCTTCTCCGACTGGGGTGGCCGTCTTGAACCCGTCGAGAGGAGAACGGACTCTCTCGCTGCTTTCCTTTGTCCGCGCCTGCAGTGCGGCGGAGCAGGACGGCGTTCCCCTCTATGCGCCTGCCTGTGAGCTGACTTCCCGCCGTCTCGTGGGGTCGGCGGGGAACGCGCGCTATCGACTTGTTCTGCCGAAACCAGCTCCGGTTGAAAGGACCGCGCGCGAAGAAGGAGAGAGACCCGCGGAGCGAGAAGTCATCCGCGCAGTTTCGCAGCGCCCCTTTGCCGTTCGCATGAAGAACATGAGCCAGGTACCACCGCCGTGTGTGAGCAAGTCGGCGCAAGGCTGCGCAGCGTCGCTGGTGCGCTCAGCAGCGGAGAAGCCGAGCTTGAGCGTCGCGCGATCTAGCAAAAAGTCACTAAGCAGGTCAGCTCAACAGCGGCGGGCATCCTCGAGTGTAGCAACATAGCTTTGGTGGGAATCCGGCATGGCGATGAGGCAGAGCCAGGATCAAGAGTTCGCTGTGCGACGGCGCAGCTGGGTCGGTGACATCATCGATTTCACATGCATGCGGGGGTGTCGACGCACTCTTCCTTCTTTCCGCTCTCTACAGGACCACGCAGCATGGCTGACACTGACTCTGGTACGGCCGACGCCACGCTCGCCCACGAGGCAGCAGATGCGCCCGTAGCCACGACGACGCAGCCAACCTCGACCTCGACGGCGACGTCTGCTCCAGTTCTCGCACCGCCAATCGACTTTACAAAACTCGGAGGGATCAGTCACGCTACGACAGACACGGGTGGATACTCGGTACCGTCCACTGCCACGACCGTATCCGAACCGACAGCCCCGAACCCGGCTCCGGCGGCGACGACTGCCTCGGACCAGGAAAAGAAGGACGTCGTCGACCTCGTCACCGGAACCGGTCCAGGTCCAGCGCCCGCGCACCCAGCCGAAGCTGCAGTGAACCCGTCGCAGCCTGAACCCCGTACAGATGTCGCCGTTCCGCAACCGCCGTCGCCGCCCGCAGCACCTCGGAGCGTCGCCGTCCCAGACGAGGCCGAACTCCAACCCAAGACTAGCGAAGTAGTGGTCCCTCCTACCGACAAAGCTCCTGCTCCGGCCGTCGAGCCCGCTCCGCCTGCTGCTCAAGCTGTCTCGAGCCAAGACGCGGCGCCGAAACCGGCAGTCGAGGCCGCGCCGGTCCAACTCGCCGACGCTGACGCCGTACCGCCGCCGCCGCCTCGCTCCGAACCGGTACCCGTCGCCGCACAGCCCGCCCCCGTCGTAGACTCCACTGCGGCTCGAGCACCGACGGGGCCGACCGTCGTCCCGAACGATGGCGCTCTCTCTGCCGCCCCGCCGGCCGTCTCCAAGCCGATCGTGCCCGCCGCCGAATCGCACCTCGCCGAACATCCCGCGACCGAAACCGACACAGACCACGTCCTCCCGCTCGGACAGCAGGTCCACCCGGTTCACCAGGCCGCGGCGCTGCAGGACGCGCCCGACTCGCTCGTGAACGCCCAGGTCGAGAAGCAGAAGGCCGACAAGCGCGAACTGTACGGCGAGGCGCCGAAGGGGACGATCGTCCCGGGCATGGAGGACGACAAGTTATGGACCATGCTCAGGCGATTCGATGCCGTGAGTCTGATCGCCTCCGAAGCAATGGGACCCAGTCCGTTGCTTGGTTTGCCATTTTGAAGCGCTGACTGGTTCGATTCGGTTGTCGCCTTCGGCTACTCGCAGCAAGTTCTCCATACCCTCACGCCGCCGACGAGCCTCCCGAAAGGCGAGCCGGACCTCCGCCCTTCGACGCTTCCAGCAGTCCCCTTCGAGCCCGACCTGCTCAAGGGCAACCTCATGCGCGTCTACGCCACGGTCGGAGTTTGGGGTATCTACGGCGCGCGCGAGCTGATGCGCCTGATGAGTTGGGCGCCGGAGAACCGCCGCAGGACGGCGATCTGGTGCACCGTGAGTCTGCAGTGCGCGCTCACTCAGCTTGTGCTGGCGAAAAGGCTTATTGACTCTTCCCGCGTATCGTCCAGGCCTATTTCATTTGCGCAGCACTGCGGATGGTCCTGCCGGCCGTCTTCCTCCTCATCGTGAGTCCCCATGTACTCGATAAATCGAGTGAGTAACCCGCTGACTCTCAAAACCTCACCGCAGGCCTGCCTCATCGCCTACCCAGCTTCGCGCAAGGTTCTCTTCCCGCCGGTACCCCCTCCTGCCGGCGTCCCCCCTTCCGCCACCGACCCGCTGAACCAAAAGGGCGACGAGAGCCTGATCGCAGGCGTCAATCATCCGATCGAGCACCGTTCGCGCTCCGAACAAATCGAAGAGCAAGCTTGGGAGTTTACCAACCTGATCCAGCGCTTCGGCGCTCGCGTTGTCGTTGGAGGTAAAGCCGGCGGTCGGCAAGGTAACGCCGACGTCGGTCGCAAGATGCACGTCGACCAGCCGGACGACGATGACGACGATGACGACCTCGATGACGAAGAGCAGGACTTGCACGAAGTGGCGCAGCAGGACGGGCTCGGCGCCGCCGCGGACAAGGAACGCAAGGAGAAAAAGCTCAGCGACAAGCAGAAGAGGAAGCAAAAGGCGAAGGAGGCCAAGGTCAAACGGGACGCGATGATTGGAAGCGCGGCCAAAACGACGCAGGACGTCCTCGGCACGATCGCAGACCTCGCAGAAGTCTTTGCCAAGTGCGTTTCTTTCAACGCTGTCGTTGCAGACCCTCAGCTGACGCGCTGTTGTTGTGCAGCGCCATCACGCCTCCGAAGCCGTACCCGCCTTACCACGCCCGCGAAGCTCTCGCGACGCAGGTCCTCCTCCCGCTCGCCATCGTCTTTGCCATCATGCCGGCTCGCTATTGGACTATGCTCGTCAGCTTTGGTTTCGGGTTCGCCTTCTTCGGCCAGCCGCTCATCAAGCAGGGCTTCGAGCTCTTGCAGGAGAAGGTGCCGGACTGGAAGGAAAAGATCGATCTCCGAAAGTCAGTCGGTTCTCACTGCTGCCTCTCTTTCTCCTGACTGTCAAACAAGCGACTGACCACGCCGCGTCCTTCTTGCAGCACACTCTTCTCGCATGTGCCAACGAACGCGCAAGTCGTCCTTCACATCATCCGCGTCGCCGAACGTCACTACACGCCGTTCCCGCTGCCGCCCGCACCGCCGACTGCGCAGGACATGAAGGAGGCCGTACAATCTGGTGGCTTTGACGAAGACGAGATGGGCGCTGCCGGATATTCGGCCGGAGACACGAATCAGCACTCGGTCGAGGCGGGTCCTCTCGCCAACCAAACGCTCGACGAGGACGAGGCAGAAGGCGACGGCAACTCGACTCAGGGCAAGAAAGCGAGCGGGCACGGCAAGATTGTCGGCGCGTTCCGCAAGGTGGCAAAGAAGGCGGCCGTGTTCCGCGGTGATGTTCACGTCGAAGGCGAACCGACCACCAAGCAAAAGGTTGGCAACAAGATCGATCGCTTGCTGCATCACTCGCGGGCCAAGGACGAGATGACGCCGTACTGTGAGTCTGGATCTTCCCGTCACGCCGACGAGTACGCGTGTGTCCTGACTTGACGCGCCGCCGCAGCCTTCCCGGCCAAGTACGACGGCACTTCCGGTCACCTCATCGTAAAGCACTCGCCTGCGCTGGCGCAATCGACCATCTCCTTCATTCCTCTCAAGGCTTCGTTCCAGCACCCGACCTTTGAGTACCCCATCGAGGACCTCGTCGAGATGAAGAAGCACGGCGTCTGGATCGGCCGCACCGTGCTGGGCTGGGCCGCGAGCATCAACCTCGAAGGCATGGGCATGGAGATGCGCTTCAAGAAGCTCGAGCAACGCTGGGCCGAGAAGGCTCAGGGCGGGATCGGCGAGGGCGACAAGCCGCACGAGGAACTGAGCTCGGGAGAGACGCTCTCGTTCTCGCACGTCGGACGCCGCGACGAGTTGTTCCGGCGCCTGCTCGGCATCTCGAACGCCAGGTGGGAGGTACTTTAGATTCCCTTATCCGGCTCCCATGAGGTCACACTCGTCCGCCTCCGAATGTTTTGATCTGCCGGCGCCACGACAACAGCACGTTCCGCAGACAATTCCAAAGCAGGTTCCGAGCTGACGCTACGTTCCGATTTTCTTTATCTCTCTCCCTGTGCGCTGTTCCCCCTCTTCCCTCCGTACACGCTTGTACCCAGACTTGAGTATATCCCGCACTGTCTTCCCCTTCCCGAGAATTACCTTGTTAATAGACGCTCCCTCTTGTGCAAAATAAAGCGGATTTCACCGACTCGGGATACAGTAGCTGGATGCGAGAGTGTGTGCTACATATGTGTGTGGATACAGACGATGAGGCTCCAAGTCGATCAGAGACAGACTGGCGTGAGATGACGGGAATTCAAGTCGATGGTTACAAGCTTGCGTGGAAAGGGGCGAGTCGAAGGGGAGACACGGGATAGTGAGGGTTGCCTTCGCCCATTGAGCTGGCGATAGACTCTGTCGGGGTGATCCAGCCGTCCTGCAGCTCGTCCTCTGACCACTCGTGACGGTCGCAAGAATCGACGAGGAAGTCGAGCATGAGATTCGCATAATACGGCTTGCGTGGAATGTGGTGACCGCCGTCGTGCCAGACGATGTTGGGATTGACGAAACGAGCGGCAGTGTCCAGGCTGTGCTGCGGGTCGGCGACGATGTCGTTCTTCCCGATGAGATGAAGTGTCGGAACCAGCGGTCGCTGCTCCTGGAACCATCTCTGGAACTTGGGATCCAGCGGACCGAAGGCGGAGCAGAGTATGGCGCACTTCATCGGTGCAGGAGGCCATTCCACACCCGCAGGGGAGGGACCAGCCGTCCAGATTGGATGAAGCTCGGGGTATTCGAGAAGCGCGAGGAGGAGCACGGCCATGGCGGCGCCTTGACTGAATCCGAGGACGGCGTCGAACGGACCGTGACGCTCCATGAACCGCCGAAGGTGAAGCGCCGCGCCCTCAAACTCTCCTGGCTGGAATTTCCAGTGGGAAGACCAGTCCCACCAGGTGAACGCCGGCTGGAGCATCTTGTCCGAGGCATCGAGGCAGACGCCTGCTTCCCCTCGGCAGATGGACGGCATCAACAACGAATACGGCTGCGAAAGTCGAGCGTCAGTGGCGCAGAAGGGGGCGAGGCAGTCATCTTCCTCCGTCAGCTCACCTGATCCATCGCGACGACCTCGACGCGGTCTCCCCAGATCTCCCGATGCTTGGCCAGTTTGCCATCTGGTGGACGCCTCGAGTCAGTCACGTATTCTCGTTGCAGAGATTCTCACGCGGGGAGACGCACCGAGAACGGCGGCGCTTTGACCATGTCCCGGGAGCGCGAGAAGTCGAATCGGCGTGGACATGCAGTAGGAGAATGCAAGTAAAGGAGTGTAGGATCGAACGCGTGCCTTTGTGGGGCGTTGAGCAATGTTGGGCCGAGCGGGGCGGTCGGGAAGAAGTGCAACGGCTCTCCCGAGACCGACGGCCAGGCGACGCCGGGTCAGAAGTACGGGAAACGATTGACTAGGGTGAGTGGAGTCGGTAGCGGGTGTGCGTACTCAGGAAGAGCAGGCTTCGAAGCCGGAGAGGAGACAAGCGGAGTCGAAATTCAGTTTGGGAGGACCCTACGGCGGCGGGAGGATCGACCCGCGCCATCAGGGTAGGGGCAAGACAATCTTCCGCCATGATGCTAGTGAGAGATCCCGATAGCTTTTAGATGAAAGATCTCGGCTAGACGATCTCCGCGAGCGGGAGGAGGCGAGAGTGGCCAGCCTCCCTTCGCGGCCTGGAGCCAGAAGACTCTTCTCCACCTTGACCTTCTCAAACACTCTTTCTTACGCTTACCTTGTTCGTTTGAGCAAGCTGCAAGCCTCGCCTCGTCCAAGGACGCATCTCGCACGTCTATATGCGAGCGGACAAGGGACGCGCGTCCCGCTACCGTTCGGAAACGGAGTGCCTCTCTTCCGCCTGTGTCGCTGCGCGGCCGCCACTCAGATTGCATTCCGGACTCGGAGACAGCACAGGGCCGTGAATGGGCGCCTATACCAGCTAACAGCCGCGGTTCCAGTACACTTATCGCTTTCTTGGTTCCTGGCGAGAACACAGAACCGATGAGGGAGTCGTCGTCTTCCTGCCGAGCTTCGAACGCTCTTACAGTCCGCTTACAGTTCGGAGTCGCACCAGCATACGAGTCGTAGCGACTACATCGCAACGAAGACCCTGTTTACGCGTATGCTGGCGCGCAGAGTACTTGAAGGCGAGCTCTGTGGTGCTCGTCAACTTGATTTTCGACGAAGAATCTGCATTCCGCTTTCGTGGTCGGAGGAGATCCGGCCGCTCAAGGAGGCAAAGGACATTCTGCGAGTTTCGCCTGCAATCCCCGTAAATCAGAGGAGCAGGCAGGCAGCGAGACCCGGCCAGTTTTGAGCGACTGAACACCTCAAACTTGCTTTCGACGACTGCTCGGGTTCATTGCACCACCCCGATGTCTTGTGCGCAGCGAGGGGAAACCTTGCCCAGCTGTCCCTTGACCACATAGCATCGATAGAGCAGGCCAGCGATCAGGAGCGAGGCACCGCCCAGGGCTCTTCCCTTCCTTTCAGAGCGTCCTCGTGGACGACCAAAGGCACGTCCACTTCATGCAGGACGGGCGATTCGGCGGGGTGCAATGTTCGCCGTCGAGAGACTGAGGTATCAGGACCTTTGCCGGCCTGTCAATTTGAGTTTATTCTCAGGCGCGTGGGTCTGCCGTTCGAAAGGGTGTCGAGGCTGGAAGGAAACTCAAAACACTGCGCTCAGAGCTGATCAGCTGCGGCAGCATCCTGGCTTTGACTGTCAAAGACGAAGAGGCGTAAAGCCGTCCTGCCGACATTCGTAACAGCGACGAGTCGAATCTGGACCGAATTGCAGCACGTCTCGAGGACGCTCGCTCCCCAAAATCGTTCCTCCCCCGTTCAAGCCGGAAGGTTCTCCACCACCGCCTGCGATCTAAAACAACAAGAACAAAGCGTTGCATGCTGAGCGCGGCCATGCCTCAGTCGTACTCTTCATCGTCGTCGGCTTTCCGCTTGAGAGCGCTTGACGACGAGCTGCCGTTGGTGGTCGGCTGCGGCAGCCCCCCGGTCACGTCTTCCATCTCCTCATCATCCTCGTCTTCGTCTTCCTCGTCATCGTCGTCGTCTCCGAACAAGTTGCCTTCGCCGGCTTCGCTCGTGTCGCGCGTCGCGGTCTCGAGTTCCCCCAGCATGCCGCCGAGCGATGGGTCGATCTGCGGCATGAGGTCGGCGCCATCGGGTGCTGGCGGACCGGCAGACCGCGGTACGATGGAGAAATTGGGGGCAGTGAGTCGCTGTGCTGGAGGCGGTAATCGGATGCCGTAGACTTCGGGCACGGGAGGGAGAGGGACTGAATTGACGGTCGTCGCGAGTTGCAAGAGGAACTGGTGGTTGCGGTGAAAGAGGGACCCGAGTCAGATCACTGTGCAGTCTCTCATGCGTATGGAGACTATACGTACCTCCTTGGGCAGCTGAGCGCCTTCTGTGCGTGCCTGCACTGCTAATCGGACGTCGTCGACGGAAGGGACGATCGGAGCAGTCGAGGTTGAGCCGGCGCGTGCATGCTCGGCGTACATGAGCGAGTCGGTCAAGATGTCGCTCGTATAACCTGCCATCCTACGTGGTCAATCCGATTGCCCTCTCTGTGCGGGGTGCCGGGTGGGTGCGACTCACGGTGAGCAAACTCGAGGAGCATGCGGACGACGCCTTCCTCGCAGTCCTCTGCGCCTGCAGCCGCCAAAATGAGTGCAATCAGGCGGGCATCGCGTGGCAGGACCGGTTGCTGCGGCGTCGACGTCGCGAGGGCAGCAGCCGGCATGGTCGGATGAGGCGCTGACACGAGGTGCAAACTGGGACTGCTCGAGGGTTGCTGCGAGCGTACTCTTGACTCTTTATGCGCGCGTCTCCCGCCGTGACGTGTGCTTGGGCGAGCTGAGCGAGTGAACACTGAATTGGCGCACGTGAAGAGGCCCGCTCGCCGATCACAAGAAGCAAAGTCACTCCTGCCAGGATAGTCTTATGCTGACGAACGATTAGGATACAGTCGTGATGAGCTACAGCAAAAGGCGAGCTACAGGCCGCAATGGGCGCCGAGAAGAATAAGACGGAGGGGAAAGCGAAAGAGGGAATCAAAGGGTTGGGAAGAGACTATGCGGGAGAACATATGGGATACAGCTGCTGGACTCGGCACAGCTCGGAAGATAAGGGTATGCGAGCGAGGCGGGATCATGCGAGGACGTCGGTAAGTTTCGCGACGCAGACGCAAACGATGGCCCACGAGAGGACGAGCGCGCTCGTGATAAACTCGGGCGCGTGGTGGACCTTGAAAGGCGGAGCGGTCTTGAAATGGTGCTTCGGCCGAGCGACGTGCGTGTAGTGGTCGCGGATCAAGAACGACTCGCGCGGCTCGGTGAGCAGGCGAGACGGGAAGAGGAGGCAGACGCTGCGCAAGGATCGAGGCCGTCAGCGACCACCGCTCCAGAGGGTGTCCAAAGGGTCGTCGTCAACTACTTACAAGGGAACAGAGCAAGCAAAGAGGAACTCGGACCACAGCAAAGTGGGCCAAGCGATCGTCAACAAGACCGTGACTGCAGGGCAAATCCGGTCAGCGATTCGCCTGGTAGGAAGCGGAAGGAGGCCAACTGTAGACACACGGGCAGTCTGGTGAGAGTCGATGGTGCCGCGCTCGTGATCGCGAACGATGCGCCAGATCGCGACGCCGAAAGCGGCCAGGAACGCAAACATGGTCGACACGAGCGGGTCCAACACGAACCAGCCGAGGCGGGCCCACACCGTCGGACGCTGCGGGCGCGCGACGACCTTGTTGATGTCGAGGTCCGAAGTGCGCTGCTTGTAGCCGCCGAGGCGGGCGGGCAGAGCGAGGCGCAGGAGCGCAACACCTTGATAAGGAGCGGCAAAGATCCAGGCTTGCAGCGCGCGGCGGGGCGAAGGGAGTCCGGTCGACCAGGTCCAGAGGAACTCGTGCAACTTGTGGAGCGCGATCATGACGAGGGTGGCTTGCAGGAGGTGGTTCAAGTTGGACAAGCTCGGCGTGAGAACGAGGATCTGTTTCGAGAGAGATAGCGTCAAGTCAGTCTGCGTCCGGCGTGCCACCGGCCAGACAGGGAGAAGTAGTGATCGACGCACACCACCGAAAGTGAACATGAGCGGGTAGACGTAGGCGAGGAGGATCATGCACAAGCTAAAGATGGGGAGCAGGGCGCGTCCGATCGCCTTGAGCCGAGCCGCGAACGGCATCAAGCGCGTCTTTTCGCCGCGGACGAACCATCCGAGTCGGTGCGCCGTCCGGAGCGGACCCAAACGGTTCACCATCATGGCGTTGAGCTGGGCCGTATAGGTCGGTTTGGCCATGCCCCACTGCAAGACTTCCTCGACTTGGCGCACTTTGTAGCCGCGACCTTGCAGCAAGGCTTCGCATTCGCCATCGTGGACCCACGACGTGGCCGGGAAGCCGCCAATCTCGGTGAGAGCCGCTCGCCGGAGCAGGAAGCCCGAGCGGGTGTCGGCCGGCTTCTCGGCGGCGGTGAGCAGAGTGGCTGTCGGCTGGTTGAGGCGGTGCGGCAGGTTGATGAACCCGTGGCGAGTCTTGACGAGTCCGACCTTGTTCTCGCCGAGGATGTGCGGGAGGACGGCGCGCAAAAAGTTGCGTTCGGGAATGACCTGTGGACGGTGCAAACTCGGTCAGGCCAAGCCGCCGTAGTCGGGAATGAAGTGCCGGGTCTGAACTCACATCGGCATCAAAGACGGCGATGAACTCCGAGGGTCCTTTCATGCCCAGACTGGCAGCCTCCCGCATGCCAAAGTTGATCGAGTTCGACTTGGCCTGCTGCGTCTCGGCCGCCGCGGTCGAAGAACTCTTCTTCGGCTTTTCGTTCTCGGTCTTCTCGAGCGTCCCGCTGCTGCTGAGGTCGCGACGGTGATAAGTCAAATGCGGGCACGCTTGCGTCTTGGCGTGCTTGTTCAGCTCGCGTTCGAGGTTGGCGGAACCGAGCGGGTCGAGGACCAAGACGCGGTACCGGTGCGAAGGGTAGTCCATCGAAGCGGCGGCGACGGCGCAGTCGAACACGGTCTGGTCGGTCTGGCCCGACGAGACGATAAAGATGTCGACGGAGGGGAGGTTGACGTCGCCGCGCAGCCGCATCTTGGGCTCGAACGAACGCCCCTTGTAGGTGAAGACGGTCCAGAGCGAGTGCACGGCTAACAGTGGGCAGGTCATCGACTCCTGTCAGTTTCAAGCTCGGGAAAGCGCGACCGTACGCTGGAAACGGGACTCACTCATCATGGCTGCGACCAGGATCTCGAGCGCGAGGAAGCACCAACCGCCCACAAAGACCCCCGGACGTTGCCGCTCGACTTGGCGCATCGCATCAATGCGCAACGAGAGGTAGACCCACGTGGCCGCATAAGCCGCAAGGACCGTCCCCATCGCGACCATCGATCCGACCTTTTTCGCCCGCAACTTGAACGTGCGACCGATCGTCCCGTCCGCGGCGGGGTAGACGGGCAGAGCGACGACCGAAGGGCGTTGGAGACCGAACGCCTTGTCCGAGTTGCCGAGGTGCTCGGTGCGCCAATCGCCCGACATGTCTTCGGGCGTGCCACCAAACAGGCGCCGGAGCGCGGGAGGATGTTGGCGGATCGGGCTTCCCTTCTCGTCGTTGTCCAAAGTGGTGGACGCAAACGACGCTACGGAAGGTCGACCGGCCAGGATCGACTTGCTCGGGAAGGCAAAGCTGCGGTTGAGCGTCGGAAGCTCGTCGTCCGGCATCGTATACTCGCTGTACCGCCTCGGGAACTGCATCAGAGCGAGGTGGGGGGGGGGGGGGGGGGGGGGGGGTTTGTGTCAGCTCGAAAAACTATATCGCGTGTGCAAAACTGCTCGGACCGAGGGAAAAAAGCAAACAAAGGCGCACCAGATCGTCGACGACCTCGCTGTCCCGGCGGGCATCATAGTCGCGCAACTGGCTCGCGATGCTCGCAGCATCGACATCCATCGACGGGAGCTGCTGCGCGACTCCGGCGCCGCCGAGACTGTAGTTCTGGAACTGACTCGCAGCTGCCGCTGCCGGGTTGCGAGCGGCGTGCAGGTTCGAAAGCGGATCTTCCCGGCGGACAAAGCCCTGTAAGCACGTGTCTATGTGTTAGAATCATTCTCTCTCGGGATGAAGAGTTGTGTGCGGCAGCAGAGCTCACGGATTGACTGCTCGCGCGGCCTTCGTAAGTCCCGCCCGGACCAAACACTTCAACTCCGCGCGTCCGGTCCTGGTGTTGTCTCTGCCCCTGGAGCATCTCGACGCTCGCAAACGCCTCGAGGGGGGCGCGGGTCGGCAAAGCACGCTGCGCGGCGGGTTCGAGCGGGAGGATCTTGCGCTGCTGCTCGTTGACGTTGCTGCTGCTGTACGTGTGGCTGGGCGAAGTCGGCGAGGCGAGTGACATGGAGGGTTGACGGCTGTGAGAACCGCGTTTGCGGTGACTGAGACCAGTGCTGCCGCTGCTGGTGCCGCCGCTTCCTCCTCGTTGGCGGCGGTTACTGCGCGGCGAGTTTTGCTGCAACGGCGAGACGGGCGGCAACGGCACGAACCCAGTCGCAGTCGACGACGAGACGAGGTTCCTCGGCGGTTGAGTCGGGTGACCACTCGGCGCCGCACCGGCGCCGTGTTGGTGGAAACTCGGCGCGATCGGGTCAAAGTGAGATGGTCGCCGGTCGAAATTCAACGTCGCAATGTCGTCCTCCTCGGTCGGAGTCGGGACGGGAGGGGGCGTCTGCGGAGCAGCAGCAGCGGTCGTGAGGTGCTTCGAGGAGGCTTTGTGGTTGTTGTTGTTGTTGGGCGGGGTGAAGTGTTCGTGGAAGCGAGATTGCTGCTGCTGCTGCGGCGGAGGCGTTGAGGGAGGCGAAATGGTCGGACCACGCGAGGAGGGGTCGGGGGAGGGACTCTTGCTCATGATTGTCACCCTCGTCGTCGGCGAGATGCTCTCGTCGGCAACGTCGCGCTCGCCCATCCGGGGCATCACGAACGCCTGACGTCCGCTACCCGCTCCGACGGGCGATTGCGGAAACTGCTCTTCGACCGGCGAACCGAGAGGCGGCGTTCCTCGTGGGCCGACGGAATCGTCGAACGAAGCGGGACTGTTGCCCGCTGGAGATGTTCCCATCCTTCTTCGAGGGGTGTGTGGGTGCGGTTGATGAGGACCGGGTGAGGAGATTGGGATTGCGAGGCGGGCGAAAAGAGAGGCGTTCGCCTTGTGGGTGCGGAACGAGTACGGCCTGGGAGCGGTCCCGGGTGTATAGGGTAGAAGTGAATGTAGCGGCCGGGTTGGCGAGGACAATCGAGTCGGAGTGACGAGGCGGCTGGCTGGCTGGCTGGCTGGCAAGTGAGCGAGTGATCGACAGGCGGGTCCCTTAGCGTCGGGGTTCGCAGCACGGTACAGCGTACGTAGTTATGTAGCCCTCGATGACGAGCACGAGCACAGGGAGTGCAGCCACTCGTCGTCGTCGAGCAAGGAGAACAAGGCCAGAAGAGGTCAAGAGCGAAGACGGCGACGACGGTGCGACAAGCTGGGCGGGCAGAAGAATAGCAAAGAGATGGCTGAACACGGACGGATGTCTCGATCGAGCTGTCGCATGGACGACAAAGACGAGCACGACGCGCGAGGCAGGTCTTGCAGCGAGGCGGGCGAAACTCGAGCCGCTTTCGGAAAGTCGGCGCAGGCGCACTCGGTCGAGACCTCGGCCTTTTGTCCCCCCGTGTTCAATTCAAGCATTTGTATTGGGCATTTGTATTCACGGATTCCAATCGGTTTCACAGCCGGAATTTGCTTAAATCCGAGCTAGTATACCAGAACCGGCTCGAGAGCAGTCGGAAGTACAACAAGGTCCCTGTATAGTGCTCTCCTGTAGCCCCGGTCGTATACTCTTGCAGCGCGATCCTTTGAGAGAATTCCGTCAGACCGCGCGCGCCCGGCCGCTCACACGATCACGACGTTGAACGGGCGCATAGCATCGTTCCAGCCGTAGGTGGCTGCTAGTATACGCCTGCAGAGCGGGTCTCGACAGGAGTCCCCATCAAACCGCCTTTGCTGCGTGAGCTCCTCCTCTCCTCCTTCTCCGACTCATCGTCTCGATCTCAATTCCTCGTCAAGTCGGACGTACAGCGCGCACGCACTCGACGAGTGAGTCTTTTGCCTGCGCGCACAAATTCAAGGTCGCCTTGGCCGTGGCCCGTACGCGCGCACTGGGGACTGCGCCTTCTACCAACTCGACTGCCCCACCTATGGAACGACCCGGACCCCCCTCACGATCAGGGCCGCGTGCAGTTTAGAGAGAGGCAACCTGTAGAGAGTCTCAGTCAGCAGAAGTGCTGACCTGGCTGTCCCCTGCCGCAGGCCACGCCCTCGTCGAATCGGATCGGATGCCATGCCCGCCTCCACCGTCCCAATAGGCGACGGGAAACCCGTGCTCGGAACGGTCAGGAAGGACACGCAGCAGGGCAGTCAGGCGGTCAATCACGACGAGTCGGCAGCTCCCGCCGGCGCAAACGCTGCGGCCGCCGAGTCTCGATCTCGTCCTCCATCTCCTCCTCCTCCCGCCGCCGCCGCTCATCCCAAAGAAGACGGTTCCAGCTCCATCTCGACCTCAGCTGCACCATCAAGTCCTCCACAAAAGAGCGACTTGCCTCTTGCGAGTGGCGGCGGTGGCGGCGGCAGCGGCGGGGGCGACTCAGCCTCGCCCCCCTCGACCGGTCGAACACGCCCTCCCTCTCGACCTCCTTCCCTCTCCCGGCCCCCTTCCGTCTACCGCCCGCGGTCTTCTTCCTCTGTCTCTCGCCTATCGACCTCAGGTGGAGCGTCGGGCAGCAGCAACGTCGTCTACGGTGGCCCGGGCACGGCGCTCCCGGATCCGAAGCGACTCTCGATCTCGTCTGCTAGCGGCGCTGTGCCAGTCTCCTCCCCCTCGACGACGGGGCAGCCGTCGCCATCGTCACCTTCACTGGCCTCATCAGGAGCCCCGGTGTCTCCTCGGATACCCGAAGACTCGGCGACCACCGCCTCGAACGCGTCGACAGACGAGACGACTCCTTCCCCTCCCCCTCCTGCAAACGCCAAAGAGTCGTTCTCTCCTCTTTCATCCGAATCGAGCAGTACGATCGACGCAACTTCACCGTCCTCATCATCAGCGAGGACGACGACGACAACAACAGCAGCAGGGCCGGACGGAGCACAGTACAGCGACGGTGTTCCCGACTCGGGAAACGAGGCGGTTCGAGATCCCGCCGCAGCCGCAGCAGCAGCTTGGAAGTCGCCGCCCTCTGCAGTCAAGTCCGACTTCGAGGATGATGAAGAAGAAGAAGAAGAGATCGTCGTCGTCGTGCGCGACTATGCCTTCCCGCGAAACGACCCCCGCTTCGAAGGCAACATGTTGCCGGAAGAGATTGCGGCGGCCGCCGAGCGCAAGAGGTTTCGCGAGCAGGAGGAGGAAGAACGCGGCGGCGCGGGGTGGTTGGTCGGTCAGGATGGGAGCGTCGTCGTGGCTGGCGGCGGCGGTGGCGGGGGTTCATCGTCATCGGGAGCCGGAGGGGCAGGGCCAAGTTGTGAGTTTTCGGAGGCATGCCTTTTGCCTTTTTCTTCCGGTGCCAGCCCGTACCGTCGCGCGTGAGAAAGCCTTTTCTCGCTTGAGACGCCACGCTGACAGGCAGGCGATTTTCTTTCCCGCCTCCACCTTCCTTCTTTACTCGCGCGCACACACACACAGTCCACTGGGGCTTCGTCACCTCGCACGCGGCTGACTTTCCAGGATCTGAAGTCGAAGACGACGACGACGACGACGACGAGTTCGACGCGACCGATAGGCACCACCGCGGTTACGCGTTCCACGACCCGACACACGGCGACGGGTTCGGCGACTATGCGGACTACGGCGGCTTTGGCGGAGGAGCAGGCGGAGGAGACGGCGAAGAAGGAGACGAAGAAGAACTCGGCGAGTTTGTCCCGGGCGTTTACTCGGCTGTTTATGCGTTCGAACCCGAACTCGAGACGGAAATGAGACTCGTCGAGGGAGAACTGGTCAGCGTATTTGAGCGGCAGTGCCGAGGATGGGTGCGTTCCAAGTCTGTTGAGGGTTGTCCCGAGTCAGCATCCTCGAGCTCGCCGAAAGAGCTCGATTCGAACAAAAGCTGATATAAAAGACTTTCTCACGCGCGCGCACAGGTCCAAGCAGGTCGCATCGTCGACAACGTCGTCATCGACGAGATCGGACTCGTTCCGGAAAACTACCTCGCCTTGGTCGAACCGCACGACGGCGTCGTCGATTGGTCGACTCAGGACTGCGAGGCGGAAGGACATGCTGCTGCAGCAGCTCCGGAGGACGAGGTCGAGACCAAAGGGACCAACTCCGCTGCCCCCGCCGCCGCCGCCGCCGCCGTCGCCGAGAAGTCTGGTCTCGCCGACGGTGGACCAGAACCGCAGCCGCCAAAGTCAACAGAGACAGCGGCCGTTGCAGCAGCATGATCTGCAGTCCATCCTGATCGCCGATCTGTGCGATATATCCTCCCTCCCTCTCTCCCTCTGTCATCGAACGAGGTATGCGAGGGATGAGGACCCCTATATTCACCCTGGCTTCCCCTCTTTCTCTCTTCCCACCACGATACCCCGTTTCGCCCTCTGCAAATCATTGATGTACCATACCACCACCACCACCACCCTCCTGCCATCTATCAATCTTCGCACGCTCCGTGCAGAAGAGCTGTACCCGTTGTGCTCCTGTATTTCCCAGTTGACGTGTGATTTTTTGTCTGTTGTCAGCTCCCCCAACCGTCTCAGCTGTCTCAGCTGGCTTGCGAGAAGGGTGCCATTGCGCTTTCTACAACAGGAGGAAGCCGATGAAGTCGGGCCAAAACAGTGTTTACGGTGGCATGCGACGCGGACAAGAGAACGGAGGCAAGACAACGATGGGGAAATTAAGAAGGGCCTGCAGGACCGGGAGCGGGGGTCGGCGTCGACCCCATCAAGGCCGGATCGACCGCAGCCGGCGCAGGCGTCGCAGCGGGAGTATCCGCCGCTGGCGTCGCAGGAGCAGGCGAAGCCGCGGTACCGCTCCCGGCGCCGAGCTTGACCTTGAGTTTCGGCTTCGCAGCTCCCATCGTCGGCAATGCGAGTCCACCACCAAAGTTGGTCGGCAAGGCGGCGCTCGTGTCGGTATTTTTGGGCTACATGATTTGACAACGCGATGAGAGGAAAGGAAAAAACGATTAGCGGGTCGCGCCCTTAAGTCACGCTGCTCTTGCAAATACCTGACTAAACGCACCTGATTGAACTCGGCCCACCGCGGGCAGAGCTTCCGAGAAGTCTTCATGTGACCGCGTTGACCACAGTTGCCGCACACGCGAGTCGTCTCGGTCTTGACCGCCTTCTTGCCGCCGAGTCCCATCTGCCCCGGCGCGATCCCGAGCTTCTGGTTCTTGCGAGCGAGACGACGTTCCTGATTCCGCTTGAGCTTCTCGAGTTGCTCCTTGAGCCTGTTGGCGACGCTCATAGTCAGGAAACGAGGTTTTCGCGAGACTTCGAAGCGAAGATGTGACGCACCTCTTTTTGCGCCGCTCGTTCTTGCTCTCGTCATCCGACGGCAGCAACTCGTCGGCCTCGAGCTTCTCCTCGTCGATGACTCGGCGCTGAGTGACGTACGCCTTGATCACGGACGGGTCGCGGACGATCTCGGTCTCCCAGCGGCCGTTGATCAGGCGCTTGATGCGGAGCGTCTTGGCCTTGCCGCCGTTGCGACCGCTCGTCATACTCGCGCCGTCGTCGAGGTCGACAGAACCGGCTCGACTCATCGGAGTGCCCGCGCGACCCGACGGACCCGGAGTCCCCGCGTTCGACATGGGCGTGTCGACGACGGCGTTCATCGCCTTGATGCTCGCCTTCTTGTCCGCCGCAAGCCGACCGCGGTGGCGGTCTTCGTCCTCGGCCGTCAAGAACGGTTCGCGCGGGTTCGAGAGCGAGTCCCACTGCGACTGCCAGATACGAGCAATCTCCTCCTTGTAGATCTCTTGCTGCTCCTGGACGTTGTACTTGTGCGCCGACTTCGGTCGACTCGCCATCTCCTCTGCAAAATGAAAATCAGGTGTGAGTCTCGCAAAGTTTCTCTCTTTCCGCCGCCTTGAACAGTCAACGACTTACGCAGCCGCTCCTCCATGCTTTCGCCAGCGCGGAGGAAGATGTCCTTCATGGACGTGCGGAGGAAGCTGAACGCCTCTCCTCGTCCCGTCGGATCCCCTTCGCCGTGCAGTTTGAGCATCGCCTTGTTCGCGTTGGCGTTGACAAAGTTCTTGGTCGTGATCCACGGCGCGAGCTGCTGCTCAATGTCGAGCTTCGAGTCGTCGTCGCCGGCTCCTCCCTCCTCGGCGCCGTCGGCGTAACCGGCATCCTGCAGCGCGCGGAGCCCGACCTGCATCGACTCGGCGAGGCAAACCATCTCGGGCTCGGCCATCTTGAGCATCTCTTGCTCGTTCGGGATGTGCACCGTGCCCTTGATCATCCAGAAACCTTGGTTGTCGCCCTTACGGACAAACTCCATGAATTCCTGCAGCGGAGTGCCGGGTCAGCATCTCCACCATAGAGGGAGCGTTTCCGATCGCGAGTCTCACCTTGAGTTTCTGTCGCATCTGCAAGTCGTTGTGGTCGGGAAAGTACCTCGTCAAGCGGTGCACCTTGATCCGCGAGTCCTTGTTCTTGGCGACGAGCTTGAACGCGATCGTCATCAGACGGTTCTTCTGCAGCGTCGTGACCTTGCGCGAGTGCGGACCGGGCACTTCGATCTGCGGGTACGTCTGCCCGACGACGTAGAGGTGCGGGATCGACCGGATGTAGTAGGACGTGTCGCCGTCGATCGTGACCCTGCAAGCGAAGACGCAGCTTCGTGAGAACCCCTTCGCGGGTTGAACAACACGATAATGACAGGGCTTACCGAACGACGAGGAAGTCGGTCTCGGGTACATGGTGCTTGAAGAGCGGAGCGCGGATCAAGTTGTTGTACAGCGTCGTGACGGTCTGTCCCGGGTGCACGAAACCAAAGATCTTGAACGGCGACTCGTCCGTGCCTTCGAGGAGGAGCGGCTGTCCGAGTTCGAGCTGCGGGATAAAGGTGTCTTCGGGCGATTTTTTGCGGTAGTAGTTGACGATGATGCTCCCCATGCCGACATTCGAAACGATGGGCGGGTGTTCCTCCTGCACAAGCGTCGGTCGGCCGAAGGTGAGCCGTCGGAAACCAGCGCCACCATCCGTCCAGCGCGCTCTGCTGACTCACCGAGTATTCCCACAGGACAAAGTTGCTCGTATCCTTGAGCGTAATGTCTTGCATCCCGCGCATCGCTTCGGCACCCTCGCTCTTCTTGATCTTGCGCCCAAACTTGTCCTTCTTCTTCTTGGACCGCACCTTGGTGAACGAGATCGGAACGTTCTGCGGGAACTGCAGCGCGGGCCGGTGGAAAGATCGAGTGTCGGCTTTCGAGAGACGCGTCTTGTACTGCAAGCGGCGGCCGGGTGCCGAGGTGCCGGAAAGCGAGGTCAGTGTCGCCTGACCTCTGAAACAGAACGAAGCGGTGAAAAGAACTTACGAAGGGCAACTGGAGCTTCTGTGCCGGATACGCATGCACGACTTCGAGGGCCCCAAACGTCTGTCGAATGATCTGCCGCCTCTGCTCCTTCGGGACCTCGTACTCTTTGTCGTTTGACAAGTTGAACGGGTCGAGGTTGGCGTCGCGCGGGGCGAGCATCTCGGCGGACCCGAGGATGTTTTTCGGAGCGGTCCGTTTCGGCGCCGCGTCGGCTGTTTCGAGAGGACGCCAGGGCAATCCCGACGTCAGCACCCGCCCACTCTCGCGACGACTTCTCTGATGAGAGGAGAGCCAGAATGAGAACGCACCTTGAGCGCGCTGTACCTCGAGCAACATCTGCGTATCGTTCAAGTTGAGGTTGAGGCGCGTAAAGTACTCTGCCCGCGCCGGGTTCTCGCCGTCCCACAGCACCGACTTGACCCAGTCACCCTCGTCGAACAACGCATTCCGATGCTTGAGCGGGTTCGGGAACGTCGCGACACTGTTATCCATGAGGAACAAGGTCAGCCGACGGGAAGGGAGGAAACAGGTCGAAGCGAGGCTAACAAAACGTACTGATTTGGTGGAGCGTCTCCCCAAAGGATCCGGTCCTCCCACTCGTCGAGCTCGTTCAGGTCAAAGGCTCGCTCGTCTTCAGGTATCCGCCACTTTGACTGCGTCCTCGAGTTGACCCGCTGCAAAAAATGAGCATCCTTCCGAGTCAGTCGCAAGCGGACACACATGAGATACATTATCTCCTTGATGAGAGGAGCGCAGAACCCCAAGATCCGAGACCGAACGCGCGAGACTCACTTCGACCGCTTTTCGAAGTTCCTCGTCCTCGCTTCCTTCCAGGTCCTGCGCCACCTGGCCGGAATCGCGCATCGACTCGGCCTTGGACTGCAGCAAGAGCTGCCGAATCGCAGCATCTCTGCTCGGTGGTAGTGGACGGAGAGGTGCGAGCAAAGCGTCGCGGGTCGAGCGGGCTCGCGGGACTTCAGAAAGTTCCGGAAGCGCGACTGCGAAACGATCAAAAGCATGATCAGCGCTTCTGCGTGTAAAAGCCCTCACTCTGTGTGATGGGACTCAACGTTTGACGCCTTCGGTGACCACTCTTCGCTTCTTGCGAGGCCGCATGGCGAACAAGTCGGTGAAAGCGAGGGTCTTTCCCGGTTCGAACGAAGGGAACAGCTCTTTCACGTCGACTTGTCGACTTGGAGGCGGGGCGAGGTTCTCGAGTTGGAGCGAGAGTGGCTGTGTCTGAGTCTGAGTAGAATCGGCGGCCGACTGCGCGAGGGCTTGGTCGGCCGCCGGGGTGGCGGATCCGTCGAGTCCGACGGTGTCGAGTGGTTCCTCCTTGACTTTCGGTTCCGATCCGGGCATGGGTTCGTCCTCATCGTCGTAGTCTTCGTCAAAGTCGTCCTCTTCTCCTCTCATCAGAGTTGCTGCTGCTCGTCCATTGGCCTGTGTCTTAGTCCCTGCCGTCGCTGTCGCAGTGCCGGCCTTGCCGTCCCTCTCCTCGCGCATCTCGCGATCAATCATGGCCTCGAAATCCTCCCTCTCATCGTCCAAGTCGTCGTCATCGTCGAGCAAGGCGGTGCCGTCGTCGTCGCCGTCGTCGGCAAACTTGTCGGCGTAGATCGAGTCGCGGTTCAAGGCGGCGTTGCCGCGGATGCCGAGTTGGGACTGGACTGCGCCGAGGGCGGCAGGGTCGAGGTCTAGAGAGGAAAAGACTTCGCCCAACGCAAAGCCCGACAGCGTCGATGCGATGTCGGCGTCCATGTTCAATTGGTCGAGAGTCGAGTCGTCGTCGGTGATGGGGAAGCCTCTGCTCGTTCTGCGCCCAAGCGGATCGCCTTCCGCCTAGTCTGAAGAAGCCCTAGCTGCAGTCTAGCGCGTCCCTGAGCGGTTGCGGCCGAGTCGCCGACTTGGTCAGAACCAAAGTCATCATCGTCCGGGTTGTTCTCGTTCCACTCACTCTCAGCTATCGCTAATACTGGTTCAGGCACTGAGATGCTCTGGACTTGCAGGCTCCGCTAGCTGCTCTCATCGACTGGCGCCCCGCGTCCACACTCTTAGCCGCCGTCTCCCTTGCTCGCCTTTCGACTCGCTCCTTCTTGCTGGACCACCTCGCCTGGCCCCTTGCACGATGGTGCTCGACCCGGCCTGATCAGCCTACTCTCGTTTCAGGCTACAGGCAGAAGCAGTTCCTCACGGTGGCTCGCTACATCCGAAATCCATGTTGCCCATTGTCGACTGCTCGCCCCCGCTCAATTTTCCGCCCTGCAGACTCCTTATCAGCCCGCTCTAACCAAGCTCGCAGAGCAAAAGAACAAATTGCAATTGCAGAGGCAGGCTGCGGCCCGACAAGTTGCAGAGAAAGGCCGGGGACGGATCGAGAATCCAGCAATTCCTTCCCGCCTTGCTCAAAGCGTTCATCGGCGGGAACGACCTTGCTCCGTGTCAGCCCTCTTGCTTGACTCCTTTCTTTCCTCTCTCCTTGTCTCTGTGCCTCGCCGTCCGCTCACAAGACAAGAAAACGCGACATGGCCGCCCCCGCCGAAGACGACACCATCACGCTCGTGACGACTGACGACCCGCCCGTCGAGCTGGCTGTTGAGCGCGACAAGCTCCTCGACAGCAGCGTCTTCAGCGACATGCTGTCACTCCCGAAGACGGGGGATTGCAAAGCTCGAGTCGACGTTGCAGAGACAGCTGCAGACCTCGAAGCGTGGATCGAGTTTCTTCGGAGCGGAAAAGTCGAGATGCCCGACAACGCAGGGGAAGAAAGCTTGGGAAGAAAGGCCGTAACGATCGCCAAGCTGGTCGACAAATATGGGTGCACGATCAGCCGCCATCTCCTCATTGCAGAACTCTGGCACGTCACCTTCGCCTCTTGTTCCTCGAACCGACTGCAAGCTGACCACGGGCGTGCAGGCGCCTTCTCGCCGAGCGACGGACTCATCCGGTCTTTATCGTGCTCGCAAGCGACCCCATCCAAGCGGATCATGTCCAACGACACGCGGCAGCGCAAGTACTCGCACTACGCGCTAAGAGCAAGACGGATCGGACGAGCCAGTCGGCGCCGAGGCTATCACTCAGCCTCATGTCCAATCTGATCCCGGAGAGCCCTCCCATCGGTGTCCCTACGTGTCAGGAGAGCCAGTACATTGGCTCTGATAAGCTTCAAGAATGGGAGCTCGAATTGTGAGTCGGGACTGAACTTCCTTCCATCGAAATCACCCACTGACCGCCAACGCTTCCCATCAGAGCGCGTGGCGGACCCTCCTGCTCCCGGAGACGAGTCGCCTCATTTTCAACCGATCGCTCGACTATTCTGCCGGTCATGGCTGCCAGGAATGCAACATCCACCCGGACAATGCTTGGCGCAACATCCTTATGGAGGCAGGGCGGGACCAGATCCTCTTCGAAGCGGGTTCCCGTTATGTGCAGAAGTGCAGTCGGGTACAGCGCATTTGTCGAACTCACGCGGTGCAGTTCTACGACTCCATGCGCGAGCTCGATCAGGAACTGCGATCAAAGCTGCCGCCTTTCCCGCCGCCGTGACCCTCCTTATTGCATGCCCTGCTCTGTGCCATTCCTTGCCCTTCCTTGTAACCCGATGCCGTACATTCCAATCCCGCCAAGCGGTCATAGACAATATCGAAGAGAGTTTGCGCGCAGACGGAGAGGCGGCGACTTGCACCTGTGCGAAAATGAGCGAGCTTGTCTAACCTCGGCACGCTTACAAGAATCGCTTTACATTGTGAGTCCACTGCGCCTTTCAGTCTATTGCGGTAGCAGGCGTAATGGTCACGGTGATCGATCTGTCAAGATCTGTACTTGTAAAGTAAATTCCAGCTGCGTCTCACGTTACGAGTGGGAGCTCTTCGGATGCTGCAACTGTGGCGGACCCCTTGCAAAGACAACAGGTCAGAAAGCAGCCCTGTACCAAACTACTTTCTGCTCAAAGTTGGGCACGAGAGTGACCCAAGCAGCCGCCGAATGCCGGGCTGTGAGACGTCCTGTCCCGATCAAGCAATGCTGCTCGCAAAGCGGCCGAGGCTGCGCATCATAACCAAGCTGTGTGGAAAGACTTGGATTTCAAGCACAAGGACAGAGGGAAGAGGGCTATGCAACCGTCAGCTGACTTCATGATCAAAGCCCGAATGTAGCGAGTGAAACTTTCAGAAAGGCAGGTTTCGCGCGTGCTGCTGCGAGAGGCGCCTCTCGCGCTCGACACGCGAAGACTTGTACGTGACGGAATACTGCAGCGTGGATCAACTGGGAATAAGGAACGTCAGTCTGTCATTTGGCTCGAAGGGGTGTAAAGGAATCCAGACGCTTTGCGACGTTGCGACTTCGCGCCTTGTTGTTGACTGGTGCAGTTTCCGCTGCTCGCGCCACGGCAAGCCTGGTGCAGGCGCTTCATACCCTTGTGCCTCTCAGTACGGATGTGCGGAAGCATGTTCGACCGTTTTTGAATCTTCGGTTTCAGACAGTAACGGCAGTCGAATCGGTCGGATCTTTGCCTTGAAGACGTTACCGGAGAAACGACCGCATCTAACGGGGGAATAATACGCATAAATGACTCTAGGGTCTACGCCAACTGACTCTCAAGGCTGTGGACTTGGTACGGACCAGATGCGAGCAGATCCTCGTCAGACACCTCTGGTGCCTGTCCACGCTTCATCTTGCAGGGCAAGTCGGGTTTCTCCTAGCTCTTGGGGTGGCTTTTAGGAAGGTCTGTCGACTCTCAGTAGACACACGCGCTTGTAGCAATGCTCGGGGAGTCGTTCAGGTCGAAAGAGGTGCGAGCCCCCCATTCGGTCGAAGCTCGGGCCGAGTGGGGAAGAATACAAATTGTAATGGCGAAATACAAAAGCGTCTCTCGTTCATTTCACCCCCGTCTTGGCAGCTCACTACACGTCTATGGGCCTCGCGGAAAAGCTCAGTAGACAGCTTGTTACCTACATGACGAACCAAGGCATCGCTGCCCCATGTCCGCTTCCGACGATCGACAGTTTGCCCAACCCGAACGCGATGAAAAGGTCTGCCTGACCTTCTGACGCACTCGGAGCCTCTTCAGGAGCCGCGTAAAGCTCCTGGCTGTCCCACACTGCTCCATGCTTCTGATTCTGGGTCATCTGCGCTCGTGGGGCGCTCGCAAAGGACAGCCAGCACGACCATGACCGCATCCGACGCCGAAGACGACATCATCACGCTCGTAACGAGCAACGACCCGCCGTTCGAGCTGCCGGTCGAACGAGAACTGCTTCGTGATAGTCGCGTTTTCAGCGACATGTTCTCGCTTCCGACGACGAGTGACGGCGATGCTCGACTCAACGTCGCCGAGACAGCTTACGAACTCGGGCTGTGGATTGACTTCCTCCGCAGCGGCCAAGTCGAGACGCCCGACCCGGATGCGTGGGATCACGACACGGATCAAGAAGTCGGACAAGACGTGGTCAGGATCGCCAAGCTAGTCGACAAGTATGTGTGCACCTCCAGTCGCCATCTCTTCGTCAACGAGTTATGGCACGTCGTCCGGATCTCCATTACCCTGCAACACCTGCAACTACAAGCTGACAAGTCGCGTTCAGGCGCCTTCTCGCCGAGGGAGGCACACATCCGTTCTTTATTGTACTCGCAAGCGACCACATCCAAGCGGACCATGTTCAACGACATGCGGCAGCGGAAACGCTCGCACGCCGCGCGCGGGAGGGAACCGTGTGGGAAAAACAGTACATCCGCTCGGATGTTGATTTTGAGCAGTGGGAAGCTCGAATGGTGAGCAGAGACCGCTCTTTTGCCCATCGAAAGCTGTTCCTGATTGCCAGCCTCCGTCTTTCAGAGCGAGTGGCAGGGCCGCTTAGCGCCCGTGAGGAGTCTCCTTATCGTCAAAAGGTCGCAATGGTTCGGTTCCGGCGATTCCTGCGGGGAGTGCAACCCTACAAAGGGCGACCTTTGGCGGGAAATCCTGCTGGCGACAGGTCGGGACCAGAATCCGATCGACTCGTTCGCCCGCACCTTGCAGTCGTATCCAAAACCACCCCGGCACATCTGTCTTTCGCATCGAAGCGAATTCTTCGAGGTCTTGCACGAGCTGGATAGTCAACTCCGGCGTCGGCTGCCCCCTCTCCCTCCTCGATTCACGACTCCACATTTGTCTGTGATCTCCTGAACATTCCGGTATAGCCTTACTATCGTGACACTGTATATTCAAATTGCTATTTCGAGACCTTGTACAGAATCTGGACCATCAATTCGCCCCGACTTCTCGGCTCACAGAACTGCTTGATCTTTTCCTCCGCTCTGCATCATACGCCTGGCCAAGCGAGCGACCTGCTGCCCCGCGCTGTACTCTGGCTGCACCGACCCTGGCTCTCGGCTGCACCTGCGGACGCGCTTCACAAAGCTAAAGCGGCATGACCATGGCCGACTCCTCCGCCGCTGAGGACATCATCACGCTCGTAACGAGCAACGACCCGCCCGTCGAGTTGCGAGTCGAGCGCACCAAGCTTCTTGACAGCAGCGTCTTCAACGACATGTTCTCGCTCCCAACGACGGGTGACGGCGCTGTTCGTGTCAACGTTGCCGAGACAGCCGGTGAACTCGAGACGTGGCTAGACTTTCTGCGCAGCGGCAAAGTCGAGACGTCCGACCCGGCTGGGCAGTGTGAACCGAGCGACATCATCGGATTCGACGTCGTAAGGATCGCCAAACTGGTCGACAAGTACGCGTGCACTTCCAGCCGGCTTCTTCTCATCGATGAGCTCTGGCACGTTACCCTAGACTCTCATTGCTTGCGCCAACAGCTCACCAGCTGACAACACGCATGCAGGCGCCTGCTCGTCGAACGGTCCACCCATCCGATTTTCATCGTGCTCGCGAGCGAACATATCAAGGCGGACCGTGTTCAACGGCACGCCACGGCGGAGACGCTCGCACGCCGCGCACAGGAGGGCGCTTACTTGGAGGATGTATATACTGGCTCTGGAGACAAGTTTGACCAGTGGGTAGCCCGCACTGTGAGCAAGAGACTGCTCCCTTCCCCGTCGCAGTTCATCCCTGATCATGAGTCTCCGCCTTTCAGAGCGAGTGGCAGGATCTCTTGGTACCGGCAAGAAATCGCTTCATCATTGAAAGGTCGCGCAGGTATAATCATGACAAACTTTGCGAGGATTGCCAACCAGGGGTGGCGGACGTCTGGCGGGAGCTCCTCCTGGCGGCAGGGCACGATAAGAATCCCATCGACTCGTTCACCCGCACCCTGCGGTCGTACCCGGCGTCGCCCCGGCGCATCTGCCCGTTACACCGGGACGAATTCTATGACACTCTGCGCGCGTTGGATCAAGACGTCCGGCGTGAGTTGCCGCCTCTGCCGCCCCTGTGACTTGTATCTCTCCGTTCTGTTGTGCAACTCGGACCCGCTCCGTATCGCGATGCCATAGAAGCAGAGCACATTGACCACAGTATAGGAAGGGACCAGAGAGGCGCTAAAACGAGACCAAGTCGGTTGTCGTCTCAGCTTGCACCCCTCGTCAGTTCAGCAGTTTCTCCGACTTGCGCGCCTCAACTCGGCTCTTCATCCGAACGGCTCCTGCTGACACCTTGCTGTAGTCGCTGCTGGGAGTTGGGACAGGAGAAAAGGCGCCGGAACCAGACGCGAAGGCGTGTATGACTAGCAATACAGCTGAACGGAAGTACTGCACAACAACATATACTGCAAAGGCTTCCTATAAACCCACCTCTTGCGAGCGAAAGAGACCATACACGGGCCAATATGTCACAGGTAGAAACGGAAAGTCGAGCGCGTCGGGCTCAGAACGTTTTCGGGAGAGGCCAGTCGCCTCCTTTTGAAGGTGGCGCGATCGTGCCCGCGCCGTGGTGACCCATACTCTCGGCGGCTTGATGAGCCGCGCCGTCAAGGTAGCCCGACTTGAGCTCGGGCGCCAAGAGCTTGCGGCCCGTCCGTTCGCAGGGCTCGGAAGGCACTTCCTGCGGCGACGACTTCGAATGCCGACTGTTCCCTCCGGCGATGACCTCGACGGTCACTCCGTCGCGGAAGGTGTGCGACATCTCTTTGTTGTTGCCATTCTTGTCGCCGTTCGTCTTTGCGTGCGAGGCGCGGTACGAGGTGTCGGCGCCAGCCTCGGTCGAGTTGATGGAAGTGTCGAAGCTCTCCTCGTCGGGATATGTGTCGCGGATCTTGTCGACCAAGTCGGCGACTTTGTACGGCTTGGTGATGACGGTGTCCATGCCGGCTTCCATCGCCGTTTGCTTCTGAGCGTTGCGCGCGTTGCCTGTCAGGCCGACGATACGCTGGTGGCCGCTGCGTTCGCCGCTCTTCTCTGCGGCTCGGATCGCTCGTGTTGCGGCGAGACCGTCCATGATCGGCATCTGTCAAAAGATACGGGGGACCGTCAGAACGACCCCAGACGAAGTAGGGGAGGGGGGAGAGAAGACGGACCTCGATATCCATCAAGATGCAGTCGATCGTGCCGGGCTTGCGCGCCATGAGCAGGTCGACGCCCTCTTTGCCATCGCAAGCGAGCAAGATCTCGTCGCATCCCTCCTTGTCGAGCTGGCGACGCAGAACGGTCCGGTTGATCTGGTTGTCTTCGCAGCAGAGGATCGTGAAGCCGTTCAGAGGCTTCTCCTCGGCGCCGTTCTTGCTGAGGAAGACCTTGGGCGCGGCGCCCCTCGCCGCGTTCGGAGACGTGATGCCCTCAACGACGGCGGCCGGCTTCTGATCGGCGTGCGTTCCCGGGTCGACTGAGCGAGCGGTGATGAAGCAGCGGAAGATGGAACCTTTTCCGACCGTCGAAGAGACCTCGATTCGGCCCGCCTGCAGCTCGCAGAGGTCTGAGAGACAGCGGATGTAGCGTCAGTATAATATAAGCTGCGCCGGGACACGTAAAAGAAGGCGACGTACTGCGCGCGATCCAAAGGCCGAGTCCCGATCCACCCCAAGTTGTGTGCGTGAAAGGCGAAGCTCTGAATGAAAGGCGCCAAGGTCAGCTGACTTGCTCAAACGGGTTAGCAGCCATGGCCTGTGAGGAAGCGGAAAGACGGACTGCATGAACTTGGCGAAGAGGCGGCCCGACTCCTCCTTGGTCATGCCGGGACCGGTGTCTTCGACACTGAAGAAGAGATACACCGGCTTCTGCTCCTCGATGTAGTACTCGGTCTCCTCGGGCGGAATGAGCGGGGCGTCGCGGTCGGGTGCCTTCGCAGAGACCTCGACGGCGAGAGTGACGATCCGCGTGTCCGACTTGGCCGTAAAACGGATCGCGTTGCTGAGCAAGTTGACGAGGACTTGGGTCAAGCGGGCTGCACGAATCCAGAGTCAGCGTCTCGTATCCAGTCGGGGGGAGGGGCGGGCGAACAACTCTCGAAGTACTCACCAGGGTCGGCAAAGACGCGGGCGCGAGGACCGAGACGAGCGAGGGAAGAGCCGATGACTAGCTGCAACTCGATGTTCTTGGTCCGGCACTCGTTCTTGAACATGCGCAGGATGTTACGCAAACTGGTCGTCAAGTCGAACTCGATCGGGGTCACCGAGTACTTGTTGAGTTGAAGTTGAGCGAGGCCGAGGATGTCGTTCGCGATCCGCTCTTGCGCCATGCCGCACTCGGAGATGGCGTCGAGAGCCTCGATGTCCTCCTCGAGGTCGTGCAGCACATTCTCGCCGAGCTGTTCGGGGAGGGCGTTCTTCTCCTTGAGCTGTTCGAGCGTGGTGCGGATCGATTGCAACGACGTCCGGGTCACTTCGGCATTCTGCAGAACGGCCGAGATCGGATTGCGGATTTCGTGACTGGTCACGTCGATCAGGAGCTCTTGCTGGCGCTTCTCCTCGATGGCGATCCGAGTCCGTTCTTGCGCCTCCTCGACGTCGCGTTTCGCTCGTTCCTCGCGCTCCTTCGACAACTTCAGGAGCTCCTCCTCGGCGCGCGCTTGTGCCGTCACACTGTGGCGCGGGGGACATTGTCGGCTTGTGAAGTACACAGTCACCCCGACTTTGAGCCGAGTCGACGTACTTGGTCACGCTCGCGATCCAGCCAGTGACCTTGCTCGGGTCCGAGTTATTCGGGACCGCCTCTGTCAAACACGTGTCGCCGTACTTCCAGCGGAACCGCGCAGAGAAGGGCTCGAGAGTCTCGAGGGACCTGCAAAAGAACGAAATCGACGTCAGCCAGGTTCGCGCTCGTGGCAGCAACAAACCGAGCCGAGACTCACTTGGACCACGACTCGATGACCCATTCCTTGTCGTCTGGATGCATGGCTTCAATCCAGCGTTCGGGAGCTTGGTCTTCCGTGAGCTGGACGACGTCGTACCACGCCTTGTTGGCGGTAAGGATCTTGCCCTTGCGGTCGATCCGGACGAGGCCGACCGAGGTCGTCTCGGACATGAGGGCGAGCTCATTACGGAGCTGCTCTTCGCGGAGCGCCATGGCCGTCTGTCGAGCCTTGTGCTTGTTGATGCTGGAAAAGGCGAGCATGGTTAGAGTCGCGAAGGGGAGGCGATTGGGGAACATATGTACGAACTTGATCAAGTAGCCAGAGTAGCCTGCCATGACACCGTTGATGACGGCCGGCTCGATGACACACATGCACCACCGGTCGCGAGTACCGTCGGACAACCATCGGAACTCGTATTCGTCGCGCTCGAGCGGCAATGTCTCGGCGATCTTCGAGTAATGGTTGACGACTTTCTCGCGGTCGTCCGGGTGCACCATCGCCGGCCACGAGTCGTTGCTCTCGCCTTCTTGCAGTCCACAGGTCTGACGCCACTTCGGGTTCGCCTGGGTGATCGAAAGGTCGCGGTTGACGCGGAAACAGCCGATCGGACTGTGCCAGAGCGTGTAGGCCATTCCCTCGAGCGAGGTCGAGTCATTTGCGCCAGCGATGGAGATCTCGTTATCACCAATCGGCTCGGCTTCAACCTGCTTGCCGATCCGTTCGCGAGTGAGGACGACGGAAGGCGGCAGCTTGCTCGCCTCGGACAGCGCCGACGACGTCTCGGATCCGTCCGGCGCGTCCGACCCCGAGCTGTCGTCGACTTCGTCCTCGTCGTCTTCCGACTCGGGTGGCTCGAGCTCCTCGAGGTTGATCCCGTCGTCCTGCTCCATCTTGCCGGCGACGGTCGACGCTTCTTCCCAGGCAAGGACGCCTTCGGCGCACTCTCTCTGCAGAGCAGCGAGCGCTTCGGCGTTCTCTTCGACGGCCGTGTCTTCGGCAACGGCAGCAGCAGCCGCGACAGAAGCCAACGATGCGGGCACGGGGCGAACATCGCGATCTTCGTCGTACTCGGCGACGCCAAACGCGCCGTTCGCGACGGCCGAAGCGGGCAGTTGCGTCAGGATCGTGACTTCGAGGTCCGGGTAGACAGTCGCGCGCCAGTGCGTCTTGGAGAAGTTGATCGAGGTCGCGAGTTGGAGCGAAATGTGCCGCGAGGACCAGCGCGTTGTGGCGGCGGTCGAAGTCGCGGCGGTCGAGTTGCTCGAGACCGAAGTCCGCCGGGACATGCCAGTCGACAGGGACGACGAGCTGTTCGAGTTTGAAGTCGAATTGCACGCGTCGCCCGCGGTGGGTTTCCCATTCGAGTCGTGCGTCGACGAGAACCCGAACGGGAACGAGCCGCCGCCGCCGTCGTCGTTCGACTTCATCGTCATCATGACGGATGCCAACGCTGGCGAGCGCAACCCGGGACTCGGGAACGGTTTCGTCGAGTTCTTACGCGTCAGGTTCGGCGGCGGTAGGTGAATGTGCATCGGCGACGCAGGTCCGCACTTGGTGGCGGCGGCGGCGGCGGTGGTCCCGGGTGCACTGTGCCCGAGTGCCTCCTCCAAACCGGCCGCGAGCCAGCTGCGGAGTTTGACTTGGTTGCGCTCGTTGAGCGTCTCGGACAAGGAAGAAGGGATCGGCGGTTGCTCGGTCGCGGCACCGCTGTAACGAGCCTTGCCTCCCGTCCCTTGCTGCAGCAGAGTCCGCAATGCCGGGTTCTCGTACACGGGCCGGGCGAGCTTGACCGGCGAGTTGGGTTTGAGCGGTTCGGACAGGGACGAGTGCGCGTAGACGGCGGTCGGCAGAGGCTGGTCGATGAGGTACGCTGCAAGGTGAGGCGGCAGCCACTCGTCCGCGGGAGGTGCTTGGCAGCCGCTATGGTGTCCTCCCGTGTTGACAGAGCCGCTCGTCGTCAATGCATCGCGCCCAGACGGAGTCGGCGGAAGGACGGCGGTCGACATGACGACCTGCTGCTGCTGCGGTCGAGTTTGCCGTGCGGGACGGCGACGGGTAGAGAGGCCCGCGGAGCGTGCGGCGGTCTGTGGTGGTCGTTGTTCCCGATCCTGTCAGTCCTCAGTATGCAGGGCGAGTGAGCAAGCGGTGAGGAGAAGCCAGCTGTGACACGCTGCATCGGTCCGGTCAGGCTCGACGGAGCAACTCTAGGACGGGATCGAGGGGCGAACGAACGCTGAACGAGAGCTGCCCGTCGATCGCACGACACGTTACCTCAGAATCCGGGGAAAAGGTGTCTCATCAAAATGGGGGGAATCGGATGTCGATCCCCGATCGCGCTGCTCAGCTCCCGTCGCCGCGTCGCACTCGCTGTAGCTGCAGGCAAATGTTCCAAACCAGCCGAGTTTCAAAGTACAGATTCATCCTCAACTGGAGCGCAAGTTGCGTCAAGCCATCCTGTCATACCCCCTCCGCAGCCGCTCCTCGGCCAAGCGCTTCTCCGCTCGACGTTCCCGACCCGACGCCGATGAACCGCTCATCGGCACCCCCAGCTGCTGCAGCTGCCGCAGACTCGCTGCCTCGCTCTCTGCCCGCTGTTGAGCATCAACCGCAGCGGCGGCGGCAGCGGCGGCTGCATACCTGGCCGAGTAGTACTCATCGATGCGCTCAAAGTCCCTCGAGGCGCGGATCTCGAGGCGCTGATCCGCCGTCCGGTCGACCAAGCTGGAACGAGGTCGAGTGATCGGACCGGCCGCCGACTTCGTATTCACGAGCCCACCGCCGCCAGTGTCGAATCCGGGCGACTTCTTGCTGCTGCTCGAGATGCTTTGAAGCATCGAGCGAGTCGTCCTCCTCGATGCGACCGACGGACTTTCAGGACGACTAGGAGCACCACCACCACCCATCTGCAGCCCACCGGCAGCAGACGAGGGCGGCGCGTCGAACCCTCGAACGACGAGCGGCCCGCCACCGCTCGCGCCGGCTCCGTCGTGTGAGCTGCCTCGAGCCAGCGAGGCAGCAGCGAGCGACGGAGGCGGCGATGGAGCTCGTACCGGTGGTGACCGTGGGCTCGGCGAAGCAGCGCGAACGAGTCCACGCGCAGCCGCCGCAGACGGCGACGGCGACGGCGACCTTGCTCGTGCCGGTACGAAGTTGGAGACCGAAGCTCTCCTCCTCGGCGTGTTGGAGGAGGCTACGACGGTCGTCGAAGGCGACGACCCTCCTTTCATCGCGGGCAAGAGGGGACTGAACCCGTCGATTCCTCCTCCGCCACTCCCACGCCGCGACGAAGTCTTGAACCCAGGCGGCGCCGGACTCGGAGGTCTCGCATTCGCTCCGCTGCCGCCGCCGCCGCCGCCGCCGCCGCTATCGTTGCTCGACGAGAACCTCCTCGCGATGACGGGCCTCGCCGTTGGAGGTGCCGACACGCGTCGATCAGTGAACGAGAGCGAGTACCGCAACTCGGGCGAGGGCGCACACGCTGACAGGGACCGAACGGGAGGCGGAGGGTATTGCTGTTCGGGCGGGGGCTGCTGCTGCTGCTGCTGCTCGGGCAAGATACCGGTATAGTTCGCGAGGCAAGACAGGCGCCGTTTGCTCGACTGCGGAAGTCGGCTCGTGCTCCCGGACGAAGGCGACATCGACGATGATGACCCTGCTCGTACTTTACTCGCCACATTGTCGGCCGCTGTCGACGACCTGCTATCGGACGCTCCTCCCCTCATATCCAAGATCGGGATGTGGACAGTCTCGCCGCTCGACTCGCTGCACGCTTCTTCGCCGTCGATCGTTCCGCCTAGCGACGGTATCGCCACCCTCGAGCGAGAGGCAGAAACCCCACGGCCCGCTTGGCTCGGCGAAGGTGGACGAGGCGTACGCGCGCGTTCGCGCGCGCGCTCCTGGTTCTGCACGAGGGCGCGGAGATCGTTGTGTCGAATCGCGTCCGCCAACGTCACTTCACGAGTCGCCTGAGGAGCCCCAGCCGTCGGGTCGGTCACGGTTCCACCCGTTTTGCTGGTGGTCAAGGGTGCGAGTATTGGACCCGAGATGCGCGAAGAGCGAGCGAAGTACGCGGGCGGTTCCTTGATCGGGATGGGTTTCGAGGTCGAGGCGAAGGCGGAGGAGGACGGGGCAGGGCTGCGGGCTCGTATTGGAGAAGGGGGACGATGCAGAGACGGTGTTGGTGGGCGATGGGAGGGTCGGGCGGCTGCTCCGGTGCTGGGAGGGAGAAAGTGTCCCGCCGTCGCCATCGGTTGCTGCAGTTCGAAAAGTGACACTTGAGCACCCCACTCCGGCGCGATGAAAACCGCCGACTGAGCCAAAGTGTCTCGGGTGCTCACATCTGGAGTACCTTGTCAGGCTAAGACGAGCGCTTGAGTGGCCGGGCCAGCGGTCGAGGACGGGAGCGGACGGAGGACGCCGACCGTTGCGGCGGGCGTGCGTCCGCCGGGCGTGGAGCGACGGTCGAGGACGACGATGGCGGTGGGTGTCAGAGAGCGTGTATTCGAGGATGGGCACGCTTCAGGCAGCCGAAAGCCTTGGGATTGTGCGGTGAGGGCGGAGGTGAAAGCGGTCAAAAAAAAAAGAGACAGCGACTCGAGTTTGTCAAAGGTTGCAGTTCGTCGGGAAGTTTAGTACGCTAACGGAGGGGCACGTGATCGCTGAGTCAGCAATCTCAGTTTACGCTCGCCGCGCACGTCCCGAGCCGTTTTACCATCCCCCGCAGCAGCCAAAAGGGCGATAAGGCGACGGCGACGCGTCGCTCAACTCACCTCCTTGTGCGCTACCTCGTACTCGGAGGCCAGCGTACGCCTCTGCGATAACTTCTACCAATGTGTCTCTTGGCGGAAGCCCCGCCAGGACCTCACAAAGATGACAAAGAAGGGGAGGAGAGGGTCCCGCTCTCTCGGCTCTTTCTTTCTCCTCCGTCGTCGGGGGACGTTGCCGAGGTGGGGAGGGACGGACAGTGCACGCGCAAGCGGACAAGCCCAGGTTGCGACTCTTTATTCCAAGGTTTCGATGACGTACACCAAGGACCTTGGGGAGAGGTGCGTGCAGAGGGAAAGGGGTGCGTGCTTTTTCGGAAGGGAGAAAGGGACGGAAGACTTCCTCGGCTCACCCTCTGCTTCTTTTCGCCGGCGCAGAGAGCAAGTGCAGAGACTCGTGCGGTGCTTTGGGCAGGGAAAAAACGTGGTAAAGACGTAAGAAAACCTCGTTGGAAGGGGAGAAGAGAGGACTTGCCGTCGCAAAGAGGAAGGTCCTGAGCGGCAACCTTGCGCCGAGGATTCGGCTGCCGAGTAAGGCCTGTGCCGAGGGTATCGGAAATGCATGGCGGCTTTGATAAGGGCTCCAGGACGTGTAGGCGGATCGAGAACGAAAGTTGTCTCGAGCAGCGTGGCGGGTGTGGAAACGCACCACGCCGGAGGACGGGGACGGGGACCTCAGGCATCCGAATAGTCTCATAGGATGGGTCGTACTGGAAAGCATGGCGCAAGGAGCTGTGTGAGTGCTCGTCCGAAAAGTGCCGAGATGAAGAGACGAAACGTACGAAAAGGCGGAGCGACGTCGACGTCCTTGCTCTCGACTCTACACTCGCCTTGTAGGTCGAACACGTACACCTCGCAGAAGGCAGCTGAACGTTGACCACTAACCATGCACTCCTTGCCCCCGTCCAGTGTACCGCCCACAAAATGTCGTCTCCTCTCGCACTCCTCGCCATGGGCAACCCGCTCCTCGACATGCAGGTCGTCGACAAGCCCGAGCTGCTCGAAAAGTACTCGCTCAAGCCTAACGACGCTGTCCTCGCCGAGGGAAAGCAGAGCGAGATGTGCGTGCGGTCGTCCTCCTCCTCGCTGCACGTGTCGGACGACTCCGCTGACCGTGAGATCTACGGTGCGGATGGCAGCTACGATGACTTGCAGAAGAACTACGACGTCCTCTACGTCGCCGGTGGTGCCGCTCAGAACTGCGCCCGCGCTGCTCAGGTGCGCTCTTCCTGCCAATTATGGCGTCCCAGTGTTTGACCTACTGGTGCTGAAAGAATCCTGTACCCGCGATGCGCACAGTACGTCCTCCCGGCCAACTCGACGGCCTACCTCGGCTGCGTCGGCAAGGACTCGCTTGCGGACCAGCTCCGCGCCGCCAACGACAAGGAGGGCCTCCAGTCCGCCTACCAGGTCGTCGAGGACAAGCCGACCGGTGCCTGCGCCGTCATCATCACCGGCCACGACCGGTGAGTACACACCGTTCTCACCGTATCAGAGCGCCCCTTCACTGACGCTGACGCGCACAAAAAATCAAACGCCGGCAACTCCCAGTTCGCTCTGCACCACCCTCGGCGCGGCCGAGTCGTTCTCGCCCGCTCACCTCGACAAGCCCGAGATCAAGGACCTGATCGAGCGCGCTCAGGCGTACTACCTCGGCGGCTTCTTCCTCACTCACGGACTCGAGAGCGCCCTCAAGCTCGCCAAGCAGGCCGCCGAGAAGAACAAGGTGGGTTCATTTCCCTCTTTCCTTCTCGACATCGTTGGCCTAGCGATGCGGTGGTTTCGCGTTTGTCGTAGCGTCTGCTGAGAGACTCGACTGACGCAACAACCGTGCGCCATTCGCCTTGCAGCCGTTCGCCATGAACCTTTCGGCTCCGTTCATCCCCCAGTTCTTCAAGTCGCAGGTCGACGAGATGATGCCTTACGTCGACGTCCTGATCGGCAACGAGTCCGAGGCTGAGGCGTACGCCGCCAGCCACGACTGGAACGTGAGTTTCGCTCGCCCGAATTGACGCTGCGTTCACGAGGGCGTTTTGTCTAACCCTGCAGTCGACTTGCGCTGCAGACCAAGGACATTGCGACCATTGCCAGCAAGCTCGCCGAGCTCCCGAAGAAGAACACCAGCACCCCTCGCCTCGTCGTCATCACCCAGGGCGCCTCGTCGACCATCGTCGCGAGCAACTCGCCTTCGGCGCTCGGCCTCTCCGAGTCGCCCAAGGTCTACGCCGTCGGCAAGCTCGAGTCGTCCCAGATCGTCGACACGAACGGCGCTGGCGACGCGTTCGCGGGTGGGTTCCTCGGCGCGCGCGGGCTCGGCAAGTCGGTCGACGAGGCGATCGAGGTTGGCCACAAGATGGGTGCCATGTGCGTTCAGTGCAGCGGACCGACATTCCGCTTCCCGAAGGAGAACGTCCTCTGAAGCGGGAGGGCGCAGTCGCGATCGGTGAAGGATTCGTGCGTGGAGAGGAAGTGAGGAAGGAACGTTGGCGGGAAACAGAAAAAAAAGGACGCTGGGCGTTCAACCGTTTGATGTGGCAACATCAGGGGATATAAAACAATCGATGTCGACCTCATAGAGCTCAACACTCTCGACCCAAAAGAAGTATCTCATTCTCTCTTGTTTGTCATGATTACCAAGCAGTTTATATCCCCCGATATCCTCTCGAGACTCTTTGCGTCTTGCTCACTTCGCTCATACAGGCCGCGCTAAATCCAGATGGCAGCGTTTCCCGATTGCTGTGACTTGTGCCGTCGTCAGCGCTGAGGGCAAAGGACCGAAACGGACGCTTGTCACCTCGACTCCGGACATGCCGATGTTCGTTTGCGGACGTGGGGACCTCACTTCCGCCGGACTCCGCGACGCTCAGGCCCGTTCCGACGTGACTAGCTCCGCAGCTTGCTTTGTGGAGACCCCGGCCATTCGAGTCCGTCGTCCCTTGTGGCGGCCGTTCGCGTCGTCCAAGTCACAGAACCTCGTCGCTCTGCTGTTCTTTCGTGCTTCGCAGCGATCATGCTCCTCTGCTAAGTGGGCAGGGTCGGATCGAGGTCTCAAGACGAACCGCGTCTCGCGCTTGCCGGCCGGAGGACGACGACCTCGATTCGTACGCTGCCGCTCGTCTCCGGCCCTCTGATCAGGTGCCCTTGCACTTCTGACGAGGACGACTCGACCTCTTCGTCATCCGCCTCGCTCTCGACACTGAAAGGACGTCGGCGGGATGTTGAGGGTACAGAGGGTGCTCGCGAACGGAGAGCAGACCGAAGGCACGATCGCCTACTTCGAAGAGCCAGGGTCACCTCGCTCGTATGAGGTGCGTCACCTCAATTACAAGTCCCTCCCGATTCTCTCTCACTGACCTTTTCACTCGACACCGCGCAGAGCATTCGGGAGGAACTGAGAACCGTGTACGGTCAACGAGTCGAGCTCAGCGTCCTCCACGACGACGGCGCCGAACTCGATTTATACCCCTCGGTCTGGTCCATCCTCGTCCGTCCGGGTACGACCATCATCGTCAAAGCAGCGACTGGGCTCGGGACCGCCTTGTCCGGCCGGGGTACTCCGCGTCTGGTGCCGACACCGAGGGAGCAGACGGACGCGGTCTCGGACGCGTACACGATCGCTCAGCGGCTGGAGGCGCTCGCAGAACTCGCTACCGAAGGTGCGTAGAGGGGGTTTGGTACTCGGTTTCCGGACGAGCCCCCAGCGCTGACACTCCAAGCGCCGGACAATCCGCAGCCCCTCGTCGTCACTCTCCGCTTGCGAGCCAGCGAGATCGGAATCGACAAGCGTCTTCCGCGCCCGAGTCGCCTCGACTCGAGCCCAGCGTCTATCCGTCTCCGCCTACTTCTCGTCCTCGCAGCCTCGTCGGTCCCTCTGCTGCGACATCTGCACTCGCTTCTCTCGCGACGAGTTGTCCCGATCTCGGTCAGCGACATGCCTCCGTTTCTCCGCCCACGACGCGCAAGCAAACCGCTTCCCTTACGATGACATCCCCCTCGAGTAGTGACGAGGAGAGAGGCGGATCAACCTCTCCTCGCAGCGCGAGTGCTTTGGCGGAATCGGTGAGGGGGGTTCGACGGACCTCGGCAGGGATGCCGCATCTCGTCAGCCACCACTTTGATGACATTGGCGAGTGGGACGGGGGCTTCGGAACGTCTGTCACGCCGGGCAGAAAGGACGTGATACGGCCGAAAGAGGCGCCGACCGCCGGCGGCGCCTTCTCAAGGGGAACAAAGCCGAAACGACCGACGTTGGACACCGTCGCTGGTCCGAGCTCACCAAGGCATAGTTTGTCCATATCGCCAACTCCGGCGATGATCAAAGCGTCCAGCGCTCCAGTCACTGCTACCGAAATGCTCGAGGAAACAGAAATACCACGTCGCATTCGGACGCAGGCAGACCGTGAGCGGACTTTTTCTTTGTAGTCAATGCTCTTCTGATCTTAGCCAACCTGTTGCTGATTTAGTCTGTCCTGTAGTTCGAACGCTTGCGGCTACGCGCCCGCGACCGCGACCGTCACTTGGCCCTCCTTCGGCTTCTTTTCCTCCGGCACCACCTCTGACCACCCTCGCCGCGCGCCGTTCCCCTTCCTCGCCGCATCCGGCCTCCTTCTCGCGCAAGTCTTCAATGGGGGTCTTGTCGACTGCGTTGCCGCGACCCGAGCAATTGCGGCTCACGACTATCGAGACTCGACCGGTCACCGCCGAGCAGGACTTGCCGTTCACTCTCGAGATGCCGAGGCGCTCGCCGTCTCCGCTCGGAACACCCTTCAGCTATCCCACCTCGACTGGACCTGTGCGCGAAGGACGCTACCAAGCGGTCCTTCCGCCAGACACACGCCGTAGAACGCAATGATGCGTTTTTCCCGCCCAAGCACGCTTCTTCTCCCGTCCCTGTCGCTTCCTTCCCCTTCTTGCCTCGAGGAGCAACCCACATAGATGTATATCCTTCCCCGTTGCTCCAGGGACCCGAGAAAAATGCTCTATTCAAGCAAAATCCTCCCTTGTGCATATTTGGTAGAACCTGTTTACTCGATTGAAAAGGCGATTTGTTCTCGGACGGATCTGTAGGCGCTTCGGAAATGACCTTTAGGCCATATTACTCTGAGTGACTCCAGCAGTACGTATTCCGGATCAAAGGTTCCGTTCTGGCTGCAAGAAACGCGGGATCTGACAACTCCGTTTCGCTTTTTACCTTCCACCCCCGCTTAGAAAACTACACGGCCTGGAGATTGAAGCCATGCCGCCTTCAACTCCCTTCCGACCTCCGAGGAGCGCGCACGCCCCCGCGCTCGAGTGTGCAGCGGGAGAGAAGCGCGCCCCTCCGCAAAACTCGCCACAAGCTGCGAGCAAGTCCGCTTACGGCACCATCAGTAGCGCTGCAGCCGCGAGCCCAGGGGCTGCCCGAGTCAAAAAGCTCAAGGACGAGTGCGAGCAGCTAATGATGCAGCTGGGGTGCGTGCACGTCCTCCTCTCTCTCCGATTCGAGAACTTGTTCCTGACACTTCGCCGCCTCTTTGTGTTACAGCGGAGCGGATCCAGACCGCCTGTATGTCTCCGCCGGGTTGGACCTCTTTTCCAGCTGCGAAAACGTCGTGTTCACGCTGTGGCACATCCATTTGTTTCCCCGGACGCAGGGTTACCGCGCACGAGAAAGCGCAGCGCGAAGTACGTCACTATCGATTGAAGACAAGATGCTGAACTGTGAGCCGCTGATTAGCTTACTGTTTCTTTGCAGTACCAAGAACAGAAGGCAAGTCCGCTCAGAACCGTTCACACTCGCACTCAAAAAATGGGCCGGAGATCTGATGCCATGCCCCCTTTGGGACAGGCCCATGCGCTCGAGGTCATCACACAGGTAAGATTGACTTTCCAGATGCAGGGAGGTGCGCGAACGCCTTGTCCGAGGCTCATCTAAGCAGCTTCGTCGACGAAACAGCTGGCTCGCTTCGAGCAAGTTTCGGTCAGCGATATCAAGCAGAGGCTCGGACTTGAGGCGGATGATTGAAGTGTAGGAGGAGCGGTGTTTAAGAAATGAAGTGGCCATTGCATGTGCCTATTCGATCGTGGTCCCGTTCGGCCATTTGAGCGAGTTCTGAGGGCAGCTGATCACGGGCAACGAGTTCCAAGTGAGCTCGTCTGCGGCGGCTCCGCTCGTCCCGCTGAGCCAAAAGGGTGCCTCGCCTCGGACGGTCCATGCATGCTTTGTGAGCTCGAGTACGCTTTGCCCGCTGCCGTCCGAAACGAACGACGAAGTCGATTGCTCGACGTCGGCTGCTGGAAAGGCAGGATAGTGCAGCGTATAGCCGTCGTTGTGCTGAACGTACGCATCGCAAGAGTCGGTTCGACCAAAGAGAGACCACCATAAGTCGCCGGCGATGCGTGGACTCGTGGAGGAGTCGGGTATGCGAGAATCGGTGGCAAGGTTCGAAAGAAAGGATCCGATCGGTGAAGGAAGGTAAATGATCAAGAGGGGAACAAGGATAGGCAGTAGTACCAGGAAAGGAATGGGGAAGACGTGCCACCGCTTGATCGTGAGCGGTCGATGAAGGAGCCGCGAAGCTGCCGAGGGCGATTGACCGATGGTGGTGGTCCCCAGCACAGGAGTTCTGGGCGGAGGGTAGACAAAGTCGTCCGCGCGGCTTGTCTCCAAAATTGGTATTCGGTCCGAGGACGCGAAAGGCGTGAAGGACTTGTCGAGGTCCTCGTTCGTGTCGCGCCGCCGCGTGTCGGCACTCGAAGGCAAGTCCTGCTCGCCGAAACTCGCAGCCGAGTCGTTTCGAGTCGACGCGCCTCTGTTCGCTCGTTTCCGCCTGCGAGCGCATCGACTTGCGCCGCACGTGAGAATGCGAAGTGGAGTCGTCCGGATAGGCCAACATCGTTTCGGCGTAGCCCACGTGATGAGGATGGCGATCAAAAGAGGCAAGAGAAGGAGGAACCAAGCAAATCGCCACGAGAGGTAGGTCCGATTCGTCCAGTCGTATTCGCCGACCAAGAACGCCTTTGGTGCGGAGGATGAATCGGTAGATGCGGCGAGGGACGCCGCTCGCGACAGTCGCCTGTTCGATAGCGGGTAGTAATGGTCTGACCTGCGTACCGTCCTGTGTTATTGCGATGGGGGCAGAGTCCTGAAGAGGTAGGCGAGCTCACACAATGTCGACCTCGCTGATGGAGAGTTCATCTCGCCGAACTCCGTACGATCCGCTGACCACGAGCGAGTCGGGCGAGAGACTCTTGATAAGCTGGGCGATCGAGCGCGTCCATGCAACTGGAGGTGGGTAGTGTTTGCCGGTCCATCCACCGAGTTCGTTGCCAGTTTCGAAGGCGAGAATAGTCGGATCTGAAGCGAGGGTGAGCTGGGCGAGAGAAACATGTCAGCCTGATGCGGGCTTGGGCAGGGAGGCATGGATGCGGCTCACATTGGTATATGGCGATGTATGATTGAGCAAAGTCCGGACATAGAGCTCGAAATCGCCATAGACTTGAGAGGACAGATCGTAAAACGGCGAATGGTTTGTTGCGGAAAGATTGCGCCAACGGAGAAATGTCGGTATGCCGCTGCGCAAGGATAGAGGTTGGAGCTAGTTAGAGATCTGGAACTTTACCGAGAGAGATGCACATGCGCCTCACCCGTGGAAGTAGTCGTACTGATCCGTTAGCGGCACAACGAGCCGAATTCCGTATCTGCACGGCCACGAACAGTCAGACAAGCGCCGTATCGCTCTGAGGCTATCATGCTGACTCACTGTCTCGCCGCAAAGACGGCAAAGTCGATCGCATCCCACGCTGGATCTCCGTCCGGCTTGAACGAGTTGAGAGCGTTTTCGATCGACTTTCCCGTGCCGTACGAGATGCCGAGAGACTGAGAGCGGACCGTAGCTACAGCAGGGGAAAACTCAGTATGAGTCTGCGACGGGCTAAAGCGTGAAAAGTGTACGGACTCGCTCCCATTGCCGCTGCGATTGCGAATGCCTCGAGAACTCGATCTTTGGACGGGTAAGACGGCGAGGGCTCGACATTCTCGTCGAGGCCTGCGTACAGCGCGCATCAGTTAAGCTCTTGAGAAGAAGCAAAGGCAGCCTTTGAGCGCTCACCGAGCCAGTAGACATTTGCGCCAATAGCATAGAATGGGGATTCGCCGAGGACGAGTTGCCTTCCTCTTCTCGTCACACGAGTGTCGGCCAGAGTCGAGTTCGGTAGCTGACTCGCAGCCGAGAGTACATAGCGATTCCTGCAGAGTAGAGCGCTGTCAGTATGTACTTGCAGTCGTCCCGGTAGAAATCAAGTCTCAGAGAGGGCGCACGCTGTCATTCCAGATTGCGGGCCCTCGGTGGCGTTGCGGAAAGGTGCACGTCTATCTCGCAGGGTCACGATGTGCACATAGCACAGATCTGTCGAGTTGAGACGGAGATGTGCCTCTCGTCAAGGCAGCGCGATGAGAATCTTTCAGATGTCACGTGACAATGTTCGCGCGTGCCTGCAGGAGCCGCAAGCAACAAACCCCAGCCACATTCGCATAGACGGGCGGTAAGGGCTGTCAGATACTCGCGACGGATGCTACGGCGGCCTGCGCCACGTCCTTGAGCTGGTCGACCTTCTCCACCCGTGCTGCCTCCTCCAGTCTCCGTACGACCTGCGGTGCTTCATCCTCCTCCCTAACCGCCACTCGCACTTTTTCACGCTCCCCAAGTTCCGACAGCTGCGCGGCAACCTCGCCAATCACGCGCCAGATCTCGTACACGCGATGGCGGACGCCGGGTTCCTCGTCCGCGAGCAAGTCAACGAGCATCTTGCGCCAGGGCGCGAATGTGCACAGGGCTGCGGCGGTTCGGGGCGAATAGACGAGAGACGTTAGGGCGCCGGTTGCGGCGAGTCGAGTAGGCAAGTCGGGAGACGAGGTCAGGGCGAGGATGATGTGCAACCGCTGAGAGGGCGGCTTCGTAGACGACGACGATCCGGACGAGGTCGGCGGCTCGAAGTGCTCGATGCCGGCGTCCGACGCGGCGAGATTGCACACCAATTCAGTCGCGGCGCGTCGGACCATCGTATTTTGACTGAGCAGGCTGTCCTCGATCGCATTGAGGACCAGCGTGTTCGGTCGATCTCGGAGTTTCGAGCGTGCGAGCATGTCAGCGAGAGAAGGTCCAACGGAGGCGACGTTCGTGAGAGCCATGAGGCACTCGAAGCGAGGTAAGAGGCCGACCGTCTCGACCGCGTCGCCGTCGACTCCGAGTGGAAAGGTCAAGGCCGACATGGCCTCGAGGAGGAGAGGGGAATCGGGGGTTGGACCGAACACGAGGAGCGGATTCGCCGTGATGAGGAGTTTAGCGAGTCCCTGAACGGGCGGTACATCCTCCGACGGATTGAACGGGATCGGGAGGTGACGGACGAGGGAAAGCAACAGCCGACCGACGCCCGCTTGGAGGAGTTCTCCCCTCGTCTTTTGCGGCGTGACGAGGCTATGGAGGATACGAGCGGTCGCACGTCGAGTCTGGAGGGAGGGCGAAGTGCAGAGGTGGCGCAACAACGGAACCGGAGAGGGCTTGATGCGCACGATCCGCAAGACGCGTTCCTCGACCGCCTCGGCCGACTCGTACTCGAGCTCGTCCGACTCTCGTCCAGCGGCGGAAGCGAACCGCTTCAAGCGTTCGACTTGCTTCGCCTCGTCGGCTGCGCTCCGCGCTTCCGGATATGCCGTGAGATGATCCAGCAAAGTCGCGAGCGCATAGTCGCGCGCGCTCCCGTTCGGGCTCGGTGTCGCATGTGCCTTTCCGGCCTTGGCGTCGCCAAAGGCAGAAAAGAGACGCGCAAGGAACGCTTCGTCACTCGCGACGCGCTTGATCTGAGGCGAGGGCGTCAAGGTGAGGAAAGCGAGCCCTTCGAGCACCGGCAGGATCACTTCTTCATCGTCGGTCGGTGCGGTGTCGGAAGCGGCGTTTCGTGTGGATAACTCAACGAGACGTTGAGCGAGCGCCACGGATGTCCATTCTGATTTCGGACGCTGCGAGGAAGGTAGTCCAGTCGATGCAGCCGCTTCGCGCCCGAGTCGGATCTTGATCGTCGCGGCTCCTGCCAATGCAGCCAGCCTTCGATTCGAGGTCGGCTTGCTCGGAGTTCCGAGGAGGCTCTCGAGCCAGGGAGAAGCTGCAGCGTCCACGATCGGCCGGACGGCAGGTTGTCCCGCTGCGAGCGAGAGGAGCTCGACGAGTTCGACGACCGCTTGCTCCTGCTTCGCTTTGCCTTTGTTGGTCGACGTCCTCGACGCCAGAGTTGTCGTCGCCGAGGTGGTCTCGATCGCCTCTTTCAAGTTGGACGCAAGAGTCGGATCCTTGACGAGCGACGTGGCCGTTTCGGGCGCGACTTGAAACAAGGCGGACAGGAGCCGGAATGCCGAAGTAAGTTCGCTAGTGTCGGTACCGGCCAGTAAGCTCCTCAAGGTCTCCTCGACGAGGGCGGTCGCAGTCGAAGTGGGGCTGCCGGAGAGCACGCGGGCGAGCACGGCCAAGGCGAGCGCATGCTGCTCGCCAGAGCTGTCGAGACCTCGTACGACGTCCTGCACGTCTCCTTTGCTCCACTCCCTGGCCCCGGGCCCCGCGAGCAGCTCTTTGAGTGCGTTTTTCTGACTGCCGGCAGATGATGATGGACCCGTCGACATCTGCAAGTCGCCTGGATTTGGGTCAGCTGGACGTCGTAGTATTACGGCAAGATCCTCAGACACACCACTGCCGGTCCCAAGTATGCCTTGTTGAGGCAGAGAGCGCAGCTGGAAGAAGGAGAAGAAGAAGGTCCGTTTGCTTCCGCGTGGTCGCTCGTTCGGCGAAGGAGAAAAACAAATGGGTGAATAGCCATACATGCACGAGGGATGTTGTCTATCGAAGTGGTCACCGAGGCTCGGCGGCGACTTCACGGACCAGCGCATGCCGCCGTAACGCCTCGCTCCTCCTCCGGACCCGTTCCTTCGCCGAATCCTGCCCAGCTCGATACCCGTTCCTCCAACTCCGTTTCCGGAGATCGAGCAACTTCTCCTCTGCCGAAAGTTCGCCCCCTTCGGCGCGGAAAAGGAACCGCAGCGCGTCGGCCGCCTGCGGGCTCTTGAGCGCCAGTTCGAGGCTCTTCAGTTCGGGCTCTTTCGAACCGCCTTCGAGTTCCCACATGGCGGCGATCGGGGCGGCCTCGGAGCGCAGGAACGGCGGGAGGTCGAGGAGGCGACGGCTGCTGCTGCTGCGAGTCGGGGGCGAGACGCCGCCCGCGGGGTTCGTCGAGACGGTAGACCCTCCGACGGCGGCGGAAAGTCCAGACACGGTGCGCGTGACGGGGGCGTCTCCGAGCTCGCTCTGCAAGCGCGACCGGCGCTCTTGCAGCAAGAACACGCGCAGGGCATGTCGTCCCCATCCGCGTACGAACGGCGTCGAAGGCGGCGGGGGCGCCGTGTCGAACGGCGACGTCTCATCCGCCTCCGCCTCCGCCGCCGACCGTAACCGAGCGTCCCTCCTCTCGAGTTGCCGCCCCCTCCTCACCTCACCCGCATACATCTGCAGCATGATGGTGAACGCGTGGGGCGGCAAGACCCATCCGGGCGTGTCTTGTCCGTTCAGGTTGGAGGTGCTGGGCGATCGCGAGAGTTCGGCCGCCCATCGGGCGTTGCGGAACACACGCTCGGCGAGGCCGATCCGACCAGCGCAGGACAACACATACAAGAGGGTGGTGTAGAGAAAGGGGGTCCGACCTGTCGGATCGGGAGGGCGAACGGGTGGCAGCACCGCAGATCGAAACGGATCCACCTCATCGACGTCGTGGTCCAATTCGGGCAACAGTCGAAACACGATCGCGTCGAGGTGATCGAAGGAAGCCGTCTCGGCGAGGTGTTTCAAAAAGACGGGGACGGCGCGCGGGTCGTCCTTGCGAGTTTGTAACAACCGCTCGAGCGTGTCGAGGTCGGTCCCGCCTCCGAGCGCGCTAAAAACAATGTTTTGCGTCGCGGCGGTCGGTCGGAGGCCTCGTTCGGTCATTCGCTCGAGGAGGAGCATGGCCAGTTCGGGGGACTGCAACTTGAGGAGCGAGTACGAGACCAAGGTGTTGAAATCCGATGTGGCGAGTCCGGCCGCCATCAGAGAGGAGGCCACCGTCCTGTCCGGGCGAGCGAGGCCGAGCCGAGATTTGACAGGACCGAGGTGAATATCCCGCCTCGTGAGGTCCTCCAGCACGCGACGCGTCACCTCCTGCACCATCTCGTAAACTTTGCGGTGCAGCCTCGCTCGCCGCCTCAACCCCGAACCGGGCTCAAAGTCGCCCGCGAACGGCGCAGGCGGGAAAGTCGCCAGCGTCCGGACCAACGCGCCCGCGACGGGTCCGAATGCAGTCCGCGGTTCGGAGGACCAGAGTTGGTCGAGCGCGCGAGTGAGCGTCGCCACCGCCGCCATGACCGGTTTCGTCGGCGCAGCCGCAAACGACCTCTCTTCGGTCCGTAACCGCCGCACCAGCCTCCCCAACAGCTTGTCCAGCCATCGCAAACCCGCATGATCCGGCGGGGCGCTGCCGCTGCGAACTTGATCGAGCAAGTCGACCCAGAAATCGGCGGCGAGGTCGAGCCTTTCGGCGGCGACTGCGAGCTGGAAGGACCGGTAGATGGCCCGCCGGGAGCGCTTGCGTCGGAGTCGAGAGAGCGATGCCGCGAGTTCGAGAGCCGCTGCGTTCGTAGTATCGGACGTGTCGGTGCTTGTCGGTCCGACAAACCCAGGCGGTCTCCCTTCCTCCTCGACGAGGTGCAGGAAGAGGGCATCGAGGGAACGAGTCGGGATCGAAAGTGCTGGTCGAATCGACGACGAGAGCCGCAGGGTTGGGGTGGCGTCCTCCTCGGCGTGATCTGTAGGTCGCGGTGGTCGTCGTTGTTTCCGCCCTGCCTGTCCGGACCACGCCAACTCGGCCAGTTCTCGATGTTTCGCCTCCCACACCTCGAGTTTCGGATCCGCCGTCGCCTCCCTCGGTCGCTTGCCCAACCGAGTCACGACCCTGATCTTCTCCTTCGCTTCCGGTCGGTCCGGATCCCTGCGCCTCCTCTCGTCCGCGACCAACCGGTCCCACTCGATCGCGCCTTGTTGGTGTTGTCCTCGCAGGGTCGCGTTCCACATCAAGGCGTCGAAGCGGAGTGAATGTTGGGCGATCGTGATGGCGAGGGGGAGGAGGGCTTCCTTTGCGCGCGCGTCTGCCGGCCCCGGAGTAGACGCCGCGGCGATTTCACCGCGCACGAGGCGCAAGATCGAATGCAGCGCGAGCGTGGCGGGGAATCGCCACACCCACGGGACCGGTCTCAGGTTCGAGAGCTGGGTATACGGACTCGGCGGCGCGTCGGGACCCGGGAGGTGGATCTGCGGTTCTTCGGTGACGAGTCGGAGTTGGCGCAGGTTGAAGGCGGCGTCGAGCGGGGCGGTTTCGATCTGGTGGCGCAGTTGCGAAGCGAGGCGCCGTCGTTGGTGCAGAGGTGGGAAAGGTTGCTGGACCGGATAGATGAACGGGAAGGGCGGATCCTCCGCGGGCGGGTGGTCCGTCGCTGAGGCCTCTCCTTCCTCGGCAGTGGGAGTGTTCGAGTCTTGCGCCGCTTGAGAAGAGATGGATCGCCTGCGGGCGCCTATGACGGGGATCAAGCAGCTGGCGAGGCTGATCCCTCCGAGGTGGACGAGGAAGAACGAAGGGTGGATCGCCAATCGGGCAGGTGCGGGTGCTAGGGTGGCGTACCCCGTGCGAGATTGTGAGCCTTGCACGCGTCTCGGGAGCGCAGGTCTGGCTGCAGTCTGCCCGATCAGACGCAGCGATGGGCGAGGCGGCATTTTTTCCCCTTCCTCCTCCCCCAGCCGCAAAGTCGGGGTGGAATCGTCCGCAGTATGCTCGGCTCTGTGAGGCCAGGCAAAAATTAGCGATGGAATCCCACGGGCGAGAGAGGAGGGCATCTGCACCTGTTCCGAGTTGCGCTGCCGGTGAAGCGACCGGTTGTCGCGTGGTAAGAAAGCGACGCCGCCGATTTGCGGTCCCCGGCGCGGATCCACCGACGCGTCACTCTAAGCTGGTCTCGCCTGTCTCTTTACGAGTGCAGAGCAGCCGCAAGAGAGATTCGACTCTCTGCGGATTTGCAGCTGCTTCCGCGTGAAACCTCACGTTGACCTGCGATAGACGCGCTCTACACCTGCGCTGCCGACTGGATGCAGGTCCGCCAGTGTGCCGATGGCCCTACAGGGCCCGCGTATCGGTCCTTACCCCTCAAATAGCGCCACGATAGCCGACTTGCCTCGCCCCACTTCACCCGACTTGCAAACCGACTCGGACGACGACGCGACTTCATCCGACTCGGACGAGGACCATCCGATCGCAAATGGTCGTAAAAATGCAGGCAAAGAGGAGCAGACCGTCCGCCGAGACCTGGTTGGCAAGACCTACGACGACTCGCGAAAGCCTCGGCCGAGGAACCGCGATGAGGAGGACCTCGTCCGAGCCGTCCAGGAACGGATCCGCGTCCAGTCCCTGCTGTACGACGCTCCATCGTCGACGACGACGACGCGGCAACAGTCGCCAGGGCCGCCTCCGATCAGTCGCGCACATCTGCGCTTGGCCCTCTCGACCCTCCGAGCGAGGCATTCTCTCGCTTCCAGATCCTTCAGCCATTTGTCCACCGCCCTGAACGAGATATCCAAGGCTCTCCTCTCGCTTGGCGGACCTGATGCACTCGCCAAACCCATGCTCGAACGACGGATTGGCCCGCTCGACGCCACCGCCTCGACGAAACCCAACTTTGGCATCTTTATCCCCATCCTCGCGCGACTCGTCAAGGATGTCCGAACAACCCTCTCAGCCGAAGGAACCATGGGGAGAGAGTTTAGGAGAAGCAACTTGAGCAGGGAAGAGGCCAAGGCGCTGGTAGCGCTCCGGCAGAGGTGGGTCGTCAAGTCTGCGGGTGGCAAACCGACGGGGAGAGAGGGGAAGAGGGACCGGAAGGATTCAGAGTGGGTCGATACGGTCGAGAAACTGGTTGCCGAGGTGCGTTTCGAGTCCGCCGCTCCTTCGATTTGGAATCCAGCTCTTGACTCGCTTTTACCCGGATGCGCGCGCGGATTGACAGCACCCACCTCCAGCCTGTCTCCTCACCCCTTCGACGAACGCCCATGAAGATCCCCTCGAAGCAGAAGCAGAAGACCCCCAAACCGCCTCCCTCCTCACCTCGATCGAGCAACTCCTCCTCCCCGCCGCCTTGCCTCGCATCTCCCTCTCCAATCTCGATCTGGACGACCACGACCTCGCTGACTGGCCCGCTTTAGAGGGAGTGGAAGAGATCGTGAGGTGGTATTTGAGCTTTGGGTATGCGCCGGGGCAGCGGCAGGAGGATATGGGAGAGGAGGAGGACAAGGCGAGGGAGGTCCTCGACGGGGTCAAGGTGCTCGATTTGTCTCATAACCGTCTCGCGGGTAAGTTACAAGGCCCTCGCTGCTCCCACCCCCTTCCTTCCTGTGCCTTTCCATGCGCGCGCGTTTCCGGCTTACAATACACAAACTGACTCGGGCTCCTCGGTATTGTCATTCTCGCGCGCGCCCGCGTGCGAGCAGATTTCCCTCGCCATCTCGTACACCTCTTCCCGAACCTCGAAGCCCTCTCGCTCTCTCATAACCGGTTCACCCGCCTCCCCCCGTGGATCACGCTCTTCTCGTCCCTTCGTCGACTCGAGACGAACCACAACTCGCTCGTTTCCTCCTCCCGTGACGACCCGGCTCGGACTCGGACGAGTCGAGCGGCGGTCGGGAAGGGGAAGGGGAAGGGAGAGGAGAATGACGGTGGCGATGGCGTGCGCGCCAATGCTCGCGAGATGTATAAGCTCGTGGAGGCTGCGGTTCGCCGGACCGTTACGCGAGTCTCAAGAGCGGAATTGCTGCGCTCGTTGCACTGCCGCCGTGGCAATTCTACAGCTCGCACCGCCGCCGCAACAGGAAGGATCCTTGAGCCGCCGCCGCCGCTGCTGCGGTCGCTCTTTTCGCTCTCGGTCGAACTCGCGCAGACTCACCTCCTCTCTTCTCCCTCGCAAAGGGAAACCTGCACCCTCGACGACGCCTTATCCATGATGATACCTCCTCCTCACCTCCTCGAGGCCGTCACGACTTCGTATCGGTGCAACTCGTGCGACCGCTTCGTCACCACGATGCCGGACGACGCGGCGTGGTTCGTCCCGCCGTTTTGGGAACGGGTGCATTTCCTCACTCCGGGGATCGTCGTCCCCTCGAGTCATGGATTGAGACGACGGGATCGGAGACGACGACGACGACGAGGCGAGGCAGAGCGAGGAGATGAGGATGAGGAGGATGACGATGATGGAGAGGAAGGAGAAGAGCACGTCGAGCATCTCGACGTGGACTCCTCTTCTGCTTTGTCTGGAAGAGGCGATTCGGGGGCCGTCAAGTCCGCCACGCTCGAACAGAGGTTATTGCTCGCCGTCTTGGCGAGGCAGGAGCAAGGATCGCTCCCTCCTCCTCCTCCGGATCGAGGACCTCAGCGCTCATCAGGCACCAGCGGCGGCGGTGGTGGGCACAAGAAGAAGAACGCCGCTTCGTCGTCGTCTCGGTTCTTCGACAGCGACTATGGTCGCCGCTCTCGGTCCACCGATCATGACGGCAACGCTGATGATCCGGCGGCAGCGCCTACCGAAGGCACCGGCGCGACTTTTGTCATCGGCGGTCGAGGACCGCACGGCGTCGGATTTCGGTTCTGTTCCCTGTGCGCGGCGAGCCATCTCGGTGTACGGGACGCGGTGCTTGCGAACATAGCGCCTGCTGCTCTGGGTGTCAGTGAGGGCTATGAAGACGGAGGCGCGGACGTGGTGGCGTCGTGGACCTGCGAGTGTGAGATGTGCGAAGAGGAGAGGAGGGTCAGGGGCACTGCGTCGGAGGAGGTGGAGGAGGATAACGTGGATGAGCGGAGGAAGGTGGTGAGATGGTTACGCAGATATGATGCAGTGCGATGAGACTATAGTCGAAGTTGACGAGAGTGGCTGAGGGGAGGCGGAGAGGACTTGGGGCGGAGAAATGGCCTGTGTCTCTCTCGCCTTCCGGTCTCGACCGCTACAGGCTCAACGAGAGGAGAGAGATGGCAGTCGAATCTCAGCAACAGTCTACGGCTGCGCCCAATGCGGCCCCTGCTGCTTCCGCCCCTCTCGCGGGAGCAGGAGCACCTCAGCGCGTCGTCGATTCGATGTCGACTCGGGTCGACGTGATCAACACGCACGCGGGCAGGATCCTCTGCGTGGCCGATGTCAGAGGTCAGTTCTCCAGCTCACCGCCCTGCCTCTGCCCTAGAGTCTGTCGATTGGAGGGCGCCGAGTGACGGACGGGCACGTCGTCGTTCGTCGTCGTGCGATCCAGCGCTCTGTTGCACGCGCGTAGAGAGCGGGGGGCTACAGTCACGTCGGATTGGACCCCGCGCCTACCACGTCTCCAATCGGAGGACCCGCCCGAACGCTGTCACACCGTGCAAAATGGGGTCGTGCGGCTGTTTAGCCCACCCTTGAACAAGGCATAACCCCCGAATCCCTTTCAAGTTGTGAACTGACCTCAGGATGCTACTTGCAGGCGCCCTCTCGACCCTCAACTCGCTCGCGGCCGAACATGCCGCCGTCGCCATCATCCACACCGGCGACTTTGGCTTTTACGGTACGCCTGCTGTCTACGCAGACGTGCCATTGGCGGGGAATCTTGCAGCTGACGAAGCTGCCACGCACTACACAGAGCCATCCTCGCTCTCGAGCATCTCGGACCGCACCCTGAAGCACCTCGTCCAGTACTCACCCCTCATCTCGCCCGCCTTCCGTTCTCAACTCCTGTCCCCCAACACGACTCCCGCTCAGATGCGCGACTTGCTCGCCAACCCGCCCCCTCCTCGAACGTCTCCCTCCGACGCGGCAGCGGCAGCGGCAGCGGCGAACGGCACCCCCGCCGCTGAACTGACCCCCAGCGCAACTGGAAACTTTGGACTGAGCGAGTTCCCCCGCCTCTTGAGCGGGGATCTCCGCTTCAACGTCCCCGTCTACACCGTCTGGGGCGCCTGCGAAGACGTCGCCGTCCTCGAAAAGATCCGACTCGCACCCCCTTCGCCCCAATCGGTCCCTTCCGACCCTTCGAAAGCGGTCCCCCTCGCCCCTTCGACCGCCACCCGCCCGAGCAGCATCCCTTCGACCCCGTACTCGTACTCGATTCCCAACTTGACCGTGTTGGACGAAGCGACCACGAGGTGCTTGCTCGTCGGAGGAGTCCGGCTCCGGTTGTTCGGACTCGGAGGCGCAGTCGTCCCGCACAAGTTGTTCGACAACGGTCAGGGGACGGCGACAATTGCAGGCGGTCAGGGAACCATGTGGACGACCATGTTGCAGATCGGTGAACTCGTCGACACGGCGCAAAAGGTTCGTTTCCCGAGTATCGAGGCGTTCGATGTGCCGCTTCTCCGCGGCCAGACATTAATACGCGTTTTTTTTGGCGGAACGAACAGGTCTACGACCCCTCCGAGACGCGACTGCTCATCTCGCACGCCTCTCCCGGGCGGGAAGGCCTCCTCTCGCAACTCGCGCTCGTCCTCAAAGCCGACTTGACCGTCTCGGCCGGCTTGCACTTCCGCTACGGCGTCTCGTACAACGAGTTCTCGGTCCAGCATGACCCGGACGCGTTCAGGACCAAGTTGGAGGCAGCTAGGAAGGCGTTCAATGAGATTTGGGAGGCGGTCAAGAACCAGGTCGAGGGAGTCGTCGAGTGCGTACTACCACGTCGCTTCTTTCCGCCGGACCGCAAGCCCGCACTGCTTACTGATAAAGACCACCGCTGCGCGCGCGCACAGCGAGAGTCAGCGCGCCTTGCTGCAGAACGCCCTCGCCGTCGCGAACCGCGTCCCGGCCAACAACTTTGTCGGCGGCGCCGCCAACGTCGAAGAAGCCGCATGGAAGAACTGCTGGAACTGGTGCGTTCTCCCTCCCTCCTCTGTTCCTCTATCGACTTGCGCGCGATGTGGGCAGATACTGAGTCTCCTTGTGGCGTTTCCCTCCGACAGGAACCTTCCGGACGCGCAGTACGGGAACTTGATCTTGAATGTTCGTGATGGTCGGATGGGCAGCGAGATGAAGAGCCAAGGTGAGCACCGTGGGGCGAGACCTGTGGCCGCGCACGTTCACCCCCTTCAAAACTGACGCAAGCGTTGATTTCCATCAGGCTTCAACTTTGCGTACCGTCAAAATACTCCGCGACCTCCTCCCGCCGCTGCTGGAGCGGCTTCTCACCCTTCCGGCGGCCCTTCGACCAACCCTCACTTTGCAGCTTCTACGCCCGCCCCTCCCACAGCAGCTTCGCGACCAATTCCCCCACCCACCAACGCGTCTACGACGACGACGCCGGCAGCAGGATCAGCGCCGTCTCTTCCGTTCTCGCAGCGCGGTCCGTTCAGCGGCGGCGGCGGACCGAATGGACCTACCGGTGGTCATGTTCGGCAGCCGATGGGCCCTCGCGGGCGTGGTCGTGGTGGGTTTGGCGCACCGGGTTCGGCGATGCATCATCAACAGCAGCAGCAGCAGCAGTCGCAAGGTGGTTCTTCGCCTTCTGCAACCGGAGCCTCCGCCGCCGCCGCCGCTCCCCCGGCTGGAACGACGTCGTCTGCATCGCCTGTTCCGCAGCAGAACACGCCCACCGCCGCCGCCGCCGCCTCGGCCAAGAAGGACGAGACCAACAAGCCGACGCCACAGGGAATGAACGGAGGAGCAGCAGGCGAGGCGCCGCACCAACCGCAGCAACGAACACACTCCGGCCGCGGGCAGCGGGGACAGACGCCTCACCAACGGCAGCAGGCTCGGGAGCAGGCAGCACAAGCAGCAGCAGCAGCATCAGCGGGTGGTGACGCCCCTGCTGCTGCTACCGCCAGCGCGGCAACTGCCGACTCTGCTGCACCGCCGTCGAAGAAGCAGCAGCAGATCAGTAACGACGCTGCTGCCGGGAACGATGCGGGCAATACGACCGTCGGTGACTCTTCAGCGGCCGAAGGAGGAAGTCCAGTCACCCCGGGCGGCGATGCGTCTCGCCGAGGTGGACGAGGAGGTGCAGGTGGACGAGGACGCGGATCGCGTGGACGGTCGAACGGCGAATGGACTCGGGGCGCTGGACGGGCAGGTCGTGAGAACAAGGGTGCGGCGGGCGAGAGTGGCGGCGGGTCGACGACTCCTGGTCCCGAAGGCGGCAAGAAGGCCGGAGGCGGGGGCGACAGTACAGCATAAAGTTCGGGAGGGGCGGAAGGTCACCAGGAAAAGAACCCTTAGAGCGGAGTAGTCACAGCAAAACCCTCGTTCGCAATGTTTCCCCTCTTTCCTTCTTGTTTATCTCATCCCCCCCTTTCCTTCCTCCCCTCGTCTCCTGAATTGTACATTCTCGTTCTCCCAAACTGCTTCTGTGCATCAAAAGAGTGTACAAGGGGAAACGGAAGCGAGAAAGGAAATCAGCCGTTCACGCCGTTCAAGAAGACTGGCCGGTCGTCAGCGCCTCGATGTCGGCAACCGTCTTGGGGAGCCAGGACGGCGTCAGGTTGTCGTATCCGTTCTTGGTGACGAGAAGGCTGAAAGGCGCGCGGGTCAGTGCCTTGAGACTTTTTCAGGGAGAAGTCCACTCATAGAGAAGAGGCCCCTCACTTGTCCTCGATCCGCACTCCACCGACGTATTTGTACTTTGCCAACAGTGCGTGGTCGACAAATTCGCTGTTGACATGCGGCGCAAAGAGGTGTTCGTTGAAGTAGCAACCTGGTTCGACTGTGACGACAAACCCTTCCTCGAGCGGGACGCGGAGGCGAAGGTACTTGAGGAGGGGTTCGGACGAACGACCTTCGGGCAGGCCGCCAACGTCGTGCACGTCGAGGCCGAGCAAGTGACCTGATATCGTTGTCGTGCGGGCGCGCGGGTATGTGAGCTCGACGAAAGTCGCCAAGAGGAAAAAGAGAAAGCAGCACAAGAAGAAAGACGCACCGACTCCGTGGGGGTAGAAAGCCGACGTGAGGCCTTCCGAGATCAACTTGGCGACCACCTCGTCTTCGGACGCAGAGCCGAGCGGGCCTGCCTTGAACAGACCGATCCGGAGGAGACCACGGGCGAGGACGTCGTGCCTGTGTGAATCGGCGATGAGATCACTTGATGCCTCAGCCCGACTTGGAACCGCGAAGAAACTCACATGAGGCGCTGGATCGCCTCCCAGTCGGCTCCGGGCTTGATCATCTCGAACGCCTTGAGCTGCATCTCGAGGACAATCTCGTAAATCTCGCGGCACTCTTTCGTGAACTTGCCGCCGTTGCCGAGCGGGATGCAGCGCGTCACGTCGGCGCAGTAGTTGTGGTATTCGGCGCCGGCATCGACGAGGAGGAGGGTCGGTCCGATCGGGAAGGGGCGGTCGTTGGCGATGTAGTGCAGAGTGCCGGCCGAGGTGCCAGCGCCCATGATGGGAGTGTAGGCCTGGTTCTTGGCGCTGCACAAAGGAGATGCGGTCAGTACGGGACTTCTTCGAATAGCACGGCAATGAGGCTCAGAGAACTGACCCGTGCTTGATGCAGTACGAGACAAAGTCGGCCTCGGCCTCGTACTCAGATTTGAGCGACTTGAGCCCGACCTGGCGCATGAGTTCGCGGTGTGCGCCACCGGTGATCTCGCTCGCCTTGCGGAGGAGTTCGACCTCCTTCGGGGTCTTGTTCCGCCTCGCCTCGTGGAGGGCCTTGAGCAAAAAGTCGGTCGAGTGAGTCGGACCGTTGATGCTCGCCATGACCGACGTCGGCGGCCGCGTCGTCGGCAGGGTGTGGATGATGGTCGGCAGTGCCGAGTCGTGCGGTTTCGGCGGGTACAGCGCGGCGGGCGTCCACCCGTTCTGGATCGAAGTCAAGTGGAGCGACTTTGCCAACTCTTCCGGAGCAGGCGGCAACCCGCACCACATGACCTCGGCGTCGTCAATCTCGGGGAGCCAGAGGGTCGTGTGGACCTTGGCCGGGTCGATCTCGGCGCCGCCGTCGTGCTCGTACGCGATGGTGAGGGCGCTCCCGGGCACGTCGCAGCCCGACAACCACGCAAAGTTGCTCTCCTGGCGGAACGGCAGCTCGCGGTCCGTGTCGTGCCGGCACTGGACAGTCTCGCCGACCATGTACACATCTGCAAGCCATTCCGGGCGTCAGCTCCTTCCCGGGTGCGGGTCCCTGATGAGACTCACAGTGCAGAGCTGGCGCGAGCGACTTTGGCTTGTTCAAGCTGAGCAGGCGCTTGACGAGCAGGTGCGAGTGCACCAGAGGGTAGGCAGACATGGTTCCTTGTGCACTACAGTAGACTCGCAAGAGAGAACGAAAGAAGCTGATGAGAAAGAAGTGCTGCACCGCGTGCAACAAGCTTCTCACGTGCGCGAAGCCGAAAGGCGGGACTCCGCTTCTCTCGGCAAACCACGGCGCAGATCCAACCTGCAGCTTCTTCAAAGTGCATAGACAGGCTCGCACAAACGCGGACTTTGAACGTGGTAATTTGCAAAAAGAGGGGCGGTCTGTCCCGGAGAGCGAACCTATGCCTTTTGCTGCTGAGCCCGCAATGCAGCGTGCACGGCGTGCTCCTGTGCGCAGACCATTCCACATCAGTCCATCGATCCGCGTTTGCCGTACGAGATCCGCCGGCCGATACCGAGAGAGATGAGAGGGGGCCCAACGCACCTTTGCGATCAAATGACAACTCTTCTCGACGAGGCCCATCAACTTGCCGACATCGCTGCTCCACTCGTTCAACACCTCGTCACCCGTCTTGGGTCGCACAAACGTCACGATCCCCGCCGGTCGGTCGATCTTGGCGTACACCGTCTTGGACGTGACCAACCGCGACAGGAACTGCTCCGTCTCGTTCGTCGGGAGGGAGAGGAACGTCGACAGTCGGGAGAGCGTGATCCGCGTGTAGTAGCCCGCGACGACTCGGATGTTCTGTGGGTGGAAAGGTCGTTAATCGTGCATTCAAGCGCACGCAATACCGCCTTCGTGACCCGAAAGAGGCGCGCAAGACGAAGAGACCCGCACTCACGTGTTCGACGATCCGGTCATGAAGCACCTGCCACCGCTTGTCTCCCTTGCCATGCTTGGCATCCTCCTCAATGTCACCATCGACGCCCGCCGTCCCCGCCGGTCCAAACACCTTTGTCTGCCGGAGCGCTTCGCCGTACAAACCCTCGATGTTGTTCCACACGACGAGCTCGGCATCAATAAACACCTTGACGAGGTCGCTGTTTTTTTTTTTCGGTCGTCGTAGGAAATGGAAACCCGCTCATCAGCGACCTTGACAAAAACAAGGAACGGTGAAAAAGTGAAAACACGTACTAGAGAAGGGTGATCTCGCGCAGCCGGTCGTCCTTGTACGTCCGGTGCAACAGGTCGTTCTGCTCGTTGTCGTACGGGGCCAACACGAGGAAGTAGACAATGTTGCGCAGGCACGCCGCCGCGAGTTGCGGGTTCGACGCGATCGACGGCGAGTCGTACACGGCGCGGTAGTGCTTGGCGACGTCGAGGTACTTGTCGCTCCAGAGAGAGTACAGCACCATCAGCGCATAGTAGCGCAGTTTCAAGTCCTGTCGACAGAACGGCGCTCCCCGCGCGAGTCAGCACACTTTCGATTCCCAGGGAGGTCCTCATTTGCAACTCGGTGGATGGGGGTGCACGCACCTCGTTCTCGGCGTCGGCGAGCCACTTCAAGTTGATCCGCTTGGCGACGATCGCCATCTTTTCAAAGTCTTCCTGCTCTTTGAGCAACCGCATCTGCTCGAGGATAAAGTCGACTTTTTCCCTCCGCTCCATCGACCCGAACGTCTCGACCTGGAGCTCCTGCATCAGTTCTGAAGCCGCGTTGACGTCGCCGGCTTGTTCCTTGATCTGAGAGAGGATCCGGGTGACGCGCGCGCGGGGGACTTCGAGGTAGATCTGCAGCAGGCAGGGGCCAAATCGGCAGTGTCAGCGCCTTAAGACGGCGCAAAAAGAACAAAAACACCCTCGGTGTTTGGACTCACCTTTCCCTCCGAGATGTCCCTGAGCGTCTCGATCAAGTCGAGTTTCTCCTTGCCGGTACTCTCCTGGACCATCTCCATCGCGCGCTCGACCATCTTTTGCACGGCCTGTCGGAGTTGACCGTGCTTCTTCGAGAGGATCTGCAGGTACGCATTGACTTGGGCGAGGTCGTGCGCGGCGTGGAAGAGGTCGATGATGCCGATCAAGAGGCGCGAAGTCGAAGCGAGGTCCGAGGCCTGCCAAGTCGACGGAACAACAACTCCTGGTTAGCGCTGCGATTCTGTTCCGGGTGGACCTCTTGCCTGGTAACGTACATTACGAGCCTGCTTCTCGAGCACGAGGAGCTTGTCGACGCCTTCCTGAACCTTGCCATCCTGCCAGGCCACCGACGGAGGGGGTCAGCTGTACTCCATGACTGACGTGCGTCGGTACAGTGTTGGGGGTACACACCTTTGCTAATTGCTGCGCTGCTGGAATGGCCTGCACGCCGCATCATAGGTGTCAGCGGACGAGGTCGAGTTGTGGTGACGGAAGGAGGAGGAGGAGGACGAGGGCCGCGCGTACCTCGTCACACTGCGCCGTATAGTCGGCTTCTTGCTTGCGTGGTACTGCTTCTGACATTCTCCCTTCTCGTCTCTGATTCGCAGTCTATAGTCGGTGACTATGCGAGTTGCTCTCGAACGGTGACGCGGCGCTGCTTCCGCGCAAATTCGACTTGTCTCTTTGCGAAATGGCACAGTTTCGACCTGACGCCAATTCACCTGAAGCAACCGGACCACTGCTGCGGAGGCAAGTGTACGAGCGACAGCGAAATCCGGAGGGTTCACGCTGCAATTGCCCTTAAACTTGTACTTTTCTCAAAGCCCTCTCCGTTTTCTTTGCGCTCTCTGACCATCCACATTAATGAGCGGAGCAAGTCGGTATTCAACTGGGGGCAAAAAGGTCCGATGCATAGGGAAAGAGGTACATCCGTCGCGCCATGAAGGGGAAGTAAAAAGACGGAAAGGGGAAGTTGGACGACGCGAGCCCTTGGAACACCTGCGAGCAAGCGGCAAGGGAAAAAATGTCAGTGGTCGGAGTGCACTAGATAACCACGCTGTGCACGCACCAACCGAGTACCGAGAGAAGGAGGATGGCAGGCGCGCTCAGAACTGGCGGTCGAACGAGCACTCGCCAACCGAGTAGCCGTTGTCGCCGGTCCAGTGGCGGAAAGCGCCGTGCCACGTTCCCGAGTTGGCCATGTACCCGCACGCCTGCGAGACGCCGTTCGGCAGACTGTGGTACGAAGCGAGCGTGACGTCGTAGATGTCGTTCCAGTTGAGCGAAGTCACTTCGTGTCCCGGGTCGGCCCAGTACGTCGTGTGCAGAGTCCAGTAAGTGCGCTTGGCGAGGGCGGCGTCAGTGTCGGCCGTGGTGGCGGGGATAGCGAAGTCGAGGGTGCAAGTATCGAGAACGCCGTCCTCGAAGTAGGTCGCCGTGCCGCCGATGAGGGTCGCCGTCGCGACGCTGTCCTCCTCCGCGCCGCGCTTCGCATGCGCGTGCGCCGCACTCGCCGAGATGTAAGCCGTAATGTCGATGGTGATGCGACCACCGACAGCGGCGGTGTACGGAACGGTGACCGTCGAAGTGCCAATCTCGATGTCAACGGTCGCGTTGCCGACATCCCTCCGGGCGCGTCTCCCCGCCTGCGTCGTCCCTCCATTCGCGTGGGAGAGGATCCAGTCGGCCAAGCGACTTGAAACAGTCGTGATCGTGCCGCCTCCGATGGCACTGATCGCCGCACCGCGCCACGACTCGGTCTTGCCGAGGCAGACAAAGGCGGACCCTGCCCGCCACGTCGCGTAGTCGCTCCCGTGGCAGCTGCTGCCGCGCGTCTCGAGTTGGTCACGGGCGGCAAGGGCCGGTGCAGCCGAGACGGACGTCAAGCAGAGAGCGAGCGTGCCGACGGCAGCTGAGAGGAAGAAGTGCCTGCGGTCCCAAAGTTCCCGTCAGCGTGCTCAGGCCGTAGGACACTTCGGAAACGGGGATTCGCCACGTACATGATCGGTCGGTTGGCAAGCCGGAGGCGAATGTGTAGCAGAGGAAAGGAGCGGTCGAAACGGAGCAGTCGACCAAGCGTATCGGTTCCATCGCTCGCTCTCGGGGGTCGCTGCAATGGATCAGAAGCAAACAAAATCGTGCGAGCACGTCGGGGGCGGTGAGCTGCCCGACAAACTCTACGCAGCGAACGCTACGCTCAAAGTATCGTCCGTATGCGGTACGTGGGCAGCAGCTCTCTGTAGGGTGAAGGTTTGACGGTCGAGAGGGTTTGGATGGGCAGCGCGCCGCCGCGGGGACAGGGCCGGCGGTCGAGCACAAGGTTCCCCAGCAGCTGACTGACCTGGTTGATCGATTGCCCAATTTGGGCCGCTGCCAGCAGAGAGAAAGCTTGGCAGTGGTCCGCTGTTGTGCAGCGCGAATCCAGTCGGGCTCGAGCAATCCGAGTTGGCGTATGCAGCCGCTGCAGCGCCGTTGCCCGGCGATTCGAGGAGGAGATGGGTCTTCGGATTCAAGCAGCTGCCGGGCATCGCGCAAATCTTCGGGGGTCGTAGGAGTATCGAGTCGAGCCATAGGCCCATGCTCCGTGCGCCTACGGAGACGCTGGGACCTGAGGTGTCGGTCGTTGCGGGAGAAAAGGAACAACGCACCAACGGCTCGCCGCGTTCGAATAGTCCGAAACTCGCCAATCTCGATGCCGCGCTAGGCAAGCGATGGAAACACCTGACGTGTACGTGAACCCAGAGATGTTTGCACGTGAAGAGACTACTTGAAGACCGGGAAACCGATAGAGGCGAGAACATGAGAAAGGGGAATTCCGGGCAGTCGACCGAGGGCATCGCTGACGGAGGAGGGAGAGAGAAGGACCCTTTAGAACTTGCGGTCCGCGTCGCACTCGCCGATCGTGTAGCCGTTGTCGCCGAGCCAGTGGCGGAAAGCGCCGTGCCACGTTCCCGAGTTGGCCATGTAGCCGCACGCTTGGGACGTCCCGTCGAGGAGATGGGTGTAGCTTTCGAGGGCGAGGTTCTTGACGGCGTCGTAGCCCAGCGAGGTCGAAGCGTGACCGGGCGTGGCCCAGTAGGTGGTGTGGACGGTCCAGGCGCCTCGAGCGGCGAGCGAGTTGTTCGTCTCGGGAGAAGCCGCAAAGTCGAGCGTGAACGTGTCGAGCGTGCCGTTCAGGTGGTAGTGCACTTCGCCGCCGATGAGGGGTGCAGCCGTCGCGTCGCTGTCCAGACTCCGGGCGACGAGATCACCGCCGCGCGTCGAGGCGAGCCAGTCTTCGATCCGAACGACCCGGCGATCGTTGACGATGGTCGCCGTCACCGCGACCTCTTCGTTGTCGTCCGCGACGATGTAGATGGTGTCGTCGTCGTCGCCGTCCCTGCGCACCATGCGCGCGCCGACCGACAGACTCTGGACGTTCCACTTGGACGTCACCCAGTATGCGATCGTGGTCGCAGCGCCGACCAGGACACTTCCGGCGACGTATTTGAAAGTGACTTCTTGCCAGTAGTGAGTCTTGCCTTGACAGATCAGCTTGTCGCCTTCGCGGACGATCTGGATCTCGTCCGAGTGGCAGCCCGAACGGCGTGCGTTCCGGTGCTGCTCGCCCGCGGTGGCCGAGGCGTATTCCGTGGTCGGGAGCGCGGTCGCCGTGCCAGCTGCGGCGAGCAGCGCAAGGGTGATTGTGTGCATGAAGGGTAACATCTGCAAGAGTGGGAGACGGTCAAAGTCGAGGGGTAGGTGGCGAAGCAGGCCAGGGCGGGACGGACCTCGGTTGGTGCGCTTGTGCGGGTGAGCAAAGTGTGAGAGAGGGAGTCAAGAGATGATCCGGAAGAGGAGTCGACAAGTCAGGGTGCACTGCATGCTCCTCAGCTTTGCAAGCGCGCGTTGGGCAAGAGACAAGAGAGTTCCCATCCAACAAGCCCGATCGATGCGCGCTCGTCCGCAAAGTCAATCGGCGGCCTGTGATGCATGTGAGAATTCCACAGCATTGTCGATTGACTTGCGCGATGGCGGTCGCCTTCGTGAGCAGCTTTCCCGCGAGGTGTCGAATGGAAGCGGGCGCGAAGAAGCGGACCCCACGGAAAACGAGAGTTTAATCGGGCATCGCCCGCGCGTCAACTTAGACTGGCTGCCAAGCCTGGGAGGCTATCTTTGGCGACAGGAAGCTTCAGCAGTGAGCGTGTCCTTGTCCAGCACCGCTCGCCCTCGCCTGTACGCCCCACCCCAGCCGGACGCGAAATGTCACCCCCGGCGAGCGGTGAGCAGGCGTCTGAGCCCAGCAGAGTAGCCGGTTGTCCTGCCTAGCGTGCTGATCTCGAGAACTGGATGTAAGCAGCAGCTCATCCGGCGCCAGCCATGGTAGCGAGGGAGCGAAAGCCGTGGTACCGCACCAACGTCACTCTGCCCCCATGGCTCCTCCTCCTCAATCTCGGATTCGCCATAGTCTCGATCGTCCTATGCCGGAGGCTGTTGCCTCCTCAGCGAGACCAGGCCATCGCGGTCGCGGACCGTTTCCCCGAGGCGTGTGAGGTCCGGATCGCCAACCTTGTCGTCCTCGACGAGAACGGCAGCGTCCTCGACCCTGGCACCACCGTTCACCGCTTCGTTCGCGGTCATCCCGGATGCGCCAAGACTTGATGATCCGCAAAGGTGCGCCGGGCGACCACAAGAGGGGACCTGTGCTTTGCCGAGGGGCATGACCTGTCGCCCTTCCCTCCCTTCCACAAACCTGTACATGCATTGCTCGCTTAAGTTGCAGTCTACTGTATCCAATGTGCGAGACCGTATGAATCGATCTCCGCCAGATGTCCGCCTGTTCATCCGTACGTGTATCTGGAACGCCGGAAGCTTCCTAGCTCGGCAATCGCCTACGAAAACCGCAATTGTCGGCGACAGGCAGCTACGCCCAGCGTGACTCAGTATCGACACTTTTCGCCATAAGCTACAGATCTTAGTATCCCGCTACCTAGCGCTGTCGTTGCCCAATCTGCTCCTTTCATGAGGCGGCAAAGAGCTCTTAACAAACACAAGCGAACAGTTGAGCTTGAAAGCTTTGGATGCCTCAAGGTATACGCAGGGAGCGTCGTAACATAGGTGTGTGTGTGGGCCACAGATCCTTTCTTAGAAGAGTTGTCGCTACTCGACTTCGGCATACAAGCGTCAAAGTCGGAAAAACGAATGCGGTTGTGGTTCTGCACTCGTGCGGTCCCCAAATGGTGTTCGCCTTCTAACCCGCTGTCCGGCATCCCAGCGGAGTCTCCTCGGTCGGGGAGCTGTCCAGAGAAGTTCCGCGATCGTACGTCGCGCACCACGTCGAAGTTTTCTCGAGTGGCGACCGTTTCCCGCTTGGTACCGGATTGCCACTCTGGCTACTTGACTATACGGACGAAATCCGGTCACTAGAATCAAGATACATGCTTCTACTCTCCGGGAGGAGTCAAAGAACTCCCGAGGACCGCCACCGCAGACGCTTCCTCTCGAGTTTATTTCCCTTTCCTCTCTGAGGCCAGAAAGAATCAGACCGTCAGCTAGTATCGACACGGTTCACAAGATTTTTCACAAGCAACAAACGGTAAAAGCTACACCACAGAGAAAGCACAGCAAGCGCAAGAGAGGAACCTTCATCCTCCTTCGACCAAGCAAGAGAGAATTGACAGGCAAAGCGCGATGTCGGCCGCCTCACGACTGGGGTTGCCTGTGAATCGACCGAGCGCCAGGCAAACGTCAATTTCAACATTTGTGGAGCCGAAGATTGTCCAGGGGAACCCACGCGACTCACGAGAACGGACCGGGGAACAGCTGTTCAAGCATCTGCGAGTTTTCGTCGCGCAGCTCGTCCAGCTCGTTCTTGAACTTGTTCTTGTCCGCCTTTTCACGCTCGAGCTCGGCGCGGAGACGAGCCAACTCGGTTTGGAGTTTGTGCGCAGACGACGACGAGGAAGAGGGACGAGGGCTCGGCGAAGGGGATTCCGAAGACGACGACGACGAGGGCGAGCGCGCGGCGGTCGAGTTGTGGAGACGGATCGGCTTCTTCTTCTTCTTCTTCTGCTGACTGCTCGAGCTGCCCACGACCTGCACGTCGTCGTCGTCGTCATGGTCTTGCAGCTTGCGTTTCTTCGACGCCGAGTTGACCTTCTTGTTTCCGTCGCCGCCGCTCTTCTTCTTCTGAGGCGAGTTCTGGTTCGAGCCGGGCGGGGTCCTCAGTTGAGCAGCTCCTCCTCCTTCGAAGCACTCGTCAAAGTAGAGGCCCGCCTCCTCCTCAAGGTAGCGGTCGCCGAGCCCGTAGCCGTCGTCATCGTTGTCGCCGCCGTAGCCGTACAAAAGCGCAGGACCGTTGTAGCCCTTGTCCTCCAGCTCGTCTTGCCAGATGAAGAAGTCGCTGTGCGCACAAGAGGTCTCGAACCATCAGCTTGAGGACACGAGTGCGCCTACATAGCCTGAAGGGCGTGACAAGGCGGACGGTCGACGCACCAGTACTCATCCGGGTTGGCACACGACCAGAACTTGCGACCGCGGTTCCCGTTCCTGTTGGTTTGGCAGGTACGGAGCCTCGCCTTTAAGCGCGGGAACTGGTCGCAGAAGCAGCGGATGGCTGCGAGCGAGGCGGTGAGTTGGGTATCTCGCGAACGTCCGCCCCGCGACGGACGGACGGACGGACGGACGGACGGGGGGAGGGTGGTGACTCACAGCCGTCGAGAGGGAAGCAGTTGTGCTCGACGTAGGGGTTGCTCCTCTGCTTGGGTACTTTGCCGGTCAGAGTGCGGCGAGGCATCGCGTCGCTGTGAGAGGTTAAGGGAGGGGGGGGGAGGAGGCCGGAGCGCAGCGATCACAGTCCGGAGGGTCAGCGCTGGTAGCAGGGGCCCACTGGCAGTGCTATGTTCACCTTTTCGAGGGACCGGTACGCGAGTGTAGAGCAGGAGCAGCGACAGACTGCGGTGGCGAGGCGGTCAAATGGAAGGAATACAAATGCATTTGTATTCAGCCAATACAAGAGCTGGAATTACAGAAACCGTCGTGTCCTTCTCCTCCTCTCACACCAGCGTCTTCTGGAGACCTTAGAGACAGTCAAGGAACGAACAATGGACGGTTTCATGAACATGGCCAAGCAGGCGAGTCGTCCCTTGGCTTGTCTATGGCGGCTCGCTCGACCGGCTGCCCCACTTTCAGCATCGTCATCGCGCACGAAATCTCACTATGACCCAATTGCACGCACCTGCAGGCTTACGGCGAGTACCAGAAGAGTCAAGGTCAGGACCAGGGCCAGCAGCAGAGCCAGCAGCAGGGCCAGAGCCAGGGCCAGGGCTTCGGTGGCAGCAGCGGATCGAGTCCCATGGACAGTGAGCGAACCCTCACAAGCTATATCGCGGATCAGGCGAGCCAGACTGACATCGCAAGCATCGAAACAGTGCTCTCGAGCTTCCTCAACGGGAACCAGGCTGCTTCTCACGCCGCGAACGAATCCGGCGAGGACACCGGCTTGTTCCAGAAAGCCCGTACGTTCGTCTTCGTTTGATACCGATCACTGCCTCCAACGCTTGCTCCTGAAGGGACACATGACATGATGAGATTGTCATCTCCAAGGCGGGCACAACGACGCTGTCGAGCCAGAGCAGCCTCTTTTCCGGCCAAGACTGACGCCCAGTGCACCCTTTCCAGTCTCGCAAGTCTCGCAAAACTTTGACGACGGCGAAGACATTGACGAGCAGGGCGTCCAAGCCGCGCACGAGCAAGCCTACGGCCAGGGTAACGCGTCCAACCTCGGCGCAAAGTCGATGGGAGCGGCGGCTGCCATGCAGGCCCTCAAAAAGTTTACGCAGGGAGGAGGTTCGGTCTCGTCTGGAGCTGGAGGTGGTGGGAACCAACAGAGCGCCTTGATCGGAATGGGTGCGTGCATTTTTCGAGTTCCTATCATGAGTGCACGCAGCAGACCGAGTGGCAAGATTCGCTGACCTTCCTTCTCTGAACCCTGGACCGCAAATCCAGCCATGAGCGAAGCGGCCAAGCTGTTCAACCAGTCTGGAGGTGCCGCCAATGGAGGCAAGCAGGACGTGGTCAACGGCGCCGCTCAGGTGCGTGTGGAGTCCTTTCGAGGTTGAACCCGAAAGTCAGCAAACTGACGCGCTTCGAATTCGTCTTTCCCGTTGTATGGTACGCAGATGATGATGAAGCTCCTGATCAAGAGCAAGATGTCGGGCATGTTTGGCACCGGCGGCGGCGCGGCCGGTGGCGGCGCAGGAGGGATGGGCGGCCTGATGTGTGAGTCGGTATTCTCCAGCTTTAGGCACCGCGTAACTTGACTGCTGTCGCGCGTGTGTGCTTACGACCATTTGATACCTTGTCTCACAGCGATGGCGTCCAAGTTCATGTAAAAGAACTCGCGACGTGCGCGTCCCAACTTTCCTCAACGTTACACGCCTTCGCCCATGTATACAGCCATACACGCAATGCAATTACACGAGTAACGTAAACGAACGGCCTGCATCGACGCCATTATCGGAGCGAGCGATAGCGGTCCGGCAAAAAGATCCCGCTTGCTACAGCTTAAAAGCCCGACCGACCAGCCACCCTTGTTTCCCGATACCTCCTTGCGACTTTGTTTTCTTTGCTCTCTGACTACTCTCACAGGCTGACAACTTGACCAGGCAATCCATCTTAGCTATGCTCGAGCAGGGAAGGAGGTCCTCCGTCTTGCCGTTCCACAATCCCATCATCCCTTCGCACAAACGAAACCGTTCGCCTCCGCTCATCGGTTCGGCGACGACTTCGCTCACGGGCGATGGGACCAGTACGCGCAGCGGCGGGGGTGACAGCGGTATCGGGCTCGGAGTGACCACCACGGTCAGTGATGGAGCGGCGCACAGGGCGCTGTTCGGCTGCAGTGGTTCGAGCGGAGGCGCGGTCGCCGAGAAGGCCCAGGAGGCGAAGGACCGAGCGGGGAAACCGAAGCTCCCTTGGAGGAGATGGAGCTGGTGCGGTGCCTTGAAGTCCAAGATCCCCCGGCCCAAGAAGACGAAATCGACGGCGGTGGCGGCTGGCGCGGGGATCCCGTCGCGGTCGACAACGACGGAGTCGAAGCGTCTCGCGCTCAAGAACCACTTTGTTGCGTGCCTCGGCGAGTTTGTCGGGACGGTTCTGTTTATCTTTCTCGCCCTCGGCTCGACGAGGTGAGTCGGTGGCGGTTTCTCTTTTTCTCTTTCACTCGACGAAGGGCTGAAGACGTTTCGGCCGCAGTGTTGCAAATCTGATGGCCACTTCTGAGACGGGGAACGCTGCCGCGAGCGGCAGAGGCGCTGCGCCGAATACTTCGAGCCGTGAGCCTCTCGTCCTCCTCGTCCTCTGAGCCTTCTCAAAATCTCCCCTAATCCGTTGCCGTGATCCCCGAACCCACCAGTCTTCTACATCTCTTGCGGCGCCGGCCTGTCCCTCATGGTCACGACCTTCACCTTTGCGCGCGTCAGCGGCGCCTTCTTCAATCCGGCAGTTTCGCTCGGCATGGCGCTCACCGGAACTTTGAAACCCGTTCGGGCCCTCTTACTCATCTGTGTGCAGTTCCTCGGAGGGATCTGCGGTGCGGCGCTCGTGTCGGCTCTGACGCCTGGTGAGTCTGCGATCCAGGCGCTATGAATGTAGCGAGGGCGAGTCGCCGTCGCATAAGCTAAATCCTCAAGACGCCGGAGCTGCAGGCAGTCGCACCTTTACTACCCTGCTCGCACCGGCCATATCGGTCACGCGAGGACTCTTTCTCGAGATGATGCTCACGACCGTACTTGTCCTGACGATGTGAGCTCGTCAGATGTTGGAGCAATACCCTCGCCTCCCGGAATCGAAGCTGAACCCCCGTCCTCGACAGCCTTTTCCTCGTCGCCGAGAAGCACAAAGGCAGTTTGCTTGCTCCCGTTGGAATGTGAGTCCTCTTGGTTCCTCCAACTTGGGGCGCCGGTGCTTGACGCTCCTTTTCCCTGCACAGCGGTCTCGCCTTGTTCGTCGCGGAGTTGTACGGAGGTACGTTTCCAGGATATTTCGCATCTCTTGCGTCTCGGGTAACTGAAGCGTCAGATTGCACAGTCTACTGGACCGGAGGAAGGTACGTCCCCCTGGCTCTACAGCACTCTGCCTCCGCTGCACGGGATTGACGTCTCCTTGCCGACCGCAGTCTTAACCCGGCTCGCTCGCTGGGACCCGCGATCGTGCTCCATTCGTTCCCGACCTATTTCTGGATTTACATGCTGTAAGCTGGCTGTATCCTGTTGTGACGCTGCAATACCGGGCTGCTGACGCACGTGAAACGTCGCTTGTAGAGGACCCTCGCTCGGGGCAGTTCTCGCAGCAGCGTTCTACAAGACTCTCAAGTACGTGAGGTGAACACTTCAAGGCGAGTCACACGCTTATTCAACTTCATGTGCAGGTGGCTCGAATACGAAACTGTGATCCCTTCAACGCCCGACCTTCCTCGGTGCGCCGCCGGCGTTCCCGTCAAGTCCGCTTATCCGCCCAGCACATCCTACACCGTTCCCTATCAAGGTCCCGCCTATCCCGACCTCCTCACGCACGAAGCGCCGACCTTGTCGACCGCTGCGGCGCTCCGTTCGGGCGTGACGACCGGCATGCGCAACTCGCAGCTCCAGGAACGGTTCGACCGCCTCGAGGAGATTATAGAACAACTCGGAGGGAGGGACTCGTTCGAGTTGAGTCGGAGTAATACGCAAGAACTTGGGAGTGGCGGATCAGGCAGCAGCGAGGACGAGATCTCGAGCGGGGGAAGGTGGTGCAACCCTTCGTCGTCGTCCGGAAAGGCGAATGGGCTCATGATGAGCCCGCCGGATGGGGGAGGGGTCAGCGCCGTCGTCGTCGTCCCCGGAGCGGAGGAAAAGACCGACCCGATGATCGTCATCGGAGGAGGAGGAGAAACTCAGTTGATCGACACGCTCGCGCCTCTGCACCAGTACGAAGGCGGCGCAGGCGCACTAGCGAACGGAGTGAAAGGGCGGAAACAGCAGTGATTCGCATCGATTCCTGCCCTTCCTTTCTCTGCGAAGACTCTGTATATTCCCGTAGCTCTGACGTCCGACGGCCGGGGGACAGGATGCATGTCGTGAGATTCATGTCAGGTGGTAAAAGCAGTAATGGCATGTCAACAACATTCTTTGTGCGCAGTACAAGAAGTGCCTGATGAGGACGAGCCGTGAGACCCCTCATCCCTGTTTCCGGAGACGGAGTTCTAGCATCTCGTGTTCAAGCAGCCTTGCCAGACGCACAAAAAAGAGAAAGTCAGCCTCGCGTCCCGAGTATCAAATGACAGAGCAAACCGGCCACGCACTTGATACGGTTCTTCAACCCCTCATTCTCCGTCCTCAACCGTTCCCTCTCATCCCGTTCCTTCTCATAAGACCTCCGGAGGGTTTCCTCTTTCCGTTTCGCGGCCACCAAGAGTCTCGCGTCTTTGTCTCGCTCCTTTTGTGCCGCGTCGAGTAACGCAGCGAGGGGAGCGAGGGCTCCCGCAAGGGAGGAGAAGGCGTCGCCGGGAATAGTGGTGCTGGCTGTCGTCGGTTGGGCAGCTTTCAGGCCGTTAGGATTCGGTGGCGTTGACGAAGTGGTGGTGCTTTCGGCGGCGGCGGCGGCGGAGAAAAGGGACCTCTGAATGGCATGGAATGGCGAATCGGGATCGGCTCGGATCGCTGCGAAAGTACTTGAAGAAGAAGAAGATGCAGAGGGGGCGGGAGCGTTGTGCTTGTTGGGCGTGCGAGGAGAAGCTGGTGCGGCGAAGGAGTCAAAGCGAGTCTTTTTCGGAGGCGAAGCGGTCCAAGGCGCTGTATCGTCGTTGTCGTCATCGTTGAGGATCTCGTCTTCCCGGTCATCATCATCATCGTCCGGCTCGAATTCAGAAAGCTCGACGTCTTCAAACGAGTCGATCACTTCTTGTGCGGTTTGCTGCTGCTGCTGCGAGGAGGATGCGGCGTGGGTTCGTTTGACGGGTGACGAAGTGGGCGAGAGCGGAAGAGTCCCTTTCACTGCAAGAGGAGGAGCAGCCGAGAACGGAGCGGGCGAGGGTCGACGGCGTTGAGCGTCCGTGAGCTGGACGTAGGACTGCGGTTGCGGTGGCGGCGGCGTGACGAACGTTCGCCCCATCCTTTTTTGATGCCGAGAGCAACCCGGCGTCAGCAAGTCTCTCGGTGCACCCCATGAGGGAATCCGCAGGGCTTTACCTTTGCGCCTGGTCGGACCAGAGGAAGAAGCCGCACGCTTCGCCTTCGACCCAGTTTCCGCAGCTCCAGAATTCCCTGTGAACAAGGCCAGCGGTACCTAGGCAGTCAGTCCCGGGACCGCCGAGCGATCGCCAGATCCAGGCAGCGCACCTGCCCAAGTTTGGCGAGGATTCCTTGCGAGTGACACGGCGGATGGCCTTGATGCGCGGTTCGGTATTGCAGAAGCACCAGACCTCTGCGTACATGCAATCGAGGGCTGCATTAGTTGGGCCTGTCACGGAGTCCAGGTAGGGGTGCGGGGGTGGCGCACCTCCGTTGGGTTGGAAGCAGTGGAAGTCTCGGAGGGCAGTGGCGTCGGTTCGCCGAGTGGGAGCAGCAGTCCGTGCTCTCGTAGCGACTGGCGCCTGCATCGACTCGTGGGTGGGCGACTCGCACGGAGAGAGCGAAAGCCGCCTCCGCGAAGCAAGTTGAGCCGAATTTCAACTGTACGCTCGCCGACTCGCAGGGTGTCTCGCCCGAGAGCATCAGGCTTTGGACTGCCACTCTTGCGCGTAGCCTGGCTCAGCCCAGCCACTGATCCGGACCTCTCTCGCCTCGTCGACTCTTCCCCACCTCGGAAGCCGAACACCTGGGCTGCGACGAGAGCACAAGGCGACACGGGCGCACTCGGCCAAGGTGAGCTCCTTCGTTAACTGGCTCAGGCGGCTCCGCTTTTCCCTCGCGTGTCCCCTGGGGGCGGTCGAGGCGGCACCGTCTCCGAATCGGAATCGTCGTCATGGCGCAGTCGAGCGGCCGCTGACGAAGAACGGAGCAGCCATGAGAGCCATAGACTGACGCGACGCCCGCCTACCTGACTGCAGATGGTCGGCGTCCTCACGCTCGCGTCGGTCTACGTCCTCGGCGGGCTCACGTTCCTGCCGCTCTGCCTCGCCGCCTTCCTCGCCTGCTTGTTCTACACCTCGCCCGTCGTCTCCCTCCCGAACAAGACCGGAGTGACCGCCTCGACGCTCCCAAAGGCAGACGATGACGCCGAACCGGTCACCGTCTACCGGGCGGGGTGGCTCGTCGCGCGCAGAACTTACGAACCGACCAAGGACAACGGCGACGGAACCTACGTCGGCATGCTCACTTCGAGTTACAAGAGCTTCATGGACACCCGCTCGAAAGATCCACGACGGGCGAGACCCAAAGATCGCTTCTACGCCGTTTTGAAGCACAAGACGCTGTACTTGTACGAAGGCGAAGACCAGACTGAATGCTGGGCGGCGATCGAACTCCCGAGTCACGACGTCGTCATTACGCCCGAGGGGTACCTCGACGGTGAACTGTTTGCGAAACGGACCGCGATCGAGTTGCGTCCGAAGGAGGAGGCCGACACGGTTGTCGACTCGCTCCTCGACCACAAGTCCGATTCGGCTCCCCTGGACAACGAGGAGCGACGGCCGCCGTCGTGGTTCATCTTTGCGCGCGTCAACAGCGACAAGGAGGATTGGTACCACTCTCTCGTCCTCGCGTCCCGACTCGGCTCGCCGACCGCCGCTGCCGACGTCGCGCGCGACCGCAGCCTCTTTGACGCGCAAGACATGGCCCGCCTCGTCGAGGTGATTGACCAACAACCCGACTCGATCCCGATGAGGTGGTTCAACGCCTTGCTCGGTCGAGTCTTTCTCGCCGTGTACCGGACGAAATCGGTCGAGGAGTACATCACGAGTCGGATCGTGCGCAAACTCAAGCGGGTCAAACTCCCCGCCATGTTGTCCGAGATCCAGGTCCGGGAAGTCCAAGTCGGAGCGTCCGTGCCGCTGTTCAGCAAACCGATGCTGAAAGACTTGAACGCCGAAGGGGACGCGAGCATGGAGACCCACGTCGCGTACGTCGGCAACGCGCGGGTCACGATCGAGACGGTCGCGACCATCTCGCTCGGGAGTCGCTTCAAACCGTACACGGTCCGACTCGTCCTCGCGGTCGTGCTCAGGGAACTCGAAGGGACCGTGCTCTTCAAGGTCAAGAAGCCGCCTTCGAACCGGATCTGGTTCGGGTTCACGCAGATGCCCAAAATGGTCCTCTCGGTCGAACCCGTCGTCAGTACGAGGCAAATCAAGTGGAGTCTCGTCACCGGTCCGATCGAATCTCGCATCCGCGAGCTGGTGAGCCCCCCCCCCCCCACCACGTTCCAAAGCGGTTGTCTGTGCGGGCCAACAGATCACTCACCTCTTTCTTTCTCGGGGGCACCGCCGCCGCCGGCAGGTCATGGAAGCGCTCGTCCTTCCGCACATGGACGACGTCGCCTTTTTCAACACCTCTTCGGCGCCCTTGTCGCGCGGAGGCATCTATGGCGACTTTCTCCGCGACCCGGAGCCGACGCCGGAAGAAGAGCTCAATGGACCGAAGCGCGAAGACCGCGAAGCGACGCATGAAGATCTTGGAGAAGAGGAATTCGTCGGCGATGGCAGAGACGAGGTGGCGAGTCTTGCTGCGATTGGGACGTCGACGGCGACGAGCAAGGACAGCGCCGCCGGCTTGCGACCAACGGCTGCTGCCTTTCGACGTCGCAGATCGAGCGAAGGCGACCCTCCTCAGTCATCCCCCGGTGGTGTCGTTGCATCCAAAGCGACTCCCGAACCGACCCGGAAACCCAAAAAAGCCGCTTCGTCTTCGTCGAGCCTGGCGGGACTCGGAGCGAGCTTTGCGCAGTGGCGAGAGCAGGCCAAGACGGGGTCGACCTCGTCTTCTGCTGCTGCTGCGAGTGGAGCGTCGTCTAATGGCGCCAACGGCGGCGGCGTAGGGTCTAAGGTCGACAGTACCCCTCCTCCGGCGACGCGCAAGTCGACTTGGTTCGGCAACAGTATGAAAACGACCTCCTCGTCGAGCAACCTCGCCGGCAACTCGAACGGTCCCGCAAGCGCCAGTGCTAGTGCGCCCAACTTGATCACGCGGACACCCTCCGTCCTCAGCGTCGCTTCGACCGAGACGACCGCCTCCGCCTCCGCTTCCGCTTCCGAGGACCGCGACCGCGACCGAGGACGGGAAGAAGTCTCGGCTGCCAAGTTGCGGGATATCCTTTCGAAGCGGGCGGAGAGTCGCGAGCGCGAGCGGAGGCGAGAACGCGAGATGGAGAGGGCGCGGGAACTCGAGGCGGATAAGGTCGTTGTTGCGCAGGTGGGACGGGTCGGCGTCGTCGACAATGCGGCGCCTCGGACGCGGGAAGATTCGCCATCTATCGGTCCAGCTGAGACAGAGGAAGCTTCTTCGGAGGCCGAACCGGCCAGTGCCGACGACAATGGAGACTCGGCAGATACTTCCGAACCCGCCTTTACCGATCTGCATCGCGCCGAGTCGGCGCCAGCGCATCTCGACGAGGTGACACCGAAGGAGGGATCTGAGGCGGCGCCTTCACTCGTCTCGTCGTCGATGGCCGAAATTGGGCAGACGTTGCCTTTGGCGTCAACGCAAGATCGCAGCGCGGAACAAGAAGCGCCGTCACTACCTGTGCGACCGTCGTGGGTCAAGCGTCACTCGCCTACACCGTCGGAGGACACGGTTTCCGTCAAGTCGTCTGTCGCGCCTTCCACCGAGCTCGCTGCACCGGGGCCGTCATCACCATCGCCGCCGCCGCCGCCGCCGCCGCCGCCACCGAGTCATCCCCGCCATGCCGGTTCTGCGTCCGTCGACTCGGGCGGCACCACCTTGTCCGCGAGCGCTTCGACCCTCCTCTCGACTTGGCGGACCCGCGCGGCCGACAAAGAAGCTCTCGCCGCGGGAGTCGCCAGCGCGAAAGAGAGCATGCGCCGCTGGGGGGCCAACTGGGCGGCGAAACGAGCGGCGCAAAAGGACCGCGGGGAGGACTTTGATAAAGTCGTGGGGGAGAGTCCGGACAAGGCGAGGGACGGGAGTGCGGATCGGTATCGCGAACATCGACGTGAGCGCGAGAGTCGAGATTTGGCGGCGGCTACCTCGCTGCCGTCTGGCCATGGACCGGCGGGCGGATACTTTGGCGGGTTGGACGCCGAGATGAGCAAGCCTCTCCCGATTGCGCCAAAGACGCCACCGCGCGGTCGGGCTGGATCTTCTGCTGCCGCCGCCACAACCGCCATCGAGCCGCCGGCGAGTTCGTCGTCCTCCCCTTCCACTTCGCGACTCGTCCCGTCTGCCTCGACTCCGTCTCTGGCACTCTCGCACTCGACTGCGACGGCAGAAGGGTCGCCGTCTACGTCGCCCGCGAAACCGAGTCACATGATGATGCAGGTCCCTCGTCCGCCTTCATCGTCGTCCGCGACTTCGGCCATGTCGGCCGCTGGTGTTTCCCATGCTGGTGGGTACGGCATCGCGAACTCGAGCGCGGGCGCGGGTGGGATTTCGGCGTACGGGAGGAGGACGATGGCGGTTCCTGGGATTCGGGATTCGGGGTTAAAGAAGAAGGTAACTGAGGACCACCTCGGCTCGACTGACGTCCTTGCCGCTCGGACGCCTGCGATGGTCGCGTCGTCGACTTTGGAAGCGGCGGGTCCTTCGAGGGAGCAGTCCGAGGCGACCAAGGTCTCGACAACCGAGTCTTTGACGGCGCGACCCGCCTCTCCTTCGCCACCGTCGAATCCTCCTCCTCCTGGATCTCTCCCGAAATCACCGCCACCACCTCTACCCGTACGACATGCGTCGAAAGGCTCGATCCTTACGACCGAGAAGGAAGCGCCGCCGCCGCAAGGAACAATCGCCACCGTCACTGTGGTGGCAAAGGCAGAGCACGCGCCGCCGCCCTTGCCCGCGCGAGCTGCGCCGGCACCAGAGTTGGAACCCTCGACGTCGTCTCCTCCTTCTACATCTCGACCAGCCCTTCCGGCGCCCCCCAGTCACGGCAGTACGCCGGCCGAGTCGGTGTTGTCGAAGCTGGGAGAGGGAGACGTGGACACGAGGCGGCTAGAGGATGCGGCTGACCCTTTCCCCTGCAAGTCCCGTATCGTAGAGTAGTAGTGCACATGTAACGAGACGCAAAGTACATAGCGCAACATGGGATAAAAAGGGCCACGTGTTAATGCTGCTTGAGAGTATTGGTTGATTACAAAAAGTTGAAGCAGCAATTTGCCGCGAGCGGTCCCAGAGCCGAGGTCGCACGGTCGTGTCCAGTGAGAGCCCTGTACGGCGAGCTGACCCGAGTCAGACTTGTCTAGCGATCGCATAGTCGCGGCCGACCCTCGCCCGCGTGCTCTGCTTGCCCCGTCCGCGCGCTTTCACCTGCAACGCGACCGCGTCGACTGCTCGACTCGCGCAAACCCAACCCGACCGCGTCGCCCGCACAGCAGCCATGGCCGTGAGTCGAGCTCGTACAGTTCATTACGAGACGCGTGAGAGCCGCGCGCACCAGCAGAACCGGCCGCGCGACGTCGAGGCGACTGTCACTGACACGCTCATTTTCTCCCGAACCGCTCGTTCGTGCAGTCGACCAGCGCTTCCAAACTCTCGACGCCCGCGCTCGACGGCGCAGACGTACTGTCCGACTACATCCCGCAATCGAACGAGATCTCGCGCGTGCCTTCGACCGCGGGAGGTCCGGACGAGGACGCAGAACGCCGAGACCAGGTCGCGGTCAAAGATGAGCAGGACGACCAGGACGAGCAAGACGAAGAAGAAGACGACGCAGAGTACGACTCGGAAGGCAACGTCGTCATGAACGCGGGGGGTGCGAACGGCAAGGGAAAGAGCAAGACGGCTGTCAAGAAGGAGGCCAAGCGGAAATTTGACGAAAAGGTGAGCGCCAGCCCCGACTTTCCTAATCTGTCGCCCGCTCTCGGTGCCAGGAGCCTCATTCCTGGGGAAGCCTCTTGCGCTGACTTTTATCGACCTCGACCCGCAGCTCGCCTCGCGCCGGACGACCCAGGCCTCGCTCAAGTCGGCCGATTCGATCAAGCGATTCACCTACCTCCTCGGCCAGACCGACCTGTTCAAGCACTTCTGTGACCTCAAAGTGGGTTTCATGTTAACACTGTGACGGAATAAGTGCTGAACTGACGCGAATATGACCCTGATCAACAGGCTCAACGAGACCCGGATTTCGCAAAACTCTTGGACGAGGCGGAGAATGCTGGAAAGGCAAAGGGCCGGTACGTGTCGTACACCTCGCCGTGCATAGCCTTATACCGAGTCTGACGGCAAGGCCTTTGACGCATCTGCAGTCGAGGTAAGGCGGCGCAGTCGCGTGGCCGCAAGTCTGAGAAGGACGAAGACGCCGAGCTGCTCGAGGCAGAGAAGGAGACGGACGGCCTCGCAGAAGGCGACGGTCCGTTCGTGTTTACCGAGTCTCCCGCATGTAAGCTCTGCGCCACTTCGCTCGCAGGTTGACAAAAAGGTTCGGAGGGGCTGACTGACTGGCCCCACGCAGTCGTCAAAGGAGGAAAGATGCGCGAGTACCAGGTTCAGGGTCTCAACTGGATGTGCGGACTGCACTACAACGGCATCAACGGTATTCTCGCAGACGAGATGGTGCGTTCCGCCTCGTCCGAGCTTTCTTTCCCCAACGCCGGGCGCTAACCCGCTCCCGCTCGACGACAGGGTCTCGGCAAGACGCTGCAGACGATTTCCTTCCTCGGCTACCTCAAATTTATCCGCGGCATTCACGGTCCGCATTTGATCGTCGTCCCGAAATCGACTCTGGACAACTGGGCGCGCGAGATCGACCGCTGGGTTCCGGGCTTCAAGACTGTCATCCTCAAGGGCACCAAGGAGGAGAGGGTGCGTCCGCATCTGCACGATTCATGTGCGCTCTGTCTGACATGCGCATTCTTGCCAAATAGGCCGACATCGTGCAGAACCAAGTCCTCCACGGCGACTTCGACATCCTCCTCTCGTCGTACGAGATCTGCTTGCGCGAAAAGTCGGCACTCAAGAAGCTCGTCTGGGAGTACATCATCATCGACGAGGCTCACCGCATCAAGAACGTCGACTCGATGCTGTCGCAGATCGTCCGCATCTTTGACTCGCGTGGCCGACTCTTGATCACCGGCACGCCGCTGCAGAACAACTTGCACGAGCTCTGGGCGTTGCTCAACTTCCTCCTGCCCGACGTCTTCTCGGACGTGGCCGACTTTGACGCGTGGTTCGAACGTCAAGGCGACACTTCGGACGCGGCGGTCAAGGCCGATGCTGCCGAGGCGACCGCCACTTCGACTGCCGATGCCGCCGCCCAGGCCAAGGTCGACGACGAGGCTTCGAACAAGGTCGTCAAGCAGCTGCACGCCGTCCTGCGTCCGTTCTTGCTCCGCCGTGTCAAGATGGACGTCGAGAAGAGTCTGTTGCCCAAGAAGGAGATCAACGTCTACGTCGGCATGACCGAGTTGCAGCGCAAGTGGTACAAGATGATCCTCGAGAAGGACATTGACGCCGTCAACGGTGCGAGCGGCAAGAAGGAGGGCAAGACTCGCTTGCAGAACATTGTCATGCAGCTCAGGGTGAGTCCGCGAGCAAGCAACTCTGAGGTGGGCGGGACCTGACCCCAGGTTCATTGCTTTCGCGCAGAAATGCTGCAACCACCCGTACCTGTTCGATGGTGCCGAGCCCGGTCCTCCGTTCACGACGGACGAGCACCTCGTCGAGGCGGCCGGCAAGATGGTCGTCCTCGACAAGCTGCTCAAGAACCTCAAGGCCAAGGGTTCGCGCGTCCTCATCTTCTCGCAAATGAGTCGTGTGCTCGACATCCTCGAGGACTACTGCCTCTTCCGCGAGTACAGTGCGTTACTGTTCTTGTCGGAACCCTGTGACCCTTTTCCGAATGGCGCAACTGACGCAGATGTGTACTTCGCCCCGCAGAGTACTGCCGTCTTGACGGCAACACCGCACACGAGGAGCGGATGGAAGCTATCGACGCCTACAACAAGCCCGGCTCGGACAAGTTCATCTTCCTGCTCACGACCCGCGCCGGTGGTCTCGGTATCAACCTCGTCACCGCCGACTGCGTTGTCCTCTACGACTCGGACTGGTACGTCACGAGTCCGCGTCTAACCTCTCGGTACAACCTCTGACCTCCGTCGACTCTGCAGGAACCCGCAAGCCGACTTGCAAGCGATGGACCGCGCTCACCGTATCGGCCAGACGAAGCAAGTCTACGTCTTCCGGTTTGTCACAGAGAACGCAGTCGAGGAGAAGGTGCTCGAGCGCGCTGCGCAAAAGCTCCGGCTCGACCAGCTCGTCATCCAGCAGGGCCGCGAGACGAAAAAGTCGTCGACGGCGGCGAGCAAGGACGAGCTCGTCGACATGATCCAGCACGGCGCCGAAAAGATCATCAACGCGAGCGAGTCTATGTCGGTCGAGGACGACATTGACGACATCTTGCGACGCGGCGAGGAGAAGACGGCGAAGCTGAACGACAAGTTTGCTTCGCTCAACTTCGACCAGCTCCAGATCTTCAACGCTGCCGCGGCGCAAGCGCAGACGACGACGACGTGGGAAGGCGAAGAGTACGGCGGGCGCAAGCCCGGATCGAAGCTGAGCAACATGCTCTGGATCGAGCCGTCGAAGCGTGAACGCAAGACCAACTACTCGGTCGACGCGTACTACCGCGGTCAGCTCACGACTGGCTCCCGTCCCGGACAGCCGCGACCGCGGCGCGCACGCCAACTCGCAGACGACGGCTTCAGGTTCTTCCCGGAACGCGTGCAGGAGTTGCAGGAGAAGGAGCGGTACCATTTCAAGGTCCGTCTCGACCCGCTCATGCCCGCTACCCCGAATACTGATGCCGTCTCTCCGGGACACACAGAAAACGCGAGGAGAGCAGGCCGTGCTCCGTGTTGACGCGACTGCCTCTCCCGAAGAGCTCGAGGCTGAACGTGCAGCCGAGCAGGAGGCGATCGACAACGCTGAGCCGCTCACGGCCGAGGAGAAGGAGGAGAAGGACAGCCTGCTCGGACAAGGCTTCGTCGACTGGAACAAGCGCGACTACTTTGCCTTTGTCAAGGGCTGCGAGCTCTACGGCCGGTACGTCCCGATTCGGTCCGAGCGTTGATGGGTACATCCGCTGACACCTGGTTTGGGCGTGCAGGGACAACTACGAAGGCATTCAGTCTGAGCTGCCGCACAAGTCGGTCGAGGAGATCAAGGAGTACGCGCAGGTCTTCTGGGAACGCTACACCGAGCTCGACGGTCAGTTCCGCACTCTGGCTTTTTTTCTGCGTCACCTGCCGCTGACCGGAACTGCCGTTCTCGCAGACCACGAACGTGTCATTGCCAGGATCGAGGCGGCCGAGAGTAAGCGCGAAGGCTACGACCGTCAGACCCAGATGATCAAGCGCAAGGTGGAGGAGGTGCAGTACCCGCTGCAGCAGCTCAAGATCACGTACGCGAACCAGACCAAAGGCAAGTCGTACTCGGAGGACGAGGACCGCTTCCTGCTCGTCGAGATCGCCAAGTATGGCGTCGGCAAGGAGGACGCGTACGAGCGCATCAAGCGCGACATCAACGAGTGTCCCGCTTTCCGATTCGACTGGTTCCTGAAGTCGGTGAGGAAATGTTCCGAACGCATTCCTTTCGAGCCATTGACCGACTCATGCTTCTTTGCCTGTAGCGTACCGCGATCGAGATTGCCCGTCGCTGTCAGACGTTGATCTCTCTCGTCGAGAAGGAGGTCGCCAACGCCGAGGCGGGTGACTCTGCGCCGAAAGGTCGCCGCAGCCGCAAGTCAGAAGGTGGCGACGCAGCCGCACCGCGCAAGCGCAAGGCTGCCACCGGTACCTCGACCCCCTTGAACGGTGCTGGTGGTGAAGACGACGTCGATTCGTCGCGGGCGAGCACGCCTGCCGCTGGACCGGCGCCGAAAAAGGCCAGGAAGTAAGCGTCATGCGCGCTTACAGACTTGGGATCGAAGGTTATCGCCTTGCTTGGTTGTGTCTCCTGGTGTGTCTTTTTGTCCTACCCTTGTCACTGCTTGTAGATTCTCCTGCTTTCCTTCCAATGGAACGTGTTCGATGTCCCCCACCTTACTTGAGTAGCGCGAGAGAGATATAATAGTGGTATATCTGATTGAGTGGTGCTACAACCTCGGAATAGTCTATGCGAGTGAGCGATAACTAGGTCTGCGCTGGTCTGGGTTCTACCGCCGTCTTCTCCTCTGACTGCTCCTCCGCATCAGTCTCTTCGGGGCTTTTCCGCCAAGAACGCCAATGGAGCGGCCCGCCGACCCAGATGACGATGGCAGGAAGGATGACCACAGTCAACCCGGCTGAGAGGATACAGATCGCAGTCCAGCCGCGCAAGATCCCGACGCCCGAGATGATTTGCCCGCCCACGATCGGTCCTGTGGCGATACTTGCGATCAGCAGCTGTACTGTGTGAGTAAGAATCTCCCGCGGACGTACCGATCAAGGAGCCGACGGAGAAGGCGAGGTTGAAAAGACTAAAGACATGCGCCGTCGTGATGGTCGGATTGCGCGCGGCGACGAGAGCGAGGTCGACGGTTGTTGGTGTGATGAACGCCGAGACGCCGACGCCTGTTGGGCAACAGTTCAGCGATTGACATCCCTCCGAAAGAGTGAACTTAGGTTGACGCACCGATCACGGCGAGGAAGAAGATGAAGAGCGCGAGGGGTCCCTTGATAATCAAGAGTGGGTACATCGGGATACACAAAAAGGTGCCGAAAGCCATGATCCACTTGGTTCCCCAGCGGTCGACGAGCTGCAGACGCAAAAGATCACGTCAGTAGGATTTCGCAATCGGGGGTGGGCAAGTGCACAAGCTACGTACCCAACCGGCTAGGGGCGACGCAAAGAATGTCGGAACCACGAATCCGAGGAAGACCAGTCCAGCCCCGAACGACGTCAATCCGTATTCTTCCTCCAGGTACAGAGTCATGCCCGTGTCTTGGAGCGCCCCAACGATGAAACCGTTCAAGAACGTAAGTGCCATGGTCGTCATCGCCCGCGGGCTCTGGAGCATATGCCAGAGTCCGATCCAGTGAGACGGGATCTTGGCCTTGAGGTCCGCCGCGTGAGACTCGGCTGACGGATCGATCGCCGACTTGTTGAGCTGAGTCGCATGGGAGTCGTCGGAGGGATCGGACGCCGACTTGTCGACCTCGGTCTGCGAGGAAGCAGCCGCGACGGGCTCTCTCGGGTTTGTTGCAGCATCCGGAGCTATCACCGTTTTCTGAGAATCGATCGTCTTGGTCGGGTCGATAGTCTTGTGCGGATCCACGTAACCCGGCGCCTCAAAATTGGGGATATAGTGACCGGCGCGGATATACTTGATAGCGTTATGCTTCTCGATGATGAATAGACGGAGGATCAGGTCGACTCCGACGAGGATGAGGGAGAAGACGAAAGGGGCGCGGTAGCCCATTCGTGCATAGAGTACGCCGCCTGCGAATGGGTGGCAAGCATGAGTCTCTGGGCAATTCTGATCCGATTGGAAGTGCCAAACTCACCAACTGGCGGTCCGATCGCCTGACCACACGAGAAACCGATCATGACGGCGCCGAGCACGGTCCCGACGCGTTCTTCCGACACAGAGTCGGTGATCAAGGCGCTGCACAATCATTCGTCAGGCAACGTTCGTCACTGTGTGACAAACTCGCGGTACTCACAGACCGATCGTCCAAAGTACGGTGCCGGAAAAGCCTTGGAGGATTCGGGCAACCACCATTAAAGCTGCGAGGGAGGCGTGACGGTTAATACAAGCTTCTCCGGCCGCGTGTAAGAACGACCCGGGACGTACCATACGACTCGGCCTCCATGAAGAGTACCACTGCGCCTGCCATGAAGAGGAGACCGAGGAAGAGCGGGATCTGTCGATTCTTGTACTTCGCACCGACGACAGCGACGACGGGACTCGAGACGATCAAGCCGCCGGCGTACGCCGAGACAAGCCAGCCCGTCTTGCCTCCGATGTCGCCATATCCAAGGGCCTGGAGGCGGAAGGGAATGACCGGTACGGCAAGCGAATAGGACGAAAGATCCACGAGAACTGCGGAAGGATCGACGATTGTCAGCCGGGTGTGGCGGAAAACAGCGACCGTGCACAAAAAGGGAGAAATGCGCACCGCCAAAGCCGACGGCGAGTCCAATGAACCAGGTCGAGCTCCGGATCCGCAACAATACAGGCGCTCGGCGGTACTTGCTCTTGGGTCCGTCATCCCTAACGTCCTCCGCTGTCCTTGAAGCGCCAAGCAGAGCACGGACGCGTTCGAGCATCCCTCTTAGCGCTAGTCTATATAAGCGTCGAGCTGCGAATGCCCTGGCGTTGCTTGAAGAGGGACGAGTGTCGGCTCAGCCTGAGCCTGACGTCGAGGTGTCTGTCGATCGAGACGTGCTCAGGAGGGGGCGGCGGTCGGTCTAGCACGGTAGAGTAAAAGCTATGCTAAGTAGAGCGCTGCACCACGATGACTGTCCATGCGAATGTGAAGAGGAGGAGGGCGAAAGAGAGCCGCTCAGGCCGCCTCCATGCGGCAGCTTGCTCGACTCGCACCAGGAGCCGACGGCGGCTCAAAGTCCCCGACTCTTCCCCGAAGCTCGCTTCCCTGCGGCCATGCATCGGGTCGGAGGGCGACGCGGGTGAAGCTCTTCAAGGTGATGAACGCAAGTCTCCGTCCCGCAAACCTATAAATACAGCTCAGACCGGGAATATCGACAGCGGAGCCTGTCTCTCCGAAATGGCACGAAAAAGGACCGGCGGAATCGCGCCGGCGCAAGAAATGGTTGTCCGTCCGGTGCGGCGGAGGCTCAAATAGCCTTGCCATCGCAGTATCCATACGCAGCGAGAGATCAAGATCCTGAACGAGATCGACGGACCGGAGTTGTGACTAGCGGAAATGGGTACACATGTTCAAAGGAATTTGCGCGACCCAAAGCGACCCGCTCTTACCTTGACCCAGATGCGATGCTGGTCGCCTACTCTCGAGCCATGCCAAGAACACTTTTGTTACAATGTATCCTAGCGAGCGCACATAAGGATTAGCACACAAGCGGAGTCAGTTTACCGCAGCTGCGAAACGATGTTTCCAGCCGTGCGGCGCGGTGGCGAAAAAGCCTGATGCAGACGGCGAGCGAGTGTAGCTCATATCCTGCCGCCCAGCGCGCACGTCAAGTGGCAGCACGCGTAGAAACCGAAACGAGTGGCGCAATGCGATCGCTCGACAGCAAAAGCTGCTTTTGTGTCGATGAAGATCGACACCTTTCGGAAACGCGATTTCGGATCTCGCGAAAGCGTCGGCGCGCGCCAGCTGTTGCTTGGTGTTATTTCGTCATCTCAATTCCTTTCTATCTACGTACGAACGAATGCGGGAGATATTTTCGTTGGCGGGTCCCGAGGTGGAAGACGAGACTCAGATGCTGCCCTTTGCCCACCGCTGCGTCTTGACACCGAGTTCGACGGCGGCCGCGCCCCAATCCTCTCCGTGGTTGTGCCCCTTGGTTTCCCGTCCGACACCCGCCCGCTGGAGCGCCTGCTCGTCCGTGTTGCAGTTCAACACGCCGTAAATGACGGGCACGCCCGTCTCGAGTTGGATCCGCATCAAGCCGTGCGTGACGGCGTCCGAGATGTACTCGAAATGTTGGGTCGAGCCTTTGATCAGGACTCCGATGGCGATGACGGCGGCGAAGGGGCCCTTGAGAGGAGCGGTGGGGGCGGAAGCGGTCGTGGGAGACGTGGCGGCCGAGGGGTCGGCGAGAAGGGTCGACGCGCCCATGAGGTCGGTCGCGTTCGCCGATGCCTGGATCTGGGAAGCGGCGATCATCCTGTGCGCGGCGCACAAATACTTCAAGTCAGCCGACGATGACCTTGGCTGACTCGGTTGACAATTGCCGCATGAAAGGGAGTCGCGCACCTGGAGCAAGCGATCGGGAGCTCGTAGCTGCCCGGGATGGATTCAATGACAATGTTTTCCCGCTTGGCGCCGTATTTCATCATGGTCGAGACGGCACCTTGGACGAGTGGGGAGATGACCTGTTCATTCCACCTGCGAGCGAGGCGGCGATCCAGAGGAGCATGAGCATTTGCGATCCGAGAGTCGGTCTGCTATACAGGCTCTGCAGCTCGTAGAGCGGTTGCAGACCGCTGCGGATGATGATTACTCACCGGGCGTGGACGATGAGGAAGCGGAGGCCGGAACCGTCAAACTGCTCGGGCGGAGCGCCGAGGCCTTTCACAGTCGGGTCGTGGGACATTTTGGCGAATCTACTTGGCTGGTTTGAAGGTCGGCAATCGGGGTGAGATGAAGGACCGTCGGCGACGACGAATTCCGGCTTCCGAGCCGAGGCTGCCCCTCGGGCCAACACCACACCCGCTTCAACCTGACCACGCTGCTCTGATTGTTCGCAAGCTCTTACGAACTTCGAGAACGTCGCCCTCGACCCGACTACCGAAAGCGCCTCCAGCCTGCGCCCGTCTCGTCATTGCCGAACATCTCTTCGCGGTTCCTTGCCGGCGTTCACCTGGGAGGTGGCTATGATGTGGACCGAGCCAACTCTCAGCCTGCTTTTTGGTACCAATGTACTGCTTTGCTCCGCTCGTGGTGTGCTCCGACGTGCAGCGCTCCTTCCGTCGCTGTTCAATACGACAGGCTTTGTCAACAGGCTTTGAAGGGCCCTTTTCCACGGCGCCGGGATCATCAATGACGGCCAGCCTGCGTCGAGTCGGCTGCAGGACGAATGCGCCAAGCTACTTCGCGAATCTAGAGGTCGAGGCGGACAGCGATGTCTTCCCGGACTCGACACGCCGCGTTCGCTCACACCCCAAACGCTCGCACAAGTCGCGGAATCGCGACATTGCTGATAAGCTAGCGACGTTGCAAAGAGGTTCGTCCTCTTTGGCGTCTAGCTCTCAATCCCTCGTGAATGGACTTGCGGCCGCCTCGAGCCCCGAAAACTGCAGATTGCCTGTCCATCTCTCTTCTTTCACCAGCTCCGCGCTGATCAATTTCTCTTCTCGCGTTACAGTCTATCCTGTATGATCTGCACCAAAGGCAATCAGTTCGGGCCTGCAAGAACATCAGGCAAGAAGGGAGGAGCGTGGAGCAGAGGCGTCGGCAGCACCTCACCCGAACCGACGGATTGCAGTAATCCTCCTTTCCTTCGGCGGTATGTTCAGCGCTCTTTGAGGACTAGCATCTCTTTTATAAAGACGCCGTCTCCTCACGACTCGCATGACCAGCGGCTGCACCATCGGAGCGGGTTGTGAGCTTCGTTCCAAGTTGTCGCAAGCTCGAATCCCTTCCTCTGGTGCGCTCGCGCATCAGCGTGTGGTCATCAGGACAACCGTATTTTCATGTCGCAGACCTGTACCAAGCTCCCCAAGCGTTCCCAACCTTCCAAGCGTGCCGTTCCTCCCAGACGTTCTAAAACCTGCCGAGCGTCAAACGCGAGCTCGACCTCCAGATGATCGCCGCGGCTACATCAATAGTACCACGATTCGGATTCGGATTCCGATTCCAAGTTTGAGTCATCTTCGTCTTCGTCTTCTTCCTCGTCAGAGTTACGGTCATCGGCGTAACGCCGACCTTCATTGATGCCGCGATAGGCGCCGGTCCCCCGACTGCGGATCATCAAGTCCAGCTCGTCAAGGTCGCGCTGCATGCGATTGAGGGCTTTCTCGACACGGAGGGCGCTCGCAATGGTCCCGTTGACTTTGATCTTGCGGCGTTTGCACAAAGATACGAGCTGTCGAAAAGTCCCCACGCGGAAATTTTTGTTCCATTCGGGGCGGTCCCAAATGTGCATGTAGTTGCGGATCAGCGCGATCTGGCGTTCCCACGACCTCGGGAGCTTGTCGTAGTGGGCTTTGTAGCCAACTCGGCACGTCAGGTTGTCGAAGTGCAGTTCCTCAAGATCCGCGAGTTTGCCGCGCTGCAAGGCTTCGTAGAAGGGTTGAAGGGAGAATTCGCTGTTAGGGCCGAGCTCGAAGCGGCGGAGCGGCAGGTCGCAGATACGTTCAATGTCAGTCGGCGCGAGGTGGTGCCACTCTCCGACGAGCTTGAGACGGTGAAGGTTCGTCAGCTGCGCTAGTTTGTCCGGGAGCGTCCACTCTTTCTTGGGGACGCCGACGAGGACAAGCTCGTGCAGCGAGGCGGGGTTCTGCAGTGCGTCCAGGGCGCCCGCAGAATCGGGGACGGGGCTCGTGCTGCTGAGTTGGAGGCGGCGAAGGTTGGGGAAAGAAGCGATCAACTGCAAAACGCTTGAAAGGCCATCTTGCGGCAAATCGATGTCGAGATCGGTGATGTCAGCCCACGAGGGCAGCTCTTTCTTGCTCTTGATCCGACCGGTCGGTGTCTCGGCGCTGCGCAAGTCGAGCGCGAGTTGGTTCAAGCTCTTGAGGTCGTTGAGGAGCGACCAGTTCGACGGATGGTACGGGTCTTTGCGGCCTCCGGTCGTGCACGTCAGGTCGAGCTTACGCAGGTGCCTCGGCAGGAGACTGTTCTTAGTGCCGTGCAGGATGAGCTCGAAGACTTGACTCGCGAGGTCGGCGAGCGCGAGCTTTTTCAGGTTCGGCGTGCGGCCGAGCAACCCCGTCAACGTCGCCACGTCGAGCTCTTCCGGTTTGAGCTGGACGACAAGCTCTTTGTAAAGCTGTCCGAGATGCGTCTGCCTCTCGGTGAGCTCGAAGAAGCGAGCGAGACGTGCGCGCGAGTCGATGCGGATGGAGCGCCACGCGAACCGGTCGTAGAACGGGCACAGGGCGCGGTAGATCGGTCCGGACGGCCGCTGCTTGGCCCAGGCGTCGTCAAAGATCATGTCGAGTAGCTCTGTCGGCAGCTTCGAGAGGCGGTCGGGCGGTGCGGGCATGGCGGGAGCCTGATGACAGACGCGGTATCTAGTCAGGACCGGACAAGGAGTTTGGGGCGCTCGGAAGCAGTGAAAGGGGGCGTACCGGGTCGCTCATGATCTCTTGTGGACCGCTGGTTCCAGCCTCCGCGGACATCAAACGGAAAGAAGGGAGCCGAGAGTAGTAAACGAAGGGAGAAACGCAAAAAGGGGGCAAGCAGCCCTCCCCCATATCGCGCCTTGGGACGATCTACAGCCTCTAGCCTCTCCTTCAGTAAGTAGTAGAGTTACAATGTTTTTATTGCGCGTTGCGAAAAAACGATCAATGCCATCGTGCGAGGGGAAATCCTCCCATTCCCCCTCGCCGCGAGTCACGTCAGTCTAGTGGTGGCCCTCGCGCCGCCTCGGTGCAGCCCGGAGAACTGTCGAACAGGAAGGTGGGTCAGCATCGGTACAAGGCTTGAAGGTCTTGGGAAGACTATAAGAGACTCACTGTCGTCTACTCGCAGGATCATCTCGGCCGCCTCGCTCGCCGACAGGATCACTTGCCGCTTGAGCTTGTACGACTCTGTCACGCCGCACTCGTGCATCGAGCCGACCACGCCCTTCTCCATATCTGTGCGCACAAGCATTCATCAAGTTAGCCAATCGTCGAACCCTCGTGGGAAGAGTATAATCGCAACGTTGGCGACACTGTGAGGACGACCCGACGCACCCAGACCGGCATCTTTTCGGCCCTCGTAATGTGCCGCCCGGAGCTTGGCCACCAGATCCGACGAGTCGTAACCAGCGTTGTCCGCCAAGATTGTCGGGATCTGCGCGCGCGCAAAGTCGTCGTCGCCCAAAGTTCAGCCCAACCGGAAGAAGAAAGAACCCAAAAGTCAGACGGCAACCACAACCGACGACGACTCACCTGCCGCAAAGCCCTCGCAAACGCCTCGACCGCCAACGCCTTCTTCCCCTCGGTCGTCTTGGCCTCCTCATCGACCGCGACCGCCATCGCCATCTCTGCACACCCGCCACCGAGGACGACCCTCGTCTCTTTGACCGTCTGCGAGAGGACCGACAGCGCGTCGTGCAGGGACCGGTCGGCTTCTTCGATCATTTGCCCGGTCGCGCCGCGGAGGACGACGGTGCAGGCTTCGCCGGCGGCGACTCCCGAGAATTTGATCAGCTGCGCCCAGTCATCATCGACGAGTCAGTTTCTTCTCATGCAAAAATAAACACGTATAGGATAAGTGGGGCTCACCTTGTCCTCGCCAATCATAATCTCCTCGATGACGTCGCACTGTCCCAGCTTGACCGCCTGCGGGTCATCGAACGTGCTCGCAATCTCACCGCCAGTGACGAGCGCCAACCGCTCGACGCCTTCAAAGTCGGCATGCTCGATCGACATGATGCCCGCCTCGGCCAGCAACGACTCGGGGTAGTTGTAGATCAACTGCCGGTTGACGAAGCACGTGACGCCGTGGGCCTTGATCTTGGCGACTTTGGCCTTCATCTTTTCGCGCTCGGCGCGCTCGAGTTCGGCGAGCTTGCCGGTCGAGTCGACCTTGACGCGCGCGCCAAAGATCTTGATCTTGTCCGTGTCCATCGCTGGCGAGACGCGCGCGTATCAACTCCCGGGTCAGTTTCTTGCTCAAATACAGCCTCCGAAGAGCTGCGAAGAAAAAACACCGCCCGACTCACGAGTGTTGGCGATCATGATCTTGGCGTTCTCCATGCGGTGCGGGCAGTTGACGCCAATCTTCTTGTCGAGGATAAAGCCCTCGTCGAGGTACGAGTCGGTGAGTTTGCCTCCCTGCTTCTTGATGATCTGGATGTGGTCGAGGTCGGTCGAGCCCTTGAGGCGCAAGACGGCGCTGACGGCGAGTTCGGCAAAGTAGTCCTTGTCGGCGGCGAGGACCTTGGACGAGAGGGTCGTGCGCGCGATCGCGAGCAGGTCCTCGCGGAACTGGGCCGGGTTCTTGCTGCAAGTCGGTCGGGTTCCGCCATTTGAAAGCGTCAGCTGGGGGAATATGGGGGTGTGTGAGAGTGGGAAGAGGCGAAATCCTGCGCACCCGTGGTCTTCGGCGGCGTTTTCGAGTGCGGCGAGCGCAGCCTTGCTAGCGATGCGGAAGCCTTCGATGACGCTGTCGGGCATCGGGGTCGGGGAGCAACGTAGGGTCAGCTATGCTACACGCATGCTGTGATCCAGCAGGAACATGGAGGAGGAACATGGAGCGCACGTCTGCGGGTGGACGCGCTGAATGGTGACAAGCTTCTCTGCCTCGCGCAGGATCTCGGACGAGAGGACGGTGACCGAGGTCGTGCCTGTGTGATCAGTGTCAGTCCCTGTGGACAGCTCTGGCTTTGCTCGCTCGCGCGGGGAAACCACGCACCGTCGCCGACTTCGTCGTCCTGGACTTTCGAGATGTTGACCAAGATTTTCGCGGCGGGGTTGTCGAGCGCGATGGATTTGAGGATGGTGGCGCCGTCGTTGGTGACGGTAATCTCTCCCGTCGACGTCGAGTGGAGGATCTTGTTCATGCCCTTGGGTCCGAGGGTCGACTTGACGAGGTCTCCGAGAGCGAGGGCGCCGACGAACGACGAGAGACGGGCCTGGCGGGAGGGCGTCGAGGGTTAGCTGGTGCGAATGATCTCTATAGAGGAGACTACTTGCATTCTCTGCGCGTTCTTGAGTTGCCTGAGTTTGAGTGGTTGCCAGGTGCAGATGAAGTGAACAAAGTCAGCGTCGCTCTCCTGTGATGGACGGGTGGGATGGACTCGCCTCTGGGTTGAGGATATTCGCTGCCATTCTATTGTCCTTGGCTCTGCTCAGACTCTAGACGTGCAGAGTCGAGGTGGAGCTCAACCCGCGTTTCTCCCCATGTTCGACTTTGGCTTTTCACTGCTCAAGGCAAGGACTCCTGTAGAGTCTCGAATTGCCGATCAATAGAACAGCATGGCCACAAACGACTCGCGCTGGCTGCCCCTCGAGTCGTGCGTCCCCTCGCCTGCTTCACCTGCAGCAACTCGCTGACTTCTCCCTCACGAAACCTGCTCAACCTGGCTATTGAATGCTATACTTGCTACTGCTGCGCGCGCCACACAGCAACCCAGACTCGTTCAACCGCTGGTCCGCATCTCTCGGACTCGACACCTCGCCCCCGAACGGCTACCGCTTTGCCGACATCTGGGGGCTCGACCCCGACCTCCTCCAGTTTGTCAAGCAACCCGTCAAGGCCGTGTTGATGCTCTTCCCCGTCACCGCCGAATACGAAGCCATGCGCAAGGAGCAGGACCAGCAGGTCCTCGAACATGGAGTCGAGGGCGTCGAGGACGTCATCTACTTCAAGCAGACCAGTCGAGTCGCCTTACCCACCTTCGACTGTGGTCCTTCGGAACTCCGGGTCTGACTGATCCGGAATGCGCACACTCTCGCAGTCGCCAACGCGTGCGGAACCTTTGCCTTGCTGCACGCCCTCGCCAATACCGACGTCCCGCTCAGTGAGGCACAACAACCATCCTCCTCGTTGCCTCATACTTGGGGTCCTCTTCCAAAGCGGACGCTGATTCTTTTGACCCGCCCGCGGCTCACAGAGGAAGGTCCCTTGACTGAGCTCTTCTCTCAATGTCACGACAAGGTGCGCGGGTGTTCCCCCTCGACCGGAGGCCACCGCGGCAATTCGAGCCTTCCGAGACTCGCCAAAACTGACCCCTTTTCCATCGGCAATATCCCCGGAACAATCTCAAAAGACTCCGCTCGAACGCGCTCAACTCTTGACGACCGCCAACGAGCTCGAACGGGTCCATGAAGAGACGGCCCAGGGGGGTCAAACTGCCGTGAGTCTTTCTAGTTTGAGTTCCGTCTTCCATACGCGCGTCGGCGCTCGCCCGCGCATGGGATCAAGGAGAGAGCGGAGGCAGAGGAGTTTGAAACGCACGCGTCTTCGCTCCCCCGTGGCGCGACGTTGCTTCGCGGGCGTGGAACCTGAAAAAAGCACCTCCCCTCCCGCCGCTGACAAGCTTCGTTTTTTTTGGTTGACTGACTGAACCCCCCGTGGTGCCCAATTGTTCTCGTACAGGCTCCCGCCCTCGAAGCCGACACCGATCTGCACTTTGTCACCTTTGTCAACCACGACGGGTACCTGATCGAGCTCGACGGGAGGCGCAACAGTCCCATCAACCATGGCAAGATTGAGAAGGACTTGCTCGAGGTGCGTTGCTCGGGCCAACGGCCGAGGGAGAGAGAGAGAGAGAGAGAGAGAGAAAGACAAGGAGATCCCAGTCCTGTGTTGACACGCGGCCCCTCCGGAACTAACTTGCTGCAGGACACGGTCAAGGTCGTCAAGCGGATCATGGACCTGACGCAGAGTATCCAATTCAACCTCGTCGCCCTCAGTCCCGCCACCGAGGAAGACGAGTAGCAGTAGCATCAGTACATCTGCCGATCGCGACTCGACTCGAGCCGTTCCCCGGTCTCCCTCCCCCTCTCCCCTTACACCCTGCGCTGCGGGCTCGGGGTCCACCACCGCCGCATGCATGTAGATTAGAATACTCTCTCGACCACTCCCCGCCCGGCCCCGGCCCTGAGACTGCTGCCCTTCCCTTACCTGCCCTCGATGGCTGCTACGGGCGGGCGGGCGAGTCCGCCTGTAACGCTGATCCCAAACAACTCCTGCCTTCCGAGCTCTTTCTCCTTTTCAGGCCTGACTCTCACTTGCTAGAGTGCAGGAAACGTAATGAAGCCATTGCAATGCATCGGCCTGGGGGGACGGGAGGGAAAAGCGTAGTGTAGCAACAGAGGGGATATCACGGGGTCGGAATAAGAAGGGCGGCCGGGGGCGGGGGTGGCGGCCAGAGTTATCGCTTTCGTTGAGTCTTGAATTTCTGCGATGCGGACAAGACAGACAGCGGTCAGGACACACGGCCAAGCGGGGAGAGCGAAGCACACCACTCGACGGAGAAGGGGGGAAGAGGAGGAGAACAAAGGACAACGCAAAACTCACCCAGACCCTGGCGCCAGTCGCGACTCCCTCGTCGGCCATCGGCAACTTGCCCTCGTTCTCCTCCTCTGCACTCTTCTTGGCCCCTTTCACTCCCTGCATCCACCACTCGTCCTCCTTGGCCACTTTATCCCCCTTCTGCTTCACCACCACCTCCTTCTTCGTACCTTTACCCATCAAATGCCGTTGGAGTTCGAGTTCCCTCGAAGCTCGGAGCAATTGAGCGAGGCGGGCTTCGCGCGCGACGAGGTGTTGTTCGAGTTTGGAACGGTGAGAGGCGGCCGAGTGGGCGACTTCGGTCGCGAAGAGGGACAATTCGGCGGTGGTGGCGGCATCGGCGGCGGCGGCTGCTGCTTTGCCCTTGCCTTTACTCTTCCTGGTTCCGGCGCTAGTCCCGGAAGTACCGGCATCGAGCGCGAGAGGGAGCGCCGTCGGCGTCGAGCGCTTTTGCAGCAGCGAAGACACGTCGGCTTGTCGGACTGGACGCGGGCAAGCCAAAACATTTCCGTGTGAAGATCAGCGACCGGGGCGATCAGATTCTCAAACACTTATCACTCTGATGATGAAACTCACCGGCTTCGATGCTGTCGGTAAAGACGACGTGGTTCCGTTTCGAGCCCGACCCCGAAGCGACTGGACCCTCGTCATCGTCGTCGTACATGTCCCAATCGTCCATGTACGAGTCCTCGTCGTATACGGGAGTTGCAGTAGCGCCAGAAACTGGTGAAGGCAGGGCATCGTCGACCAACATAGCGAGTTGCTCTTTCAGTTTCCGGACCCGCTGCGGAGAGAAAAGGGGGTCTTGTCAGCCGGGGAAGACGCCAATGAGAATGGAGGGGGACTGACGCCTTGTTCCATGGTGGCTTGCATGCGGATATAGGTGGCGTCTTGAGTCTTGAGCGCCTTGACGAGGTCGGTCGGCAACGGTTCGTTCCCTCTCGACTGGACATGGATCCCTTTCTGTTTCCGGTGAGGGTAGAGAGGTTAGCTGGTGACAGCCTCATGGCCCACAAGAGAGAGACTGGCTTGCCTTTGTCTTGGACTTGATCATGCCAAAGTAGAACTCGTCCTTGTTTTTGAAGGCGGCCTTTTCGCGCAGTTTCTGGATCCGGTCCTCCTTGGAGTGGAAGTCCCTCGCTCGCTTGACATAGTCCTGGTGCTTCTCGAGGTGACCGAGTCGTTTCCGATGCGCGGGCTGGGCTCGTTCCCTGGAGGCATGGGGACTCGAGGTCAGCTACACACGAGAGAGAGAGAGAGTCGCGGACTAGAGACTGACCTGTGCTGCCTCTTTTGCTCGTTGAGTTTGAGTTTGGTGACCATCCTGACTATGGCTAGAGCCTCTGGCTCTGGCTGTATGAGCGACTGTGGACAGAGCTGCGAGATGAGCTTGTGGCGGAGTCTGCTTCCGCGTCAATTTGTAATGGTGATTACCGCCAATTAGCAATAGCTTGTAATGGGTGCCTCCACTCCATTCTGTCAACCCGCTCTTGCAGCCCACTCACTCACAGCAACGACACCCGGACAGAGAGCCATGGTGAGTTGGACATGCTTGGATCGAGACCCTCCTGTCGCTGTGTCCTCGACTCGCGCCGCGAGACCCGCTTACTCGTGTCCGCTCCCCACTTGCGCAACTCGGGGCTGACCGACTCACTGTGCGCCGCAGCTCGTACGCGTACGCAGCCCAGAGGGCAACTTTAGGTTCCAACTCGAACCCGAAGACGACTTCACCGTCCTCGTACAAAAGGTTCGCGTCTTCTCTCTCGCTCACTCGCTTCCTCAGGCTGGCGTCGTCATCGGATTCGAGTCGGGTCCAGCCAGAGACCGCACCGTGCGAGCTCGGGAGGGCTGTTGGGAAAGCTGACGCACAGTGCTGCTGCTCACAGATACTCGAGACGTCAGACAAGATCGATCCGGACACGCTCGCCTTGTCGAACCAGCCTCGGGGCGGAGAGAACCTCGTCACGGGCATCACCGGAGACCTCAAGACCCTCGGGATCAGGTCCGTTGCCCACTTGCTGCGTGTGCTGTCTGCTGGTGCAATGTCCCGCTCATTCTGCCGATCGGAGAACGCGCAGCCACGGCGACCTCTTGTTCGCGTCGTACAAGCAACGCCAGGCTCCTTCCGCTCTCTCGTCCCATCCCACGTCCGGCACTGCCACTCCCTCCTCAGCACCCGTCGTCCACGCCGCGACCCTCTCCGGCAAGGTCATCCCCATCACCGACGAGCCTGCCCAACCGACCGCTTCCACCTCGAATTCAGCCGCCGCTCAACCCTCCTCCTCCTCGACTTCGCTCGCGAATGGCTCCAACGACAAGAAATCGGCGGGCAAGAAACCCTGGGAAGGAGTGCAAGAAGACCCGGTCGATCTGTATTGGGAAGCCAGGGACGGCAAGATTCCCAGGCCAAAGGGGCAACACGGGTGCCGCTGCGGACCCAAGAGCATGTGCGACTATTGCATGCCTCTCGAGGTGAGCCTCTTGATAAGCCGCTCCCTGCTATGTTCCTCGTCCAAGACGCTGACCCAAACCCCGGGTTCTCGCCAAGCCTTTCGACGCCGAGTACCACGCCTCGCACAACATCAAGCACCTGTCGTACCACGCCTACTTGAAAAAGCTACACGCCGCCGTCCCGACGTCGGCTCAGATGTCGACCTACATCCCGCCGCTCTCGGAAGACTCGTACCGCGTCGCCGTCCCGTGCTCGTCCGGGTCCCATCCGCCCTGGCCCGCCGGCATCTGCACCAAGTGCCAACCGTCGGCCGTGACCCTGACGCGGCAGTCGTACCGGATGGTCGACCACGTCGAGTTTGCCAACCCCGACCTGATCAACAACCTGCTCGGGTTCTGGCGCAAGACGGCGACGCAACGGTTCGGGTACCTGCTCGGCTCGTACGCGCCGTACGAAAAAGTCCCGATGGGAGTCAAGGCGGTCGTCGAAGCGATCCACGAACCGCCGCAGGAGCCGCACAAGGACGGCATCACGGTCGGGTTCCCGTGGGACGAAGAGGCCAAAGTCGAAGCGCTCGCGGCCGCGTGCGGGTTGCAGATCGTCGGCGTCATCTTTACCGATCTGGAGCAAGACGCGAGTTCGGACGAGGCGAAACGGGCGGGTAAAGTCGTCGCGAAGCGGCACGCCAACTCGTTCTTCCTCTCGTCGCTCGAGGTCCTCTTCTCGGCGACGTTGCAGCGCCGCCACCGGACCCCGTCCCGCTTCAGCATGACGGGCCACTTCTCTTCCCGGTTCGTCACGTGCGTCCTCTCGGGCGACGTCGAGGGTCAGATCGCCGTCGAGGCGTACCAGGTCAGCGATCAGGTTATGGCCATGGTCGACGCCGACATGGTCGAGGCGTCGGTCGACCCGGGCGTCGTCCGCGTCAAGGAAGAAGGCCCGACGAGGTACATCCCCGACGTGTTTTACCGGTACAAGAACAAGTACGGACTCGAGGTCAAGGAGAGCGCGAAACCGTGCTTCCCCGTCGAGTATCTCCTCGTCAATGTGCGCAAAAATCCCCCCCCCCCCCCCCCCCCCCTTTCACTTGTTGTCCATGTCCTCCCAGTTATACATATACTGTACAGGGGGCTGACTACATAAGGGCCTGTACTGCGCACAGGTCACGCACGGTTTCCCCGTCTCGCCAAACCCGCTCTTCACGACCCCGTCCCCGTTCGCGCACGAGAACCGCGCCGGCCTCGAGGACCAATCCCTGTCCGCCGTCGCGTCGTCCTTCACGTCGATCGCGAAAGACATCCCTTCCGAGCTGTTGTCCGGCAACGTCGGCGTCCACGGCGAGGCGGCCGACAAGGAGAAGGAGGTCGATGTCCTCATGTCGGACGAAGGGGTGCAAAAGATTGCGAGGTGGTTGTCGGACTGGCACTTGTTGCGGTTCCTGACTGATTGTGGCATGTTTGAAGAGGTGCGTGTGCTGTCCTTCCACCTGTCTCAAGAGCTCTTGTTATTCGACTGCGATGGGCTGACCGTCTTTCTTTGATTCGCCCTTTTTGCTCTCTCTCTGCCTTCCTTCAGGCCGACTTGCGCCTCATGTGCCAGATTGCGACCACAAAACCGAGCGATCGGTCCATCACGACTCAGCGTGCCCTCGGCGCCGCACTCGCTCAACTCTTTGCCTCTCCAAACTGGCAGACCTTCATGGTCGTTGCGCAAGAACAAGGTCCGTTCTGTTCGAATGGTACTATCAGTTCCGGAGATTTCTCGCCAGTACTGACTGACCAACACGACTCGGTTGCGTGGGCTACACAGCTCCTCCCCCGCCCGCAAGGACCTACCCCGGCGGCGCCGACGCGTCCGATTCTGCTGCTGCCGCTGCCGGCGCGCCAGCAGCCGCTCCGCAAATGATCGACGGGTTCGAGATCCCGCCCGACATTGATGTTCCGCCCAACGCTGCCGCCGCCGCTGGAGGAGACGCAGCTGCGGGCGCTGATGGTGTCGGTGCTCAGAGTGGAGGAGGAGGAGGAGGGGACAAGATCTGCCCGACTTGCACGTTCGCGAACCCACCGGACGCCGGTCCGGATTGCGAGATGTGCGGTCTGCCGCTGTCAGGCTAGAAAGTCGCTGCGCCCGAGCTTGTGTGGCGCGCAACCCTTCTTCGCTTTTCTGGACGAGCTTACTGTAGCAAAAACTCCTCGTCCTTGTCCTCCTCGCACATGCATACACTTTGTTCACAGCTTGATTTGTACACGCGCTCGACAAGTCGTCTATCTCTACTCAGAACGAATGCTCGGTCGAATCTTTGCCGCCTGCCGCCGTTGCGGAAGAGCCAGCCGACACAGCTGGTGGTTTGATAAGGGAACGGTCAGTCAGCACGGGCGAAAGGGCAAACGCCGCGAGATACCAATTCGTTTCAAGGAGAGACGTACCATTGAGCACGCGGTCGCTGTAGCTCGCGCCGGACCACTTCTGGTGAGTAAAGACGTCGCAGCCGATCGCCTTCTCCTTCTTTTGGATCAAGTCGACGTAGGCGAGCATGCCGTCCGTCTTGAACCGCTTGGCGAGTTCCGCTGCCGGATGGAAGAGAGATAGAGAGAGTCAAGGTGAGCGGGTGGGTGCGTTTCGCGCAAGCCAAGAAAAGAGCGAGGCAGAGCCGAAGAGACGGCACGCACCGGTTACGACAGCCGTCGAGTGCAGACCCGCGAGCGAGATGAGCTGGATCAAGAATCCGGCCTTGCCGAGGTCCCAGACGAACGACTTGAGCTGCTCGTCGGTGAAGCCGTGTGCACCCCAGTTGAACGACGGCGACAGGTTGTAGACGAGCCACCTGCAAGAACCAAAAGCGGAAGACTGTTCAGTATGCTGATGCCGCAGTACTCCCCTCGCGTCGAGCAAAAGAAAAGTTGACTCGCTTGCCCGGGTATTTCTCCCTGATGTCGGCGGCGAAAGATTGCGCCTGCTTCAGATCCGGAGCCTTGGTCTCGAGCCAGAGCAAGTCGGCATAGTCGGCAAAAGCGAGAGTTCGCTTCAACGCCGCCTGTGTGTGTAGCCCGCATGGAACGTCAGTACTGGTTGATGAAGAAAGACGGACGGAGTCGGGACGAAAGTGTTCACGCCCGCACCTGCATGCCACCCTGGTAGTGGTAGTAGCCCTCCTTGGTCCGCGGCAAGTCCCAGTCCCACTGAACATCTTCCCCGATAATCTCCTTTGCGACCAGCCGCGCTTCGCGGTTCGAGAGGTCGGCCCCGGCGACGCGTTGCTTGTACGTCTCGAACTTGGCACTCGCGTCCGACGCCGACAGGGTCCGCTTCAGGTGGTTCTCGACCGCTGCAGAGAGCGCAGAGCAGGTCAGATCACATACACGGAAGTCTCTCATAGCGTCAAAAACGAGAGCGTGCTCACCCTGGTCAAAGGTGACGAGCGTAACGCCGCTCATCCAGTCTGCCTCGATCTGGTCAATCTCCGCGCCGCTCTTGCCCTCGAGTCCGGCATGCATAATCTCATCCGCGAGAGCGCGTTTCGGTCCATCGTAGGTCTCGACACCGAGAATGAACTCGTGATCGCGAGCGTCGGCCGTGCTCGAGAGGAGCTTGCCGCTCTCGGCGTCCGTGCGAGCGATCGCGAGCGTCTCGAGACCCATGATGTCCCACTGCATGCGAGCAGCGACGAGCCGGGAGACGTGTTCCGAGATCGGGACGAGGACCTTGCCGGCTTGGTGTCCGCACTTTTTGCCGCCGTGCATCTGGTCCTCAAAGTGAACCGCAGAAACACCAGCTTCACCGAAAGCCTTGGCAAGCTTCATGACGGAGGAAAGACCGCCGTGGCTGTGCAAAGGGCAGATTTCTCTGTCAGCACAGACGCAGTTCGGCGGGTTCTACGAAACGCGGAAGAAGACGCACCCTGTGTCGCCGTCGGCGATGATGGGCCGCAAGTAGTCGATCCACGGCTGCGAGCCCTGCTTGCCGCACCTCCGCTCGTCCCACATCTTCCTGTCGTGGAGCTCCTGCGCCTTGCGCAACCGCTGCACCTGGTTCGGAACGGTCGTGTAGGGATAATCGGCGAGGTCGGGCCCGACTTCGTTGAACCCGGTCGTCAAGACGCTACTGGACGCCCACCCGGAGACGTACAGGACGTCGAGGTAGGGTGCCTGCTGCGTCATCTGGACAGGATCGATCGCTCCCATCGTGTGCAGCGGCTTTTCCTGCTCGGCGGCCCGCTCGAGTTGCGCCCAGAGCTTCTTTGCCGAGATGTTGGCCGGATGGAGTTCCGAGATGGGCTGCGTCCCACGCTTGGTCGCGACGAGTTCTGCGCTGTACGGCCGCTTCGTCTTTGCGAACCGGGGCGACGCGAACCATTCAGTGACCGAGTCGACCTGAGCCTGAAAGTCGGCTTGTTCCTCCTCAGCCGTCGGCGGGTCGAGCCGGAACAGGGCCTGCTGCTTGGAAGACGAAGCTCGTGCGGATGCCGAGTGAAACGCAGCCATGCCCACTGCGCCCGCCCTGCGCGCGAGAGTCGCAGCGACGCGTGACGAAGTGGCGACGGCGGTGTGGGGCAGTCGAGTCGAAGCGAGGGAAGGAGCAGAGCGCACGGTGCGACTAGCGGCAGTGCGCAGCATTGTTCTCTTCGAGGCGTTCTATGGACGTTGTCTCTGCCCGAGTCAGAGCAAGAGACGGTCCAAGAGAAGCGAGTTCAAAAAGTGCGCGGCAAACAGCAAGAATTGTCCGGCATCCCGGCCGAGAAAACGCAGCTCGGCACACGCACAAGTCTAGTGTAACCTCTGAGAAATGCAGATGCAAAATGGTGTGCAGGACAATACAGCGATCCCTCGAAAGGGGCCGAGCGATTATGCGGCGGGAGCGTCCGGCAGTTTCGGACCTCGTTCCATCAGTTCCTCGAGCGCCTTGAGTGTCCGCCGGAGCGAAAGGCCCGCGCCTTCGGTCAGAATACGCTGACTCGGGACGACGCTACTCGGCGGCGGCGACGTCGGGTCGACGCCTCCATCTTTCGCCTCCGCCGCCTCGTGCTCGGCGTGCCACCGCTCGCTCTCCTCGAGCAAGCGCCGACTCTGCTCAATGATGCCCTTGAGCGCTCCGCCGCCAGTCGAACCGGGCAGGCCGGTGTAGTAGTACGCGGCAATCTCGCGAGCAAAGTTGCTCGGCGGGTACTCGCACGCGCGCTTGACAAACGCGCGCGTCAGGACGAGCGTCCGCTCGTTGTACAACTCCGAGGCCGCCGTCGCTTCGGGCGTGCCGATCTGCTTCTCAAAGCCCGGCTGTACATAGGAGACCGGCGAGTGGGGTCAGCCATCGCAGAGAAACCACTCGGACAGGGGCAAAAGACCTACCTCGGTGAAGTACGGATTCTCAACCATGATGAGGGCCTGGATCGAAACAAAGACTTGAAGTATGGAACTCCGAGCGCCGCTCCAGTTCTGGTAGAAGTGCACGCACATACATGGCTGAGTAAATCAACAGCACTCCTCCCTCGGAGAGGAAAGCGTCAAAACTCACCTCGGTCTTGTCCCCGCTCCAAGTCCCCAGCAAACTGAGGCACACTTTCCCCTCGACGTACAGGTTGGGGCTGACCCGCGCTCCGGTCGCCCACGAATGGAAGTAGACCTGCGGCGGATCAGAAGGGAACTTGGCCGGCGAGAGGTACACGTCAAACAGGAACGGGGCGTTCTGGAACGGCGTGTCGAGCGGGCCGATGATGAGACATCGGAGGAGGTCACTTCGGTTCTCGTACGCTCGGACGAGGATATTGGCTGGTGAAGTCGCCGAAACACTGATCAGTCTGGGCATGTACTGGCCCGGGAGAAGGGGGTGGGGGGGGGGGGGGGGGGGGGGAGGAAGATTCGCTCACGCGGGAGGGAAGACGCCAGGACCTGATGCTCCTTGCGTACGCGACTCATGAACGCCTTGCTCGGTGCGAGCACCCGTTCATTGTAATAGTGGTGATCCTCCGGCGCCTCTTCGAGCACTTGGAAGCGACTCCAGTCCTCGAAATCGTCCGTTTCGGTCGGCATCGAGACGGCCGTAGCAGCTCCGGTCGAGGTCGAAGCGGCGGCAGGTTGGGCAGAGTCCGCGGCGGCGGCGGCGGCGACAGGCTCGCTGAGCTTCTGCTCGTCGACAGGTTTTGCAACGACAGGGGCGGGTCCCGCAGGCGTATCCGCAAGTGTGCCCTCGTCCGTGGCGCCGACTGCCTCCTCCTCCTCTTCTTCTTCTTCGTCCGCCCAGCCCTTGACCACCTCCTCCGCCGCCAAAGGACCATGCGCCCTTCGTCGCTTGCTCTTCCTCCTGTCCCCTTCTCGGCCATCGTCCGCGAGAGCAGCAGCATCCTCCATCTCGTAGTCGGGATCTTCCGGGTCGTCGTCGTCGTCGTCGTCGTGAGAGTTGACCGCGCCGTTCACGAGGGAGGCGACACCAACTTGATCACGCGTACACTCGACAACCGAAACGGCACCCTCCTCCTCCTCGTCGTCGTCTTCTTCTTCCTCCTCCTCCTCTTCATCTTCCGTCTCCCAACTCTGGTCCGTCGCTTCCGCATCGTCCTCCTCATCATCATCCAGCATCATCCCGTCCTCATCAACGCCAGCCTCTCCTCCCAGCCCCGCATCCGGATCGAGCCCATCATCAACATGAACGAGCCTCGAGACGGGCAACGCGGCCTTGTCGCCGCCCGGGAAGCGCACCTCGGTCTCTCCCGTCAGGAGGAGGTCCCACACTTCGCCGTACCAGCGCAGGGAAGGAGGGGCGTCTTTCGGTTTCGGCGGGACAAAGTTGTCCGGCAGGGTTTGGCAATACGCCAACCCGAGGTTCGAGATCTGCGCAGCGCAGGACGGTAGGCGACGTCAACCTCTACATTTGACTTGACCCCGGTTTCCCCACTTGCCTCCTCAGGAATGCGATGCGAGAGAAAGAAAGAACTCACCTCCATCCGAAGGTCCTCCCCACCAGGCATCAACCCAGCGGCAATCTCGCTCTCGCCCAACCCAGGCACCATGGGCGGTTTCGCGCCATTCTTGTCCCCCTCGCCGAGTACGAGGATCCAATCTCCTCTCCTGACGCCATATGCATCCGGCGGCGGACCATGCGGATCAAACTCGAGGCCCGACACGGTTTCCTCCTCCTCCTTCCCGGGGAGACAAGTCTCGTCGTCGAGGTACCGCAACCGGATCGTTCGCTTCTTGGCATCCATACTCTGCACGACCCCGATCCGATTCGGCGTCACGCCCGAAAAGACGCCGACATCGCCGGGAAAGACGTCCGTCTCTTCGTCGACAGTCGGCACTTGCTCGTACTCGGTCGAGGGGGCTTCGGTCCGGGTCCCGTCTTGCCACAGGATGGTCAAAGTGGTGCGACAGTTGCGGACGGCGAGGACGCGGTACCCGTCCGGGTAAGAAGTGGCCAGTCCGGACGACGGCGGAGGGAATCGCAACGGGTCGCGGAAGACAACCTTGTCGTTGATGCTGTGCAAGTGGTCGCTGCAAGGTCGGATCCTCAACATCAGCTCCACATTGTCCTGTCAATAAGATGTGACCCGCAACAAGCGAGATGAAAGGAGAGATTGGCGGAACTCACGCGGACGCGCGGACGAGTGTGAGCTGATCAATGTCGAACCAGTAGCGTTTCGGGCGAGTCCATGCGGTCGACTCGCTGTCCGAGGCAGGAGCTTGCGGGTTGCGACAGAGCCAGTTGACGGCGACGACGCACTGCTTGACGTCGAGGATCTGCGGGCAGCGAGCATGGCGGGGTCAGCCGACTGGGGGACTTTTGAAGGAAGGAAGGGAACGGAACGGATTAACCCGCTTGAAGTCGCTCGCGCCGAGGAACATGGCGAGGATCCCTTCCCCCCTCTCGAGCAACATTTGCTTGATCGTGTCGGTCGCCGTCCCGACCGAGAACGTGTTGCCGATATCGCACACCCTCCTGACCGTGCCCGAGTCGCCGAGTTCGATCATGGCCATCTCGAACACTTCTTCGACGACGCCGATCCAGTCGCCCGAGACGACGTGGTCTCCGTGGTTGATCCGGGTCGCGGCGACGAGGTCCGAGGCGGCGAACCAGCCTTCGATTTCTTCGCCGGTGAGGACGCGCTGGACTTGGACTTCCGTCTCGAGGTCGACGATTTGACCCAATTGGCCGCGGGTGGGGGCTGCTGCTGAAGAGGAGGCGGTGCGACGGGGTCGGACAATGTCGCCGCGGAGGAAACCCTTGTCGATCAGGGTGGTGGCGGATTCGAGGACTTGGGTGCGGGTCCCGTCCGGGAGGAGGACTTCCAAGTATCCAGCCGGGAGCTGTATTTCGTCGAATCCTCGTCAGACTTGATTCGCACCTGGGCTAGGAAAGAGAGAGAGGAGGGGGGGACGCACGGGAGTGAAGGGGACGCCGATTCGAGCTGCTTCTGCGACTGCCTCTGGAGCCTGCTCGTCCGCCCAGCATCTCTGTTTTTGCCATGGAAGGCACATCAGTGCTGATTCAAGAAGGGAACGAGGGTGAGTGTGTGGACTGACGGTGACGACTGCGCGTTTTTGGGTGCCGTCTGCTGGGTCGGTGAAGCTGACGACGTCCTCGTTGTAGGTGGTGGAGGATTTGGGGGACAAGGGTTTACCGTCCTCTCCGAGTACGGGTTGGTTCGTGGGCGCTGTCGCCATCGTGTTGTCGTCGTCGTTGTCCGAAGGGGTTGTTCCGTCTGGAGGGGCGAGGAATACGCGCGCGAGGACGACGGCCGAGGTGAGCGAGTGGGCGATCCAGATGACCGTGTCCCAGCCGAGTCTGGTCACAAGTGAGCGAATTGTGGCCCTGCGTGCGTCGTGCAGTTGAGTTGCTCGAGGGGTGAGTAAGAGTGGCTGCAGGAGGAGGAGGAGGAGGAGGGACAGCGAAGGGACTGACGTGGTGAGAGGACGCAGACGCTGGCCCTGCAGTGCACTCGACTATGGCTCTGTTTGCAAGCGGTACTCTCTACTCCTGCGAGTCTCCGAGAGGAGAGAGAGAGAGACTCATCTCCGACAACTCTCTCCGACTCCCGACTCCGGACTCTGAGACCAGCGGCCTCCAGAGCAAAGAATGGACGCGTTCGTGACGAGCGCAGCTTCCAAGGGCAAGCAGCCCGCACAGCCTCAGCAGGACAACCCCGTCGCGTACGAACTCCCCTGGTCAGTCCCATCCATCCATCTCTCTAGACCCTCCGGAGTAGCCGCCTGACTCGCAGATTGTCGCAGGGTCGAAAAGGTACAACAACGCGCCACATGAGTCCACCTATGGAGTCCATGCAGCTGACAGAATGCCCTCCCGAACGCGAACGAAACGCGTCTCTCGCTTCTCTCGCTCAACCAACAACAACCACCCCGACTCTGTGTGCACGCAGCACCGCCCAAGGACGCTCGACGACATTGTCGGAAATGTAGAGACCATTGAACGACTCAAAGTCATCGCGAGGGATGGCAACTGCCCCCACATCATCATCTCGGTCCGCCTCCCTCTTTCTCTTGCCATGCGTCGAGACTGAACTGAACCCGGACCGGACCATCGCGCGCAGGGCTCGCCCGGTATCGGCAAGACGACCAGTATCCTCGCACTCGCGAGGGCCTTGCTCGGAGACAACTACAAGGAGGGCGTCCTCGAACTCAACGCCTCGGACGAGCGGTCCGTCCTGTTGCCAATCCTCTCTCTCGGACCAAGTCCTGACCCCGTTGTTCCGGCAACAGCGGCATCGACGTCGTGCGAGACCGCATCAAGTCGTTTGCGCAGAAAAAAGTCACGCTCCCGCTCGGGCGGCACAAGCTCGTCATCCTCGACGAAGCCGACTCGATGACGACGGGCGCGCAGCAAGCCCTCCGCCGCACGATGGAACTGTACTCGAACACGACCCGGTTCGCCCTCGCGTGCAACCAGAGCAACAAGATTATCGAACCGATCCAGTCGAGGTGTGCCATCCTCCGGTACGCCCGCCTGAGCGACAAAGAGTTGCTCCAGCGCTTGCTCGAAATCTGCAAGATCGAAGGCGTGCGTAACCCTAAAGATCCAGGGCAGCGAGTGCATGGCTGAACAACCTCCCCTTGCCCCGTGGCCCGCCGCGCGCAGGTCAAGTACAACGAGGAAGGGTTGACGGCTCTCGTCTTTACCTCGGAAGGCGACATGCGCCAAGCCGTCAACAACCTCCAATCGACCTGGTCCGGCTTCAACTTTGTCGGCGCCGACGAAGTCTTCAAAGTGTGCGACCAACCCCACCCCGTCAAGATTGAAAAACTCTTGACGGCGTGCGTGAGGGGCAAAGTCGACCCGGCCATGGACGCCCTCGACGAGTTGTGGACGGCGGGGTACTCGGCCGTCGATATTGTCGTCACCCTGTTTAGGGTCACCAAGGGCATGGACAGCTTGAGCGAGTTTATCAAACTCGAGTTTATCAGGGTGAGTCTCTCCCGGGGTGTAGGCGTCCCCTTCTTTTGTCGCGCGCGCACGTGCCCGCACGCGTCAGACAGCCAGCCAGCCAGCTCACGCTCGCGCGCACGCAGGAGATCGGGTTCACGCACATGCGCGTCCTCGAGGGCGTCTCGACCATCGTCCAACTCGGCGGGCTCATCGCGCGCCTCTGCAAACTCGGCATGAAACCGGAACTGTTTCAGTTTCCGAAACCGTGATCGCGTACCCCGTGGCGGCGGAGGTAGCGGCGGCGAATCGGTAGATCTGGCTTGATCTGGTCGATGGTGGCGGTTGAGTTTTGTTCTGCGCACGGTGTCTTCTCTTTGCCCTCCTTTATTCCAGTGTCTCTACCCTCCGTTTTCCCTTGTTGTAATCTCTCGCACTAGTGTCGAGCCGAGGTAGGGCTCTTGCATACGATGAACCCGCTCCTCCGCGAGCAAAGCCTCTCACACCAGTTCAGTGACGAAAGGGGTGTGCAGAGGTCTATATGCAAGAGAGAGAGTATACAAGTCTAATCCTCTGGTCTTCTCCGGGACCCGGCTGCACCTTGTCGTTCCTCGGCGATCCGTCCCAAGAACCGACTCATCTGTTCATACACGACGAACGTGACGCACGTGCCGGGCAAGATCCTCACCGCGTTGGTCGCGATCCCCTTGTAGAATCCCGAGAGGCCTTCGCGGGCGTAGGTGCGGCGGATCACGTCCGGGATGGAGCGGTAGGGCGCGTCGGCGCTCGGGGCTGAGGCGAGGACACCGCGAGGGGAGGAGATGCTGGCGGTACTGGCGCGACTTGAGGGGGAAGAAGCAGATGCGAGCGTTGTTGTTGATGCGGGCGATGTTGATGCGGTTGCGAGAGATGCAGAGAAAGGGGAAGAAGCAGCAGATGATGGTATCGGTTGATACTGACGAAGCGAAACAAAGCAAAGCACGGAGAAGGAGTCAGTCACTTTCTTACTGTGCGCCGCAGTGCTAGCTCGCTCCCAAGCGAAGACGAGACGCAGCTCACTTGTATCCGAGAGCGGATGACTTGGTACGGGTACGTGATGGCGATCGCGACGAGCTTGGCCGAGCCAGACATCAGGATGTACTCTGTGTTGCTCTGCAAAAGTCGCCGTCGCCCGAACGACATGAGACAAGGGAGAGAAGTCATGGTCAGCATACCGCAATGCCTCGATCTGCACCCATCCCGTGGCGGCATCGCACACGCACCAACCGCTTGATCTCCTCGTCCGAAGCTCCGGCCCCTATCCGTTTCCGTCGCAGTTCGACTCGCCGCTTCTTGAGCTCTTCGTAGGTCATGAACTGAATCGCGCCGTTCGAGACGCCAATGAGGGCCAGAGTCATGCCCTTGGACATGCCTCGGAATCCTTCTTCCCGCGCGAGGGTCGACAGGCCGTCTAATGCGATTGATGCAGTTGTCCAGGTTAGCATTTCGCGCGTCGACCTCCGTACCGACGGGGAGGAAAAGGGGCAGAGGAAGGGTGCTGCTCACGCCAGACGCCGCGATATGCTCGTTCTTGCGAAGCGTGCGTCGTAAACATTCGGGTCTTGACGACCCAGATCGGATTCGTTATAACAGCCGTGATCACGCCTGCGTGTGGAACTATGGCGTGAGTGGGTAGGGCAAAGGGAGGGGAAGAAGCGAGGACAGACCAGATGTTGCGGACGCGAGGAGGTGCTGCCCTGCATTCAGCTTGGCGCCCTTGTCCTGCTCCATTCGAGCTTTGATCATCGAGTACCTGCAAAGCGGAAGGTGGTGTGAGCAAAGTGGGCCGCGTCGAGAGGAGCCGATGCCGCCAAGCAGACTCACCAGAGAAAGTAGAACCCCCACGAACTGGCATTCCCGACCAGGTTCGGCGTCAAGCCTCGGTACAGCCCTTGCACGCCCCCTTGTTTGACAATCTCTCCGAGTCCCCACCAGATCTGGTTCAGAGCTCCGCGCGACTTTTGCGCCGTCGAGACTTGCAACTGGACTTTGAGGAGGTCGAGCGGTTGCATGCAGATGGTCGAGACGATGCCGGCCGAGACGCCGCAGAAGGCGCTGTCGAGCGCGGGGGTGCCGAATACGGACGCGGTCGGGTTGGTCGACATGGCGCCTTGGGGAGAGAGACTTCGAGTTGTTTGAGAGGAGCGGCAGGTGTCGAGGAAAGGGTTGGCGGCGGCGTAGACACTCTCCGGATTCGCCCGCAGAGTCCTGGATGGCTCTGTGGCCGAGAACGAGTCGCCCGTTGACGTCTAGAATGCGGATATGCGAGGTTGAACCGCCGCAAGTGTCGATTCGCCCCTTGATTCAGACTTTTCGGCGAGCCGTCGAGGAAGGCAGATGCGCGATGTCAGCCCTGCGGCACGAGATGGCGCGGCCGGAGTGAAAGCAGCAACTCACTGTATCCCCTTGTGACTAGCCAAGCACTGTATGATGCCGCGTAACAGAGTGCGAGGGTCGCGAGACTCGGATTCGGGTGGTTGCGAGTTACGAGCGAATCACGGCGGAGTGAGTCCGCGTTGACGGTGCGCGGTCGAATGCGGTCGGTATTTCGTAGACAGCGAGTGACCTGTAGCCGCACTCTCTCTCTCTGCTCTGCTGAGTGTCAGTTAGCGGGAGGCAGACGAGTGTAGGCGGTGGCGGTGCTCGTTCAGCGTCCTTCTGCTTCCGCGTGAATCAGCCTGGCTTGACCTTCTCACCTCGAGTCTGCACTCAAGCTCGCGCGACGGTCTACGCGCGACAGCGAGAGTGCCAACGACCTGCTCAGTCCCTGGAGCGCTCTGCTCTCGATACCTCGCCGGGAAGCGTCCGCGTACCGCACTGCCCCACCCTGCTCCCCACCTCGGCAGCGTCGACATGACCTGGACACCAGTCACCGAAGAAGAGCGCGCGTACTACAGCGTGCCGAAGCCCGCTCCTGCGCTCATCTCGGAGCTCTTGCACCGACCCGAACCGGCAGGAGATCCTACCTGGGGCAGGGCACCCCTTCCTCGAGCTCCTGACGAAGCAAGGATCCGCGCAACGCATGGGCATAGGGACGGGAAAGTCTGGCTCGACGAGCATACAAAAGACGAATGGGTCGCGTACCAGGTCTGGGAACCGACAAAGGGGTCGCAGGACAGAGGTGCGCGCGTTTCCTGACTTTTCCCTCCCGCACGTGCTCTATCTTCAAGTCGACACAGGAGTGCGGTACTCATGATTACCACTCGACAGAGTGCGATCTCGTGTTCTGCCACGGAATCAACGACTACGGAGGCAAGTTTGCCGTGCACGCAGACCACTTCCTCGATGCAGGGGTACGTACGACGGATACATCATCGAAAAGCATAAGAGCGGGAACTGATAGTCTTCCGCTTTTGCTGCCGCCGCCGGTGCAGTACCGCGTCGTCGTACCCGATTTGCCAGGCCATGGCCGGTCAACGGGCATTCACGTCTACACGCCTCGCATGGAAGCCCTCGCCGACGCCGTCTACGCCGTCATCAAAGACGTCGCATTGCAAGACTCGCGCCTCGTCCAAGAACAAGAAGGGTCGTACACCCAAACGCGAAAGGTGTTTGTGGCCGGACAGTCGCTCGGCGGGTTCACGGCGACCCTGACGTGTCTGTGAGTCCTCGAGCACGGTCGACACGAAACTCAGGAAGAGCGCTCAGCTTAGCTCAACCGTCTCTCCTTCTTTCCCCCGTCGATGATGACTTACCACCACCAGGAAATACGGCGCCCCGGTCGACACCTCCCTCCCCTCTGCCTCGCACGCCTCGTTCCGCCCCACCATCTCGGGCGGCATCTTCCTCTGCCCAATGCTCGCCATCTCGCCCGAATCCCGCCCCGCTTACGCAGTCGAGCTCGCCGCGCGGGCACTGGCGAGCATTGCCGGACCGCTACCGTTCGCGAGTGCCAACAAGGGCAAGAATTCGGAGGACCCTTCGGTCGAGGAACAGTTTGACCGTTGAGTTTTCTCGTCGTCGCTCTCGTTCACTCGCCCCCATGGTGTCGGTGTTCGCGATACGGAGTTGACCCGGGTTCGCGATGCGCTCCTTTTCGTCTGTCTCGCAGAGGATCCACAGACCTACTCGGGCAAACTCCGCATCGCGACGGGCCTCGCCGTCTTGCAGGTCCGTAACCGTATCAGCTCCGTTCACCGCCCAGTCTCGAAAAGGTTCCGCTCTCCCGGCCACAAACTGACTCGGCTCACATTCGCGCTCTTTGAACGAAATGTTCGAGTGCAGGCCATCACCGAGATCAACGACAAGTTGTCGCACCTTCGCGTCCCGTTCCTGCTGTGTCACGGAACCGGCGACCGCGTCACCTCGTACCATGGCTCGGAACGCCTCCTCCGAGAAGCAGAGTCGACAGACAAAGAGCTCAAGCTCTACCCTGACGTGCGTGGTCGTCATGCCATTTTGGTGATATCTGCTCACGCGAGAAAGAGAGTCAAGGTATACTCACCTTCGTGTATACCGCAAACGCGCAGTATCAGCACATTCTCTTACGCAAAGGAAAAGACGCGGCGGACGACATGCGGCGGCAGACGGTCCTGAACGACATGCTCGAGTGGCTCGACAGGCATTGAGGTGCAGCCCCCGCTCTCAATAGAAGAAACGCTACATCTATATTCGCGGGTTTCGCTGTCACGTAGTAGCATTTCCGATGCAATGGCGATTCACCACCCACTCCGTCGCAATCAAGTGACAATCTCTTTTTCGTAAACGCTCATGTCCCAACTACCCACCTCGATCCCGCCCGGTTTCCTGACCACGCACGTGATCCCCTCCGTTCCGAGGACGTTCGCCCGTGCAGTCCCGACTCCTTGTCCTTGATACGCCTTTTCGCGCTCCTGTGCCGCCCGCCGTTGCTCCGCCACGACTTGGTCGAACCGGATTCCCTTACGAAAGACGGGTTTCTTGCGCGGATGCGTCGTGATGTGTAACGCGAGGGGGAACGTCGGCCATTGTCCGTCCACGAGCGTAGGCGGGTCGAGCGGATCGGCTGCAGCGGAGGCGGGGGGTGGCGGTGGGCTTGAGATGGAAGGCCAGAACGGCGGCGCGTAGTGGTGCGAGTAGAAGGGGAAGCCGTCTTGCGAGGTGTGTCGTAGGATGGAATGCGGTCGAAACACCCACTGCGTGATAAAGACGAGGGGGGCGATCGTGCGGCGTAGGCGAGCGATCGCGGTGACTAAGAGTCGGAGCGGAGGTTGCTCGGCGGGGCGAGTGTACCCTGCACGAGCTGCAGTCTCCGCAGCAGTGGTGGTGGCCGCGAATTGCTGCTGCTGCTGCTGCTTCTGCTCGAGTTCAAACTGGTCGATCCAAGCAAACTCGCTCATGCCATCAATGAGGACCGTCCCGAGCTCGTCGAACGCATTCGTCTTGGTCCATTCGGGGAGGTTCTGCACGGTCGCAGCGAGTTGGAGCATCGACGACGGGTAAAAGACATGCAGCCGCGACAAGCACTCGTCGACGAGCGAGTCGATCTCTTCGTCCCGAGGCGCTCCGATCCCCTTGGGAGCGCGGTAGCGAGTCACGAGAGTGACGATTTGGTGTCGGACGAGGACGGCGAGGCGGTCAATGTCGAATCGCCCTGTGCAGTCGATCCAGACGACGGTTTCCTCCTTGCCTCCGATGGGGATCTCGAGCACCTGCCGGTCTATACGGACGTGCGCGTTGCGCATGAGGATGGCCGTGGCGGCGAGGTAGAGCAGCAGCGTCGTCTTGCCACTCGAGGGCAGGCCTTGCAGCTCGACGACGTCCCCGCGGCGGAGTGGGGTCCCGGCATTGTCCAGGACCGAGTCGAGTCCGCTTATAAAGGTGGTCGGGAGCGAGGTCGAAGAGCGGACGGTCGAGATGAGCGAGCGCGCCGTCTCGACGCCGATCGTGGTCGAGAGCTTGGCTGGATCCATCTCGTCGGCTTGCTCGCTCAGTCTGCTATGGCTCTCGACATTGCCAGCTCTGTATGCGAGTGAAGCGGCGAGTTCAAGAGTTGCGCGTGATCGGGACGAGGCGTCGCCCTTGCTCGCTCTCCTGCGCCTCATACGACCATGGTAAGCATATGTTCGGGCAGAGTATGCACCGAGATTATGCTAAGCCGCTCTACCATCTCTGCAGCCTCGACCGACCCGCGCGCGGACTTCGTTGCCCGGCCATTCTCGCGCTGCAAAGCTCAAGCCAGATGCCGTTGTCACCGCGCCAGATGGACTCGACGATTCGTACATGATGGCGCCGGAAGAGATGGCTCCCATCGCGGTGCGTTCGCTCTCGGAGGAGAGACGTGAGGACGGCCGAAGCTGATGGTGCCTCCGTCTCTTGGTGCAGGCGGTCAAGGCAGCTGCGGCTGCCAGTGGGCCAGCCCGCGTAATGGAGCCGGAACACCACGATGAAGAGACAGAAGAGCCGCGGGAGCACAAGCACAAGCAGACAAAGGCCGAGAAGGCGTACAACAAGCGGAAACAGCTCCTCGAAAGTGCGTTCTGTCAGAGCGCGTTGGACACGCGAGACTCTGCTGACGCATTCTTCACACGTAGAATTGAACGCGAGCACGGCACCGTACTCCAAATCTCACAACCGGCGACTCCGGCGGGCCGCGCGGCCGCAAAACAACCTCGTCACGACTTTGCAAGAGGTCGAAGCCGTCTTGCCTTCGATCGAGCCCGCTTTCGACATGTCAGACGAGGCGGATGCTTTCGAGGTGGAAGCGGAAGAAGCGGAAGAGTACGAAGAAGCTGAGACGGCAGCCTCGGGCAAGGGCAAGACGGGCGGGAAGGGCAAGGAAAAGCTGACGGCGAAAAAACGCCAGCGAGTCCTGTGCGTCCCTTTCTTTTCTTAGGTCCGGTGTTCTCCTCCCTGGCAGATCTGACCTGCCCATGCTCTCCATCGACAGGACGGCGGAATCGACTCGTCTCCCCGCCGTCATCAAGAACGAATCGTTTGCCGCGTCGCCGTTCGCCACCATCCGCCAACATACCCTCAACACGCTCGCGATGCAGAAGAACCCGCCTGGCAAGAAGGCAAAGTAGCAGTCCTCCTCGCCAGTTTCTGTTTCAGTTTCAAGTATAACCTTGTTGTCTTTGATATGCAGTTTTTCTTTTTTGCATGATCGCGCTCAAGAGCCGGGTGCCCGCCAGCAGGCCCCGCTCGCTAGCAGCGTTGGTCAAGACGTCGGCATCGACTCATGGGCGGTCGGGACGTCTACCTGCGCACGGTGATGTCTATTGGTGTCCGACGCCGCCGCCCCTGACGGTCGGCTTCTCGCGGCCTCGCATGATCGAGAGTGGGTCTCGCCTCGCGGCGTGACGAGATGCGTATCGACTGGGTCCCTCAGAGCGACTCAGATCTACGGGGGCAAGAAATGTAGTGTAAGTAAAATTCCGAGAATGCGGCGGTCACGTCAGAGCTCGGCGCTTGCACTGCTCCGCTCGGCGCTCCTCCTCTCCATGCCTTACAGTTCACACTTGTCCACAGCTTGTCCGATACTGGCTTGCCCGCTCAAAAGGTCTATACAAGGTTTCCGCTGACCAATTCGCGTTCCTCCCCGTTGCGCTTGGATCGCTCTCCGCACAACGCACCGAGGGGCGAGCGCACACACCGCCGCGGACAAGCTGGTCAGCAGACAGACACAGGTTTCCTTCTCATCTCTCACTTGCTTCCGTGCTATCATGCTCGCTTCGGGTTCTGTGGGTGCTTTGAGCACCGTCTTCACGCTCCTTGCATGCCTTTCATTCGTTTCTGGGTTGGCCGCCGGCCCGTCTCGTCTGTCCGACTCTTCTCCTGCAACCGCCCGTATCGCTCTGACGAAGCGTGGTCGACGCGGATGGCTCGCTTCCCGCTTGACCGACGATGACGGCGTGGCCGACCTCGCGAACCTCAAGAACGCCGTCTCGGCGGCAAGTGCCAAGTACCGTTTCGGAGCAGCCCGTATCTACTCGCAGACCGGGCATGTCCTTCCCGGTTTCTCGCTCGGTTCGTTCCAATCGTGGTCAAAGTTGGCACTCGCGACCGATCACGCCAGCATCAAGAAGCGGCAGCAGGCTACCCTCATCAACTACATCGATGGAGCCTTTTGGGGCGGCAAGATCGAGATCGGCACACCGCCGCAATGCTTCGATGTCGTGAGTCCGCAACCGTGGTTGGTAAACCGAGGAAGCGGGAGACTTTACTTCTGCGGCGCTTCAGGTTTTCGACACCGGCAGCAGCGATGCCTGGGTTCCGGGCGAGGGCGTGACGGGCTACACGACCTTCAACGTATCTGCATCCAGCACTGCCAAGGCTACCGGTCGTAACTTCGCAATTCGGTACGGCGACGGCTCGACCGTCGAGGGACCTGTGTTCCAGGACACGATCACCGTCGCCGGCTTGACCGCCAAGCTAGCTTGGTTCTCTGCCATCAATACGATGGCGATTCGCTTCCCAGAGTCCCCTGTCGATGGCATCGTCGGCATGGGTCTCGAAGCGTTATCCAATATTGGGGAGCCGCCGTTCTTCCAGAGCTTGGTCGAGCAAGGCGTGGTCGCCCAGAACGTGTTCAGCTTTACGCTCGGTGATGGTGACGAGGGAGAACTGTACCTCGGCGGGTCCGACAGCAGCAAGTATTCGGGCGAGATTGTCACGAGTCCGGTCATTGACCAAGGCTTTTGGATGGTACAAGGAGGAGCGCTCGTCGATGGCAAACAGATTTCTCAGAATGCCAACATGATTATCGAGTGCGTCATTACTGCTGGATGTTCATCAGAATACCTCACTGATGCCTTCGCCACCGCAGCACCGGCACCACCCTGGTCGTTGTGAGACTGATTCTCTTGTTTTTCTCGCGCATGGATATTCCCCTCGCCAAAGGGGAAGCAGACTGACCGCAGAATGGCAGGCTCCACTTGCCGAGGCGGACAAGCTCTTCGCGCAGGTTCCAACCGCCGAAGTGTTCGGGACCGGCGGCGCCTACAACTTCTACAGTTACGACTGCGCCGCTGCTTTCACGGTCCAGCTCGAGATCGGGGGGGTCATTTATGCCATTCCGGAGAAGTGTGAGCTCTTTGCCTCGCTTGCGACAAGTTTGCTTTAGCTTACCAGATCTCGAATCGCTTCCTCCGCGATCCCTAGATTTCAATATGGGTCTTACCGAGCCCGGAGTAAATCACATTCCGACGGCCTTTCTCCCGTGTCGACGCGTTCGCTAATAAGCCTTTCCGCACAGAGTACGCGGTGCGTGGCTGGAATCGCTGGCGCTGACATCGGCCTCGATGCGTGGATCATCGGGGGCGTTTTCCTGCAATCGGTGATGTCGGTCTTTGACGCCACCGCCATGACCGTCGGCTTTGCTTCCCTCGCCTGAGCACAGTCGCCACAGCCCCGCAAGCGTGTACAATATCGCTCCTTATACAGATCTGCACACTCCTTGAACTCTTCACCTTTCCTTGCTACATCTTTAGCCTTCACGTGGTGTTGCCGGAACTCGGCAGGTTGACAAGTGCAACAATGCTGGTCATGTTGCCTCTCCTCTTTTAGATTGACCACATGAACAGGGTTGCGAAAAGCTTCGATGCAGCATGAGGTACGCGCAGGGAAGTGAAGGCAACAAGTGTATGAATGCGAGTGTGAGAGAGAGAGCGGACTGCCGTAAAGAGTACGACATGACGGGAATCTATATACGAACAGATGCGGGGTATAAGGGTCTATAAGAGGGTGGCCGGTTCTATTCCATGACTTCGGCGGCGGCGATGAGAATGTCACGCGAGAGGGCTTCTTCCGGCGTGAGCCCGCCGCGCGACTGCGCCGACGCGAGGAAGGTGTTCCACCCGATCGAGATGACGTTCATGAAGGGCGGTCGAGCGTAGAGGGGCACGACGGAGAGGTTGATCAGGTTGGCGGGACCGAACACGGCCCACTGTTTCTGCACGGTCGGCCAGAGTCGTTCCTCGAGGCGCTCGTAGATGCCCTGCGGCGCGTCGGGGATGGCCGGAGTCCGGAACGGACGAGCCTCCATGGTACCTTGCGCGGCATAGAACAGGCAGGTAGCGAACGGCGAAAAGAAGGTGAGGTCGGTCGCGGTGCGTGCGAGAACGGCTGCGTTTGCAAGACGAAAGAAAGAGTCAGCGCCTCGAATCCTTGCACAGGTGCTGGCGCGTTCCTCTTCTCCGAGTGAGCTCAGGGGACATAGATGATATTGTGTATGCTCGTCATGAATCGTTCCGCCATATTGGTAACAGCGTAACACGAGTTTTCATCATCGCTCGGGGGGAGGAAGGGGAACGGGTGTCGCAGCGGATATATGGCACTCACTCGTGACGCGGTTGCGCAGGTTGATACGGTTAAGGACTCGGTGCCAGGTGTTCTGCAGGTCCAGCGGGGACGTCTGCGTGTCAGCCGAACGCATTTGAAGAAGAGACGGCCTGCCGATGACACGACACTCGGTCAGCGCCGAAGCCACTCACCGAGCACGGCGCAAACACCAATCCACCATAGGCCATCAGTCGGCGAGTCTTGTACCACTGTGTATGAGGACGCTCGAGATCAGCTGGGCTGGATTCGACGGACGAGAGCAGGAGCCTCCTCCTCACCTCGATTTCATCCAGGCGCTTCTCCTCGAAGCCGAGTTGGTGGATCAGGTCGCCAGTGCCAGCGCAAATACTGGCCGTGACCATCTGGGTGGGCAGTGTCCATCGCTGCAGCAGTCGAACTGGGTGCACAGGCCCTCACATCAGCGGGTGTCGAGGTGTTGGGCGAACGCGGCCGGATGAGGTGCTCACTCACCATAGCCGCGGAAGAGAAAAGCCATTAAAGGCTGAGCCGCGCAGTGCGAGCTCGCTCAATCTGGGCGGAGTGTCGTCGCGATCTCCCAGAGAGGGCCTGTCGAGCTGAGGGTGTAGAGGAGCGCTTGAGCAGGAGAAGACGAAAGAGAAAAAAAGGGGGCGCGGCTCCGACCTGGCACAGCCGAGGAACGCGTGATTCTGATCTAGACTCGCGGAGAGCCGTCAGCGGACAAAAGGCCACCCAAATGCCCGCGGGAATTTTTTCGTTGCGCAAAACAGTCGAGCGCCGGGAGAAAAAGATTGCGCCCGTCGAGAGGATGAGCGTTGCCGTATGGAGAAGGCCAGATGACTCTCTCAGCCTCGGCGATTACTCCTGTTGCGACGCGATCCAGCGCAAGGGAACAATGTTGCGTGCAAGGGATTCCCTACCTGCTGCGCGTCGTCCCCGACGTCCACCTCGACTCGTCCACGTGCAAGAGCGCGCGCTCGAGGGCGTCCCAGTCCCGGCACCATGCTCCGCGGGTGCTGAAGGGCTCGTCTGCCCGGATCGTCTTGAGAGACATCGAGAAGCGGTCGCCCTCGACGACGATCGGCGAGTGCCCGTATCGTGCCTTCTTCCGGCTCGCAGAGGCGCTGGAAGGCTTGGCCGACGGGAAGACCTTGTCGAGCAAGCTTGAAAAGATCTGCGAGCGGGCATAGGTCAGTCAGCTGGGAACGTCGGGGGCTTGAGGAGGCGGCGTCTGGAGAAAAAGCGCACTCCGGTCTTCGTCTCTGCCGCCACCGGACGCGGCGATCGAGGGTGGTACGATTTGGGAGAGTCTGAAAGTTGCCCGAGCAGGTGGATCTTGGACAGCGGGACGCTCCTCGGTCGCTGGCGCAGCAACTTTTGCGAAATCGGCGAGAGCGGGTTGTACAAAGTTGCGAGCGAGTCTTGCGGGAAAAGAACGGGGGAGCCGGCCGAGTTGGCCGTACGGCGCAGAGTGATCTTCACAACGTTTCTGTGAGGTAGGTAGTGAGCGAACAGACTTCAAAGACCACAGCATTCCCGGTGGCGCACCTTGTCGGTGCCCACACGCCGGCGACCACGAGGCCAGTTCCGATCGTCGCTGCGCTCCCCGCGAGGAGGTACCGTTTCCATGCCGGAGCGTTCTTGAGCTCGCCCGTCTCTTCGTCGTAGAGCTCGACTCCGACGCGGGCGAAATCGGCAATGCTGAAGGAAAAGATGGACATGACGAGGCAGAGCGAGAGCATGACGGCGGGGTTGTAGGTCGGCGTCGACGTGTAGATCACCTCCTCCGGACCTGCGTGAATTTCGAGTCTAGTCAGTCAAGGTGAACCGTATTCGGGCCTGCAGCAGAACTACTAACCATAGTTTTCAGACTTGGCTTGCTGTTCCGCTTGGGCTTGAGAGTTGGCCTCGGGTGCCCCACCCTGCGCGACGTCCGTACCAGCATGATTCGGCCTGTCTTGCGTTTGCTCTGTCGCTTGCAGTTCCGGCTGCGCGTCGAGCATCTCCTTTTCGATCTGCTCCGGCGTCGGGACCGAAGACTCTGCCGCCGCCGCCGCTGGAGGCGCCTCTCCTTCGAACAGACCGGTACCGCCCTGTCCAACGTCGGTTCCTGCTTGGCCGGGCGTCGGCGTCCCTGCGACGGGCGTCGCTCGGGGCGCAGACTGCGGCGTCCATTTCACCTTGCGGCCCGACCGCGACGCCTTGTTCTGTAGCGGTGCAGCTGCGGCGAAGCCCCGAACCGCGTGCGGCGCTAGCCTGTGAGATACTTGCCCGAGCGTCAAGCGTAGCATGGCAGCTTGATAGAGGCAGCTGAGGGCAAATCTCATCGAACGTCGAAGACGTCGATCTGACTTTTTCCACTTTTCCACTTCACGCCCAGAGGGCATTACAGCGAGGCTGAGAACTGCTCCGATCAATTGGTACAATTCGAGAACCACAGTCGTGTCAGGCACTCCGACGAAACGCCCCTGTCCGACCACTTCGCCTAACAGCGTCATCCGTCCGTCTCGACACGACCGGGAACGCCGTCATCAACATGTTACGCTCTTTGTGGCTCTATACGCTGCAGAATACACAGTTCGTGGTCACGGGCCTGACTGCGTACTTCATCTTGCGGATCCGGACTGCGCACTCGCTCTGGTTCGGTGTCGGCTCTCTCGTCGCGGCGTTCACAGGTGCGCCGTCTCTTCTGTCGTCGACTCTGCCTATTTGCGTCTGCTGAACGCCAGTCTGGACTTACAGCCAAGGGCCTCAAGCGCTGCATCCGACAACCTCGACCGGTCGGGGCGAAAAAGTACGAAAAGACATACGGCATGCCTTCGACTCACTCGTCGTCGATCGCCTTCTTCGGTACCTACCTGTCCCTTTCCTCACTCCTGCTGCCGTTACACCCTCGCGTGACCGCGCTCTTGCCGTTCTGGGACCGGTTCGCGGCGGCCACTGCGACGGCGCTCGGACCGGGCGCCGCACAGTCTTCCTTCTGGACCTACTTTGCCGGCGCTTGGGGCCAGAGGGCGACTCGGTTCGGACTCGCGGCGTTCTTCCTCGCCGGGAGTGCGAGCGTGTGCTGGTCGCGCGTTCGACTCGGCCACCACACGCCCGCGCAGGTCATCGCCGGCGCGTCGCTCGGATCGGCGATCGCCCTCGTCTGGATGAGCATATGGCTCGGGCTTGATGGGTGGTCCACGCTCTTCGGCCGAGACTTGGTCGGTATGGCCAGCCACGCTCCGATACCCCAACTCTTGATCGACGGCGTCAAGGTGCCAGCCTTGGAGTTTGAGCGGGCAGCAGAAGAGGCAGGCTCGATCGCTCTCGAGGCATGGCGGGGAGGACAGTGGAGCAAGCTGGCTCAGATCCGTGATGTACCCGTGCCGACCTGGCGGGCAGGGAAGGAGCTGTAGATCCGTACGCGTGAAAAGGTGAAAAGTACGTTTAAGTACAACAACAGACTGAAAGCACGGCATGAGCTACTTGACGATCTTCCAAGACCCGCTGGCCGTCTTGACCACGAGCCCTTCCGCTGCGACCTTGTCCAGGAGCGCGGTGAGCTCGTCGACCGTTTTGCCTTTGTACCCGGGCGCGAGCATGTTGAGAGTCGCGTGAATGCGCGAAAGCGGCAGAGCTCCCAGATTGGTAAGCTGGTGGCAAAGTCAAGGTCAGTGTCGACGTGATCAGAGCGGGAGCGTGGGAACGGAGGACGGACCATGCCCTGGATATACTGCCAGAAGACGCGCATCTGACGGGCGACCGACAACGTGTCAGCCTCAGGAACAGTTTCGGCGTGTCATCTAAACGCACCTCCTCGACCTGCTTGTCGGCGACGCTTTGGACAGCCTCCTTCTCCTCTTCCATGACTGCGGGAACGAGATCCGGTTAACATTTTGGCCAACCGGCCTTGAACTCCGCAGGGCTCACCATGCACTGGGGCAGGACCAGTAGAGGCCAAAGGCGCTGCTCGCTCTTCGAGGAGGCGCCACATGTCGTCGGCCATGCCGCCAAGAACACCGAGGTTGTTCCAGAAATAGAGAGCGTTGCGGATCGTGCCGGCGTCGGTGACTTTGAGCTCTTGCTGAAGTGCTTCCGAGGTCCACGTGTCTGGCAGCGGGGGCATATTTCAGCTCATGGGTGAATGCGGTACAAGAAGAGGTTCGAATACCTTGCTTGTCGAAGAGCTCGATCACCGCAGCTTGGAGAGGGGTGGCATCGGTCGTGATCTTGCGGTCTTTCAGCTCGATGGTCAAATTGACACTCCCGAGCTGCGGCATCCAACGGAGGCGTTTGTCGCTCTTGCTCGACGCGAAGGCTCGATCGTACGCTGCCTGTGCACTGTTTCGGTTGTCCGAGGTGGACGTCAGCGGGCTGTCCCTGGCGCTTGCTAGGCGGTTTCAAAGCGCGTACCGTCCAAGTTGTCCGGGAAGCTTGAGTGGCGTCGGCTGGAACGACGGCCAGAACAGTCGAGATACGATAGTCGCATGCAGAGGGACATTCTGGAGGGAGAATGGGTCGCACGCGTGAGTCAGACAAACACGCTCCATGTCATCGAAGGCGATTTTTTGACTGACCGGCATCCGCGCGTGCACACTCGCGTCGAGCTGCTTCGAGTCTTGCAGATCCTTGAGCATGACTTCGCAGCCCTGCAGTGCTTGTTCGCCAAAGCGCGTCTTGAGCGTCTCGAGGTTTTTGGTCTGCTCGGGGAACACCGAGTCAGCGGCCGCGTCAAAACGGCGAGAACCGGGTTGAGCGCACTTCTTTCTCCAGAGCGTAATCACGGATTGCGAGGAGCCGCTGAGCGAGCAGGACTTGCAACTCCTTGACGAAAACATCTTTCGTGTCATAGATGCTGACCAGGAGCTGAATCACGTCGGCTCCCTTCGACTTGCGGTAGTCTAAAAGAACAGCGGGTCAGATGCCGTGTCAACGTGCGGGAGGAGGAAAGATGCTCACTCGGAGGGGCATCGACCGGATCCGGCGTCCATTTCGGGTCGTTGAAGTTTTCGGCTTCGTCACGAGAGTCGCTGACGAGTTTGGCGTCGCTGCTCGACAACTCGACAAAGAGGGGGTTGCCTTCTTCGATGAGGGACGCCACGATGCACCGGATCGTGTCTGTTCGCGAGCTGAAAGAGAGACAAGGTGAGAAGGCGGAATCGCAAAATGGCCGATCGAAGATCCTCACCGGAGGTACCGTCTGATCGGATCCGCAGCGCGAGAAAGCAAGACGCCCGCCGGATCGACAATTCGGAGACACCGAATTGTAGAGATATAAGTCGTGATGATGTCCTTCGTGTCGATGCCGGGGTGCAGGAGCCGCTCCGATAGTTGAGTACGTAAGCGAGAGACAAGCGCCGAGCGCTGATCGGTCTTTTGAAGGCAGACCTGTACGCCGAACACATGAGAAGCATGCCTCACGAGAGCAATCGGGTCTGAGAACGCTCACTTTGAGATCTTCAAGCGCCGGCTGAGATGTCGGATAGGCGACGATGATGTCGAAAAGTTCGGTCGTTCTGTTCGTCGAGACTAGTCAGACAAGACTGTGCCGTCTTGGCAAACAAGACATTGCCTCCCTACCTGAGTTGACACAGGATCTTGTGTATGTGGTACTCGAAACGGCTGAAAGTCGGCTTCAAAAACTTTCGCGCTTCGTCGCCGCTGCCGCGCTTCTCGCTGTTCGCATACAACCCGCTAACCCAGCCCATCACGCCACCAGACGTACCAGCTCCGACGCCTGATCCGTTGAGCCAGGTGAGGAGCGAATCGAGCTTCTTCTCCTGGAAGCGCCCACGGCAGTCGCGCTGCACTTTCGCCTCGATCTCTTCGTAGACGAGCGCGAACAGGACCGGGTCGTATCGATCGAGGATCGTCACGAGGGTGCTCATCGCCCGCGGGTACTCAGGTTTGAAGGCCATCGAAGGCGAGTCGAAGGTGAGGAGTTGGCGGACGAAGATTTGGAAAGCTGGCACGAAACGAGGGGGTAAGGCGCCGTACAGACCAGCCAGAAAGGCCTTGCGGAAGGACGAGAGCTTTGAATTCGACCTGGGTGCGAGCGAATGATCAGACTTGTGCGCTCTGTACTCGGAAACGAGTAAACTGGACGGACTGCCACATATCGCTGACCGGCGCTTGCCACGACGAGATCCACTGCCCGATCCGATCGAGTAGGCTCAGCATGATCGGCAGCTTGTCCTGGTCCGGCTCAGACTGTGAAAAGGGGGGCGCGGTATAGTCAGCGTCCATGTGTTCCAAGTCGCCTGCCCGGGAAAAGAACTGACCTCGAAGCGATCGAGGTGCGCGTCGACGTCCGCTCGGACAGCCACGAAAGCAGTCTGCATTCGCTCTGTATGGCGAGTAGGAAAGCGTCAGTGGGCAGCATCCTCTAAACCTCAAGCTGGCGTTCCTCACCGAGGTACCAATCGAAGAGTTGATCCATCATCCCAGCCGATGTCAAGACGGCGAGCTCTTTGCCCAGCAGCGCCTTGAAGGACGTTGCGGCGCCGTAGGTGACCCTCCAGTCATTGTGCGGGTCTGTCACGGTCGTCACTCGTTCCCAAGCCTGCAGTGCAGCGTGTGCGAGTCAGCGAACAACGAGATGAACAAGTGAAGATCTGGCGGCAAGCGTACATCGGCGACGGTGCGGAGCTGTGGACCGGACGAGACAAAGGTCGAGCTTATGCTCTGCCATGCTCGCAGGATGTCGGCCTCCATAGCGAGCTGCCATAGACAGAGAACGCGCTCGATCGAGATGTCAACTTGGACGCGTCGCAGAGTCGCCTCTGGATTGCCACACGCTCTCCTGGCTCCGGCACGATGCAGGCAGACGCGTTGTTCCGTGCTAGCTCGGACGAAGAGATCGAAGAACCGCCTGCGAAAAAGCCGCGCTTCTTTGCCGATTCGGACAGCGACTCGGACCAAGATGACGCAGTCGTCGTTCACGACACCCGGGACGAGAAGGCGCCTGCTGTGCCGGTCGCAGGCCCTTCCAAACCGAGACTGGCCGCTACGAGCAGCGCACCGATCGCAGCGAATCCGGGACCCGCGAGGGTAGACCCCGATTGGGATGCGCGATACTTTGGCGGTTGGTCTTGTCTGCCTGTCTACGCGTCTCCGTGCGACTCCCGACTGACGCCCTGACGTGCATGCAGACGTGTTTGTCGAGGCGTTCGCTCTCGCGAGTCAATCCTCCTTCGTCACGCTCAAGGCTGGCGAGGAAATCACCTTGCACCGGATCAAGCCCAAGATTACAGAGACCGACGGCAAGAAGTCGGCTGCCACCAAGAAGAAATTCGAGCACGACGTGGTGCGGTGAGTCTCGAACAGCTGCGCCTCCGAGCGGCCAGCGGATAGCTCACTCCGAACGCTTCCTCCGGCGTCTCCAGATTCAAGAACACCAAAGGGATCGAGGTCGGACGAATCGCTCGCGACGACGGGGCATGGCTAGCGAAACTGCTCGATCACGACCTCCTGAAAGTGACAGGGTACTGCGTGGCGTGTCCGGACAAGTTCCGCTCTGGTATGGGCTTCTCCAGCCGCCGTCGGAATCCGCCACCGAGTAGCTGATCCCTCTCCTGCAGGCGACGACATCCAGCTGTCGCTTTCCATCTCGCTCAAGAAGAGCGCCTTCACCGATCCAAACATCCACGCGGCCGAGCCGACCCAGGAACCTTCCGCGAACGGGAAAAAGAGCTTCCTCGATGACCTGCACGAAACGGAGCGCGAAAAGCTGCTCCGCGAGCGGAAAAAGGCGTTCAACATCCTGTTCGACAAGGCCGACTTGCAACCGTACCAAGAAGACTCGGTTTTGCCGACCGGCACGCAGAGCAAACGGGCGATGCTGGACCGCATGGAAAAACGCACGGGGGTCGGCGACGACGACGAGGAGGACGAAATGAGCGAGATCCAGCTGAACCTCGTCTGTACGTGCTCTTTCTCCCGTGATATGTGTAGGGTTGGCGATCGCTAAACTCACCGGTCTGCGACAGACTCGAAAGCGATCAAGAACGACGCCAACTTGCCCGAGCGGGATCCACCGGACACGTTCGCCCTCACTCTCCGACCTTGTGAGCATAACGACCGTTCCTCCAGACGCGAGACGCGCAACATTCTGACATCCGGGTTACAGATCAGAAACAGGCGCTCAGATGGATGTCTGCGATGGAGACGGGCGAGGAGCAGGCCCGAAAGAGCCTTTCTATGCACCCATTATGGGAGCGCTACCTCTTTCCGGGCGCCGCCTCTCCCAGCGACTGTTTCTACTACAACCCGTATTCTGGTACGTCTCCTGATCTCGTTCATCCGACAATCAGATGCTGAATCCGACTTGGCGTGCAGGCGAGATTTCGCTCGATTTCCCGAAGGCTTCGACTAGGTGCCGAGGTGGCATCCTCGCGGACGAGATGGGTCTCGGAAAGACGATCATGGTCGCTTCCCTGTAAGCGGTCTACCCTGCTCCAACCCCGCTGAGTGAACAAAGCGCTTACCTTCCGAACCCCCAGGATTCACACCAACACCGCTTGGACCGCTGCGGAGACTGCCACGACGGACGAGTCCGGCGAAGATAGCGAAGAGGACGTCAAGATGCCGATGCGGACCGCTCAGACGCAAGGCCGACTCGCCGGAGGCGGCATCTTCCGTAACTCGTCCGGCAAGGACGCTCCCCGGAACGGTCGCAAACCGCCTTTGAAGCCGGGCACCCCTCGCGCCACCTTGGTTGTTGCTCCGATGACCTTGATCAGTCAGTGGTGCGACGAACTCGAGCGGAGTAGCAAGGGTAGGCGGATGCGCGTGCTCATGTATTACGGCAACAAGCGCGAATCGGCTTCCGACCTGCTGCAGGAGATCGAGGAAGGTGTCGACGTGGTCGTCACCAGGTGAGTCGGGGTCGGGTCCGTCGATCCGAGCACCGCGATACTGAACCAGATCACGCAGCTACGGAACGCTTTGCTCCGATTTCAAGCAAAGTGGTCTCGACGTTCAGCCGGAGAAGTCGAAGAACGCTGCGGCAGACGAGACGAAGCAGGCCCAAAAGGACAAGGGCAAAGGCAAGGGCAAGGCTACTGAGCAGAAGAAGAGGAAACAGCCAAAGCGCCGAGGCCTGTTTGCGATCGACTGGTTCCGTATCGGTGCGCCCTTTTCCCCTCGGAAGCACCAGTTTGGCACAGCGTCCGCTGACTTCCTTCGGACAGTGCTCGATGAGGCTCACTTGATCAAGTCACGGTCGACTCTCAATGCGAAAGCGAGCTACGCTCTCAAGGGTACTCGGCGGTGGGCGCTCACCGGAACTCCCATCGTCAAGTAAGTCGTCCAGTCACCCTTTGCTCTGACGGTTCTTTCGACAGTTCCTGACCTGGATATGACCGTGTGCAGCCGACTGGAAGACCTGTACTCGCTTCTTCACTACATTCAGCTCGAACCCTGGGGTAAGCACGTCGTGGCGTGCCGACAGCACAGGTGTGCTCCCGACTGACACGGTTGCCCACGACAGGCAACTTCTCGTTCTTCAAGACGTTCGTCACTGTGCCTTTCCAGAACAAAGACCCACGTGCGATCCAGGTCATTCAAGTCATCCTCGAAAGCATTCGTAAGTGCATGGCGAAGCGATCCTTTACTCTTACTCGAGATGACTGATGCGGCATGCTACACTCCGACAGTCCTCCGCCGCGAGAAGAAGATGCGGGACAAGGACGGCAACCCGATTGTCTCTCTGCCCGAGAAACACATCGACATCGCGCACCTCGACTTCAGCAAGGACGAGCGGGAAATCTACAACGCGCTGTTCCAGAACGCCAAGTCGAAGTTCCTGGGATACGCCAAAGAAGGCACCGTCCTCCAGAACGTCACGGCGATCTTCTCGATCCTGATGCGGCTGCGACAAGCAGTCTTGCATCCTTCTCTCGTGCTGAAGCGCCTGAAGGAGAATCTTCGAATTCGCCAGGCTCAGCGTGCTGCCGGTCACGTCAACCCCGAGGATGCCGACGGAGGCTCCGGGCAGGCGGGCCCGATTGAAGACGTGGCGATTCAGCGGATGATCGAGCGCTACATCGCTGGCTCCGCCGACGCTGGCTCCGAAGCCGCAGCGAGTCAGGTAATCGACGAGATGCTCGACATTGACAGCTCTCACGGCGTCAAGCCAGAGCTCGGCGAATGCATGCTGTGCATGGAGGTGAGTTCGAGAATGGCGGAATCGTGCCGAGATGTCCTCGCGCTAAAACAGCTGCACCTTCCGGCAGCCCGTCGAAGTCCCCGTCTGGATGCCGGTGTGCCAACACATCGGCTGCAAAGCCTGCGTCTTGCAACATCTGACTGACTGTCAAGATGCGGGCGAATCCGTACGTGTCATCCAAGCTAGCTTGGAATCGACTTGCTGACGGTGTGCGATTTCTACAGGCGACCTGCCCGGTCTGTGGACGCGGACCGTTAACCGAGCGCGACATCGCTGAGCTTCAAAAGGCGGACGGGACGAAGCCTACGCTCGGAGCCAAAAAGTCTGGATACTCAGTCGCCAAGATCGTCTCCTCGCCCGGCTCGTCCTCTTCGAAAGAGGTGCTCACGTTGCTCAGCTCGGACGACGAGGACACATCCGCGTCATCCCCATCGGACGTCAAGGGCAAAGGAAAGGCCAAGGTGACCGAGATCACCCTCGACTCGGACTCGGACGACGACAACGACGGTGCTAGCGAGTCGGACGATTACATGCCGAGTTCCCCGCCGCCGGCCGCCGCCGGTAACGCCATCGAAGACGATCTCGGAGAGCTGGCGAGCAGCGACGACGACGAGGCGGACGACAAACCTAACCGGCAGCACCTCCTCTCCGGAGCCGACTTTAGGGCTTCAACCAAACTCGACGCACTAATGAAGTCGCTGCAAAAGGCGAAGGAGAAGGATCCGAATCTCAAAGCAGTCGTCTTTTCGCAAGTACGTCTCGGTCGCGTGCCTGGCGTAAGCGAATCGGTCTGCTGAACTCGCCTGCTGTGCAGTTCACCGGATTCCTGGACTTGATCGAGCGATCGATGAACGGCGAGAACATGAAGTGAGTGACTCTACCCTGCTTCATCGAAGATGATGGCGCGCTCACGCGTGCTCTCGACCGTAGCTACCTGCGACTTGACGGAGCTATGGCGCAAGCCGTGCGGCAGAAGGTTGTCCGCAAGTTCACCACGAGCGAGAAATCCATCGTCCTCCTGGCTTCGCTGAAGGCCGGCGGTGTCGGCCTGAACCTGGTGCGCGTTACACGAGCGAGATCCGGCTCAGGCAGCATGACGTTGACGACTTGATATGCCGACAGATCGCTGCCAACCATGTCTACCTCATGGACACTTGGTGAGCTAAAGAGCGAGCAGCAGACGAGATGTGTATACTTTGCTAACCTGGTATTTGTGTGGTGCAGGTGGAATAGCGCTGTCGAGAACCAAGCGATCGACCGCATCCATCGCTTCGGCCAGACTCGCGAGGTAGGTTCGCCTTCCTGATCAAGTTGGATGATGTTGTGCTCACCAGCGACTGTGCCACTAGGTCTACGTCACTCGCTTCCTCATCAAACATTCGATCGACGACAAGATGATTGCGGTGAGATGAGACTGGCCTACTGTGATGCAGTCGGCGGTGTCTGACTTTCATTCGTCGTGCAGCTGCAAGAGCGCAAGACCAAGGTCATCCAGGGCGCTCTCGGCGGCAACAAGGACAAGGACAAGAAGCAGCTCGCGGAGGACCTCGCCCTGATCTTTGCCGATGACTGAAGCGGGGGCGCGACTTTGTGTGGGCGGCGGCGCGAACGAGGGAACGCTTGGCTTTCGAGGAGGGGGATGTCATCCTGCATTTCAGACATCTTTGCGCTTCTTCTCCTTCTTCTTGCTCACATCAGAGGCGGCTGTGACTACGTTGGCCTGCTCTTGCCACCACCTCTCCTCGGCAGTCTGCAAGCGATAGCGGCCCTTTTCGCCCTTGGCCGCTTCATGCCTGACCACGTTGTACTTGGGTGTGTACCCGTCGCCTTCCTCCTTCTGAGATGAGGCGAGTTTGACCTCCATGATGGGTGCCTGCGCGAGCGACTCTTGCATGCGCCGACGGAGTAGCCGAGCGGTGACGCTTTTCGGCAAATGCCATTTCGAGTTGGCCGCAGACGGCTTGAGCACGCGCAGAACGTCGGATCGCGGAGGGGTGAAACGCGGCACAGGTGCCTGCTCGTCTCTGTTCCTGCGCGTGGCGCGCTGATCGGGAGTTTGCAGCCGTCTTGGCGGCAGTGGACCAGTCGACGCTGGCGCATCCGCCTTTTCGACGAGCTCGGCAAGCCTGGCACGGCCTAACGCGATCGCGCGAGGTGGGATGTACAGGCTCGTGTACTTTTCGAGAAGTTCGGATGCCTGTTCAGGGTCGACCACCTCGCCTGTATCGGTATGCAAGCGGAGCGCAATCGGCGCACGAAGCTTGCCCGTTTGCGAATTCCAATACCGCCGCTTGATCGCTCGTATCCGTTGCGGGATGAGCTGGCCGAGGAGACGAGCGTCTTCGGATGATGGATCGGCGCGGGCGGGCAGGGTCGGCGGGTTGAGCAGTTGAGATGGGGTCGGAGCACGGGCGGTATGGGCGATAGAGGATGTGACGAGGGCCGCCAACGGAGGTGGGAACGAGTGTTTCGCCTTGCCCTCGACGAGACCGAGACTCGTGTAAGGCTGTACATGGAGAAGCTGGTGAGTAATTCGCTGGGAACAGCGTCGCGAGGGACAAGGGCGTTCACCTGTAAAGCAACGTGCTTCTCTTTGCCCCGGACTCCGTAGGCGTGCTCTATCGTTCGGGTTATAGCATGGAGGTAACCGTCATTGGCGGCTTGTAGATGTCGCAGGAGCTGAAGAACGGTGCTGCGCGCTCAGTACTCCGGGTAGAGGACTCGGGTTTGGAACAGACCAGAGAAGGGGACGTACCTTTTGCGCGCGCTTGACTCTCCGGACTGCTTGCAAGCTCGACTCTGGTTCTGGATCATGTCGAAAGAGAGTGCGGATCCGATCTCTATAGTGCTGACTGTGCTTCGGGGTCTCGTCAGTGCAGGCGGCGGACCAGTGAGCATGCGAGGGAGGACGGACCTGACGCGGCTATTTGGCAGGTTGCGCGCTGCTCGGAGCAAGCTCCTGTACAGCTGCACGCCCAGCAGCATGACCTGACCGACGGGCGTGGCTGGACCCAGCGTTACCGAGCGAGCGCCCGATCACCTTTTCGAATTCGCCGCACGTGCCGCGAAATGCGATCAAGTCGAATCGGAAACGCTCTCGACTGCGCAACCGGCAGACAAACTCGCCCCGCTGCTGCGCTGAGTCCTGACGCAGCACTGACGAGGCCCGGCCAAGCAGGGACCCGCCCCAAGTCGGCGTCGCTATGCCTTTGCGGCGCCCGCAGCTGGCTCCTCCTGCCGCCGCCGCCTCTCCCGCCGACACGACCATGCGACAAGGTTCGGAGCATCTGCGGCTCTCGAAGCTCCTCGTCGCCTACGCCGCCGCCGGCTTGGCCATCTGCTTCGCCATCTACCGCGCCTACATCACGTCGCAGCCCGTCTACCCGCCAGGCTCGCTCATCGAAGGCGCGCGAGGAGGCGGCGCGGGATCCTGTCGCATGAGTTACATGTCGCCGTCGTACCTGCACTTGTCGGGCTTCGGGCGCGAGTTCACCCGCATGGGGAACGGGCCCTGGGGACTGTACCTCTATCGAGAAGCCGGCTGGGATCAAGATCCTTACGTCGACGACGGACAGGGAGGGCACAAACTGCTCCTGACCGGAACACCCATCCTCTTCGTTCCCGGGAATGCCGGCAGTTTTCGTCAGGTCCGCAGTCTCGCGAGTGCGGCGAGTCGTTCGTGGTACGAGGCGCCGGGCGTCAAGCGTCGCGGCAGCCGTCCGAGCGAAGGGGCTGCGCCTCTCGACTTTTTCACCATCGACTTTAACGACGATTTCTCGGCCTTCCACGGCCAGACCTTGCTCGACCAGGCCGAGTACACCGCAGACTGTATACGCTACATTCTCTCGCTCTATGCCCATCACGAGGATGAAGCGTCGGGTAGGAAGCGACCAGACCCGGTGTCCGTCATGGTCGTCGGTCACTCGATGGGCGGCGTCGTCGCCCGGGCTGCCGTTCTCAGCCCGAACTATCAGCCGTACTCGATCTCGACCTTGGTGACGCTCGCGACACCCCACGTCGTCCCGCCCGTGACGGTGGACGCAGGCGTCGACCGCGTTTACGCCGCGGTCAATTCGTACTGGCGTCAAGCATACGATCTCGCGGATCCTTACTTCGTCTCTGCGACGAAGGCCGTCCCTGTTTCCTCCTCCATTGCCAAGTTCCGAGCTCTCCCGCACGAAGAGCTCCGCGACCTCGTCCTCGTCTCCATCGCCGGCGGAATTTCGGACGTGACCATCGCGTCGGAATCGGTGTCGCTCGCGTCTCTCGTGCCGGCAGACGGCTCAAACGGATTTACAATCTTCACGACCGCCATTCCGGGCGTGCAGACTCCGATCGACCACTTGGCGATCCTCTGGTGTCAGCAACTCATGCAGGTCGTCGCCGAAGGCTTGCTCGCGATCGTCGACGTTCGCCGTCCCCAAGGGGTCGCGATGCGCTCCGAACGGGTCCGCGAGCTCAGCACGCGCTGGATCGGCGGACTCGGACTGCCACCCGCCGCGCGGCATCCGGGAGATTCGCCGCGGCTCGTCCCCCTCGACGAGTTGGAGAGCCACGTGATCAAGCTGGTGCACCTCGACTCGTCCGACCGACTCGTCCATCGACCCAAGGAGACCGCGAGAGGCCGTGCGGCGTACCGCCTGCCGATCCCGACTTCGAGAATCGGAGACGGACCGCGCGTCTTCGCCCTGCTGTCATCCGCGACAATCGGACGAAAAGCGGCGGACAATGTCGAAGTCTGGATCTGCAAGAACGCTCTCGGCTCCGAGGACGAACCAGCATCGGGAGCCTGCAGCATGGTGCACGCACAACACACGACGCTGTTGCCGTCGTCGCCGCATTCGAGCGTCACGCCCATCTTACCGGCCCCGGTCGAGGAAGGCGCGATCAGCTCTGTCAGACTGGAAGCAGGCGACTTTGACGACAAGTCGGCGCTCGTCGTCATCGTCAAGGACTGCACCACGGACTGGGTCCTTGCCGAATTCTCCGATGCAGCCCAGCAGACTCACAAGATCGAACACGGGGCTCTGCGTTCGTCGATCCCTTTTACGCATAAAGACTCGAAGCTGGGATGCTGACGCGGGCGCTCTCGTCAGATTTGCTATTGAACGGGGCCAAGATCGCCGCCTTCCCTTCCTCGCCTTCGCTCGTCTCGGAGATCTGGCTCCCTGCGCTCGACACTTCGCTGCTGTCGCTCAAGTTGCACGTCTACAGGAGTTCTTGTCAAGGTAGGTGATATGCGCATGCACACTGGGTTTCAACTCATGCGAGATCCTGCGCTGACTCGTTGGCACGCCTGCAGAGCATTCGACCTTGTTTGCGCCGTTGATCCGCCAATACTCGCCGGCGGTACACGAATCGAAATTCTTCCCGAACGCCCGCCTCGCCTCGCTATACACGCATGCTTCTGGCCCGTACGTGCCTCCAGCTGCGTCGCCTTTCGTCAGTACCGGCACGCGCTTGCAGTTCTTCGTCGATCCGACTTGTCCCCGAAACCCGGAGGATCAAGAGCAGCACGATCTCGCCCTCGAACTCCACGTGGACGTCCGAGGTACCCTTGGCGCTCTTGCCGTGCGCTTCCGCATGGCGCTGGTCACCATCCCATTCGCACTCGCCATGCTCGTCGTTGGTCTTCAGGTCAAGCAGTACAACAGCGGTCGTGAGTGCGACGTCGTCAGCTCAGAAGCGAACCCGTCACTGACTTTCGCGTCTATGCTGCCCGCAGGTGCCTTCCCTCCTTTCGGCGAGACACTTTCTTTCTTCGCCCGCCGCTACCTGCCTGGCCTCCTCGTCGCTCTTTTCGGAGCCGCCTTCCTCCAAGCGATCGCTCTCAGCACCCACGCCGCGTCCGAAGTTCACCAGCTAGGCGATCCCCGGTACGTCGGCAAGCAAGCCGCGCAACGCTCGGTGCCGTCGCCCTGGCTGGCCGACCTTTTCCTCGGCACATACGGCAGTTTCTGGACGCCCCTTGCGCCCTTGCTCGCATTTGCGCTCGTCGGTGTCGTCGCGTGCGAGTATGCGCTTCTCGCAAGTCTCGTCGTGCTGTCGTCAATCGCCGTCCGATGGCTTCAGAAGAACGGGACGCCCGGCATCCAGGCATTCTTCCGGTGTGTTTTTGCTGACGGCCAGAGGTGCGCTGTCGACTCAAGAATGACACGCTCACTAGCACGTTTCTCTGCAGCGTCGCGGAAACGCCCGACACTTTGCCACTGCAGCGAGTGATCACCCTCGCGCTCCTCTTGCTCGTCGTCGTCTTTTTCGCGCCCTACCAATTCGCCTTCCTCGTCATGGTCGTCGTGCACTACTGCTCGACGGTTCGCGCGCTCCTGCTCGCAAAGGAAGACAGCATGGCAGCTGTGCAGCCCGAGGGTCCGACCGCCGCCTCGGCCTCCTCGGCCCGCCGCGCCTGGGATCGCTACCATTACGCCTTCTCTATACTCTTCCTACTCGTCCTCTTGTCTCCGATCAACGCCCTCATCCTCGTCGTGTGGGTCAGGAATTTGGCAGTCGGCTGGCTCGCTCCGTTCTCGTCCGACCACAATGTGCTGTTGATCCTGGGCTTCCTCGCCAACGTCGAGGCACTACACAGCGGCAAACTCTTGCAGCGCAATGACAAGCGCAGGTAAGTGGAACCACACCCTATCTCGATAGCGTCCGCACTCCCCAGCTGACCACGCGCCTCTCCTACAGTCTCTTTTCCCTGGTCACGGCCGCTGCATTCATCCTGCCGGCTGCATACGCCTTCCTCTACGGCATCCGATCGGCGCACCGGCTGTACTCGCTGGCGAATCTATCGTTCGGGTGGCTCGCATTCAGCACGACGGAATCGTACCTGGACTTGCAGCGGCGCCTGCCCGGAAAACTCTCGGCAACCTTTCTCAGCGAGTCGCCGACTCTGGCGAAGCGGCGCCTGAGTGAACCTCCCCGGGTCAACGGGGCCCTCGAGTATTCGCGACCGACGCCGAAACCCGCTGCAGCCGGATCTGCGGACGGAGGAGGAAAAGGATGATTCTGGCTTGGAGCTTGGCCGGGACCGGTTCCCGTCCGTATCAATTGTTGTTGTACATGTGACCAATCTTGACGTCTATCACGCGCTTGGCGTGCGGGCGGCTTGGGGGAGACAATTGCCGGCGGACGCTTCGGAAGCAGCTCATGTGGGGCAGCGCATCTTGAGAGGCGCTTCTCTGCTTCCCAACCCTCACTGGCGCTGACAGACTTGCACGGTGCGTTGCTGTCACTCCCGTGAGGGCATGCACGATGGCCCGAGAGCCCTGACTGCGCCCGTGCATTGCTGACGACTAATCCCCCGCAGTCAACTTCCGATCGGACTCCTTGGATTCAACTCGCCGCACTCCACAATGACTCGCAAAGCTTACATCGCTGGTATTGGGTTGACCGCGTTTGCCAAGCCGAGGAACCAGATCGACTACCCTGAGTACGATTACTTCCCGGGTCGCCTTTTCCGCGTATCGTGCGTGCTGACCGAGGCTGTCACATCGGCGCAGACTCGCCGTCGAGGCGGCTACAAAGGCCTTGCTCGATGCCGGAATTGACTACGACGAGGTGGAACAGGCTTTTGCCGGTTACGTGTACGGAGTGAGCTCGAATTTTCCTGACTTTTGGCTTCCGGTTCAGAGTGGCAATTCTGACTTTGTGTACCAAATCTCACGTCTGCGCTTCGGAACAGGACTCGACTTGCGGACAACGTGCGCTGTACGCTCTCGGCCTGACCTCGATCCCGATCATCAACGTCAACAATAAGTAAGGGCGGGGGACAATTCTCTCAGAGCGTTCGCAGCGGTACTTACCGCAATCTGCGCACCACAGCTGCTCAACTGGCTCTTCAGCACTCTGGCTGGCACGTCAGGCAGTCGAGTATGGTATCAGCGACTGCGTGATGGCGCTCGGCTTCGAGAAGGTCAGTCGGCGGCTGGCTTCCTTCGCCGTTGCCAAGAGCAGGAGAAGCTGATTTGTCTGTCCGTCCTTGCTCGCTCAGATGGCCCCTGGATCTCTCACAAACGCTTTCAGTGACCGAGACGCGCCTCTCTCGAAGACGGTCGGCCTGATGAGCGAGATGGGCAAAATGTCGAACGGACCGTTCGCAGCACAAATTTTTGGCAACGGCGGCGAAGAGTTGGTCCATTCCTCCGCTCATCGCTCAGAGACGTACACTGACTGCTACCGTACAGATATTGTGAGAAGTACGGGGCTACGCGGGAGCATCTGGCCAAGATCGCCAGTAAGAGCCACCGCCACTCGATCAACAACCCTTACGCGCAGTTCCACCACGGTAAATCTGCCGAGGAAGTCTTGCAAGACCAGAAGGTCACCAATTTCCTGACGAGGTGAGAGGCTCGCCAATGTGTATCCACACCGACGGGAGGCGGAACGCTGATTCGGCTTCCATCGTCAGGTCGATGTGCTGCCCGACCTCGGACGGAGCCGGATGCGCCATCGTCTGCTCCGAGGAGTTTGTCAAGCGTCACAAGCTCGAGAACCAGGCGATCGAGATCGCCTCCATGGGCATGGCAACGGACTCGAACAAGCTTTTCGACGACCGGAGCTCGATCGAGCTCGCTGGCGTCGACATGACCCGCAGGGCAGCCAAAGAAGCTTTCACGAAAGCCGGAATCACGCCTGACGACATTCAGCTCATCGAGCTGCACGACTGTTGTAAGTTGCCGTGTTCGAGTTCTCCCTGCGATCGAAACTGATGCCATTGGGCACGACGCAGTTGCGCCGAACGAGCTCATGACCTACGACGCTCTCGGCCTCACTCCCCCGGGCAAGGCGCACGAGCTCGTCGACCGGGGCGACAACACGTACGGAGGGAAGTTCGTGGTGAACAGTTCGGGCGGTCTGTTGGCGAAAGGTCACCCGCTCGGAGCGACCGGGCTCGGGATGGCCTTCTACTGCTGCATGCAGCTTCGCGGCTGGGCTGGACCCATGCAGGACCCGCGCTGCGTCCCGGGCGAGCTCGAGAAGCAGGGCAAGACTGCCTACACGCTGTTGCACAACGTCGGGCTCGGCGGATCGTCCGTTGTCGCCATCTTCCGACGTCCCGACTTTTACGCTGCAAACGGCAAGCCGGACGGCCGTGACCGCGTCGGCTACAACCATGGGTGCGAATGCAAGCGCGTGACCATGTCCGAGTACGTTTCTTCTCTTTTCATTCCCTTCGATTTTCCCGGACCTGCGTCGTTCGCCGCATCGGAAGAGAAGCCGGAGACGAGGCTGACGCAAGCATGTCCACAGCGTCGACAAGGTTAAAAGCAGAAAGGCCTTCTCCAAGTGGGCCGAGGCGGCCCTCTAAGAGGGAAATGAATCAGGATTTCTTTACCTCTCGCGTTTCTCCGAGCCCTCATCAGTCGTTCTTTACCCTCTCCGCTGCGATTTTTGTTTGTAATCGAGTACTCTATGGTCGTAAACGGGAACGGAAAACCCTCATCTCCCTTGAGACCACCCGACCGGGTTTTTCGACTGCGCAGCGCTCTTTTGCTTTCCCTTTCCGCGACCTGTCTACCCTTCCTCCGTCGACTAGCGTTCTCGTGTCCGGAACTACAGCGAAACAACGCCTCATCGACATTCCCACTACCCGTCCCAGCCCCTGCCTCGTCGACTCGGAGTGCGTCATGGCCGCCGCCGTACCGGCCGAACTGAAAGCGATCTCTCCCTACCTGGCACGGGCGACGGAGCTCGAGAAGGCCGAGCCCGTCATCTCGTATTGGTGTGAGTGCTCTATCCGGTCCGCGCTCGCCCGCTCCGGTGTATCGGTGGACCTCGTTGGATCGCCTTGCCTCCGGCTTGTCGCTGATGGATGTCCCACCCAGGCACGTACTATGCGCTCCAGCAGGCAATGTCGCTCGGGTCCAAGGATCCCGAGAGTCAGGTCTATCTGTTCGGACTGATGGACAAGCTAGAACAGGTGCGTGGAGACATCGACGCATGTCCCCCTTGTCGTGGGATGTGGGGGGACGACATCACTGACCAACTCGCGATCCCCTCTACAGACCAAGTCCGAGCACGCGACAGAAGAAGCATTCACAGACGACATAGCTGCCGGCGCATACATCGAAAACTTTGGCTTGAAGCTGTTCTCGCAAGCCGACAACGAAGACCGGAAAGGAAAGGCGACACGGTGAGTCTCCAGCGCTGGGAAGCTGAGGTTCAACGCTGGCGCGGGGAGCTGATTCTCGTTGAGAATACCCAGCTTGACTGCCCGAAAGTTCCTGGCCGCCGCCAACTTCCTCGAGCTGCTTTCCATCTTCGGCGAAGTCGCCAGCGAGGCACGTCCCACCCGTTCCTTCCTTCTTGCCGCCCCCCTTCCGCGCTAAACAGTTTGAGCACGCACCGCAGAACCGCGAGCGAATCAAGTATGCGAAATGGAAGGCGACCGACATTGCGAAAGCGTTCCGCGAAGGCCGGAAACCGACCCCCGGACCTGCCGGCGGCTTGCAAGAGGGCGAGGAGGACGCGGCGGACCCTTCCAAGGTGACAGCCGACGAGGCGAAAGAGCTCTCGAAAGAGTTTGAAGCGCTCGACACGCGGACAGAATCTGCCGCGTCGAACGAGCCGGCGTCGAACAAAGGCATGGACTCGTCTCCGGCGGCGAACGCGGCAACACCGAGGGCGGAGGCGGACGACGCGACGTCGTACGCGTTCCCGCAACAGCCGACAGCATTGCCGTCGGCACCACCAGCTGAAGACGTTCCGGACTTTGTCGACGAGGACGAGTTGCCCGACTTTGGCGCCGCCGAAGCGGATCAAGAAAGCTCGACCGCCCCGGACCCGTTGGCTGACACGCCTTCGTCGACACTACCCCCGCCGCCACCACCACCCGAGTCTCACCAAACGTCGGAACTGCCGGAACCGCATGCGCACCGGCCAAGTGAACCTCCCGCGTTCCCGTCCGCCGTCTTCCCGTCAGCCCCTGCCTTGCCGCCCCACCCTCCTTCTTTCTTCCATGCCGCCCCAGCAGCAGTCGCCGGAACGCCACCCTCCTTCAAGAGTCCCCCGACCTCCTCGACAGCTGCCGCCCCTCCTCCTCCTCCTCCTCCTCCTCCTCCGATCGCAGCCCGACACCCAACGGCGTCTGCGCCACCACCGACGACCGTCGCCGCCAAGATGGACAACTTTGATCCGGTCACGGTCGCGCAGGTGCAGAAGCATGCCAAGTGGGCCATCTCTGCGCTCAACTATGACGATTTCGAGACGGCGAGAAAGGAACTCCGGCTCGCGTTGGCCATGTTGGGAGGTTAGATATCCTCTTTGTTCGGTACATTTTCCCAAGTCGAAACAGACTCTTGGAGCGTCTGATTTGTGCCTGTTTGTACCAGCGTATCCTGCTGGGAGGAAAAGAGAGGGCGAGAAGGAAGAACTGTAATCGAGCATTACAAATGGGGAAATTCGCCCGTTAATAGTTTGCGGGAGCAGCTGCGATCTGGCAGGATTTGGCTTCACTCGATACGCTACGCGACCATGTCTGCCACCCAGCCGAGCGTGTCGCTCTACGTGAGCAACCTGAACTACTCGCAGGTCCCGAAAGAGGGTGCGTCCGATCTCCTCCTCTTCTCACCGACAGCAACGACGACGACGACGGCCAAACCAACTGACGCCGTCCGCTTGCAGAGATCCGGAGAGCGCTGTATGGCTTGTTTGCGACGTACGGAAAGGTGCTCGACGTCGTGCACGTCCGCAGTCCCAAGGCGAGAGGGACGGCGTTTGTCGTGTTTCGCGACCTCGCGAGCAGCACGGCGGCCATGAGGGGACTCGACGGCGAGTCGTTCTACGGCAAGAGCTTGGTCAGTACTCTCTTTATACTCTCTCGTCTCTCTGGGGACTCTCACCCGTTCGCGCTGTTGGGAACTTGGCACCCTGACCCCCCACCCGCGTGCTCGTCTTGCAGCGAATCTCGTACGCCAAATCGACTTCGTACGCTACCATCGCTCAAACTGAAGGACCCGAAGCTGTCTACGCTATCAAGTTGGGGCTCAGGGATGCCGACGACGCAGGCAAGAAGAGCAAGATGACCGTTTCGGCCGCGCAAAAGAAGCTGGCAGACGACCGACGAAAGGAGAAGCGAGGGCGGGAAGACGAAGGCGAGGAGGAAGAAGAGGAGGACGAGGAGGACGAGGCAGATGGCGGTCCGCAGAAGAAGAAGAGTCGACAGGACGGAGAGGAGCAAGAGGAGGATGGTAAGTTTGACCATCTCTTTGCAAGGGTCGATCAAGGCACCGTTTGCGCCCATTGTTGCTGACTTTCGGTACTTGTATCTTTGCTTTTGTCAACAGACGCTATGGAGGAGTCTGACGATGAAGAGGCGGCGGAAGAGGCGGCACCAACCTTTGGCCCGGCATCAGCAGCACAGGGCGAGGTGCCGAATCCGATCCTGTATGCCGAAGGATTGCCGACAGAGGTCACGAGCGAGATGCTCTCTGCACTGTTCCAACAGTAAGTGGAACAATCTCTTAGTCTTTGGCCGAAGAATCTTACCGTATCTGATTTTGCTTTGGCCGCCTGCGCAGATACTCGGGACTGGCTTCGCTCCAACTCCTTGCCGTCCCAGTCGACGCTCCGGCAAAGAGCGCGACGGCGCTTATTCACTACGAGACGATGGCGCAGGCAGGAGTGGCAAAAGAGGCGCTCGACGGGTTCCTCGTCGACCGGGATGCACCTATGAAGGTCAGCTGGGCCAAGCGGGGCTGAGGCAAAAGCAGGCTTTTTCGCGTGCATTTGCAAAAGAGTGCTTCTTTTTGTATCACCTTTCGCTACGCGGCGGTGTGGGATCCGTCTCCCGAGTCGGCGAAGAAAACGGACGTCGGATCGAGATTGGCCACTCCCCTTGCCCCCCCTTGGAGTAAAGCGGGCGGATCGCGGGACGCTATGGAAGCTTACCAAGCACCTATGGAAAGCGTTTCCGATAAGGGAGCTCTGCCGCGCCGGAAATTCATGCTCACCGCAGTTGAGCAAATCTTTTACTCGCTTTGACTTCCACCACACCGGCGCAACATGCGCCGAGTCGCAGGGCATGCACTGAGAGCTGTCTCGAGACCACATGCTGTCCCTGCGCTGACCCGCTTCGCGCCGCAAGCGGTCGCCACTCCGCCGCGCTCCTTCACGAGTTCGCCCCAGTCCAGCTTCTTCTTCCGGCGCCCGACCAAGAGCGCGAGCGACCTGGCGCGCGAGCTGCTCGATGCCAAGGAGCGGGATCGACCGGATGTGCTCGCGCGCGTGTACCCGCAGCTCGTCGAGGCGGCCAAGGAGGCGTCGTCGTCGCGAGCACCGCCGCCTCTGTCGCCGGACGAGTTGCGCGCCCTGATGCGCTTCGCCGTCAGGACGAGGCGCTTCCAGCTCTGCCTGCGTATATTCAACGACATGAGCCGCGTCTTTGGCTTCAAGCACTCCCTCTGGGACCACAACGTCCTCTTGCAGTGCCTCGTGCAGGCAGACCGCTTGCCGAAAGCGCTTGAGTGGATCGAGTCGATCCGAGCAGCCCAAGGCCTCACTCCGACCGCTTCCGAATGGAACATCCTCCTGCAAGGGTACCGGCGCAAGGGGGACCTCCAGGGGATGCAGGACCTCGTCGCGAGGATGCGGTCGACCGGCGTCGAACCCAACGTCGTCTCTTACAACACCCTCATTTCGGCAGCTTTCGATGCCGGCAACCTCGAGCAAGTGCGCGACACCGTGCGAGATATGCGGTCGGCAGGGATCGAGCCGGACCGGACGACAGACACGGCCCTGCTCGTCGGGTTCCTCGAAGCTGGCGAACTCGCCAGTGCACGAGAAGTGCGGGAGCGGCTCGCGAAATCCGTCGGCTTGGTCTCGAAACTCAAGGGCAAGTCATCGGCACGGCAGGAGCTTCCCACGATCAACGCGCTCGTCAAGTACGAAGCCGTCATTGGCGGCTTCGAAGAGGCTCTCGCGCTCGCGAAGCAGTTTGGCGAGGATGGCGTATCTTTCGATGCGATGACCGTCAACACCCTCGTCAAGGAGGGGACTGCGCGCGTCAGAACGGCCGCGGACGGGGTGCACATCCTCGAACGAGTCGAAGACGCCACCGGCGTGAGGTCGAATCGGCGCACGTGGGCGCTGCTGATCTCGCACCTCGCGAGCAATCCAGCCGGAGCTGCCGAGGCGCTCGAGGCGTACCAGTCGGCCCGAGATCGAGGCCTCGAACCCGATTCCGGCATGGTCCAGCCTCTGCTCGATATCATGTTGCGGCCTGAAGTGCGGGAGGAGCACCGCGCGGACATCAAGGCGCTGTACGACGACCTGAGCACGTCTTCGCGGACTTACTCGACTGCACCGGATGCGGGCATCTACTCGACCATCTTGCGCGCTTGCGCCGATGTCGACGCGCCAGACCTCGAATGGTCCCGAGCGGTCGTCAAAGATATGCGCCAGCGGGGAGTCGGACTCGACGGAACGACCGCCTCCGCTCATATCATTGCGTTGATGCGAGCGGCAGGCTCGTACGAGGAGGCGTTCCAGGCGTACGACGAGATTCGGGCGCTCGGGCCGAGCGTGCTCGACTTGAGGGCTTACAACGCCATCCTCGCCGCGTTCACTTCGCTGCCGTTTTCTGCGGACGAAGCGGCGCCTCCGAAGCTCGTCATGGAGATCCTCACCGACATGCGCAAATCAAACCACCCGCCCAACTCGGCAACGTACTCGCTCCTCCTCACCTACTACGCCTACGCCGCGCCTTCGTCCTTCAACCACGTCGCGCACCTGCATTCGCTCATCAAGCTCGACTCGTCGCTCGATCCCGACACGGCCTTGTTCAACTCGCTCTTCATGGCGTATTCCCGCACCGGCGCGACGAGCGCAGCGTACCGGATCTGGGAGACGATGCTGCAGTACACTTTGCGGTCTTCGTCCGGCACGGGGGCTATCGCAGTCGACTCGAGGACACTTTCGATCCTGTTCGACACGTGCGGGCACGACGGGACGGCGGCGGCGCAGGCGCGCGCGCGGCGAGTTTGGGCCGACCTCGAATCGGGTCGGCTCGGCGTCGAGCGGAACTTGAAAGTGTGCGACAGCTACGTCGAGGCGTTGTGCCGCTTTGGCGCGCTCGACGAGGCCGAAAGGATCGTCTTTGGCGACATGGACGGTGGCGGTCGAGGAGGAGGAGGAGGAGGACCGCTCCCACGCTCGGGCGTGAGCACGGTCGAAGTCTTGCTCAAGTTTGCGCGCAAGGACAGCCAGGAACGGTTCGAGGCGGTGTCGAAGAGGATACAGGAGGAACGACCCGACTTGTGGGACGCGATCGGTACAGAGACGAAGCAGCCGAGGCGGCCCGGACGGGCTGAACGATCGGGAGATGCAGACGAGGGATTCTTCTCGTCGACGCACACCACGGCGGCGGCGGCGGCGACGCAACTAGAGTCGTAGCTCAAAAAGCTGGAAAGAACACTTCGAGATGCACTTGCGAGAGTTGACCGACTTTCGCCTATACGAGAGCTTATTTGGTTTGAGTCGGCAGGCAGCGCGAGAGAAAACAAGGACAACAACAATGACGACGATGCGTGCTACGAGGACTATTCAATGCCGGCCGAGAAGCTTGTCGGTGACCGCTCGCGGCATGCAGTAAACCGGATCGACACGCTGCGTTCCTGGGTAGTCGAGCAGGGCCAGTCCTGAAGCACAAGGAAGCGAGCAGTCTTGGTCAGGATTCGCGCCGTTCACGAGGGGGAGAAAAGAACGCACCGGCGAGGCCAAACACGGTGTGCCAAACATCGGCGACGTCGTCCGGCCGGTCTGCGATGCCGCCCTTTTCGGGATCCTGCGCGCTCAGGATGAACGCCGACAGTTTGGCGGCGTCGATCCAGTGCGCGCGGTTCAGGATTGCGAGCGACGCGAGGGCCCACCAGCTGTAGCAGACCTTGATAAGAACAAAACCAAATGTGCGTGCTCGGTCAGCTCGAGTGCTAGGTGCGCACTGTTTGATCCGGTTCAAAGGATTCGGGAAGGAAAGTCTGTTGCGGAGGCTCACATCTTCGAGCTTTTCTGGTCGCCCGTTCAGGCCGCCGTTTGGTAGTTGTCGCTCGCAGAGCCACCAGCAGAGCGTGTCCGAGTCGGCAATGTCGAGGCGATCCAAAATGGCGAGGGTGCCTAATGCCGTCCAGACTGCGCGGGTCTCGCAACAGAGTCAGTGTGCGCGCGATGCCCTGAAGAAGGAGCTCTATGCGGTGACATACCGTAGGCGGCATGAGTCTCTGCGCCTTCGACCATGCCGAACCCGCCGTCAAAGTTTCGACAGTTGCCGATGAACCGGACCACCTTTTCTTTGTCGAGGGCGTCGAGTCGGCCGAGCAAGGAGAGGATCGCGACCGCACAGAACGTGAAACGGACAGAGTGCTCGCCCCACTCGTCTCCGGCGAACGAACCTCGTTCCGGATCCTGCAGCGACAGCACATCTGCGGACGAATTTGGCGCGATCAGTCCTCACCCTTCTCTCGGTGTGTCCGGATTGAGCGCCCAAAAGACCGACGTACAGTTGACGATTTTGTCGCGGTCGAGAATGTCGAGAGAATCTTGCATGGCGAGGATCTGGACGGCACTGAGGGTGGTGTGGACGTTTGGGTCGTGATTCGGATACGGCGAGAAGGCGCCTACCGGGGGGGAGGGCCGGACCGTCGCAAAACCTCGGGTCAGCTTTCCGTGTGCCCCCAAAGAAAGGAAAGGAAGAAAAACTCGCCGACCGAGGGTACGTAGCAAGACATGACCCATTCGATCATTTCGTCTCGCGGCAACGCGTCTTGACGGTTCATGAGCGCGAGTGCGGTCAATCCCCAATAGACGCCGTTCATGCGTAAGTGTTCGGTAAAGTAGTAGCTGAGTTCATCGCGGTTCTATTCGTGGGGGGTTTACAGTCAGCCTCCGCCCAGCCAAGAGAGAGGAGGAGAGAAGCAGACCTTGTCGAGGGACTGGATGTACGAGACGTGCAAGTCTGAGAGGAGGCTAGTCGGGACTGCATCTCTTGCGTGCTGGTCTGCCATCCCTGCCTCTATACACGCGGGTCAGACGCCAGACGGTGTTGAGAAGGGGACCCGCGTACCCGCGCGTCTCTCTTTCTCTGTCAGACCGCACACGCAGGCCAGAACACGATGGACGCAGTCAAGGACCTCGCAGACAACTCCAAGACCTTTGTCAGGGACGGCCAGGCTGTACGCTCTCTGTCCGCTCGCCCCGCCTCTCCCTCGCCTTCGACGTGTTCATCTCTCTGCCCGTACGCTAACCTCGCTCGCCCGCCGCACAGTTCATCTCCCGGTGTACAAAGCCCGACAAGAAAGGTCAGTTCCGCCTCGGCTCTCCTCTGGCTGAGTCGAGTAGGCCCCTTTGCTGACTCTTTTCGAAATCCCCCACCTGATCGTGCCTCTTGTGCAGAGTACCTCCAAATCTGCCGCGCCGTCGCAATCGGATTCGCCATGATGGGCGGAATCGGCTACCTCGTCAAGCTCATCCACGTCCGTACCCTTCCCCGGCCCGCTCGCGTGATCGCCATCTGTCTGACCTCTTCATCTCTTCTCCTCTGCCAGATTCCAATTAACAACATCCTCGTGGGAGCCGCATAGAGATCGTACTGTTCTTGGCTACTTGGTGGGCTGGAGTCGAAAGATATCGCAACGGTGGTACGGGAGACGGGGACCAAAAAGAGGGAAGGGAAGACCGGCCACTTTACATGTTGCTGCAACCTCGCAAACCGGGAAACTTTGTATTTGTACCCTCCGTATTCTCTCTCTCTCTCTGCGTGCGGGTGCTTTTCAGGTTCACTGCTGAGAGAGAAGTACGCTGGCAATTACTCAGGGTGAGATGAGACACATTGGACTGCGAGATGAGAGAGGCGAGACGAGGGGCGCGCCCATGCTCGCAAAAGAGCAGTACGGCATTGCAAGGCCACATCCAGAAATACCACAAACAAACGGACGGACAACACACCACACGGACTCGTGTCGGAACCCCCCCCTTCCGAGTATAAGGGGCCGACTTCACTCCTCCGGAAACAACAATCTCCTGTGCGTTGCTCACTTGGATGCGCCGAGGACCTTCTGGACCTGGCTGCGGAGGCCCATGAACGAAGTGACGGTCCCGACGAGGCCGATCGTGCCGTCGTCGAGCGAGTGGTAGCCGAGCGTGCCGGCCGGGATGAGAATGTCGAGCGCGTCCTGCGTGAGTTGGTACCGGACCGCGGCCTGCTGGCTGTGAGCGCGGTGAAAAGTAAGGCTCTTGTTAGCGTCCACTTGCTCCGTGGTCCAGCCGGATCCTAAACAGATTTTTCACGAGACAAAACAACTCACGTCTTGATCGTCCGCAAGTCGGCCTTGGCGGCGCCGTCCTTCTCGCCGGCGGCAGCTCCGCGACTGACAGCCTGCTCGCGCTGCTGGAGCCCGTAAAGCTTGTACAGACTCGAGACGATCGAGAAGGCGATGCCGGTGAACCACAAGCGGGCGGCGCGCTGTTGGATCGCGGCAAAAGTGGCGGGCGCGAACGGTCGGACCTTGGCCGAGTGGAGCTGTGCACGCCGCCCCGGTTCAGGTCGAGTTGGGTCAGAAGCGAGTCTCTCTCTCTCGGGGGATACGGGCGACTCGGTGCTCACCCAGACGAGCGTGTCGTTGACTAGGTAGCCGGCGTAGCCGAGTTGGCGACCGATCGTGGTAAACTTGAGGACCGGGTCAGTCAAGTCGAGTCCCTTGACGGCCGCCTGCAGGTGTTCGACCGGCTTTCCGATACGCATCACTGGGGGGTCATTGTGCATGCATTAGAGGCGTTCAAATGGGCGAGCGAAGAAACCCGCGGAGTGAAGGTGGATCGCCAGGAGAGCAAAGAACTCACGCTTGCGGGAGAGGCCGAGGGTGCTCTTGAGGGCTTGCAGGCGCGCGACCGTCTCCTTGGAGTAGCCCTTGCGGAGGCAGTAGTAGGCGAGGAAGCGGGCATAGTACTGGACCGCGCGGTACAGCTTGTCACGGCCCACTGCGTGCGCGAGACAGAGGAGGAGGTCGCGTCAGTCTAAACCACGAACATATGAAGGACACGGCTAGTATTGCTCTCCAGGCAGCCAGTCGTATCCGCATGAACGCTTGTCGCGGCTAGACTGACCAGTGGTTGAGCCGACCTTGAGGGCGGCGGTGACGGCGGGATGGAGCACGAGTTGGTGAACGACCGTCTGCGTGGGGTTGCTCTATTGTCAGTGTGCTTTACCTTGGACTGATTGCTGCCCCAGCCTAAAGGGACTGACCATGTCTGCTGGCGGGAGGAAATGCGCGTGTTGATGAACAAGTGGGGGGGCGCGGCGGGGGCAGCTGGAACGCGAGAGGGCGAAGCGAGTTGCGACTTCTGGGTGAATGGATAGGCGAGAACAGGCGTGTGCTTCGAATCGAAAGCTTGGTGCGTGCGATGGACTTGGTCCAAGGGAAGGGCTGCCCGGGAGCCAGGCCGCCGGCGGAATTGTAGCCGGTGCGCGGGGAGGTTAGTTTGCAAGCCTCCCCTCAGGCGAACACAGCGCCCCTCTCACGCGGAAGCAGCTTCGAGCGATGAAACTCGGAGAGCGAGCGAATCGCGGGGTCTTGCTCTCTACGCTCACCCACCAGAAGCTCAGCCGAGATGGTTGGCATGATTCGCTGGATCGTGCCAGTCCTGGCGACCCTCGTGCCTGCGCTCGTCTCGGCCCGCGAGACCCTCGACGAAGCAGGTCCGTCCTTGTTCTCTGTTCTCGGCGCCCAGCCACTCGCACACTGACCCCCGTGGATGCGACCGTGCCCCGATGCGCAGCCGTGCATGTCCGCGAACTTGTCGCCTATCGCGCTTACAATACTGGCGTCCTGATGAGCCAGTTCCCGAGCGATGCCGACGTGCCGACTCCCGGTCTCTCGTTCGGACTCGTGAGTCGGTTGCGTTGCCAGTGTCTCAACCGAATCCGCCGGTGGTGGAATCGGCCGAGACTGATGCTAACGGTCGAGCGAACCTCACAGCAAGAGTACTATGCGCCGTACCCCGACTCGAACGGCGACCTCCTCATGCTCGCCATGCCCATCGCTGCGGTCCGTTCACCATTTCGTCTCTTGTTGTGCGCACTCGAACAAATTTCGCTGACAGCCACCCTGAACATCCGCATATAGATCTACCGCAATGCCCTGCCGCCCAATCCGCCCAACTTGACCATCACGATCAACGACATGTACGGTTTCGGAGACGGCAACCTCGCCGCAGGCAGGATGCGCGTCGCGCTCTTTGGCACAATCGAACGCGTCGAGGGGGAGAAGGAGATTGCAAAGTGCAGGGAGGCGTACCTCCAAGGTCAGTCTGGGAGCTGGAGCCGTGGCAGCGTCATCAGAGCCAGAAACGCGGGACGCGGATCTGACCTGGCTTTTTCTTGGCTCTGCTGGACGACTGACAGCCCACCCTGATGCGCGCGGATGGGTCCCTCCCGGCGGCCCGCACGCGGCGTTCTACGCCCGCTTCCGCGTGCACAAGGTCTACGCTTTTGTGCGCCTCTCTTTTTAGTTTCTCCTTTGTTTCCGCGGACACGAATCTGACAGACGTGGCTTTGCCCTCCGCCCTTTTTGTGCGTCTCGCCCACGACCACCCCTGCAGAACGGGTTCGGAGACGTCGCCTACATCGGCTGGGTCCCGCTCGATCTCTACCGCGCCTCGGGGGCGTTGATGCGCTCGGAGAAGGAGGTCCACCGCCATTGGCCGGTGCCGCAGCAGCCGGAGCAGGACGAACTCGTCGGCATTGAGCAAGACGCCGTGGCGCGGATCTTGCCGGTGCAGGAAGCCGCGCAGGCTGGCAAGGACCGGTTCCGGATCCAGTGGTGATCTTGCGGCGCCTGCGGGCGCCGACGGCGAAATCCTCCGCGTGTCTTGTTTGTGACTCCCGTCCGCTTGTCCTTGATCAGTCGAGTGTAGCTATAGTATCGTGCATTTACCCCTGTGTTCTCATACATGATGGTATTCGAAGTCCTCGGCGACAATCGGATGCGTCATCTGCGCCGCCGTTTCTCCCTCTCCGAACGACGACAGCAAGCGGTGCGATGCTACAAGCACGATTAGGGCAGAGTCTCAAGACTCGGCCAGGGGCGCTCGTGCGGTCACTACAGCCAGCTCGACCGGCGCAACTCGCCGCGTCCGGTTCGCCATCTTCACATGCTCGCCGAGTCGCGCACCAACTACGACCCTACGCGCGCTTCTACTCGGGTCAGGGTCGATCCCAGGGATCAAGAAAGGGCTACCACTACCGGTTCGCGCTGATCCCGGTACTGCTCGGCATCGGAGGGACGTCAACCTTGTGGCTCGACTCGCCGAATACCGGCGATGCCGCCGATACGGGCAACACGACGACGCAAGGCAGCAGCAGCGGCAACGGCGGCATCACAAGCAAACATTCGCTGCAGAGCATCCTCGACAATGTCGAGAAACCGGATGCGGACGAGTTCCTGATCGCGGCGGATGCGGACGACGACCCGGACGATGGCGACCCGCCGCCGCGGAGACTCGTCTTTGTCCGGAACGTGCGGCACTTGATCCGCGAGTACCTCGTCGAACCCGTCTCGACCGGCCTGCGGTTCCTCCAACTCGCCATCATCTTCCTCCCCGTCCTCTTGTCGGCGCCGATCTTGTGCCTCGAACTGGTCGACGATTCGCGAGATCGGAGGAGAGGGAGACCACCGCGGACGAAAGAACGGAGGACGACGAGGTGGTGGTACTACTTGCTCGTGCACCAGATGGAGATGGCCGGACCGACGTTCATCAAGGTACGGCGTCCGCCTGCGTTTCCCTGCCTCACGCGTGAGATCACGCGCGAGATCGAAAACACAACTGACGCCGGGACTCGCTTTCCTGCAGCTCGCTCAATGGGCAGGCTCTCGTACCGACCTGTTCCCGGCCGAGCTCTGCAACCTCTTCGGCAAGCTGCACTCGCAGGGCAAGCCGCACTCGTTCCGGTACACGAAACGAGTGATCGAACGCGCCTTTGGCCTCCCGTTCGAGCGCATCTTTGTCGAGTTCCGCGAAACTCCACTCGGGATCGGCGCCATCGCGCAGGTCTACAAGGCGGTCCTCAACCCCGATCTGCTGCCCGAAGACTACCTCGCCTTGAAGCACACCGACGACCCCGCTCCGACCGCTCGGCTGTCGCGCACGATCGCGCCCATGCCGGACGACAAGCGACCGAAACACGTACCGGGCGCGACCGTGGCGATCAAGGTTCTGCACCCGCGCGTCGAGAAGCAGATCGGTCGGGACTTGAAGATCATGATGTTCTTCGCCAAGGCGCTGAATGCCCTCCCCGGCATGGAGTGGCTCAGCTTTCCCGAGGAGGTGCAAGTCTTTGGCCAGATGATGATGAGTCAGGTCGACCTCCGGATCGAAGCCAACAATCTCGGTGAGCCCGCATGATTCTGTTTGGCTTTTACGCCTGCCCCGAAAATCGACTCATCAAACACCCACTGCAGTCACATTCGAGAACTACTTCATGCACCGGCCAACCGTCTCGTTCCCTCGAGCCTTGAAGCAATACACGGCACCCCGCGTCCTCATCGAAGAGTTTGAAGACGCAGTCCCGCTCGAGCTGTTCCTGACCAACGGAGCCGGTCCTTTCGACCATCGGATCGCAAACCTCGGACTCGATGCCTTCCTGGTGAGTTTTCTCCCTGTGGTCAGAAGTGGATCTGCCTGCTAACAACGCGATACAATTGCAGAACATGCTCTTGATCGACAACTTTGTGCACTCGGATCTTCACGTATGGAGACTTTCTTCCGGCCTTCTCCCTGCTTCTGCCCGTAGCTGACATTTCCTTTTCACACAGCCTGGAGTGCGTTGAGCCCGAAAGGAAACCAGACGCTCTGAGCCCACGACTGACCCTCGACCGCTCGTGCAGAATATCATGGTCAAATGGTTCAAGCCGTCAACCCGAAACATGCTCGCCTCGCTTTGGGCAGGTCTGCGGGACACGCCTGAACCCGACGCGGCCGACGTCACCGACAATACGCACGGCGTCGAGATCGTTCACCGCCTGCGATCGCTGAAGCACGACAAGCAGGCATGGCTCGCCGAACTCGATCGACTCGAGGATGAAGGTTACCAGCCCGAGATTGTCTTTATCGATACGGGACTGGTGACCCGGCTGAACGAGACCAACCGCCGCAACTTTCTCGACCTGTTTACCGCCGTCGCGAGCTTTGACGGCTACCGCGCCGGACAGCTCATGGTCGAGCGGTGTCGGGCGCCCGAACTCGTCATCGACGAGGAAACGTTTGCGCTCAAGATGCAAAAGCTCGTCCTCGGCGTCAAGAGTCAGACCTTCTCACTCGCCAAGATCAAGATTGCCGACGTGCTCAGCCAGGTCCTGACCAACGTCCGCGAGCACCACGTCAAGATGGAAGCCGATTTCGTCAACACGGTCATCTCGATCCTTTTGCTCGAAGGGATCGGGCGCCAACTCGACCCCGAGATGGACCTGTTCAAGAGCGCGTTGCCGATCTTGCGACAGCTCGGAAAACAGGTCGGCACGGATCAGCTTGTCCAGGCTGGCAGCAAGATGGACGTCAAGAGTCTGGCCAGCATGGCCAAGGTGCGCTTCAGCTCCGCCATCTGTTCCCTTGCCTCTGAGCGTCCGTCCCTGACCTCACTCTCTCGCAATTTCCCTCCAGATCTGGGTCTGGGTCGAAGCGCGCCAGTTTGCCTCGCTTGCGGTTGCCGATGTCGATAACTTTGTCCGATATGATTAGTGAGTGGTCCCGTGGGGTTCTTGCCCGCCACGGCACCAAGCGGTTGCTGATCCCATCCTGCGCTCTTGCCAGCCTGACTCCCAATATCTAGAGCCTCCCTCCCCTCTGAGTGTTGTGTATCGAATACCTAGACGCCCTCCTCCCTCCCGCGAAACCTGTCTGCTATATCATCACATTTCTTCGTTCGAAACTCCCGGTCCTCTCTTCAGCGGAAAAGCACGAGCCGGCGAGGAAGGGTGAGATTGCTAATTGACATGCGGACCCTAATCGTCGAGAAAGGAAAGACTCCTCCCCTACGCTGCAGGCGCCTCGGTCCAGCTGCCCTTCCCACCGAACTCTTTCCACTCGTCCAGGTAGCCGCGAACCTTGTTGGTGACGTCTTCCGCGCCCATCGACCGGCCGAACGCGTCGACGAATTTGCCGTTCGGGTCCATGAGGTAGAAGAAGATGGAATGGTCGACGAGGTAGTCGTCGCCCGGTTTGGTGTTGGGTGGCGTCGAGAAGTAGACTCGGCTGCGGTGCGCGGGTGCGGGGGAAAGAGAAGAGACGGCTTCATGAGTGGCGAGCACACAACACTGGTAGCTCTTCAGGCACGTACTAGGCTTTGCAGGTCTTCTTGACGTCGTCGTACGAGCCAGTGAGACCGACGAGGGAAGGGTGGAAGTCTGCAGAGAACCGGTCAGAGACAGAGCTAGTGCGACTGCGGCAAGCCCACCCAACTCACCTTTCACGTAGGTCTTGACCGCGTTGACGTCGTCTCGTGCCGGGTCGCACGTGATGAAGACGGGCAGGATGTCCACCTTGTGCGATGCGGCTGGCGAAAGGAAAACGATCAGTTTTGATACTTCGTAGATGATCCGTAGAACCAGTCAAGTTAGAGGAAGCAGCACGTACAGACGCCCTCAACGACCACTGTCATCTTGTCGAGCTCTTCGGGGCAGATGTCGGGGCAGTTGGTGAAGCCAAACTGATTACACCAAAGAGGCCGTCGTCTCAGTGGCGGAAACGGGCTCCCCGAGTCGTGATAGCGAAGGCGACTCACGTAGACCATGCTCCACTTTCCGAGCAAGTCCTTGTCGCTAAAGGGCTTGCCGTCCTGGTCCGTCAACAAGAACGGTCCTCCGATCTTTGGGCGTCCGACCCGCGCCGCTGCGGTCTCCATCCGTTTCCGTTCGCGGACTTTTTCCTTCTCGGACTGGAAGTAGTACCACAAACCGACGCCGGTAGCGACAAAGACTGCGCCTGCCTTGAGAGTGAACGGCTGTAATGATGTGGGTCTGTGAGTGACTGCGATGCAGTGCGCGAGAGAGAAGAGAGATGACTCACCCCGGCCTGGGTGCGGTTCTGCTGCGTAGAGCTTGAAGAGGGCGCTGCATTGGCCGTGCTTGCGTCATTGACTGGGCCTGTAGAGGGCGCCGAGGGCTTTGGCGATGATGAAGTGTCGAGAGCGAGTCTGGACGCAGAGAAGGCGCGCGAAGGAGCGGCAAAGGCCGGACGAGCTGCTGCCCTGAGCGGAGCGATTAATGACCGTGCTAGCATAGCGTGCAGATTTCTAGTATGTCTCCTAGGCGGTGCGTATAGCCTCGAGAGAGAGAGGATCGGCTCCACCTCGCTCGCTCCGTTCCGCGTGAAAGAATTTTCCTCGACCATTTTTTTTTCGCCCGAACCTCCGCTCGCTCCCCTCGAGCTCACGCATAGTCACTCGCGCAGCCTCTCACACTGCAGCTACGCGTTGACCGAGCAGCCCATTGCACGCACGAGCAACAGCCAGTCCCAGCTTGCTTCGAAGCGAATCGCTTCGGCCATCGTATCACCCCCTTCGAGCTCTCTCCCTCGTCCTCACCACCGGCTACTACACGCCCGCGAGACCGGACTCGCCCTAGACAGGATGTCCACCGCAGCATCTACCAGCGCTGGTGCCTCGGCTGAACCCGCCACGGTCAACGGCAGCTCGGCAGCAGCAGCAGCGGACGCAGCAAAGAAGCAAGGATCGTCGCTCTCCGTCTCGGCGCCCTCGTTCGTGCCCTCGACGACGACGGGCAAATCCGGCTCGGCCGCTATCCCCATCGAGAAGCCCAACAAGCCCGTCTCGCGCAAGCGGCCCGCTCCCGGATCACCGCCCCTGAACCCGACCATGATCCCCGCCGCGCCGAAAGCACCCAAGACCAACGCCGAGAAGGACTCGACACGGAGGCTGATCGTCGTGCTCGAGCAAGCTTGTCTCGAGACGTACAAGCACTCGGCTCCGGCGGGGCAGCGGGGAGGAAAGGGTGACGACAAGTACAGCCTCCTCAACTGCGATGACCACCAGGGAGTCCTCGCGAAGATGGGGCGCGACATTGCGCACGCCCGACCCGATATCACACACCAAGTGCGTGACTTGCCTGTGTCTTCGCGGCGTGGCCAGGGGAGTCTGCCTGCAGATCCGGGCGGCTACTGATCTCGGAACGTCCTCTTTTGCGCCGCTGCAGTGCCTCCTGACTCTGCTCGACTCGCCACTCAACAAGGCAGGGCGGCTTCAGGTCTATATCCACACCGCCAAGGGCGTCTTGATCGAAGTCAACCCGGCGGTCCGAATCCCGCGAACCTTTAAACGGTTCAGCGGATTGATGGGTACGTTCTCCTTTTGAGACTTTTCGCCTCTGTCAATGACGCGCGACTGATGACCCGCTGCGTCTCTTTGCAGTGCAACTGCTGCACCGTCTGTCGATCCGATCAATCAACGGATCAGAAAAGCTCCTCAAGGTGATCAAGGTAAGAGCAGGTCCCGCCACGTGCGTGCGCCTCCGGCCTAATCCTGTTGTTGACATGCCTTCGCCATCACCCAGAACCCGATCACGGATCACCTCCCGTCTCAATGTCACAAGATCAGTGAGTCGACCCATTTGCTTTCCGCTGACGGCCGCGTTTTGACTGACCGCTTTGTAACGTCTCCCCGCGCAGCTCTCTCGTTCGATGCCAAACCCGTCCGGTTGCGAGATTACCTCCCGACTATCGCCGACACGCACTCGATCTGCGTCTTTGTCGGCGCCATGGCCCACGGGTACGTTTCTGCGGCGCACTTGACGAGCACGAGACATTCGCGGGCCTTCAGCAAGCGTTGGCTAGATCTGCACCTGCGCGTCGGACTGACTTGTACGCTCTGCTATCGCCCGCTGCAGACCCGACAACTTTGCGGATCACCTCGTCGACGAAAAGATTGCCATCTCGGAGTACTCGCTCTCGGCCAGTGTGGCCTGCGGAAAGGTGCGTCTCGTCCCGTCGCTGTGTGTGATCCGCCACGCTTTCCGCGTCGGTCCGAAAAGCTGACTCGCTTCTCTTCTCGCGGTTACACCATAGTTCTGCTGCGCGACCGAGGACCTGTTTGGCGTTCTCTAAGCCCTCCGACAGCCAGCCAGCCGCATCGCTCCCGTTCACGTCGTTCTCCGCTCCCGTCCGCATCCCCTCGCATCCATCGCCTGCCCTTCCGCTCTCGTTCCCTCTTTCCGCGTTCATCTTTCTCATGTTGCTGGTCCGCCGTGCTCCGACTCCTATACTCTGACCGATTGAGCTAGAGCTAGCTCTGCCTGGTCCTCGTGTGTGTGTTTTCATTCCGGGATTCTCCTCCTGTTTTGGTTCCTGTTTTTCGTGACGTGTGCCTCAACGGCCGTGATACTGTAATGTCAGCAGTCTAGATATGCAGCTCGCTTGGGAGGAACAGAGTAAAGAGCTGTTTGATCGAGGTGAAGCCTAGCTGTGGTCCTTGGCGTGCCGCTCAGATCGCGCGCGTTCGCCCGGTCGCTCAGTCTTGTTGGCAATCACGATTGACTGGAACGTCCCCCGCGTACTTGCAGTGAGTTTCGCTATACTGACCCTCTTGTATACGCGGTCCCGACCGATTGGCTGACCTTGTTGTTCTCCAAACCGTGAGCCGGATCAGTCCGTTGGCTTTGTTTTCATTCGACGTCTCGCCTCGACCACACTCGTTCAAGCAGTATACAGTTGCGCTGGTCGCGACTAGAGTTCGTCGACGCGTTCAGATACCCTCCTAGACTCTCGCCTGTGCGTGCCCGCCTCGCCAGCGTCGACCCGACCGCGAGATCGCCTCCATCGTTCAACGTTCCAAACTCAGCGTCGACAAGCAGCCGTAGACCATGAGGACCACCAGCTGCGCGACCATGTCGGTGCTCGCGCTCGCGACAGTCGCGCTCGCCAGTCGCCAGCCCGACTTGGCGCCGCGGTCCGACCTTCTCTCGCACGGAGGAGCCCAGTCGCGCATGCGCCTGAGGCACAAGCGCCAACTCGACGTCGGCGGGATCGTGAACGGCCTCACTGGCCCAGGGGGTGCTGCTCCTGGAAGCGGCAGTGCAGCGGGCGCGAGTGGAGCGGTCCAGCAGAGTGCGGCGACGAGCAGCGCGGCGGCGGCGACCACCAGCGCACCCGCCCCTGCAGCTTCGACGCAGCCCGTCGCCACGAGCGCACAGGCGACCTCGTCCGTCCCCGCGACGCCCTCAAGCTCGTCGCAAGCTTCCGCCACGTCGGCGTCGGAGCAGGCGAGCTCGTCCCCTTCGGATCCTGCCGACGAGACTGCGTCGAGCACGCAACGCGCCGTTCAGACGTCGGCGCAGGCCAGCTCGTCCGCCCCGACCGAGTCGTCGGCTTCGGAGGTTGCATCGCGCGTGACCAGTACCGTCATCAGTTCCGCCGAGGCCTCTTCGTCGACGGCGGCAAGCAGCGCCTCGCAACCGTCTGCGAGTTCAGGACTTTCCTCGAGCGCGTCCTCGACCGCGTCGTCTTCGGCCGCGTCCGCTTCGGGCTCGAACGCCGCGCTCAACTCGGACGGCAAAAGCTCGTCGTCGTCGTCGGGCGGTCTTCCGAAACCGGCTTTGATCGCCATCATCGTCGTCGGCTCGGTCCTCGTCGGCGCGCTCGCGATCTGGTACATCATCCGCAAGACGGCCCTGTCCCCTTCGAAGCGATTCGAGAAGCGTCTCCGGTCCGAGCTGGACTTTTCGCCGAACCCGACCGATCCGGATTTGAACGACCACAACTCGTACGAGGCAGACGACGCCCACCTCGTCCCCGGCACGCTCGCTCACGCTCGCAACATCAGCGGGATGAGCGACGACAGACCCTACGGCATGGCTGGTCAGGGCGTCGCGCCAGGTTACGCGTCGAGTCTGGCTCGCAGCGACTCGGGCAAGAACAGTCTGCCGGGCACGCCGCAGATGAGTGAAGGGTGAGTAACCCCTGTTGGCGCTTCCTGTGCAGGGAGCTGACTTTGTTTCTTTGGCGACAGACTCGGCGCCATGCCGACTGTGCCTTACGGGGGCGCGCAATACATGCAGCAGCCGTACTATGGCGCGCCAGCTAGCCCGCGTAGGTCTCCCGTCGCTCTCGCTAACTTGGAGATCCCGCAAGATCCGATAAAGCTGACGAGCCCTCGACCCCTACAGCCCCCGCCGGCCCCGGGTACTCGCAAGAGCAAGCGTACTCGTTCGGCGAGCTTCACCGCGCCGGTTCGACCGGCTCGCAGCGCCCCCTCTCGCCGATGATGCAGATCCCGTACCAGTCGCCGACCGCAGCCCAGATGTCCTACGACCACGCCGGCAACGGCCTCGAGCATATGCCCACCATTGCGATTAACCAGGCCGATGCGTACGGCGTGCCGTACAGGCCGGACTCGCGTGCTCAGCAACACTACTGAGTCGCGCGTTGTCTTGCGCCTTTCCTGCCTCTATACCCCTCTCTCACCTCCTTCTTCGCACTGCTTCTTGACCCCTGCGCCCCTTTTCTTTCGCGCTATCTCACGGAGGAGGAACCTCACATTCGTTACCGATTTCCTCCCTCACAGACACTTTCCTCCCTCTTTGCACTTCGAATCCGCCCGTCCTTTCTGGTCGATGCGCGATCTCTCTTTATTCTTTACAGTTCTCTCGAACGGCCGTAGACATCTCTTTGATTCTTCTCCTCGCGCGAGCGGGTGGTGCGCGTGTGCGCCGGCCGCACTTTGCCCACCCTGCAACGCCAGCGACCTTTACCCTTTCCAGTTTCTGCTTGCACACTCGTTTCTTCTCGTGAAGAGAGTAGTGAGCGCTCGCCGTTGAGCGGGGTCCATCGATTGGCCACGTCTGTGAGACTGGCGAGTCACGAAGGGAACGCCTTTCGATTAGTGACGCCCCGACTCGGTCTTCCCCCGGGCGCTGAGCTCGTTCTCAGGTGCGCCACTCACCGAACCGGGGTCGGTGAGTAGGCGAATGTGTTTGCCTGGAGATATGGCCCGCAAACTTTGTGCAGGTTGATGCGTCCTCCACGAGCGTGTGGCTATTTGTTCCGACTCTATGATACTTGAATGGCGGAGATTCGGGAGGGCGCGTCTTTACTTTCTGTCATTAACGCGAGGTAGGGTGTTCGGCGAATGCGACATGATAGACGGGCCTCGTGAAAAACGAAAGATTCGCCACCACTGGCAGCATCTCGGAATTGAGACTCTGTTCCACGCCCCCCACTGGCACAGTCTGCCGCACAGACTCACAAAGTCTTCCGTATCAATCTGCGCCTCAGGATGAGCGTTACGAGCTGCGCAGGTGCCCCTTGCCCCATGCTACGGTCGTCCGAGGGACTTGAGAAGGTCCGGCACCTTTTGCCGTTACGTCGACTTTCTTGTCCCTCGTAGCGTCTGGGTTCTGCCGAGCTACTCCACACAAAGCAGCAAGAAAGGTGTGACTAATCATAGCTCATAGAGAGGTGAAGGAGCAAGCGTCCGAGCTACTGCTGAGACTCTTTCCCTCGGCTGAAGCCTAGCAAACGTCGCAACACGCGATCAAGTCCGTCCTTTTGCCTGCGCGCCACAGCAAGGACGCCGGACGTATGCATAGCGTCGATTGCAGCAACACCTTGCAGTGAAGTTAGCACTCTCTAGTCGAAGCCGGGGGAATGGTAGCGGGCCCTGGACCGCCTTGCGCAGCGGACCCAATGTAAGATCGGCAAGGGGTCCATTGACTGCATAGACAGCTCTCTCTAGTCTACAGGTTCTATCGGAAGTAAGTCTACAGGTTCAATCGGAAGTACGTGTGTGAGACTCTGCGCCGGAATCGCCTCCGACACAGTGCTGTTACCGACCGGGCAAGTTTGCGCGGACCGGGACTCATCCTTGGAGATGAGGCGCCGCACGGTGGCGTACGATGCCGAGATTCGCAGGGAGTAGAGAAACTCCATAGCTCGCCGCGAGCACTTCTCAGCGGAGAGGAAAAGGCCGGTGACGAGGGGGAGGAGGTTGCTTGAGCGGCAGCGGAGGTACATGAGCTGTGAGACGATGACGATAGCGACCTGTCGATCGTAGGAAGTTAGCGCCGTGTTCAGGTACAGAAGACTCGCGTCAACTCACGCGACGAATCGCTACAGCCGGATCCGTTTTCGCCGCAGCGCCATCTGGAGACTCGGCGCCTTCCTCCTCGCCCACCCTCTCTTCTTCCTCACCATTCTCCCCCTCCTGATCCCCGTCCTGGTCAATGTTCATCGCTTGCGACTGGTCCAGCTTCCTGTCCTTCTTGCGCTTTGTCCGCGTCGACGGCCCTTTGCCAAGCGTGACGAGCAACGACCAGAGAAGGGGGAAGAGAGCGGGAATGACGGTACCGAGCGACGCAAGGTTGTCGTCCATGGCGCCAATCTCGTCACGGGTTGCATGCGCGGCGTTGCAGGTAAGGCGCGAGTCGTTTTGGCCTCTCTTGACTTCCCTCGACAGGATCTCGGCGGCGAGTTCGATGATGCCGTGCTCGATGTCGAATCTCTTGTCGGCGTCGCGGGTCCGAGCGAGTTCGGCGCGCAGACAGGTCACTGCCCAGTGCTCTTCATCGCCGCCAGCTTTTTTATTGACGGTAAGAGAGCGCCACCGTGCGATATGAACATTCGGCGTGGTCGCGAGCGCAAGGTTGAGAGACCGTACGCTGAATCCACACGCTTTGAGGGCGTCGAGCGCCTTTGCGGCTTTCCATGCCCGCTGATCGAGGCCACAGACGCCGGTGCGCGGGACCTGTTTGCTCAGGAAGTCTGCCTCGTAGAAGCCGGCCGAGACGGGCACTGACGCCGGTGTGCGCGCCAAGGGGTTGCGCGGCGGTGCTCGTGGAGGTTGTTTGACGGAGGGAGGCGCTGGCGAAGGCTTGACGGAGGCAGGTGCTGGCGCTGGTAGCGGTGGCGGTGGCGAAGGCTTGACGGAGGCAGGTGCTGGCGCTGGTGGCGCTGGCGGGAGCTGATTGCCGATCAGCGGCTGCCTAGCATGCATTCTCGAGTCGCTCCGAGTGTTCATCGTGTCTCGAGCAAACTCCAGGATTGTCAGGAGGGTGAACAACAGCAGCCGGAGTTTGGCCGTCCTCACGCGTCGCTGGTCACGTGACCGCGTCATCGCTCCTCAGTCGTGCAGGGGAGGCGCAAGCTAGCTTAAGCAGGAGTTCGATCGCTACAAAACTCGGCCGAGCGGGGACCCCACTGCGGCGGCAGGAACGACCGAGACACACGCGCCCGGGTCACTCGAGCTGGGTGTCCTGCAGCTCTTGTTCCTGCTATACATACGCTGACTAGCGATAGCACTGTACCGACGAGCTAGAGCAACATGTCGGTGATCAAGACCGGTCTCGGAGAACGCCTCGTCTCGAACGACGTCGAGGGCAAGAGTTTCACGGAGCTGCCGGTTATCGACCTCTCGCGGCTCCAGTCGGACAGCGTCGAGGAGCGCAGAGCTCTGGCTGCAGAGGTGCGCTACACATGGTGCAATCTCGCAGGCCCTATAGCTGACTATCGAGCGCCTGCAGGTCCAGGAGGTGAGGTCGACTCGCTATCGCTGGTGATCCGTCGAGTTCCGTCCGCTCACTCCGCCCGCTCTCCACGCCTCGCCTGCCCGCTCCTTTTGAGACGCGCTTACTGTAACAGGCTGCTATCGCGACCGGCTTCTTCTACATTTCGAACCACGGCGTTCCGCAGGATGTGCTCGACGCTGCGTTCGACCAGGCAAAGACCTTTTTCGCGCAACCCATGGAGAAAAAGATGGAAGTCGACCACAAGCTCGGAGACAGCTTCAAGGGTTACGTTCGTGAGTTGCGGCGCGCGAGCTTTTAGAACTTTCCTGCCGGTCGAGCGGAAACGCTCGCGGGCCCGCGCTGGCTCAATTGAATTCGGAGGCTGATGCTCGACCGCGCTGCCTGCAGCTTTGAAGGGCGAGAACGTCGACCCGGCGAGCCGAGGAGACATGCACGAGGCGTTCGACCTCGGCGACGACCACTCGGCCATGTCGTCCACCCAAACTTCGGGCAACGTCTGGCCGTCCGCCGAAGACTTGCCCGACTTCCGCCCGACGCTGCAGCGCGCTTACAGCGAGATCATGGCGCTCGGTCAGCGCCTCTTCCCACTCTTTGCTCTCGCGCTCGACCTCCCGGAGCAGTACTTTGCGGACAAGCTCAAGCACCCTGGGTCGGCCATGCGCGTCCTGCATTACCCGCCGCAGTTCGGACCGGTCGACACGAAGGAGATCGGAATCGGTGCCCATACGTGAGAGGTGTCTCCCTTGCTGCGCAGCTTCTTTTGGCTGTACTCGGGCTGACGAGGCCTTCCCGCTCTTCTCAGTGATTACGAGTGCTTCACGCTCTTGGCGCAGTACGGCGACGTCCAGGCGTTGCAGGTTCTGAACGCTGCCGGAGAATGGATCCAAGCCTCGCCGAAGCCTGGCACCTTTGTCGTCAACATCGGAGACCAGCTGCAGCGCATCACCAGTATGTCTGCTTCTGTCTTCCACCTCCTAGACAAGCTCGGATCTGACCGGACTACAACAGACGGAGTCTTCAAGTCGACCGTCCACCGCGCCATCAACCGCACGGGCCAGGACCGCATGTCGATGCCGTTCTTCTTCGGTCTCGACTACGACGCCATGCTCGAGACGCTCCCATCTTGCATCACGGAGGACCGACCGGCGAAGTATGAGCCGATCACGGCGGGCGCGTACGTCGAGAAGCGGATGAAGGAGACTTATGTCCGCCCAGCGGAGGAGGTTGCAGCCACGGCGTGATTTGAAGAAGTAAATGGTTGCAGAAGGGGCATTGATTTCTAAGGTTTAATGGTCATCTGTTCTCTCTCGACGGTCGTTCGGGCGGTTCCGACTCGGGAACGTTGAAGTTCGTTTGACTCGAAGATGATTGCAGAGAGCATGGGTACAATACGAGCAAAGTGGCAGGGAAGCCGGTCTTAACCGGGTCCAACCTGCGAGGGCAAAGTGGTCGATCAGTCCCGTCGCGAAATGCAGTCGGTGCTTCGCGCAGCAAGCGCACCTTGGGGATGTCGTAATGCTCCGACATGTTTTCCAACTTTTCGTTGAACTCGGCGACGCGCTCCTTGTGGGACTTGAGCGCCTGCTTGGCCGCTTTGTCGAGGAGCTATGCGACGAAGAGAGAGAGCCAAAGGTCAGGCTCTCTTGACTGGTGAAGGCCGTCGTCTCAAAGGGTCCTCACTCACCCGCTTGCGCTGAACTTCCTCGAATCGGCGCTCGGCCTCCGTCTTGTACGGGTTGGCGGTCGAGCCCGACGCAGAGGCAGACGACGCGACCTCGCGGTCGGAGCCTGACCCGCTCGCAGCGGCGGCCGTCTCCTCCTCGCGCAGCTTTTGCGACGTGCTCGACTTGCTCTTCTTCTTCTTCTTTTTACTGCGCGCCGTGGGCAACGCGGTCAGTGAGTCGGTCGAGGTGCGTCAAAGGTTGTGCGATGAGGTGGACCGGCGACGACTCACGCCTCTGCTCCACCGCCCTTGAGCTTGAGAGACCCGCCTGGTCGATGTTGGTAGTCTGAGCTCGGCATCCTTGTTCAGGCGACGTCGCAGGCCACGAAGGCCCCCTGGTCACACCTGCTTAGAGAGAGAGAGGGCCAACGAGGCGCGGGCGGAAGGGAGGCTGGCTGATCCCGACAGCTCCGCGGAGTTACAGACAATGTGCTCTTGCCCGGCTGTCCTTCGACGATAATTCGCATAACTGCATCGAGATCACAGCGCTGACCAACAGGTAGACTGGAAGCTGGATATAGGGTTTGCGATCCAGAGGTTTGAGGATTTCGGCACGCCGGCGTCCGACTCGCCGACTGCGTGGACGCGCTTCACTTGCCTCTGCTCTCTTCCCTACTCAACCTCCATACGCCGATCCACGTTCACAGGATGCTCTCGCGAATTGCCCGCTCGACTGCCCGCCGCGCCCCTGCGTGGGCCCCTCGCGTCCAGCCGAGGTACGCTCCCTACCCGCGATCCCCCACTTGGCGCACTTTCGCCTTTGCTCCTCGGGAAACCACGCTCGAGCTCATCGCTGACACCCGGTCCCTACACGCGCAGGGCATTCTCGTCCTATGTCGAAGGAGAGGCGCCCACTTCGCTCTACACTCTCACCGAGGAGGAGATCATGCTCAAGGACCTCGGTCAGTCTCTTCCGCTTGCTGCCGCCGCTACCCTCGCGTCTTCGAGATCGCCACTCCGTTCCGCGGTATTTACAGCGTACTGACGACACATTGCGCGCACAGTCAAGAAATTCTCGGACGAGGTCGTTGCTCCCAAGGTGGCCGAGATGGACGAGAACGAAAAGATGGACCCGGCAATCATCAAGGGCCTCTTTGAGCAGGGCGTGAGTGTTCCGACGCTAGGCTCGACTGCAACGGGACAACCTCACTAACGGAGAGCGTTCGGCTCGCGCCGCCTAGTTGATGGGAATCGAGACTTCGCCCGACCACGGAGGCGCCGGCGCCTCGTTCACCAGCGCGATCCTCGTCATCGAGGAGCTCGCCAAGGTCGACCCCTCCGTCAGTGTGTGCTGCGACGTCCACAACACCCTCGTCAACACCGTCTTCCGCAAGTACGCGAGCCAGCACCTCCAGGACAAGTACCTCCCGCAGCTTTCGACTGAGAAGGTGCGCGAGTGCAACCACTTTAAGGCAACCGTTTGCCGTGTGTTCCAGCTTCTGACCACTCGCACTCGCAGCTGGGCTCGTTCTGCCTGTCCGAGCCGGCGTCTGGCTCGGACGCCTTTGCGCTCAAGACGACCGCCAAGAAGAGCGAGGACGGCTCTTACTACACCCTGAACGGCAGCAAGATGTGGATTACGAATTCAGCGGAAGCCGACATCTTCCTCGTACGTATACGCCCAGGCAGACCCAGGCCCGTAAAGGCGAGCGCGAGAAACCAATCAAACTGACGGCCCGAAATCTGTTGTCCCCCCCAATCCTACCATTCTTTTACCCGCCGCAGGTCTTTGCGACTCTGGACCCGAGCAAGGGTTACAAGGGCATCTCGTGCTTCGTCGTTGAGAAGGAGATGGGCATCCAGATTGCCAAGAAGGAGAAGAAGGTTTGTCGCCGTGGCCTGGTCTTGCCGGCTTCCTCTGCAGCGTGTACAGAGGCTGACCGCCCACCATATACAGCTCGGTATCCGCGCGTCGTCGACCTGCACTCTCGCCTTTGACGATGTCAAGATCCCGGCTGAGAACCTTCTCGGCGAGGAAGGCAAGGGTTACAAGTCAGTCCAGAGCCCGGTCGCTTTTCCTCGCCTGCCTGCCAAACTGACACATGTACGAATTCTGCGCCCAGGTACGCGATCGAGATCCTCAACGAGGGTCGTGTCGGCATTGCCGCGCAGATGGTCGGTCTCGCGCAGGGCGCTTTCGACAAGGCGGTTCCGTACACGTTCGAGCGCAAGCAGTTCGGCCAGGCTGTCGGCAACGTGCGTATTGTCATTTGTATTCCTCACATTGAAGAGGATGCTAACCCCCGTCATGTCACCGTTCGCGGACCGCAGTTCCAGGGCATGCAGATGCAGTTTGCCGACGTCGCGACCGAGATCGAGGCGGCTCGTCTCCTCACGTACAACGCCGCGCGGTTGAAGGAACAGGGTCACGAGTTCACCAAGCAGGCCGCCATGGCCAAGTGGTACTCGTCGGTCATTGCGCAGAAGGCTTCCGGCAGCGCGATCGAGTGGGCCGGCGGAGTCGGCTACACTCGCGAGACGGGTATCGAGAAGTACTGGCGGGACTCGAAGAGTGAGTCGACTGTTCCTCCGTTTGGAGTTCACGGGACCCAGTTGTGAACCGCGTTTTGACGCTTTTTACCCTCTCCGCAGTCGGCGCGCTCTACGAGGGTACCAGCAACATCCAGCAGATCACCATCGGTACCTTTCCACTCTCACCTAATGCTTCTCGGAGCATGTCATTTGGTTCACACCGTGCTGACGGCGAGTCTCGCTTTTGCAGGCAAGTTCATCACCAAAGAGTACGGTGCTTGAGCGCCCACACGACGCGCTCTTCGACTGTCCTTTCCTTTCCGCTCGCATCTATACAATCTGTGCCTACTCTGCAATACCGTCCATTCCGTATCCCACCGCGCGTCCTCGGCTATCCTTATCGACGTCGTCAGCGAGCCTGAGCGAGAACGCTGGGATCACCGTCAACCGGAGCGCAACGTTCGAGCGCTCGGACCGAAGCGATCTCGAGGTTGTCACGCGAGAGTGCAGCTGCGCAGATTCCGGGGAAGGCAGAGCGGAGGGAAAGCTCGCAATCGGAGGGTTTCGAGGGAAGCGGTCCAAGCTCTCTTCGATCTGGAGCCAAGTGGGGGAGGCGATCATTTCACCGAGTCGGACCCCGCTTGACTCTGATCTCTTCACATCGATTTGCTGCTCGACCATGGCTCCGAGCGACAAGGACAGCATCGACACGTACGGCGACGAAGAGCAGCTTGTCAGTCTCGCGGTGCACGAGCCCCTGCGCTGCAGAGGACGACCCGCGATGAGGGAGCGCGAGTCTCGGTCTGCATCCTGAAGCCGAACTTCAACACCGACAAACGAATCTCATCCGAACGTGTACGGCTTAAACACTAGAAACCTCCCAGTCTACGGGGTTCAACATCCCCTTCACTAGGTCGCTACGGGTGCTCCCCTGCCTTCCCACGCACCTTTGGCTTTGCTCGCAACTCTCGTGTGCATGTTGGAGCCCGTCGGGGTGATTCCCGTGGCCTCCTCATTGTGCACGTGTGTTGACGGAGTAGGCCAAAGGTTGGGAAGGGTTACGCCACTTCTCGCTGTCCCTCTTTCTCCCGCTTGCAGGGAGGAAGGGGGGTCTTTCGCGGCGAGAGTGCGCCGGGGTGCTGAGATGATACCGTTTGAACTTGTTCCACCTTAATGGGTGCGAAAGGATGCGGCCAAACACTTTGCCTTCTCTTCATCCCGCCGTCTCTGGGCGAGGACAGGCTTAGAAACCCTCCCTTTTCTCTATTCCTCTTTTTCTGGAGACGGAAACTGATTTTTGACGAGTTTGTACTTGAAGGCGTCCTTCGGGTACAAGCAGGTGGGGAACAGACGCGATTCTCTTACTTGTTCCTTGCGCGAGAGTCCCTAGCTGACCCCCTTGTTGCTCTCCAGGTTCTCCATCGCACATGGGCACAATTCGAGGCCTTCATGGCCGGGTTCGGTTCCCTCTACGTCGTCGGAGGCGCGCGCTTGCTCTACTCTTACGGACTCTACAACGGCGGCCCGGTTGCGCTATGGACGAGCATGCTCGTCACCTGCGTCTTCATGTGCATTACCGGTGAGTTTCTCTGTCCTGGTTCGTTCGTCCGTTCAAAGACTGACTCCCGCCGCCCTTCAGCCGCTTGTCTCGCCGAAATCTGCTCCTCCATCCCGTTGAGCGGCTCCATCTACGTCTGGGCTGCCGAAGCTGGCGGGAAGAAATATGGCCGCTTCTTCGGCTTCGTCGTGTGAGTTGGCTCTCCCCGATCAAGTTCAAAAAGCGGCCAACTAAACAATCCGTTTCTGGCCCTTCCAGCGCCTACTGGTCGTCGACGGCATGGACTTCGTTCGTCGCCTCCAACACGCAGGGAACGACCAACTATATCCTGTCCGAGTTGACCGTCTTCAACAAGGCGTTCCCGGGCGGACTCGACCCGTCCAACATCAAGTTCCGCGCCGTGCAGTGGGCCATCTCGGAGGTCTTCCTGGTCATCGCGATCGCGTCCAACTTGATCTCGCCGCGCAAGTTTGCTTGGATCTTCAAGGCGTCGGCGATCATCATCGCGCTCGACCTCCTCCTGACCGTTGTTTGGCTCCCGATCGGCGTCTCCAAGACGTACGGGTTCCAGAGCGCCAAGTGGGTCTTTACGCAGTACGAGAACGGGACCGGCTCGAGCTCGAACGTCTGGGCCTTCATGCTCGCGTTCCTTTCGACTTCGGGCGTCCTGACCGGATGGGATGCGTCGGGCCACATTGCCGAGGAGACCAAGAACGCCTCGGTCGCGTCGGCGCGCGGCATGTTCTGGTCATGCGTCGCCTCGGCCGTGTTGGCGTTCCCGCTCCTGCTCCTGTTCGAGTTCTGCTCGCCCGACATCGACACGCTGTTTTCGATCACGACGCCACAGCCGTTCGTCATCATCTACCAACTCGCGCTCGGGAAAGGAGGCCAACTCGTCATGACCATTGTCGCGACGGTCGGCCTCTTGATCAACACGTCTCTCGCCGTCACGGCAGCGTCGCGACTCATCTTTGCGATCGCCCGCGACGGAATCCTTCCCGGCTCGAAATGGATCGGCAAGGTCGACCAGAACGGCCAACCGCGGAACGCGATCCTGTTCATCGGGTTCATTGCGGCAATCCTCCTCTGCACCATCTTGCCGTCTGCCGTCGCGTTCACGTCGCTCATCTCCTGCGGCGGAGTTCCGACGATTGCGGCGTACGCCCTCATTCCAGTTTTGCGCCTCCTCTTCACTCGCGGAGAATTCGCCAACGCCAAGTGGTCGAACGGGCGTTTTTCGGTGCCGTTCTGCTTCATTGCAGCCGCTTTCAACCGTGAGTCCATTTCCTGTCGTGAAGCACGTTCAGATTTCGGAAACTCATTCGCCACCTTCTTCTGCAGTTTACCTCCTCGGACCGCTCTTCTCGCCCCTCGAGTTCCCGGTCACTGCCCAAAACTTCAACTTTTCGTCGGTCATCTTTGTCTTTGTCACCCTGTGCGGCGCCGTGTCGTGGTGGGTCGTCCCGGAGGACATGTGGCTGTCCCGTCGCGCGCTCAAGCGCATCGAGGACTCGGCCGCCGGACCTGGCAGCGCCGAGGGGGAAACTCACAAGATCTGAGGCGCGGAGGATACTCTGCCCGCTATAATGTTCAGGAGCACGTAGCGTAGCGATCGGTGGAAAGCGGATGAATTTCCGCTTCCAGCTGGGAAGAAAGAGAGAAAAAGAAATTTGCCTAGAGAGAACACGACCCGTCGTGAACGTTCGTAGAGCGCACAGCGAGAGGTCATACATCGACTACATACAGTATGGCAGAGTTCATTATAAGCGCCTTTCTGATTTGGCGAAAACATCTGGGGAAGCGGATTTAGCGTAGGAGCCGAAGACTGGCCTCCTGCTCTACACACTGCGGCGGGGTCCTTCTCTTGCAGCGAGCGAGCAGCGCAAACGAGTCGCTCTACCCTTGTTGGCGCCGAGGTCATCCATCCGTACGCCTGTGTCCCTCTGCGGCCCCCCCCCGCCTCACGACGTCGACGTCGGTGCCCCGCTAGGCGCTTTGCCCAACACAAACGTGGAGGAACCTCGACCGCGGATCGCATACGCACGGGAACGCACTTGCTATCGCTGTGCGCGGGCTCTCACCGACGCTGGTATCGCCAGAGAGCAAGAGGAACGAGCGACGACGACGCGAGAACGAGATCATCGGTTCGCTTGCTGGCTCTGACCTCGACGGTACGCAGAGCGACGAGAGGCTCGCCGATCCGACATGTCGCTCCCGCACGGGCAAGATCCGCCCGCGGGACACGTCGCGCACCAACTCGCTGCCTCTTCCTCGTCGTCGGCCCCGCCACCGACCGCTTCGACCTCGTCTCACACCGCGGCGCCCAACATAGCCGCCGCCGCCGCCGCCGCCGCCGCCGTGCGACTGCCTCCCGTATCGCTCCCGTCCGCAGACCTCTTCGCAAACTCGGTGAGTCATTGTGGGAAAAGGTCCCGGCAATCCTGTGCGGAACGTTCGCTAAACCTTGTGCAAACGAACCTCACCCAGGCTTTCGCTGGCGGTCGTCGTCAATCCATCAACTCCGACCCGTTTCTGCATGCCTTTTCGGCCGCGCATGACGTCGGCACCGGACACCCCCGTCCTGGCGACCCGTATCGCCTTATGCCGACGGCAGGCTCCCATCACGTGCACGACGGCCTCTCGCTTCCGAATGTGCATCCGCAACCCGGCGCGAGCGGTCCGAATGCGAATGGTGCGGATGGCCACGCTAACGGCCTGAACGACCGATGGCATCCAGGACTCGAGTCCAGCTTCCCCGGGTACCCTTCGACGAGTGGGTCGACGCAGCACAACGGTCTCTACGGCCAGCCCGTCCAGCAGCACTTCGCACCTTCGCCCTCCGTCGGTCCGCTCTCGTCTTATCGGTTCGGCGGGCCTTCACAAACACCGCTGGGATCGAGCGCACCCGCCGGCGCTGCCCCGACGGATGCGCCTTTGTACGTCGACTATTCCATGCGGAGAGCTTCGCTCTCGCGGTCCGCGAACGAGCCAGTCTCCCCGCGCAGGACACCTTCCGGTCGAGCGAGTCCTACGTCAGGCGTGAAGAGGAAGGCTCAGGATGAGGGAGATGCGGGTCGCGGCCAGTCACCGTACATGGGTGGACCAGGACAACCCACCAGCGGACTGCCCGACTCGAAGCGTCAGACGTCTGCGCTCGGCAGTTCCGACAAACTCGGCCAGTCTGGTCCACAAAACGGCCAGCAGGATCTGGGCTTGCCCGGTCCTCATGTCGCCCCGTGGGAGGAGCAGCGTCGTGATAGCGACGGCAGCTACGCCAGTTCGGGCGGTCACTCGTACTCGATGACGTCCTATGCACCGCCCCACTCGCTGCCCTCGAGTTCTTCGACAGCCTACGACTCTCGCCCGCCGTCAGCGCCGGCTCCGAATCAACCCGTGCTCGCCGGTTCACCCTGGGACGGCCGCGTGCAGCAAACAACACACTACAATCCGCTCGATCAGGCGGCCGCCGGCGCCGCCATGTTTGCTCGCCGACCGAGTATACCCAGCGTCAGTCAGATGATGCAAGGGCTCCCGTCAGGCTTTGTCGGTGGCTCGAACGCACAGCCGGTCGGACCTCCAGGATCCGTGCCCCCCTTCGCCGCCGGAGGAGCTCGACCCGGCCAACCGGCCCTGACGGTCTCGTCCGTCCCGGCGACACCGAGCGAGCGCAATCACCCACGGCAGTCTCGCTCGGCGAGCAATCCGGCGTTCCAGTCCGCCGAACCGGCACCTCAGCCCGCTCACCCAGGATCTCGCCCGGATTGGCAGACCCACTCTCAGGCGTCGACTCGACAAAACTCGAGCGGTTCGATCCACCTCGACCCGCTCTCGCTTCCCGGAAGCCTGATGAACAAGGACTCGCCGTACTCGCGAAGTCCCGAGCTGCGTGTCAGCCACAAACTCGCAGAGCGCAAGCGACGGAAAGAGATGACGCAACTTTTCGAAGACCTTCGAGATTCCCTGCCTTTCGACCGCGGGCTCAAGGCGAGCAAATGGGAGATTCTGAGCAAAGGCAAGTCGACTTTGCTCATCTTCAAAGCCGTTCAAGTTCGAGCACTGACTCGAGAATCTTTGGTCTCTCTCAGCCATCGAGTACGTGGCCCAGCTCAAGTCGTACACCGCCGAGCTGGCCGAAGACAACCGAAATTTGCGGCAGCACTACGGCTTACCTCCCGGTCCGGCCATGCCCGTGCACGACGGCTCGACAGACGGCGGCAGCGGCGGTATCACCAGCGGTTCTCATCAATACGACGATCGTCCGCTTCAGCAGTCTCGGGGCGCTTCGCCGCACGGCGGATTACCAATGGGCGTCGCGAACGCTGCTCCGAACGCGCCGAGTCGGCAGCTACAATGGCACGAGCACCTCGACGCCGACGCGATGCAGGATCGCAAACCCAACCCTGCTCACTTTGCCAAGCAGACGGGTCATAGTCCCGTCTTTCCGTCGCGCTTGCATTCGCAATTCGGGACGTCCAGCCAACACAGCACGCCGCAGCCGAGTCCGACGTTGCCACCATCGTCGACGACGGGGTCAGGGCGCAACACGCCCGCAGTCGGAACAGAGTCGCCGCATCCGCTCGACCGGTCAATGACGGGTCCTCCGGTCTCTGCAGGGTAGCCGATCTTTCCTTTTGCCATGCATGCGAGTCAAAGACCTGCTGTGGCACGCGTCGAGGACAACGCGAGCTCGGTGAGGACCTGCGCGTGAGACTTGCGATGCGTTTTCGCTTTCAGAGATGGACCGCCTGTACGCCGCGCCTCTACCATATTCGGCGTATCTCTGAGAACTGGAGAAGCTACGTATAGGTCGCGGACAGGAGCTCGAGTACGTCGCGCGCTCGCGTGCGTGAGCTGCGACCGCGTGGCAAATTGAACGCGTGCGCGACGCGTCCGTCTGCGTCTTTTTTCTTTCTCCTTTCTCGTCTCTCTTTCTCCAGTCGCTCGCTCCTAGTTTCGTTCCTAACCCTGTACCGCGAATACTCGCACCTACACTTCCTTTCCGAGCCTCCCGCGAAGCTGGTCCTTCGCCGTCCTTTCCCACCCTTCCAACTCTCCCTTGTCTTCCGAACGCGTCCCCGAACATGGCCCGCTTGACGTTCCTCCTCGTTTCCGTGCTCACGTTAGTTCCGAGCCTTTCCGTTGCGACCGTCGCAGTCGATCCGGCGACTACCGTGGCCGCGCCTCACTCGAGACTCGGTCGCAAAGCCAAGGTACGCCCGTCTTGATCGCCCAACATGATGTAAACACGCGTCGCTCACCTCCCTCGTCCCTCGCACAGCACTTTGGTACCGCTACCAGCAATAGCCTGAACTACCACTACTCGCACCCGAAGGCGACCGGTTTGCCCGATGCGCCCATCAAGGTCGGTTACCAGTACAGTGCGCCGCCAGCCGATTATCAAGGCAGTCGCAGGCCTCATCACCATCCCCACCACGAAACCCCGTGCGTCAAGAGCAGCCAAACAACCTCGACCACCGCCTCGATGTCTCCGGCCCCTTCGACCACGGCCGAGCCAGTCCTCACTACCGAGACTCCGAGCACGACCACGACGACCCTTTCGACGACCACCTCGTCCGACGCTTATGCTGCGCCACCGGTCGCCACCACCACCACCACCACCACCACCACTACCACCACCACTCTGAGCGAAGCGCCTTCCTCTAGCTCGACTACGGAATCCACCGAGAGCACTTCTTCCTCGACCTCTTCGTCCACTGCGCAGTCGTCGTCGTCGACGACGACGACTCCCGCACCGACTACAAGCACAACTACGCAAGCCAAGACGACGACGACGACGACGAGGAGTCCCGCTGCACCCAGGCCCACGTCGAGCGATCTCGAAGCGATCTCTCTCGCTACGCACAACGAGCTCCGCGCTGCCCACAACGCCGCGCCGTTGACTTGGTGAGTTTTTGCACTTATCCCACTCTAGAATCACTGGCTAAAGCGCTGCTCCCTCAAATAGGAACACGGATCTTGCCGCCGCTGCTCAGAGCTGGGCGGACACCTGTGAGGACCTTTTTTTCTTGCGCACGAACCTGCGCGCCGTGCTTAATCCTGCTTTGAATCCCGGCAGGCTTGTTCCAACACGGTGGCGGAAATGCCCTTGGTGCCGGAGAGAACATCGCCGCCTACACGGGCGCCGAATCGAACGTAGCCTACGCGATTTCCATGTGGTCCTGTACGTTGCCAAGCATCCCGCCGATACATCACATGTCCGACGACTGATGGCGATTTTCCCCCACGCTGCGCAGCTGAGGCTTCGCTCTACAACTACACGAATCCGGGCTACAATGACACTACCGGACACTTTACCCAGATGGTGAGGCAATATCTTTTTCTCTTCGTCCTTGGGAGACGGAGATGGCTGACAACCTCGCGCTGCAGGTTTGGAAGGGTACTACCCAGATCGGCTGCGCCGAGAAGTACTGCACGCCGGTCCGCGACCCGTATGGACAGTGGGCATGGGTTAGTCTCCCTCTCCTCGCTCATGGTCCTCCCGCACGGCCCTGCTCACAGCTTTCCTCCAACAGGACGGCTTTTACTACGTCTGCGAATACCTCGCGGCTGGTGAGTATGCCTTTACACGCTTGACCGCGATTGATTGAGCAGTGTCTGATCCATTGCGTTTTATTCGCAGGCAACATTGTCGGAATGACGACGAACGAGACCGCGCAATACTTCCGGGACAACGTCGAAGAATAAAGGATCAAAAATATCTCAAGACACAAGACACAACACGCTCTCTTTCGCCCTTCTTTCTCCAGCTGGCCTGGCGCCCGTCTCTAATAGGACTCTTTTTTTTCCTCCCCGTTTTTTTGGCACTCACCACCAAACGCTTGCCGTTTGATGATGCGCTGCTGCAAGCTAGAGTTCAGCTGTTGATATTATATACTCTCGTCTCCTTTGCCTCTGCCCGGGCCCTGAGTGCTCGTTTTGTGACTCTGTTCGAATACTCGAGTTCGTTTTTTTGGTCATCATTTCGCGGTCACGCTTCTGCTCCGGAAGCTTGCCGTCCTGCACTGAACCCAAGCGACATGGAAGACGACTCTCCCTGGCACGACGACGAGGTCTATACGGCGGACGGAGCAGGGAATGCAGCAGCTCCTGGAGCACCGACTCGCATCGCTGAGCAGGAATGGAACAACCTCGAGCAGCGCTACGCAGACGTGAGTCGGTGGTGGACGAGAGGCTGATTTCCGAAGCGTAGACTCACCTTTGACGCCCCCCGCACAGGCCGGCTACCGCGACGGGATCACAGCTGGCAAGAATGCTCGGCTGCAAGCCGGCTTCGACCAAGGCTTCGAGCTCGCAGCGCCGTACGCTCGACAGGTCGGCGCGTTGCGAGGCATCGCCGCTTCCTTGCTGTCCCTCTTGACCGTCCCAACCGCCAACGCGACCAAGAACGCCGGCCACATCCTGCAAGCCGCCTTTCCCCCCTCGGACGAGTCCTCAGTTTCTTCCAAGCGAGACGCCGTCGTCGCAGAGCTGCGCGAAGTCGTCACCGCTCTCGGACGCCTCGACGCGAACAAGGTCCTGCCGCCGGACGAGGAGGCCGAGGCCCACGCGCGCGAGCACGAAGACGAGGGCATCTCGGAAGTCTTGAGGGAACGGCGCGAGATGCGCGAGATGGAGGCGCTCATGAGCGGCCTCGGCGGGGAAGACGGAGCTGGCGCCAAGAAGGAACTCTCGGGCGCTGAAGCAGTTGCAGAGTGCCAGCGGCGACTGGCGCAGGTCCTCGCCGCGTTCGGACTCGAATCTGTCCTCTCGCCGGACCGGTCCTGAAGGCGTCTTGGGACTCTGCATTCGCGCAAACCCCTCACTGCGCCGGCTCCGACGACGCTCAACGACGAGCGACTGTCCTCGTCCGTTCCGCCGAGACGGGCATTGCGACGTTACCCGCCGGTCGGGCGATGAATCCGCCCACGGCGAAGGTCACCCATGTGGCGCAAGGTCGGCAGGCCCCCTGTCGGTCGCGATGGATGTCTTCACAGAAAGGATTACCATCGCACAGCGGCCGGCTGAACCGGTCGAGAGTCATTGTATCTACGCGCGCTCTCAACAAGTCCGAATGGTCGGAAATGTAGACGAAGTGATGGTTACTAGACATATTGAGCCCCCAAGCGTGAACCGATACGCGCCCAGACACGGAAAGACATAAGACAAGGAGAGAAGATACTAGATAAGACCGGGGGAACAAATCGGACGATAAAGATGTCGCAAAAAGGGAGTGAGACGGGGAGGTTTTTCATGCCGCCAAGACTTCGACGAGACGCGGCTGGTCCATTTCAGAGACCAGCGCATCGATAGCTGCGTCGACCTGGTCCAGCGGCACGCCGCACCCGAGCGCGACGAGCTGGCGGTACTGCGAGAGCTTCTTGCCCGTGCCGGCCGCGGCCTGTTGCTCGACCAGGCGCGCAAACAGGCGTTTGCGCTCGGTCTGCGATTCGGCGATCCGCGCGCGGAGGGCGTCGGCGCGCTCGCTCGCGTCCGCGGGCGGGTTCGAGACCAGGTCGCGGTACGCGTCGAGGTCGGGTTGCGGACCTTCGGAGGAGCCGCTCGGCCCGCCTTCCTGCTCGTACTGCTGCTCGCGCTGGTCCTCGTCGCGGACCCACTTTTCCCACCCGAGGCGGAATCGCTTGCCCATCTTGGCTTCGAGGTCCTTTTCTCGCTCCTTCTCCTTGACCGCGAGCGCGTCGACCTGCTTCGCTCGCTGCTCGAGCTGCTGCGCGGCCCGTTCCGCTTCGGCAATTTCGGTCTGGAGCGCAGCAATGGTCGCGTCGGCCTGGACGAGCTCGCGGTCCTTGTCGGCCAACTCGGCATCGAACGAGGTCGCGAGCGTCTCGAGGAGCGACGCGACCTCGGGAATGACCTTGGACGCGACTTTTTGGCCCGTCTCGGAGGTGTGTAACCGCGCGGGAGCTACACCGACATACGCGCTCGAGGAGGGACCGGCTCCCCCGTTCGCGCCGGCGGATACAGCGGGGCCGAGACCCGCAGCAGCGGTACCGTGGACGGGGACGGCGTTGATGTCCTGCTCGCGGAACCGCTCGTCTTCGAGGATGTAATCCTCGGCCGACTTGCCGTCGCGGTTCGCAATCTTGGGATCTGCGCCGTTGTCGAGCAAGAGCTTGACGAGGCGTTTTGACCGCGCGCGGGCCGCGAGGGTCAGCGCCGTCTCGCCTTCCTCGTCTTGAAAGTTGAGGATGTCGGCGACTTCTTCCGGGTACTCGGCGAGGCGCTGCAGGACCGTCTCCATGTAGTACCGTGCCGCCTGGGTCTTGTTCTTCTGGAGCGCAATGTCGACAATGTAGTGAAAGACGGTGCGGTCGTTCCGGTCAATGTTGATGGTCGAGCGGTGCAACAGCTCGAACAGTTCTGGGAACTTGCGAAGGTCGTAGTTGTTGGTAAACATGACACTGCGCATGAGGGCCGTCTGGCCCATCGAGTTGGCGCGGAAGATGTCGGCGCCGGCCGAGAGCAGCAGCTTGACGATGCGGATGCGGCCCATCGCGCACGCCCAGTGCAGGGCCGTGTGACCGTCGTCGTCGATGACGACGTTCGGGTCAAAGTCGGCGGGAGGTTGCAGGAGGAAGGGGGGCACTTGAGTCGACTCGGACACAAAGTAGTCGAGGATCATGCGCGCGTATCGGAGGGGCCCGAGGCCTTGCATCTGCTGGTGCGCCGTGAGTGACGCATGGTCCTGCTGCGGGGCCATCTTGCGACGTTTGGCGGAAGAAGGACCGGCGCTACTCCGACCGTCGATGTAGTCGCCGTCGTCGTCGTCTCCGTTGTGGACGAGCGGACTCGGAGTCTGACTCGCGTCGCTCGGGTCGCCGCTGCCACCACCACCGACGCCGCCGTTCACTGGTGTCCGCAGTCGGCTGCCACTGCCGCTGCCGTTCCCGTCGAGCATAAAGTCGTCGTCAAGTTCATCAAACGTCGCGGCGGAGGCGGCAGATCTCCGACCGCCTTTGCCCATCGGCGGCGGGGTCGGGATCCCTTCGAGGTCGAGTGCGACGTCGTGTTTGCGCCGGGGGCGGGACGGCGCGGCGGTGATGTGTTTCGGGGCGAGCGGGGGCGAGTCGGCGGTCGGGACAAAGTCAAAGATGGGTTGCAGGAGCCGGTCGACGCCGTACTGCCTCGAGAGGGCGATACCGCGCTCCATTGGGACCCAAGTGCCTGCATTAGATAGCGAAGGTCAGCCATGGCCGGAATGACGGCAAGGGGGGGAAGCGGTTGCGTGTGGCCAGCCGACCGGCGAGGGCACGAGAACCCGGGCGACTCACCCTGGTACTTTCCGTATCCGCCCTGTACTTTTTCGTGCGTGTTCTTCTGCACTTCGCGCTCGAGGACGCGGGTGCGCTGTGGCTTGTCAAAGCCTGCGACCTTGAGGATTTGGGTCGCGTTGAGCCAGGCGTCTGCCTTTCTGCGCATGACTGCTACGCCGTGGCAGGGCATTTCGTAGACGGGCACGCCCGAGTAGCATGCCTTGTAGATGGCCGGCGCGGGTGCCGACATGGCGAGAGCTGGTCGGGCTGCTGGAGAGAAGGCGGGGCGAGGTGACCGAGTAGCGAGTCGGCGCTGGCACTGGCTCTGGGTGCGCGTCGGGTGGCACAATGTCCTTGGCTTGCGTGTCTCCCTGTTCGAGCCCTGGCAGCAGCGACTGTATGCGTGTCGGCGAGTCGCGGAGATGAGAAAAGGCGAAAGCGCGACGCGACGCTCACGGCAAAAGAGCTGGCCGAATTTCCGCGGTCGTCTCCTACAGCTCGTGGGTGTACTCTGAGCCTGTTCTGCACCGTGCGAGTGTGTAGCAAGGGCTTCTGACTTGCTAGAGACCGCCGAAAACCCCTCTTGCGAAAATCGACCACTTTGTAATGTGAGAATACAAAGCTGGGATTACAAGTTGGAAATGAATCTCGGGCGGCCAGCCAGAGGCGACGGTCCGGCCGACTGCTCTCGCCATCCCTCGAGTCTAGAGAGCACCTTGCGAGCCCGCCATGTCGCCGTCAAACGAACCGTTCACGCCCCAACCAGCAGACCAGGCCGGCGCCAAGGAGGCTCGTCTGCCTCTCGGGTGCGTCCCTTCGTCTCGTCTTCGCCTTCGCCTTTCGAGTGCTGCACCAGCTGACACCTGCCCTGCTGCAGATGGCGAGATGCTTGCGGAAAGTGAGCACACGACTGGCGGACCCGCTTGCAGCAAACCGAGGGACGACCCTGGAGTAGGCGGTGACTGACCCTCTCCCAACTCCCTCAGGCTCCTCATTCCTCTCAACGTCTGCCGGCACGAGAACCTCTATGCGACTTGGAGTATGTCTCTGTCCTTTGCTATCGACATCGCGCAGCTGGTGGCTGACCTGTCCTACTCCCGTACAACAGAGTGCGACGACGAGCGGTGAGTAGCTACGGTCGGGGCGGCGGGCCATCGTCAAAAAGGAGTGCCCAACTCCCACTGAAGACGGCCTGAGCTGACTGCTATACATTTTCGAAATGGGCGGACAGACACGTCTACGAAAAGTGAGTGGTCGCGTAACAGGCACCCGCAACGAAAGACTGTCGGCTGACATTCCCTTTCTGCAAACAGGTGCCAATATGACGAGTGCGCCGAGCGGTCCTTCGTTTTCGACCACACGCAAAGCCCGAAACACTGACGCTAAACGCCCATTACCTGCAGCTACATCTCGCGGATGAAGGGTCTGGCAAAGAAGCAGCGCGCCGAAGCCTCGGCATGAGCTGGTCAACCCACCTCGTTCTGTCCATCTCGCGGCCGGTAGCAGTACTAGATCCGTCGTCGGGAGGCGGACGAAAGGACGAGGTCAGGCGTCGGGCAACCGGCGTTCTCCGTGTAAGATTTCTTTGTTTCTCGAGAGGTTTCCACGAGGGAGAGAGAAAAACGAAAGAGAGAGAGAGAGATCTCGCGATTGGCTGCACGGTTGCTTTGCATATCAACATGCTCTGTCTGGAGTACCCACGTACTCGGGGCGAATACAAATGAACCTCCACGCTACCGTGACCACCGCGAAAGAAGAAAACAAGAGCCCCCCCCGCCCCCTCATTGCCCTGATTGATCACGACGGCGACCCTGCTGTAGTCGGCGGTAAAACGGGCGGCTCGTCCTGCAGCAACGAGATCGTATCGCCGCACGCAATCTCGACCACGTCCTTCCAGAACCGAGCGTCGTCGAGGAGGTCCGCCGACCTCTCGTTCGCGTACCGCGGCAAGTCGCCCATCGCGGCGCTCTCGATCAGTTCGATCGAACTGAGGTTGGCTTGCACGACAGAGAGGATCTCGTCCGGCTCGAGGTGGTCCTCGGCTTCGCTCGCTGACGCCGTTGCCGTCGTCGCCGCCGGACTGCTGTCGGCAACCCCTCCTCCCGGCGCTGGAGCAGCAGAGGAAGAAGACCGGTACCGCCGAGGCGGCCACCACGAGTTGGCATCCTTGAGGCGTTTCGCTTCCCGGAACGCGGCAATGTGACCCGAGAAGAAGGTGACGGTCGACCGCAGGTTGGCGATACATTCCGTCGCGACGAACCGCGCATTCTCCTTGCCCTTTGCGCTCGCGGTCGTCGAGTACGCGCTTCCATCGTCGCCGCCTCCTCGTTCGCGGAGTTGACGGAATCCCGAGGGCGAGCTCGACGATAGAGTCGAATGCAGCGAGAGGAAGCCAGATTGGTTGCCGGTCTCGCGCCGGGACAGGTAAGGGTAGGTCGACGTCGACGCCGGACTTTTGGCGGTGGTCGGACTCGCCGCTCCCGAGTTTGGTGCAGAAGAGGACGAGCTCAACGGAGGAGGAGGAGAGGAGATGGACGAGATCCCGAGCAAGTCAGACAGGGCGCTGAGCGACTCGTCGGCGTGCAACAGCTCATAGTATAGTCGAGCCTGCGTCGCCGGGTCCGGGAGCAATTGCTCGGACCAGTACGCCGCGTACGCGAGCGTCACGAACAGTTGCGAGATGAGGGGATCGAGGGGCGAATCGAGCTGCTGGCGCAGTTCGGCGCGGTGGGTGACGATGAAACTCGCGAGCGAGAGCAGCGTACGCCAGACGATGACCCAGTCGCGGTCTATCCATCACAGTCGAAGGCCATATCGTCAGTCGAAAACAAGTCATGCCCAGATTGAAGGAAGGAATGCTTACCGAGCTTGCAGCCTTCGTTCTTGAGCTGCTGGAACACCCGCTGGAGCAGGCGGAGTGCGATCCTGAAAGAAAGCAAAAGGCCCAAATCAGGAACAACGGTCTAATCCGGTCAACTTTTGGGGTGTGCACTCACGTATATGTCTCGACGTCGAGGCGCTTGCGCAGGTTATGTCGCAAGAAGAGGACGAGGGTATCGATCAAGGCAGACAAGGGAATCGACCGAGAGGGATCCTTTTGCGGGAGTTGGGGTTGACGCTGCGAAGTGACGAACAAAACAGCATCAGTACCGTTCCATACTCCCGTCGAGGCGGAATCGGTTCCATCTCACTTGGCGGCAGATCCGAATCTCGGAATGATCCGCGCCAGCGGCGCACCACGGCTGGGTCATTTTCCCTTCGCCCTCCTCGACGAGGATCATCAAGATGACGAACGCGAGGCGGCTGTACACCCTCGCGCGGTGAGAGAGCGCCGCGTGACACACCATGTACGAGACGAGCGAGATCAACTCGACTGGCAAGGGTGGGTGACCTGCTGCACCTGGGAAAGACGGTCAGTTCGGCGCGTTCGTTGAAAGCCAGCGATGCACAAAGCAGGACGAGAACGCACCTCCTCCTTCGGGCCGGTCGTTGTAGACTAGAGAACAGAACGTCTTGTTCGAATCGAGCAGTTCGTGGAAAGGTAGCAATAGGACCGTCATGGCGGGTGGGAGGTCCACGAACGGGGCATCCTCCGGTCGCACGCTCGTGGGACGCGTAGAACTCGTTCGAGACAAGAAGGAAGGAGGTCTCGGGGAAGCTCCTGATGAGGCAGTGGGGGCGGGGGTAGTCGCTGCTGCTGCTGCTGCTGTCGGCGCCGGTGTAGATTGTTCGCTTGACTTTGACTGATCGGCAACGGGCGACGAGGGCGGGATCGATTCCGGCTCGGCTGTAGATGTGGGAGCCGCAGGGGTCGCCTCCAGTCGCTGCTGCGGTCCCGTGCTCGAAGCAGCAGCAGCAGAAGAAGTCGAAGAGGAAGAGGAAGCAGCTCCGGGGGCAGTCGCAGTGAGCTCGGGAGAGGTCGTCTCGTTGAGGACTGCCGCTGCAGGAGCCGATTCATCCAGCGGAATCACGTCCTTTTCTTTTCCTTTGCCCTTTTCCGCGGCCGTCGGACCAGACTTTTCTTGCCCTCCGACGACGGCGGCGGCGGCGGCGGCACTAGCGCCTTCTTCTTCTTCTTCGTCCGCAGTCGTGGCAGCGACGGCACCCTCCACAGGAGGCGGAGGAGGCGGAGGCGGCAGATAGAACCCTCCACTGAAGAGGTCGGCGAGTCGGAGCGACCAGACGAACGAAGTGAGCGAAGCGACGAGGGTCGGAGGTGCGTCGTCCGAAGTGGCGACGTAGGCGTCTCGCGCGCGGGTGCAGACGGTCGAGACGACGTCAATCATGCGCTGCGCAACGCAACACAACGCGAGGAACAGCAGAGAGAAGAAATGTCAGTCAAAAAACAACGTTTCGAAACTCAAGCAGTGCTCGTTGACGAGACGCCGCTCAAATCGCGCGTCTCAATGCTCGGCTCGCGGGGAAAGAGGAAAAGAGGGAGAGAGAGAGAGAGCCGCGCACCTCCATGACGCCTTCCTCGACAAAGTCCTCGATCCGGACGCCGTACGGGTTCCTCGCTTCGCACTTGCGATAGTTGGCGAGGAGGCCGAGCAACAAGGTGGCCTCGAACGCGAACGGTTTCGTCTCGTCGTCGGCGATGAAGCTGACGAGGGTCGAAAAGAGGTCGCGGCGGAGAAAGTAGGCGACGAGGGACCCTTGGCCGACGGTCGAGACGACGACGAGGGCGAGTTGGAGCGCTCGGTGACGGAGGGCGGCTGCCGGCAGGTACGTCATTATGGGTCAGTCCTTTTTGCCCTTACTTGTCAACGTCCGTTATCCTCGCCCGCCCAGGCTGTTGACGCACTCGGAGTTGTGCGATCTTGCAATGCGAGGTCAATCGCCGAAACGAGATCCTGTCCCCTCACAGAAACACATATCTTCATCAGCGGGGTGAAACAAAACCTACGCTGGAGAGGGGCCACTCACGGTAAAGACCTGGTCGCTGCGGTCGAGGCTGCCTGCGAGGATGTTGATGACATCGTAACTCTGGTTGGCGTACTCGCGCGAGAGGACGTTGCGCAGCAGGGGGAAGAGGGTCTGTACACCACCAAACGTGTCAGTCTCCAAGAGGTGACTTTATCCGAGAGAGAAGCAACGTGCCTCGACGGCGTGGGAACGGCACGAGTCGTCGGGTTTCGCTTCTTTGAGGGTTCGGACGGCATGGATGAAGAGGAGCGAGATGTTGTTCTGTTCCAGTCGTGATCGTGCGAGTCAGTATGAGGGCAGGGTGGAGCAGGCGATAAGGAGGAGCGGAACTGACCTTGTAGGGTCCGAGGAGGTCGTCGTTCGAGAGCGCCGCGAGTGCGTTGTCTTGGGTGGTCCGGTTCGGGTTCAAGCAAAAGAACTCTGAAAAGTAGCGCTTCGGGGGCGGGACGCTCGACGGGTCGTGGTCGGTGAACAAGGTCGGGTGGTGGGTCAAGTCGTGCCAGCACGCGTCGAGTTTCGATCGCTTGGGTTGGCCTGCCTGGTTGACTTGCTTGAGTGGCGAGTCTGTGTTTGGAGGCTTGGCCATGGCTGCGCGCGCAGGTAGTCCGGCGTCTAGAGAGCAGCGCCAAGTGCAAGTGGGGGCGAGCGAGTTGCGAGTTGACGCGGAAGCAGCTCGAACGGGGAGCAGCGCAGAGAGCGAGAGGGCGGCGTGCTCTCTACACTCCGAGACTAGAGCAGTGCAGCATGAGTGATCACGAACACGACGGTATCGACTACTCGGACCTCGAACACCAGTCAGTCCCGCTCTCGCACTCGCGCTCGCCGCTTCACTCTCGCGTCGCCTCTTGAGCATCCCCGTGGTCACCCACCCCGTCGAGAGAGTGATCGCGCACACACACACGCGGCTGTACACCCAGGGAGCACACGGCTGACTAGACTGAAAAACTCCTGTGCACCCACCCACGCACTGCGCAGGTTCGCGTCCGAGTATGTCTCGCCCCTCGACTCGGTCGTCGTGCTCGACGGCGCTCCCGTCGTCGGGCAGGACAAGGCAGACCGCCTCCTCAAGGCCATCACAAAGACCGCCTCCAAGGAAGCCGGCATCGCCGTCCAGACCTCGCAGATCGAGATGCCCGTCGACGACCAGGGCCAGTCAAAGGGCTTCATGTTTGTCTCGCTCCACAACCCGACCGAGGCCCAGGTCTTTCAGCGCGCCCTCGACGGCTACGCGTTCGACAAGCGGCACACCTTGTCCGTCGTCCCCTTCACAGAGGTAGAGTCCTACGCCAACCTCGACGACAACTACGTCGAGCCCCAACAGGAAGAGTGGGCACCCAGGGAGCACTTCCGTGCATGGCTCGCAGACCCCGCCGGCCGCGACCAGCTCATCCTCTACGTCGGCGACGACCTCCGCGTCGCCTGGACCGGAAAGTCGGGCGTCAGCGAGACCGCTCACCAGCGCAACGTGAGCCCACCTCCCATTCCTTCCCTGGGAACAACAAGCAATGACTGACTCGTCTGGCCCCCGCGCAGAAATGGACCGACCTGTTCACGCAGTGGTCGCCGCAGGGTACCTACCTCGCGACGATCCATTTGCAGGGCGTCGCGCTCTGGGGCGGCGCCTCGTTCGAGCGCATCAACCGGTTCGCGCACCCCGAAGTGAAACTGATCGACTTTTCGCCGTACGAGCGCTACCTCGTCACGTGGTCGCCGCGCCCGATCGAGGCGTCCAACTCGCCCATGTCGCCCTTCACCGACGAGGACGCCGGCAACAACGTCGCCGTCTGGGACGTCGTCACCGGCAAACTCGTCCGCACGTTCCCCATGGTCGGCGCCGGAGCCCACTCGAACGACCCGACCGAGCAGAAGCGCATCAACTGGCCCATGTTCAAGTGGTCGCCCGACGAAAAGTACGCCGCGCGCGTCACGCCGGGCCAGCAGATCTCGGTCTACGAGACCCCGACGCTGTCGATGCTCGGCAAAAAGTCGATCAAGATCGAGGGCGTGTTTGATTTCGAGTGGGCGCCGATGAACGACGCCGAGCGCGAGGCGCTCGAGGCCGAGCGGAACGGGAGTGCCAAGCCCGGGTCGAGCGCGCGCGAGAACAAGCTCGCGTTCTGGACGCCCGAGATCACCAACCAGCCGGCACGTGTCTCGCTCATGGCCCTTCCGAGCCGGGCCATCCTCCGGTCCAAGAACCTCTTCAACGTGCACGACGTGCGTTTTCTGTCTTCTTTCTCGCCCTCCTGACGCGAAGCGGAGGCTGACCCTGTCTTTCGAAACAACTTGCAGTGCAAGCTCCACTTCCAGTCGAACGGCGACTTCCTCTGCGTCAAGGTCGACCGACACACCAAGACGGGCAAGACCAAGTACTGCAACCTCGAGCTGTTCCGTCTCCGGGAAAAGGACATCCCGGTCCAGGTCATCGAGATCAAGGACGCCGTCATCGCGTTCGCGTGGGAACCGGCGGGCCAGCGCTTCTGCCTCATCACCTCGAACGACCCCAACATCGTCAACGGCCAGCTGCCCAAGACGATCGTGACCTTCTACGGCTACGACCAGCGCAAGGGCGACTTCCTCGCGCTCCGTTCCTTCCCGGACAAGACGGTCAACAACGTCTACTGGTCGCCGAAAGGTCGCCACTGCCTCCTCGCGACCCTCGGGTCCAACACCAAGTTTGACGTCGACTTTTTCGACCTCGACCTCGACCGCGAGGACGCCGCCAAGGCGAACGACGCCGACTCGGGCGGCGCGGCGATCCGCCTCGTCACGACGGTCGAGGCGTACGGTATGACCGATGTCGAGTGGGACCCGTCGGGTCGGTACGTCGCGACGTACGGCAGCATGTGGACTGCCTCGGTGAGTCTTTTCCTGACCGCCTTCTGACTCGAGGCTCAATTGCTAACCCTCAACGGATCACCTCCTCCCCCCTTTTTTTCTCTCTCGTGCGTGTGCAGATGGAATCGGGTTACTCGCTGTGGGACTTCCGTGGCCAGCGCGTCGAGGAGGCCAAGGTCGAGCGGTTCAAGCAGCTCCTGTGGCGCCCGCGTCCGCCGACGCTGCTCTCGCGCGAGCAGCAACGCACGATCCGCCGCAACCTGCGCGAGTACTCTCGCCAGTTCGAGGAGCAGGACCAGCTCGACGCCGCGAACGAGAACTCCGAGTTGGTCGAGCGCCGGACGCGCTTGCTCGACGAGTGGAACGCGTGGCGCCGCGAGTGCCGCGAGCAGCTCGAGGAGAAGAGGCGCGTGCTGGGCAAGCAGCCCAAGGCGAGCTTGCTCAAGGCGCAGGAGGCAGAGGAGGCCGACGAGGAGGTCGAGGAGTGGGTCGAGGAGGTCATTGACGAGAAGATCGAGGTCATTGCCGACAAGGAAAAGGACAACTAGGAATCACGCATTTTCGCACCGCACCCCAAAGGTCCTCGCCCGTTGTAGCAAGTACGACCAGTCTATGTAGACTCCTGAGGAGCAAAAATCGCATTCGTTTTCCTCCGGAGCATTAACCGCGTGCAATCGCCTTGACGTGAAGCCGCCTTTCTGCGTGGCTCGGTATGTACTTGTGTCCGTTAGCTCGGATGTGAACTGAACACTCAGTGAATCGATATGCAGCACGGATCTCCCGGTGCTCAAATCGTGACAAGCTCTGGAGAACGAAGCCGCGGAAATGACGGCGACCTGTCGATCTCTTCGATCACGGCGATCGCTGCGCCTTTGCTTTCGGACCGAGATCGTATTCTCGACTGCTTGCTCTCTCAAGGACACGAGCCGACCATGACCATCGCGAACGGCATCGGCAACGGCGCCGACAGCCGCAGCAAAGCGTACGCCACCTTGCTGACCAAGCGGAGCTACCTCCCCGGCGCCCTCGTCCTGCACCAATCGCTCGTCGACCAGGGATCGGCGTACCCTTTGGTCGTGTTTGCGACGCGAGAGCTACCGCAAGATGCGAGAGAGATCCTCACGCGGCGCGGGATCAGGGTCCGCGAGATCGAATACTTGCAGCCTCCCGCCGACAAGCAGGCCGACTTTGACGAGCACGACCTCCGGTTCCAAGATACGTGGACTAAATTGCGCGTGTTTGAAATGGCAGAGTACGAGGTGAGTTGGCCTGTAACTTACGGGTCCGGCGTCGATGCGAGCGCCCGTCTCGCTCGCGCTTTACTCCCGCTTACCGGAAGCTGTCTTGTCGCCGTGCAGCGTCTCGTCCTCCTCGACAGCGACATGCTCTGTACGCGGAATATGGACGAGTTGCTCGAGATGCCGCTCGAGAACGGCTGGATCGCCGCCGCCCATGCTTGCACTTGCAACCCGAAAAAGCATTCTCACTACCCGTCAGATTGGTTCGTCCGAGCAGGTTTGTCTCTCTCTTGTCCTCGGGCGCAAAGCTGACCTTTTCATGGCGTGATCAGGGTCCCCGAGAATTGCGGCCACACACAAGCGAGGTTCACGACTCCGCTCGCCGCCGCCGACTTTTCTCGCCCGACTCATGACCGGCTCAACTCGGGCCTTGTCGTCCTCCGCCCTTCCCAATCGACCTTTGACGGTATCGTCTCTTTCCTGCACAACGACGACCGTGTCCCCACGTACAAATTCCCGGATCAGGACCTCCTCGCCGACTATTTCAAGGACCGGTTCCTCCCGATCTCGTACCGGTACAACGCCCTCAAAACGTTGCGGTACTGCCACGCGCCGATGTGGCGAGATGAGGACGTCAAGAATGTACACTACATTATGAAGAAACCGTGGGACTGCCAGCTGCGGGAAGGAGACCCCGATTTCGAGACGCACAGCTGGTACGCGAATGGCTCGGTTCTTAAATTCTGGATTCTTCCGCCCTGACAGCTCACTGCGCTCTCTTGACTCTGTCACAGGTGGTGGGACTCGTTCGATCGGCTGCAAAAGTCCTGGGACGGTCCCGACTGGGAAGTCGTCGAAGGAACCGTCAACCGCGCCCTGCGACCAGAGACAGCATAGATGTCGAGCACGCTCTACTCTGTATGACGTACGCAGGCGACCTCATAGCACGCCATTCACTCATATACCCCCGGCTCGCATGTAGATTCCCCATGCCGATACCCGGCCTGCGAAAGGACCGCTGCAAACTGCATTACGGACATGTGCTCTATGCCCGCCAGTTGATCAAGACTTCGTCGGTGCGGAAGCTAGAAACGAGAGACAATGCGAGGCAGGTCAGCACGGGGCAGATGTGAAGTTCGAAAAAGAGATTTGACAGTGGCGCGCGTCAAAACGTACCGCTGTGTACAGGAAGTCTTTTCGAGAGGCGTCTCGTAGCCCATCCGGTAGCTGAGCAGGCCAGCATGAGCGATCATGATGCCGTTGTCGATGCAAAACCTTTTTAAAATCGAGGTGTTGACATCAGTGCACTGCGCGGTGGGCGATGGTGCAGAGAAGAAAGGAAGAAGGAGGACGAACCGCTCGTCTGTCGCAAAGATGCTACCGCCTCGCTCGCCTACCATGATCTCCATCATTTCCTGAAGTCGAGCGTTGCCTGTTCCAAGGCGATGGCGACGGCGACGTCAAAACGTCAGTCATTTAGGAAGAAACGCAGGGAGGGAGGGGGCGACTCACAGCCGACGCCGCCGACGATGAGCACCTCTTTCCCACCTGCGTGGGCCATCGCTCGCTCTGTGATCTCGACCAGCATGGCAAAGACCGTCTCCTGGAGGGAGAAACACAGATCCGCCGGCGTGATGATGTCCTCCTCTTCCTCGTCGTCCTGCTTCGTTTCTGCCGCGTCCGACGGACCGCCCTCCTCATTCACAACTGTCGCGCTCGTATCTGCTCGTGTTGCCGCTTCGGAGCCATCGATGACTTGCTTTTTCGCTTCGAGGCCGATGTTCTGCAGCGCCGCCTGCGGCCCTTCCCCTTCCGCTCTTCGCCTCCGCTCCTCCTGCGAGATCTCGACCCGTGTCGAAGCGTTCTCCGCCCCTGTCGTACAAGACTGTCCGCCCCGACGTGCTTGCGTATCCGGTCGGAAGCGAGGATCGCGAGTGTACGCTTCGGCGGCGTGGAGGATCCCGCCGAGCATGATGTCCATCCCTTTGGTCGCGTAAGGGATCGGGAGTAGTCGTTTGCCCCTGAATAGGACTCAAAACGGTGTCAACATTCTTGCCGTTCTCGCGTCGGAGGACAGGATCCTCGGTTCCTCACTTTTTGGCTTCCTTTTCGATGTTGGCTCCCGGACTCGGATCGTTGCTCAGTCCGATGATGCGTGCAAAGCTGTGGGTGAACAAAGCGTCTGTCGTGAGCCAACAGACACCATGACGTCGCGTGGGCAAGATCAAGACGCACCGGTCCAGGCAATTACCGACGGCAATGTCGAGGGTTTCGCCAAAGATGCGGTACCTCTGCTGCGAGTACGCGATGACCTGGGTGTTGCCGCCCGATACGTAGAGGACGATCGGCGATGGCGACGATGTGATGAGTCGGCCCATTTCGATGTCTGCAATTTGCTCGGCGCGAAGAATCAGCACCGCCGGGGATCTGTCAGGAATGGGGTACTGAACGGTCTCTACTTACGGCCGACGCAGTGATTGACTCCGACGAGAGGCTTGTTGTACATGAGGGCGAGCGTGCGCGCCACGAGTGCAACTGTCTGCAGCGGAGCACCCATTCCCGGTCCTGTGGTTGGCCAGACGTCAGTCAGGGAGCCTTGTTTTTCTCCGAAGCGCCCCCCGACTCACCCTTTGTGAAGCAGACGACATCGACGTCGTGCATCGATTTTTGAGCCTCCTGGAGAGCCTTTTCGACGACGTCTGCGATCCAGCGCTTGTGGTGCCTCGCCGTGTCGCTCGGCAAGAACCCTTCTCCGGGCGGGGTGACATACGTGTGGCGGATATTGGAGAGGATCGAGGTTGTCGCGAGGTCTCCTATCGCGGTCGGTGCGGCATCGACGAGGCCTGGATCAGTGGGCGGCGAATGGAGGATGAGGCCGACGCCGAGCTTGTTGGCGGACCCTTCGAGGCCGAGGGCCAGCAGTGGCCGACTCGGAGGAGGTAACGGACTCGGTTTCCGCTTCGTCACCATCGCTGCCTTCGAGTCTTTGCTGTGAGACGAGGTGGTCGATGGAAGAGAAGCAACTTCATCTCTCAGCGTTTTACCACTTACGCGATCATCCGAGGAGCATGTCTGCCCTACTCGACAGCGCCAATCTCGACCTCGCAAGCACGCCCGGCCTGCCTCCCGTCGCTCCGGTCGCTCCTGCTCCGTCCCACGCTCCGCCTCCACCGGCCGCCATCCCGACCGCTCAGCAGGCTCGCGTCCTTGACGGCGTACACACAGAAGTCTTCGTACAGATCTATGCCGACAGGATACTCGTCATCGTGACCCAACTTGGGCGGATAGGTTGTTTGGTGAGTGCCGGTGTCGGACTCCTTGTTCCTCACCCACCTCCCCCTGGGCTGACCGACTCGCTTCTCCGCAGATCCAAGTATCGCCTCCGCCGTCGTCCATACCCGCCCCTCCCCCCTCTGCGCCAGCTGTACCTTCCGGCGCCACTCCGAGCTCTGCAACGTCCATCCTCTCGTCCCTGCCGCCACCTCATCCGTTAACGGTCCTCTCTCCCTTGTTCGGCGTCCCTCCGAACGCGCACCTCGCGTCGTTGCACGACCTCTATGCGGCACAGATCGGCGCAATAGTCTTCCGGCGGTTTGGAGGAGGAGGAGGGGGCGACATGCTCATGTCCGGTGGCAGCGGCGTCGGCACGTCAAGTCGCCCTGTCGTGGTCGGACTCGGTCTCAAGCCTGTCTCGGACAGCTCTGCGCCAGAGGCGGAGGCGGAAGAGTTTGGCCTGAGCGAGCGGGACAAGGAGACGTTCGCAGCCGTGATGGAGATGGTCATCGAGTGCCTCGCCTGACCAGCAGAGACGACCCAACCTTGTCTCGCTCTCGGGTGCCCTCGCCCTAGTGTACCCTGCATTGCACACCGTCACGATTCGGTCACTCTGAATGTGCAGAACCTCTGTCAGAGCACTCGGGCTGAGATCTGCGCCGCGCCAAAGACAATAACTCGGGGTCAAAAGAACGACCGCATGGCTCAAACTCGCACTTTCCAAGTGTGTGTAGACACCCCGGAAGTGCCTCGGAAGAGCGTACTTTGACGATATACTTGCTGCGTCCAATCCCCCGTGGGCTTAGTAAGGCTCCAAGTCGTTGTTACCCCGAATTTTTCATTATCAGTCGGCGCGTGGGTGACCTCGCTTATCCTCTGCCTCCGACTCTCCACTCGTCTCGCCGTCGTCGTCGACTGCGGTGACTCCCGATACATGCGATACGCTACAGAATGTGACTTTCCCACCGCCTCGACCAGTGCAGCCCCTCCCATGCAGACCGCGCCCGTCTCGCTCGACCTCGGCTTTGACCGTCACCTCGCCGCCACTCGCGAACCGCGTGCCAGTCGGACGACCCACGTCAGCGACTTGTCGCAACCTCGCTCCGAGTCGCGAGACCGCGCACACCCGCTTCCTACACTCGATCAGAATGCAAAGGCCTGCAGCTGCGGCCTGATAAGCGCGCGAGGAGGCCTGAGCGACGAGCGCCCCTCAGGAGCCGGAGCCGACGCCGCATCCGTCCAGTCCGAAACGCACAGAGCACTTGCACCGGCGAGAAGGAGGGACGCACCCGTCCTGCGACGTGCATCCCGTAACTCGGATACAGACGACCCAGACCTGTCGCGAGACCCCGAGGAGGACGAGGACGACGACGGCGGCGCCACCAACCTCGGCTCGAGTGAAGAGTCATTGTCGCCCGACAGCCTCGCACCTTCCTCCTTGTCGACGATCCGCTCGCGGTTGTTTGCCTCCGACGATGAGGAAGAAGCAGACGACTTGGACGGCGAGGACGAGGTTGGGTCGGCTCTCTCGTCGTGGTCGGGCTGGTCCCCTTCGTCGTGCTTCATCCCCTCGGCATCGGCATCGTCAGTAGCCTCGCCACCGCCGCCTCGTCGCGCCTCTCTTTCCTCGACAGCGGCTACCTCGGACCCGCTCCGTCACTCGTTGTTCTCGTCCCCGCCGAAACTCGAATTCGACCGCGTGCGCCAGCGAGCGCATTGGCTCCCGGCGCCGTCGCATCCCACTGCAGAGACGGCCTGGTCCGCCCCCGACATACCGGACGTCGTGCGCTCGTCCCTTGCCGCGTCTTCGTCGTCGCCGATACACACTCCTCCTAGCTCGCCACCTCGAGCGGCGTCGTCGTCGCCGACGAGGCCCGAATCGCTCCTGACCAAATCGCTCCGCTCGCTCTCACGTCTACCGAACCTGACCCTCGCCGACGTCCTGCCCCGAGCGGCCTCCACTACCACCACTCCCTCTTCCGTCGATAGTGAGGACGACTTGGCGGCTCTCCCGCCCGGCTGGGGACCGGCCGAACGTCGTCGAGTCTTGGCCGAAGAGCCTTCTCATGCCGCGGATGAGGCGCGCGCCGGCTTCAGGTACCTCCTCCGTCGACCTCCCTCGCCGTTCAATCTCACTGGCCGCAGCAGGTCCTCCTCGACGTCGTCCGACTTTGGTGGATCCCCGATCGACGAGGTCGAGGCGCTCGGGTACGGGTTCGGATTCGGTTTGAAGGACCTCGGCGCCTCATCGTCCTGCCAACAAGATGCACCCTCTGCTTCTGTGGAGGACAAGGTCGAAGTCTGCGTCGAGGCTCCGACGAGCCCTTCCGCAGATGTCCCGCCTTTACCGCCCCGACCGCACGAGAAAGGGCAGCAGGTCCTCGTCGTCCCGCCTTACGCCGCAGACAATCCCGTCGCCGCCGCCGGACCTGCGCCGCCATCACCGTCGGACCAAGAAGCGGCGGCGGCGGCGTCTTCGCCTCCTTCTCCTTTGCCGCAATCGCAACCGCTGCCGCCGCGGTTCGTGTCGAATCACCGTCACTTGCTCATGCTCGCACTCGAGTTTGAGATGATGCGGCACGCCAAGATCCGCGGACCGCTGCGGCAGCGGGCTGTCATTGTCCGGCAGGCGACGAGTCCGCCTCGCGAGCGCGGTGCGGCGAGGGAACGGAGCCGGCTCTGTCAGGAAGTCGTCGAAGAGGCCGCGTGAAGATCCGGGTGTTCAGATTCCGATTCCTTTCGTTTCTCTCCAGATGTTGTCTATCCAAGAGTAGCGTTCCTTCCGAGTAGAACCCAGTAGGCTGTTGTTGTCATATCATTCGCCCATTTTCGACTATCCAAAGATGAAGTCATTTCACCCGATCGCCTGCGGACCGCGAGTTGAACTTCTCACGTGGTCACCTCACGCGCACATAGGCAGCACAGAGCCCAAGATGATGTTAGCAGGCAAGTCATCTACTCGTACGGCTGGCTTAGACTAGCCAGGCTGACTCGGTGTGCCCTCGCTTATCGTCTCTGCCGCCCTCCGTCGGTTCCCTCACTCTGACCCGTCGCCCGCCTCGCTCGCACTGCTATGCAACTCGTCGGACATGGTCAACTCGTCGTGTGGGAATCTCAGTCGCCAAGCAGGGACTGGCCATGATCAAGGACGGCAACATTGGCGAGAAACCGCGGTCGTCCATCTCGGCCCTCATCGACGTCCTCTGCACAGAACGCTACGACGAGGACTCGCTCGACGGCATAGCAGAGATCGTAGACTCGATCAACTTGCAGCCCTCGACCGGGTCAGTCCAGCTCGCGCGCGCGCGTCTCCGCTGCTTCTCATCGACATGCATCCCCTCACACGGACTGACCCGACGGACCCCCTGATTACCGTTTTTTCTTCGCACACAGTCCGCAAGAAGCATCTCGGGCGATCCGGAAAAAGCTCAAGTACAGCAATGTCCATGGTCAGCTTCGCGCGCTCACTATCCTCAAGGTCCTCGTCGAGAATTGCGGTCCGCGGTTCGAGAGTACGTCTGTCTTCCATATCGTTGTCTCTTCGCTACCAACTGAACGCGAGCTCTCTGACCCTCACTCTCAACTCCTCCTGCTGACTGAATGCCATCCCAACCGGTTCCGCCAACAGGCACGTTTGCCGACGAACGCCTGATCGAGCGGATCAAGGTCATCGCCGGCGACCCTCACACCGACCCGCGCGTCAAGAAGAAGAACATGCAGGTCCTCGGCAGCTGGTACATCCAATTCAAGGACGATCCGGGCATGCGGACGGTCGCCGGCTTGTACAAGGCTTGCGGTGGGGGCGGGTCAGGTGGTGCGGCGGCGAAACAGGTGAGTTGGCGCTTTTATCTCTGGGCCAAGATGACATCTGCACTTCGCTATACCTCTGAGGATGTGTCTGTGCTGCTTCCAGTCCGAGATTTGCAAGCGGACGCTGATCCTGCTGCTTCGTGACCTCGACAGGTTTCCCGCACCGATGCGACGGCGGCCTACGAAGCCCAGCAAGAACGGTACGAGCGCGAAGCTGCGCTCCGAGCCGAACGCAAAGCAGCCGAGCGCCGCGCCCGCGAGGCAGCCGAGGAACGCGCAGCGCAGGAGAAACTCGAGAAGGCGAGGCGCAAGGAGGCGGAACGAGCGAGGGCGTCAGGTGGTGCAAAGGTCAGGAGGCCCAAGTTTAACTTTGAGCTCGTGAGTCGAGCACACTGGCTTCCCCCGTTGTTGTGACGAGGGTGCTAGAGCTTAATGCGCTCGGGTTTGCGCTCGCGTGCAGGAAAAGCCGAAAATCATGACGGCAGTCGGCGCCGGCGCGCAAGCTGCGCAAGCGTACGTTTTGCGGGCTTCTGTGCATGCCCTGCTGGTCCTCTGACGCTGTTCCACTGCGCCCGACAGTCTCGTCAACGCACTCCAGCTCGTCAACCGGGAAAAAGAGTCTGTCACGACCAACGAACGTGTTCAGGATTGCCTCGAGAAGGCCAAGTCGACGCGCAAGCTGTTGATTCGCTACATCCAACTCATCGACCAAGACACGGAGGGCGACTACATCGGAACCTTGATCTCGACAAATGAACAGGTACGAACCCTGCTTTGGTTTGGTCTTTTGCACGCACGACGAGGTCACCCCAGGCTGACTCGAAATCTCTCGAGAACCCGCCAAACAGATCATTGCCGCGGTTCAGATGTACGACCGCATGTCCAAGCCGGCCGAGCTCGACTCGGACGACGAAGCCGTCGAAGAAGCCAAGCGACTGGCGCAGCAACAGGGGCTCACGATGCCCGCCTCGGCCACGCCGCAGCACGACACCACCACCCCCGGCGGCGGCGCGAGGCACAACGACGACACGCAGAGTATCCGGAGTGCCCTGTCAAACTTCGACTTGCAGGACCGCGAGGTCGACAAGTTGCAGATGCAGCAGCGGAGGAGGTTGCAGCGTCATCTGAGCTCGCGCGGTGGTCCTTCGGCGGCGGCGGCGGTTCACCCGGATCTGCAAGACTTGGCTTTCGGACCCAGCGGCAGGTACGTTCTGCCCAGCCGTGTGCTGTTAGAGCTTGCTGCGGTTCCAGGATGTTGTCGTTGCTAACGTTGCGCTGCATGTTGTCCACGGTTGTAGCTCGTCGCTTCCGCCGCCGATCGAGCCGCTTTCGTCAGAGGACATGTACCGACATGGCTCCCTCTCGGACTTTAGCGACTACTCTTCCGAGGAGGAAGGCGACGACGACCTCGACGACTATTCCGCAGCGCCAGACCCCCATGGCGCGACACCCGCGCGCTCTTATGCCGCCTACGTCCGCGAGGAGGACCACCGCGCAGCAGCAGCAGCCGAGACGGAGGACCCGTTCGCGGACCCGTTTGCAGACTCGAACGCGGGAGATTACGAGGTCTTGACGCCCGGCATCGCGGACAAGCGCATGGAATGGAAGGAGGTCTGAATTGAATCGGAGAGGGTCGGGAACTGCGGAAACTGTAGATACAGACTAGAGAGTGTGTGTACAACTATTTCATCTCCGACTCGTTTCTACTCTTGTGACGTGCCTGCCGCAGGCGGCGGCGGCCGCGAGTGGTGTTGCTCTCGCTCTGCTTTCCGAACCGGCGGCGGGCCCGACTCGAGTCGAGGCGTCTCAGCGTCGGTCTCCCATTCGCCGGCAGAAGAAGACTCTGCACTGGTCGAAGACTGCCGTTCTCGCGCAAGGGCGTCGAGTTCACGGCTGCCGACCACGTTCGCGTCCCATTCCGCCTCGGGCAACCTCGGCGTCGCTTGCAATCCGGTCGTCTCGCCATCGGTGCCTTCTTCCTCGTCTGCGAGTTCGTCACCAGTATCGGCGCCCGCGGCCGGCGCGAGCGACAAGGGCAGCAAACGAGACGAGAGCAAGCCCGTCAGGTGCGAAGCGGCGGTGACTGTGCTGGACAAGGCGGTGGTCACGCCCGCAGCATAGGCGGAAGGTCGCCTCGAGCGCGAGTTGACCGGACTGCTCGCTCCGCTGGTCTCGTGGCTCCCGATTCCGAAATAGTCCGCCATGGCGTACCCCTCCGTTGGCGGTGCGAGGTGCTGCTGCTGCCGCCGCGTTACGTCCTCTCCTTCGGTGTAGCGCCCGTCATCGTCTGGCGATGAACCGTCCTCGTGCGAGTCCGAGGCGGAAGCTGAGCGCGATTCGGACGCAGACATCGGCACCGTCCCGACCGCTCGCTCGGCATTGTGCACGGGGAAATCGGGCGCCGGCATTCTCCGAATCGTGACGGGGATCACGTCCCACATCCTCCGGCGCCATTTCCTCAGCTCTTTCGGACTCGAAGACCAGCGCGTCACGGCGAAGGACTTGTCCGGCGCGGCTTGGAGGGCTTCGGTGGGGAACTTTTCCCGCCAGCCGGGCTCGAGTCGGACGACTCGCAGTGGACGATACGCGGCGGGTTCCGAGTCGGAATCTGGTTCTGGTTCAGCTTCTTCGGGATCGTGCTCGACGTGGAAGACGCGGCTTGTTGGCGCACCGGCTGCACGAGCGGCCGACGCAGGGTCGGCCGGCGTAGAGGGCCCCGCCGCAGACTGGACTGTTGAAGGACCGGATGATGCGCTGACAGACGTGGAGCTTGCCTTTGAACGAGTCGCGGGAGTCGCGGGAGTCGGAGCCGAAGTGAAGGTTCCGCTGCCGAGCTTGGGCGAAGTTTGCTGAGACGACGACGCCGACCCGCGACCCGAAAACAAACCGAACGCGCTCAATTTCTCGCCAAGCGTCGCTGCCGTGCTGCCGATCCCGGACAGGACTTGTCCGGCTTGCTCCGACGCAGCAGACCAAGCCGAGCTCCCCGCCGGTTTGCGTTTCCTCGGGACGGCTTCGACGATGTAGTCGTACGAGCGCCATTCGTCGGACCCGTTCGGCCCCCTGTAATGCGGATCGGTATCGAACAGGACGTGCAAGGTTGAAGTGGTCGGGTCGAGGCGGAAACGAGCTGGCGGATGAGAGAGGCGCGAGGGGAGGGACATGATCGGGTGAGGGAACGCCTGCACGAGTTGCCAGTCTAATCTCGGCAAGTTGCAGCTCTGTCAGCTGTAGGAAGAGCCGGGACGCGTCCGGAAGTTGGTCGACTGACCCTCGACATCGACTGCACGGCTCGAGGCGCCGGCGATCAAATGACCGTCCCATGAGAGGCAGAAGAGTTGGTTATTTCCCTTGTGCTGAAGCGACACGCCTTGAAGTAAAGGCTGTTTAATCGGGTGCAATCCGAGCTCGGCGCCCTCGTCCTGGCGGTGACTGAGCAAGTCGAGCGTCTTGCCCTGCGCGGCGTTCCTGAGCAAGAAGAACCCGGTCGGGAGTCCGAGGTGGGCCCATTCGTGGTTGAAGAGAGCGTCGGCCGCGCGGGATCTAGCGGCTGGACGGCTCTCGATCGGCTGGGCGATGGAAGCATACGGAGGAGGAGGCGGTCTCGCGTCGGCACTGGCCTCCCTCGAAGACGCCGAGGGCCCGGACCTCTCGCGGACAGCCGGAATGGGCTGCGGCGGCTCGGCGGTAGTCATTGTGCGCCCGGTTAGACCCTGCTGTCGCCGTACGATGTCGAGAGAGACAAGAGAAGATGACGACGAACCTCGGCTCGAGGCTGCCCGACGAGTGGCGCCCAATTCTGGGGGCCATTTGTATTCAATGTATTCAATCATACAAATACCCGAAATCGATTCACCTGCTTGACTCCCGACCGCGTCCCGCGAACTCCACCGCAGCTCATTCGCAGTCTATAGCTTGAAGATGGTTCAGAAGAAGGTGAGACCGACCCGCACTGCTCTCCGACTCGGCCAGGTCCCCGAATCTCCTAGCCAGGCAGCTGACATACACTGCGCTCTCCCCTGACCCGCTTGCTGCTCTCGCCGCGTTATGACCCGGAACTTTTGGACCCGCAGTCGCTCTGGCTCCGGTGCGAGACGAAAGAGTTTGAGCACCGCTCGGCGCTCACGCCGACGACGGCCAAGCAGCTGATCGACCAGGGCTTTGACATCACCGTCGAGCGCGACCCGCAACGCATCTTTGACGACGAGGAATTTGAAAAGTAGGCCAGAGTCATCCCGCGGCTATGGGCCATCTCCGCTGACGAATGGATGCCTTATAGGGTCGGCTGCAAGCTCGTCGAGCACAACTCGTGGCCGTCGGCGCCGATCGAAACCCCCATCATCGGACTCAAGGAACTGCCGCCCAACGACACTTCGGCGCTCCCGCACACCCACATCATGTTTGCCCACTGCTACAAGCAGCAGGGCGGCTGGAAGGACGTCATCTCGCGCTGGGAGGCGGGCCAACCGACCGGGATGCTGTACGACCTCGAGTTCCTCCAGGACGAGCGCGGTCGCCGCGTCGCCGCGTTTGGCTACCACGCCGGGTTCGCCGGCGCCGCGGTCGGGACTCTTGCGCTCGCCAAGCAAGTTGGCAGCGAGGGCGAAAAGGACCGGCTCGGAGAGATCCACGCGTACCCGAACGAGGGCGAGTTGATCCAGTACGTCAAGGGCCAGATGTCGGTCCTTGAGCAACGGCTCGGCCGCAAGCCGCGCGCGTTGGTCATTGGCGCGCTCGGGCGGTGTGGACGCGGCGCGGTCGACTTTTTCAAGGCGGCCGGGTTCGAGGACGACAACATTGCCAAGTGGGACATGGCCGAGACCCAGAAGGGCGGTCCGTTCAACGAGATCCTCGAAGGTGCGCACACCACCTCCGCCTCCTTGCTCCCCTGTCACTCACTCGAATACTTAACGTGATGCTGATGTGTGTTATCCGGTGCCGCAGCCGACGTCTTTGTCAACTGCATCTACCTCACTTCCAAGATCCCGTCGTTCATCTCTCCGGAATCGATCGCGGCCGCCGGCGACAAGCGCCAGCTCCGCGTCGTCGTCGACGTCTCGTGCGACACGACCAACCCGAACAACCCGATCCCGATCTACTCGATCAACACGACCTTTGACAAGCCAACAGTCGACGTCGACGGGTGAGTTCTCCTCGGAACAGGTGCTGTCAAGACTTTTGGGGCGCTCGCCCCTGGTGGCGCACAGACTCTACACGACCTGTATACGATGGTGAACTGACTCTGATGCGTTTCTCCCGCAGCATCACCTCCGGTCCCCCGATGACGGTCGTCTCGATCGACCACCTGCCGACGCTCCTGCCGCGCGAGGCGTCGGACGCGTTCTCGACCGACCTGCTCCCTTCGCTGCTGACGCTGCCCGAAGCGCTCGCTGAACGGGCGCCGCGGCAAGGCAAGGCGATCACTGCGTCCGAGGTCGGCAGCGGACCGGAACGGGTCTGGAAAGAGGCAGAGGCGCTGTTCTGGAAGGTGCTCGGCGAGAAGAACGCGCAGTAGGGCGGGCGCCTTGGCCTCGTTAGGGACTGCTGTTCATTTGCAAAAGAACACGAAGGTCCCATACGCAGACTTTGGGCTGATGTAGTATGGACGGAAGTGGACTCGGAAGCAACGGTGAGCAGCTGGCAGCTGGGCGAGCCAAGTTGGACGCGTCGCACCCTGGCAACCGACAGCGAGACTCTCGAGAGGAGGTGAGCAGGCGAGACAGCATTTACGTTGCTCCTAATACCTAGGCTGACCCGCTCCATTACCCTACACTGCGCCTTCGCCTCGTCGCTGTTGACGCGACGCGCGAACCCCTTCTCTCTCTCTTTCGACGACACGCGCTCTGTGTGCGCCAGCTAGACCCTCTGAACCTGCCCAGCCGAGCGCTAGCTACGCACACCGCGTCCCGAGCCGCTCTCCTCGCCGAGTTACCTCGACACGACCGTCCGCACATCGCCTCCCCTCTCTCAACAGACTGCCCAGTCTCGATCAACCCCCGTCGGATCGGCGTACTTGCAGTTGTGAGTGAGCTTGTGTTCCCTGCGCGGAAGCCGCACGCTTTGAACTGGCGACCCAATGTTGGCGCCCCCCATGAAACGCCGCGGAGTGGCTGTGGAGGTCTCAACGCTAACTCGGATTTGCCCCTGTCCACGCAAAACAGCCTATTCCCTTTCTTGTGACCCCCGTGAAGGATGCAGTCCATCAAAGCTGTCTGCGTCGGAGACGGTAGCGTCGGAAAGGTACGTTCGCTCCCGCTTTTCGTTTTCCTCCATACCCAATGCTGACCTCTCGGATTCACCCTCCCTGTTTTCCCCTTCTGCGACGACGTGTTTTGTCTCCGGTCCTCGCGCGGCGCCTTCGTCCGGTCCCGCTCCCTCGGGCCTGACCTGAACGAAAAACAAACAGACTTGCCTTCTCATCTCGTACACAACAGTGCGTTTCTCCGTGTCCGCATATGACCTCTCAAGCTTGACGCTGACTTTTCTGATAACCCTTAGAATGCCTTCCCCGTGTGTTCCAATCCGCTCGCCCCCTGTATGCCCGTTCCGAGGTCTCGACAACTAACCTCGACCTAACCGCAGGGCGAGTACGTGCCGACCGTGTTCGACAACTACTCGGCAAACGTCATGGTCGACGGCAAGCCCGTCAACCTCGGACTGTGGGACACGGCGGGACAGGAGGACTATGACCGGTTGCGGCCGCTCAGTTACCCGCAAACCGACGTCTTCCTCATCTGCTTCTCCGTCGTCAGCCCGCCCAGTTTCGAGAACGTGCGAACCAAGGTGAGTCTAGCGAGCCAGATTCGGCGCCCTCGGGTTAAAGGACGTCGCGCGTAGACCGCGACATCGCTCTCCCTTCGCGTCACAGGTCGTCTTACTGAACCCCATTTGTCCCTCCCGTGCCCCGCACACAGTGGTACCCCGAGATCTGTCACCACGCCCCCAACATCCCCATCATCCTCGTCGGAACCAAGCTCGACTTGCGCGAGGACCCAGAGACGATCAACCGGTTGCGCGAGCGGAGGATGAACCCGATCGCGTACCAGCAGGCGGCGGCGGTGGCGAGGGAGATTGGCGCAGTTCGGTCAGTCACGCGCACTCGCCGGCTTGCATGCACGGCGCTTGCTGCTGCTCCTGCTCAAGGCACCGTGTGGTGCTGGAGCAATTCCGTTGACGCTGACTCACATGACGCACTCTCTTCCGCAGGTACCTCGAGTGCTCGGCGTTGACACAAAAGGGTCTCAAGAACGTCTTTGACGAGGCGATCCGGGCCGTCCTCGCGCCCGCACCGCGGGAGAAGAAAAAGTCCAAGGGCTGCGTCGTCTGCTAAGCCTGCGACATTTTCGCTCCGCGTTCACTACAGACGATTTTCTCCGACTTCCCCGGCCGCCTCACTCTAGACTCTCCTCCGCCGCCGCCGCCGAGCAGGCCCTTTTTTTTTGTTCTTGGCCTATCTCGCTCTTACGTCGTCGTCGCCTTGGGTACACTTCTCTCCGGGATCCGCATTTTCCGGATCAGCGTTTCTTTTCTGCTCTCTCTCTCTCTCCGATTCCTCTTGTGTCTGTCTCACCTTTGTTCATTGTAATGATCACCAACTGGCCATTCGCCTTCGTACAACTCTCTCTTGTGCACCGCAATCAGCCTCTTTCCCCTACAAATCGTCGTCGTCGTCCTCTTCTCCGCTGCTTGATGCGGGATCTTCGTCCTCGCGCCCATCGAGTGCCAGCAGGAGTCGCCTCTGCAGCATGCACATACTCCACAAGTGCCCATCCATCCTAACATCATACCAGTGATTGATGGCAATCGCCGCCTTCACGCCTTTGCCAGGACCTTCCGGACCCCATCCGACGTCCTGCTCGACAAAGTGGTACCACATCGCGGGGAGGTACAACTGATCGCCGGCGTGGAGGGTCACTCGCATCGGTCGCGCGAGCGCGTAACGCGGGAATTCAACGAGGTCCGGAGCGAGGGGGTCGATCGGGATCCACGGCAAGGTGACTTCGGGTGAGGTCCGCTCGACCGCAAATGTTGAGGACGCCTCGTCGAAGGTGTACCGACCGTGCGGGAAGACCTGTTCTGTTGTTTAGAGGCAAGTCATTTCAGCACCAAGAGGGTTTGGGCAGCAGGAGTGGCCAAAAAAAAAGGGAAAGTGTTTTTACGAACCGTGCAGGCAATAAGCTTCGCTCGGAGGCAGCAAAGTGAACGTCTTTGAGCCTCGAATGACGGTGTAAATGTTCTCATAGGGATCTGGATTGTCCACAAAGGCATGAGCGCGTGTTTTGGCGAGCATGCGGCCTGGGTTCGAGGATAGTGTCGCGAACCCGACCGACCTTTGTGCAGCGAGGTCCGACTCCGACGTCCGCCGATCCAGATGTTGGCAACGTCGGGCGCTTCACCTGGCAAGCACGCGCGGGTAAGTACGAGCTCGAGCTACGCGGAGAGAGACGCTGCGCTTCTCACCGAAGAATTCTCGCGCAAAAGCTGGGCCGTCACGGCCAGCGTCTTCGGCCAGCGACGCGTACTCGTCGGCCATGTTACCGTTCTGAGACTTTATGTAGCTCCAGAAGTGTTGTCAGCCCTCGTCGCCTGCGCTTTGAGGCAGCGAGGAGGACTTGCCTGTAGATAAAACACGGGAGTCGCGCTCTCTTGCTCGTCCTGCTCGACGTCTAATCGTTCGAACAGATGGCGGAGACTCATCTGAACCTCTGAGGAGAAACCAGAGTAGATCGCGTGTCAGTTTGTGACCTGCTGGACGCCCTCGTTGGCTAGATCGAGTCGCGAAAAATGGCTTCGCACCTGCCGGTTCGACAAAGACTCCATTGACGATAGCGTCGGCATTTCTGCAGCACAGATCATGAGCACATCGTGTGCTGAGTAACATCGATGAACGCGCACATACCCGCTCGGGGTGACAGAGATCCGAAGGGCCCTTTCGGCGAGTTTCTCGACGAGGTAGTCATCGGTCCAGCGCTCGAGGGCAGGCAGCTGCTGGTCTCGAGCCCCTCCACGGATCACGCAAGGACGATTCGCCCCGACGTAGCGTGCAAATTCAAGCGGTGAAGGCACGGCTTCAAGCTCGGGCACGGTGGAGGAGTTCAAGCCCTGGTAGTCCCGTACGAATCTGCGGAGAGCTGCCTCCATAGGAGCCTGTAAGGATAGCCCTCAGAACGCGTAGACGAGCCAGCGATGTCGGTGGGGAGCCTGAGCTGTACTGAGTGGCAAGTGGTGAAAGGGGTTACGACGGCACAAATGCGACCCCTCAATTCATCCTAGGCGAACAAGAAGAGTACGTCCGTGCATGTAGACCTCTAGCGCAAACGAGGCAAGGAGAGGTGAAAGCAGCCTGTATTGAGCCAGTCGACCTGGGAGAGGCCGAAGAGCGGCCCAGAAAAAGGCAGGCTGGTGACGGTCCCGTGAGCGAAAGCCTATGACTACAGTGAAGCATGCAAGCTATGACTACAGTGAGATCGCAGCACCCTACAACGCGGCTGCGTTGTTCCTCTGACGTCGAGCCGCAGGCTGCGCTGCGGCAGCACCACCGGGACGCTGCGCTCCTCCGAACAGGCCACCGAGCCCAATACCGCCGAAGATCGGGAAGAAGCCTCCGTGGACGCCGTCCGAGGTGAGGTGGAGGCAGCAGTCGCGTTCGTCGAGCGTGTCTTGCAGCGCGCCGATCTCGGATTCCGACCAATTCAGGTCGTCGTTCTGTAAGATCGAGAGAGGGGCATCAGCTCACGCACGAGTCGAGAGCGTGCAGCGTCGAGGTCGAACGTACTGTGACGGTCAAGCACTTCATTCCGCGAGCAGCTTTGGTCTGGAAAGACTTGGTTCCGACAGAGCCGCTAGAATCACGCGAAGCTAGGGTCAGTCGCTTGCCATGAACGGACGGAAACTTGTGCAAGTGGCGCACTCCTTCTTGGTGACCTGTTTGGCACGAGTCAAAGTCTTGTTCAGGACCTTGACGAGCGTGCTGGGAGAGATGGTCGGACAATTGCTGAAGCTGACGCTGTGGCCGGGCACTTGCATCAGCACTTTATCACGCACACTCTCTCCCGCACTGCCGCGACAAATCTCACGTACGTCTTGAGTTTCTCGGGGAACCAGGCAAAGACGTGCGCGGAAGCGTGAGGACCGTCAAAGCGGAGCCGCGTCAAGTTCGGCAGGCACGGCATGACCGCGTCGAGCAGGTAGGTATACTTGCCGACGCGGTCGACGTAGTCCGATGTCGGCTCGCCAACCTTGTGGTCCTTCGGCCGAACTGGGAAAGGCGGACGAGACTGTCCTGGCAAGAGCTTTGGAACCGGGTCCCAAGTTTGCGGGAGGTACAGATCGAGGGAGGTAAGGTTGTGGCCAAAGGTGAGCAGCGTCGAAGCGAGACCGGCCCGCTTGAAAAGATAGTTCGGGCGTTGCAAGGTGAGGGCCTGGAGCGTTTGCTTCGACTGCAAGAGTGAAATGGAGAAGAAACTGAGTCAGTTGGAGTCGTCTGCATCGTCCTTTGGTGGCTGTAAGTTGGGCCTACATCTTGCAGGATCAACTCGAGTTCCGTTCCGGTAACGTTGAAGCCCAGGAGCTGAAGTTCTTTCAGGCCGCGCGGTCGCTTCGACACGACCGTGTCCTTGTCGACCTTGTCGCCTTCGTCCTTGTTCTCCGCCTCGTCGTCGTCGTCTCCCTCGCCCGCCTTCTTCTCAACCTTGAGTCGGTCGTACTCGGCATCGGCAGCAGCGTCCGAGATCTCCCACATTTCCTCTACCTCGTCTTCGGGCCCATCCTCGGCCGGTTTCAGGTCCGTGATGACGAGCCTCTCGAGGTCGAGCCACGACTGCTGCAGCAACTTGTAGACGCGGGCGGTGGTGACGACGAACGGCCGTTTCGGATCCGTGGACGAGTTGATGTCGACCTGTTTGAGCCGTTTGAGCTCGGCGAGAGCTTCGAGCAGGGGTTTGCTGCGGAGAGAACAAGATTCGCTCAGTCGGGGGCAGGTCGTAAAGGAGGTCGAGGTTGACCGGGATAGACTCACGTTGCACTGGCCAGGAACATGGGACGGAGGGTGAGCGACTCGAGGTTCGTGGCGCACATGCGGATCAAGTCGATGTAGACGCGTCCGCCGCCGCGGCCGAGCGAGCAATCCGTCTCGAGGGTAAACGTCAAGCTGTGCACCATGTCGCAAAGAACGTTGCGGACCAATTTGGTCTTGCCTCCGTCGTACTCCTTGGTCGGCAAGAGGACTTTGTCGCCGTCGACGAAGCCGGCGGGATCGGGGCGCGACAACGTCTCGTGAATGAGGACGGCGACGTATGGAGAAGGGACCGCCACGTGACGGTACAGCACCTTGCGCGCCGCATGCAAGAAGGGGCGATTGATGAGCGCGAGGGGGACGACCGGATCCGAGGGCAACCCGTCGACAAAGATGCGATCCTCGTCATCATCGTTCAACACGAAGTCGTCCTCGTCCTCGTCATCCTCCTCCTCCTCGTCGTCGTCGTCCTCGTCGCTTTCCCACTCATCTTCGTCTTCGTCGTCGTCGTCGTCGTCATCGTCGTCTCCACTGTCTTCCGGACCCCCGTCGCCTGCGCCGGCGACTCGAGCCGGCGCCGCCGTGGCAGGCGTCTCATCGTCGAGCGGCTCCAGCGGCGGCATCTCCTCGTCATCGTCTGCACGTGCAGCGGTGGTCGCAGCAGTGGGAGCCGGGTCGCTCGCGCGCGTAGTGGAAGGAAGGACATCGTCGAGCGGTTCAAGGGGCGGCAAGTCGTCGTCATCGTCATCGTTGGCACCTCCCGTCGTTGTCGTCGTCGTCGTCGTGGTGGTGGTGGTGGTGGCAGCGGGAGCCGCCGCACCCGTACCGCTCGGAGAAGAAGGAGAAGTAAGCCTGGAACGATCCGCGACTCGGTTCGACGCGATCGGTTCGAGTTCAGGCATGTCGTCCTCCGTCTCTTCGCCCGACTTTTTCGCCTTCTTCGTCCCGGAGGAGGAGCTCGGTCCGGCCGCCGACGATGATGAGGTACTCGAAGGATTGATGGGCTCAAGGGGCGGCATGTCGTCGTCGTCGTCATTGCTTGTGCTGGCAGCCGGACGAGCGGCCGAGGGAGTGGCAGCTGGACGAGGAGCAGATCCCCTCGAGGTGCTCGACGTCGCCCCCTCGATCGGTTCGAGAGGAGGCATCTCATCGTCGTCGTCGACAACGTTTCGAGTCGCGCGGGCTGTCGAAGTTGATGGAGTCGCGCGAGGAGGGGCGGCAGCGGCAGCGGCGGGAGTGAAAGTGGTGGAAGGGGGACGGGTCGTCGCCGGGTTGATCGGCTCCAATGGCGGCATGTCGTCGTTGTCGTCGTCACCGCCACCCCTAGCAGCAGCAGCAGCAGCAGCAGCAGCAGCCGGAGCAGGAGCTGCCGCGGGACTGCGCGCTGGGGTGGACGATGACGCTGCGCTGTTGTTGTTGTTGCTGCTGCGGTTCGCGCCGGTTAGGCCCGCGAAGGCCGCAAGCGGGTTCGAGAACGCCGAAAGGAAGCTAGAACCCGCACGCGCGTTGCCGGTCGCCGCAGCCGCCGGCGCAGGCGTGGCAGCAGCAGCGGGCGTGGGTGCTGGACGGGCCGTAGTTGCCGCTGCAGGAGTAGCAGGCGGTGTGTTGATTGGCTCGAGGGGCGGCATTTCATCATCGTCGTCATTCCCCTGCTGCTGCTGCTGCTGAGCGCGAGGAGCTGTGCCGGCGGTCGCGGGCGCAGTTGTGGTCGTGTTGTTCGCAGCTCGACCGGCATTGGGAAGAGCTACCGGGAAGGGGGCGTCAGCAGAGAACGATGAGATCGTCCGAGTGGCAAGGGCACACAAGAACACTCACGTTCGAGCGGCGGCATTTCGTCGTCATCGTCGTCGTCCTGCTGACCGTTGTTGGCTGCTGCCGTCGTGGGTGGCGGTACAGGGGCACCCGCCGCAGCAGCTCCGCCGGCTTGCGGCATATTGCCGAGCAGGTTGTTGAACATGTCGGCGAAGAGCTCTGCCGCGTTGAGGGCGCCGCCACCACCGCCGGCTTGGTCGCCTGCCGCTCCGTTCGCGTTTCCTCCACCGCCTCCACCACCACCGCCACCGGCCACCCCGGCAGCGCCCGCACCCCCGTGGTTGTGTTGGCCGGTGCCGCCCCAGAGTCGGTCTTGGGCGCTGATGAGGTCGACTTGCTCGACAATGGCGAGGACAATCTCGGGCGGGAGGTCGTGGATCGTGACTCGGCGACGTTCGACTTCGGTGCTGCCAGTCTGGGACTGGTTGTCGGCCATGGCCGTGTCGGTCTTGTCGCCCGCGGGCGTGCCCGAAGTGTCGGACATGAAGAGGGCCTGAGCGAGGCGGGTGACGACGACTTTGTAGGACTGAGCTTGGTGCAGAACACTCGGATGATTCTCGCTCGACTGCTCAGTGCAGAGACTCTCGTGTATGGCTCGTCGCGCTCAAGCGTAGACGGCGAGTGCGGCCGGAGAGAGATGAAAGGAAGACCGAGAGCCGTCGTCGGCCGTCGTCGCAACAGAGAAGCAGCGGATGCGGGTGGTCGTGCGCAGTCACAAGAGCGTTGTTGATGCCCGCTCAGGTTCTCGCCCCCTGTGGACCGAGTGACAAGTCCGAATGAGGTGAAAAGGGAAGAGAGAGGCGGTGAAATTGTCGACGCACCTCTACACCAGCTTCCATCTCCTGGTTCGAGGTCTTTGCAGGGTCGAACGCTACCCAAGATGGCGAGCAAGGTAGTCCAGCCGACTGCTCTTGCTCCGGATGCGCCGCGCCCTCTCCCTCGCCTGCATTCGCCGCGCCCTCCTTCTCCGGCAGACTGGATCCCCGTCGTGTCCATACCGGTCGAGTGCCAAGCCGACCACTTCCATCAAGCCATTCTCGAACTCGTGCGCCATCCCGAACAGAGCAGTTCGACCATCTTGCGCGCAGACATCCTCGCAGATGAGGACGACTCGACGACGAGCACGCCACAAATGGACGGCTACCGCTGTGTGCGCCGCGTACGGAGGCAGATCCTGCCCAACAGGCCCCAATTCGACTGGGCCATGGAGCAAGAATGCCTCTTCTACAACTCGGACGACGACGGACCGCTCGAAACTCGCAACGGGACGGAATCGCTCGTCGTCCTCTTGCCCGACTTTGACCAACTCGAACGCGACCGAGGCGAGCGCCGCTTGCCGTACTATCACCCGCAAGTCTACGCGCTCGCATTCCGGTACCTCTCCGACCACTCCGGCACCTCGAGCACCCTGCGGATCGACCTCGTCCCCCTGCCTTCTCAACCGATGACGGCGCCCCTGCCACCGAACGATCGTCTCTTCCGGACGGCGCAGATGCTGGCCAAGTACGCTGCCAAGATCTGTAACGGCCAAGCGGCCGGCTACCAGAAGCGGATACACCACGACTTGCTCGTCGGACGGACGGCCGTTCAGAATACGTACCAGCGTCTCAAAGACAAGTACCAGTGAGTTTTCTCACCCCCAAAGGTTTGAGCCTGCAGAGGAGCAATCAGAGAAAGCGAGAGCCCTCTGACCTTCATGGCACCCTGGAACAGAACTGACCTCGATTCGCTCTCACCGTCACCTCGCATCACGTTCAGGTGGATGCTCAACTCGTGGCAGGAATCGACCGACGCGACCAAGCACGTCTTTGAAGACGTCGCCATCGCGGCGTGGCTCGTCGTCTATTGGGCACGAGTGTACGCACACGCGGGAGGGAAACCGCCGGGAGGGTTTGTCGACGTCGGATGCGGCAACGGGCTCTTGTACGTGCCTTGTCTCTGAATCAAACAAATAACTGTGTTGAGCAGCGTCAGTTTGACGTGTTGTCGATGCCCGGCAGGGTCTACATCCTTGCTTCGGAAGGGTACGCAGGATACGGTTTCGACCTCCGCGAACGCAAGTCCTGGACGACCTACACCTCGCCCCGACCGGACCTGCGCGTCCAGTCGCTCAACCCAGTCGAGCTCATCTCTGCTCAAACCCTTCCCGCCCCGAGCGGGCAATCTGCCGACGCCTGGCCGTTCCCGCGCGACTCGTTCCTCATCTTCAACCACGCGGACGAGATGACCCCTTGGTGTCCGCTCTTGGCGGCCTTGACTCCAGGAGACGACGTCGGGTTCTTGAACATCCCGTGCTGCTTGCACGAGCTCGTCGGGCGGTTCGAACGACAAACGTACTCAATCCCGGCGCCTTTTCTCGCCAGCTTGCCCGAACCGCAATCGCCTCCGACAGTTGCTTCACGCGGTGCAGAGTCCCTTCCGGCCGATCTGAGTCCTCTACTCCTGCCGTTCTACGCCGCTTCGCCTCTATCGTACATCTCCGGCAACGGGAAGGCGAAACCGAAAGCGAACTCGTCTGCGGGCGTCTCGGCACCCTCGATCCTCGGCGGTCGATACCACGCCTATCAGCTGTACCTCGCGCATCTCACGCTGCGGTGCGGTTTCGTCCCCGCGCGGGAAGCGCTCCGGATCCCGAGTACGAAGAACTTTGGACTCGTCGGCGGGAGGAGTGGCGACTCGCCGGGACCTACGGGGCAGGATCCGGACGAGATCAGGGAGCAGGTTGCCGAACTGGTGAGGGAGGTGCAGCTGCGAGGTGAATGGAAGGCACGGAGGCCGGAAGGGAAAGCGGGCGACAAGCAGGGGCACTAAGTTGGCTCGATCTGCAGGGGATGCCGGAACCGAGTGGCGAAAGCCTGCCTGCGGGAGGGAGAACAGCGAGGTGCATGTCCTGCCTCTCCATCCCGGGCGAAGAATCCAAACCATAGATAAGGAGATCTGTCTACTAGAGATCGCTGGCTACATACGCGGGCGAGGCAAGTGTGAGAATATTTGTAATGGCCGAATTACAAAAGGTCGAAAGTGGAGGCATTTGGCCCGAGCAAAGGCGCGCGGGCCGTCGCCCGAGTTTTTTCGCTTCTCCTTACCTTCGTGTCAACGTCCTTTCCCGGGTCGTTCTCCGCTCTCTCTTAGACTCGTCCTTACGGCTAAAAGACCCGCCCAACATGGTCAACTTCACCGTCGGTGCGTCCGTCTAGCTCTCGGGCCCACTCGGACTGCAGCTAGCTGGCCCCCCGCCGAGGCAGGGAGCTCTCGTTCGAGCTCAACGGCACCCGCGCTGACACGCCGCATGGCACCGCAGACGAGATCCGTGGGCTCATGGACAAGCCGACCAAGTACGTATCGTCCAGATCTGAACGCGGGCGCACCCCCTCTGGGTCGCGTGGCGGCGAGGAGGAGAGCGCCACGAATCGGGGCGAGACTCGGAGCTGACACTCGCCGCTTTCCCCTGCTCGCGCTCCTCGCGTCGCCTCGTTGCCGTGCTTGCATCGCTATGTTCATCTCGACAGCATCCGTAACAGTGCGTACAGGCCGGTCTGGACCTCCTGAAGCGATGTTGCGAGCTGACGCGTGCTGTGCCTCTCTCCCTCCCCATCAGTGTCGGTCATTGCCCACGGTTCGTCCTCTCGTCCCCTCTGCCCTCTTGACCGTGATGACCGAGTACTGACGACCATGTGCTGCATCCCACAGTCGACCACGGAAAGTCGACCCTCACCGACTCGCTCCTCTCCAAGGCCGGTATCGTCGCCGAGAAGAAGGCCGGTGACGCCCGTGCCATGGACACGCGTGCCGACGAGCAGGAGCGTGGTATCACCATCAAGTCGACTGCCATCTCGATGTACTTCGAGCTCCCGAAGGAGGACGTTCCCGAGATCAAGCAGAAGGTTGACGGTGAGTGTCCACCCGTCCGGCCGTTCCCGGCAAAGAACGCCAGAGGGCTGATCCACGACAACACGGCTCGCAGGTGGTCACTTCCTGATCAACCTGATCGACTCGCCGGGTCACGTCGACTTCTCGTCCGAGGTCACGGCCGCCCTCCGTGTCACTGACGGTGCCCTCGTCGTCGTCGACACCATCGACGGTGTCTGCGTCCAGACCGAGACCGTCCTCCGTCAGGCGCTCGGTGAGCGCATCAAGCCGGTCGTCGTCATCAACAAGGTCGACCGTGCCCTCCTCGAGCTCCAGATCCAGAAGGAGGACCTCTACCAGACCTTCGCCCGTACCATCGAGTCGGTCAACGTCATCATCTCGATGTACAACGAGGAGGCCCTCGGCGACTGCCAGGTCTACCCCGAGCAGGGCACCGTCGCGTTCGGTTCCGGTCTCCACGGATGGGCCTTCACCCTCCGTCAGTTCGCCACCCGTTACGCCAAGAAGTTCGGTGTCTCGAAGGACAAGCTCATGCCCAAGCTGTGGGGAGACAACTACTTCAACCCCAAGACCAAGAAGTGGTCGACCAAGAGCGTCGACGCCGACGGCAACCAGCTCGAGCGTGGTTTCAACATGGTGAGTTTCTTCGTCGGCCGTCCGGTCCGCCAGAACGTACGTCAGCGGCACAGACAGCTCACCCTTCCCTAATCTCTGCGCGCAGTTCGTCCTCGACCCGATCTTCCGCATCTTCGACGCCGTCATGAACTTCAAGAAGGACCTCATCCCTCCCCTTCTCGAGAAGCTCGAGATCAACCTCACCTCGGACGAGCGTGACCTCGAGGGCAAGGCGCTGCTCAAGGTCATCATGCGCAAGTTCCTCCCCGCCGGTGACTCGCTCCTCGAGATGATTGTCATCAACCTCCCGTCGCCGGTCACCGCCCAGCGCTACCGTGTCGACACCCTCTACGAGGGTCCCATGGACGACGAGTGCGCCGTCGCCATCCGTGACTGCGACGCCAAGGGCCCGCTCATGCTCTACGTCTCCAAGATGGTCCCGACCTCGGACAAGGGTCGCTTCTACGCCTTCGGTCGTGTCTTCGCCGGTACCGTCAAGTCGGGCCCGAAGATCCGCATCCAGGGCCCGAACTACCAGCCGGGCAAGAAGGACGACCTCTTTGTCAAGTCGATTCAGCGTACCGTCCTCATGATGGGCGGCAAGGTCGACCCGCTCGAGGACTGCCCCGCCGGAAACATTGTCGGTCTCGTCGGTGTCGACCAGTTCCTGCTCAAGTCGGGAACCCTCACCACCTCGGAGACTGCCCACAACATGCGTGTCATGAAGTTCTCCGTCTCGCCCGTCGTCCAGGTCGCCGTCGAGGTCAAGAACGCCAACGACTTGCCCAAGCTCGTCGAGGGTCTCAAGCGTCTCTCCAAGTCGGACCCGTGTGTCCAGACCTGGATCGGCGAGACCGGCGAGCACATTGTCGCCGGTGCCGGTGAGCTCCACCTCGAGATCTGCCTCAAGGACCTCGTCGAGGACCACGCCGGTGTTCCCCTCAAGATCTCGGACCCGGTCGTCGGTTACCGCGAGACGGTCCAGGCCGAGTCGTCGATGACTGCGCTCTCCAAGTCGCAGAACAAGCACAACCGTATCTACCTCAAGGCCCAGCCGGTCGACGAGGAGGTTGCCAAGGCGGTCGAGTCGGGCAAGATTGGCCCGCGTGACGAGTTCAAGGCGCGTGCCCGTATCCTCGCCGACGAGTACGGCTGGGACGTGACCGACGCGCGTAAGATTTGGTGCTTCGGTCCGGACGGCCAGGGCCCCAACTTCCTCGTCGACACGACCAAGGGTGTCCAGTACCTGAACGAGATCAAGGACTCTTGCGTCGCCGCGTTCCAGTGGGCGACCAAGGAGGGCCCGTGCGCCGAGGAGGTCATGCGTTGCACCCGGTACAACATCCTCGACGTCACCCTCCACACCGACGCCATCCACCGCGGTGGTGGACAGATCATCCCGACTTGCCGTCGTGTCGTCTATGCCGCCGCCCTCCTCGCCGACCCGGGTCTCCAGGAGCCGGTCTACCAGGTCGAGGTCCAGTGCCCGGAGAACGCCCTCGGCGGTATCTACTCGACGCTCAACAAGAAGCGCGGTATGGTCTTCCACGAGGAGCAGCGCCCGGGTACGCCCATGTACACCGTCAAGGCGTACCTGCCCGTCAGCGAGTCGTTCGGTTTCACGGGCGAGCTCCGTGCCGCCACCGGTGGCCAGGCGTTCCCGCAGCTCGTGTTCGACCACTGGCAGACGATGAACGGCAAGATCACCGACAAGGGCTCGAAGTGCGAGGAGCTCGCCATCTCCATCCGTACCCGCAAGGGTCTCAAGCCGGAGATCCCGACTCTCGACCAGTGTATGTCCTCGTCTCTGCTCTGGCTGTTCCGACCGGGTGCTGATTTCGACGCTTTCACCTCGCAGACTTCGACAAGCTCTAAACGGTGTCCGGAATGTCTTGTCTGTTTTTGTTCCCCCTCCTTGTTACCGGCCCATCTTCTGCAAACACAGAATGTTGAGAATCTCATTACACTATCTTTGCGCCGCCTGTGGTCCACAATGAGAGAGTATATCTAGACTTTGTCGACAAGGAGAAGATGAAGCTGAAAGCGAGAGTGCGCGCCCTGTTCTGTTCCGCCACTTCTCCTCGACGATGCTCGTCCGAAGCGCTCGAGCGAGCACGCCAGTCGCTGGACGGCGGCACGCTGCGTCGGCTGCGTTAGACCGGCGGTCGCTCGATGTGTATGCCCGCGCCCGCCAGGATCAGCTGCAAGGCGACAACTCGAGTGCGCCCATCTCGCGGTCGGGACCTGCCAAGCGGGGCAAAGTGCCACGGGCAGACGTAGCCTTGCCTGAAGAGCTCGACAAGACAGTCACCGGGATCATCAACGGTGAGGACGCTGTGGCCGACTGCCTTTGCTCCGCTCCGAGAAAGCGACTCGAATCTGACCTCTTGCTCGGGCTTGACAGGAATGGAGAACAAGCGGGCTATACACGACCGTGCAGTCGAGCTCTACAGGCGTTTGCGGCACACGAGCGGACCGCAGACGGCCCACCCTGGCTCGGAGCGACTTCATTTCGACGTCTCGACTTCGATCGCTTACCTCGCCGGGATCATGCCCGCCGTGTACACTAGCACCCTCAGCGTACTCGAAATCCTGCAGCAGCGGCTCGAACTGCTCGCCAAGCAAGAAGGAGGCGATTCGTGGCAGCCGGACCGCCTTGTCGACTACGGTAGCGGAACTGGCAGCGCAGCTTGGGCGTTCGAGCGCGTCTTCGGCGTCGAATCAGAATCAGGCGCAAGGAAGGAATACGTCGGGTTCGAGATGTCGAGGCCGATGCTCGAACTCTCGAGCGGGCTGTTCGGAGCGATCCCGCTGCGCCACACCGACGACGGTTCGACTTCGGGGCAAATGTCCTCGAACCGCCTCGACGCTCGCGCACACCACATTCAGGTGCCCGTCGCCCCGACGACTCTCGCCAAGATGCAACTCGCGCCCAACTCGTACGCCGACAAGCGCACGATCGCCCTCGCCGCCTTCTCGCTCGGCGATCTCGGCCGGTCCTCGCGAAAAGAGCTCGTCCAGGCGATGTGGAACTCTGGCGCCGAGTACATGATTCTGATCGACCGCGGCACGCCGCGTGGAAGCCGAATGGTCATCGAGGCGCGCGATCAGTTGCTCGCGTACGGGCGCCGGGAGGTCCATATCGCGCGAGGCGTCGACGTCGAGGATCAGGTCGACCTCGAGTTGCACGCCGCCGGGCTCGAGATCGTTCCCGAGGGCATCGAAGACGCAGGCGAGGCAAAGCCGGTGGACCTTTCGCTCGGATCTCATGTCATCGCTCCGGTGAGCTCTGCCTTTCGACTTTCCGTCTCTGGCTCTGCCGCTGATCATGGCACAAGGACACAGTGCCCGCACGATTCTCCCTGTCCTATGAGCGGATCGGTCCGTGGATTCTGCCACTTCTCCCGCCGACGTGAGTTCCGGCCTTGCTCGAGTCGCTCCGACGTACATGCAAAAGTGCTGACTTGTTCGCGCCGGCCTGCGCCCATAGTCCAAATTCCCGACTTCTTGCAAAAGACAAAAGGCACGAAAAGAGGCGAAGATGATGCGAAGTACTCCTATGTGATTGTCCGACGCGGTCAACGGCTTCAACCGCAAGAGCCGGAGCGGCCCTCCGCTTTTGCCGAAATGCTTGCTTCTCTGGACGCCAGTCAAGCGAGCTCGCCGTCGATATCCGGCGACGGCGACAAGGACGAGAGCAGCGTCGCCGTCTCTGCGGTCGGCAGCGCGGCAGATCGCATCGATCCGGTTGCAGAATTGGCTTGGTCGCGCATCGTGGCGCCGCCTTCCAAAGGATCAGGACATGTCACACTTGACATGTGTGCTTCGAGCGGTACGTCCTCTCGTCCCTCCTCTTTTTCTCTCCTTAGGGGTCTGCAGCTGACTCCCTCCTCACCTTATTGTCGACTCGTAGGCGACATCGAGCGTCACGTCATCAGCAAGCGGTTGGGTCGACAACCGTACTACGACGCGCGCAAGTCTGCGTGGGGAGATTCGTTCCCGCACGCTGCTCACAACGGCCCGATTCCTTCGCCATTGACGGCCGAATCGACTTCGACGCTCGAGCAGAAACCACAGAACAAGTTTGGTGGCGACTTCAAGGAGCGATCCGTCAAGGCGGATCGTCAGCGCGGTCGCGAGGCCGCTCAGGAGCTGCGGATGGGGGCGAGACGCGCGCGGAGTATGCGGCGGGAATATGCGCGCGAGCGGAGGGAGCACGAGAGCCGACAGGCGCGCTCGAAAGAGCCGGACAAGCACGGCGTCGTCGAGTACGAGCTCGACGCCCGGGGCAATATCATCTAGAGGATACGCTTTCCCCTTCTGCAGTAGACCGGCCCCATCTGTTGTTTGTCCTCCGATATCGCAATCGCACGCAACTTCTCAGAACGCTGGCAACAGCATCCGCGAGAGAAAGACCCGCCAAGTCGGCTCGTTCAAGAGATAGTGTAACATGTATAAGACGGAGATCTACACGCGGACGCCCTCAATGATGCGCCGCTCGCCTTCCTTCGTGATCGCCTCCACGCCGCCGTCTCGTCCACGCAGACCTTGCAAGAGGCGCTTGCCCGCCGCGCTCTTGAGCAACTCGTTCGCCTTGAACGACGAACGCACGAGTGGTCCACTGGCCCAGTACAAGAAGCCGAGGTCCTCGGCCTGCTTGGCCCAAAAGTCGAACTTTTCGGGCGTGACGTACGACGAGACCTTCATGTGCCGCTTGGTCGGGCGCATGTACTGACCGAAGGTGACGACGTCGACGTTGTTGTCGCGCAGGTCTGTGAATGCAGAGAGCGCGGTCAGTGAATCGCCATTTCGCTCTGTGCAGACCGCCGACTCACCTCGAAGAGTCTGCATGACCTCCTCGTCCGTCTCGCCGACGCCGAGCATGATGCTCGTCTTGGTGATGAGCCCGTCCTTGGCCGCCTTGGCGACGCGGAGTACCTCGAGACTCTGACGGTACTTGGCGCGCGGGTCCCGGACGAACGGCGTCCGCGACTCGACCGTCTCCATGTTGTGGGCAAACACGTCGAGGCCGGACCGCGCGACTTGCTCGATCGCTTCGACGTTGCCGGCAAAGTCGGGAGTGAGGGCTTCGATGAGGATGTGAGGTGCCCTGGGTGTTGACAGACCCCGGTCAGCGGGAAATGGGTGAGGGCTAGTCTGAGTGGAGACGGCTCACTTGGACTTTGTCCGCCGGATCGTGTCGGCAATGTGACCCGCGCCACCATCCGCCAAGTCTGTTAGGATGCAAACACGCGCAAGATCAGGTTTCTGTCGCCGTGCAGCAAAGCAGATGTGGCGACGCACCGTCACGGTCGACCGAAGTCATGACGATGTATCCGACGCCCCATCGCGAGATCGCCTCTGCCGTGTTCTCCGGCTCGTGCACATCCAGAGGTGGCGGAGCGCGGGATGTCTTGATAGCGCAGAATCGGCAGCCACGAGTGCACGTGTCTCCCATGAGCTGCGAGAGCGAGAGAGATAGGCTTTATCAGCATTCCCGACCGACTTGCGAGCAACGGTCTCGAGAGTTGCTCGGACGGACCATGATGGTTGCAGTTGCGTCTCCCTTGTCACCACCCCAGCATTGTCCGATGTTGGGGCAGCGCGCCTCTTCGCACACGGTGTGCAGCTTGAGTCCACGCAGATCTTGCTTGATCTTGTTGTAGCTGGCCGAGGTGGGGATCTCGGTCTTGAGGTAGCTCGGCAACCGAGGACTGTAGGCGCATCGTCAGCTCTGACTGTACAACTCAGACAAGTCCATAGATAATGAGGAACTGCGCACGTCTTGTTCTTCGCAAAGACGATCCTCTCTCGGGGCGAGTTGGAGATCGGGTCCGGCCCGAGAAAGTCGTCGATCTGGGCGCTCTCGGCCCTGAGCCTCTCCAATCGAGGCCTGTGCGGCACTGCACTCGCACCAGCTGCAGACGTGGACGCGATCGGCGACGGCGACGCGGTGGTGGCAAGAGTCCGGATGCTGCTCGAAACGGCGCGACGCTGGATGCACACCGAGGACAACGGTCAGCGGAAGCGACTCTATAGGACGGCTGCCAATGAACATACAGGTACGAGTGCAGCCATCTTGCGCTCACTAAGCCCGGGTTGCGTACAGAGCGAACGACCCAATCTTTTTTGACTTGCGAGCGGCCGACGCGGAACGGCTTGCCTTTTGATGTCGCGCCGGTTTGCCATTTGACGGTGGCGACTTTCTAGCGGAACTAGCTTACGGACTGAGGCTTTCGGGCTATCTATACGACTAAGACGGCGTATGCGATCCGGCTAAGACGGCGTGTACGATCCGGATAGCTCGACGAGAGTAGCGCGCGAAGAGAACTTTCTTGCCTCCGAAGTGGTCGCGCGCCGCGCGCTACAGCTCGCAGCAGCTGCAGGGTTCATCCTGTGGACGAGTCCGCGACCCGGATCCAACCTTTGACTCCGCCCGCCCGATCCCGGTCAATCACGTTGAACTTGACCGCTTCGTTGCCGACTCCGAGGAAGAAGCCGCAAGGTGGCGCAGGCGACTGCTTCTCCTCCGTTTGCGCACCCGTCGCCTCCGCCGCCACCGCCTCCTCCTCCTCGGTGCCGTGAACCAGGTGAGAGGGTAGCGTCGGTCCAGAGCCAGCAAGGGTCATCCGTGCAAATAGTTCGAGTACGTTCGGCGGCCGGGATCGGTCGACGAGATATGGCCGAAGAAGGTCTGCAAAAGGGAGACTGGTCAGGAGGACGCTTTGAATGCGCGGGTCAAGCCTACGCGCACATACCGAGGATGAAAGGCTTGCGCGAGTGGCCGATCGGAGTCGAGAGAAAGACCTTGCGACGTGGAATCGTCGGTCTCGAAGGTGGCTCTCCTGCGTTCGGCGGGATGTAATGGCCGACCAGGAGGCCTAGGATGTAGCGGTTGGCATCAGCTTGAGTAGTTCGCTTCAGTCCATACAGCAAAGAGGCGCAAACGCACCTTCATAGCAGCGGCGATGCTGCGCAGACAAGGGCCAGACCGGTTCTCCCGTTTTCGAAGCGATCTTGACCCAGTACCACTCGGCGACGTTCCGGACACGCCAGGCAGGGAATAGTTTATCCTTGACCAGTCTCCGGAACTGCTTGTACATATGTGGTTCGAGTGAGCCGAGCAAAGGTGCGTAGTCCCTCGTTCACGCCGCTTGCACGCACCTTGACGCGGTTTGTAAGCCACACAGCAACGACCGCTGGCTTGTCGCCCAACAAGGCGGGTACGTCGAGCTTCCAGAGGTCGTAAGGATCGAACGTTTCGTAGCTCGCCGACCTCGTGGCCGACACGTTGGGCCAAGGCGGACTGAGCAAAAGCCGGTTGTCGATTAGCACACAGGCCAGGCAGCAGGTAGACAGCAGTAGCAGGGAAAGGAACGGACTCGATGAGCAGAACGTCCCAGCCGCCCTTCGTTCGGCCGAGGTCTGCAATGCCCGAGGCAGGATCGGACCAGGTCGCCATGTCTGACAGCAGGAACCCGCTAGAGGGCGGAATGCAGAGCGAGGCGAGCGGATCCGCAGCTGCTGTCGTCAAGTGCAGCTTTGCCTCGGATGTCCGCTCGTTGGTCACGACACGCCCGATGAGAGACGCAGCGTCGACGGAGGCCGCGTCGTCCGAAAGCGCGAGTCGGCCCGCGTGAGGAAGCCCGGCAGCCGCGGCTTCCGACGCCAGCCCGACCAGGTCGAGTTCTGTACGAGCGTCCGCATCGTCGGATCTTCTCCACTCGTAGCCCCTCTTCACGCCTGTCCACCGCTCGTCGTCGTCGTCGCCCTCCTGCTCCGTCGCTGCATGACCACTCTGGACCGCCTCGATCGCATTCTGCAGCTCGGGTGCGATCCCTGCATGGTGAGCATCGCTCTCGCGGTCTGTCGTTGTTCGGTCCTGTTCTCGCTCGCGGTGTCGGATCCAGTCGGCCGGCGACGAGTGTTCATCAGGAGGAGGGGGGCGAGTCGTCCGGCGCCGCTTCCTCTTGCGCTGTCCAGGGTTGGCATCGTCGTCGATCGCAGCGCGCTGTTGATACGGCTGTGCTGGTGGTGAAACAAAGAGCAGGGTACCTCCTGCGCTACACGCCGCGACGATCGAGGCCGGAGCCGAGATGAGATGATGAGACGCGAGAGCGAGCTGCCCCGTCTTTTGGTCAAAGCTAGGTACGTCTGCAGTGTGCAGGACGCTACTCTGCATGCTTGTACGAGCTTTCGGCAGCGGCTTGTGGGCGCAGGTAAACAGTTCGCGGGCAACAAAGGTTTTTCGCGTTTGCGCCCTCCTCCTTCCTTCTCCCCCGGTACACGCGTCTCGTGAATCGGAAATGCTCTGCGGCGCTTCATTTATCTGTGTCGATGGCTGATGAAAGGGCCCTCGTTCGCCTGCGCCAGTCTTGCCCTGTGAACTAGGTTGGCTTGTTCTCGCCGACGACCTCGACCAGTTGCTTGCGCATTGCCAAACACTTCGGCTGCTGAGCCTAACATTTCCGTTGCTCTTTTCTGCGCACGCTCTCGCAAACACGCTGCTCTGCCCGAGAGATTCGGACAAGTCGTTACAAGCATGGCTTCGGTAAACGTTCAGGAATTCATTACGTTCCCGTGGTGCTTTCATTCACAAAATGGCCCATCCTGAGGCTCTGCTTTGCCCTCCCTGCCCATGGCTTTATGCGTCAAATCGGGGTGGACGGATCAGAACTCATGGCGAGGACCGCGCGCAACGGTGGGCCTCTTCGCCGCCCGGTCTTGAATCCCGCAGCCGTTGCGACGCGCCTGCGTAACCGATCGCACGGTGGCGGTCGAAGGGTGGGATCTTGCGAAAGTACTGCTCGGTAGCTTTCATTTGTGACCCTATCCCTGTGCAAGCCTTGCTGAAACGGTGAATATCTGAGAATGCTGAACCAGAAAGGTCTGCAGAACAGGGCAGCTTCTCGCGAGTCCATCTTACCGTCGGCGTTCTCTCGTCGCCGATAAGGTGCTTATCTTTTGTCCAAACACTCATCGGCGGCGTTCACAGCACACGGCGGCGCAATTTACCATCCTTCCCGGTGCCGGTGTGAGCTTGTCTGCCTTTCTAAGGTTTGCAGCTCGCACCACACCGATGAGCCCCCAGCTCAGAAGCCGAGGATCTCCACTCACTCGCGCGTCGCGGCCTTGTTCGCCTCGTCCGCACGTCAGGATGCGCCCGAACCGTCAACTTGCAGACGGGAAACTGCTGCGGGAGAAGCGTATCTCCGCACGCCTCGACACCGCTCCCGGCTGCAAAGACCAGAAGCGCGCGCACGCCGATGGCAGCTGTGCTGAAACGCCCAAGCATGACCGGTTCCGCAGCGGGACACGACCAGACTGGCACGACAGACTGAGCCCGGATGGCGCGATTATTTTTTGAGAAGGTCGACAACATCCTCACCCTCAACGAGGAACCGGCCACAGCACGCTGCAACTTCTAGCATATCAGGCACTCAGCGCGCACCAGCATTAATGCCCTAGAGAAGAAGTCCGGACAACGAGAGGATGGAGGAGAGCGAAGGGCGTGAGCGAGATCAGCAAGCGAAGTGGCGCCATCGCGCCCGGGTTGCGAAAGACTTCGCCATCCTCCCGAGAGGCTTGCCTGATCCCGAACTCCCGTTCTACCTACTCTCCTCTTTGGTTCTCGAGTCCACTACTGAACACTCGCATCTCCTCTCCTCTCCGAGAGAGACCCTCTTGGTGCGCCTCGAAGCTCAAAAGTGAAGCGTTCGCGGCCCCCTGTCAGATCGACACGCGGCCCAATTTCCCCCCGCACCTGCCCGTCCATGTCGAGTTCCTCTTCGTCGCTGTACGACGCCACGCTGGCGGGCTTGGACTTTCGTACGCTGCTGCCCGGCCTGTGGGGGTTGGGCACCGACGAGGGCGAGGTTTCCGACACCAAGACGGTGAAAGGGTCCGGAACCGCGTCGGCTTCGAGAAAAGTGGGGGCGAGGTCAGCTGCTCTCGGCGCCGACGAATTCGCTCTCGAACCTCGACCTCGAGCGGACGCAGACCTGCGTGCCACGGTCGACGTCGCTCCAGGCCAGGGTATGGCAAGGGGAAAGAAGCGCGGCAATGCTTTGAAAACTTCAAAGGTGAGCCTTTCCTCCAGTCGCACCCATGGCCACGTTCGACGCCTTCTTCGACACGCTGATGCACGTTGTCGCAAGTAAGATTGTTCTGACTCTCTTGCCTGGAACAGACCAAGGGGACCGCACAAAAGGGGAAGCAGGTGAACGCGGCGCACGGGCGCCTGCTACATCCAGGCATCGAAGCCGCTGTCGATTCGCCAAATCCTCCACTTTCGATGGACCAGCCGGCGGAGGCCCGTGCAGCCGAGCAGACCGCATATCCTTCAGTCTTCTTCAATGATGATCTGAGCGCAGTTCCGCTCTACCCGCCGCCGCTCCGCCGCACCTTGACGCGCGACCTGCCTCGGGTTGAACTCGAGCATCCCTCCCGCGGTCCAGCTTACGCCGCCGGAATGTCGACCGCGTCCATCTCGTCCTCCGACGAGGTCAGGATCGAACATGCAGACACGTCGGCGATGTACACGGCCGCCTCCGACGATGACCGGATCGAGTCCGAGAGGTGGGACCTGTACCGCTCCGATCCGCAGCAACGTCGCTTCGACTGGGCCGACGAAGAGGAAGGACCGGCCGACTACCAGCGCAACGGAGACGACGACTTCTCTTCGTCGTCCTCAGGAGGTTACTCGGCCGACGAGTCGCCATACTCCGACGATGAGAACGACGAGGACGGGCGCAGCAGTGTCGAGGACGAGGTCGACGACGGAACAGACGAGCCGCGCCCGTTCCCCGATCCGCGCGTGAAGAATCAGCAGAAATACATCCGTCCGCCCGAGCACGACCTCGAGTACCCACCGCCGCCTCGTGGTCCTCATCCGGCAGACGCAGCGCCGGCGGCGACGCGTCCCGCGAAACCAAACCTGCTCTCTGATCCGATCCATTCCCCGCCGACCCACGCCGCTGTGACCGCCTACTCTTACGTCCCCTCTCTCCCAGCCTCGGCTCTCTCCCACCTTTCCCCGTACGCCTCGCCCCTGGCCTCGCCGACCCTCGCAACGGCCACGCACGAGGTCCGCATCGAGCCCGTCCCCTCCGCGCTGCCTTCTCCCACTTCGGAAGAAGCGCTTCAGTACGACGCCGCGGCCTACTATTCGGCTCAAGAGGAGTACTATCGCTCGGCGGCGGAAGATGCTCGCGGTCGGAATCCGCATCCCCGTCTCCTGTGGCGTTCCGTTCTCGATCGCGACGCTCTGGAAGTCCTTGACGCACATCACGAACGCATTCGCGGCGGCCCACTACCTCGCCTATCCCTCCCTGAAACCGACTCGGGAGACTCGATCGAAGTCGGCCAGTTCGATCCGGAAACCACCAAGCCTATCTGCTTGGGCGCCAGCGGTCTCGACCGCGAGCGCGAGCATGCCGGCGTGGGCGACGTCGAGATGAAGGATCGCGTCCGTCGTGCTAGGCGCCGCGATCCGAATCGGCGTACGTGGAGCCAAGCCGGTCGACAATGGAGTCGTCAAATGGAGCAGTGCGGCTTGTGAAGCTTTTTTACCCTGGCATCCATCCTCTCCTACCCGACACACCTACATCCGCAAAAGCGTCACCGCACGACCACCCGTTCCCAAAAGTACATAGCGGGCTTCGCCTCTCTCTTCGTGTCGCCGCGCTATCGTCCGTGTTTCCGCGGGTCATACCGCCTTCTCTTTTCCTCATCTGTCCACTGTCGTCTTCATTCCTCGCCTTGCTCGCCTTTGTACGGCTGCAGCTGTTCCCTATACAGTACCACTCTCATCGCATGTTATCTCCCTGTCCCAAAAAGCCTTTGCTCTGCAATTCCAGACAGCACATTATCGGAACACGCGGTTCTCTCACGAGAGCGGAACGATAAGTTTGCGAGATGGTCTATAGTCTGTACACACGTCTATTCTGCCGCCGTCTCCTCGACGGCCATGGCTCGGCCTCCTTCGTGAAGAGCGAGCGTCGCCACTGCGCCAGCAATAGCCAACACGATCATGACCAGGAAGACGAGTTGTCCGCCGAGCAAATGGCGAGATACCGAGAATGCGAACAGGGAAGACGCGCCGAACGGTCCGATCGATCGCATCAGGGAACTGCGGGAGGTCAAAGTCAATAGAGCGCGGTGGAGCAGGCGTGGCCACCGTAAGAAACTCACGAGCACATCTGTGCGACTCCGTTGAGCGAACCGAGCAGTCGCTTGGACGGGGAGGAGTCGGTGATGGTGATCATGTTGCAAGCATACGCCATGTTGGCGCTGGAAGCGGGTCACGTCAGTCACGATACTAAGAATGGCGGCAGTCAGAACCGTGGCGAGCTCACATGGCCTTGAGCACGAGGAAGCAGGTGAGCACCACCCAGACGGCTCGTCGTCCCTTGACACGAGCGCACCAGCTCATGACCGGGAAAAGGATGTACACCACCGGCCAGAGACTCATCAACCGGCGATAGAGTCGCACGGTGCCAACGCGCTGCTGCAACGGCGGGAAGAGCAGGATTTGGAACGTGACGGACGCGAGGCCGGAGATGGAGAGGGCGATACCGATGTCGGCCTCCTTGAAGCCTGCAGCCACCATCGACGGGCGTCAGCGCATGGGAAAAGACCGGGGAGGTAGGCACGAAGCTGACCGAGCCCGCCGATCTTGACTGGCGAATAACAGAAGAGAACGATCAAAGCCTGCCAAAAGGGCAGAGTCAGTGCCACACACGGTTGATTATAGTGCTGAGAAGACAAGGCGCTGCTCACATCCAGCGCGACGGTGATCAAAGCCAGCATGGCCTGTCCCCCGAAGCGGAAGCAAGATTAGCATCGGAAGAAAGGCGGCAAAACTGGCCGGGAAGCGCTCACATAGACGCCCAATGCTGCATTGACACGGGGAGTGAACATTGAGCGGAAAGTGGGAGGGGCGCGACCCGATCGTTGCGCCAACTTTGACGGCGACCCTTCGCTTCGTCCGGCGACAGATGCACTGCGAGGTGTGCTATACCCGCTATCGGGACCTTCCGAGTCCTCCTCCAGCCGACGAAGCTGTTCCCTCGGCGCCGGTAGAGTCGTCGAGGTGGCCGCCACAAAGCGCTGGTGCTTCTTCGAGACGTCTTGGCGATGGACGCCTCGCACCTCGTCGGCGATTTCTTCGGGGTCATTCCGTCCAGATTCGAGGAGCACCGTCGGCTTCAGAGTCTCTTCGAGGAAAAAGATGCCGAGGAGGGCGCCGAAGAAGGGGAAGAGCGCTCCGATCAGGCACGGCAAGGCGTATGGGTTCGCGTTGAGGAAGGCTGAACGGCCAAAGAGGGAGGGGAACTGCTCGGCGGGATGCGAAAGGTAACCGCCGAGAAGGGGTCTGTCAGGGAGGAGCAATCAGTCGAAGGCTTATTCCAGGCGTCGAAGAGCGAGGGCCTTACCCGATCACCGAGCCGAGGGACCAGGCCAACGGAAGGAAGGAGAACGCGCGCGCTTGATTACTCTCGTCGGTAATCTCGCCTAGCATCGACTTGATGACTCTGCAAGGGTACCCGTGTCAGTCATTCTGCAGCCTGGTCAAACGTACTGCCTGCTTACGCCACATTCCCGTTGAGGGCGCCACCAAAGCACCGGGACACGACGAGCATCCAGAAGGACTTGCTTATGCCGAAGGAGACGATCGACACAGTCACACCGGTCAAGCCGATGATGAGAACCGGTTTCCGACCTGCAGAATCGGGAGAATCAGCGTCGGCAACTTGAGTTTAGCGATGAGAAGGAGGATCTACCTATCCGGTCGCTAAGTCGGCCCCAGGCGAGCACTGTCGAGAACGTCGTAAATGCGAACAGCGATTCCTGTCGTAAATAGGAGCGCAAGCGTCAGCTCTGCTGCCGAAAGCTGCGAAGATTACAAGAACGAGTGGGCGTACGATGATTCCGGCGTAGTATCCTATCCGGGAAGGGTCGTCGGTGACTTTGAGGTCCTCGATGAACTGGCTAATAAAAGGGAAGATGAGGGAAAAGGCGACCTGTCCGTCAAGAGGAGGGTTAAGTCGACATTCGAACGAGAGCCAAGAGGATCAGGCTGTACCGGCTCGGCGAATCGCATCAAACACAGGACGAGCACTTGCTCTGTAGTCATAGAAGGGCATTAGGATCCACCTTTCCGAACGCAAATAGCCGACCTCTGCACTCACTCAGGGGCAACGGTGTCCTGTCCTTCACCTCATCGCCTGCGTCATTTGGGGTCCTCGGCGCCTCTGGAAGCAGCGGCCGTCGTTCCTGCTCCGACGTGCTGCCCGATGCGGTTCCTCGCGCGGCGCTCATCGCAGCTCCCGACCGATAAGTGCAGCTATGCCAGCGTGCGATGCTGTTGTCGAGTTGTCGGAAGGTCGCAAAGCGCCGGTAAGCGGTGTCGTCCCTTGGCGTAGTGCGCTTAGGTTGCCGTGTATGTATCGCTCTAGGAAGGGCCTTCACACCTCTGAAGCCAGCTAAGCTGCCGAAGTCGTCGAGTGTAGCTGCCAGGAGCGGAGACAGCGAACGTCGCCCCGCTCCGACTCGGCCGAAACACCGAAAATTCGAGATATACAGGGCGAGTCGCAAGCAATGCAGACTTGACGAGTGCGGAGTGAATGCGCTTCCGGAACGCCATCCAGTCTTTTTTTTCGTCCGCGGATAGCCCCGAAGGAAACAGCAAGTTCTCTTTTCGAGCGCCAGTTCTTGACCAGCTTCGCATCCGTGCTGTCACCCACGACCTCAGCTGGCTCGGTAGAGTACAAAGAGTATGCACATTCCCAACGCCTACAGCTGCAGGTAACTGTCAAAGAGCAAAGAGAAGAGCAGGAGCAGTCAGCTTCCCATCAATCTTGGGCCGCCTAAAACCGCCAAAACAGCGAAGACTCACTCTGCGACCTCTGCCTCTGTCAACTTCCTGAACCCGGGAGTGCCCGCCAATCCCGTTCCGTGACCGGTCGTCGAGACGCCTTCCTCCGCCTGAGTCGTGATGATGCCGAGCTCGATCGTCTTCTCGTCCATGACTCCCTCGAAGCCTTCTTTCAGGGTCAGGAGCGCCGTGTGGATCGCGTCTTCGAGGGAGAGGTCGTCGTTATACCTGCCGAGAAGAGTGCGACGTCAGGGTATGCTCCAACGAGTTCGGGACACGCGGTTCTCGACACGAGACGCCGCGTCCATACGGAAGGCGAGTCTCGAGCAATTAAGGCGCGAAACCGACTCACCGCTTCTCGAGGAACGTCTTTGCGTTGACTTGGTTCTTGCCGATCGCGCTGGCCTTCCATGCCCAGAAGGAACCGGACGGGTCGACCTGGTAGAGGGTGTGACCCCGCGCGTTGTCGAAGCCGGCGACGAGGAGCGAGACACCGAATGGCCGGACACCACTGCCCACCAGAGAGCGCAATAGTCAGCATCGGTTTTGCACATGGAAGACGAGATGCTTCCACCGTATGCGGCGAGGCAATCTCTGTCCAAACAAGGCACCGACCGACTCACCCAGACTGTGTCGCATCTTGCATGACGGTCGCAATCTCTCCGACCATGACCCTCGTGCTCGGGTATTCGCCATAGATCTTCCAGTACGCCTGCGCCGACTTGCGCGCCTTTGCGACGAGGACGCGGAAGTCGGGGCCCATGCCAGAGTAGACCATGCCGATGTTGGGGCAGATCAGCGCGACCTGTGGGATCGAAGACGAGGTTAGTGTCACTTGACATCAAGACTTTGTCCCTTTCAAGCACAGCAACGAGGGTGTACGCACCTTTTCCAGCATCGAGTCGTCGACGAGCGGTGACGGTGCCTTCTTCGAAGTCGCAACGACGATTCCGTTCGTGGCTGCGAAGATGCAAGGGGTCAATACTTGAAGCGAGTGCAGTTGATGTGCCTCAAGTAACGGCTGCTTGGGCGCGAGATGACATGGCGAGCCCCGCTGACGCGTGCACGGCGGACGACTGCACCCGCTCACTCACCTTTGATTCCGAGACTGGTCGTGCCCTGACCTACTGCTGCGAGTGCATGCTCGATCTGTACGAGCTTTCCCGAAGGCGAGAAGGTGGTGAGGGAGAAGCTGTTGACGGTAGCAGGGGAGGGGTACGTCAGCCTCGCCGCTTTCCGCCGGTGTTTGAACCCGCTGCGAGCTAGGTAGACTCACGAGTAGCGTCCGCCTGCTTCTGGTGCGGCCATCGTTCAGTTACTGGCGAGGGAGCGTGAGAGCGAGTTGAAGGTGCGTTCGAGATGTCGGACGAGTGGAGAAGCAGAGGGGAGACTCGGGCGGGGGCTAGCTGGTCACGAGCGAGAGTCGAGTGTACGTGGGTGAAAAGCGCACTGCTGCCTAGCTATGTCTCGCAGACTGCTATGCTTACAGCGTCGACAGGGAAACGTCCGCTCAGTTGGCGTCGTCACCTTTCCGACCGGTTCTTTTCCACTCTGCTAGGAAAGTCGGCTGGCAATCAGGGATGCGAACTACACATAGGGCGTGTTCACCCGGATGCCCCTCAGAATCTCGAGGTGGACAAGACTTCGGTCGGAAAAAGGTCGAGACTCGAACTGCACCGCTGCACAAGACAATCCAGAATCATGCATGCACGGCCAAAAGCCACGTACGGATCACAGAACACGTCTCACAACTGAACCCTAGTCGTCCTTCTGGCTCCGGTACTCGGGAGGCGCATCCCGCCCGTTCCGGAGTCGACCTGTTTCCGAGACTGCGTCTTGTTCCGAATCATCATCGTCCTCTGCGCCCTCATCATCTCGCCGCTTTGCTTCGTCGTACTGCTTGGTGACATCGTAGACGCTGTCGTCTCCTCGCTCGTGCCTTCCCGAGTGCCGACGACGATGATGAGACGAGCCGTCGTCCGAGTCGTCCTCGTCGCCGTCGCTCCCAACGTCAAAGACGACTTCGTCGTGACGACCGTCGCGCGACCGCCGCGTGAGCGGATACGTCTCGCCCTTGAGTTCGCCGGCTTCGTCCCGCTCCGCCTCGTCATCCGGCAACTCGAACAACGCCGCCGCTTCGTCGTCGTCATCGTTCGGCAACTCGTCGCTCAGCGCCAAATGTCGGTTCGTGCCCGTCGGACGCCACAGGAACGCGACAGAGAAGAAGACGAGCATGTACAGGATCGAGAGCCACCCGTCGAGGAGGAGCCAGCGCCACTTCCAGCTCTTGGCAGGGAAGGACGGGTCGAGTCGAGACGAGAAGGCGATCGAGGAGGCGAGGAAGAAGACCATGACGAGCGAACAGGCCGCCACGAGGATGTAGAAGAGACGCTGGAACACTGCGGCGGCGCAGGCGAATCCATGTAAGCAACGGTTCCCAAAAATTCTGCAAGGTCAGTGGGACGCACTGGTTCTCTTGTACTTTTGTCTCCGCGCGCCGAGGTCAGTGATGGTCGAATGCAACGAGTACATGATCCAGGTCATGAAGGCCGTGAGAGAGCAAGAGAGTGGCAGGACGAAGAAGAGGACGAAGAAGGCGGAAGATTCGATCGGGATCGTGACGGATCCGAGCGAGTACCTGTGGAGGCAGAGCGTCAGCAAGCGCATCACATAGGTGAGACACAGACCAGTCTGGGACTCGCAGGAAGCCAAAGACAAAGTGGAACATTGCCAACAGCCTTACGCGTCCCGTGACGCTTCCCAGCGTCGGCCTGACCACGCTCAGACCCATACTGGCGAGGCAGAGCAGGTACAGACTGACGCTGTTCCTCAATGCCGTCAAGGCCGAGACAACAAAGAGGTACACCCCTGCGACGCCCGGGTGAGATCCGTTGTTGAGGAGTCGGTAGTATTGCCAGACGAAGAGCTGCTCGACGACGAGGAAGGCGACCGTCGCGGTGATGTAGCGCTGGAGAGGCAGGAGCTCGCGGCGGTAGGTGTACGAGAGTGCGCCCCAGAAGGCAGCAAAGGCGAGGTAGGCGAGGAAGATCCCGCGGTAAAACTGTCCTCGAAGAATGGAGAGGTCAGCCGATCCGGATCGGGCGCGACGCACGGAAGAGAGAGAAATACGAACCGCGATCTTGGGATAATCACTCGCTGGTAGTTGGCCTATGAAGACGTTCTCAAAGTCGACGACGCCCACGAACGTCGTATTCCGCTGCGCGCCCTCTGACAAGACGGGAACCGTCCCGACGCAGTAGTAGCCTGTTGCGCCCACGTCGTACCGGAAGGGTCCAGCGCTGTATCCTTGCAGGTCATCGTTGCTGGAGCTGGCGGACGGGACGGGGTCGAACTGGACGGAGGCGGTGTAGATGGAGCTTTGCTCCGGCGCGAGCGAGGACTTGATGAATTGCCCGAGTTCTGCTGCCTCGCAGAGACCTGCCTCTTGCGCAGCGGCAGTGCAGATGTACACGCGCTGAAGAGTCGAGAAAGCCGAGCAAAAGTATGGGTCAGCATCCGGGAAAAGGAGAAGATAGCTGCTGCGGGCGAGCGACGAGAGAACGCACGTCTTCGGACCAGTCGTTCTCGGTTGCCTGGCCGTCTGGATTGACGCCGAGGTACTTCGAGTCCTTCCACTCGAAAATGACAAGCGCGAGCTGCCCTCTTGAGGCCGGAGAGAAGATGACTGGCGGGCGCGACGTTGGAGAGGTCAGCGATTGGATGAGTTCCGGACAGCGCCGAGGGCGCGATCCACTTACCTTCTATGAATGGTGTCTCTGCGCCTTCGCCCCACATCCCACTGCAAACTTGTCGAACCTGCGCGGCGCAAGGACGAGGCAGTTCAGCAGAGACGCCAGACGAAGGTGGGGGAGCGAACAGGCTACACACCTCATCTTGATCCGAGACGAGCACTTGATAAGCTTTTGCGCTCTGTACAAACGACCCGAGCGCCGCCAATACCGGCAGCATGAGCCGGGAAGCCCGCGCCAGCAACATGTTCGGCGCGGAGCACGAGTTCGGTTCTACGTCGAGGTGCTCTGGCTCGAGGAGCTGGGCGCCTTGCGGTAGCAGTCCTTGGGTTGTGTAGCAGCAGCTGCCTGCTTTCTGTGCTTTAGCTGGTCGCGGAGTGAAATGAGTCGAACCGACTTCACAACGTGAAACGGTCCGGAATTGCGAGCGGATCGGAAAATGCCAAAAGGTCGCAGGCCATTCTTGGTCGAATGTAGGGGATGCATGGCAAAATGAAGACAACAACACTCTTCTAGTGAAAGCGAACCCGAGGGTGGACCGAGAGAAGTGGAATTTTCACGTCTTGGAGGCCTCAAGCCGGACTGACCTCTCCCTTCGCCCACGCCTCGAAGAAAGTTCGGCGCTGTGTGACCGGCACGCCTCGGCACGACGTCAAGTTGAGCTGTACGAGGTTGGGACAGGAGTTGAGCACGGTCGAGAGGAGGCGGGCTATCGCGCACGAAGGAGGCATCCGGATGAAGAGGTCAGCTTGGTACGAACGCGTCCGACCGGTGAGCAGAGTTGCTCACTCGAGATGCGCGTCTCGGCAAGATGCAAAGAACGCAAGTCGTGACAGGCGCTGATCGCACCCGCCGCATCATCGGTGATCCTCGACGAGTCCAGGACGAGCGTTTGGAGGCGAGGCGGTTCGTACGAAATCGAGGGGTCCGGATCGCTCTCGTCTTCGATTGGGGGTAAGAGCCCTTCGAGGTGATACGATTCGACTGGCAGGGTCAAATCGAGAAACTGGCGCCGAGCAGATACGTCAGGGGGCGGCGTCAACCGCAGACTAAGTAGAGGGCGAGTGAGTGCTCACGGTGCATTTCCGGCCGATCACCTCGACGAAGCGACTGAGAGGCTGCTCGAGCTTGCCCAGCCCCCAGTTCTGGAAGAGCGAGACTTTCTCGAGGCCGTCCAACTTTTCGAGGGACGGCATAAGCTTGGCGAGGACCGCGTCGGTCAGCCCGGGCGCCTTGGTCGAACTCGCCGGGAGACTGCCGAGCTTGAGCGTGCTGAATCGGCGACGTTCTTCGTCAGGCCGTTCCGCCAGAGGATCAAGGAATCCTTGCAGAGTGGCGGGTGTGAGCGGCAAGCCCGAAGCCACGAGCTTGGTGAGCTTCCATTCGGGGAGGGTGTGCAGCGCGGAGGAGATAAAGTCGAGCGTTTTGAGGTTCGAGTAAGAGACGTCAAGTCGCTCCAAGGACGGAGCGCAGAGAGAGAGGAGCCGCCCGATCGAGGCATCTGTGAACTCGGTCGATCGGACCTTGAGCGTCCGCAGCCGGCTCAGCGGAGCGTGGCGCCACCCGAGGGCTGCGTCTGTCGCGTCGGTGATCCACTTGGATACGTTTCGCTCGTTCTGTGACGCATCTCGAGCGTCAGTGGAGTAGGACGATTTGAACTGAGCGCGGTCCCGACTCACCAGTCCTTGCACGTTGGCGAGTTTGAGTACCTCGAGGTTTTTGCACCGCGCCAAGAGGGATGTGAGACCCTTAATCGTGACGGCGGTGAGGCTGAGATTGACCACTCGGAGACGGTCCTCGCTCGCCTTGGACAGCGCCACCAGGGTTTGATCGCCGATTTTCGTGCAGCCTTTAAGGTTGACGATTTCGAGGGTCGGTAGCTGTGCGACCACCTTTGCCAGTATCGGATCTCGCAAAGCGACGTGACCGCTCAAGTCGAGTTCGGTGAGGCCTGTGCAATGCGGGATTCGCGAGACGAGGAGCATCGGCGCCGCCATCCCGCTGAGAGACAAACGGGTCGTGTTGGGGTGAAAGAAGAGCATCGCGATCGACATGACCGAGACGCCTGGATCGGATGGGTCGTCGAAGCTGGTTGAAGTTGTCATGTCGAGGACGAGTCGCATCAATCGATTCGCGACATCGACGGGCAGGTTCTGGATGAACGTCCGGAGATGCCGCGCGTCTTCAACCCTGCCCGAATCTCGTTCCGGGTCCCATCCTATGTTGGTGTTGCCTTTAGACGGGCTCGCCGCAGGTTGATCTCGCGCAATTCGCACGGATTCATACAGCCCGCGAGCCGCGACCTGCAGACTCGTCTCCCTGAGCGACCGGACGCCGTGCCGGACTGGCCGCACGGCCAAGTACGACGCTCCTCCGCCCGCGCGTTCGGCGAGTGCCTGGGCTTGTGCCAGGCGCGGCGAGGCGGCGGCGGCATCGTCGGCGGAAGGGGCGCCGATTCCGGCGTTGCGGTAGCGTTTCGAAGGCCGCGAGGATCTCGTCGAGCCTCCGCTTGTTGTGATGGACCGCTTTGGCGGCATCTAATCGGTCTCTGTGCTCGCCCAGGGAACTTGGAAGAGACAGGCCATCGACTGATGTCACTTCCGCGTGAAAGCCTCGAGCCGGTGATTTTCCTTGCATAGCGAAAGAGCGGAGCTATATGAACCGTTATGCAAATCTCCCCTACTGCTGGAAAGACAGCCCGTAGCCTCCGTTTGGCTGTTCCTGAAGCTTGAAATTTTCCGTCGACAAGCCGAATTTGCCTGCACGCATTTGTCACCCTCAAAGCGTCAGCGTACTCGTCTCTTGAGCTGACGGCGCTGCGACACGAAGATAGACCGGAGCAAGAGCTTACCGAGCACCATGTTGCCGAGATCTTTGAGTTTGCCGAGTACCTCGTCCTTCTCTTTCTCTTGTTGCACCTTGATCTGCTCTGGCAGCCGCCGTTTCGCCTCCTTGATCCGAGGTGCGAGCGACGGCGGTGTGGCGGATAGCGTCTCCAGTCTGTTCCAATCTGTAGTGCAGCGTTGGTCAGCCTGTGAACCGATGCGTCGAAAGGGAGAAAGCAGGAGGTGGCGTACCGTCCAGTGCCGACTGCAGGCTGCCCCATCTTCCTATGGCTTCATTCGCTGTTGCACGACGGTGTATTGCCTTGACGTAATCGGGTTTGCTCTCGAGAGCTGCGGTATTCACTGTGGTCAAGCGCAGCTGTGGGAGAGACTTTGCGGCCAAGAACACTCACCTTCGTCGCAAGCCGTGACGACGTTTTCCCACCGTTGCTGTAGAGGCTCGAAGTATCAGCCGGCAGTCACAGCGCGACTGAGGCTCCGAACGAATAACTCACCAACTTGAGGTAGCACGCTGCGACGTTGGCAGACATCATCGCGTGCAGTTCGCGGCATTCTTCCCACTCGGCGCGCTCCTCCTCGCTCATTTCGTGTTGTAGCGACGCCTGGTTGTCTTGGCTTGCCTGCAACTCCTTCTCCTTGCCCTTGACGCTGACACTCCTGCCATGAGCGCGCGTGTCGGGGAGTTCGGCGAGCCCTTCGCGGTACGACTCGATGGCCATCTGCCATCTCCCCTGACCGAACTCGACATTGCCGAGGTTCTTGAGCTCCTTTGCGCGGTTCAGCAGGTCCTGTGTGCCCACCGTATGTTGCCCCGGGTGAGCGATCATTCAACACCACCTCGCGCGTTCCTCCTCCGATCACTCGACCTCGGTCGTCCTTGATTGTACTTGGCACAGTTCGGGGGCGGGGCAGTGGCGTCGAAGAGCCGGGAACTCACGCGTAGATCTGATGGCGTCCACCAGGTGTCGGCTTCGGATCCCGAGTCTTCGGGCTCGTCTTGATTGCGGTCGACTTCATCATTCCGGTCCGCCGCCGCTTCCCGCACGTCCGCCGGTCCACCAAGAGAGCTGGGTCCTGGAGCCGTCTCGTCAGAGAGCTCGACAAAGCGCTGATCTTTGGTCATGCAGAAGGTGGGAACGAAAGCTTATATGCTCATCCCTGGCCTGGAAGACGATGATGACGCCAGCCAACTGTTCCTCGTTTCTCGACGCTGCTCGTTCCCGCCACGGACCTCGGACGCATATGGCATATGTACATTCTTGCAGGGAATGCGGCTATGCACTCGAGCATGGCGCTGCACAGCGCCGCACGCACCCCGCGACTCGCGCGAACAACGTCTGGCGGCCGGTTGGGTCTTGTCCTCTCGTTCGCGGCAGGAGCTGAGGCCGACGCTCTCGATCATACGGACGGCAATCGAGTCGCGGGTACTTGCGCGTGCGCTGCAAAGAGCCTCCGCTTGAAGCTTGCCGGGTCATGATCGCGACCGAGATTGGCGGTTAAATGCGCTCTAACTGCTTTCGTTCAGAGTAAGGATGTCTCTCTTGTTGTCCGCGTCCTTTCACGTGCCTGCATCTCTAGCCTGCAGAACAACCGCGCATTTCCTTCGGAGCGAACAAATCCAACTGAGACGCGAAGTCCGTGCCCGAAAGGGAAAATTCGACAACCTCTTTCCGGATGCGGAGCGTCTTCCATCGCGCATCTCTCCACTTGCGGTGTCCTCCTTTGACCGAGTTGCCAGTCGGAGCCTTAATGTCGAGATTGCTTCTATCCAGAAGAGGCATCTGTTTTGCGCATCAGGCGTCAATTCGACAGCGACAACGGCCGCGATGTGCATTCTCCGGCGAAGAATGAATGCGCGACCTTCCCAAACTGCTCCCGACTGAACCTCGCGCTTGTCCCCCAGCGACCTCGGAGGATCGCTTGCAGTCTTTCTGGCTCTCTCTGCTCCCCTTGTTCTCCCACCGACCATCCCAGCCAGGGCGACCGACGTTCCTCCCTCTCTCCTATTTCGTCCTCGCTCCTCCTCCGCTCCAACATCTCTTGACCTCCGGCAGGCCAGGATACCATTCGGCCAAGCGCTTGCTCTACTGCGTTATCCTCCAGTACCAATACTCCGTTCGGCGCTACCCGGACTCGACCGTCGCCGACCATGCTGGCAACCTCTTTCACCTCTGCTCTGGCCGTCGCCTTGGTCGCATTCTCGCCGCTCGCCGCCGCCCTTCCGCGCCCGGTCACGCAAGAACCGACTCGAACATCCTTGTACCGTCGGGCGACGTCGACTCCGGTCGCCCAGCTCACTCCGCCCACGTTCCTCGATGGTGAGGCCGTTCGCTCCATGTTGACGTCGATGGAGTCGTCGATGGCCGAGCGTTCCCTCGCCGCGCGCGACTATGGTCGTCATGCCCGACGTGCGACGACCGCATGCGTCGACTCATCGGCGAACGACACTCTGATCTCGTCCCTCTTCCATTACGGCGGTCCCGGCACCGTCGTCGAGCTTTGCCCGGGTGCCACCATCAACCTCGACAACGCCGTCTTCTTTTCCGCCGCCAACCAGGTCTTGACTACCCAAGGTGAGTACAGGATTTGAGCGATCCTTGCTCCGAAGCTCTGAGATCGAGAGAACTGACTCAATTTTCACTTTTCTTTTTTTTGCCACCGTTTTCCAGGCAACCCGACTGGGGACAGCCGAGCTACCCTCGTCGTCAAGGGCAAAGATCAGTCTGTCGCGATCTACTCGGCCTGCCAGGTGTGCGACAACATCTCCATCCAGAACGTCCAGGTCTATGGCTCTTGGCTCGAGATGGGCTACAACGGCGGCGCCGGACTCGTCGAAATGGGCGGCAACACGTTCGGCCAGACGATCAAGAATTCCAAGCTCATGTACCCTCGTGGATGGAGTGCGGTGCATGGTATCGGTACGTTGTGTTTCGGATCTCAACGTGCGTGGAAGTAACATACTGACAGCCGAATCTCCCGGACTTGCAGAAGGTGACCCGACTGCCGACGGCCGCCGGTGCTCGAGTATGCAAATTCTGAACAATGAGATCGGGCCGTCAGGCGCCGGTCCGAACCCTGGTACCCTCGACGGTCAGTGGGCCGACGGCATCTCCATCGCCTGCAAGCAGTCGACGGTCTCGGGCAATATCATCACCGACACGACTGATGGAGGTGAGTAGCTTCCCCTTCTCTACGGGTCGTCGTCTACACCTGATGCTGACGCACAGCGACCATCCCACCTCCAGGTATCGTCATCTTTGGCGCGCCCGGCTCCGTGATCTCCGGCAACACGATCGTCGCTGCTACCCGCGGCGCGCTCGGCGGTATCAACGCGGTCGACTACAACCCGTGGGGCGGTACGTTCAAAGATGTCGTCGTCGAAGGCAACACGTTCCACGCGGCCGGCGCCATGATGAAGGTCGGCATCGCGATCGGCGGCATGACTTGGGGCTCGGACAACCGCACGGCCGCGCGGACCTACGGTGGCTCCTTCCGGAACAACGTCTTCAAGACTTCCGGCTCCGGCTACTTCGGGTGCGCTTCTGAAGGTCCAGTTCTCGCCGTCTCGATGTCTCGGAGCTGACTCCGCGCCTTCCATCCACTCAGTTTCGCAATTTCGGTTGCCGGCCACATGAACGCAGAAATCAGCGGCAACACGGCGTCGGGTGCGAGCTTCGGCGGCAAGAGCAGCCAGTGGTGTGTGCAGCACATCCTGCCGCCGACTCCGCAAGCCTTCATCTACGACCAGTACACGACCCCGGGCACGAACATGCAGGACAACTTCTACGAGGCGCCGATCGTCTTTGCCATCTGCCAAGTCGAAGGCGGCATCGCTACCACCGGAGTCCCGCCTGCAACTGGCATGATGCTCTCCGGCTCGCCCAAGCCCGCCAACACTTTGAGCTCGGCCCTTCCCTCCTCGGCGAGTTCGACCGTGTCGTCGTCTGCGTCGGCTTCGACGGCTTCCTCGGCTAGCAGCAGCGTCGTCTCTTCCGCCGCCAGCAGCGCCGTCTCGTCGGCCGCCAGCAGCAGCGTCGTCTCGTCGTCGGCCAGCAGCAGCGCCTCGTCCTCGGCGACCAGCAGCTCGGACGCGATCCCGACCGACAACGCCAGCAACGGCAACGTCGTCTCCTCCAACGTCATCGCATCGTCGTCGACGGTCTCCTCTGCGCTCGCCTCCTCGACCGCGTCGTCAAGTTTTGGCTCGGACTCGTTGTCGCGGTCAGCGTCGTCTACATTACCCTCTAGTGTAGCTGCGTCGACAGCGTCGTCCGAATCGTCGGCGTCTTCTGCCGTGACCTCCACCGCCTCCTCGGCCGCTTCCTCGGCCTCTTCCGCCATCTCGTCCGCGTCTTCGTCCGCGTCGTCGTCCGCGATCTCGTCGGCTTCGTCTGCGGCTTCGTCGGCATCGTCCGCTGCGTCGTCGAGCAAGGTTTCGTCCACGGCGTCGTCCAAGGCTTCGTCTGCGGCTTCGTCCTCCAAGGTCTCGTCGACGGTCTCTTCGAAGGTCTCGTCGACGGTCTCTTCGAAGGTCTCCTCGACGGTTTCCTCGACAGTCTCCTCGACGGCTTCCTCGAGCGGCGCGTTCTCGAGCATCTCGGCCTCTGCGCCTGCGCTGGCCATCGTGCCTCTCGCCTCCGCTTCTTTGAACTCTTCGTAAGTTGATCTCGCCCAGTTTCCATTCGAGCCAGGCTCGGTCGCTCACCAACGATTCTCACCACAGCGTGTCGTCCACTTCGGCATCATCGAAGACGTCCTCTTCCGCGCAGTCTCCGGTGGCGACCGCTTCTCAGTGAGTTTGCTCGTTGACCTCTCAGGCTCGGAAAGGTTTCTCGGTCGCTGACATACGGTGTTCGTCTGAACAGGACGCCCAATCCCGGCGCTCGCCTGACTTGGCTTCAGTACATCCTCTGGCTCGCCATCGGCGGACCGGTCGACTCGTCCGGCAAGCCCATCCTCACGTCGAGCACTCACGTCAAGGCCTTCCAGCCGCAGACCTACAACAAATGGTCGCTCGCCGTCGCGCCCGGAAGTCCGGCCCGTCTCGCTCGTCGGTTCGCCCGCGAGACGCCTTCGGCCCACTTGATGAATCCGTTCGAAGCGACTCGATGATCAGCATGAGCCGAGCTTCGTCGCGCCCTCGCCTACGGTCTCTCTCTCCCTCGGTCCTCTCCTGTACCCGCTGTCGACCAGCGTTCTGTGTCAAGTATTGCCTCGGGATCTCTTGCTTTCACCTTTCTTCGGGAAAAGGGGCGACCTCGACCTGGTGTCGTCGCCCTTGCGTCTCTGCTATCATTTTACCCCTTCCCGGTTCAGTGCATCCCTCGATGGGACAGACACGCTCCGCCTTTTTTGTCGCTCGCTCGCGCAAAGTCACGACGCCCGCTCCATATCATGTATCATACCCACCCTTGACGGCCTTGTCTAACCCGCATGTAGCATTCCCATACCGTCGACAACTCGACCTGGACCCCCATCGCATACCATGCGTAGCCTTTTGCATACACCTTCTGGCGCGAGCCGCCTGCAACATAGTCATAATTCACGCGATTCATGGCGCCTCTTTCAGCGAGGTTTGAGAGGATTCGTCTCGAGCGCTTGCGTCTTGACTTGCACGTCTCGACAAGCAAAAGCTGACCTTGGTGCGAAGAGCGACGCACAATCAAAAGTGGAGGAAGGCGTGGCATCGAAAGCGGCTACAGAGGAGCAAGGCGAGACAAGAGGAAGGGGTATCGGGCTGGAAGGGGTATACGGATGCGAGGAGGATGGTGCGCAGCAGTCTCAGCCCCACGCTTGCGTTGAACTATAGTTGACGAGGAGGTGATTCTCTGTGCCAAAAGACTGCAGAGTGGTAGGGTGTCAGCTTCCCTTCTGAAGAGTGCAGGCGACGTGAGAAGGTGTCACTTTATAAAGGTTTGCGACGGTATCGTCGAGCGCCGGAGCAAAAGCCGAATTGATGTACACAAACTGCAACATGAGCTGGAGGTACTTAGCCACTTCAAGGCGCCGAGGGACTGCCGCGAACAGCCAGACAGCGCAGAGTGTTGCTTACGAGCGGATCACTCGGTTTCCAGCCCAGCTCTTTCCGCAAGAAGGCGGTGACGGTCCGGAACTGATTGCTAGCCGTGATCTTGTAAAAGTTCTGCTTCATGATGGGCGCATTGCCGGTGGCTTTGAACCGTACGACGACTGCGCAGGAAGTCAGACGGTTCAAGGTGGGGGTGGGTGAGCGTTCACGGGAGACTAGACGGACACAACCCCCTGGCCGGGACTGACCTTTCGACATGTCCTTTTCCTGAGATGCCTCGAGTGCTTCTCTCGGCGACAACGGTCCCTTTGACTTGATGGTGGTGGTGGCAGTCGTTCCGGACGATAGAGCCGGCGACGCTCCTCGAGATACGCCGGGTCGTAGAGAAGACATTCCGGTCGGTTGACAGCACCTGCTAGACAGAGTTAGGACTATCGCGTGTGCGATCAGGGCTATCGGCACAGTAGCAGCGACAGCGAGGAGCGGTCAAGGTGAAAGAGGAGACGAAGAGCCGGCAGCTGTTTGCTCTCTCGCGTACAGCCGAATTCCGAGGGGTTGCTTCCCTGGATCGGACTCGCTCTTACCAACAAATCAGTGCCCAGCTCTTAGCACACCCGCGCTCGCAGAGGACAGAAGCCGCTCTTCCGACTTCCCCGCCGCCCACATCTGCAGTCGTCAAAGCGAAGTCTCACAACAGCGAACCTACCGAGGGAGCGGCTCGACGAAGTAGGAACAAACAGACAGGCACGGAAGCGTAAAGCTATTCCTGCTCTTCGCTCGCCAGGGCCACGCTGCTGACGACCGTCAATCGCAGCCGCTCGCCTCTCCAAGTCTGGACCGGTCGCCGTAGACCCGCCATGGTCCGGCCATCCGATCAGCCAGTGCGCACAGAGTCGCAGGATTTGTCAGACCTCTCAGACTCGGACGAGTACGACGACCAGGACGAGAATGGCTCGGCCGTCGGCTACCCGCGTCACGAGCAAGAATACGGATCAGAGTGGGACGAACCGATAGACGTCGATTCCGTGAGGCGGGCACCAGGCGCACACTTGATTTCCTGCTGCGCACGACTGACCCGCACTTCTCGAACAGAACATGCGACACGGCTTTGCAGAGGCGTACTCGTCCGAAGAGTATCTCCAAGTCAGCCTTGTCTACTTCCTCTCTCCCGGACGCTTTAGGAAACCCTGCTAACCATTCAGTGCGTGCAGGCCCTCGAGAAGAACTACTTCCTGTACTGGACCGACACACGGCACGAGCGGGCGGGCCTGCCAAAGCCGCAATCGTCGAATCCCGCGGACCAAAAGATCGACTGGCGGAACCGCGACCGTATCCGGACGGCGTCGGCGGTCCTCGTCGTGTGCTTGCGGATCGGGTATGACCCGCCCGACGTGATCAAGACGGACCCGTGCGCGAAGCTCGAATGCTGGGTCGACCCGTTCGCGATCGCAAAGGACAAGGCGATGGAGCGGATCGGGAAGAACTTGCAGCAGCAGTTTGAGAACTTGGCGGCGACTCCCAAGACTCGGTACAAGCAGTACCTCGACCCGCCGATCGAGGACGCGAAAAAGTTCTGCACGGCGGCGCGCAAGACGGCCAAGAACGAGCGGACCCTGTTCTACTACAACGGCCACGGCGTTCCCAAACCGACCCCTTCCGGCGAGCTGTGGCTCTTCAACCGCCAGTACACGCAGTATATCCCGATCTCGCTCGCCGAGATCATCGGTTGGATCGGTAGCCCGGCCATCTACGTCTGGGACTGCTCGGCGGCCGGCAACATCGTCACCAAGGTGCAGGAATTTAGCGCCAAGCGGGACGCGGACCTGGCGCGCGAAGCGGCAACCGCAGCCGCTCAGGGCGTCGGTCCGGATGGGCAGCCGATCAACCCGGGTCCGCAGATCCCGAATGTGCCGTTCCGCGGTACGATCCAGCTCGGCGCCTGCCTCGCGCACGAGACTCTGCCGATGACGCCCGACTTGCCCGCCGACTTGTTCACCTGTTGCCTCACCTCTCCGATCGAGATCGCACTCCGGTTCTTCCTCTTGCGGAATCCGCTCAAGTCGAACCTGGACCTCGACATGCTCCTCAAGATCCCGGGCAAACTGAACGACCGACGGACGCCGCTCGGCGAGTTGATGTGGATTTTTACGGCCGTGACCGACACCATCGCGTGGAACACGTTGCCGCGGGAGCTTTTCCAGAAGCTCTTCCGACATGACCTCGTCGTCGCCGCGCTCTTTCGCGGTTTCCTCCTCGCCGAACGCATCATGCGCTTTTACGAGTGCACGCCCATCTCGGTCCCGGCCTTGCCGCAGACGCACAATCACCCGCTGTGGGACAGCTGGGACCTCGCGGTCGACATGTGTCTCGCGCAGCTGCCGACCCTCCTCGAACACGAGCAGCGATGGCTCGACTCGCTTCCGCCGCAGCCGCCCACTTTGCCCGACCAACCTCCTCCTCCCTTGCCGCCTCCTCCTCCTTCTCCCTACGTCCACTCGACCTTCTTCGCCGAGCAACTCACCGCCTTCGAGATCTGGCTCGAGCAAGGGACGGTCGCCAAGCGGAGGCAGCCCGAGCAGCTCCCGGTCGTGCTGCAGGTTCTCCTGTCCCAGGCGCACCGACTCAAAGCGCTCATTCTCCTGTGCAAGTTCCTCGACCTCGGACCGTGGGCGGTCAACGTCGCTCTCTCGATCGGCATCTTCGCCTACGTGCTCCGACTTCTACAAGCCCCTGCCGTCGAGCTCAAGCCCGTCCTGATCTATATCTGGGCCCGCATCCTCGCCGTGTACGAAAACTGCAAGGAGGATCTCCTGAAGCAGGCGTACCCTTTGACACGGACGGCCGACCAAGCACCTTTTACCTATTTCGTCTCCGTCTTGCACCCCTCCTCGACCAACCAACTCCCGCTTCCGAACGTCTCTGAACACCGCGCCATGTGCGCCTTCATCCTCTCGGTCTGCTGCCGCGACTTCAAGCCAGGTCAGGTCGCCTGCCTCCGCGTCAAGGTCTTCGAATCGTGCCTCGTCCACCTCCGAGACGAGGATCCACTCCTGCGGCAGTGGGCGATCTTGTGCATCGCCATGTTGTGGGACGATTTTGAAGAGGCGAAAGGTATGGGCGTGCAGGCGCGGGTCCACGAAGTATTCTGCAACTTGCTGCACACGGATCCGGTGCCCGAAGTGCGCGCCGCGGTCATGTACGCTCTCGGCACTTTGCTCGGCTCGACTGGCTCCAGCAACCCGGACAAGAAGTTCGGCCGGTCGATCGCGTGCAGCGGGCCAGCGTCCGGTCTCGCGCCGGGCGAGCAGACGGACGTCGAGCTCGGCGTTGCGATGGCGACGCTCAAATCGTCCTCGGACGGGTCGCCGCTCGTGCGGCGCGAACTCATCGTCCTCCTCTCTTCGATCGTCAACGAGCACCAAGGTCAATTCGTCATCGCCGCGTACCGCGCGATCGTCCAGCGCGTCGAACAGGCGAACGCAGGCGTTTCGTCCAGCAGCGGAATCGAAGACCGCATCGCTGCGATCGCTGCGAGCCTCAACGCAGCTGCCGAGAGCAACGAGGGGCCGTCGAACCCGGCCTTCCAGGCGACCATGTTCTCCTGCATGTACCAGACGCTCACGCAGCTGACGGCAGACCCGCAACTCGAGATCGCCGAGCTCGCACAGCAGGTCATGGACTACATCTTTGACTTGCTCTTCGCCTCGCCGCTCGGTCCGACTGCGCGTGCGGTCTTGGCGTCGGCCACGACGGATGTCACTCGCCCGCGGGTGCAGCCGCCACCCGCCCCGGGCACAGTCGAGCATATCTATACTCTCGCGCGAGAAGCGCCGATCGCGGTCGTCAAGGCGAACGGCCACGCGACTCCGCCATCGGCGCCAGCACCGACAGGACTCGGCAGCACGCTGAAGCGGACAGCTACGGCCATGAAGAGTCTCGCTCACCTCGCCCTCGAAGGTTCGACAGCCGCGAACACGCCCTCCACGGCGTCATCACCTGGACCCGATCAGCACTCGCCGGCGTCGCAGGTCGCCAACGGACGCGGAGCGGACACCCCTCAGAGTCGACCACCTCTTTCCACCACCCCTTCTACCGATACTCTCCGATCTCTGCAGGCCCGAGCAGGCAAGCCGCCACCAAAGCCTCGCTCGTCCGTCCAGACCGACTCACCTCAAGTCAACGAGATCATCGCGCACCTCGTCCAGCAGGACGAGGAACGTCTCAAGAAGCGGCGGCAGGCGCCCAACATTGCCACAGCGGCAGAGGAGAGCCCCGCGCAGGTCTTCCCGCTCAAGGGCACCTTCTTCGACTTTGCGCTCGAGTACTACAAAGAGTCGCAGATGCGCGCGGCCGAAGCGGACGAACCGGGCAGCTTGCTGCACAACGAGCGTGTCTGGCGGAGGCAACGGAACGAAGCCATCATTATCCGAACGCAACCCATGAAGGTTCCGGCTTGTGCGTGCATTCCTCCGCGTTCAGGGCGTGTATAAGGCGCTGACGCTTGTTGTTGTTCCACCAGGTCGATCCAGATGGGACGAGCAAGTCGGTTTCCTTGGAGGCGATGCCGTTCCGAACCGGATCATGTTCCACCAGTTCGAACCGCACCTGGTTTCTTCGGACGACAAGGGCAACATTACGGTGTACGATGGCGAGAAGAACATGCGCTTGAACCGCTTTGCGAACGGATCGCCCGTCAACGTGCCCATCTCGACACTTCGCTTCGTAAATGAGGACGACGTCGCCCTTCTCATGACAGCATCTGGTGCGGAATCCTCCTCTCCTAAGGTGGAAATCGCTCTCTCGTTCTCTCCGCTGACTCGATGGGCACGCAGCCGACGGCGACGTGAGGCTGTTCCGGGCTTACGAGTCGCCGGAAGATGTGAAACTCGTCTCGTCTTTCCAGGGCATCTCTGAAGAACTGCCACGGAGCTCGAACGAGCAGGATGCCGGACTCGTGGTTGAGTGGCAACAGGGCCGAGGCCAGCTCCTCATGGGCGGGAACGTCAAGTACATCCGAGTGTGGGACGCGACGAGGGAGACGACCGTCCAGGTGCGTTTTTGTGCTCGAGGCGCTGGACCTTCGAGACTTGGGACTCGCGACTGACTTCTGGCGGCGGCGGATTTGTACAGGACCTCTCGACTCGAGCCAACTCGTGCCTGACCTCGATGACGTGCGACCAAGTGGCTGGCAACATTGTCGTCGCCGGATTCGGAGACGGTGGCCTGCGGGTTTACGACCGGCGTCTCGCTCCGCGGGACAACATGGTTCGCCGGTATACGGGAGTGCACTCGTCTTGGGTGCAGAACGTGCATATGCAACGAGGAGGCAATCGTGAACTCGTGACGGCCGAGTACGCGGGACAGTTCCTTTACCCACCGTCGTCCCGTTGCTCAGTGACTGACTCTCAGAACATTTCCGCAGTCTCGGAGGTCAGGTGTGCCTGTGGGATATTCGACTCGCGGAACCGATCAACACGCTGCAAGCGCACGAGGGCGGTCTGACGCAAATGACCGTGCACGAGCACGCTCCGATATTTGCTACGTAAGTCGGCCGGAAGATACGAGTCTCCGAATGCATTCGCTGATCTGACTGTATAATAGGAGCTCTGCCTACAACGTCGTCAAGCTGTGGAATATGGACGACCTGTCTGCGCCGTTTACCAAATTCCGAAATACTTGTAAGTGCAACAGGCGTTTGCTTCTTCCCGTAGGTAGTAAGCGCTTGCTGACGTCTTACAACTCGATCAACAGCCGGACTCTTGGCCAGCAAGGGCTCGGCGATGACCTTCATGGCGTTCCACCCACACCACATGGTCCTCGGTTGCGCATCAAGCGACGGGCTTCGACCCGGCTCAACCACAGAGCGGATCGGCCACGTCAACGTCTTCCAGATGCAGGACTACCGCAAGATGCTGCAGTCGGTCACGACCACCTTGTCTTTTTCCTCCTTTACCTGAACGCCCTCCCTTCGATACCCTCCGCCGGAACAGCTTTTTGTCGCTCTTCTTCTTTGTACCCCTCTTAAATGACGCCTCGGTTTGGGCGCTCTTCCTCGTAGACTAAGTCAGCACGCGCTATGTATTCTCAAGAGATCTGCACCACAACAGACTTTCTTTTGATGGCTCGAATCCAGCCCAAATGGAGTGAACGAATTTGCGATTGACATGGCCGCCAGCATCATGCCTGTGGCCGTTTCGGTGCTGGTTCCTGCTGCTGTTGCGGGGCCTTCCATTCATAGTCCCACATCTTGCCGGCCGGCAACTCGGTCGGTACCCTCATCTCCCTCGGCACGAGACCTTCGAGGCGGGCGTTGGTCGCGCCGGACTGGTCCACATTCTGGTATTTCTTGCCGCCGACCGCCTTCTCCCAGAGGCTCATGTCCGTCTGTTCGAGAAAGTCGACGGCCTGACGCATCGCGTTGTACTTGCGCGCGAGTTCGGCGGTGTGGGCCTCGCGCTTGTGTCGGCGGTGGAGCTGCCATGCGCGGAGGATCGTCTCGTGCGCTTCGGCGGACGGGATCACTTTCTGGAGGGCGGCGGTGCGGTCCTCTTCGGACGGATCGGACTCGTACAAGGTCTAGCGAGAACGTGATGAGAATTGCTAGTCAGCTCGTCGAGCCAGGGAGGGAGTACGATGGGGCTCAACGCAGCTCCGGCTGGGTGTGGCGTGCCTGCGTACCTCTTTGATGACCTGAACGCGTCCATCGCCCGTCATGTCGACCGTCTTCCTGCCGCGCTGAGCCTGCTGCGCCGCCTTGAGCCGACTTCCCGAATTCTGCGCCGGCTTGCTCGCGTACGTCCGCGCGCTGACGACGACCGGGTGACTTGGCGAGGCGCACCTTGCGCTGGTGAAGAGGGCAGAGCTGCTCGAGCGGAACATTGTGCGTGCTGCGGTGGTGAGGCGAGAGCAAGTCGGGCGGACTTGGCTTCGACAAGTCCCCCTCTGCTAGGTCATCATCGCGCATCTCGCTGCTGAAGGGGTTTCAAAGGCTATACAGTATACTGAACTGCTACTGCTATCGCATCATCGAGGCTTACGCGTGCTCCGAGGGTTTGCTGCAGCGCTACTGACTTTTCAAGGTCGGCCCGTCTTCAACTGCCCATGTACGCCAAGTGCAGCACTGTTGCTTGCTAGAATGATTTTGTACCAGTCCTGCACATTCTGGTACGAGTAAACACACTGGTCCGATCAGCTCGGCGGAGTTGCGTCAGCCGCTCGCAAGAGTTCCCGCCGAAACCGCTCAGCTCTTGCGCCTCGTTTCCGTGCTATACAGCTTTCCTTTCGCCTGCAAGGCGTCCTCGGGCAGCAGCAGTGACCTACCTTGTTCAGGTTCACCGTCTCTTGAGCGCGTCCTGCACGCAGTCTCTTCGACCGACGAACTCGTCGCCACTTGTCCCTCCTCGAGCGTCATGGCGCGCATCATCCCGGGCAAGAGTGAGTACCCTCACTGTTGCTCACGCCATCGCGTCGATCCGCGGATCCAGCCGTGCTCCGCTGTGCGCTGACCAAAAACACAAACTGGCATGGGGGTGAACGAACGGCAGCCAAAGCCAAAGTCAAAGCGTCCTCGTCGTCGTCCTCGCATGCGATGGACACCACGGGGAAGAAGAAGAAAAAGTCGAGCACGACGAGCAACTCGAGTGGCGGAGCGTCGTCCTCGACCGGCGTCAGGACGGCGTATCAGCAGGTGCGTGAACGGACGCTTCCTTCGCAGGATTTCGCGAACTTGGTCCACTTGCGGAGCAACTCGCTGATCCAAATTCGGGTCCGCTTCGTGTGCACTGTCTTCGGTAGTTCATGTCGGTGAGTGATAACCCCTCCGCCGAACGCCCTCGTGATCAAACGCAAACCCGTCACTGACGGCCCTCGACCTCCTCGTCCACTACGCTTGCGTTCTAACGTGCTCACTTTCTTCTCTCCACTCGGATATTCTCTCGATCTCACTACTACCAGCGCGTGATGGCCGAGCTGAAGGAACAGCACCCCGACTGGACGGGCCAAGAGCGCCGCGAAGAAATGTCGAGGCGTTGGAAGGTGAGCTCAGAACCTCGAAGGCACCCTAGAGTGGACGCTGCGCACGCCCCCGCCGCCAAGATCCCTACATAAGCAGCGTACCGACCATTATCCCGAATCTGTTGCAGACTGATGCGTCGAACCCCAAGGCGGAGACGTGATCATTGGGATTTCTGGTGGAAGTTTGGGTCAGTTGCGGTCCGGAGGAGGTTGCTTGCTTGCTTGACTCTGTACAACACTCGGTGATGGGCAATGTTCTGGTTCTCGGTCTCACGACTGTCTGTTCACGATTGCCGCGAGTTTGTCCGAAGAGGTCACAAGAGAGAATAGCAGAGAGAGAAGGAGTGTCTCCGTCAGGCAAAGAGACCCCCGACCCGACATGTGTGCGATATGCGATGCGAAAAGAAAGTTGCGAAATGCGTTTATGCGAACAGCCTGCCCCCATCCAGGATCTAGTACAACAGAAGTTCGACACCGAGAGAGAGGAGAAGAAGAGAAGGGGGAGAAATCACCCATTCGCCAACGCCGCTCGATCGTCTCGATCTCGCGCGATCCGTTCATACTCGCGTCGTCGTGCGCGAGCCTCACTCTCTCGCGTGAGTTGGATATGTCGCGCGGCGCGGTCGTATGGGTGCTCCGACGAGGATGAGGATGATTGAGCGGGTGGTGACGAAGGAGACACGGCCGAGGAGGAGGATGCGCTCCCCGTTACTGTTGTTGTTGCTGGCGGTGCTGGCGGTGCTGAGTTGAGCGGTTCGGATGCGGCTCTTCGTCTTCGGAGCGGCGTTGGGGAAGCCGACCCGTCTCCGGGGGTTGAATGCGTGGCAGAGGGTGAGGACGAGGGTGCCCGCGCCGATGTGGACGCTGCACCTCGACTCTGCCACACTCGATCGACCGCGCCGACTCGTGCCATCTCCTCCTTGAGGAGGACCAGTTCCCCGAGCGTCTCGACCGTATCCGTCCGGATCCCGTACCGCCTCCCAAGCGCGACCACATAGCCGTTGATGTACTCGATCTCGGTCCGACTCGGTAACGAGGGTGCGTTCTGGGCGAGCGAGAACGTCAACCGCGTCGGCGGGAGATTGGACTGGAGCGGGAGGAGGTCGGAGAGTGTCGAAGAGATGTTGACGGAGGTTTTCATCAAGACGCGGAGGGTATAGTCGAGGAGGGAATGGGATGAGAGGGGATGTGAAATCGGCAGGGCTGGCGGCGCTCGGGGGGAAGGGGAGGAGGAGGCAGCGTCGGGAGCGTCGTCAAGGTGGTCGGGGCGCCAGAGGCCTTGCTCGTAGGCGACATGGGCAGCAAAGACGTCTGCACACTCGCGCGTGACGGATTCGATCACGCGCTTGGCCTTTTGACTCCCGACGAGGGCGCCGTTGTGCACGCCCGCGATCGCCGTGATCGAGTTGACCGAGGCGTTGACGGCGAGTTTCTGCAATTGCGCGATCTGGAGAGTCGGCAGGGGGAGCCAAACCGGGTGCAACTCGTTCAGTTGCAAGAGGGACGAGACGGTCGAGTAGAGGGACGAGGTGACGGGCGCGTAGGGGAGGTGCTGTTCGAGCGTCGGTTCGACGAGCGAGCGCGGGTTCAGGATCGGGTTCTCGGCCGGGTCGGACCAGGCTGGATCGGGATAGGACGAGAGGAACGACATGACGGCGCGATTCGGGACGACGCCGAATTTGAGGTCACCCATGCCGGCATGGACGAAATGCGCGGCGCCCTTGCGCCACGCGCCGTGGGTCGTCGTCGCGCAGACAAAGCTCGGCCTCCCTCCTCCTCCTCCTCCGCCGCCGCCGCCCGCACCTTGCTGCCCCCACCATCCTTCTCGCCCGGGTCCGGAAGGACCGCCCGCATGGGAGGAAGACGCCGCGTACGCGCGCTCGATCTCGTCTGACCTGTCTTCGGGCCAGTACTTTTCGAGGAGGGCTTCGAGGACGCCCATCCCGTTCTGGCAGAGGACGATGGTACTCCGGCTGGACAAGCGAGGCAAGAGGTGCCGGATGGCGGGGACCGTCGCGGGAGTCTTTGTCGTGACGACGAGGGTCTGGATCGGATCCTGCCGGTTCCACACCCGCGGGTCGATCCGTGGTGCCGAGCCCTTGCCACCACCACCACCCCTGGCTGTCGTCGCATGTGAAGATCGCTCGAAAAAGTCGTTGGGAGACTTTGTGAGCTCCATCTCGAGGCCGGCAGTGCGTCTCTTGAGGCCGTCTCGCTCGACGGTGAGGGTACCGTACGGGACGCCGGTCGGGTCTGCGGCATCGGCGTTTGCGTTCAAGAGTTGCTTCGCGAGGTCTTTGCGTCGGAGGATGAGGCGGACTTGGATCGACGGGAGGTGGGCGAGGTTGGTCGCGACGAGGGAACCGATCGACCCGACTGCAGAGGCCACCTTGGAGGGTCAATTCGGAGTGGCGTGATTTGGAGAGGGGATGGAATCGACAGTACCTCCTAGGCAGTGGAATCGCATGGCCCCCTTGTCCCGCTCAGCTGGCCGTAGCCGGGTTCCGATTTGAGGCGGTCAAAGGCAGCAGCGACTGAAAACAAGGCCGGTCACGATCGCCTCGCCGGAACTGGTCCCGAGCTAGCCAGAGTCGGACGCAGTGATCTCGAGTGCCGGACTGTACGCAGCTCTCTGTCGGCCGTGTGTCGGTTGAGACGGCAAGAAGCGAGTCGGAGGTGAAGAGCAGCAGGTTGACTTCCACTCTTGCACCTCTTTCACCTGGGTTAGCAACGATGCAAGCAGAAGCAGCAACACTAGCACCGCAGACCGAGCAGGCTGCTCCGCCTTCGACCGCACCGGAACCAGCGACCACCTCGGCCGACCAGCTCCAGAACGGCACCACCTCCGCTCAGGACGACGCAGACATGGCAGACGCAACGCACAGCGCACAAGCAGACAAGGACAAGGACAAGGAGGAACCCCTGCCAGAAGGCGCAACTGAAGTCGTCTACGTCCACAACCTCAACGAAAAGATCAAACTGCCCATCATGAAGCAGTCCCTCAAGGTCCTCTTTCGCGAGTACGGCCGCGTCCTCGCAGTCACGGCCCACGCCAACGTACGCATGCGCGGTCAGGCCTTTGTCACCCTCGACTCGAAACGAGCAGCCGCCAACGCAGTCCGCGAGGTCGAAAAGTTTCCCCTCTACGGCAAACCCATGGTCCGTCCCCCCGGTTCTCTCTCTAGTCTGGCACACGCGAGACTGCTGACCCAAGCCACTGTCCCCACCAGCAACTCGCATTTGCGAGGACAGAGTCGGATGCCCTCGTCGCCAAGCGGCATCCTGAAGACATGGACGAGCACAAAAAGGCCCGCCTCGAACGCAAGAGTCAGTCTCGAGGCTGTCCTCGGAGCGTACCAAATGAACCGGGATCAGTAGACTGACGCGGCCGGTCGCTCCGTTCTGCAGAGGTGTCGCGGAGGGAGAACCCGCTGCGGAAGAAACGGTTGGCACAGAAGCACGGTGCGTTCTTCTCCGTAACCCCCTCCGGCTCCATTATGATCCCCCTGACGCCGGTCTCTCGTGTCTCCATACACACAGCCGCCGAAACTGGCGTTGCCGCTACCCCCGCCGCAGCCGCCGCCGGCGCCGCCTCCGCCACCGCGCCGCAACAACGCCGCGTCGTCGAAATGCCAGACGAGTACCTCCCGCCGAACAAGATCCTCTTCGTCCAAAACCTCCCCGAAGACACGACCAAACCCTCGCTCGAGGTCCTCTTCCGACCGTACCCGAACCTGATCGAAGTCCGGACCATCCCGGGGCGGAAAAACATTGCGTTTGTCGAGTTTGCGGACGAGCCTTCGTCGGCGGTCGCCAAGGAGGCGTTGCACAATACCAGGTTCAGCGGGACGGCGGGAGCCGTGCCTGCCACGTCGGAAGAAGGGAACAAGATCAAGGTCACGTTTGCCAAGCGCGGGTGACCGAATCACTCACCCATTGTGTATTACCACCTCCCCACCCTGGATACCCCGGTAGTCTTGCGTCCGCAGTATCACACCTGCGTTATTGTATCATTCCCACCTCAGCGCGACCAGCTCTCGTTCCTGTCCGTGTCCCGTGAGGTCATTTCCTGCTTCCTCCTTTCGTTACTACTCTTGACCCATCCTCGCAGTTTTACGTTTCTCGCTTCCGGGATTTCAGCGAGTCAACGCTATCGCGAGCCCTACCACGAGCAGGATCACCACGGCGAGAACGATCACAACGAACACCGCGCCGACAATGCGAGTCCTGAATGCTCCGCGCTCGCGGGCAAATCCCCCTTCTTTGCTATCGCCGATGAGGGGCGGACGACGCCGGGACTGGCGCCGCGCTTCTGCCCATGCGAGTTGCTCAGCTCGGAGTGACCACCCGGGTGCGACGTTGCGGGCCCAGCTGACGCTTCTGCCTCTGACTCGGGTCGGCGCATTTGACGACGACGACGACGACGAGGACAACGTCGTCGTCTCGATTGACGGGGCCTGCTGACTCGTGGAGGCCGTCGTCTCCGCGACTGGTGTTTCATGCGTTCGTGAGCGTGAGGAAGACTGTATAGAGTACGATGCCGCCATCGACGTCGGAAGCGGCAGCTCGGTTCGCCGACTGCAACGTGACCACGAACTCGGAACCGTTGGATCTCGCGCACTTGCGAAAATAGCAGGGTCGTCACGCCTCGTGCTCAATCCTGCGAGCTCTTCCGAGCGAGAGCGGTCGTGGTGGTGGGAGGGAACAGGGACGAAATCGGGAATCGGGACCGATGGCGCGGACAGCGACGGCGCGTGTTGTGATCTGCTCGACGACACTGTTCGAGAACCAAGTTCAGGCACAGACTCAAGCGCCGCGAGTCTTGCCCTCGCCCGAACATCGGGCGGAAGCGGGAACGATAAAGTGGTTACGTCGTCGGCGGCGTCGGCGGACGATCCTCCTCTTGCGGCGCGCGAGGGCGAAACTGACAGGCGGTAGAACCCGTCCTGGATTGGCGGCGGGAGGTTCAGTGCAGAGAGAGATATGCAGGGAGTCGATTTGGGCGGCGAGGGAAGGATTGGCGTGGCGCATATCATTCCGACGACGTGAGAAAGAAGCGGCGTCGTCCTCTCCTGCACGGTCCGTCGCCTATCGGGTGATTGTCGATCCTGGCGGGGCGTTCCCGAACCGTACGCGAGTTTCTGTGCAGTCGAGCGGTCGTGAGACAAAACCAGAGGGGACGGCTGCGGGCCGGTTGAGGCTGCTGCTCCTCGAGGGATCGAATTCGAAGACGGCAACGGCACGCTTGGCGAGTCGCTAGCGCGCGAGTTGGCGAGATCGGTCGTCGAGTCTGGGGACGCGCGCGAGAGCGGTGCGGATCCTGGTCCAGCAGATCCTGAGGTGGTGGTTGAACGACTCAATCCCGCCCTGGTTACTCCATTTCGCGCCTTGAGGCGTTCCGGCCCCGGCACCGCTCCATCGCGATCAGACTGCGACACGTCTGCGTATGTCAAAGCCGTTGTCCCGCAGCCGGTCGGCCGACACAATTGCTCGTAGCGAGGCGCGGAAGCTGCGGGAGGTGTTTTTGGTACGCGGTCATGCAAGCTCGCGGAGAGCCAGAGATGCGGTGGGGCGGAGCGTCGCCCCGGGAGAGGTGACATCCTATGGGTTTGGTGAGCTGTCCAGGACCGCTTGTCGAGTCGGGACAGGGGAGGGCGACCGAATCAAGACCGAATGCTGTGGTGATCGGGAATGTTGAGCGATGAAGACGCGGTCAACGTCCGGATCTGTTGAAGCAGCGTGTTCCTTCATTGATCGTTCCTCGGCTATACGTCGGAAGCGCAAGCGGCGCAGTCGAGGCGCAGGGAACGGAAGTAACGAGCTCGTCGACGACATCTCCCCCTGAGCAATTCGCGGCGATCAGGATCCCGCTCGCCTCTCCAGCGCCGCCGCGGGAAAGATGATAGCCGCCGATGGAACAAGAAAAAGTCGAAGGATGAAGCTTCGCCAGGCTGTTCCGCGAAGGGCGGACGGTCCAGGCTGACGATAGCGGATTGGAGGGAAAGCAAGAGCGTGGAGCACAGTGCTGTCGAATGAGCGCGAGCAAACTGTTGATCGTCTGTGAGCAGGTCCTTCGTCTGTCGTCCTTGGTCGAGCTCTCCGCTCAAGGTTGGGCAGCAAGTCGCGCTGGTCAGAGTGAGAGAGAGCGAGTTCGAGTTCTCTCACCATTACGACTGGCTCGGCGGGCGCTCCGAGTTGCTTACAGGCACAGCAGGATCCTGCTCAAGTCGACTAAGGACATACCGGGATTCAACCATCCCCTGAGGAGCGCAGCAGACCTTCCATCGCCTCTCATCTTTTTTCGAGATGTCATCGTTCCGGCGGCGCACTGCGGTCCAGCCGATCCCGGGCACTCGCCCATCGCCGTACAACGCCGCGCCCCTGCTCAGTACCGGCCTCACCTCGTTGGACGACCTCCTCGGCGGCGGACTGCCCCTCTCGACCAGTCTCTTGATCGAATCCGACTCGCCCACTTCGTACGCAGAGCTCCTCCTGCGCTATTGGATCGCTCAGGGTCTCGAATGCGGTCAAGAAGTGATCGTCGTCGCGAGTGGGCTCGATGGAGGTCCGCGGGCCGTCGTCGACGCTCTCATGGAAGTCGACGGAGGGCGCCCGGTCGCCGACTCGTCGTCGTCGTCGTCCTCCACCGCCGGAATGAGCAGGCAGGACGTGCAGGAGGACGAGGAGGAAAAGAGGCAAGAAGAGAACCTCAAGGAACAGATGAAGATTGCGTTCCGATACGAGGGCTTGAGGCAGCACCAAACCACCATCGAGTCAAGCAGTACGTTCCTCTCGAGCTCACCGACGCAAGACGACCCTCTTTGCTGAACGCCAAACGTTGCTCTCACAGCGTCCAACTCGAGCTCGACAGGGACCTATTGCTCGGTGTTTGACCTCACGCAAACGCGGAGATTGAGCGAAGCGGACCGTTCCCTGCTGCACCTGATCGACGTCGACGAGCTCTGCTCGTCCTCTGCGAGTCCGCACCCGTACGAGGATCTGTACAACCGCATCGAGAGCCTCGTTCAGGAGCGAGGAGCGCGGTGAGTCTGTGTGCAGGCACTCCTTTCCTCGCCCGAATCGCCGACTGACTTTTTGTTCTTCCCTCCCTGGAGGATCTCCTCGGACCCTTCCGTTCCCCGACGCGCGATACGGATCGCCCTCTCGGGCTTTGGAGGCCCGTCATGGGGACCCGCTCCGTCTCCGGTGCGTGGTGTTGTGCGCCTACGGAAAGCCATCCAACTGAAGACTCACGCCGATTCCATTCCGCAGGCACTTTTCGCTTTCGTGCACCGCCTGCGCCATTTGCTCCGTCAAGCGCACGTCTCCTGCGTCATGACCTTCCCGGCTTACCTCTATGCGACCCAATCGGGGCAGGGCTCCTCAGCGCCGCTCTCGCCGCTCCTCACTCGACTCTCTCACGCCGCCGACGGCGTCCTGCGCCTCTCCACTTTCGCCGCCTCGCCGACCCTGTCCGCGACCTTCCCACGCCACGCAGGACTGATCCCGTTCCCCAAGCTGCCGACTCTCCCGCCCGGATCGCTCGTCCCGCCCGGTTCGAAACTGTCAGTCCTGCGCGGTCTCGGCGGCGGCGGCGAAGGCCGCGAGAACTTGATCGGGTTCCGCGTCAAGAGGCGACGCTTTGTCGTCGAGGTGGTGAGCGATGATCCGGTCGCTGGGGGGACTGGCGAGGATGAGCAGAAGGAGAAGCGGAGAAAGAGGGTCGAAGAGGCGAATCGGAAAGAGAGGGATATGGCGGGCGGCAAGAGCGGCATGGAGGTCTTGCTCGGCTTGCCCTCGCGCATGGCCCAGGTGCGGATCGGTGGCGAAGAAGAAGAAGAAGGAGGAGGAGCAGAGTCGGCGGCGCAGTTACCTCCACCGGTGCCGAGCTCAGCGGATCAGCCGTCGACCGCCGCAGGGGCCGTCGCACAGGAGCCCGTCAGTTTCCGGCCCGCTCGGAAAAAGGGAGTACGGCTCGGCGGAGTTCAGTTCCAGTCGGACGAAGGACGACGAGCCGAAGCGCCGCGACCACCGGCAAAAAAGGTTTCGGTCGCGCGAATGGTGCACGAGACGCCGGATCTGCTAGATTTCTAGGGAGCCTAATGCGATGACCGCGAGGCGACTATCTACCTCGGGCTATGTGTCTTGGTGCTCAGGAGGAAATGGTGTGTGGGACCGTAGGAAGTGGGCAGGTAGTGGCGGAGAGAAGAGTCTCATCCGACAAGACGATTAATCGTCACACGGGTTCAGCGTATGGGCGGAGAAGACTCCGCCTCCAGATCACGAGCTTCCGATCGGGGAAACGGGGAAACATAGAACGAGAGGGTCGCACTGACGAGGGGAGCGGAAGTAGATCCAGACCAACCTTGGCCAACACTCGGAGACGAACTTCTCGGCAGCAGGTCGCCAGGCTCTTTTTTCCAGCTTACGCTGCCCCTCCCAGTGATTGTCGCGCTCTTGCAGACTCGTCGAGGGATCAGGACTGCCGGAAGGAGTGTCGGAACAGCGGGGGGCGCCCAAGGGGCGATACGAACGTCAATCCGTACCACTCTTGCCTCTGCTGCTTCGAACGATCCTGTAGTCACAGGAGCGACACACGATGGAACGGATGCCGGGTAGCCCATCGGGAATGCTTGCTGACGAAAGGAATTTCGGGTTCTCTACTCCTACAGATCACGTTTTAAAGTTTACTGCGTTTAGTGGGCCTCCGGGGACTTGGAGATGTAGTCGATTGCTGCGAGCGAGATGACCACGAATGTATCAGCGGATGCAGGCATCGGGGTTGGGCCGGTAAACCAAGTGTGAAGGAAGTGCGACTCACCCTCGCCGACGGTGGTGATGCGGTCAGCGTCCTCGTCCGGGATCTCGATCGCAAACTCCTCTGTGAAGTTGGAGCCGATCCCACGCGAAGGGTCAGCGTGGCGTCCAGCAGGAACCTCGACGGGCGAGCGATAGAGCGGGAAAGAAAAGAGACTGACCCTCGATGGCCATGACCACCTCGACGGCGTCGAGCGAGTCGAGGCCGAGGTCGCTGGTGAAGGACGCGGTCGGGGTGACCTGCAGGGCATCATCAGACCGACAGTGAATCTCTATGCTCGGTGCTCGGTGTTCGGTGCGTGTGCTGGCCCATCTGCTCTGCGCTGCTCTGCTCTCGGAGCGAGGCAGGACCTGGCGAGGCAGGTTGGCGAGAGCTCGCTTACCTTGGTCGAGTCGACCTTCTCGAACGACTTGAGGACATCCTCGATGCGGGCCTTGATGGTGTCGGCCGACAGGCTCGACGCGGCGTAGAAGCGCTGCTGGGCGAGGAGCTGCGACGGCGCGGCGAAGCGGACGGGCGCGGGCGCGAACGCGACGCGGCGAGCGGCGGGGGCGACGAGGGAGCGGGCAGCGGCGCGGAACATGATTGCTTGTGGGGCGTACGAAGGGTCGACGGATGGCGAGAGACGCGGAGAGACGACCTCTCGACCTCGACCTCTGAACCACTCCGAGGCTTCGATCTTCTCAGCGACTCTCCTCTGTCCTATCGGGGTCCGGGGGAGCGGCACGGCGGATCCGAAGTGGGTCTATAACAAGCCATGCAACGCAGCCAGACTCCACGCGGCACCTTTGACGCCGCCACTGCCGCCGCTTCGCTGCAGCAACGTCAGTCTGACGGCCCTCTCTCCCTCGCGTAAACGTCTCCGTGCTGATCGTGGCGCCAGTACAAAAGTCTTCCAGGCCGAATTGGACGCAGTTCACCGAGCCGGAAACGCGCAAGGACCCAAACCGGAGCTGTACAAGCCCGCTCAGGCTCCCGCAGCGGGCCCTTGGGGAACGTCTGCGACGGGACGCCCTGCTCCGAAGGGTGCGTCTTTCAGCGTTTGCGGGTGAAAAGGCTCTGACTGACGTTCGAGAGTCGGAACAGCGGGTGCTATGGCTAGCGGTCAGGACTTCCTCGCCACTTTGAATGCCAGCGTCGAAAAGGCGAAAGGCGCCGCCGCGACGACGAAAACCAAGTGAATGACGGGAAACATGTTGCCATAACACGCTCTTGTTGTAACACTCTGTCCGCCGAGATTACACGCGAGTTCTATTGCCCGATATTGATGCGAAAAAAAGAGAGAAAGACAGGAGACACTGCTACTGAAACCGAAACCACGTCCACCCGCTCTGACAGGGATCCATCGGAACGAGGTGGACCAGGACACTCCGCACGCTGTCTTATTGCTGCGAAGCCTGGACCCACGCGTCGAGGTTGCGCATCTCGCACCCCTCGCCGGCGACCGTCTCGCCGATGCGGAACACGTCGGCCTTGCCGCTCTCGCGGAGCAGTTGCTCGACAGCGTCGGCCTGTTCCCGCGCGACGACGACGACCATGCCGATACCGCAGTTGAACGTCCGCGCCATCTCGTTCGGGTCGACCCGGCCGAGCTTCATCAGCCAGCGGAACACGGGCAAAAAGTTGAACGAGCCGGCGTCGACGTAGCACCCGACGCCCTTGGGCAGCACCCGCGGGATGTTCTCGGTGAAGCCACCGCCGGTGATGTGCGAGAGACCCTTGATCGCACCCTGGCGGATCGCAGGCAAGAGCTGCTTGACGTAGATCGTCGTCGGCTCGAGGAGTTCGTCGCCGAGCGTCTTGCTCGGAGCGTACGGCACAGGGGACGAGTAGTCGTAGCCGTGCGCCGAAACGATTTTGCGGACGAGCGAGAACCCGTTCGAGTGGACGCCGGACGAGGCGATGCCGAGGAGGACGTCACCGGGCGCGATGGACGGTTGCGGGAGGACCAACTCGCGCTCGACGGCGCCGACGGCGAAGCCGGCAACATCGTAGTCCTCTGTTGTTCCAAGCCATCACCATTGTCAGTAAGAGGACACTCTCGCGATCGATCCAGTCAAACAGACTCACCACCCTCGTAGAGGGACGGCATCTCGGCCGTCTCGCCACCGACGAGCGCGCAGCCCGACTCGACACACCCGGCCGCGACACCCTTGACGACGTCCGCGGCCGTGTCGACATCGAGGTGACCGCACGCGTAGTAGTCGAGGAAGAAGAGGGGCTCGGCACCCTGGACGACCAAGTCGTTGACGCTCATCGCGACGAGGTCGATCCCGATCGTGTCGTGCTTGCCGTACGTCTGCGCGATCTTGAGTTTCGTGCCGACACCGTCGGTACCGGCGACGAGGATCGGGTCCTTGAAGCCGGCCGCCTTGAGGTCAAAGAGGCCGCCAAAGCCACCAATGATCGAGTCGGTACCGATCCGCTTGGTCGCCTTGACCATGGGCTTGATGCGGTCGACGAGCGCGTTGCCGGCGTCGATCGACACACCAGCAGACGCGTACGTCATGCCTTGCGGCTGTGACTGCTCCTGCTCCAGGAATGCCCTGTACACGGGCAAAAAGGTGGCGCCGAGTGAGTCTCGAGACTAGGGAAAGTAACGGGCGAGCGAACTTACTTGTAGGCAATGTCCCGCCGGAAGGTCTTGCCTTCAAAGTGCACGCAGTCGACACCCTTGTAGGCGAGAGCCTGAGCCTCCTTCAGGGTGGGAGCCACCGCCGTGACGGCGAGAACGCGACCGCCGTTGGTCAGGATCTGACCCGACGGGTTCGCCTTGGTGCCGGCGTGGAAGATCCAGACATCTGCAGGAAAGAATCAACCTTCCATGCCAAATTCTGCAGAAGTCCGGAACGGGACTCACTCTCGGGAAGCGCATCGAAGGTAATCACGTCGCCCTTGGGGTACGATCCCGGGTAACCCTTGGCGGCGAGAACAACAGTGACGGCCGCCTGCTTCTTCATCTCGAACTTGACGCAGTCGAGGCGACGCTCGATGCAAGCGAGCATGAGCTCGGCGAGGTCGGTGTCGTCGGAGAGGAGGGCCATGAGCGACTGGGTCTCGGGGTCGCCGAAACGGACGTTGTACTCGAGCACTTTGGGACCTTGCGGGGTCAACATGATGCCGGTGAAGAGCATGCCGATGAAGGGGATGCCTGCAAGACAACGGATTTGAGCGTGTTAGAGATCCACAACGCAGAATCGACGTAGGAACAAAGGACGCGGACGCACCATCCTTGCGCATGCCGTCGATGGTCGGCTGGACGATCTTGCGCATGATCTCGGCCTCGATCTCCTTGGTCGCAACGGGCGCAGGCGAGTATGTGCCCATGCCGCCCGTGTTCAGTCCGGTGTCGCCTTCGCCGATCCGCTTGTGGTCCTGCGCGGCCGGGAGGGCGAGCGCCGTGTATCCGTCCGAAAAGGCGAGGATCGAAAGTTCTTGGCCGGTCATGAACTCTTCGACGACGACCTCGGAACCGGCATCTCCGAACTCCTTGCTGACCATGATGTCGTTCAAGCCCGCGAGCGCCTCCTCGGTCGAGTTGGGGATGATGACGCCCTTGCCGGCGGCGAGACCGGATGCCTTCAAGACCACCGGATGGTTGATCGACTTGACGTACTCGACCGCGGCGGCGTGGTCGGTAAAGTTGCGGTACTCGGCCGTCGGGATGTTGTGCCGCGCCATAAAGTCCTTTGAGAACGCTTTGGATCCCTCCATGGCCGCCGCGCGCTGGGACGGGCCAAAGACGGGGATGCCAACTGTTGTTTCTCGGGATGTCAGCGTTGCCCTTATTGCTCGAGGGGTTCTGACGGGCGAAAGGAAAAAGAACGTACCATGACGGAAAACGGTTTCGATTCCGTCGACGAGCGGCTGTTCGGGGCCGGGAATAACAAGGTTCACCTGTGCGGGTTCACGCGAGATCAAGATCAGCTTTCTGTACGGTCAAGGGCAGATCACGGGAACGTACGTTGCTCCGAACGGCGAAGGCGACGAGGGCGTCAAAGTCCTCGGCCGGGATTGCGACCGAGACAGTCTTGTCGCCAAAGAGCGTGCCGCCGTTGCCTGTCAAGAAGGAGGAGTATAGCGAGTCAGCCACAAGACAACGGGAGAATGAACTTCCTCAAGAGTGAAGAGAGAGATGGGGGAGGGACGGACCTGGAGCGACAAAGATCTGGTCGACGCGCGGGCTCTGGGTCAACTTCCACGCGAGAGCGTGTTCCCTTCCTCCTGCACCGATCAAGAGAATCCGGAGCTTCTGCAGGGCGGCGGTGGAGGGAGCAATGGGGTTAAGAGCGGGTCGATCAAGGATGAGGAGAGATGGGAGCGAGGACGGCGCACCTCTGGCTCAAACAAGGGTTTGGAGGAGCTCATGGTCTGCCCTCTGGGTCTAGCTAAGACTGGCGAGCCTATGGACAGCAGCAGCTGCTGAGATTGGGCGTAGAGTCCAGCAGCCGAAAAGTTTTGATCAGCGCCCGCTCAAGCTTTTCCGGGGTTGACTCTCTCGCATGCATTCTCGTCGCACATAGCCATACTCACATGCTCTGCACGCGGATCTGCTGCTACACCCGCACCTGCTTGACTGTGTCTTCTTTCCGAGGGGTCGTCCATCCCGGCTCGCTCTCTTGCCGTCTTCGACAGCCACGCAGCTTCAACCTCGTTTCTGCTATGCTTGTCTTGAGCGCTCTTCCGACCTGCCAACGCATGCATTGACGGCTGAGCGGTCTCCAGCTTTTTTCCGGACTGGCTTGTCTCCTCCGCCGTCTGCTAGATTTCATTTTCCGTTCGATTCGCACAGGCTGAACAAGCCACCGATGCTGGGTCAATCAGGCGAGTGGAATGCGATGGTCGTTCTCTCGGCTACTTGCTGCTACAGGTAGCGTCCATCGCGACTGCCGCGCACGACTCCGACGGCAGGATCCGCCCATTATCACGTTTGCCACCCATGCGCGTTTGTCGGGGCCTGTTCGGCTGAGCGCTCGTCTCGCCACGCTTTACAGGCAAGGAGCTCGGAGTCAAGACCCCGTTGTTCCTGCACCAGCTCGCTGGGGCATCTGAGAAAGGCTTCGAGGTCCAAAGCTGGCGGCTCACCGCCCTCTACTCCCTCAGGCGCCGGAGGAGATTCGCAGCGCGCGCGAGAGAAACTTCGGGCGACTCTTGTCCGATTCCCGTAGACTAATTGCCGAGCCCGCAGACCGCAATGTATTCATGCAGGAGAGCTGGCGGGCGGCGATTGAAATTTCCATGGCGAAAGGTTTTTCTTTGCAGGAGAAAACTTGCCTCGGTCCGAGCTGGCGAGGAGAAGGCGATCGGAGTACAGAGATAAGCGAGTAGTATACGATGTCCAATGACAACCGGCAGCTGTACTAGAGTGCGTGCACAGATCGAGGCGAGGCGCAGGAAAGGAAAGAAGTGACCCCTGTCTTTGGGCAGTTGAGCTCTGAAGGCGGGCGAAGGCGAGAGGGCGGCGAGCGCGCGACGGCGACTTTTGCTCTTTCTCTTCACGCACATCGTCACTCACCTGTCGAGTAAGTCGCTCAGTACATATCTACTCGCCCTTCTAGCCAGCCATGCCCCACCCAGCCCTGCGCCCTTTGCCCGCCCGCCCTCTCGTCGGGACGCCTCCGCACGACCCGACACTCCAGCTCGACCTCATCACCAGCACCTCGACCCTCGCCCGCCGACCCACCTGGACAGCACAGTAGCTGATCTCCTTCCTTCCACCTTGCGCAGTATGCGTGACAAGTGGCGCAAGAAGCGCGTCCGTCGCCTCAAACGTAAGAGAAGAAAGATGCGCGCGCGCTCGAAGGTACGTCCATCCGCGTAATCCATCCCGCCGTTCCTCCGTACTTACGCCGCTGTGTCTTGCACCGCCTCGCAGTAAACGACTCGCGTCGGTACCTTCTCGCGACTCGTTCTACCACCACCCCTCGATGCGACCTACCCCTTGCCGGACCCCGTGATCCGCCATCAACCACCAAATGCACCGCGCGCTCGACGACCCTGGCCGAACTTTCAACACCACCCAATTTACGATCTTCCGCTTCGACGTTTGACCAAAGGCAGTACCCTGTACCGAGGAAGAGTGGAAGGAGTGGGGATCGTCAACTGGGCGGGAAAGAAGTTGTACATGGGCTCGACGGGGACGAGACGCATTGGACCGGAAGATGTCGGTTATCGGACGAACTGCAAGGACCAATTCGTTTCACAAATCCCATAATACACCGTTCCTCGAGCTTGAGAGAGAGAGATCGGATGTTCCTGATCCTGAAGGTTGGTGGTACCCCGGGCCATTCTCGAGTGCCGGCGCATGAGGACGCGTGCCCTCGCATGAGCCGTCAGTCAGGCGCGAGCGATGAGGCCCGGTCTGGGCACATGAGCGATTCCTCTGCGTTGATGAGACTCGAGCAGCAAAGAGGTCCGGTAGGCCAGGTCGACACACGTCCGTCAAGCTGTGCTCTCACTCCCTGCGGCAAGGCACGAGAGCCTCTAAGAGGAATGGAAGAGTGTAATTGCGATCGTACAGAGAGAATGGTTACCAGGACGAAGGAGGGCGGGGAGGAATGAAGGCAGCGAAGTTGAGAGCTTTCAAATCTTCTTGAGAGGAACCATCTAAGGAGTGAGACGCTTCGGGTCACGCGGGAACAGCGAAGCGCGACGGATGTTGTTGATCTGGAGGAAGAGCATCTGTGGAGGGTTGCCGTGCGGGTTAGCGAGGCTAAGACTTGCGGGTCAAGAGTGATCAAGAAGATGCTTACGACAACACGCTCGAGACCGATACCTCCACCCTGTGAAACGCGCAAAAAAACAGGGGAGAGTGAGCGAAGGAGGAACGAACCACCGCCAGAAGAGGTTTGGGACAGGAACGTACACCGTGCGGCGGGCAGCCGAGCTTGAAGGCGTCGAGGTAGTTCTGCATGTCGGCCGGGTTGATCCCCGCCTCCTTGATGCGCTGCTCGAGCAGGACCGGGTCGTGCACTCGCTGAGCGCCCGAGAGGATCTCCTCGCCGCGCATGAAAAAGTCGTACGAGTTGGAGAGTTTCTGTCGCGCGCGCGGGTGGGTGGTAAGTATCAGTAAGGCGCTGGATTTCCTGGTGACGCTCGGCCGAAGAGGGGCAGGTACTCACCGGGTTGGTCGGGTCCGGCATCGTGTAGAACGGACGGATCTCGAGCGGGAATTTGTCAATGATGTAGTAGTCGGTGTTGTACTTGGCCTTGATGATCTTGCCGAGCGCCTTCTCACTCGAGGTACTCATGTCGTCGTGGTCGCCGATCGGCTGCGGCGGCGACCCCTGCTGGACGCCCGCCTCCTGCAGGAGCTTGATCGCGTCGCCGTGCTTGAGGACGAGCGTCTCGGGCAACCACGTAAAGTCGTCGTGCGGGAACTGACGGCGCACGACGTCAATCTCCTGCGCGTAGCGCTGCTTCAGGCCGGCAAAGATGTGCTTGAGCATGCCGTCGATCGTCTCCATGACCTCGTGGTAGTGCTCCTCGAACGCCATCTCAAGATCGAGTCCCATGAACTCGGTCAAGTGACGGTGCGTGTTCGAGTCTTCGGCACGGAACACGGGTCCGATCTCGTAGACCTTCTCCATGTCGCCGGCAATGCACATCTGCTTGTGCAGCTGCGGCGACTGGGCAAGGAACGCGATACCTGTGAGTGCAGAGAACGTACAAGATCAGCACTGGATCATCCGAGCGAGACTAAGGATGCGGGTTCGCGCAGGTCAGCTCTGCTCACTCTTGAAGTACGAAACGCGGAACACCGAGGCGCCCGACTCGGTCGCAGCGCCCTGGAGCTTCGGAGTGTGGATCTCGGTGAACCCTTGCGAGTTGAGGTACTCGCGGAACAGGTTGCCGACGCCAGACTGCATCTTGAAGATGGACTGGTTGGTGAGAGTCTGTGTGCATGCGAATGTGTCAGAGGGACGAGTAGACTTTTCAGGACGGGCGAAGCGCAAAGAGCGTACGCGGAGGTCGAGAACGCGGTTGTCGAGACGGGTGTCGAGCGCGACGTTGACACCCTCCTCGGCGTCCATGGGACGGAGCGCGTCGTTCATGTTGAACGGAAGCGAAGCCGGCGCCTCCGAGATGATGTGGATCTATGTGCACGAGCTTTGTGAGCGGGCGAAATGCTTGTGGTTGGGCAGCCACCGCCGCAAAGGAAACCGACCTTGCGGATCTTGAGTTCGACGTCGTGAACGGTGCACGACTTGATCGGCTCCTTCGGGGTCTGCAAGACACCTTCGACGAGGACGATCGACTCGTCGTGGATACCCTCGACCCAGCGGACCATCTTCTTCGAGACGAGCTCCGGCTCGACGACGACGAGACCCTGCATGGTGCGCGACTGCTGACGGAGAACCACAAAGACCATCTTGGCGCCTGTACACAGGGTCAAAACATTGTCAGCCTACGGATCCCATTTCGGGATGACACGCGTGGAATGGAAGGAGAACCTTATTTACCTTGAGCCCGCGAGGTCTGCAGGCGAGCGCGGACCAGGACGCTCTCGCCATCGCGAGCGGCCGAAAGATCTTCGAACTTATGCCGGGGGATGCCTGCAGGTGGCAAGGAGTCAGCTCCGGCTGAGAACGACAGAAAGGACGGACGAAGTTGCCTCACCTGCACGCTCCGACGAGTTGTTGAGCGGCAGGTTACCGTAGCTGTTGGGCGAGTAGTCCTAGGGCGACCCGGAGCCCGTCAGTTCATGTCTCCAGGGTCGGGAACGCAGCAGAAACGAGGAGCTCACCTCCTCCGCCTGGTTCTTGGCCGCCTTCTCTGCCGCCTCCTTCTCTGCGATCTTCTTGGCCTTTTCAGCCTTGAGGCGCTCCTTCTCTTCGGCCTTTTGACGCTTCTTGATCTCGCTCTTGCTCAACGGCTCGCCGTTCTCGCTGTGGGAGTGGGAGCGAGGTCAGGTTCCGCTTTGGGTCCCTGCCCGAGGTAACCGTCTGTCCAGCCTGGGCGGGCCGGACTCCCGTAAAGAGCATGTACGGGAACTCACTTGAGGATGATCTCGGACGAGGCCCTGGACGAGTCGAGCGACTTGCGGCTCGAAGCGATCGACGCCTTGCCTCCGGCGACGGGGCTCTGCGGGCGCGAGGTGGTGGTGCTGCTCGGACGGGACGAGCTGCCGTCCTTGTGGTGGTGCGGGATGACTTTGTCGAGGATGCCGTGCAAGCCAGTCATGGTGGGCGAGACAGTGAGCGGGCGCGGTCGGTGGGAGAGCGAGCGGAGCGACGAGACGCTGCGAGTCTGCTGGGAGAAGAGTGCTGCGCGTGAAGCCTGGAAGAGGGCAACGCGCGGTGCGGTCATGCAGCGGTGAGCGTTCAACCTTGCTGCTTCGCCTCGCCGGTACGGAGCCTGCTGATTGCAGTGGGTCAGCCTTTCTCTTGTACTGACCCCTGTCGACGAGAGGACCTCGGCCTCGAGAGCGCCCAAGTCAGACTGAGCCTTCTCAAAACGCGGATGCACTCGGGGACGGAACACAATCCCATACAAACAGCATAAAAGTCTAGTCCAGAAGCCCCTACAAAGTCCTTTACTTGGCCACAACGCAAGGCTCCACGTTCCAGATCGTCTCGGCGTACTGCATCGTGGCGCGGTCCGACGAGAAGAAGCCCATCCCGGCCGTCGTGTTGACTGGGTACAAGCACTCGTCAGACAGGCTCTATTGCTCGAGAGAATTGAGGGAGCAGACGCCGGAACTCACTGCACTTCTCGACCCAGCCGGCCTGGTCGACAAACGCCTCGTCGACCATCTTTTGCGCCTGCAGGTACGACAAAAAGTCGTCGCTGACGAGGTAGTGGTCCTTGCCCTCAAAGATGGTCGAGATCAGCGGCTCGAACGCGCCGCTCTCGCCAAACGTGCCGGCACGGATCGCATCGACGACTTCGAGGAGCTCGTTCGGGTACTGCGAGTCGCCAAAGTGGTGCGCGCGCCGGAGCTTGGGCACGTCCGGCGTCAGGTGGCCGAAGAAGAAGACGTTCTCGTCGCCGACCGCCTCGGCAATCTCGATGTTGGCCCCGTCGAGGGTGCCGAGCAAGAGCCCGCCGTTCAGGCAGAACTTCATGCACGAAGTGCCGGAAGCCTGCAGCCCGAGGTTCAGTCAAAACAGGAGATCATCTCCGTGAGAAGATGGCCGTGGCGACTCACCTCGGTACCGGCAGTCGAGATGTGCTCGTGGATGTCGCTCGCCGGCACGAGGATTTGGGCGAGCGAGACGGCATAGTCGGGCAAAAAGGCGACCGAGAGATACTCGCGAATCTCCTCGTCGGCGTTGATCGTCTTGCTGATCGAGTTGATGAGCTTGATGATGAGCTTGGCAATGTGGTAGCCCGGAGCGGCCTTGCCGGCAAAGACAGAGAGACGGGGGACGAGACGCCTGCGGTCCGCCGGCGACATCTTCTTGAGCTGGAGGTAGCGGAAGATGACTCCGAACGCGTTCATGAGCTGACGCTCTGTGAGAGCGGCCACAGCGTTAGCGAGCTCGGTAAACAGTGCTGAAAGACTCGGGTCGAGCGCGCAGGCTGTTGACCTGAAACTCACTGTACTCGTGAATGCGCTGTGTTCGCAAAAATGCGTCAGCTTGCCCGTGTCCTTACGAAGCACACGCCAAGTCGAAGAGAGCAACACACCTTGACCTGAATGTCGATCAGCGCATGGCGGTTCACCGTGATGCCCAGAGTCGACTCGATGTAGTCGCAAAGGCGATCGCGGTTAACCTGCTTGGCGGCAGCCCACTTCTTCTTGAACGCTTTGTCCTTGGCGTACTTGCGCAAGCCGGCCAACTCGTCGAGGTGCGTGACCCACTTCTGACTGCCGAGGGTCTCGGTGATGAGCTTGGCGAGAGGCGGGTTGCATTCGAGCAGCCAGCGACGCGGCGTGACACCGTTCGTGACGTTCGTAAAGTGGTCGCGGCCAAAGAACTCGACAAAGTCGGGGAAGAGGTCCGACTGCACGAGGTCCGAATGCAAGGCGGCGACGCCGTTGACTTTGTGCGAACCGATGACGGCGAGGTGAGCCATCCGGACGGCCTTCGGGAAGCCCTCTTCGATGAGGGACATGCGAGCGAGACGGCCGCGGTCGCCGGGGAACTCTTTCTCCACTTCGGCGAGGAAGAGGAAGTTCAAGTCGTAGATGATTTGCATGTGTCGCGGCAAGAGCCATTCCAGGAGAGGGACACTCCACTTCTCGAGCGCCTCGGGCAAGACAGTCTGCTCGGCAAATCGTCAGTTCGGCTGTGTCCTGTCAGGGTCAGGTTTCGCGACGCACGTGGTTGGTGTAGCCGAAGGTGCGGCGCACGATGCTCCACGCTTCGTCCCACTGCTGACCTTCCTCGTCGACCAGGATGCGCATAAGCTCGACGATGGCCAAGGTCGGGTGGGTGTCGTTCAGCTGGCTGGAAAGTGAGCCCCAGTCAGCCGGTCCATTCTCGGAACGAGGCGATTCAGCACCTACATGGCGTTATACTCGGGGAACTCGGTCCAGGGCAGCTGGAGCTTGCGGAAACGACGGAGGATGTCGTGCAGCGACGCAGCGACCCAGAGGTACTGCTGCTTGAGGCGGAGCGCCTTGCCCTTGTCGTGGTTTTCGTTCGGGTACAGGACTCGCGTGATCGTCTCGGCTTCTTCGGCCTCGCGAACGGCGGCTTCGTAGTCACCGGCGTTGAACTTGGCCAAGTCGAAGCTGACCTTGCCGCGCGCGGACCAAAGACGGATGTTGCTGCGAGTGCGCGGAGCCGTGAGTCAGAATGATTGATTGTACTCAAGCTGTTGGCACGTGGCGGAGCCTGCTCACTTGACGGTCTCAGTCTCGTAGCCCGGCACCGGGATGTCGTACGGAACAGCGAGGACGTCGAGTCCGCCGGTCCACGTTCCGGGACCTTTCGTCTCTCCGCGGTTCGCCTCACCGTGGAACTTGATCTCGATCGCCTCGTCGAGACGCGCAATTTCCCACCTGCACGAACGCAAACGCCTCGGTCAGTTGGCGTGCGAATCCCGGAAAAGTGTCAGAACCAACGGACGGGTTCGCGTTGTCGAGCCAAGGGTCCGGCACTTCGACCTGGTTTCCCTCGGAGTCAATGACCTGCTTGAAAATTCCGTTGGCATAACGGAGCGAGTAGCCCCAGCACGGGAGGTTGAGCGTCGCGGACGAGTCGAGGTAGCACGCGGCGAGACGGCCGAGACCGCCGTTGCCGAGACCCATGTCGCGTTCGCTGTCGATCAGATCTTCGATGTTGAATCCCAGCTGTTTAGTCGCGTCGGTGTAGGGAGCCTTGAGGCCGAGATTCAGCATGTTGTTGTCATAAAGGCGGCCCATGAGGAACTCGAGCGAGAAGTAATAAACGCGCTTGACGCGGGCCTGGGTGTAGAACGTCTGCGTGTCGGTCCACTTGGAGATGAGGTGGTCGCGGACTGAAAGCGCAGAAGCCTGGTACATGGCGATCTCGTCGGTGTTGAAGGGACGACGCGCCAGACTCGACTCGAGCTGGTGAACGATGTTGGCGCTGACCGAGTCGACGTCTGGCTTGAGAAGCTGAGCATTCCGCTCGATCGCGGCTTTCCAAGCTTTGGCATCGCCGGGAAAGATCTGCAACAGACGCGGCGGAGTCAGCCTCCGCCCAGAGAACCCGAAGCGAGAAAGTCGAAGGGGCAAAGGGCATTTTGGCGACGAGCCGGACCCTGGTTTAATCGCACCTCGCTGAGTTTCTTCGGACCCTCGGGGATGAATCCAGTTGCCGAACGCTGTATCGCATACGATACATGGTGGTCAGTCGACGCGAAATCCCCCCAAAACCCCTCGATTTAGCTCCCCACAAAGGGAAGAGGCGGCACGACGCACCTTGTGGGCGCGCGGACGCCTCGGCTGAGCAAGGACGTCGAAGGGGTTCGCTTGATGCTGTATAGGACGCCCCGTACAGACCGGAAGAGCAGGTCAGCGAAGGTCTCGAACCGCGAACACGCGCACTTCCGAGTTGGGTGTTGTCCCCCACGGACAGCGAGGAGAGCGCACCGAGGCTTTCGGCGTCGTCGGTTCCGAGGTGGTGCTACTCATGTTGGTGAGTATACGACGCTGTACTCGAGTACAGGAGGTCGCTATAGAGAGAGAGAGAGAGAGAGGAGAGGAGGAGCGGCTCGATCGCTTCCCCACTTCGCGTCGGACTTTGCGCGCAAAGAGCCTGACGCGCGACGCTCGGCAGGTCAACGCGTGTATTCCGATGCACCATATCGAAGCACAATGCGCTGTTTGCAGAGTACTTTACTCGCTGTTCTCTGCTTCGCAGTCTGCATCCGGCTCCGATGAGTCGTCGCCGCCTTCTTCATCCTCTGAAGAATCGCCGCCTTCGACCGCCAAAGCGGCAAACGCTCCTCGGATCGCCTGGACCGCCTTCACGTTCGCACTGTCATCGCCATCGTCGTCGGAGCCGTCGGATTCGGATCCGTCCTCCGCAGAAGAGTCGATTTCCGAATCGTCGTCCTCGGACCCACTCTCGGCTTCGCGCCTCGTGTCGGTGGCGCCCGGGCGAGGCTTAAAGTCGCGCAGCCAGATCCCGTCCATGTCAGAGTCGCGGTGGTCCTGCTCCGAGGGAGACAGCGATGGCGGGAGGAACGTCCACGGGATGGTGGACGAGTGCAGCATCCGGAGGATGTAGGCACCGGCGCGGTAAATGTCGGGCCGCCCGACCTTGGCCGTCACGAACCCTGATGCAAATTGACACCGTATCAGTTCACGCGAGCAACGTCGACGTGGGGAGAGATGGCAAGCAAGAGCAGCGAAGACGACTCACCCTGTTGTTCTGCGTACGCTGAGAGCAGCTCGTCCGTCGTCCACCTCGCCACCAGCTGCTCCACTCTCGTCCGTCGCTGCGCCGCCCGCTCCTCCGGCGTGTCCAAGCTGAATTCATCCTCCTCCGCTTCGGCGTCGAGTTGCCGTTCGACTCGCGCTTCGTCTTCGTGCCGGAGTCGCAAAGGCTTCTCGAGCGGCATGCGCTGGCCGACAAAGTGCAGGACGGACTCGACGTTCTGAATCGGAAGGACGCCGCCGAGGACTTGGCGCTCGTAACCTGCGGAGGAAGGGCAAACCAACCCGGGACAGTCGCACAAGCGCAGGTTTTTGTTCCAGTAGATGGTCTGCGGGAAGGCGATATCATTCAGCGAATCGTTCTTTGCTCCACTTAAAGAAGCAGAGTCGTACCTGTAGAGTTTTGGTCTTGCCGGGCGTCCTTGATGCTCGAACGACTTTCCGACCAAGGAGCGCGTTCAGGAGGGACGATTTACCGACGTTCGGTTGGCCTACCGAACAATCTCTCTGTCAGCGTCGAGTGAGCTCTTGTCTCGTCAAAGTGCTCACCGATCAACCCGACAGTCAGATACGGGTGCGGGTCCGCTCCATCCTCGTCCGCACCAGCGTCCTCGACATTGTCGCCGTGTTCGTCTGCCGGGGGATCCTCCTCCTCCTCCGGCGGCGGCCGTCGAACCTCAAAAGCTTCCTCTTCCCCTTCCCCTCTCATTCTCCCCTTCCCTTTCGCCCTTCTCGTCCTCCTCTCAGCAGCCGCACCTTCCTCGCCCGCATGGACTCCCGTCTCCCCCCCTTCTTCCACCACACTCTCCCAATCGACCGTGCGCCTCACGCGAGGCTTCCAACGCGCGAGGCGGACCGGATCGGAAGCGACGATCGGAGGGGGAGTGAGGAGGGTGGCGTGGGCGTTGCGGAGGGCGGAGAGGAGGGCGTGGCGAGCCGGGGGAGGCGCGGCGGGGACTAGTCGCGCAGCTTGGTTGCCTGTCGCAAACGAAAAGTCGAAAGTCAAGCTGAGATTATCATGTAGTCGGCTTGGTAGCGCGCACACGCACCTTGAGTTTCTTCTCGCTTCTCCTTTTCGCGGTAACTCTCCATCAACACCACCTCGATCTTGTGGGGCTTTTCTCCTGCTCCTCTTCCCGCTTCTGTAGAGGTCGTAGCTGCAGACGCTGATGCAGCGAGGTCGGCCTCTTCTTCGAAGTAGGTCTTCCACGCTTGGGCGACCCAAGGCGGGACGAGGTCGGTTTTTGTCAGGACGAGCACGACCGGTCTGGGGTTCGGTTTCAGCGTGCGAAGATAGTGTCGAAGAGACGGCGGGTAGTGCAGAAGCGGGAATCGGACGTCTGTGCAGCACAGTAAGATATGCAGGGTGAGCTTGAGAAGGTCACGCATGGTGGGTGGATGGCGAAGGAAAGCACCGCATACCGATCAAGACGAGGAGGATGTCGCTCGTTTCCGTCGTGCGCCACAACTGCCTCCAGACGTTGAGGTTGCGTTCGAAAAAGGTCGGCGAGGCGTCTGTGTCGCGGGCGATGAGGGCGTCGGTCGTTGCGAGCCAGTTTCGAAAGACTCCCTCTGAGCGCGTACAGACGCAGGGAATCAGTTTCCATCTAGAAAGAACAATATGTGAGGGCAACGTACCTTCATTCTTCTCGACTTCGGCCTTGGTCATGGTGTATTTCCATTTCGGTCTCTTTGGGCAGGTGAGTTCGTCGACCGAAGCGTCCTTCTCGCCGGCCACAAGCAACTCGGCGGCGGTTCTCTTGGGCGGCACGAGGTCCTCTTCGTGCAGCACGGCGAGGGAAGGGTCGATCGGTCGGTGCAAGCGTTCGTTGGCGGCGCGGAGGCGGTTCTCGTCCGCGCGGTCCTTGGACAAGCGGATGAAGCGGGACTCGAGCTTCATCCTCCCGGCGTGGACGTCGTCCCTCGCTCTCTGCTCTGCTGTCCGGAAACGTTGGCCGATCCTCGACTTGGACGACCCAGTCCCCGTCAAAGAGGAGGAGGATCTGCCGGTCGAAGCCAAGGTCGAGCCAGTGGCCTCGCCCGAGCCAGCATCGGTCGAAGGCGCTGCTCGTTTCCTGGCCCGTTTCAGTTGGAGCTGCTCCTTCCTGGCCTTGCCCGATGCCGGTTTCTGCGGTGCAAGGGGCGGAGTGTCAGACGGTGAGCGAAAGGAAGCGTCATAGGCTGAATCGGGTCGTCCTGTTGGCTCCTTTTGCCCAGCTGCGCACCTTTCTTGCCATTCCCGCAGGTGTTCTCGCAATAGCGTGTATCTCTGGCTCTCTCCGAGGCGTGTGGAGCGAGACGACGGAGGCGGTGCATTCGACTCGCGCAGAGTCAACTTGGCTTGCGCTCTCTCCACGGCGCCTCATCCCTCGCACTCGGTTAGGAAGAGCCCTTGCTAAGCCATGGTGAGTCCATCTCGCTCGCCCTGCTGAGACACCGGAGCGCGCTCGCCGCGAGGGACGCCTGCCGCGGCTTGCTGCTTCTCGCATGTGAGAAAAAAACGCACCGCCCGCCAGCTCGACACCGTGCAGCCCGCGAGCACAGCCAGCGAGCGAGCAGTGACCGTAGAGGATCGCTGACTCGCACCCCTTGCTCGCCGCACGCAGGCGCGCACCGAGACGGCGGTCGACAAGGTCGCCATCCTCGGCAGGTTCGTCCCGCCGCGTTTAAACTCCGAGGAGGAGGACGCACTGACCCGTGCGCCCGCAGTGAATCGATCCATTGCGGTTTCCACTTGATCCCGTACATCGTCGAGACCGTCCTGTCGACGCTCCAGTCGTCGACCTACGTCCTCTTTACCGACTCGCACCTCGCACCGCTCTACCTCGACGAGTTCGCCAGCGCGTTCGAGAAAGCGATCGCAGATATCCCTACCGAGACTCGACCGCGATGGATCACCCACGTCATCCCGCCCGGCGAGCAGAGCAAGAGTCGCGCGACCAAGGCCGAACTCGAGGATTTCTTGCTCTCGCACCGCTGCACGAGGGACACGGTCGTCCTCGCCCTCGGCGGAGGCGTCATCGGTGACCTCGTCGGCTTTGTCGCGGCCACCTTCATGCGCGGAATCCGCTTCTGCCAGGTCCCCACCACCCTGCTCGCCATGGTCGACTCGGCCGTCGGAGGAAAGGTGCGCAAAGGGTTTCTTTCCGGGGCGACAGTTGTACTGAACCCACCATCCCTCTCTGCACCATAGACCGCGATCGACACGCCGCTCGGCAAGAACCTGATCGGCGCGTTCCACCAGCCGTCCTACATCTTTATCGACGGATCCTTCCTCGAGTCGCTCCCGCGCCGCGAGTTTGTCAACGGCATGGCCGAGGTGATCAAGACCGCCGCGATCTGGGACGAAGCCGAGTTTGCCAAGCTCGAGTCGGGCGTCGCCGACATCCACGCGGCCGTCACCGGCGCGTCGACGCGGCAAAGTTGCGCCGGCCGGACGCTCGCCACGCGCTCGCCCGCGCAGTCGCTCCTCCTCTCGGTCATCCGCGCCTCGATCGCCACCAAGGCGCACATTGTCACGGTCGACGAGAAGGAGACTGGCCTCCGCAACCTGGTCAACTTTGGTCACACGATCGGGCACGCCATCGAGGCGGTCATGACGCCCGAAGTCCTCCACGGCGAGTGCGTCGCGGTCGGCATGGTTCTCGAGGCCGAAGTCGCGCGGAGTCTCGGCGCCCTCGGCAACGCCGCCGTCGGACGCTTGACGCGCTGCATCAAGGCGCACGGTCTCCCCGTCAGCATGGACGACCCGCTCTTCCGCAAGAGCGCCAAGTCGTCGCGCCTCAACGTCGAGACCCTGCTCGACATCATGCGCGTCGACAAGAAGAACGCCGGCAACGTCAAGAAGATTGTCATCCTCTCGCGGATCGGCAAGACGTTCGAAGAGCGTGCGACCGGAGTCAAGGACGACGTGATTGCGCGCGTGCTCGCACCCGCCGTGCGCGTCTACCCGGGCCCGCCCACGAACCTCAAATTCGAGCTCGCGACGCCCGGATCCAAGTCGATCTCGAACCGCGCGCTCGTCCTCGCCGCGCTCGGCAACGGCACCTGCAAGCTTGGCAACCTGTTGCACTCGGACGACACCCAGGTCATGATGGCTGCGCTGCACGAGATGCGCGGGGCCGAGTTTGCGTGGGAAGACAACGGCGAACTGCTCGTCGTCAAGGGCAACGGCGGCAAGCTGTCGCCTCCCAAGGACGACAAGGAGTTGTACCTCGGCAACGCCGGCACGGCCGCTCGTTTCCTTACGACCGTTTGCGCCCTGGTCCAGCCCGAGGGCGAGCAGCGCCACACCGTCATCACCGGTAACGCTCGCATGAAGCAGCGTCCCATCGGCCCGCTCGTCGATGCCCTCCGTTCGAACGGCACCTCGGTCGATTACCTCGAGAGCGAAGCCGCCTTGCCGCTCAAGATTGCCGCGACCGAACACGGGTTCCGCGGCGGACGCATCCAGCTCGCGGCCTCGGTCTCGTCGCAATACGTGTCGTCCATCTTGCTTTGCGCGCCGTACGCTCGCGAAGAGGTCGTCCTCGAACTCACCGGCGGCGTCGTCATCTCGCAACCCTACATCGACATGACGATCGCCATGATGAAGGCCTTTGGCATCACGGTCGAACGCCTCGCCGGCAACTACGGCAAGCTCCTCGACGTGTACCGCATCCCGCGCGGGACCTACTCGAACCCGCCGACCTACAACATCGAGTCGGACGCCAGTTCGGCGACCTACCCGCTCGCGATGGCAGCCATGACCGGCACGACGTGCACGATCCACAACATTGGCTCTGCCTCGCTCCAGGGCGACGCGCGCTTCGCCAAGGACGTGCTCGAGCCGATGGGTTGCCACGTGGTCCAAACCGAGACTGAGACGACCGTCACCGGTCCGCCGGTCGGGCAGCTCCGCGCCCTCGGCTTTGTCGACATGGAGCCGATGACGGACGCGTTCTTGACCGCCTCGGCCCTTGCCGCCGTGGCGACCCAACCGCCTCTCGAAGGGCGGTTGCAGGACGCTCAGCAGCCGCTCAACTCGACCCGCATCGGCGGAATCGCGAACCAGCGCGTCAAGGAGTGCAATCGCATCGACGCGATGCGCACTCAGCTGGCCAAGTTTGGCGTCGAGACGAACGAGCTTGAGGACGGAATCGAGGTGTTCGGCATCAAGCCGGACCAGCTCCGTCCGGGCGTCTCGGTCCACTGCTTCGACGACCACCGCGTCGCGATGGCTTTCTCCGTCCTTGCTGCCTGCCCCGGCGCGCACGGTGCCGTCCTCGAGGAGAAGCGCTGTGTCGAAAAGACGTGGCCGTCGTGGTGGGACGACCTGTCCCGCAAGATTGGAGTCGACGTGGTCGGCGTCGAGCTCGACGACTCGCCCATCGCGTCGACGTCTGCTGCGATCCCGCGCCACTCGACCGACGCCAGCATCTTTCTCCTCGGCATGCGCGGCGCCGGCAAGACTCACATCAGCCGCATCGGGGCCGCCGCTCTCGGCTGGCCGGTCCTCGACGCCGACGAGATGTTTGTCACCGAGTACGGCCAGTCTGCCAAAGACTTTGTCAACTCGCGCGGCGGAGACTGGTCAGAGTTCCGCAAGGCCGAGACCCACATCCTCAAAAAGATCATCAACGAGTACTCGAAGGGTCATGTCGTCTCGCTCGGCGGCGGAGTCGTCGAGACGGAAGAGAACCGCGCCCTTCTCCGCGACTATGGTCATGGCGGCGGTCCCATCGTCCACATCATCCGCGACATCGACGACATTGTCTCGTACCTCAACTCGGAACCGTCCCGTCCCTCGCTCGGCGAAGACCTTCACGTCATCTACCAGCGCCGCAAGCCGTGGTTCCACGAGCTCAGCAACTTTGAGCTCACGAACCTCATCACGGGCAAGCCCAAGTCGATCAAGGCCGGCAAGGCGGCGACCGCGAACGGCTTTGTCGTCTCGCACACGACGCTCAAGGGCGCCGAGGACGAAGTGTCGCGCTTCTTCCGCTTCATGACCGGCTTCGACACGAACCACGTCCAGCTCTCGATGGGACGCTCGACCTACTTCCTGTGCCTGACCCTGCCGTCCTACACTGCGCCCCATCCGGCTCTCGACAAGTTTGACGAGCTGATCGCCGGCGTTGACGCTCTCGAGCTCCGAGTCGACCTGCTCTCGGCAGACGGCAAGGCGCCGACTCAGCCGCAAGTGCCGGACTACGACTACGTTGCTCGCCAGCTCGCTGCTCTGCGCCAGCGCTCGACGCTCCCGATCATCTTCACCGTCCGGACGGCGTCGCAGGGAGGCATGTGCCCCGACGAGGCACAGGAAGCCATCTTCGAGCTCATGAAGCTCGGCGTCAAGGCCGGCTGCGAGTACGTCGACATGGAGGTCCGCTGGCCGACGGCTCGCATGCGTGACTTTGTCGTCATCAAGCAGTCGACCAAGATCATTGCCTCGTGGCACGACTTTGCCGGCGGTTTGCGTTGGAGCTCGCAGGAAGCCGTCGACCGCTACAATGCCGCGCACGCCGTCGGTGACGTGATCAAGATCGTCTCTAAGGCGAACAACGTCACCGACAACCTGGACATGCTGCGCTTCCGCGAGAAGCACGACGACGGCAAGCCCCTCATCACCCTCAACATCGGCAACGAAGGTCGCCTCTCCCGCGTCCTCAACCCGGTGTTCAGCCCGGTGTCTCACCCAGCGATCAGCGTCTCGGCTCCGGGTCAGCTCTCGTTCGCCGAGATTCAGCAGGCGCTGCACTTGCTCGGCAAGCTCCCCGAGCGCAAGTTCTACCTGTTCGGCTCGCCGATCCAGCACTCGAAGAGCCCGCGGATCCACAACACGGCGTTCCAACGTCTCGGCATGCCGCATCACTACGGCATGATCGAGACCGACCACGTGAACGATGCGATCAAGCGGGCCATCCGCGCTCCCGACTTTGGTGGCGCTTCGGTGACCAGTACGTCGCGTTTCCTTTCCAACCTCGACGATAAGACTGGAGAAGGTTGACTTTGGGAGTGTTCTGTTTACAGTCCCGCTCAAGCTCGACATCATTCCGCTCCTCGACGAGGTTTCGGAGCATGCGCGTTTGATCGGCGCAGTCAACACGATCGTCCCGAAGCAGGAAGGGGAGGCGCTTCGTCTGATTGGCGACAACACGGACTGGCTCGGACTGATCGAGCTCATCGAGCAAAACATCTCGTCCGACAACGAGCGGACCGACACGTCGACCTCGCTCGTCCTCGGAGCAGGCGGCACGTGCCGCGCTGCCGTCTACGCCCTGCACAAGGCCGGCTTCAAGACGATCTACCTCTTCAACCGGACGCGCCCGAACGCGGACAAGATTGTCGCCTCGTTCCCGCAAGAGTACAACATTGTCCCGCTCACGTCGCTCGACTCGTTCCCGGGTGAACCCCCGCTCGCGATCATCTCGACCATCCCCGCCCAGGGGACCGCGACGCAGTACCTCCCGAACCCGGACGCCGGCGTCGTCGTGCCCGACTCGGTGCTCTCGCGCGAAGAGGGCGGCGTCCTGATCGACGTGGCGTACAAGCCCAAGATCACTCCGCTGATCCACCTCGCCGAGCACATGCCGGGCTGGAAGGGCGTGCCCGGCATCCAGATGCTCCTCGAGCAAGGCTTCTGGCAGTCGTACATGTGCGTTCTTTGCGCTCCCCTTCTGTGCTTCCATTACTCAAACTGACCTTTCGCTGCGTTGTTGTCCAACAGGTGGACTAGCCGACGACCGCCCAAGGAGCTGATTCGCAAGGTGGTTATGCAGGAGTATGATGGCGAGAACCAGTAGTTGTCGCTTGCCTCGGGATTTTACGGTCTGCGTAGATTTCACTCAATAGGGAAGGTTAGAACTTGCAAATGGGATCTCGTTCAGTATTCGTCTCTCTGTTCCGGAACCAGAACCATTGCATATCCCCTTGAGATGGATGACAAGACGCAAATTCACAAGGAGAGAGAGGAGGAAGAGGAGGGTACAGAGTCACATAGCGGGAGGTCCCAAGCCGGCTTCATCAGCTTCGTCAACTCGGCCACTGAATCGGGGCGCTTGTTCTCGTTGCCGGGCCCGCGAGATCGGCCACGAGACGCCCGTCGCCGCCGCGGAGGAGGAAGACGAAGCCGAGGTCCCGGCGATGGAGGGTCCGAAAGTTGACGTCGTGCGGCGGGTGGTCGCGGACTGTTGAAAAAGGTCACAGTCACGGCGCAGGAAAGCATGTTAGAACGGTTCCGCAGTTGTTTGACGCTCCTCTCCTCCTGAAAGCCTCGCGACCATCCCATCGTCATAGAGGGCGGGGGGGGGGGGGGGGGGGGGGGGGGGGGGGGGGGTTGTCCCTTCTTGATTCATAAGAAGGAGAGAAAGAGGGAAAAGGGGGTGGCAACTCACCGCAGCGACTGTGCTCGCACCTTCTTCTTGATCTTCCTCGCCCTTGACCCACTCCGCTTCCTCCATCTCTTCGAGCCCGAACCCGACCCCCGTCTCTTCTCCTCCTCTTCCGTCACCGTCGCTAGCGCTGTCCCCTTCCATGTACGATTCAGTCTCTCCAGCCTCAACCTCGGCTTCGACCCCTCCGCCGCCGCCACCTCCGCCGAGCGAAATGGCACTCATGCCGACGCCGCCTCTGCCCAACCGCATCGATTCTTGCCGCCGCCGCCGCCGGCGCTCTTCGACTCTCCTCGCAGCAGCAGCAGCAGCGACCTCCTCTTCCTCGTCTCCATGTACGAGTTCAGAATCGTCCGAGAGGTGTTCATAATCGGACGGCGTCGCCGAGGTAGGCGGTTCCTCCGATTCGTTGTTCGTCGTCGCGGCGCCAGGGGAGCTAGCACCGGAACCGGATCCTCCGAATGGCAGCGGCGTCGTTCTCAAGTCCTCCTCTTCTTCTCCTGCTCGCACTTCTAGAGAGTCTTTTGCCGAGGAGAAGGAGGAGGGAGCGGTCGCGACAAAGTAGAGATAGATGGCGACGGCGGCGATGGCTTCCAAGGTGAGGAAGGTCGGGAAGAAGAAGAGGAACGTGATCCAGGGGTGTCGGTGCACGAATGCTCTGTATGAGGGCCACGATTTCGGCTTGTCAGAGTCATTGGGGGGCAGGCAGGCTCTCCAAGGCGCCTAACCCCCGGCAAGAGGTTCACGGAGCAGAGCCTGAGGGAAATGCCGCAGAGCAAACTCGAACTACGCACCGTAGCCCTTTTGGTTTGACTTGAACCTTGATCCACGCTTCGTACACCTGCAACTCTCGTCCTAGCCCTGGATGACCACGCGAGTATCGTCGAATCGCATCAAACTCCTCCTCCTCCAGGTCCATCGGTGCTGCTGCGTCAGTTTCCCGGTCCCGAATCAGGGGATAGGTGTCCATCCTCCCGATCTCGACGAAAATGGTCTCGACCGGTCCTCCGCGACCTCGGCGCTCTCCTCCTCGCGACGTGAACCCCTTCCAGCGGGACTGCCGCCTCCCCCCGGCAGTAGCAGCCCCTCCGCTCGGAGCGGGTGTGCTCGTCAAAGCCACATTTTCCAGCAGTGGTACCTGTAGTACGGTACTGAGATGAGTCCCTGCCGGAGACGCTAGGCAGCGGGTCAAGGGCGTGGGGCTGAGGAGGGCCAAAGGGAGGGTGGCGAGAGTGCGAATGAGCGAGACGGAGGAAGTGCGGTCTTTTCGAGGGTTAGAGACGTTTGAAGGGTCCAAGATGGCCTGGGAAGAAAAGAGTGAGAGCGGTCAGCCGCGCGCGTGTGCATTTCAAAGGACGAGATTAGGGACCGACAGGCCGAGAGACGTTGACGGCGCGAGATCCGAGTGAATCGACGAGGCTGAGCGAGACCATAAAGTTGCCTGTGCGGAGAACCTGTTTAGTCAGGGTCATGCGCCTTTATATCCATATCCCGCTGGCCTCGTCGGACGGTTATTCGAGCCAGAGTGCGCGAGACAAGGAGGCGAGCCGCGGGAGCTGAGACTGACCGAGTCGGAGGTTGTTTTCGTTGACGGGGAGGGTTGCCTCGAGCGAGACGTCGTACGCGGGACCTGGCACGTTGTACTTGAGCGGGTCGAGCTTGACGTGTGCGTACGGCGGGCGGTGATGCCTGTCGAGGGGAGGGTCAACTACAAGGGTCAAGTGGGGCTCAGGAGGAGTGCAGGCTAGAGGGGGGGCGCTCACCCATACTGGAGCCATACCCTTTCTGTTGCTACGACTGGATCGACTGCGAGTGCGGCTCTGACGGCGAACCAGGCGGCGAGGGCGACGAGCAAGGCGACGGCTGCGAGGGCGACGAGGGCGAACGAGCGCGCGAGGAGGAGCGCGGCCGAGAGGGGCAGCGGTCGACCTGCCCCTGCTGATCTCGTTGTGCGCTCCCTCGAGGCAGTCATGACTCTAGCTGGCGAGAGAGAGAGGGAGAGAGAGTTGCACGGATGATGACCGCATTCATTGAACCCACTGGGCCTGCCGAATTCCAGAATTCCCGGGCGAAGATCGGAGTGGTAATCGCTGTATAGTATGACCAGTATAGTCCTCACCTCACCTCTCCGCAAAGTCTCCTGTCTCGAGAGCTAGACCCCTCGCATGTGCAGCCTCATCACGTGACACTTTCTCCTCTTCCCCTCGTGCTCGCGGACTGGATGGCATGGCCAGCGACAGCGAGACGCGGGCAGCGAGCTCAGTCTTAAATCGTGGAGCAACGCCCCGCCGCAGCCTGAAGCAGCGCCGCGCCCGCCGTCCGTCGCTCGCCGTCCTCGTCGCCGCCCTCGTCGTCGTCGTGGTCGCTCGCCTCGTCCATCTCGCGACTCGCTCGAACAGCACCAGCAACGCTGCGGCCAGCAAGAGCCAGTCACTACGCTTTCCCCAGGCGAGACCCCCGGCCTTCTCCGCTCGCTTGCACTACCAGCACGGCGCCGTCCAGCATGTCTTCCCTACTCGACCTCCTCACGCTGAGCATGTCTGGCAGCTCCTCTGGGAACCGAGACAGCCCATAGCAGCCATCGACATCCCACCAGCCGGCGTCCTCAGCTTCCATCGCCGGGACGGGTCGAGCGGTCGTCTCGTGGCCGCAAACGCCTCCTCGTTCTGCCTCACCGACTCCCAAGCCTGCACCGACTGGTCCCGAGTCGAGCTCGACGTCAGCCTCGAAGCCGCACTGCAGCATCTGCGCGAGAGCGGTGCGTGCCCTCGAGTCCGTCAGAAGGGAAGAGCTTTGGCTGATCGCGACACGGTCTTTTTCTCGAGCAAAAGACCCCGCTGCGGAAACCTCTGTCTGCTTACCCGCGCTCCAGGACCCGCACGCTCGAAACGAATCCGTCACTCTCGTGACGCAGCTCTCGGTCTCCCGCCTACCTCGGTTCGACCGCCTCCTCGACGCATGGGACGGTCCCGTCTCGGCAACCATCTACCTCGTCGACGAACACCAAGACTTGGCGACCCTCGATTCGTACCTCCGCGAGCTCTCGTCATCCTCTCGTCGTCGTCGTCAAAGCTGGTCACGCCTGACTTTGACCATCCTGAAACCGTCGTACGCCAAGGATCGAGCCAGTGTCGTCGAGCGTTTGCGGTACCCGATCAACCGGCTCCGGAACCTCGCCATCCAATCCAGCAGCTCGACCTACCTCCTCGTCATCGACGTCGATTTCGTCCCCTCCCCCGACATGCACCGCTTGCTCGTCAAAGGCGCCATCCCGCTGATCGAGACGACGAGTCAGAGGTGGGCCTCCTCGCCGACTCTGAGACGCACGGCGGTGGTCATCCCGACGTTTGCGCTCGCGGTCGGTTATGACGACGGCGACGAAATGCCGCGCACGTTGCAAGAGGTCGAGCGACTGTACCGAGCCGAGCCACAAGTGGCGATACTCACCGACCCGAACGCCGGTCACGGTCCGACGCTGCCGTCTCGACTCTTCCACCACCACCACCAGCAGCAGCAGCAGCAGAACTCCACGTCCTCCTCCTCCTCCTCAGACTCCTACGAAGTGTGCTACGAGCCGCAGTGGGAACCTTACTACGTCCTCCATTGCGCTTCCCACCCTTTGTACGACGAACGGTTCACCGACCAAGGCGGCGACAAGCAGTCGCACGCGCTCGTGCTCAACGCCCTCGGGTACGAGTTCAGAGTGCTCACGAATGGCGTGGGGGTCGTCCACCCCCCCAAGACGGATGCGGCGAGTGAAGCCTGGCCGGCGGCAGCGGCGGCGGCGAGGGCCTTTGAGAGATCAGACTTGCGGGTCGACGCGGCGCGGGAAGCGAGCCCCCCTGGCGAAGAGGGCAGCGTCGAGCCCCTACCGCCGCCGCTGCTGACACCGGGGCAAGAGGACACTGAGCAGCACTTCAACCTCGCCGCGCAGAGGGACCAAACCCGGTTCCGCTACTTCCAAGACTTCCTCCCCGAGATGGAACTCGCATGGGGGAAATGGACCCTCCGGTGGCCGCGCGGGTGCAGCCCTGGCGTGCTTGCCAGTGGGGGGCGCTTCTTTGGACGAGCGAGGCCGCCGAGCGTGTTTGCATTATGACGAGAGCCTCTCTCTCTCTCTCTCTCTCGCCCTTTTTTTAGTAGCAATAGAGATGTACCCGCACATATGGGGGTGTATGTATAAGTATATCAACAAGTGGATGTGACCAAGAACGGCGCTACTCAAGACTGCGTATCATAAGGAACGGCTACAGGGCGGTTTCAGGACCACCCCGATTCGAGATCGGCCGCCATCGCGAGCAGGTCCTCGTCGTCCGAGCCGATGCTCGAGCTCGCCTGGCTCAGGTCGGCAGCGGCGGTCTCGTCCGCCGCTACTGCCGCAGCTGCTGCTCCCACGTCACCTTTCAGAGCATTCTTGCCATTTGGCGATTGGGACGGTTCGCTTGGCAAAGGCGCACTCGGTTGGGCCGAAGCGTCTCCCTCGGCAGCGGCGGTGGCGGCGGTGGCGGCGGCGGCGGCGCTGAGCGAAGTCTTGAGCCCGCTGCGCCTCGAACGAGCAGTCTTGACTCGTTTCTGTAATGGCGACTCGGCGGCGGCGGTGGCCGATGAAGTCGCTGCGTTTGAGCCGACCGATTCGGAGGAAGGGGTACTCGAGACGCGCGGTCGTTTCCGTCCTCCGCCGCCGCCGGTGGATGCAGCAGACCGAACGCCGACGTAGGAGCCTCCGCCGGTATCGCTCTCCCCATCGGTCGTCGTCTCGTCGTCGCCGCCGGCGGGATTCAACAGCGAGGCCAAGTCGTCGTCATCGTCAGTTTCGAGGAGCAAGTCGTCGACTTCCTTCATCGCATCTCCCCAATCCAGATCGGCCAAATCCAGATCGACCGCGTCGTTGCCGGCGGCCTCGACCGCGGCGGTGGTCTTGGCTTCGCTTTCTCCATCGCTCAGTTCGGGTCGTACAGGCGACGGTGGCGTCGTCGCAGGCCGTTGTTCCTCGACCGTCGGGAGTAGATACGGCCCTTCCTCGAGGCAGACCCATTTCGCGACCGAATCGAGCAGCCACTGCGGGTACACGACCTTGACTCGCGGGAACCGCTTCGCCGAATGGACCTTGGCCGTCCCCGGTTGGTTCGCGACGAGGTGAGTCGTTTTGGGCGAGAGCTGGTTCGAACACGTCGCGCCAAACGTCGTCGCGAGTTTCCAGTATTCGGAATCTTCGGGTCGCGTGCCGAGGGCGACGAGGCCGGAAAAGACGAGGTTGGTCTCCCGGAGGGTCTGCGCCTTCATGGCGGGGATGATAGTCTGCGAGGTCGTCTACGAGTCAGCACAGGATGATACCGCGACAAACGGAAGCCTCAATCACGCACTGCAACGTCCGAGGCCCCTCTGGATTCGTGCTCTTGATAGAACCGATCGCGAAGACTGGACAGGATCTGGTCGAGGATGGGGCATCCGGCGATGGTCAGCCTGTGGTGCTCGGCAGGCGCGAACGGCCTCCTCGGCAAAAGTCCACTCACATCGAAAAGCCGGTCAAGCTCGCGGTCGTCATCACGCAGGACCGGTTGCTCCTCATAGTCGTCGTCGTCGTCGTCCGTCTCTTCCCCGACAGGCACCAGAGCCGAGTCTGCCTCGACGCTCGGCGGCAGGGCGGCTGGTGACGTTTTCTGCGCCGCATCGGGCGCTGACTTGTCCTCAGTGGAGGACACCGGAAAGGGAGGCAGCGGTGACCGACTCGGCGATTTCGGCGAAGGCGGATGGTTCAGATGATGCAGCGCGTCTGCTTCCCTCCTCGCCTTCTCGAGCGGTCGCGCCTCGATCAAGTCGTGGATCGTCTCCTTGGCATGCTCCGATGCTTCCTTCAGCGAGGGGGAGACGACCTCTTCCGGCGAGGAAGAGACGACGAGGTCCGAGATCCGCGTCGGTTCGGAGAGGATCTCGTCCGGCAAGTGGAGATGATGCACTGCCGCCTCTGCTGCTTCCGCTGCTGCGGCGCTGCAAGTCGAAGGCGACGCCGACGGATGTAGCGGAGAGAGTGAAGGTCCAGGTCCAGGCGAGGGCGACGTGAGCGGGGTCGTGGATCGCTCGCCACGGCCGGGAGACGGCTCACCACCGCTCGAGACTGCCGAATCGAGTGGAGACGCAGACCCTTCAGCGGCTGGGGAGATCTCGGCGGTGAGAGGCGGCGATGCGAGAGGTACGACGGGCGGCGGGACGAGCTCCTTCTTCTTGGGCAAAAAGGCGGCATTGATGTCTCCGATGCCGACAAAAAACTCGTCTGCCCATGCAAAGACGACGTCAGTCAGATCCTCTCTCTGAGCGAGTTGAATGGCGACTGAACTCACACGGGATAACCTTGACGAGGTTGGGACTGCCGTCCCAGACATCGGCTCGGTCATCGATGATGACTACCATGTTTGTGTCGCACGGGAACAGCCGCTGCAGACTCTTGCGCGTCATACCTAGGGGGGGGGTTCACAAATCCGGGTAAGCAAAGACCGCATGCACGTCGCGTGACAGCCAACGCGACTCACTACCGCTCTCGTCTCGACTGAGGATCCGTCCCCCGAACAGGCCTCCGTCCGGATCGATCACCTTGCACACTTCGATCGCATACGCGCGGGTTCCCATCGTATAGACGTGCATTTCGTAGATCTCGGCGATTCGTTTCAGGAAATCGGGCAGCCCGGGTCTGTTGTTCGGGATCCATCAGCATGAGAGGTTTCACCTGAAGGAGAGAAGACTCGTCTGAACGCACCTCATCTTGATGTAGTAGTAACAACCGGGCGCGTCGTCCTCATCGACCGACTCTCCGTCGTCTGTCGTGCCCGACTCGGACAAGCCCGGAGTCGGCAACGCCGTCGACAGCCCTGGCGTTGTCGTCCCGCCCGTCGTCGAAGTCCTCGACCTCTTGGGTCTCCGCATCGGCATCTCGTCCAGCAACTTGAACCGTTTCACCCCGTCGAGCGCCTTGTAGTTCGGGTTGTCGGGATCTTGCAGCCACTCGCCGACGGTAGGGTCGACGGTTGCGTGGACGATGGTTTGGTCGAGGTCGACGATGAGGGAGAGCTTCTTGGCTTGCAAGAGTCGCGAAGCGGTCGCCGACTCGAGTCGGTGAGCTTCCTGCGGGCGGGCGGGCGGGCGGGCGGGCGGGCGGGCGGGCGGGCGCGGGGAGATGGAACGAGGAGCTTGGAACTCGTCAAGGATGGTTTCGGCTGTCGAGGTTTTGGGGGGGACATCGGACGAACCTCGAGAGAAACTGTCAAGCCTCCGACATCGTGGACCATACTGATTGTAGCTCGCGACGTATCGGAAAACCCAGTATAGTCGGTTCTGTTTTTACATGCCTCTCGGGAAAAGGGTTAGGAGGTTTGCGGTTGCGGGTCGAGATTCCTCGGACGCGAAGGGGCACGCACGCAGTCAGGTCCTTTCCGCAGATTGCGCAGAGTCCGTTGAGTTGCACATCGTGGGTACACGGTTCCTGCACTTTGACGATGGGCCTGCGAAGGTCGCGAGGTGCATGAATCCGGTCAGTCGACGGCTGCAGTGTATGTGTGCGCGGGCGACGAGTGACGTTACCTGGGTTCCCTGATGATGTCTCCTTCGCGCACGTCCCACGCGACGACCTGACCGAGGACTGGACTGTCCCACTCTCGGACTTGACGTTCCCTCTTGCCTTGCTCGTCGGGCTTGTTGGGCAGGAAGGAGTAGGTGAAGAGCCTCTGAGTCTTCTGTACGTGCGCGCCTGGCTGCGCGTGTATGCGCTGGACGGTGAGCGGGTACGGGAGCGCGGCGGGGAGGCGCAGGTGCGTTGCGGGGAGCTCCATTCTCGTGTACCCGCAGCGGGGCGCCGTCGAGTCGGATGCGGTCGACTGGATTCGCAAGGACTTGACTGGTGATTGACCTGTGGCCTGGCTCGCGATCCAGCTGCGTGGGTGCGAAGAGCAGAGAGACAAGTTGGCTCATCGATGCGTCGCCGCCCTTTTGACATCTGACCATACACGCACAGCTCCGGGGCATAGACTTGTCGCGTACTAGATTCACCGTCGACTCTGATCGTCCGCTCAGACTGGAATCCGCAGCTTCTCTCGTTCGATCGTCTCCCCCTCCTCAGGCTCTCGTTCTCATCACCGAACCGAGTCCAGCATGGCGTCGAGGATCGTCCCGCCCGTTATTGCAGTCGTCCTCGGAGTAGGCACGGGCGTCTACGTCTTCAGTGAGTTGTAGCCTGCCCGTCCCTGCCAAGTAGTCGATTGACCCCTCGCCCCCGCCTTGCCTTCGCAGAACCCCTCCTCGAATCATACCGAGAGTACGTTCATTCACTCCTCTCCGTCTCGAGGCATCTGTCAACAGCTCACTTGCTCTTTCCGCAGCTCAACGGCAGGGACCTTCCGGCCCGAAGACGACCATCACGCGGCTGCGATCCCGCCTCTGCCCATGACCACCCTCCAGCCAGCAAAGACTCCCGACGGCAAGGACCTCTTGCCACCGCCCAAGGAGGAACTCCCCGTCGAGCCGGCGCGCAAGGTCTGAACGCAGTCGCGCGCCTCTCTCTCTCTGCACCGTTTCAATGTACCCGTAAGGCGTTCTCCCGACCATGCTCTTCACCGGAGGCTTCTCTTCACGAGCTGGACTGACCTCCTCCACCGCGCAACAGCCGCAGTAGCCTGTATCGTAACGCAGCCTTCTTACCCGCACAAATGCTGGGCGCGGCGTCCATCATCGCACTGATCGTCTCGCGCTTTCGAGAGAGCACCGCGATTCTCCTTCTTAATGGCGAACGACCTCCTGCGCCCCCTCTTCTTGACGCGGCAGCGGGTCTGACTCTCTTCTGGTCAAATCACGTACGCCCACGTGGACTACCTGCATGAGGTCTACTCGGTTCCTGCTCTCCGCGTCGGCGGAACCCCCTTGGAACCCCTCCGAAATCGCCGCCTTCACTTTTCACGTGTCGCGGGCACCGCGCCTAAGTTCCGCGGCATGTCCGGTCGAACCTTTTGAGCGCTACCCAATATCTCTCAGCGTCGACCTTTCAGTACGCTATCAAGGGTCGACGACGTCTCTGTCGGTATCTCTACCAGGACCCTTCCATTCCAACCCTTTTCACCTCCGGGGGGCGAGTCTCTCCCTTCTTGATCTGCAGCCAGGAGGGTCGACGCAGATGCACCCCTCACGCGAGGCCGACGAAGAAAGGGATTCGCAAAGCGATCCCTCTCGGCACGGAGACAGCGACAGTACCGACGATCATGAAGAGGAACAAAGACCGCTTCGGGAAAAGGGCGGTCGGCGGAGGAAGAAGAAGAAGGTGGGTGCGGAACGATTCTCCGACATCGCATTATACAAGCTGAGAAATGACTCGTTGTCATATAGCCGGCGACGACGAATGTGGTCTTGCTGCCCGCGATGTTTGCAGTCGCAGTCGCAGCGACGGCAGTCCTCGCTTGGTACCAATTTTCCGAGCCGACGGCGGCGGGGGTCATACAGTCATCAAATCATACCACAGCTGATGAGGACAGCATGTCGGAAGCGGTGACGGCGGGTCAGGCAGTCGCTGTGGTCGGCGGTGAGGAGGAGGAGGAGGAGAGGAAGGAACCTTCGACCTCGAACCTGCTCAGCTCCGCCACCGCCACCGAGTCAGCCGCCCATCTCGCCGGATCCGCGTCCCCCAAGCTTAATCCGACGAGTAGCAAAGTATCCAACACACACGGAGGAGGAGGAGGAACAGGGTTGATCGGCTACGTGGACGAGAAATGCGGACCCAGCGGCGCGGTGGCAAACCCGACCGAGTCGTCCGGACCGAACGGATCGCAAGAGTGGCTCAACTGCGGGCTTTCAGAAACGGAGCCCGACTCGCCCTGGGTACGACGAAACGCTCTGCTGTCAGAGTCGGGCTGGAACCGCCGCTGACAATTCTGGATTTACGGGCCTCGTTGCATCACGACGATGCTTGTGAACAGACTCCGCCTCACATCAAGCTCTCTCAGCTCAAGACGATCACTCTCGAAACAGCGCTTGCGATGCCCAACTCGGTCTACGAAGCGTGCAAACCGTACGTCGGCTTGTTCGAGAAACATGCCGCCGCGAATGGCATGCCGCCGATTTTGCTGGCAGCGATCGCGATGCAGGAGAGTGAGTCGACTCGCCGAGCTCTTACCTGGCCTAAGGTGCTTGAGGCCGTGCGGCGGGTGACGTCGTCTTTCCGTAGGCTCTTGTAAAGCCGAGACGATGGGGGACGCTGGCGGCGCGTGAGTCCCTTGACTTACCTTGGCTCGGCCCTTAGGTGGTTCGGGCGAAAAGAACATGACACCACTTCCCTGCATAGATATGGCCTGATGCAGATCACTGAAGGTGCGTACAGCCCTCGGAGAAGACGACGATATCATCTCGGATACCTGATCCGCTCCGGCACCTGTGTGACCGTGCAGACAAATGCGGCGGCGCACCCGGCGGAGATTGTCGCGATCCGGACTACAAGTGAGTCACTGTACTCGATGGGTCTCTATGTCGCTATGCCTTTCTTTTGCTGACCTCTCTCGCCTCTGAACAAACGAACGATAGCATCAAAACGGGCGCGGCGTACCTCGCGCAAGTCTTGAAGGAGCACAACGAGAGCCTGTTGCTCGCCCTCGGATCTTACAATGGCGTGAGTCGTGGTCCTTCTTTAGTTACCCGCGAGAAGAGGCTCATTCGCTCTCTGACGACGCGCTAGTGGTACGACGGCTTGACATATGCCAAAGCGACCGCCGCGCGCGTCACCTCGTGCTGCGAATGCCAGAATGTCAGTCGCCAGACCCTTCCTCTCCACATCGTCCCCATTATTCTGAGCCTCAACTCCGGAGGAGAACCAGGCTGAGACCCGACTCTCTTCGGTGGCGCTCGCTCTCTGCAGAATCTCGACTATCACCAGGCGATGCTTAACGGCTGGTTGCAGGGCTTGGACGGCTCGCAGATGGGGACCATCCGCAACATTCAGTGTTCGTAATGGCCCCGTCTTTCGCCCGCCAGCATCTCGTTGAGTAGGAGGAACAGTTTGTGCGTGCGAAGTGTCCGTCCGGCATGAGGAGCGATTCAGCTTGCAATTTGCGGCGAAAGCCCGGTCAGTCAGATTCGACACGACGCCCTACTTTGTCTACCGAAATCCATTGTCAGTAGACGAGTGGCCAGCTTGAGGATATCAAATTCTCGTGCAGCAGCTGGCTGGGAGAGACTGAGGGGAGGCGCCTGCGGGTTTGGGGTGGGGTTTTGTACGCGCAGACGAAGCGAGGAGAGGCAGAGTGCATTCAGCAGCTACACGGCGTCGGACTGACTTGTGGGCAGTTGCACTCGGCTTGTCTCGGTCTCCAGTTGACTTGCGCCAAACGAAAGCCGCGGTCGCGACCACTTTACTCGCTCCGACGAGTCCCTGAATCGCGTCCCTCTCGCCCTCGTCTACACACACGGCGCAGACTCGCAGCCGAGCATGTCGGGCTACAAGAAGGATGAAGAGGGCGGCGGCGGCGTAGGGTCCTTCTTCCAGGACAAGACGGTCAGTCCTCCCTTCTCGTTCTCACCTGCGGAACACGTCCCACACCGCGACCCGGGACCCGCGTCACCCGAACCTACAGCGAGAGAGTCTCGCGTCCGTGCTGACCCTTTTCAATTTCCACCCGTGGCAGACCGTGATCCAAGAAGCGCGCGTCTTCAACGAGACGCCAATCAGTCCCCGAAAGTGCCGAATCCTCCTCACGAAGATTGTCTACTTGCTCTATGTCGGAGAGACGTTCGGCACCCAGGAGGCCACCACGCTCTTCTTCGGAGTCACAAAGCTGTTCCAGCACAAGGACGTGAGTCGGGAACTGACTCTGCCTCGTTTCCGCTCCGAGTACTGTTGGACCTCGTCACCGAGTCGCGACTGGCGAGCGATCCGTAAACCTCGTTGGGGTGGCGGCGCGCTCCATCTCGATCGCTCGTAGTTTTGCGTCGCACCGAGCGGACGCCCATGCGGAAGCTCTCAAGTCTCGACAGCTGACTTTCTCTCTCCTCCCCGATCTTGCAGTCCGCCCTGCGTCAAATGGTCTACCTCGTCATCAAGGAGCTGTCCCACATTGCCGAGGATGTCATCATGGTCACCTCGTCCATCATGAAGGACATGCAGCCGAACCTCGAAGTCATTTACCGCCCGAACGCCATCCGCGCCCTCTGCCGGGTCATTGACGTGAGCCGTCTCCGCGCACCTGTCCCTCGTGCACGCATAGTGACAACCTTACACGCGCACAGGGCTCGATGATCGTCGGCGTCGAGCGGTTCTTCAAGGCCGCCATCGTCGACCGCAACACGTCGATCTCGTCTGCCGCCCTCGTCTCGTCATACCACCTCCACCCGGTCGCCCGAGACGTAATCAAGCGGTGGGCGAACGAAGCCTCCGAAGCCGTCCAGAACAAGGCGCCGTCGTACGGCAACCAGTACGGGCAGGGCTACCAGACCGTGCAGAGTTCGAGCGCCATCGTCCAGTACCACGCGCTCGGCTTGCTGTACCTCATCCGTCAGGGCGATCGCATGGCCGTCACCAAGATGATCCAGCAGCTGTCGGGATCCAAGGGCTCCGGCGGGACGCTCCGTAGCCCGCTCGCGATCTGCATGCTCATCCGGTTCGCCGCCAAGGTCATGGAGGAGGACCCCAAGTGCGTTTGCCCGATTCATCTTTGTCCTTTTTCACGAGCTCGTGTGCTCCAGTAACTGACTTCGTCTGGTGCGATCCGGTGCTACGCGCAGCGTCCAGCGGGCCATGTTCGAGTTGATTGAGGGCTACCTCAAGCACAAGAGCGACATGGTCAACTACGAGGCCGCGCGCGCCATCTGCGAGATGCGCAACGTCGGCGCGAGCGAGCTCCAGCGTCCGATCGCCGTCCTGCAGCTCTTCCTCTCGTCGCCCAAGGCCACGCTCAAGTTTGCCGCGATCCGCACCCTCGCGAAACTCGCCCAGACGCACCCGAACGCCGTGCAGGTGTGCAACCTCGACATGGAAAAGCTCATCAACGACGACAACCGCAGCGTCGCGACCTTTGCGATCACGACCTTGCTCAAGACGGGCAACGAAGCCTCGGTCGACCGGCTCATGAAGCAGATCTCGGCGTTCATGTCCGAGATCTCGGACGAGTTCAAGGTCATTGTCGTCAATGCGATCCGCGCCCTGTGCCTCAAGTTCCCGGCCAAGCAGTCGGTGATGCTCAACTTCCTCTCGGGCATCCTGCGCGACGAGGGCGGTTACGACTTCAAGCGCGCGGTCGTCGAGGCCATCTTTGACATGATCAAGTTCATCGGCGACTCCAAAGAGGCCGGTTAGTCTCTTTTCTGCTCCGATTCTCTACTTCCCCTCGTCACTAAATTTCATCTCGAACTCTTTTGACCCCGCCCCCAGCTCTCGCCCAACTTTGCGAGTTCATCGAGGATTGCGAGTTCACCAAGCTCTCGGTCCGGATCCTGCACTTGCTCGGGATCGAAGGTCCGAAGGCGGCGCAGCCGAACAAGTACATCCGGTACATTTACAACCGTGTCATTCTCGAGAATGCGATCGTTCGCGCCGCCGCCGTCTCCAGCTTGGCCAAGTTCGGTATCAACGTCGCCGACAACGCCGTCAAGCGGAGCGTCAAGGTCCTCCTGACTCGGTGGGTCTACGGTTCCTTCGTATGCGCCTCCGAAGCTTCTGTTGACCCAGAGCGATACACACACCTTGAACAGCTGCCTCGACGACGTGGACGACGAGGTTCGGGATCGTGCCGCGTTCAACCTCAAGCTCATGCAGGACGAGCCGCTCGCCAACACCTTTGTCCGCGACGGTGCGCCCCAAGTCCTCCGTTCTTCTTCGGGAGGTAGCAGACTTGAGCTGATGTCTGCTTGGACAGACTCGACCTTCTCCTTGGACGCCCTCGAGAGCCGTCTCGCGGCTTACATTGCCGACACTTCGTCGGCAGAGCAGCCGTTTGACCTTACGGCTGTGCCGAAGGTCAGCAAGGAGCAAGTCTTGGAGCAGGCACGAGGTGCGTCTCCTCCCTCCCCTTCCAGCGATCTTCCAAGATGGCGATGGCTGACTTTTTCCTCGCACGCCCGCACTTGACAGCGTCACGCAAGGATGCTATCGACGTCGTCGCGATGACGAGCGAAGCGAGCGGATCTGCGACTCCGGCTGCGGCAGCGCCGTCCGCAAGCGAGACGCAGTCGGCGTATGCCAAGCAGCTCGCCGAGGTTCCCGAATTTGCCGACTACGGCGCGGTGCTCAAGAGCTCGCCGAAACCGATCGAGCTCACCGAGCGCGAGACCGAGTATGTCGTCTCTGCTGTCAAGCATGTCTTTGCCGAGCATGTCGTCTTCCAGGTGAGCGAGCTTTCCCAAGCCTGGGGCCTCATCTTCGCATGAGTGATCTTTGCTGATTCCTTCCTTGCATCGTCCTTCTAGTTCAACGTTCGGAACACTGTCGAAGCTGTTCACCTCGAAAACGTGGTGGTGGTCATGCAGCCGGGAGAAGAAGGCGAACTCGTCGAGGACTTCATCATCCCGGTGCAGTCGCTCGGTCCCAACTCGGAAGGAGTCGTCTACGTGTCTTTCTCGCGGACGAACCCGGGTGCATACGCCAGCGGCACGTTCGGCAACACGCTCCGGTTCATCTCGAAGGAGATCGACCCCGAATCGGGCGAGCCGGAAGAAGACGGCTACGACGACGAGTACCAGCTCGAAGAACTCGACCTCGGCGCGGCCGACTACATCGTCCCGAGCTATGCCGCGTTCGCGACAGAGTGGGACCGACTGCGAAGCGCTGCGTCGGTGCAGGAGACGTTTGCGCTCACGGCGCTCGACAGCCTCAAAACCGCATGCGACTCGATCTTGGAAATTCTCGGCATGGAGGCACTCGGCGGAACCGAAGTCCCGCAATCACCGACGGTGCACACGCTCAACATGTCGGGCCTGGTGGCCGGCGGTGGCGGAAAGGTGCTCGCCCGGGCACGGATGACCTTCCAGTCGGGCAAAGGCGTCACGATGGAGCTCACGGTGCGGGCAGAACAGGAGAGCGCCGCCCAGCTCGTCCTCAACGCCATCGCATAGTGTTTCCCATCTGTCTCGTTGGATTCTACTCTGTTCCGTATTCTGTTGCTCTGGCGCTGTGCAAAATGAAAATACCCTCTTGCCGAACACTGCCAAGTCTCGCTAGAGAAGAACCAGACTTGCGAGAGTGTCGCGAGAGCATACGGCGAAGTGAAACGTATAGTTTGACAGCTGTGTACACACAAGACTACGCACAAAGAATGACGACAAGTGGGGTGGATAAGGCGGAGGCACGCAGAAGCTCGAAAAGGGTAACGCGGTCGTACGCAAGGAAAGAATCTATGTACCAAGGAATCGGAAGATGGAGGCGAGGCGGCAGACTAGTGCTCGGCCTTGATCGCCGACGACTGCTCGTGCGAGAGCGGTGACGGCTTCTTGATCGCCTTGCGGACCTGTGCCATACTCTTGCGCGCGAGCTGCTCGCGGTACTTGTGATTGACGTACATCGCGAGGTAAGCGATGACGGCTTTGCGGCGCTCAATCATCTTGGCGCGGGCGTCGAGCTCTTGCCGAGCGAGTTCGTCCTTCTTGTCCGCATCGGGGTCGAGTGCCTCGACGGCAAAGTCGGCGGCATCCTCCTCCTTCTTGATCGCCGCCGGTTCAGGGGTGACTGATCCGCTTTCCGAACCCGAGTTCGAGGAAGGAGTCGCCGTAACGGGCGAGTCGACGCGCGACTTTTTGAACAAGGTCGGGCGGTCCTCGTCTTCCTCGCCAGAAGAGGCAGACAGGTCGGCATCGTCCTCGCGGACCGAGCCGGCCGACGGCTCGTCGCCGGAGGATGAGGTCGACGGGAGACGGAGCTTGTGCACGCGGTGAGTCAGGCGCTCGACACCGCCGGCCGAGACTGGCCGCGAGGAGGACGACGACTGGATGGACGACAACGACGGGTACAGTGGCGGAGTCGAAGAGGACGAGGACGCAACCGGGCTGCTTGGCGAGTCGATGCTGTCGTTGTTTGCGGGCGACGTTCGGAGAGACAACAAGTCCCGGATCGGAGGCAGGCGGGCCGAGGCGCTCGAGGTAGTCACGATCGGCGGAAGGCGGAGCTCCTCGGCGGGTGCGTGGACGCCGACCGCCGTCGACAAGGATGGCAAGGTCGGCTTCGAAGTCGGCACGGAGCGAGCACGGTTGACCGCGCCGGCAAGCAAGAGCGCTTCGGCCGCGTCCTTGACGTCCTCGTCAATGTCCATGTCGGGCTCGATTTGCGGCGGCGCCGACGCGGACGGCGCGGCTCGCTGCAGGCGCGCGACGTGGTGGTACTGCGTCGGGCGGTAGTCGTGGGCGAGCGACGGGGCCGGCACCGACTTGTGCTGCGGCTGGTGGTGCAACATGCCCGACGGGTCGTACGCGGCGTGGCCGTTCTGCGAGTACATGTTCGGGTAACCGAGCCCGGCCGGCAGTGAAGGGTACAACGACGTCGACGCGAGCGGAGCGTGCGCAGCATACGACGCGGCCGCACTCGAAGCCTGCGAGGTGTGCGCGCCATGCGAACTCTGCGGCGCCGAGCCAGGAAGCGGGTGGTAGTCGCCGCCGCCGCCGCCGTGGTGGTGCGCCGCCGACTGCGCGTTCGAGGACGACGCCGTCGCCGGCAATTCCGAGTCGAGCGACTGGTTCAACGACAGCAAAAGCTGATTGATCGCGTCGACCTCTTCGTGCTCGAAGCGCGGTCCGGTGCTACCGTTCTCGGATCCGCTCGACGAGGCAGCATCGTCGTGCTGGTTTTGCCCCGGGACGTAGGCTCCGGCTCCGGCTCCGTGCGGCGGCAACGGCGGGTGGTGCGCATCCGGAGTGAAGAGGAACGTCGAGAGCGAGTCGAGTTGCGCGTTGACGGCGTCCTGGTCCTGGAAGCGCTTGTTGGTCAAGTTGGACAAGAGTTGACCGGTCGCCTCTTCGAATCCGCGCTTCTTGCCCGCGACCTGGTTCTCGCTGTGCAGCTTGCGCTGCTGCTCCGGACCTGGCGTCGGCGAGAAGGATCCCTCTGGCGTAAGCGACGAGGCAGGCGAGAGAGCCGGCAGGTTGCGCGGCGAGAGCGAGGACGAGTACGACCCCGACTCGTGCGAGCGCGACGAGCTCGCCGGCGAAGGGTGCTCCTCCGGCTTGGCGGCGCGGTGGAGAGGGGGCAGACTCGTCTGCTGCGGTTGTGCTTGCTGCTGCTGCTGCTGCGGCTGCGACTGGTGGTGGTGCTGAGCGGGAGCCGACGAGATAGGCGGAAGCAAGACCGATCCGTTCTGGGGGTACAGCGACTGCGGCAGAGTCGGGTACAGCGACGACGAGCCGTGCGACTGTTGCGACGTCGAGCTCGACGTCGAGGTCGGGTGAGGAGCGGGCATGGAAGCCGCGATCGAGGCGTGCGATCCGGTCGGAGCCGGAGGGGCCGAGAACCCAAAGTTGCCGTACGGGTACATGGCCGGGACGCCTTGGAGGTACTGCATCGCCTGAGCTCCGAGCATCTGGTTCAGCTGCATGGCGAGCGCGCCCGACAGGTTGGCTTGCAAGTTGGGGATGGTCGAACTCGGGAGCGAGAGACCGGTCGCGGCGGCCATCTGAGCCTGCGAGTTGAGTTGCTGCTGCAGCGCGATGAACTGCGCGAGCTGGTCGGCGTTGGCGCCTCCGAGAGGGAACTGTCCCGGCTGCTGGTGCTGCTGCTGCTGCTGGAGGTGGTGAGCAGCGGCGCCGGCCTGTTGGTGGGACTGCGACTGTTGCGGACCTCCGGCCGTAGACGGGTGTTGCTGCTGCTGCTGGCCGGGCAACCCGGGGTAGGAGAAACCGAGCGGCGGGAACGAGAACGGGTAGGCGGCGGCGGCGAGTTGAGGGATCTGCCCTGCTCCCGCCTGCGCCTGAGCCTGCTGCTGCTGCGAGAGCGGGCCGCGCGGCTGGGCGCCAAGCTTTCCGCCGCTAGGTCCGTTCCCGGACATGCCAGCCGCGGCAGCCTTGCTGACTCGGTGATGCTGGGCTTGGTGCTCCTCGGTGTGGATCTTTTCATGCTTCTTCAGGTCCTGAGGCCGCTTGAACGCCTTGGTGCAGATCTGCGAACGGCGAGCCTCTTGTCAGTTCCTTTCAATTCGCCGGCCTTCGTCTCGGGCAGGGGGCAGGCAACTCGTACGTACAGAGCAGACGTGCGGCTTGAGAGCGACATGGACGCGGCAATGCGACGTGAGGTGGTCGCGCTTCGAAGCCTTGGCGCGGCAGCCGGTCCACTTGCATTCGAGCGAGAGCGTTCCGGCGCTCTTGCGGCCTGCGGAGACGGACGACAGGGTGAGCGGTGTGTTTAGTGCGAGTATGGGCGGCTGGACGTACCGATGTGAGCAGCGCAGATGTGGTTGAAGAGGTCCTCGGCCGTGTCGTACTGCGAGAGGCACTCTTCCCAGTGACAGATGTTGTCCTCGTTCTCCTCCCGCTTGACCATTGCTTCGGGGCGACGAGGTCGTGCCAATCAGGAGTGTGTGTATATCGAGTCGTATGTATGCTTCAACCGATGTCGCTAACTGCACTCGGCAACAAAGTCCGAAAAAAAGGGCGGTGTCAGCGCGGTCTCAAGTCTCGGCAGCCCCTCGCATGTTTCGGTTCTCGGATGCACGGTGGCAAAGCATTCCCCCGTTCTTTGCACACGTCCTGCCTGCGCCCGGCCAGTCGAGTGGCAGCTGAGTACCGACCGAGTCCTCCGCCGAGAAGAAGTGATCGAGGGGAGGCTGCTGTCGCATCTCGCCCTCGTCCCTCTCTCCGTACGCCGCGTGTGCCGCACTGCCTCCGGTCCCGCGCAAGGCTAGAGAGGAGCAGCATACACGCTTGTCGAGTGCCCAGGACCCGGCAGGCGGTCCTCGGCGGGTGTTGCAGCGTGGAAGGGGAGCGGGTGATCTGGCTGCCAAGCCCAGCCAGAGCGAGGCGGCCGTGGCGCCGGCGGAGAGGGCGACCCGCGGACTTGCCAGGAGAGTGGACTCACGAGGTTGGCGGGGCGGCGACTACTCGCTATGGTCGTGTCAGTGGGTTGTCCAAGCGAGTCGTCGACGGTGTACTGTAGCAAAGGCAAGGCGAGTCGGAAGCTGCGCCGAGGAGCACCAAAGCCGCTCTTGGCGACGCCACGCGCTCTTGGCAACCCGACTTTTTGCCCTCTTGTCAAAGTGGTTAAAAACCTCGAGTCGATCACTTCCGCGCCTCGCTTCGAAGTTCGAACGTCACTCGATCTCAGGCGGGGTCGCCAGCGCCCTAGCTCCTCGCAGCTTGCAGAGCATTCCGGTATCTATGCATGGTCCTGACGAGCCGTGCTTTCTCAACCTTGGCCGCGACCGCCCGCTACGGCCGCTCGGCCGCTTCGCCAGCTGCCCTCCGGCCTTAGCTCCGCCGGCGGCTACAGCGTTGCCCTCGCTCCATGCAGCAGCAGACGGTGCGGCGATATGCTTGCAAGACCGCTCGTTTGCTGGCGACCCACTTCCGTCCGGTCGCCGTGTGCGCCTCACGATCACGCCTCCCCATTTGGACTTTGACTCCGTCCCGGGTTCGCCACACTCACGACACGCGCAGCCTGACGCTCAACCGTGCACCACAGTACTGTCCCGCTTTGGGACAGATGCCCGCACCAGCCGTTGCTCGAGCTTCTTGGGGCAAACCCTCTCGCTTTGCAAACTCTTCAGCTCTCGCCAAAGAATCCCGCTGCTCCTGCTCTCGATCAGTCCATTATCTCGGCCTGGCTTCCCTCAGAAGAAGCTTAAGCACTGATGTGACTGACCCACCGGCTGGACATCGAGCGGTCATGTGCACGTCGCGGTGCAGAGGCAAGAGATGGGCGACGACAAAGACTTCGGACGCCACCGCACTTTGCACGCTCTCCTCCGGTTCAGCATCCGTCCCGCAGCCCCTCGCAGCGGGCGATGATCACTCTTACAACGTCACTCCGTTGTCAGTGTTCAGGCCTGTACAGCCCACCGCGCCGAGGTGGCATCGAACGGGCGACTCCGAGTTGCCCGGACCCCTGCAAATTGTAGAACGCATCGCCTGAAATGTAAGGATCCGTACCAGCGTGTAGAAGACGACGTGTACGAATGGCACAAGCCACGTCAGCAGTGGGAAAGTGTCTACGTGGAGTCTTGCCCGACGGATTTCACGCGCGAGTGATGAAGATGACTGGGTTTCTCCCTTCGCCTCTCTTCCGCTCACACCCTGCGAGAGCCCAAAGGTGACGCGCAGTATGATGAAGACGTTCAAAGTGTCGCACACGGCCAGTCGTGGTCAGCCGCCCGTCCTCCGCAAGTTCACCCTCCCGACGGACGGAGTCACCCTCCTCTTCGCAACGGTCCAACACCGCTTCCAGTTCGACCCGAGCCTGCATATTGAGCTGTTCTATCGTGATCAGGATGGAGATCTCATCACTCTGGTGCGCTTCTCGTACTCGTCCCGGCAGAGTGGCGACGAATGGATGACGCGGCTGACTCCCTTCTCCCCCACCTGCTCTCAACGCCCTTCGCAGTCGTCAGACGAAGATCTGAGAGAGCTCCTTGCTTCGCCAGACGGGCAGAACGATGTCATCCGCCTCGAAGTTACCGCACGCCCTCGCTCCCAACCTGCCACCGAGACCGAACAGCCAGCTGAAGCGACTGCAGCTCCCGCTTCTTCCGCCAGCGCCGCCGCCGCCGCCGATGACTGGCTCGAGATCGAAAGCGTCGAGGACGAACCGCTCCTCGCAGGTTTCAGCACCCAAGTCTATGGTACCACGATCGAAACGCCCGTCGCGGCCGAGGAAACTGTGGCCAGTGACGAGACTACTGCCGCTACCGCTGCCGCCGCCGACCCTGCCGAGCCCGTCTTGCCCGGCTCGTTTGCGAACCGCCTGGACGCCTTGATCGACGCCGAGTTTCCTCGCGTGTCGCCCCCCGCGGCGACTCCGACCGTCGCCGCAGCCGGCTCAGACTCGGCCGCGACCGACCCCGCCGACGAACCGCTTTCGCCTTTGGACGATCCCGCCGCGTCCACCGCGCCTCGTCAACAACAAGGTGTCGGTGCTGACACGCCCGCGTTCTCGACCCTGCCCGGGTCGTTCTCGTCCATTTTGTCGGGCCTGCCGTCGCACGCCGAAGCGTTCAGCGCTCAGCTCGCCACCCTCGTCGGCTCGCCCGACTCGGCGCTCGGACGCCTCTCGGCCATCCTGACCAACCCGACCGGAGCCGTCTCGTCCGGCGCGATCAACCTCTCGGACCTCTCGAGCTCGTTCTCGAACCTCGGGATCGACGTCGGCGCCGCCGTGCACGAAGTGCTCCAGAGCGTACGCTCCGAAGCCGAAGGCGTCCGCAGCGAGTTTGAGCGGTTCAAGACTCAAGTCGATGCGGAGAAGACCAAGTTCGAAGCGGAAGTCCGTGCCGCGCTGGAAGAAGCCAAACGTGCGCGTGCAGAGGCGGCCAGTGCGGGGCCTGCTCAGGCTGCCGACCCCGAGGAGGTACCGGCGACTGAAGAAGAAGAAGACAAGAGCAGCAACACCCGCTCTACCCACGGTCACCGTCACGGTCACGCGCACCGCGAGACGAAGGAGGCTCGCCGCTCGGCTCGCGCGGATAAGCGCTGCTACGAGTCTCGCTACTCGTGGGCGCCCCGGGACGCGAACAACGAACCGCACCGCGGTATGAACGCCGGAGGTTGGTGCCGTCAGCCCAAGAGCGGTTCGACCTCGGCCGCGGCGGCGAGGGCGGGCTACGGTGGCGGCGGCGGCTGGGGTGCACCCGCCCCGTCGTTTGCGGCTCCTCCGTTCGTCATGCGCGACGCGCCGTATGGGATGCCGGGAAGCATGCCCTTCTCGACCGCCAATGCGGCTCCGAAGGGCAGCTGGTCCGGATGGGGAGGAGCCCACGCCGCCACGGCCGGATCGTCGTCCCCTCCGCCCAACGACCCTCTGCCTTCCGCTTCCTTTTCCGCCTCCCCCGGCGCAGGCGCGACCAACTTTGCCGGTCAGGAAGACGACGACGACAAGCCCGTCCTGCTGACGGCGTTTCTCGGCTCGGCTCGCACGATCGGGTTCGACGTCGACGATGCCAGCATCAGGATTGCCTTGACCGACATCTGGTGCGAGTCGAACGGCCGCGGGATGTCGGCCATGCTTGACAAGGCGTGCGAGGAGCTCTTCTCGTAAAGAGGATCCCCGCGAACACCTCTTGCTTATGAACTTGTACCACTCTCCGTGTTCCAATCTTGACCCCCTCTCTCTCTGTCGGCTTTTCTCTCCGCTCTCCTTTCTTGTCGTACTTCATTCTGTAGCCTATGTCTGAATTGATCTTCCTCTCTCTTGCTCGACTGGTCACAGACTGTATGCTGTCGAGAGCGGCAATGCTGTTGCAACAGCGCGCGACGAGCTCTTCACGAAGACGAGGTTTCAGCCTCTTCTTCGTCGACGTCGCCCACCCTGGATGGCGCTCGAGAGCTCGGAGAAGCTGCGCAGTCTCACAGACGAGGTCGAGCCACCCGCCAAGCGCCTACGCCTCGACGACGCCGCGGGAGAGGCTCCCTCAACTTTTGATGCACCGCCTCTCACACCGCCCGACGAGCCCGCTACGCCCTCGGGCGAAGCGGTGACGGCTCAGGAGAACGTTCCGCAAGTCATCGAGCCTTTTTACGACGCGGGAGAGGCAGATGAGCCCGGTGATACGCTGGCTGCACTCAGTCCGTTTTTCCCTTTCATTTTTTTTCGGACACCGGGACTGTCGGGCTGACACGCACTGTGGTACCCGCCTAGATGCACTACTGGCAGGATATGACGACAACGGAACGCCCTTACCCGTCGCCGACCCGCTGGACCTCTGTGTCGACCCTGCGCCCGACGTTCCGCCTGGCGCAGAACTCGGGGAGCAAAACGTCCTCGACCGCCTCGCCTCCATCCTCGCCGACACGCCCGACACGCCCTGCGCGATCGCTGCCTACCCTTCTCCCATCTCGATCGCGTCCGCAACCCCGGCCCCCTCCGAGCTGAGCTTCGAGTCGCGCGACTCTTCCGCCTCTGTCGAACCGGAATCGGCAGCAGCAACGTCGCAACAGGACGACGGCAAGAAGACCAAGAGCTCGCAGCGCAAGTACTGGACACCGGAGCAGGATGCGGCGCTGATCGCAGCGAGGGAGGACCCGGGGAAGCGCGACTGGACGTGGAAAGAGATTGCCGAGGTGCTCAACTGCGGTCACCGAAGTGTCCAGTGCCGCGCTCGCTACCTCCTACTCAAAGACAAGCAGAAGAGTGAGTTCAACATCCTCTTCCGAGACCCGTGGAAGGATGGCGGCGCAAGACAGCTGACGCGCGCGAGGTCTGATTTGCTAGTCGAAAACCCGCAAGACGATCCTGCTCGACCTCCAAAGCTCAGTAAGCGCAGTCGGCGCGCAGTGCTTCCGCTGAAGATTGCCCTGACCAAACGTTGAACATAACAGAGAACCAAGGTCGCAGCTTCTTCACCGCCAACGACGACGCCATCATCCTCGCGCACCTGCTCGGCGAAGTCTGGATCGACTGGTCCGTCGTCGGCGCCTCGCTGAACCCGCCTCGGACCGGAGACAGCTGCTATCAGCGCTCGCGCAAACTCCGCAAGAAGACGGTCGCCGAGCGGCGCGCGATCCTGCAGGCGTACGAGCCGCCGTCGCCGGCTTCGAGGCCAGGAACGCCCGTGGCCTGCCCCTCCCCGGCGTTTTTCGCGGCTGTCGCTCCTTCCCCCAAGACCAACTCCAAACCCGCTGTCCCCACCACCGACACCGAGGAGCCCGGAGCAGTCGCCCAGCCCGCTGTGCGCGCCGTCGATGCTCCACAAGAGTCGCCTTCGCACCCACTCGCAATGACCAGCGACATCCAGATTGACCCAAGCCTCTACGCCGCATGATTCATCGCACGGCGCATTCCTCGCATCGCATTTCCTCTACTGCTACTCCTGTTGTCGTATATACTACTCCTCATTGGCCTCCTCCGCACATGTCATTCGATCCATCTTTCCTTTGCATCATCCCTGCACCGCAATGCATTTTCTGTGCTACAGGCTGGCGTACGTTTTCCCGAGATCGGTCAAGCTGCCATCTTTCGCGAAGAAATTGGCCCACTCGTTACCGTCGTCAAAGGCGCCTGTCGCGTCGATCCGTCAGTTCAAACTCTGCAGCGTGTCATCTCTCGTTTGAGTTGCTCCATGCACTCACCAAAAACGGCATATCGCTCAATAAAGTCCTGCTTTTCGAGCCAGGGAACCGCAAATTGGAGGAATTTCTTCTGCTCCTCGAGGGTGCCTCGACCCATGAATTCGGTTAGCCATATGGGCTTCTTGAGCTTGGCGTGGGCGTCCGTCAGGTACGATGTGAAGTAGTCGGTATTGCTGTGAGTCAGGAGTTCTCCGGTCAGGATGCGGTGGGTGGGTTTGGAAAGGACAGGCTGAGAGCGCAGGTGTCTCGTCCTCCTAACTGACCCTGCAGCATCATACCAGTGGAGCTTTCGAATAGAAGACAAGCCAGCAGTCTTTGAAGCTGTTAGAAGCTTGCATCGAACAAGACTCACTGCGTACGCGTCGATGGTGCATCCGTCACAGGCGGCGACAAAATCGAGCAGCCACGGCACGCCCATGTTCTTCCCGTCGGTGGTCTTGACACCGTTCGTGACCCCGGGCGAGACGAGCTTGGCAGATTTAGAGAACTCCTGAATCTGAGCTTTCCAGAGGGCGGCAGCTTGTGAAGGGGTCAGGTTCGCTTGTTCGGCGAGATCCGGTTCGTTGAACCTGGGACAGCGGCGTCACGAGTCAGCTCGGACCAGACTCGTCGGGGGACCACAGCGGCAGTCAGCTCTCACCCGAGAACATGGGTCGCCCCAGCTTCAATCGCCGCTGTCGCCTCCTTGTCCCACGCGTCTGTTTTTGCGCCCCAGCTGTACAAAAAATGTGTGTCGGCCACAAGCTCTTGCATGCTTAGAAAAACTCGGCCACTCACAGCTGCGGGACATACATAACTCCCTTTCCGGGCTGCCCGCCCGGATTTGAAGCCCAGTTGTAAGCCCAGTCGAGTCCGAGCTGCTGGGCGAATTCCGCTTTGTTGTATCCTGCGCCCTTCTTGCCAGAGTTTGAGACTTTCGTTGGGCTCGGAGGAGTCTGGGTGGTGGTCGTCCTGGTAGAAGAGGAGGTAGCCTGTGTGACACTCAGTTTGGCAGGGGCAGTAGTAGACTTTGGCGTATCAGTGGCGGGAGGTGTCTGAGGTTGCCGAATTTTCAGCATGCGAAAACTACCTCCGGACTGCCTGAAGTCTCCCTTACCTTGGTGGCGGTGCCTGTCTGCTCGGTAGAAGATGACTTCCTAGGGGTAGCCTCACTCGTGTCGTCGGTGGGACTACTGGTAACGGTTTCCGAAATGGTGGCGGAACTGCTTTCGGTCGTGCCGTCCTCCGTCGGCGTGTCCGGCATCGTGACTGCACCACCCTCACTGCTGTTGTCGGTATTTGAGGGAAGCTGTGCATCGGCAGACGGGAGCGTAGCGGAACGAGAATAGAAATAATAGGCCAGGGCGCTTGTAGCGAGGATCGCGAATACGAGGATAATCGGCAAAAGCGTGCTCCGGGAGCGCTGCAATGGATGCTCCAGGTCAGAGAAAGGGTAAGGTACGCTAAAGAAGGAAAGGAAGCTCACCGATTGCTTCGAACGCCGGACACCCGCTTCTTCGTCCGAAGCATCCGAGTTTCTCGAGGAGTCGGAATCAGTAGAACTCTGCTCCCCATGTCGGCGGCGGCTTCTTTTCGAAGTGTCGAGGCTATCGTCGGAATTGGCACTAGTCCCATCGTCGGACTCTGAGGCGGAAGATTGGCGGCGGCGAGGCATGCAGGTCGCTTGCTTGGGTCACCGAGGCATCAGGCTCGGCGGGCGCCACTCGATCTCAAGCGTAGGTAGGAACTAAGCCCGCGTGTCTCAACAGCGTCGTGAGCAGACAGAAGCATCCAGGTCGAAGGAGGCCGCAGATCGATGGCCCGCCGAAAAGAGTGGCGCGAGCAACGGACAAGCCGCGGAGGTGGATGTGAGGGGAAAACGTCTAAGTGAGATTGCCATTCCGGGACCTTTTTGGGTGGCGCCATTGCCGTGGAACATAGTATCATGTGGAAAGAGAAGAGAAGGAGAACATGGGGTGTATCTGGCCCAAGAAAGGAAACAAGAAAGAAAGACGACGAGAAGTCCAAAAAGGTTGCGAGGGGAGCGGGGAATCAAGAGTGGTGCGAAGTCGGACGGCGAGACAGCGAGAAGCAAGGGCGAGTTTACAGCATGAACGAGAGCGGGGACTGCAGCAAGCGAAGGGAGAGGTCAGTGGTGGATCCCAGGAAAACCACAAACGGAACGGGCTGCGCACCTCCAAGTAGGACTTGAAGGCCTTCATCCACCTTGCGCCGACGGCGCCGTCGACGACGCGGTGGTCGCACGAGAGGGTAGCCTTCATGACGTTGACCTCCTTGAAGCCCTTCTCGGCGGTCGGGTCGAGGACGAGCTTCTTCTCGCTGGTGCCGATCGCGAGGATGCACGACTGCGGCGGGTTGATGATGGCCGTGAACGAGTCGATGCCCATCATGCCGAGGTTCGAGATGGTGAACGAACCGCCCTGGTACTCTTCGGGCTTGAGCTTGCCGTCGCGAGCCTTGCCGGCGAGTGCCTTGGCCTGCGACGAGATGGTCGCGAGCCCTTTGCGGCCGGCGTCGGCAATGATGGGCGTGATGAGGCCGTTCGGGGTCGCGACGGCGACGCAAACGTCCTGAGTCTCGTACTGCCGGATAAAGTCGCCGTGCCAGCCCGAGTTGACTTCGGGCACGTCCTGGAGTGCGAGCGCCGAAGCCTTGACGATAAAGTCGTTGACCGAGAGCTTGACGCCACCCTTGACACCGTCCTTGGCGGCACCACTGCCGGCGGCATCGGCAGCCTTGGCAGCCGTGTTGAACGCCTCGCGGAGCTTGTTGACGCGGTCCATGTTGATTTCGACGGTCAGGTAGTAGTGCGGGGTGCTCGACTTGGACTCGGTCAGGCGGCCGGCGATGACGCGGCGCATGTTCGACACGGGCGTGTCGACGTAGGCGGCACCGGCGCCAGCAGCCGGCGAGGCCTTGGCGGCCGCGGCCGGACCAGCCGTCGCCGCTGCTGCCGGAGTCGACGCCTTGAACTTCTCAACGTCCTCCTTGGTGATGCGGCCCTCGGGGCCGGTACCCTTGACCTTGGCGAGGGGAACACCCTGCTCGAGGGCGAGGCGCTTGGCCATCGGGGTGGCAAGGATGACGGGGCGGTCGGACGAGAGCTCGAGACCTCCCTCCTCCTTCTTCGGTTCAGACTTCTTGGGTGCCGACGACTCGTCCGCCTTCTTGGGCTGCTCCTCCTCCTTCTTCGGCTCTGACTTTTCCTGCTTCGACTCCTCCTTGGGCTCGCCACTCTGGCTCGGGGTCGCCTCGTCGACCAATGCCTTGATGGCCGCCTCGGAAAAGTCGTCGCCCTCCTCGCCGAGGATGGCAACCGCCGATCCGACCTGAACCGCCTTGGAACCGTCGCCGACCTGTAGCAGATCACCGAATGGTGTCGGATTAGCTCTCGTCTCACCCGGGTCGCGGAAATGGAGCGAGAGCGAGGGTGAACGCACCAAGATCTTGCCGAGGACACCCTCGTCCTGAGCCTCGACATCCATCGTTGCCTTGTCGGTTTCCTGATCAAGTGAAAGAGAGCGCGAGCGCAAGATGGGGTGATGATCCCGATCAGTCGCTTGATCTCGGCACGAGGGGATAAAAGGGAGATCCGTACAATCTCGAGGAGGACGTCACCCGGCGCAAACGAGTCACCCTCCTTGACCTTCCACTGAGCGATGCCACCCTCGGTCATGGTCGGCGACCTGTTCGATCGAGCGCGGGCGCATTCAGATCAGCAAAAGGATCTTTGTGTTTCTGGCTGGATCGGATGGGATGCCACCTGGGCGGTGACTGGTAGAGCCACGAGGGAAGAGGGACGCACATGGCGGGGAAGAGGAACTTGGTCAAAGCAGCCGAAGCAGGCGAGGCATGGAACTCTGCGAGACGGTTGCCAGCGTGGGTGTGCAAGAATAGCGCAGTCGGCGGATCGATGGCACGGGAGGAAGAGAGGGATCCTGGCGTCAGCACGCGCTCTCGGTTCGAGGCGCGGTCACAAGGAGAGAGAGAGTAGCTCACGGCGCACTGCCTGGGTGCGGGCCACGGCGCGAGCACGCTGAGCGATGAGGGAGCGCATGGTGGGTGGGTTGGAGGGTTGGGGGACGCGACGACGAGACCGAATGCGCGGCTGTGAGCGGGACGAGCGGGTCAGTCGGCGGTACAGAAGGTTACAGCAGCTGCCTCACACCTTCGCAACTCACGCTAGACGGGCTTGCGGGCGCGAAGAGAGCAGCTGGCCTCACCGAGTTCGACGACTCCGAGTCGGATCGCGAAAAAAATTGTCAGAGTTGGGCATTTGCGTTCGACGCTCTCTCGCCCTCTCTCTCTCTCTCTCTTTTGCTCGCCCTCTTCATGGGATATGCGAACACTCGAACTCATGCTGCTGCCGATGAGATCCTTTCCCGGGCGGCGGAGACGTGCTCGCTACACAGCCCGAGCGTCTCCGAGTGAGCGGCCCCATGCCCTCAGGACACGCGTCCATGCACAACAAAGAGACAAGGAGACCGAATTGTGACAGTATGCGTACTAAGCTACAAGCGAACACGAGTGAAGAAAGCGGGGAAGGGGACAAAAGCGAAGAGAGGGAACGCGCAAGACTTGGGAGCGAAGGGCGAGAGGAGAACGAAAGGTAACGGAAGGGTCCTGGAAGCGCTAGCGTTGGGAGCCGTTCTCCACCATCAGTCAGTGGACTCGAGCGCGAAGCCAGACCTGAGCGCAGGGAGCGACTCACTGCGCAAAAGCTTCGAACGCCACTCCCGCTCGAGAGGGTCTCCTCACTTGCCCGCCTTCGGGTTCTCGTCGCTAACCTTCCACTCCTCGCTGTCGGGAAGTCGTTCATCGTCGCGTCAGCTCGCGCGCCACAGTCAAGCTATTCCAGGGAACGCCCGCGGCAAGGAAGGCTGACTGGATGCTGTCGCCGCCACGACGCCACCTTATTTCAGGACGCCTCCGGACGCGGCGCACCGACTCACCGGATCTGCTCTTGACGGTCCGTACCGCTCTGCAAGGCGAAAAAGAATCCGAGCCTCGTCAGCGCCATGTCGCCCGGGGCCATATGCTCGAGCACGGGTGATGGCTTGAGAAGGTCGCGATTAAAACTCCTGCTTCGACTCCGCTCAGACGTCTCGCGGGCTGCGACCGTGACTGGTTTGCGTGGCCTCTTGCTGTTGCAACGAGCAGCGGCAAAGGTGGACCGAGCCCGACCGAGGGCAGCGCGAAGGAGGAGAGGAGGGGACTCTATCGGCGACAGCTCACCTGGTTGGGGTATTCGCGCTTGAGTTCCTCTGCGCGGTCAGGCAAGGTGAATGTGGTATAAGTACGAGTCGAGCTTGTCGCAGAATAGCCAGCCCCGACCATACGACAAGAATGAACGTCCGAGTAAGGCGATCGAGGCTGGCATTCAACGCGGCAAATTAAAGCGCAACTCACCCGTCCTCCGGGAGCGGAAGTCGGCCCAGGCAGTCGACTGCGCCGAGGAGCTGTGTTTCTTGTCTGTAGCGCGATAAGATAACATCAGCCTAGGTCCATGAGGTTCGTCCGGGTCCGCTCCGAAGCGCGGCGGGTGAGCAAGTCCTGGTCGAAAGGGTCTTATGATGCGGGCGGGGCAAGAGACAGGACACCTCGCCGGTGTGCCTTGACAGGTCGGGGATGGGGGCTGTTAAACGCTGGAGCCTTACTTGGCATGCTGAGAGGACGTCCGAGTGTTTGCTGTGCAGATACAAGGGCAGAGGTAGGTCAGCAAGTGGACGAAGGCCTGCCCGCGAAGCCACTCCTTCTCGGGGTCGCTCGGCGACGCGTCCGGACCTCCGACGGTCGCTTGACGACCTGAACCTTACCTGCAGTCGAGGAGTGCAAAAGAGGGTGGTCAAGTGACAGGAAAGAGGAGAAAGGAGGGAAAGAACGACGTCGGTTCAGGCGACTCGTTCCTTCGCGCGGGACCGCAGACGCAACGCCATCGAGCCCGGACCATCGCGCTCTCGTTTGCAGGGACTCGCAAATGATTCTTTCTGGTCGTCGGCGTACTCATCTAGGCCTCTAGAGCGCTACTAAAAGAAGCGACCTTTTCTTTTTTCCACTCACCGTACAAAAATTCGTCATTGAGGGCTTTCGGTCACAGATTTGTTTCCAGTAATCCTCAGCTAGATACATGTCCGAGCTGAGAGGCAGACAGCCCATAACGAAGACAGCAGTCTGCCCTTTTCTGCTTTACCTGCTTCGACGGGCGATTCCCCCTGCCGAGAGGCGCCGCTGCTGCTGCTTCCGCGTCGTGGGGCCCAAAGAACTCGACGTGTTTCTGCACCGTCGACTGTCGCCGCTATACTCGAGGTGTAGACAAGGGCTGTCACAGAGAACGAGGCAGCAGCAGCGAAGAAAGCCAAACGCCGTGACTGCCCCACCGCCGCTTGATGGCACCCGACCTGGTGTCTCCGACTCCGGTCAACGCAGCCCGCACCGTGCACTTCCGACTCGACGGCGATGAGAGCGGAGCGACTAGTCCAGCAGCGAGTGAACCCTCGACAAGATCTTCGACTGCGTTTTCGATTCCGCCTCCGCCCGCTTCGCCCTTGCCGCCTCCGAAACTCGTCAGTCCCGACGGCAACGGCTCTTCCCAGGATGCGTACTTCCACGACGACGATTACTACGAGGATACGGACGAGCATCAGCCAGTCGCGTCGACCTCGAAGCTCGTGCACGGCGATTCGAGGGAATCGGCCGATCTGCGGCATTATCCTCCTCGCCCTCTCGCGTCGAGCGTATCTTCCCGAGAAGCGCAGTTCGACCTCGACTCGGAAGAGATCGAAGAGCACGACACCAGCTACGAGCCGCTCATGGAAGGGCTCGTGCATTCCGGTTTGCGGCGAGCGAGTCTCGACTTGCGCGGCGAGGCGAGGCGGTTGAAGGAACTCGAACTCGACGCAGAAGAGGCGTCCCCACCGGATTGGCTCTCGCGCGGAGGCGGGATCTGGGCCGGAATCGCCAACATGAGCAACTCGATCCTCGGAGCGGGCATCATCGGCCTGCCGTACGCCCTGAGGGAAGCAGGCTTCTTTTCCGGGATCGTCCTCCTCGTCGTCCTCGGCATGGTCACCGACTGGACCATCCGCCTCATCGTCTTGAACGCCAAGATGAGCGGTCGGAGAACCTATATCGATATCCTCGACAGCTGTTTCGGCAAACCCGGTCGCGCCGCCGCCAGCTTTTTCCAATTCGCGTTCGCCTTTGGCGGCATGTGCGCCTTCTGCGTCATCATCGGCGACACCTTGCCGCGCGTGTTCCAATGGCTCGTCGGCCCCGACGCCAACGCCGTCACCAACTTTTTCATCTCGCGCCGGGTCGTCACCACTATCTTGACTGTCGGCGTCTCGTACCCGCTCTCGCTCTATCGCGATATCGAGAAGCTCTCACATGCCTCGGCTCTAGCGCTAGTTAGCATGGTCGTCATCGTCATCTCCGTCGGCGTCCGTGGGCCAGGCGTCGAAGGAGAGCTCAAAGGCGAATCTTCCGAGCGATGGACCTTCCTCGAGTCTGTATGTTGCCCATTCCTCTCGTCTCAATTCGAAACAGGACTGCATTGCTGACCGCCTGGTCTATAGGGCGTCTTTGAGGCGATCGGCGTCATCTCGTTCGCGTTCGTTTGTCACCACAACAGCCTGCTCATCTACGGTTCGCTCAAGCAGCCGACCCTCGACCGCTTCGCCCAGGTCACGCACGTCTCGACGACGCTGTCGGTCGTCGCATGCCTGTGCATGTCCATCTCGGGGTTCCTCGTCTTTACGAACAAGACACAGGGCAACATCCTCAACAACTTTAGCGAAGACGACTGGTTGATCAACCTCGCTCGAGCATGCGTACGTACCGTCCTTTTCTGCCCGTCGCCAAGAGTGTTCCCTTCCTGAACTTCACCCCCCTCCCAGTTCGGCCTCAATATGTTTACGACGCTACCGCTCGAGGCGTTCGTGTGTCGCGAGGTCGCCGAGACCTACTTCTGGCCGGGCGAGCACGAGTTCAACAAGAAACGACATGTCATCATCACGTCCGCTCTCGTCTTCAGCGCCCTCATGGGTGCGTCCGAATTCTTCTTCCTCCCTCCCCTCGTCAATCAAGGGGATCCGTTGCCCCGAGGAACTAACCCCGCGCACGCCTCTTGTCCCGTGCAGTCTCGCTCATCACGTGTGACCTCGGTCTCATCCTCGAACTCGCCGGCGGCTTCTCGGCGACAGCGCTCGCATACCTCTTCCGTGAGCTGGGCTCCCAGAGCGTGATGAGAATCCCGCACACCACCAACTGACTCCTGACTTTTCCGGCCGATCACAGCTGCAGCCTGTTTCCTCAAGCTGTCCGGGTCGGGCGAGCAATTACGGCCGCAACGACTCGCCGCTTGGGCATGCGCAGGCTTTGGTATCCTGGTGATGGTTCTCAGTACCGTTCTGAGTATACGAAAAGCGCTGCACGGCGGCTCGCACAAGCAGTGTTGAAACGCGCATCGTCTCTCTTTCTCCTCGCGAGTCTACGTTCTTCTCATGCGACGATCTCTACAAAGTGCCATTGTCGTTTCTAAGGACGCCTGACTCGGCTCTATTGCTGCGCCGAGGTCGTCTCAAGCCCACAGGACGATGCCGGGCCGGCCGACATCGCCTAGCCTCGCCACCTCTTCCAGCTCACCGCCGGCTGAGAAGTCGAAAATGACAATGTCATTCGAGTCGTGCAACCCGACGGCCAGGTAGGCCGGGTCTGTGCTTTTCCATGGATGCAGGATTGACTCGCTCGAGAAGCTCATATGGCGCGGCGCTCGTCCACCCGAGCTGACGAGCTTGCGACTCTTCTCGAGGAGCGTGCCGTCCGACTTGACCTCGAAGACGGCTAGGAGGTCTTCTGGTCCTTCTCGCGTCCCGGCCAGCGGGTCGTGGCCTTCTGCGCGGTTCGAAGCGACGAGGAATCGACTGCACGGCGAGAGGACGAGCTCTGCCGAATGCCAGGACTCGAAGGATGTCTGGTGTGCGAAGGGTTGCGGCGGGAGGAGCGAGATGCGGCTTTGGATCGGGGTAAAGGTCGGGTGAGGAGGCAAAGGCGAACTTCTGGGAGGATAAGACACGCGCAAGACGGAAAGCGAATTGTCGAGCTCGTTCATGACGTAGAGCGACGCTTCGTGCGTGGTGTTATCTGTGACTCGAAGAGGTCCGAACAGCACATGACGGGGACCGGCGCCTGGCTGGAGGTGGATCACTTCGCCTGTTGTGACGGCGCCCGTTGCCGTGTCGACGTGCAGTATCCGGAGATCGTCCGTTCCCAAGTCAGGTACGACAATCATTGTACCGGTCGGATCGGGATGCGCGCCGTGCGGATGCGCCTGCTCCTGCCGCCATTCAATCGGACCGAGGGGAGACCCCGTGCCCATCATCGAGATCATCTTGACCGCATCAGCGTCGAGCTCCCCGGTCGGTTTGACGGGTGCGCAGTGGACGTTCGCGCCCTTGTAGTTGGTCGTGACGAGTTGCGCCGGGTTTGTCGATGTCAAGAGTGCGGAATGGCACGGCCAGAGTCCGCCTGCAAGGTTTCGATACGTCAGTTCTCCATCGTGCCCTGCGCTAAAGTGGTCGGAATAGACACTGCACCTGTCGAGAGAGTGTCCAAAGTCTCCAGAGACCCGTCCTCAGCGATACGCAAGCTGGTGACGGTGCCTTGTTCTGGACCCCACTCGTCCGCCGACCACATGAATCGACCTGTGCGCAAGCTGGTCAGCATATCGCAATGTCGTGTAAGAGCGCGACTCCGTACCGTCGGGCGAGAACGTCAGCCATGTCGGCGCCTTTCCGCACTCAAAGTCGTTGGTCTTCCTCAGCCGTTCTTGCGCCGGGCGAGTCGGGTCAAAGTCGAGCTGGAGGATCTTGCCCTCGTAGCCGCCGGCAAACAGCCGATAGCTGGGCATCTTGTGAGAGAATCCGAGGCAGCAACAGGCGTCAGAGGCGGAGCGAGAAAGGACCGGCAAAGGCGCCGATGGGGTGGCGGCAAGCGGACCGCCTCTTCCGTACGATAAGCTGATAGATAAGAAACTTCTATTTCGCTCAAGGCGGATCTACAGTATACACAGGCTCACATTCCCTTCTACGGGAGCCACTGAATGCACGTCGGCTGGTCGACGTCCTTGAGCCGCGCGACCTCCTTCATCTCGTCCTGCTTCTCCTGGTCAACCTCGAGGATGACAACCTCGTTCGACCGCTCGAGCGCGACTGCGAGATACTTGCCCGCCGGTTCGTCCGCAGTCTCTGGACTCAGGGCAAAATGACGGGGGCCGAGCCCGCCGAGGTTGACGTATTTCGGCGAGTTGACCGTGTTGAGTCCGCCGTCCGCGCGCAGCTCGAAGATGGTCAACGTGTCGAAAGCCGCGAGGTTGTCGACCGGTGAGCGGTTGGTCGCGTACAGGTAACGACCGTTCGGCGAAAGAACAATCTCGGCGGCCGTCCAGTCGCCAGGTCTGTGCACGAGGGTCGGGATGAGCTCGCGGCAAAGGAGGACCAATGTCAAGCGCAACTCACGAGTCTTTCCAGTCGGGTGGCAGTGTCGAAACTTCGCGTTGAATTTCCTTCAAGTTGAGTGCCGCTTGCTTGTCGCTGGGATACTCGAGCTCGAAGACGGCGATCGTCGAGCTGAGTTCTTCGATGAGGTAGACGAGCGTGCGAGAAGAGCGCTCATTGGGAGGAACGATGAGCAAGTGACGGGGACCGTTCCCGGGCGGCAGCGTGATGGCGGGCATGTCTTCGAAAGCGCCCGATGCGATCTTGACGACACGCAAAACGTCCGAGCCCAAGTCGGCAGCGAGCAGGTATTCCCCGGTCGGGTCCACGTAGCTGCGTCCGGCGCTTTCTGGTGAGTCTTCTTGTCGCATCAAGTACATCTAGAGAGCCTTCCACTACTCACACGCCGTGGACATGCGGAGCCTCTTGCCTCTCTTCGGAGGGTCCGGAACCGGTGTACCGCTTCGTCTTGGTCTCGACGGTCGCGTCAATGGTCCCGTCCTCCTTGAGCGCGAGTGCCGACAAACTTCCATCAGAGTAGTTGGCCGTGAAGAGCCGGCGACCATCGCTGCTCAAGGCGATATGGACCGGTCCTTGACCACATTTGCCGGTGTTGAGCGGCGAGAGTCGACCGGTCGCACGGTCGTAGCTGAAGCTGCGCACCTCGCCGTCGGGCTCGGCAAACTCGCAGCCAGCATAGAGGATCGCGTGGCGCTCCGACAGGCTGAACCAGGTCGAGGCGGGTCCGCCGTCGGTGGTCGAGTCGATGACGAGGGCCGGTGCATTTTGAGTCGGGTCGAACGAGAGCGAATAGATCTTGCCGCCATAGCCCGAAGTGAGGAGCGATCTGGTCATCTTGTTGAGCGATTCTGGTGATCAGCCCGATGGAGAACGAGAAGCGAGAGGCAGACCAGTGTCGCAACCGAAAGCACCGGCGAGAGGACGAGCTAGCGAGCGAGACGCGCGGCTTCCGCGTGAGTTGCGTTTTCATCAGTGTCTCACCTCCGAATGTGGGGCTCAAATGCCGAGAGCTCCCTTCAGGCGGCCAGCCCACCTGCAGCTGCTCTTCCGCTTCGAGCTCTCCTGCTGCTCTCTCTAGACCCTGTACAGAGTGCATGCATGCCGAAGGAAGACACAGATCCAGCTGCCGAGCCATTCCTCGCCGGAACGGATCAGCGCGACCTCTTATCCGACGAGCCCGATTACATCCGCTTGCGGTCTCTCGAGCACGCGGAGGAACGCTATAGGGATCCGGAAAAGGTGCGCCCAGCTTTGAGCTACTATCCCTGTGCGGGAGGTTGACCCGAGGGCATGCTTACTGTCGCCAGCCTCGACGAGGAGCGCTCGCCGCCGCGCGACCTTCTCGACGTGCCCTCGTCGTTCTCGCGCTCGCTGTCGTCTTGCTTTCGCTGTTCCCACTGCGACACCAGCCATTGAACGCGCTCCTATCGGCGACATCTGAGTCGTCTCCTCGATCTAACGTGGAGTGCGTATCCGGTCATCGAAACTTTCTACTCGAGCAGCTCGAAATCTGACCGCGTCCTGGACTGCAGATGCGATCCCTACGCAAAGCGTGGCGTCCTGCGGATAGATCTGGATGATTGGAGCGGCAACCGCTGGGAGCCGGCTCTCGTGACCGATTGCCAGCCGCGCGATTACCTTTCCCAGATCTATCGCGACGGACGCAACCTCTCGAACGAGCCCGGCTTAGACTTTCTGCGCGATCGGGTGATACTACTCTTTGGAGACTCTGTTGACCGCGGGTGAGTTATTCGAGAACGCCCACGTGTGCCTGAAGGGTGCTGACTGACTTTTGCCTTCCAGCTTCCTGGAACACTTCTGTCGCATTTTCGCCCTCGGAAGGTTCGAGCATATCGGATCTGGACACGAGCTCGACCCTCCCCTCCCACTCGGACGAGAACACGCTCCACCGGGATGTGAGTCCGCAGGGGTAAGAGTCTACACGAGACATGGCAAACTCACCAGGTTCTCTTCGTCCGCAGACCGTTCCGACCGCGGCGACGAAGACTGGGTCGGCAATCCGATGGGTCGACCCTCTCTATGCTACCTTCCGAGTTACAAGACCTACCTGCTCAACGTCTTCCAGTTCGGCTTGCACCCCGAAGACGAGACCGTGATCCACTTTACGCATTTTCTCCCGCCCGGAGGGTTTGAAGATCGCTTCGACACGTACGTGGTACCGATCCTGGAGCGACTGGCACAGAGCCGTACGAAGGCGCGTGCTCTGGCAGAGCAAGAAGCTGGGTCCGCTTCTCCGCCGCGTGTGCTTTCGCCGCTTCGACGACCGATTCGCGCGGCGCCGGACCTAATCACCCTCACCGCGACATTTTGGAATTTGATGCGACATCCGGACGACGAGGGCGACAACGAGAGCTCTCCCGACCTTGCGACACCGATCTCAGCAACATCGACCAGTGGTGCCGACAAAAACGGGACAAAACCTGCCTGGATTGAGAAACTCGGAGACTGGGCGCCGCCTACTCGAGCACGACAGGATTGGTGGGAGCGACGAGTCCAATCTGCGGTTAAGCATGTCGGACGGGCCTGGGGCGGAGCGCAGAGCGGCTCACTGATCTTGTGGCGTGGGTACCCTATCTGCCCTTCTACCGCGCTGAGCTTTCGAGCGGACCTGCTCACGCTTTGACGCTTTAAATCACTTCCCTCTGTGCAGGTACGCTACACATGGCAACTACGGTGGGGAACTGGCCCCTCAACAAGCAATATGCGCAGAACGAAATCGCCCACCGCGTCGTCGAGGTTCTTCAAGCTGAGGGTCGTGCCGCCGAATCTGGTTCGACTTGGTCCGACTGGCGGGCGAAAGTGGTACCGACTCTAGGGCAGACTTGGGAAACTGTCGATCGCAAGGCAGTCCGGGAGATGGGGCTTGGAGATCGACTCGGCGTGCTGGATTGGGGCAAACTGTTCTTTGGACAGGAGGTGAGTACTTTTCTTCGCGCCTGCTCGCTTCGATTACAGTCATTTGAAGCTAACGCATTAAGGTTTCGATTGCTCGGTCCCTTGCAGGTCAAGCACACGAGCGATGGGATCCATCCGCATCCTCCGGGTTGTTGGGCGTACTGGAACAGTGACTCCTTCCCTCAGGTCCTGCTTGCTCACCTCGCTCGTGTCTGACGTACGCGTGCCGCGCACAGTGCTCTTCGACTCGCTCCGACGGCATGTCGAGCCCGAGCTGGACTAGCCTCCCGTTTACTTTCTCTCTCATTCCGTCTCATCATCGAAGGTGTTGTAGCGAGAAAAGGATTATGTACTTCAAAGGTCGTCGGCTCAAAGCCGGATGCAGATTCAGGGCAAGCTACAGACAGATCACTTCGATTATGCAGGCGAATTTGTCGATCCTCGTCCTCCCTGGGAGACAAACTATTCACAAAAAAAGTCGCCGACGGATCCCGGATCACTCATCTTTGACGGGCACTTCTCCGACGCCTTCTTCCTTGACGACTGCGTCGAAGTGGACTTTGCTCGACGGCGCACGGTACAAGCTCGGACGGGTACCGAGGCGTTTGCTGAGCGCGGGTGGGATGAGGAGGTCGTGCGCCTCACTCTGGAAAGCCTGCGGGCCCGGATCATCGCATAATCAGTCGCGGGAAGTCGCTAAGCTGTCAGTGAACTGCGTGCTCGTACCTTGATCGCGTCTGGGAGCGTTTCCGAGTGGGTCAAGAGGGAAACGAAGCGGAAGGTGAGGAAGGCGGAAACGAGGAATCCGGTCGTGGCGACGCTGAAAAAGAGTACGACGGCGAGGGTCCCGACGAGGAGAAGAGCTGCTTGTCCATGTCTGAGTCAGTTGCAGCTGAAATGGAAGGAGGAGGGAAGGGAGCAAGAGGCCCGACCTGCGGATCCGACGAGCCAACTGATGACGACTGCCGCGAAGAGGAAGGCGCCTCCGCCGATGACGAGAGTCGCTCCGACTGCAAAGGACAGGAAGAGAAAGACGGGCAGGAGGGCGAGGGCGGCAAAGACGCTGACGAAGGCGGCGAGGAGCGGAGCCTGTTGCGCGTGAGAGGCGGCGAGGCGAAAGTTGGGATCGACGTAACGCGTGTGCAGGCTGTCCAGGTCGCGGAGTGAGCATTCCACTTCCTCCGCTGTGTAGGTTTGGTCCACTCACTCCTTGGCTTTGCTGGCTATGGCCGAGTTCTGCTTGGGGTCCGAGGTGGGGCGTATCGTCATTTTCTTCGACTCGCGACCTGGGCGGAGCGAGGGCACGGAGGAACGTACGGCGTTGGCAAACTCTTCGAGCGCCTGCTTCTTGTATTGCTCGAGCGTCGCTGCTTCGATTGGCGCCATCGCGTGCGAGTCCGGAGCGAAAGAGACTGTAACGGCGACCGATTCCGAGACGGCGAAGGTGGATCTCCCGCCGTTCGCTCCGCCGCGCTCCTACTTCGAAGGAGGCGGTAGCTGCACCCCAGTCAGACGCTAGTGATCTATCCACGGGCTGCCGCAGCTCCGCCGCTCAGCTAGGAACGCCGAACGCCGGCCGCCGTGCTGCGCCGACTCGCTCGAAATCAGCATCAAGATCCGCAGAAGAACAGTTTCCCTAGCATGCCAGACGAAGGCGAGCACGAGTGGGACACCTGCAGCGCTATCTCGGATATGACCGGCGTCTCAGGCGACTCTGACCGCGGCCGCGAGGCGCTCAACGAGGAAGTCCACCGTCCGCGCACCAACTTGCTCTCGCTTCCACCCGAGCTCCATTACGAGATCTTCAAGCACCTCGAAGAGGACAAAGCTGGCAAGAGACCGATCTGCCGCGCCCTGTGGCCGATGGCGAGGCGCAACACCTTTCGAGACGTCTGCCTGATGACGCCGGTGCGCCTGCAACGGTTCGCGGGCTTGATGCGTCCGGTGCATCACATGTACAGAGACGCCAGCCTGCTCCACGAAGTCAGAAAGACTGGCCGTCTCATCAGGGCGCTGACGATTTTTGTGCGGCCGCCGAAGCCGCGGAGGAGATCCTCGACCGATTCAAGCGCCGACGACGACTCGCCCGCAGACGTGCCCGTCATGCCGGACGTGAAACCGGGCACCGCCGACAGGACCGCTTCGAGTCATGTACGCGCTGTACTGGCGCACGCGACGCGCGTGAAGCGCCTCACCGTCATCGGTCCTCGAGGCCTCGGATACCTGGTCCCCGCCAAGTCCGGTTTCAGGTGGTTGCGCGAGCTCGAGCAGCTCACGCTCGAGGTTTGCGGCGGGTCCGTGCAGCACTGGAACGCCGGGCATCTCTCTCGCCTGCGTCGCTTCCGCCGCCTCAAGGAGCTGCACCTTGATCTGTCGAATCTCGGTAATTTCGCTGCACAGCCGACTGCCTCGCAGACAACGACCTTGAAGCCCATTCAGCAGATCCACCAGCTTCACCTCCGACTGGAAGACTCTATTGTGCCTGCAGAGATTGCGAGATGCGTTGCGCTTTTTTCCGGCCTCAGGAAATTCGTCATCGACCTCGACGTCGTGGACGATTTTGACGACGCCGGACGTGAAGATGGCCTCATCGGTCTGGGCGACCTGCTTCAGGCGGTCCCAGCCTCTCGCCCCAGCCATTTGGTCATAGACGTCCCATACGTCTACGAAATGTTTCCCGAGGATGTGCCGTGGCCGGGGCTAACGATCGAAGCTGATCTTGCCCGGTTTCACCGTCTGACCCGTCTCTCGCTGTGTTACAACACCTTCCACCGCGCAGGCGAACTCTTCGACATTCTTGCGGCGCACGTCCCGCGGCTGCAAAGTCTGACGCTCGGCCGCTTTGCCTACGTGCGCGCAGCCAAGCTGCTCTCCTTCGTACGACAAAAAGGAGGTCCAAGCCGTGCCTTGAGAGAGCTCGAATGCGACATATTCGACGGGTATGTCGACGCTTCGGCCATTCCCACCAGCATGCCGGAAGACCCGGATGTTATGGATGGCACGTTCGAGCTCGACGAGTGGTGGGAACTGCCCCTGTGGCAATCCGACTTTACGTTCGCCCAAGCTCAGGAGCTCGTCACGGCAGGTCAAGAGGTCGGCGTACGAATCACAGGTACTCTGCCCGGCGCCATCCGCACCGAGACGGCACGAGTGCGCGAGCAGGCCTATCTCGACGAGCGCAGGGACGAATACCTGTACGATCTCAGCAGCCTCTTCGGGTCCGAGTAGCTTCCTTTTCCTGCTTCGCAGCTTGAAATGTGTGCTTTTTGTTCATAGACGAGACTTGCCTACTTGGACGAGCAGAGCGAGCTCATGCGAGCACGAGTTGGAGTGACAAGCGCTGCGCGTGCTGAGATCTTTGCCTCGACCTTTTATCCACAAAAGCGCCCTCCCGCTCTGGCGCGGGTCTGAAAGCTTCAGTTGCCAGATCGCAAGCTATAGCAAGGCCTGAGTGCCTCCGACCGCTTCACCAAGCTTTCGCTGTCCCGCGAAGACTCGCTCGACATCCTCATCATGTCGGCGGCCGAACGCTTGTCCACGCCGCCAGACGACGGCGAGCCCGACTCAGACGCTTGCAGCACCGTCTCGGATACGAATGACGTCTCCAGCAACTCGGACTGCGGCCGCGAGGCACTCGTGAACGAGCAGGTTTCACGCCCGCGCACCACCTTGCTCTCGCTGCCGCCCGAACTCCACTACGAGATCTTCAAGCACCTAAGGACCTGTAAAGCGGGCAAGCGACCGATTTGCCGCGCCTTGTGGCCGGTGACGAGGCGCAACCTGTTTCGAGCTGTCCGTATCTCGACGCCGGAGCGCCTCCAGCGGTTCGCGAGCCTGATGCGACCAATGCATCGGACGTACAGGGATCCGAGTCTGCTTCGAGAACTCTGGCAAAGTGGCCGTCTCATCAAGGTACTCAATATCAAGGTGCAGCCCGTTCGACCGCGATGGAGGTCTCCGCCCGACTCGAGCGATAGCGACGACTCAGCCGCCGAGGGCTCGGTCACGCCGGACGTCAAACCAGAGATCGACGACTCGACTGCTTCGAGGCAGGTGCGCGCCGTACTGACTCAAGCGACGCGCGTGAGGCGCCTCAGCCTCAGCGGCCCGCGAGCTCTCGAGTATCTCGTTCCTGCCAAGTCCGGTTGCGGGTGGTTGCGCGAAGTTGAGCAGGTCAAGCTCAAGATTTGCGGCTGGCGCGCGCAGCACCCGAGCGCTGAACTTGTCTCTCGCTTGCGCCGCTTCCCCTGCCTTCAAGAGCTGCAGCTTGATCTGTCGGAGAATTTCGCGCCGCCGCCGACGCCCTCGCAGACGACCTTGCTACCCGTTCCGCAGATCCACCGATTTCACATCAGCTTGGAGAGTTCTGCTGTGCCTACAGAACTTGCAAGATGCGTGACGCTGTTTACCGGCATCAGCAAACTCGTCGTCGACATCAACGTTGTGGAGGACTTTGACGAAGCCGCGACGGAGCATGACTTCGTCGGCCTGGCCAGCCTGCTCCAAGCGGTCCCGGCCTCCCAACTGATCACCTTGTTCATCAGCTGCCCTTACGACGAAGACATGGTCCCTGACGAGTTGCCGGGACTTGGGCTGACGATCGAAGCGGACCTGGCCCGCTTTAACCGCCTGACGCACCTCTCGCTTTGTCACAACACTTTTCACCGCGCAGGAGAGCTCTTTGACCTCCTCGCGAAGCACGTTCCGCGACTACAGTACTTGGCGCTCGGCCATTATGCGTACGTGCGCGCAGCCAAGCTGCTCTCCTTCGTTCGTCAAAAAGGAGGTCCAGGCCGTGCGCTGCAGGAGGTCCAATGCGACATCTTTTTCGGAGCAATCGACTCTTCGCGGATTCCCTCCGAGATGCAGGAAGACTCGTCTGTCATGGATGGTACGTTCGAACTCGCCGAATGGTGGGACTTGCCCTTGTGGCAATCCGACTTTACCGTCGCACAAGCCCGTGGACTCGTCACGGCCGGTCAAGAGGTCGGCGTACAGATCACAGGTGATCTACTCGAAGCGATTCGCACCGAGACGGCACGAGTGCGCGAGCAGGCCTTTCTCGACGAGCGCAGGGACGGATTCCTGTACGATCTCAGCAGCCTCTTTGGGTCCGAGTAGCTTCCCTTCCCTGCGTGATGCTTGGAATTTGTAGTTTCTCGTTACGAGACTTGCTCACTAAGAAGAGCAGAACGAGCTCGACTTTTCGCGAGTAAGATTGGCGGAGAGACCAGCGTCCGCCGCGCGTGAGATCTTTGCCTCAACCTTTTTTTCCACGAACCGCCCTCCCTCTCTGGCGCGGATTCGAAAGCTCTAGTAGCTAGATTGTAAGCGATAGCAAGGCCTGAGCCGCTCCGACCGCCTCACCAAGCTTCCACTGTGCCGCGTAACTCGCTCGACATCTTCCTCAAGTCGACGGCCGAACACCTTTCCACGGTGCCAGACGGAGGCGAGCACGACTTGGCGCGTGAAACACCATCTCGAATATGATCGACGTCTCCAGCGACTCGGATCCCGCCCGCGGGGTGCCTAACGAAGAAGTCGGCCTCGCTCAACGCCCGCGCACCAACTTGCTCTCGCTGCCGCCTGAGCTCCACTACAAGATCTACAAATACCTCGAATACTGGAAAGCCGGCAAGAGGCCGATCTGCCGCGCCCTTTGGCCGATGGCAAGGTGCAACCTGTTTCTAGACGTCAGCCTTTCGACGCCGGACTGCCTTCAACGGTTCGCCAGCCTTCTTCGCCCAGTCCAAGGGATGTACGGGGACGCGAGCCTGTTCCAAGAAGTCGCGAATACCGGCAGCCTGATCAGAGTCCTGGCGCTGTGCACATGGTCCTACACATCTCCACCGGAGAGGTCGCCTTCGACCGAATCTTCGCTCGCAGGTATTCCGACCCACCCGCTTGCACAGCCACACACAAACCTCTCGGACGCTTCCAGTTGTATTCGTGTTGTCCTCTCTGAAGCTACACACGTCAAGAGCCTTACTCTGGATGGCCCTCGAGCTCTCGAGTACCTCGTCCCTGCCGACTCCGGTCTGAACTGGTTGAGCGAGCTCGAGGAGCTCTCACTCAGATCCTATACTGACTACGCGCCAGAACTGAAGGTCGAGTACTTCTCTCGCCTGTGTCGCTTCCCCCGGCTGAAGGACTTGCACCTTGATCTGTCGTACCTCGGCGATGGCGCATCGCCGGCGACACAGACGATCTTGCCGCCCGTTCCGCAAGTTACGCACTTGTACATCGAGATCGGAGAGGTTGGGGTGCATGCAGAACTCGCGAGATGCGTGCCTCTCTTCTCCGGCATCAAGAGACTTGCCCTCGACTTTGACAATCTGATCTTAGCCGGCGTCGGGGACGATGGTGACCTCGACCTGGGCGGCTTGCTCCAAGCGGCCCCAGCCTCTCGACTGAGCCAATTGGCTTTTATCGCTCCCTGCATCGAGGATTCCCTGCACGAGATACCGTGGCCTGGACTGACCATCGAAGCCGATCTGGCCCGGTTTCACCGCCTGACCCGCCTCTCGCTGTGCTACAACACCTTCCACCGCGCAGGAGAGCTCTTCGATCTCCTCGCGCAGCACATCCCCCGACTGCGCTACTTGACGCTCGGCCGATTCGCCTACGTGCGCGCGACGAAGTTGCTCTCCTTCGTTCGTCAAAAAGGAGGTCCAGGCCGCGCCCTAAGAGAGGTCGAATGCGACATCTTCTACGGAGTTGTCGACGATGACGCCTTTCCCACCAGCATGCCGGAAGACCCGGATGTTATGGATGGCAGCTTCCAACTTGACGAATGGTGGGACTTGCCGCTGTGGCAATTTGACTTTACCTTCGCCCAAGCCCGCGAGCTCGTCGAGGCAGGTCAAGAGGTCGGCGTACGAATCACAGGTGAAATACTCGACGCCATCGGCACCGAGACGGCAAGAGCGCATGAGCAGGCCTACCTCGACGGGCGCAGGGACGAATGGGACGGATCTCGTCTCATCAGCCTGTTCGAGTTCGAGTAGCTTCCTTCTTCCCAGACCACGCTTGAAACCTTTGCATTTTCACTTGACACACTGAGTTGTCGCACTGAACCCACGGACGAGCTCGAGCGTGCACGCTGGAATGTCCACGGTCCGAGAGTGGAGAGTCATGAGAATAAAAGCAAGACAACATTTGCACTTCGAAAAGCCATCGAGCACGGATCTACTCAGTCCAGCCAGTTCTTGCACCACCTCCTCAGCGCCAACGGGCACTCGGCGCCGCGTGCCTCGACTTCGCGGTCAACTTCGCGCGCCCACGTCCTCAACCTGTACATCTTCCACGGATCGCGCGCGACAGGCGACAAGTACGCCGCCGAAGAGGGTACGGCGACCGCCATGCCGCCTCCTGCACTCGCAGTCGTGCCTGCATTGCTCGCCGAGGACGAGCTCGTCCGCACGAGAAGGAGTTCGTGCGCCCGGAGCGAGTCGAACGCGGCTCGCATCGCCGGCTTGGAGAGCGGCTTGTGGGTAATGGCGAACGAAGACGAAGTCGAGGCGGCGACGCGACGAGAGTGAGCCATGTAGGCGTCGTAGAGCATCTCGAAGTTGAACCCGGCGTGACGGTCGAGGGTCGACGACGTGAGGTGCTTGGCCGCGATCAAAACCGTCAACTCCGGCAGTGAGAGTTCTATGAGAAGAACCGAGTCAGCGCTTCGGGCGAGGTGTGATCCAACTTTTGATCTCTAGACTCACGCTTGAGGACATCGTCGCGGGCTTTCTCTTCTCCTTTTGGCTGGGGCTTGAGCATGTCGAACGACAACCGAGGAACGGCGGCCGACTCTGCGAGTCCGTAGTTCCGCAGCTCGTAGTCAAGGCGATAGAGCAAATGCGACTGCAACGATAGACGTATGCGTCAGCAGCTGATTGGCGTGTGAGAGGGCGCACTCGTGACTGTCTCCAGAGAGACTCACCAGAGCGGATCGGAGCTCGGTCGGAACGTTCCCGTGGATCGACCACAAGCGTCGCATGTAGTCGACGACTTTCTTCTCGGCAAAGAATGCCTATCAAGCGTGCAAAATGCCTTGTCAGTTCATATTGCCCAAGCAATCAAGTTTTGGCTTCCCGCCGCGAAAACACACCTCGACTTCGGCGTTCCAAGCCGTGGCCCACTCTGCCGCCTCGTCCGCTGCGCCGACGCGGAGCAACCGTTTGCCGAGCTCGCAGAACGAAGTGAAGGACGAGGGCGGGATCATCTGCAGCACATGCGACTGGCAACGCGAGCGAACTCGCTTCTCGAGCAAGGAGAGGCAGTCCTGTTATCGTCGCAAATCCAGCTACGTCAGCACTTGTGCTTCATGATGGAAAGGGTAGTAGAGTGGGTCGGACATACCACCCGGGCCGAAACGCCAATCACTGCAACGCCGCCTCGCCTCCTGTTCCCTTGAACGATGTCGAGCAAGCAGTACAGGAAACTCTGTCGCGGGTGCTGCGCGAACAAGTCGAACTCGTCGACGACAATGACGAGTGGTTTGGACGTCAGGGTGGCGGGAGCGGGCGCGTCGGTCGTCGAGGTAGAGGCTTCAGTGCTGGCGGTCGATGCCGAAGAGGGTTCAAGCAGACGAAGGAGCGTCGACATCGTAGCCGAGTTGCTCGACTGCGTCGGGAAAAAGATAGGCGGTCAGGATCTTGAGAGCGAAGGCATTGGCATTGAAGGACCGCCTCAAAGAAGGTGACCAGACGCACGTAGTCTCCGTCGTCCGCCTCTCCGTCTTTGGCACCGGTCGAGAACCCTTGCGTGGCGAGTTGAACCGCGATCGCTCGCATCGCCAGGCGATCCGTCGTGTGCACCAAACCGGACAAGCGGACCGCGACAAAGCTGTCCGCGCCGTGCACGTGCGAAAGTAGCTTGAGCGAACGTTCGACGAGCTGTTTTTGTCCGTGGCGAGATGGTGTCAGCCGATCATCTTTTCTGCGTTCCGACAAAGCAGACTTGTGGACTCACCATTGTCTTGCCGACCCCTCTCGGTCCGAGGAGCATGACCGCGTTTCCCATCCCTTTTGTGACACATTCCTCCAGCGCGCTCCGCAGCGGCCGCTCCCACTCGTCGTACCCTCCTTCGAGGCACGGCAGACCCACGATCGAAGCTTGCGCTTGAGTCTCGTCGGAGGAGAGCGTATGCGGGAGGGAAGGGAGCCGCGAACCGGAAAGGACTGCGAGCGAGGACAGCAAGTGCGCTCGGAGGGGCGAGGAGACGTAGGTTTGATTCGGGGTCGCGGCGTTGAGGGGGTGTCGTCGCACAGTGCGGAGGTCCGGTCGAGCCGTCGCGGCGGTCGTCGAAGTGGGCTCAGACGAAGACGAAGAGACAGTCGTCTCCTGGAACGAGAACTGCGGAGGCGGAATCGGCAGGGCGAGATCGGCCTCCTCAATTTCTTCGTCCTCGTGTTCGTACGCGTCGAGACCGATTCCGTCGAACGCAGAAGGCCTCGGCAAAAGCGGAAGCACATCATCCGCCTCATCTTCGTCCATCATGCGGTCTTTGCCCTTGGCTTTCCTCCTCTCTTGCCGCCGCGCCTCCTCTTCTCCCGCCGACTCTTGCCCACTCGACGACGACGACGAGTCCTCGTCCTGTTCGTCCCGAGTCTTGCTGGCTCGATAGCCCTCATCTTCCATGTGGAAACCGACGAGTCGACTCCTCAGCGAAGCGGGGGCATTCTTGATGTCGATGATGGCGGGCGGGAGGTGTTGGATCCGGGAGGATGAGCGAGAAGAGGAAGAAGGGGTGTTGGAGCGGCGGGAGGCGGAACGAGTCGGAGTCGTCTTGGAGGTGGTAGACGACTTGCGAGGCGTGCTGGCTTCCGTGACGGAGGAGGATGCAACGGGTCCAAAGAGGTCCTCATCGGCCTCCTCGTCGACGCCCGCATCATGCTCTGCCGCCACCTGCTCCTCGTCGTAGTCGAGGTCGGACAAGGCGGGTGCGCTCCTCCTCGGTTTCGGCTTGAGCGGGGACGACAGCTTGGGAGCAAACTTGGAGGTCGAGTCGATCGAGACGCTCCGGTTCTTGGACGGGGTCGAGGCCGGGGACGGTAAAGGGAGGACGGCTGTCCGCTGAGCGCGCTTGCGAGCAGGCGGGGTGCTGCTGCTTGCGCTCGTACCGACAAGTTCAAGGTCGTCGTCCTCGCTGTTCTCTTCAGCAGAGTGTGATGCCGCCCTCTCTTGGTCGTCTGATTCGGGTTCAGGCGTCGGCAACGAAGCGCGTTTGCGCTTGTTCGGTCGCGCGGTGGCTGTCGAATTGGCAGTGCGCTTGGTGGGCGTCATAGCGGCCTTGAAGGAGCGGGGACTGGGACGAGACAATTTCCGGGTGTTTGTGGTGGTTGCGACGACGGTCTTTTCCCTTGTCGCGCGGGCAGTCCTTCGTGGCGGGGGCGGTGCGCCTTCGAGGGGCGTGTAGTGTGAAGCGTCGCCCGAGCTGCGAGTCGAGCGTGCAGCCGGGTTGCGACTCGAGTCTGCTGTCACGGGCGAGGCGGAGGCGGAGCGAGGGGTGGTCCGCTTCTGCATGCGAGCGACGACGGTGGCCATGGTCGCGGGTGTGCAGCTGCGACGTCTGTCGCGGGCAGCGAATCCTGCGTTCGCCGGGACTGGAGAGAGGGAGAGAAAGAGAGAAAGAGAGAACGAAACAAGCGATCGCGAGCACAATTTGGGCGCCGAAACGCGTCGCGTCGCGTCCAAGCCAGCCATTTCCTCAGCTTCTTTGAGCGCTGCCATCTCGCCTGTAGAGTCTCCTGCGAGGCTCCAATCGACCTACTATAGCCAGTCCTGCATTTCTGCTGTCTGCTCCGCAACTCGCCGCCATCCACTCAGCTTCCGACCCCGCTCGAGCCCCTCCCTCCAGAGCTCGCGGCCGTCTTCCCTCTCCGCCTTGCTCCCTCTCTTCCACTATGGACATCCAGGCGTCGAGAAAGCCACAGAGCTACGGTCAATACTCTCATCAAGAGCTGGCGTCGCTTTGCTATGCGCTGGCTACGGAACAGACCTCACCAACGTCCAGCGTCCGGCAGTGATGTCCCCGACGCAGCTTGAATGGGACCCACGTCCGCTCGCTCGGGACTCGCAAGTCCCTCCCAGATCTAGGGTCCCTCGCACCCGCGAGATATGCCCCACGCCTCTTTGACAAATAAACAAACGGGGGGACCGACCTCGCTGAGTAAACAAGCCCCCTCCCTCTTTTTTACTTTCCTTCTTCTCGCTTTTGCTCTCTCGAGATAAAGCTACCTCGACTACCTCTGAACTACACTCGTTTCGTCAATCGACTGAGGATGGCCTCGACCGCCTTTGCGGCCACCGGCGGGACGGACATTCTCGTCCTCGCCGTCGCCTTTACGCTCCTTCTCCCAGCCTTGCCCTGCGCTCTTTACCGTCTCGTACCACTCCTGAGGCATCACAGTAGCCTCCAGACCGCGCAGGACGCGGCCCTCGCTTTGGCGACCGCGGTCGCCCTCGCCTTGTACGCGCTTGCGGCACTCGTCGCCCTCTCGGGTACAGGCTCCTGGACGGTCGCGGTCGCGAGCGGCGCGTTTGGCTGCCTTTCAGTCACCCTGAGTGAGTCTTTGCATCGCTCGCCTTCGCTGAATAGTCGTGCTTCGGGCGCGCATTGGGCATTCCATCCGACGCCGTTTGGACTCATCAGAATCACTTCCCGTTCGCAGGCAATCTGACGCTACTCCTGTCGATCGCGCGTCCACCTACAGTCCCTCTCGGCGCTGTTCGACGGGATCGCGGCGCAACCGTCTGCCGCCGTATCTTCCTGTCTTTGTGCGCGATTTTCCTGCTCGTCGGTACGCGCTTCTCTCTTTGCCTCGCGCGCTTAGCACTTCCTCACCTGACATTAGTCAACCCTTTGCAAACTCAGCTTTATGTACACATGTACCATTACTCGCCCTCCTGCCTCACGCTGTCCTCCTCGCGCTGGCCGCCACTCGCGCCAGTTTCAGCGTCCTGTTTGCCTTCGGTCTCGTCGCCCTCATTGCCGTCACTCGTATCCAAAACAAGGCTGAACGCTCTCGAACGAGATCGTGGGAATCTGTGGAGACGTCGATGGACCTTGCCGAATCGCTCCCGAGTCGGTCTCGCCGAGTGAGTTGATCAAGAGCACCTCGCTGAGGAAATCCGCCTGCTCACACTCCTTGTTGTTTCCTTTCTCTTCGGACTACAGATCCGCCTGCTCGTCATCCTGGTAACGAACATCGTTCTCGACATCCTCTCCGTCGCGTTCGCTATTCGCGAGCCGTACCCTCGCTTGCCTTCTTCTTTCTCCGCCGCCCGAACCGGAACACTTGCCCCGACGCTGCTCGGAACGACGACCTCGAGTGAGGCGGCATACCTCGTCATCGCGCTGTTCGCCATTGCGCAGTCGATCTCGCTCACAGAGAGCGTACGAGGTGAGTCAGCGTGCGAACAATGTGACCTTGCTGCGGTTCCTCCAGAGGTCCCGCAACGATTTCTCGTAGATGAGATCGAAAGCTGACTGAACCCTCGGTATGAACAGAACGCTCGAGCCAGGTCACATTTCCGCGAGCGGCTCCTCGGTCGACTGGCTCGTTCGAGTCCTCTTTCGTTGAGATTACGTTGCCGCCACCGTCTCTTCCCCCGCGGCCACATCGCTCTCCGTCTCGCGGCGAAAACTCCGACTACCCGACATCCGCTCATACTCACGATTACGCTTCGACTCCGCCTGCAAGCTTGTTCACAACGCCGGTCCGAGCGCTTCCGACTTCGACGAGGCAGGCGGCGGTTAGTCCAACGCAGCTCGACGTCGGCGGCCCGTCCGGTGCCCGTACGAGCTCGACACCCACTCCGCGCTCTCATCGCTCTCTCCCACCTTTGACGATCGGAGCCAACTTCACACCGGTCTCGAGTGGTTTCAAGGGCCGCAGCCACCTCACCACTCCGACTCTCGCCGCGCGACCTTCCACCGCTTCGACCACTGCGAGTCTCCCGCGCCCTTCTACAGCCTCGACGACGCGCAGCTACCGCCTTTTCGATGACTACACCGCCGCCGCCGCCGGATCCGGACATCGCGCTTCAGGCTCTGCTCCTTCGTCATCATCGCCGACGCAGTACCGCCGCGGTTCCCAGTTCTCGCTCCGTCGTGGTCGCTCCGGCTCCTACTCGTCTTCGGTTGGCCGGATCAGCGGCGTCCCTTCCCTCACTCGCCTTTCGACCATCTTCAATGGCGGAGCGGTAACGACGCCGACCGGAAAAGGCTCGACGACCACCACGAGTCCCACGACGCCGACGCGCAGGCGTAGCAGCTCTGTCAGCTCGCTCTTGCGCTCGGTGGTGCCAGGCGGCACATCCGCTTCCGCTGCAGCCGATCAGTCGACCTCGCCCCCCGAATGGGACGTCGAGCCCAACGAAGCGCACGACGACCCGTTCGCGCGCCCTCCGCCGACGCCGTCCGAACCGACTTCGACCTCGACGCCTGCGCCGAGCGCGACTCCGACTCGCGGCGCAGAGACGCCTGGAGCAGCTGGGAGTCTCGCCCCTTCGCGCCTCGTACGCGCCCTTGAAGCGATCAAAGAGCCCGAGAATGGTTCGCCGCCGAATCCGGCGTCGTCGGTCGAGGAAGGCGAAAACCACCGCGGCGACGATGTGGACGACGCCCGTCCTTCGAGTGAGGGAGATCACCTCGAGAGGGTCTTGACGCCTCTGTCTTTCCCCTTCTCTCTCGAAGACCAACGCGCGCGTCCGACCAGGTCTCGCTCCGATTCGGCCGCGAGTAGCCAGCTTTTCCACGAGCATGTCGACACGAGTCCCCCTTCGCTCGCGACACCGACCGTGTCCTCGGGTTTCAATCTTGGTCACACTACACCGATCGCCGTCGAGACTCGCGGACGAATCCCTCCCGACTCGCCGCCCCGCAAGCGAACTGAGACTCGTCCTGCCGCTCCTTCCGATTTTCCGTCGCGCCTTGGAGACGCTAACTCGCCGGCCGGAACCAGTGACTCGTTGACGCCGAGAAATCGCTCGAGCTCTTTGCGGCTGTTGGCGAGCAGTCTCGCCTCCTCCGGATCAGCGAGACTCGGCACGCTGCGCAGGATCCGATCGTCGCTGAGGCGCAGGTCGCCTTCGCCCTCACCTCGCGGCACGAACGAGCGTCCGTCCGAGTCGAGCGAGCTGAGCTTCTCATGCCGTGGTGCCGAAGCAAGTCTGCCGGATCTGCACGGTGACGCAGATCGTCAGGACTCGTCGCCCGGGGATGCGAAATCGATCAGGCCGGTCACGCCGTCTCGCCCGGTCGGCCTCACGCCGCCGCCAGCTTCAGTCAGACTCTCGGTCGCCTCGCGCAAGGCCTGGTGGAAGCATCTTTCCGCGACCAGCCACACGTCCTCTTCCCTCGCGGGTTCGGATTCGCTTCCGCAGCACGTGGGTACGCCTTCAGGCTCAGTCAGCCGGTCATCCTGGTACCTCGAACGTGGTCGCATGGCGAACTTCGCCGCTGTCAACGCGCGCTGGTCGGGCTATCAACTTCCGGCCCTCGACGCCGTTTCGCCCCTCTCCTCTTCCCTGTTCTTGCCGGAGGGAGCCCGCCGCAGCGACAGCCGCGACCGCAAAAGTTTGCTGCGCCGTACAAAGTCCTCGCCCGCAATCATCGACCCGCTGCCGCACGGTGCCGACGCGACGATGATCTCCTTCGCTGCGTCGTCCAAGTTCAGCTCGGCATCCTTCGTCACTGCGCATTCGACTACTGGTCAAGCCCGCTCTTTGTTGTCCGATCCCAACCTCGGTATCGAACTGGATGAGCTCAATCACCTCGTCGACACCTTTGTTCCTTTGCCCGCGCGCGACGCAGTCGGCTCTGCTCCTTCTTCCGCCGCCCTGACGCCTCTCTCACCACTCTTCGGCTCGCCCATCTCCGACGCGGTCAACGGTGATGATTACGATCTCGTCAGTCCGATCACCCCAGCTACGCCATCAGCTTTTGTTGGTGTCGCTCGCGAGCTCACAGGCGAGTCAAATGGACGCGAGAATGCAAGCGTTTAGACGTAATTTGCAGGTGTTTTGTACAGAAGAACAAGCATGAAAAAAGATGTTCAAAGATTAAGGTGTGGCTGTAGGTGAGAAAAACGAAGAGGTATCGACAGAAGGATGGGTAGACAAAGTGAAGAACGGGAATTTGCGAGAGATCGGGAGCTCAAAGATTGAGGAATTGGTCCCAGTCGTCGTCGGCTGCGGTCGAGAGCGAAGCACCAGCGCCGGACTTGGCGGCAGTGTTCGCAGAATTGCTGCCGAAATCGGACCAGGGATCATCGGCGCCGAGCGGAACTCCTAGCGACGGCGGTCCAACGTTGACGCCGTTCCAGCCGGTCGCGAACGCGTTGTTTTGCTGCATGGCCGGGGACGAAGAGGAAGCGGGAGCTGAAGTTCCAGTCATGAACGGACTCGAGCCGGAAGATAGTTGCTGCCGCTGCTGCTGCTGCTGCTGCGGCATCATTTGGTGTTGCTGCTGGGGTGAAGCGCTTGGCGGCTGCGCGTTCGGTACCGGCGGCGGACCCATCGCGCGCGATGCCGGACGATGCGGTCCTTGCGGAGTTCCTTGCTGCTGGTATTGCTGCGGCGTGCCGGGGCCGACAGATCGAGCCGCAGACGACGGCCGCGGGGGATTTGGCTGCGGTGTCGAGCCATGCCCGCAGTGCTGCTGCTGTTGCTGAGCCTGCTGCTGTTGCAATGCCTGCTGCTGCTGATGCTGCTGATGCTGCTGTTGCTGCTGCTGTTGCTGCTGTTGCTGCTGTTGCTGGTGATACTGCGAAAGGCGAGTCAGCTCCTCTTCCGATTCTCAAGCTTGTTTGTAGGCTCACCATCGCTTGCTGCTGCAACAACTGCTGATGCTGCTGCTGCTGTCCGCCGTACTGCATCCCGCCTTGCTGCGCATATCCAGCAGGATACGGTGACTGAGGTCTCCGAAGATCGACATTCGAAGCGGATCCGGGTGGGGCCGTCGAACCAGGGCGCGGCGAGGCGTGCTGCTGCAGACGCGCTTGCGCGAGCATCTGCGCTTGCGCTTGCGCCTGTGCCTGAGCGTGAGCGTGAGCCTGAGCCTGAGCCTGCGCTTGCGCCTGGGCCTGCGCTTGAGCCTGCGCCTGGGCTTGAGCTTGAGCTTGCGCCTGCGCCTGCGCCTGCGCCTGCTGAGCCTGCTGAGCTTGGAACATCTGCTGCGCTTGCATCTGCGCCTGCAGCTGATGAGCCTGCATCTGCATAGCGTAGGCGGGGTTGCTCGGCGACGGAGCGTTCGCTGCGCTTCCGTAAGGTCCCGCTTGTGGTGTCGCCGGCGCGCCCGGGAAGGGAGAACCGGCGCTCGGAGAAGGCGCATACTGCTGCTGCGCATACGCCGGTGCGCCGGAGGTGAGCCGTTGGTGGCTGCCGACGGCAGCGTAATTGCTGGCCGGATCCGACGGTCGATTTTGCGACACACCCGGCGACGAGTGGCGGAAGGCTTGTTGTTGTTGCTGCTGCTGCTGCTGTTGCTGGAGCTGCGGCGGCCCGGAAAACTGGCGAAGCGCCGTCTGTTGAGCGGCAAGTTGTTCGCGGAAGAACGCGGCCGACGAAGTCTCTTGCGGATTTGCTGACTGCGGCCGAGGCGCGGTCGCCGGCGGACTCCCAGCGAACTGCATAGCAGCGGGACCGGCACTCGCCTGGCGGACGTGCGCATGACCGAGGTGAGGGCTTTGAGAGAAGGACGGGTTCCGCGCGCGTGGGCTGCCGATCGAGGTGGCGGCCGGACTCATCGTGCGCGCCTGCTGTGCCTGGGCGGCGTTGACGGCGCTGCCGGTCCGCGAAATCGCGATCGAAGCCGCCTGCGCCTGCATTTGGTACAGCAAGGTCTGCGCCTGTGTCTGCAGCTGTTGCTGCAGCGCCGGCGGAAGCTGACGGAACGTGGGCGCCGACATGACGGCTTGCACGGAGCTGTACTGCTCTTGAATCGACTTCTCTTGAGGACCCGTCGGACTCTGCATAGACGTCGGCTGCTGACTTGGCATCCGAGGCGACGGCGCGAGCGATTCAGGGTACGCGTTGGCTGGCGTTGCGGGCTGCGCGCGCTGGCGAGCAGCCGATTCCGGTCGTTGCAGTCCGGCATTGACCGAAGGCGGTCTCGGCGGCGCTTTCGCCGCCATCGGTTGAGAATACGGCGAGCCGACCGAGTGTGCAGGAGACGGCGCAGAAGGCGGAAGAGTCGGCATGCGTTGACGCTGATCAGCCTGAGCGCTCGGCGCCGGGTAAGGCGCGATCGCAGGCTGCGTTTGCTCGCGACGGGCGCGTTGCTCCGCTTGAAGTTGCGCGGCGCTGGCGGCGGGATGGATCTGCGGCGAGCTGGTTGCGAATGGAGGCGGTGCAGGCGACGCTGCGACAGGTTGCATGGACGGCGGCATCGACTGCGGCTCCGTCATTGAAGACGATCGACTCGCGGGCCGAGCTCCTGCGAAGTCGGCAGCACTCGCGCTCGCCGCCGGGGCCTGAGTAACCTCCGCCTTGGGTTTCTTCGCTTCGGGCGCTTCGCTCGTCGGTGCGATGCTTTCCCGCCGACCGCGCTTGTGATGCGCGCCATTGCTCGCCTCGCCTGTCGTCGCACCAGTCGTCTCGCCTCCTGCGTGAACCGCTGAGCCTGATGAAGCAGCTGCGGGGCGCGCTACTCCGGGCGTCGGAACGAGGGTAAGGCCCTTCTTGTGCTGCTGCTCGTAACGTTCGGCGGCAAGAAAGTACCCCTTGAGGGTGGAGTACATCGCAGCGAGTCGAGGTCCGAGGAGAGGCGTCTGCGGCGCGTCCAAGATGGGCGGCTTGGGAGCAAGGCGTTTCTGCAAAGTTTCGCGTCCCGGGGGTCAGCATCTCGTCACAAGATCCTGCGGTTTCGAGGTGGCAAGACGCACCTCGTCCTTCTTCAGGAAGATATCGGCCATCGCGGAAAGGTAGGTCAAGTTGGACTGAAGGCGCTCCATCAACCTGCGAAAAGGACTATCAGCGGCCGAATCCGAGAGCGTTCGATGGGGCGCGCGAAGGCGGAACGCACGGGCCATATTCGACCATATTGAGCGGGACTTCCTTGACAAAGTCGTTGGCGAGACTGTTGGAGCATTCAAAGATTCAGCGACGAGCCCGAAGCGAAGCCAAGGCGACATGGTGCGTGCAAAAACTCACGTAATGAGCTGGACGTTCAAAGTCTGCACGCAAGCAATCTTGTGCGTGTTGAACCGTTTCCGGACATCCTTCGGCGTCATAGTCTGCAGCGCAGGCGGCATCGTGATACCGCCCGCCGGAAGAGGCGGCGTCCGCTTCAGAGGAGGAGCGGCGGCGGTGGCGGCGGATCCGTTCGCGCGCGTCGTCGGAGTCGATAAGGGCGACTCGGAGGTGGCGGGTTTGTTGGGCGCGGCCTCGGCTGCCGCTGCTGCAACCGCTGTAGAGACAGGTGTGGGCGCTTCGATCGCTGGGCTGATTGGACCGGAAGTGGCAGAGACGGGACCGGTCGTTTGTTCGACGACGACGGGGTTTTCGCTCGATGCTGATTGAGCGTGCTTCACAGACTCGATCGACTCGGCTGCGGCCGCTTTCGCGAGAGGAGGAGCGGCGGAAAGTTGCTCGTTCGTCGCAATCGCCGGCTCCGCGTCGGCCTGCCGAGAAGGAGGAGGAGCAGCCTCGTTCATCGTCGCCTGCGCAACCGCCTCGTCGCTCGTCATCATCGGAGGAGGAAGGGTACTCGTCTCGACCTGCGCGGGTGGCGCTCCGGCCGATTCCGACTCTGACTCCGCCGACGATTTGGTGACGCTCGAGTCGAGTGTCGGCTCTTGCGCAGTAGTAGCAGCAGCAGCGACTAAAGGAGCAGAAGGCGCTTCGGCCGGCGAGACACCTTCACCATCGACCTTCGCTTCGCCGTCGACGGGTAACGAGTCAGGAGCCTCGTTCTCGACCGCCTTCGACGTAGCGGCGTTCGGTTCCGCGATGGCGGGCTCGTTGTCGACAGGGGTAGCGAGCTTGTCGATCCCAGATTCTGCTACCGGCGCAACAACCTCCGGCTTGGGGGCAGATGTCCCTTCAACCGATGCTGTAGCGGCTGGCGGCGGTGGCGGCGCCGACGCGTCGACGACGACAGCTGAGGAGTCGACACCATTCGAGACCGCGTGCGAGTCCCCCCCAGTCTCGACGTCCATGCCCTCCTCATCGCCTGGTTTCGCGTCGATCGAAGTCGCCGCCGCCGCCGCCTCTTCCTCCTCCTTGTGCCCAACGTCGGTCTCGGCGGCGATTGCCGGTACAGGACCCACGGTCGTGACCGCCTGCGAGACCGAAACAGGAGGGAGGACCTCTGCGCCGCTCGATATGGTAGTTGACGCAGCTCCATCGCGCGCCGTACCGCTCAAGTCGGACACAACCGGTCCGTCGTCGCCAGCGACCTTCTCATCAGGAACAGCAGGGTCTCGCTCGACCTCCTCCTCCTTCTCAGAGTCGCCCGTCCGGGTGCCATCACGCATGTCCACATCTGCGTGCGTCGCCGGTTCAGGTTCGACTTTCTCCACCTCCTCTTCCTCCTTAGCCTTCTCCAAGATCTGGTCGACCAAACCGTCTCGGGGCGGTGACATCGGAGCTTTCGCCGCATCGTAAACGGATAGGGAAGCCGATTCGGTCACTGGGGATGCAGGCTGGGCTGCTCCTGCTGCCGAGTCGACCTTCATTTCGGGAGGAGGCGCTTCCGCACCTTCCGAGGGTCCGTCCAGGTTGACGGCGGACTGAGGAATAGCGAGCTCGTTCGATTGCGAGCGAGAATCCGCTTCGGACGCGCTCGCTGCTGCTGGATCTGGTTGGGGTTTAGGTTCATCCTCTGCCGCTCGATTCTGCTCGTCCGAGAGCGATTCCGAGAGCGTGTCGGGGGCGATGGGTAAGGGCGAAGCGGACATTTTGCGAGGTATAGCGGGAGTGGCGTCTGCGTCGGTATCCACTGCGGCTTGAATTGAAGGCGAGGGAGGCACGTTGGAGACGAAGAGGTCCGACATCGGGTCGACAGCAGCAGCAGGAGCAGCAGCCGTTGATGCTTCCGTCGAGGCCTGTTCCTCTGTGCTTTCCACGTGAGCCGGATCTTGTACATGGTCCGAGGTAGTCGATACCGAGACGGCGGGTATCGCAGGCTCGTCGGTCGGGGTTTCGACGCGCGTCAAAGTCGAAGCCGACTCGTCGACATCGTCGACGACTGAGAGCGGTTCCGGCCCCGGTCCGCCGTCTTGTTCTTCTTGAGCTGGAGTGTTGTCTGGCGAGACGTGCCTCGAGAGCGGGTGCGGTTCCGGCGTGTCGTCGTCGTCGTCGTCGTCGTTCCTGACCGCCTTTGACGCCTTTGCCGCCGCTGCTGCTGCTGCACCCTTGCTGCCGCTCTTGCGGCTTCTGAGTGGCGGTCGCCTCACTTCGTTGGAGACATGCTCCTCGACGGGGGGTACGCTCGGCCCCCTGCTCCTGCCCCTGCGGAGTTCCTTGACGGGGCCGGCTCCCCCTCCTCCTGTTGCCTGGACGGGTGTGGTCCCGCGCGACCTGGCGGGCGGCGGCGGGGCTCTTGCGGGAGAGAGGGCGGCTGCCGAGGTACTGCGCGTGGACCTGCGTTGGCTCAAAGCGGGCGGAGGCGGCGGGGACGCAGCAGCAGCAGCAGCCGAGTCGGGAGTCGTCGTCCGCCGCCGTGAGCGGTCGGGGGCCATTCAGACGCCGACGACCGGAGACAGAGCGGGAGAGCACGCTCTTCGACTAAGCGTAGCGTCTGTCTAAGACAACGCGCGCTGCCTGGCGCAGCAAAGTGTGGCAGCCGTCGGCAACCACAACCACAACAAGTCTCGCGATCTCGCTTCCGGCGGCGAACGCGGGCTGCGACTCGCTTCTCACTCTGGGCCGCCGCAGACCGTGACAGGGACCGACTGGACAGCTGTTGAGAGTATCTCTTTTGATCGAAACAGCACCGCTCCTCCCTCCTCCGCCGCCTCTCGCCTTGAACCCCGCTTGACACCGCCTCACTGCTCCGCCGACAAGCCGCTCCCCATCAATCAACCAGTGCGTGATTCAGAAGCGCAGGCTATACATCGAATCACACACTGATACCATTCTGTGCGTACTAGTGTCGAGCACCAAGAAGCTGCGCGCGTGCCTCATGTGCTCCTTCGTCGCGACGCCGGCCGAGTTCCGCAAGCAGGGCTGCCCAAACTGCGAAGACAAGCTCGAGGCATGTACACCCATTCGGCTCGGAGAGACACCTCACGACTGACTACCGCGACCCTGCAGATGCGCGGCGACCAAGACCAGGTCATGAACTGCACCACGGCCCAATTCGACGGAGTCATCGCCATGATCCGACCAGAAGAGAGCTGGGTCGTACGTGACTGTTTCGTTTCAATACTACACTTGTTTGACCGCGCTCGCTCACCGCCTTGAACGCTGCTACAGGCGAAATGGCAGCGCAACGGTGAGGGATCCTCTTGCCTCGCGGCGCCACTGCGCTCTCGGCATCTTTCGTCTCCCTCTTCGCGTAGATCGTTGACGTCCACATGCCTTCCGCTTCGCTGACCCGCAGACAAGCACGCACCGGGAGTCTATGCTGTCCGGTGAGCGCCTTCTTCTTCTTGGGACTCCTCCGTGCCGCTGCGCCGCGCGAGAAGAACGTGGACTCACACCCCTCTCCTCGCTCTTCCACAGCGTCACCGGGCAGCTTCCGGAAAGTATCGTCGAAGATCTCGAGGCCCGCGGGATCACGGTTCACTCCCGCGAGACGGACGACTAGAGAACCCCTCTGGTTCGCTCCGACGTCGTTTCCTGTCCCGATCGGCTTGTATCGCCTACATCTCACCCTTCTCGTAGATCCGCTCCTTCCTGTTGTCAATTTACCACCCCCTTTGCGCTCTTCGAATCAAAGTCGTCCGGTCAGCACCTATAGCGACTCGGCTTGCCATTGTTCATTTCCCCTTCACGAGATGCTCTGCGCGGAAGCGACTCTCATCTCAAGACGTCGTCTGTAACTTCTCACCCACAAGGCTCGATGGACGGTCTGCCGACACGCGTACGATGATTGCAACGTACGAGTCGCTCCCGGTCCCGCCGCCGAGCTCTCGCTCCTCGTCGAGGGCAAATCCATCCCCCACCAGCAGCAGCTCCGGCGTGTCGTCGGCCTTCTCCATTTCGGGGCTCAAGCGCCTCTTTGGCGGCGCAGGGTCCGCAACCAGTCGAGCAGCGAGTCGTCAAGAACGCAACCGGAACCGTGAATCGATCCCCGAGGAGGAGGACGGCGGATACCGCCCGTCCGTTGCGAAACGACACCTCGCCAATGTCCTGACGGGCGTCGGTTCTGCTCCTTGGGCCGAGGCTGAGCGCGAATCGGACGATCGCTATCATCACTACCGAAGAGACCGTAGCGGATCCAGGTCGCGTACTTCTTCGACGCAGGCGCCGCCGCCGGCGGGTGAGGATTCCGGAGCGAGTGGGGGGGAACTACAGCAAGGTCGCGGCGGCGAAGGCGGGACGGTTCCGAGTCCAGCGACGCACTCTTCTTCCAGTCGGTCGAGGAGCCGTAGTCGAGCAGCATCCTCCTCGCCGACGGAGAACCAGAATCACCACCCCGTCGTCCTTCCCGACGGGCAACGGTTTGTCCGCCCGATCCGCCTCTCGGGCGCTTCGCCCTCTGTACGGGTCAGTTTACAAAACGCCGAAACGGGCGCCGCAATCTTCAGCTCTTCTTCGGGTGGTCAGTCCTACGGCAGCGCCGGAGGAGGAGGTCGACTTTCGAGCGAATTCCGGTTCCCGGCGGGCCAGCACGACACCTCGTCGCCCACCCTGAGCGAGGAACTGCCGCCGCCGCCGCCGCCGCCAACCGCCTTGGAAGAGGGAAGGCCACGCCGACTCTCGTTCACTAGTGCCATTCCGGGCCTCTCGAGCTTCACGGGCGGGCGAGGAGGAGGAGGAAATCCTTCCCGAACCAGTCTCGATGACGATGCGCGATCGGTCTGGTCCGTCGGAACGGGCACCAAACCTACCAATACGTCGGCCTATGAGATGATGCGACGTCTCCGCAACGAGGTAAGTGACGAAGGGAGAAGGAGATAATCGCTGCTCCTCGGCTAAACTCGCCTCTCAACTCCTCGTGGTCGTTGTGACAGGGTCTCTCGACACGGTACTGGATCAAGGACGAGTCGGCCAAGGATTGCTTCCAGTGCGGCTCGGCGTTCACGACCTTCCGAAGGCGCCACCATTGTGAGCACTGCCATTCAGGGTGCTCTCCGAGGTCGTTGGTCATCTCCAAAGGCTTTCGCTGATTGCTACGCTTTTTTGATGCATGTGCTCAGGCCGAATATGTGGGCAGATCTTCTGCATCTCGTGGTAATGAGCCTTTGTCTCGGCCTGCAAACCGTGACAATATGCTCATCCAACTCTTCACGCAGTGCCTCGACCATCCTGCCTCATTTCGGCAACCTCGAGCAGGTGCGAGTCTGCGACGGATGCCGGCCTGCAGCCGAAAAGCACGAATCGTTGCGGCTTTCGCGCACGCCCACGATCGAGGACGACCGCGCGTCTGTGTCACGCTATCGTTCACCCACAGCGACGCACGACATGCCGCCGACTCCCACCTCCTCGCTACGTCACTACCGTCCCTCCGGCATGCGTCCTCGTCACAGTCGGCTCTCGACGTCGAATTCGTTGCCAGAGATCCACGACGAGCGCAGTCCGATCGGGGCGGGATCGCGCGGCTCGCCGTATGCGCAGTCGCCGATCGACGAAGAAGCGCGTTCCGTCGGACATCAGCGCCGTCCGAGTCAAGAGGCGATGCCGTCTGGCGTTCCTCCTCGGGCGGATCGACAAATCGAGGCAGGAGCTGCCGCCGAGTCGGACGAGATGTACGCCGAAGGTGCCCAGAGTCCCACACTTTCGACCGCGACGGCTCCGTTCCGTCGGTCACTTGGCGACGAAGAGCACCCTGCTTCGAGTAGCGACTCACCGATCGAGGCGGTCGACACGAGCGCAGAGCCTTCTCCCGCCGACTCGCCCGTCTTGCACGGCCTCGGTCTCGATCTCAACGAGGCGTCGCCCGACGACATGGACGAAAAGTCCTCGCCCTTTGGTGCGGCAGCCCCAGTTCTCCCGAGAGGCGTTTCTTTCCTGCCCGCGCAAGAACTTCACGGCGGCGGCGGCGGCGAGCGAGGATTGCCTGTTTTGGGCCGGTCCGACTCGCGCCTCTCTGGGCACTTGATCGACTCTCTGCCAGAGACTCCCTTCGACATGAGCGGCATCGACCCGGACGTGTACCATTTTGACGCGTTCCGAGCCGCCGAGGCGATGGAGGTTCCCCTTTCGCAAGCCTCGACGGCTCACATCCAGCGGACGATCCGCCAGACCCTCGTGCGCGAACAGGTTCCGTCTGTCGATGCGTGGGCGCCGGTCTTGGAGAGCCTACTGTACGACGTCGCGGACCGCTTGGCGATGCTCGACGAGGTCGAAGTCGGCAACTTTGCTCTGCACGATCACGTTCGCGTGAAGCGTATCCCCGGCGGACGCCCCCGCGACAGCGAGTTTGTCAGCGGCGTCGTCATCACCAAGAACGTCATGCACAAGTCGATGGCGCGACACCTGTCGAACCCGAGGATCATGCTCGTGTCCTTTCCGCTCGAATACCAGCGCAACGACGGGCAGTACCTTTCGCTCGACAAGGTCCACGCGCAGGAGCGCCAGTATCTTGAAACTCTCGCGGTCCGTATTCAGCACTCTGTCCCGCACATCGTCCTCGCGCAGCGGAACGTGTCGCAGGTTGCGCTCGAACAGCTGAAGGACCGCGGCATCGTCGTCGCGCGCCACGTCAAGGCGTCCGCCCTCGCGTCGCTGTCGCACTCGTTCGGAGCCGAAATCATCTCGTCGACGAACGGCCTCCTCGATCCGCGAATCGGAAAGTGCCCATCGTTTCGCGTTCAGACTTTCGTGCATCCCAGAATTCCGGGCGGGCGGAAAACGTTCCTCCGCTTTGAGGGCGACTCTCGTTCGAATTGCACAATTGTACTTCGCGGCGGATCGATGGAAGACCTCGCAAAGGTCAAGCGCATCATTCACACGCTCGTGCTCGTCGTCTACAACGCCAAGCTGGAAGGTTACCTGCTGCACGACGAGCACGTCGAAGCGCGCGTCCCGCCCATACCTATCGCCCGAGGCCCCATCTCTCCAGGCGAGCATCCCAAGACCGGTACCTCGGACGAGCCGGAGGAAAACGCGATGGCGGGCGACTTGATGAAAGACCCCGAGCTGTCGCAGTCCTTCCAGCCTTACGAGGAAGTCGAGCTCACCGGTTCAGCGCTCGTCCACTACCCGCCGCCATACAGTCTGCAGCGGGTCGCCGAAGACTCTCGACGCGTGAGGGAGCTCCGAATGCAGCGTGATGCGGAAGAGGCGCAGCGCATCTTGGAGGAGGAGACGAATGCGAAACTCAAACCTGCTTCGTCGTCGTCGTCGTCGATCACCGAACCGCTCTCGGTCGAACCGACATCGCTTGCGACCCCGCATGCCATATCTGATGCTGCCGAAGAGCAATCGCTCGCGTCAGCGGCTTCTTCGGTGGTCGACCTCCAACTCGATCGGCCGGAAGATCTGGCGCGGCAAGCGCTCGTCGACGAAGCCGAGTCAGCCCAGGCACAGCATCTTGCCGAATGGAAGGCGTACAGCGTATCAGCGCCCGAAAGCTTTGACTTGCGTGACCATCAACGATTGTTTGTGCTCGAATCGCTCCTCCTTTACGGAGACGGCGAGCCCAGCCGCTTGTGCCGACCGCCCGAGGTCCGCGCCATCGCCTTTTACCGCGATACGGACACCACGATCGGCCAATACCTTCGAAAAGCCGACGCTGCGTTCCAAAGCAACGAGCCGTGTCCGTCGCCGACCTGCAACGAGCCACTTCACCGGCACACTCGCGTGTTCGTCCACGACCAGTTCATCCTGCGAGTCGCCTGGGAGGAGTGGAACAACGATATCCTACACGGCGCTATCGGCCTCAGCAGCACGTGCCGCAGGGAAGGCTGCCACTGCGCGAGTCGGCTGGTGCGCGCTTCGGCAGAGACATCTCGCCTCAGTCTCGGCAGGTTCTTCGACCTGTCGTTCCACCCGTCCGGAGCTTTCAAATGCCTCGACGAGTCTTGCGGCCACGACGGACAAGCCGACCACGTGCGCTATTGGCATTTCGGCCGCGTGCGCGTCTCGATCACCATGGACGAGATCGACTTGCGCGACGTGGTCGCACCTCCGAGGCAAGTCAAAGTCCGACCCGATCGGCAAGTCGAGCTGCGCAACGCCGAATGCGCGCAAGTACAGCATCGGACGCAGGCGTTCTTCGACTCGGTACAGACACGCATCGCCAGCTTCAAGCTCGATTGCGTTGCTCCGGAGCGTCAGGAGGAATGTCAAACCGCGCTTGCTGGCTTCTCCGAACGCTGCGAAGCCGAGCGTCGAGCGATCGAGGAGCTCTTGCGGTCGACCTACGAGCAAGCCCACCACTCGAACGGCATCGATTTGATCAACGTCCGTCGAGCGCTTCAGGAGCGCAGCCATGCGTTTGACGCGGACTGGTCAGCCTTCGTCAAGCGGATCGTTCCGGCCGACTTTTCGGACTTTCGCCGAGCCTCAGCCCAGCTCAAGCGGATCTTTCCCGAAGCGCCTGCGTCGGTGTCGCCGAGCTCGCGTATCGTTTCCGGCGCACTTCCGCCGGCGATCGAACTGGACGAACCGTACGACGGTGCCGAACCGCCGCCGCCGTCTCCTCATCAAGCCACGGCACCGGACGGACTCGAGCGCGCCGCAGAGGATGATCATCACATGGCTTCGCGCTCGGAACTGCGACCCGGACCCGAGCAGGAACTGCCGGTCCCGCCAGAAGGTCCGGTCGGCGCTTCCGGTGCGCCAGTGCAGCCCCCGCCGCTGTCACGCTCTTCGACCGTTCGCGCTCGCCGTCCTTCAGATGGCAGCGAGGATGAGAGCGATTCGACTGTTTGCGCCGACGGCGAGATGACCGCGACCCTCACCTTCTCGGGATCTCCTTTCATTCGTCACCACGTGTCGCCTATCATCGACGAGACGAGCGCGGCAGAGAGCGAGCGGGACGTACCGCCCCGGAGAAGGCGGAACGGGCCGCAAGTCGCAGCTCTGGTCAGCGCCTACGAGTCGGGAAAGCCGCAAGTTGGGTCCGGCAAGTCCTCCGAGCGCCCCGCCATGCGACGTTCGGCCACCGAGCGACCGCAAGAAGCGCCAAGGTCTCGGCCTCGTCCCTCACACGCGGTGTCAGACACCGACAGCAGCTGTACGTAACATCTACTCTCGAGACAAGCGGGGCTATGCTAATATGGACGCTGCGAATGCAGACGCCCGGATGGTCGGAGTCTTGCACTTGGCCCCCGACCCTTTCGCAGCCGCAGCGGCTCGTCCAAGCCGCATCCCTCATCTTCGGCCGGCACCGCAAATGCTGGCGCTCACTCGACTCTTCGAGCCACACCAAGAACAGTATGCAGCGCCGGGAGAGGCCTCTTCCGAAAGCAGTCGACGATTATCGCCGGCTTCGAGCCGCTCCTCCTCACGCGCAGGGTATCGAGCGCGCTCTATCAGCCCCGAAGTGTCCCGTAACAGGGAGTCGCTGTCCCCGGTCGACGCTAAGCGCCAGAGGCGTCCGTTCGTCCCCCGCACTTCCTCGTCGAGCTCAACAGTCAAGAGCAAACTGCCAAAGGCCAACGACGGCGGACTCCAAGACAGCGGCATGCCCACAGGCAGTGAGGCGCGACCCGCTCGTGCGGCTGCTCCATGCCGCGACTCGAACAGCCGCTCTTTCGTTCACCGAAGCGGCAACGCGAGACGCGCACTCCCTGGCCACAAGCACAGTCGCAGCAGCGCTCGGGTTGCGCGTCCGGTCGGCCACTCTCAATCAACCAGCCAAGTGTTTCACAGCATCCGAAACGCAATCAACGACTCGGACGAAGACAACGCGAGCGTGGACGAATCCGGAGGAGCGGACGACGAATTCGACGACGAGCACGACGGGCCGGAGATGGACGAGGAAGGCGAGGCAAACGCACAGCTTGCGTCGGTAGACGTGCACAGGAGTGGCGCGCCAGCTCAAGAGCAGCCGCAGCTTTCGCGGGCTGTCAGTTCGTCCATGTCGGATGCGCTGGTCCTTTCGCACGACTCGAAGGGCGTTGCCATCGGCGATGCCACGAATGACGCCTCTATCGGCTGCACGCCCATCCCGTCCCCGTCACCAGCATCCGCCGACGTGTCGACCTTTCCAAAGTTCTCCGAGGGCGAGTCCAGCGGTACGGAGCGCAAGTCGCTTTTCAACACTTTCACAAGTCTGTGGAACTACCGGAACGGCGACTTCGCGCCCTTGGCGTATCCAACGTGAGTAGCGCTACGAGCGCGGCGTAGAACTCTTGCTCGCGTCACGGCTGATTGATCTTCTGTTCGCAGCCTTCCCACGGAGCATCTCTACCTCGACAACCCCATCCTCTTGCGAGACGACGAACCGACGTCCATCATCGCGCACGCCTTGAGCTCCAAAAAGTACTACCAGGCCTTTGAATCCGCCGGGCTCTCTCGGATCCGAGCTGGTCTCAGCTCCGGCGGCATCGGGCGCGAGACCCCGATGGACGCGGCCGAAATCGAGGAAGCAGCGCGATCAGCAGAGGAGATTTTGCGCGGCTCTTCTCAAAGATCCTTCAAACTCGGAGGTGCGTTCATTAGCCAAGTCTGAGAACCACCTGTTCCCCTGCGCTGACATCGCTGCGCAGACGTCGAGCTCGGCGACATCTCGGCGCGCTGCACAGTTTTCTGGGTCGAACAGTTCGAAGCGCTTCGTCAGCAGTGCGGCTGCGGTACGCAATTCGTCGAAAGCCTCGCCCGCTGCCTCAAATGGGACGCCGCCGGCGGGAAGTCCAAAGTTGACTTCATGAAGACCCTCGGTAGGTCTTGCGACTTCCGCGTTGCCTCAGGATCATGTCACTCACTACGCCATGGCGCAGACGATCGGTTCATCGTGAAGCAGCTGTCTCGTCCAGAGATGGAGGTGTTTGCACGGTTTGCGCCGGCATACTTCCAGTACATGGCCGATGCGCTGTTCCATTCTGTGAGTGCGCGACTCGGTCCTTTCCCTCCAGAAGCGTCGACTAACCGATCGCTGTCGGAACGCTCAGAAACCCACGGTGTTGGCCAAGGTTTTCGGAATCTACCGCATCAGCCTCGGCAAGCATTACCGCAACGTCGACTTTCTCGTGATGGAGGCGAGTGCGATCCAACCAAGAGAACACGAGCGCTTCCTTACCCCCTCCATCTCTCTGGCAGAACCTCTTCTATGGCCGGGAACTCAAGCAGATCTTCGACCTGAAAGGATCGACCCGGAACCGTCGCGCGGAGGAGAACAATCCCGTCCTCCTTGACGAAAACCTCATCGAGCGTGAGTGCAGTCGCTCATCAAAGCAGGATCTTTTGCGCTCTGACACGTCACAACCGACAGTCTCTCTGAAGAGTCCGATTTACGTTCGGGAAGAATCGAAGCAGCTGGTCAAGGAAGCCATCTACAACGACAGCCAGTTCCTCGCCGATCTGAGTACGTTGCGCCTTAACTCTTCTCTGTAATGATGCCTAGCTGACGTATCATTCGCAGACGTGATGGATTACTCGCTCGTGATCGGAGTGGATGCCACGAAACCCGAACTGGTTGTCGGCATCGTCGGTATGCACGTTGACCTTTTCCCGCCTCGCAAATCGAGCTGACGACAGCGACTGCCTGTAGATTACATCCGCACGTACACATGGGACAAGCGCCTCGAAAGCTGGGTCAAAGAGACGGCTTTCCTCGGTAAGTTTCTCATCCTGTCCGTACGCCAACGTCGGTCTGCGGTCTGACCTTCTTCCGCTCGCCAGGCGGAACATACAAATCGGGCGGACCGACTGTCATCACCCCCAAGCAGTACAAAGCTCGCTTCCGCGAGGCTATCGATGGCTACCTTCTCCTCGTGCGTACAATGCCATTTCGCTTTTGCGCTGTGACCAGCTCACCATGTTCCACTTTGCAGAGTCCTACCCCCTGGCTCAACTTCGAAAAGATGCGGACGGTCCCCAAAGAGACGCACGCCGCTTCTCTCGCAGCTACGAACGACGCGGCGAGCGTTGTCGACCAGCCGACATCCGCGACCCCTTCACTCATGGAGCATCCTCACCCTGCGCCTGCGCCACCGCCGACCGACTCGGCATCGATCTTTGAAGCCGCCCTGGGTCCTTTCTGATATGTCTCGAAATGTTCTCAGCTTTCAGTCCTCGCGTCGTTGTTGCCACCATCACAGTATATTGACAGGATTGTCCGTAATTATGCCATGTCTTTGGTCAGACCGCTACTCTCATTGCCCCACTGGTGGGCCTGTGAAAGCCGCCGAAAGCCGCCGGAATGCTTTTCGAAGCGCCGGCGCCTCGTCGCTCGGCGAAACCGGCGGACCAGGGGAGAGAGACTTGCCGACGGGACCAAAGTAGTCGGCAGGAGCAGATTCTTCATCGACGCCGAGGCCGACGACGACGTCGCCGGGACCGTCAGAAGGGCGAGGGGATCGTCTCAAGCTTTGCCGTCTCCGGGCGATGCTCATTCGTCTTGTCGGAGGTTCCGTGAACCCGGAGCTGCGACCTTCTTTGAGCTCGTTTCGAGCATGCTGCTCCTGCTCCTCCGGGGACATGAGCACCGGCGAGTGAGTCTCGACTGGCCCGTCGGATGCGCTTGGAGACGTTCCGAGCCGAGGTGAAGTCGACGCCGCGCGCCGGCCCGCACCAGCTACGGCCAATCTCGAAGCGGGCGGCGGATCGAACCCGAGCTGGACCATCTCGTTGTGGATCCTTGCCCGCTCGCGGAGGTCGTCCTCGTCTTCGAGGTCGTCGACGGGGTCGAGCTTGCGCGCCGAATCTGCCAGCATGAGCGGTTTCATGCCGCTTTGACTCGAGCCCGGTCCCGGTCCCGGTGACGGCGAAAGGGAAGCACCGCGACTGAAACTGAATACAGACGTGACCGATTCGAGCAGTCCTCCTCCCGATTTGCGAGCGTTCGCCGGACTGGGAGAGGAAAGGTTCGATGTCGGCGTACTGGAAGGCGCGGTCGCGAGCGATCGGGACGTCGTGGTCGGAGTCGCAGGCTCGATCGCCTTGTGTGCCTCACTTGCCGCCACCGCTTGCCGGCTGAAGAAACCGATTGAAGCCGGACGCGGGTTCTTCACGGGTACAGAGGCAGTCGTCGTATTCTCCTCGGCGGCGGCTTGTCGGTAGTCGACCGCGAGCACCTTCTCGAAGCCCTCTTGCTGGCAAACGCGGTCGACGATCTTGGAGACATAGAGAGTGAGCGCCTTGTTGGCGTCCTTGAGTGCCCGGACCTCTTGTCGCAATTCGGCTGCTCAAGAGCACGTGTCAGTACTTGTGTGCACGCCTCCGATGGTACGCCACAGACAAGCTGTACTTACCTTCGACAGATCCAAGCTCGGCAGCTTTGCCGTGATGGGCCTGCTCTCGCGCTTGCTCCGTCCGGTTCTGGGGACCTTCCTCTTCGTCCTGCTTGTCAACTGGCTCTGCTGCCTCGAGCTCCGCTGCCAGGTCTAGGCCTTCGGCGTTCACAGATCGAGGGCTGCCGAGACGAGGCGATCGAGTAGGTCGACGGGGTTGCGCAGAATCCCGGCTTCCGTTTCCTCCTCCTCCTCTTTCGGGCTCGTCGTCGCCTTCTTCGAGTCGGTAGATCGAAGACTCCGGAGCACTACTGCTCCACGCCGCACTGGACCGGAACAACTGCGAGTCTTGCACCTCGCCAGAGAGAGTGCGCTCGCCGAGCAAGATCTCGTACGACTCGTTCTCCTCCTGCAAGTTCTGGTAGACCCGCTTGAGGTCGCTCATCTCGGTTTGCAAGGTCCGGTAACTCGAGGCGAGCGAGTCGTGTGCGGTGGTGAGGGATGCGAGTTGCGCGGCGAGGGATAATTCTGCCGCCGAGGGCGGAGCAGGATCGGTTGAGGTGGTCGATGAGGCGGAGGAGGAGAGCGGCTCGTCTCTGCCGTCGGCAGCAGCGTTGGCGTTCGTAGGCGAGAGCAGGCCGGTTCCGATGGGCTCGTCGCTTGTTGTTGGAGACTCTTCCGAATCTGCGACTGGAGCGGATCGCCGGCTGCGGTGCCGCTTCGTCGGGGAAGCAGTGAGATCGGCGACTCGCATCTTGAAATGCGATTCTTGGTCGTACCATGCTTGTCGCTCCGACTCGTGCGTCTCGGCCTAGTAGGGCAAGGCGGTAAGCAAGCGGGACGGGCACAGCAAAGAGACGAAAGACCAATTCGCCACTCACCTGCTCGCGGTACCGCTTTGTGGCTTCCTTCTTTTCGCGCTCGAGTTCGCGCACGTTGGCGCGGAGCTTGTCGAGCACTTCGATCCTGCCGCTCAGCTCGTCTTCCATTCGTGCCTGCTCGTTCAGCAGTTCGTCGATCCTGCGCTTTGCCGTGTCGAGGTCCTTTCCGAGTCGAACGCAATCCTCCTCCGCGCGAGCAGCATCGTCGTCTTTAGCCTGTGCCTGTACTATCGCTTGATCGAGTTCGTCTTGGTAGCGCTGGACGAGGGACGCCAGTACCTCGTGCGGCGCGGCGAGGATCTCGTCCGATGTCAGACGGAGGAGAGTGCCGTCCACGCTCATGGTCGCGTCTGGGCGATCGCCGACTTTGATAGCGGTACTGCCACGGCTCGTCGAGCTTCTCCCTCGGAGAGACGGAGCCTTGTCGGGAGAGCCGTGCGAGACCGCACCTCGGGCTGCTGGCGGCTCGAGCGGGCCCTTGTTCTCCTCCGCTCGCTCCTCTGTCGGGCGGGATCGAATCTCCTCGCAGTTCGCGACCCCGCGAATGGCAGCTAGGCCGCGCTGGCCAGTGATAGCGAGGAAAGGAGCGGTCTAGAGAGGCGGCCGGGGGAGTCTCGGAGATGCGCGTGCCTACGTGTCCGATCGCGTTCTGCTGGAACGCGTCACGTGCTGCAAAATCTGCTCTGACAGGAGGAACCAGCCGGGCCGCTTTCCACCGTTCCGCGCAGAACCGCGACTTATGACCGCATTCCAGTTAGCTCTTTCGTTTCCCTTTGCTACACCGACCATGACTCGGTACTATTGTCACGAGTGCTCGCACGAAGGGTCCGACTTTGCGACCAGCCCGGACGGATTCACCTGCCCGAGATGCGGTGGTGCCTTCGTCGAAGAGGTTCGTCTGCCCGTTCCCCCGTGGCGCGCGCCTCCCTATCGCTGCCAGCCGTGCGCTGATCCTCGAAACTACCAGATCCCTGATAATGACGGCATGGCAGACGATCCGCGCGAGTTTGACCCGGTCGACGAGGACGACGAGGAACACCATCCGTTCGGGTTCTTTCGCTCGGCAAGTGGTGCCGCCGACAACCACCAGGCACCCAACCAGGCCGGCAACGGCAGGTTCTTCCACTACGAGTCTCCCGGAGGAGGTTTCGTCTTCACCGGCGGCTTCGGAGGCGCGGGAGGGGCCGCTCCTCCTCAACATCCTGGCGCCAGCAACCCGCTCGCCTACTCGCTCATGCAGGCGTTCGGGCTCGCCCCGCCGGCGCAAGGTCCGCAAGCAGCAGCCGCCACTGCCGACGGCAACGGCAGGGCAGCAATGGGGGAAGGGCGACCGCAGGCGAGGAGGTGGCAGTCTGCAGGCGCAAACGAACCCGCAAATCGACAGCAGCAGCAGCAGCACGGCCAAGACCAGGTTCCGATCCAGAATCTTGCAGCGTCAGTCCACTCGAATCCTTATCTGAGTAAGCTGCTCTATACGCTGACAGCCGAACATTCGCCACCTGAACAGTTTCCTCAATGACGCATTCGGCGGCCCGCATCCGGCCGACGACCCCGGCAACAACCCGTTTGCCGAGGGTGGGCACGAGACTGGACCCGAGCCGGAAGAGGAGCAGGGCCACGCAGCGAACCGAGGGGCTACTGCTCAGCACCCGCTCGGCGCCCTCTTTTCCCTCTTTGGTCAAGTCCTCGGCGGGCACGGCGGCGGCTTTGGACTGCCGACACATGCCAACGCTGGCGACTATGTCTGGGGCAGCGAGGCCAATTTTCAGCAATTGCTGAACGATCTCATGGAGCAGGTGCGTTCTTTGCGCTCCTGCTTCTGCGTTGAGACGACCCACTGAACTTCGGCCTTCTCGTTCGAGACAGGCCGCTGGAAGAGCAGGTCCACAACCCGCTCCGGATGACATGATCGAGAAGCTTCCTCGTCTCAAGATCAGTCAGGATGTCCTGGGTATGTCCCCTCCCGTTGATGCGAGTCTGGAAAAGAAAACGCTGATCTTGGTCTCGTCGTGCCGAACAGATATGGATTCGATCACGACTTGTGGAGTCTGCCTCGACGCGTTCCAGCTCGATGACGCCGCCGTCGCTCTCCCCTGCAAACATCTCTACCACGAAGACTGCCTCGTCCCGTGGCTCAAAACGAGCGGGACGTGCCCGATCTGCCGCTACGCACTGGTTCCACAACCGGGCCAGCCTGGCTACGGCGAAGAGGGAAACGGACCCCAACAAACATCGGCGACCGGTCCGACTCCTTCTGGGTCCAATACGGGCCGAGACGGGGGTTCGAGCGCGACGGCTCCAGTCGCTCCTGACGCGGCAGCGGCGGGACCGCCCCGTCCGCCGCTGTCGACTCGACCTTCGACGGCGCAGATCCCCGACGTCGAAGGCGGGTCCACTCTTCCAGGAAGTTGGGTCTGGCCCGCGGCAGGCGGGGAAGCGGACCACCGAAGTCCGGCGGAGCAGAACGCTTTGACGGAAGAGCGTTCCAGCGGCGAGGATGCGATGGTGGCGCAAGACTCGCGGGATCCGGAGGACGCGCCCCTGATCGACTCGGGTGCAGGTGGGACTGCGGAGCGGGCAACGTCGGCGTCGGGCGAGGAATCGGCAAGGTCGGCGGCGAGAGCGGCGGCGGAAGCGGCGGAACGGAGGAGAGCTGCCGAAGCCGAGGAGCGGAAGCGCCAGCAGGCGGCGGCGGCGGCAACGGCCGCTGCGGATGAGTCTTCGAGCACGTCCATGGCGCCGGCGTCAAGCGATGAGCCCGCCGGATCAAGCAGCAGCGGGACGGAACAGAACGGGATGCCAATCATCGAAGACGTCGATTAGGCTGTCCCTTTTCTTCCACTTCCCCGGAGCGACCGTTCGAGATCACATTCTGTACATTGCTGTATATGCATGCGCCTTTTCGTTTCCTGTTGACAATTTACAAGGTTCCCAACGATGGACTGCTGTTGCTGCGATGGTGGGTTGACTGCGGGACGAGGTGCATAGAGATGATGGACAATCTTCGTCGAGCTCGGTCGTGGCGAGTGTCATGTTCGTATGGACAAGAGAAGGATGCGGATTGCGTCGTCGGATCTTCCTCTCCTTGTCGGCGAGCATTTCCGGACGCGGGGGACTCTGCTGGCGCTTCGGCCGTCGCCACCGCCGCCCAAGCTTCGTCTTCTTCCGGGACGTGGTAGGAAAGCTTCCGAGTATGATGCGGGGATGAGTGATCTTGTAGATCTGATCCGCCCGCGCCGTGTTGAGCGACGTAGAGCGACGTGAGATGTTCTGGCGAGAAGGACGGTGAGAAGTCGGCGTCCAGGTCGGAAAGAGAGGGCAGGCAAAGGAGGGGGGCAGGCCACGATCTGGGCGGGAGTGTTGTGGCGTGTATAGGTCCGTAATACTCGATCACTTGATCGAGGAATGGGGACCGGAAACGAGGGATTGTCGCTGCTGGTTCGCCCCGACGTCGCGACCTCGTCCGCGCCCTCGACTGGCTCCGGGAGATTATAGTCGCGCCGTCGCGCATACTCGGATTGTGGTCTGCATTCGCCCGAGTCTGCTCGCGCCCTATCACTGGCTTGGAGCTGCCTATCGACCTCGCTCGGCGGCTCTGCGGCCTCGAGTACGGCGCTGCAGCCACGCGGCCAGGAGCGGCGCCGACTGTAGTCGCGCGGGGACCATCGCTTGCTCGAACTGTGCTGCGACTGTGCAGCTGCCGTCCCCGGGGCTGTTCGTCGGTGGCGTCGACTTTGGTCGTCGGGGAGATGGGCATGTGAAAAACGCCCCGGGCTTATCGGTGGAGGCGAGTGCTCAGTGGTGATGGGACGCGCGGTGGCTAGGGCTGCTTGCAGGGTGAGCTTGCACTTTCTCGCAGCGTGTGGTCCAGTCTCAAGAGCCGGGCGATGTCGACGGGAACAGGGAGACTAACAATCGGAACTTGGTCTTGATGACGCTGCGGAGACGGCGCTATCGGCCTCCTCCTCCTCGGGGAACACGGTGATAAGCACAAGAGAGGCGGGCTCCAAGCATAGCCGGCCCCAAATGTACACATACAGCCAAGCACGAGAGTATTCGTAGACGCCTGTCTGTTGACTCGCTCCCGGAAGATCATGCTTTCGGGTTTCCGACAGCTCTGTACAGAGTGAGGATACAAGCATTTCGGGCGAATCGATGCGCATCGACAGAAGGCAGTCAAGGGTGAGAGGGTCTGTAGGGCAGTGAACGGATGAATAGAGAGACGCTGAAATGAACCCAACGGTGGGAAGGAAGGGTCCGCGCGGGGAACCGGCCCTCACGCGAGCAAGACCAACAGTCCGCCGGCGGCTGCTGCGGCCATCGCCATTCCCGTCGTCGACAACATTGCCGCCGACATGGCGCCCCCAGTCAACTCGGACGAAGTGACGCTTCCGGATCCCGAAGTGCCCGAGCCGGAACTCTTGGGACTGTTGGAAGAAGAGGTGGTGGTCCCGTTGCCGATCGGTTCGGCGACGTACGATACGCCGTTTAGCTTGGCGGTGTACTCTGCAGAGGGAAAGACGCTCGCGTTTGTCAGCCCCGCGGAACTTGCGAAGACGGCCGAAGCCCGGATCGAGCAAGCAGCTAAGGAACGGCATCGTCCGTCGGCCGACTCACCAAAGACACTGCCATCTCCGACATCGTAGTAGTCCACCAGAGTGAACGTCGGGTTGTACCCATGCTGGGCAACGCACTCGCTCGCCTGAGCGCCGAGCGAGCCCGTCCCGGTCGCGGCGTTGGTCGTCTCGAGTTCTTGCGTTGCGGGGACCGGGATCGTCGTCCCGAGCAAGGTCATGTTGACGTCGAGGAAGTGGTTGATGAGGTACTGCGAGGCGACGAGTTCCGAGTACCGGCACGTCAGCCTCCAAGCGTGCAAGTCAAGGTACGGCGAAAGAAACGCACCATCTTGTTTTCCGGACTGCCGGTCACGCGGTCGACAGTGCACGGGAAAGCGTTGTCGGTGACCTGTCGCACCACTGGAGCGTCAGTGAAGAAAGTTCTCGAAATCCGGACCTTTCATGGGCCCGCGCACATCGTACGGCGTCTCCCAGATGTTGGTGAACTCGTCGAGCAGGTACGGCACGCTCGAGACGTCGGCGTTCTGCGCCAAGAAGCTGACGACGCGAGTCCCGGCGTTGATCATTTCTCGCAGAGTCGGCCACTCGCTGTACGCGATCGGGACGTTCGCGGGCGTGTAGACGTATTTCGACAGGCCCGAATCGGTGTACGATTGGGCCCACACGGAGGGGGCGATCCCGTCCGAGTTGACGAGCAAGAGGGTGATAATCTCGTCGGGGTTGTTGTCGAGCCAAGTCTTGACCGTGGACAAGTAAGAGGTGAACGTGCCGGCGTCGAGGAGGAAGCAGCTGCGGAGGCAGATCGGGTCAGACAGGCCCAGCGTAGCGGCCGGTGCTCGGGAGGATTGTCGACCCACGACGTATGGCAGAGATGCAGGTCGTTGCCGTTCATGTGTCCCTGCACCTGCAACATCCTGACACCATTGTCGAGCTGCGTCGCGACCGTGTAATTCTGATTCGCCGCCACTGTCATGTCGACACGGTTTGGTGTCAGCGCCGTCATACAGTCGAAGTTCGCACAAAAGTACGCACAGTTGCCCTTGGACACGCCGTACGAGTTGTGCGCGCCGATGACCGAGACGTTCGAGTACGAGCGGTCGCAGAACTCGGCATGGCCGTTACAAGTGCTCTGGGCGGCAATCGGGGCGACTCTGACCGCGCACAAAAAGAGGTCAAGGTGGTCAGTATTTCAGTAGGAAGCATGTCCTGGGGCCTGAGTTCGGATGGCCGCTGTTCCTGCGCGCAATCCTTTGTTGAAGGATGCGCGTCGAGGTCTCGCTCCGATGACCCGCCGCACGGGGGCGATCAGGCACACAGCAGCTCCGCGCAGCAAGCGTCCACCTGAGTGTCCGACCGACTCACAATGATGCTGTGAGTGCGAGTGCGGACACGAGCCATCGGAAATGCCGAGACGAGGAGGACATGGCGTCGAGAATGACGGAGAACGGTGGAGGTCCGCGAGTCGCAGTGCAGCGGGATCGCCTTGCTGATCGTGAAGACGCGTCTCTGGCAGTCGACTTGGCCTCGGAACGCCGTGTAAGCAGACTCGAGAGGAGCGTGTTTCGTGCACCGCCTCATCCAGTCTCGGCGTGTCTGCCCTTCTTCTCATTTCCGACCAGATGACACAGCTCGCGTTGCTCTGCACACCAACTCTCCCAGGAAAACGCTCGCCGCTACGTGCTCCGTCAAACCAGGCCGCATGCCTCGCTGTGCTCTGTCCGCGGCGCTCAAGCTTGCTCCTCATCACCTGCAGCTGCTGCTCGGCTTGGACGGCAAATTTCAGATGCGTAATGCTACATAGATGCGGCTTAGGCCATACAGCCGGCATGTATGACCGGGCGGGGCCAAGAACTCGGGAGAACGCTCGTTATATGTGCAGGTTGGCCTCCTCGCGGGTCGGTAGCCCCTCGATGACAACGCGACGCCCTCTTAAGCCTGGTGCTTGTGGCCGATGCCCTCTCCGCCGCCGGTCGTACCGTCAGACGGCGCCTGGCCCGGCTCTGTAGAAGCAAGTACGCGGTCGTCAGCTCCGATAACCCTTTCCGCCAAGTTTTCTTGTTTTCTGCGAGTGACGCCCCTTCCTCGGCCGGCTCGCTCTTGACGCTCAGAGGGAAAAGGCTGCTCGACTTACTGACTTGCTTCGGGAACTGACCCTCCTCGCGCTGCTGGTTGGCGTGGGCCATGCGGCCGCCAGTCTCGCCGGTGCCGGCAAGGGCGTCGGTCGCGTTGGCCGAGACGCCGGACGCGGTCGAGTGAGCGCCGTTCGAGCCGACGTGGACCGGGGCCTGGCCGTCCTTGGGAGCGCGGTCTTGGGCGGTGGGGATCACTATGGGGAAGGAGAAAATGTCAGCGTGACTGATCCGATCGGTTTGCTCGTTGAGTCGCAACTCACTTTCTGCTTTAGGTGCGGGTGGTGGGTGAGGTTGTTGCTAGGGGCGAGTGAGGTGCGAGTTGTAAGAAGGAGGACAAGCTGAGCGAGCAGTGAATCACGGATGAGAGCTGCAGCGATCAGCGAATTTTCGACGAGCGAACGAGTTGCGTCACATGCGTCCGGGTCGGCAACTCAAGCTTTGAACATAGCGCGGAGGTCCGGACTGGGACTCCCCTTCTCTGCTTTGTCAATGATGCTCTGCTGACTTATATCTGGCAACTATATGGCAGCCCTGCAGGCAGGCCGAACGAATATTTAGTTGACGACATGCGGCCGAGCGGAAAAAGTTGGTCAAAGTCGACGAGAAAATCCAGCTTGGTGGATCAGTTTGCAGGCGCTCTTTCGTGAATTCAGGAGGAGCATGCGAGAGTCGACGCCTGACTCTACGGTGCGATTAAGCTGGAGCTGTACGCAAGCTAGCGACGGCCCAAAACCTGCGCCGGGCAGAGATCGGTCGGACACAGAGCACGTCCTTAAGTCACCGCACGACAACTCCTGGTGATGCCATGAACCATTGAGCTCTCTACATAGGCAAGTATATGTGAGGCGGCTTTGCTAACGTACTGAGTGAAGTGCGCGTCATTAAGGCGTAGGCTAGGTTGCAAGTTGACGTAGCTCGCGACGCGAGGCCAGCTTGCGCCGAGCCAGATTCCTTGTCGCCGCATCAGCCTTTCCGGCTGCAGGAAGCTCTCGCCGTTTCCTTGCTCGACAGACGCTACTGCTGTAACTTGCTGCTGGCGCACGAAGGATTGCTGCTCTTACTCCCCCAAGTGCACGGCTCGAAACCCGGCACAGCGACTTGAGAAGGTCCTCGATCTGAACCGAGCGTCCGACCACTTCCCTCTGCCAGCTGCGCGTTCGGCACCTGCTCCTACGGAGTTGTATGCTCATATCGACTGAACTACGGACTGGAGGTTCCGCCCGATGCGCCGACTAGACAGCCCGTCCCGACGGAAACAGCCTGAATTCGGGTCACTGTGATTCGACGATGGCCGCAATGTCAACTGCGACTGCTGCTGACAAAAAGCAGCACGACTTTCGAATTTGTCAGCAGCTTGCTCACCGCCAACCCCGCACACCTCGAAAAGGATCGGCGCCGAGTGACGTTCTATCGAGGGGTGCTGGCAGCCTCGCAGACGCTGTGAGGAGCGCTGTCGGCGGGCGGAAGGAAATTTGGGAGGCTATAGCGGCCAGAGCACACGTTTTTGAGCGTCTCTGTGCGCCTGAAGGAGGTTCGGAGGCGGTGATCGGCGATGCCGGTGGGGTTTTTGAAGCTTCCGATTCTTTGACCGAAACCAGCTGGCTGCCTCCGTCGACCTCTTCTCTGTTTCTCTTGCTTCTGGCCCTCACATAACGCACATCTCCAGTGAGTTTCCGATTGACCACCCCCCGACAACGCGGACGTCCTAGATCGAGCAGCGAGTCCCGCCGGCCGCTTTCGCCGCGCCACCGTCTACCTCCGCATCGGCAATCCATACTGCCTCAGTGGCGGAGCCTGTGCCGGCGCAAAAGAGTGGCCGCTGGAGCGAGTGGATGGACGATCATTCTGCTGCTGCATGCCGCCGTGCATGAGCATCCGTCTCTGGATGCACAGCTGACCTTCTCTCTCTCATCGCCGTCATCCCCGCAGCCAGCTGCTAAAAATGCCATCGCAAGAAGTCTTCCAGAAGGTGAGCAGCCCTGTATACAGAGACGAAGACGAGCTGGACTGACCGAGACCTCCCCCAAAATAGCGTGACGGCGCCGTCTATACCACGTCTCAAGGCGCTCCCGTTCAGGAGCCGTACGCTGCTCAGCGTGCCGGCCCGAACGGACCGCTCCTCCTCCAGGACTTCCACCTGATCGACCTGCTCTCGCACTTTGACCGCGAGCGCATTCCGTAAGTCGGGTGGCGAAAGAGGATCGGCGATCGCTACTAGATACTGACGGATCGCGTCTGCAGGGAGCGTGTTGTCCACGCCAAGGGAGGCGGAGCGCACGGCGTCTTTGAGGTCACCCACGACATCTCCGATCTCACCTGCTCCGAGTTCCTCGGCAAGGTCGGAAACAAGGCCCGCGCCACTGCTCGTTTCTCGACTGTCGGTGGCGAGAGTGGATCGGCCGACACGGCACGCGACCCTCGCGGTTTCTCCGTCAAGCTCAGGACCGAGGAGGGCAACTGGGACCATGTCTACGTGAGTCTCGATCTCTGAAGGGCAGGTGCTCTCAAAAGAGAGACTGACTGTAGCGGCGGCGCTCCCGTGCAGAACAACACCCCGGTTTTCTTCCTGCGTGACCCGGCCAAGTTCCCTCAGTTCATCCGAACTCAGAAGCGTGACCCGCAGACGCACTTGAAGGATGCCGACATGTTCTGGGGTACGTGATGCCGCCGCTTGACCACCACTTGCCAGCCTCGACGGAATTTCAGCTCTTGCGACCACGTGCTGATTCTATGCGACTTCTCTCGACAGATTACCTGTCGCAGAACCCGGAGGCTTTCCATCAGGTGCGCACGCCGCCGGTAATCATCTCTTGCTGCCGTAAACAACGATCGCTGACGAGCTCTCGCCCCGTCTCCTCTGCGACACCCCTCGTTGCTTCTCACAATCACCTACAACCCTGTCCTTGTACTCGTCAGGTCATGATCCTGTTCGGCGACCGTGGCATTCCGGACGGCTACCGCAAGATGCACGGCTACTCCGGCCACACCCACAAGCTCGTCAAGAAGGACGGCTCGTTCGTCTACGCGCAGTTCCACTACGTTTCGGACCAGAGCCCCGACTTCCTCACCCAGGAGAAGGGTGTCAAGCTCGCGGGCGAGAATCCCGACTACTCGACCCAGGACTTGTTCGAGGCGATCGAGCGTGGCGAGCACCCGTCGTGGACTTTCTGCGTCCAGACCATGACCCCGGAGCAGGCTGAGAAGTTCCGCTACAACATCCTCGACCTCACCAAGGTAAGCTCTCGAGCTGACGCGACCGGGCAGAAGCGCATGTGCTGATTTCTCTGCAAACGCCGCAGATTTGGCCGCACAAGGAGTTCCCCCTCCGCCCGATCGGCAAGCTCACGCTCAACGAGAACCCGAAGAACTACTTTGCCGAGATCGAGCAGGTCGCGTTCTCGCCTTCGCACCTCATTTCCGGCGTCGAACCGACCGCCGACCCGGTTCTCCAGTCGCGTCTCTTCTCGTACCCGGACACCCACCGTTACCGGCTCGGCGCGAACTACGCCCAGCTCCCCGTCAACGCGCCTCTCCACCCTCCCGCAAACTTCCAGCGCGACGGCGCCATGGCGTTCTACAACCAGGGCAACCGCCCGGCTTACCAGTCGTCGATCCAGCCGCTCACGTACAAGCCGGCTCGCTACGACTTCTCGAAGCACGAAAAGTTCACCGGCGAGTGCGTCAACCAGCTCTCGCTCATCACCGAACTCGACTTTGAGCAGCCGCGTCAACTCTGGGAGAAGGTCTTTGACGACGCCGCGCGCAAGCGTTTCATCTCGAACGTCGCCGGTCACCTCGGCGGCGCCAAGAGCGACGAGATCAAGCAGCGTACCCTCGCCGTCTTCGGAGCCGTCCACCCGGACATCAGCGCCGGTATCGCCAAGGAGATCGGTGTCGCATGCCCGGCGCCCTTCCAGCCTGCGTCGGCCGCCGAGGCTCTCCATTTCCGCGCCAACATCCAGTAATTTCTTCCTTTCGCCGCTGTCATTGAGTAGTCACCGTCCTCACGTAGTTGATATGTAAAATCATGCCGTACAGACAACACCGGAGAGAGTACTGTGAGAGTCGGCTAAATCTCGCATGTCGCTGTGACCGTCTCTGCCGCCTTCTCACGCCATCGACAACGTCTGCTGACGGATCTTGGCTCGCTTCGGCAGCGAACGGAAGATGTCGCACACGTCCGACTTGTGGCAGACAAGCCGGCCGTCGTCGGAGCAGCGCGTCTTGTCCCGCAAAAGCTGGCAGAGCTCGTCCTGCAAAACCCGATTCGTGATCAGCACTGCGCCCGCAACGGGGGCTATCGATTTATCTCGCAACTCACGCTATCGCAAAGAGGAAAGAGCGGATGGCTGCAGAGTTTGGCCCAGCATTTCTGCGCGACCCAAAGGTTCTTGTCGTCGCCAGCGACGGTAGGTGGTCGCCACGGGACGGGCAAAGCGCAAGAGACGGCAGTAAAGTCGCACTCGGGTTTGTCGCACGGGATGCGGTTGCCCGGCAACAAGGGCGGCTCGTCCTCCTCGTTCGGGCAGACATCGTCGACCTCGCCGTCCAGACCTGGTGCGTTCATCCCCGCGGCGGGATTCGTGGACGCTGGCAGCGTAGCACCGGAAACTCCTCCCCCGCCGCCGCCGCCCAAGGTTCCCATGAGTTCGAACTCCTCCGCCAATGACGAGAAGAGGGGCGGCAAGGGCATCGTTTCCGAAAAGTCGAACGGCGCGTCGAAATCGAACGTCGCCTCGTCAAAATTGGTCGGCAACGGCACGGACAGTTCGGGCGGCAACGGTAGAGTCGAGTCGGGCGCTTGAGAAGCGCGTGCGAGAAGATCGAGCGAGGAAGCCGGACGTTCCGAAGGAGGCGGAGGCGGGGGAGGCAGGACTGGGATGGGAAGCTGCGCGTGTTCAGCCTTGACGGGCTCTGGCGGCGTCGCGGCCGTTTTCTTGGATCTCCTCGGTTGCGCACGCGGTTTGACTTCGGTAGGCGAGGCAGCGAGACCGGAAGAGGGGGTGCTCGTCATCCCGAAGGCCTGGTTCGAAGACAGGTCGTAGTTGAGCGCCGAGGAAGGGACGTCGGTGACTGGCGGATCCTCTCCGCGGCGCAACGCTTCGTTCTCGGCGGCAAGGCTGTTTCAGCACGCGCAAGTAAGGCATGAGTATCCTCGTGCGTGGTCGAAGACAGCCGGGAAAGGGGGCGCCGCGCACCTGCGAATCGCCAAAACAAACTCGCGGAGCTGTTCCTCCTGGAGCTTGACCCGCTCTTCCAGTTCGGTGACGTGCTTTTCTTTGCGCTCGCGGAACGCGCGCTGTGCCGCCCGATTCTGGAGTTTGCGTTTCTTCTCGGCGTCGAGTTGTTCGTCGGCTGTCCTTGCCGAGGGAGGTCAGCCGGGTCCGCGTAATGGGAGGAGGGGCGTGTAGCGTACCAGACATGTCTACCAGCGGCTCATCGATGCGCTTGCGTCCCCGTTTGCGCGTCGGTGGTTGGTTCGGCACCTGCTCGGGCGACTGCGAGACTTCGGACATGGCGTGAGTCCGAGGTGCGGACTACCCGTCTGGGACGCCCGGTGCGACGGGCAGGCGGGGAACCGCTATGGATATGGTGACCTTGCTCCGTCGGCTTGCGAGCTCGCTGCGGTCGCACGCGTGCTGCTGGATCGTGCGGAGCCGTGTTTGCCGAAATTTCAGAGGCGAACCGGCGAACGGACGGGCGGAGCTGGGCGCGAATTCAGCAGAGCAGGCGACAGCTGGAGCGTGTACCGTGGCCACTACACGCTGGTCCTATCGATGCTTGGCTGGAAGGAGCGTAAACGAAGTCCCCTCTCCATCTGCTGAACTCGGCGCCACTCCGGACTTTGTCAGCAAATTCTGACTCCTTGCGCGCGGAGGCTTTCTGACTAGATGCTGGCTGCAAAGACAGAATGATTGCACGCGGACCACTGGACGGAAAGGTCCAAGTCCGGACACAACAGAGGCGCATCTACTGCGAGAATGGGAGAGCCTTGAAAATGTTAAAGCCGTCCGAAGCAGTCGAGAGGACAGTTCCAGGCAGTTGCGGGTGCCAGTGCACCTCCTTGATGTCGGTCTGACCCTGGTGGCAGAACAGCAACTGCGCCGGCACGTCCTTGAGCCGGTCCGCGTCCGCGCCGGTCGGCCGCTCGTCCTCGTCCTCTTCGACAGAAAGGTCCCACAGCGTCACCTGGTCGTCGGCGCCCGAAGCGGCAAAGCACGAGTCTTCTGTCGGGTGCCATTCAATCGAGGTGATCGGCGCGGTGTGCCAGGAAAAGGCGGCGACGGGTGTCGGCGCAGGGGCTTTCGTCCTGCGGGGGAGAAGCTCAGTCAGCATCAGATATTGCCGCGAAGGTACAGACGGCCGCCTTGGCCACACAGCGAGAGACAACTGTCTCCAGACCGGCGTGGCTGGCTGACGCACCCCTTGAAATTCCGCAAGTCCCAGACCTTGATTCCGCCCTCGTCTCCTCCCGACGCCAAGAGATAGTTCGTCGTCAAGTTCCAGCTGATGACGTTAACGTCGCTCTCGTGGGCACCTGCGACGCCGATGACGCTCTTCCGGTCCTTGACACGGACGTCCCACACGCGAATACTCCGGTCCGCCGAGCACGAAGCAAACACGGTCGCTTCCGACGGCGACCACTGGATGTCCTCGACCGAGTCGGTGTGCGAGAGGAACGGTTTCGGCGACGGCGTGACGGAAGATTGCGTCAAGGTCGTCAGGTAAATCTTGGAGTGGATGTCGCCCGAGAGGAGGCGGTAAGAGGACGAAGCGCCGCCGATTGGCTTGGCCCAGTCGAGCGCGAAACCCTCGGCGCGGCCGTGGCTGTCGATCGTGAACAGCGGGAGCTTGGAGAGGGTGGAAGAGGCGGTGGCGGGAGAGAGAAGCGAGTTGAGATGAGGGGCGACGTCAAAGATGTGAACCTTGCCCGTCTCGGCAAAAGTGGCGACGTGATAAGGGTCGGGGGGCACGGGCGGACCGCTCGCCAACGAGCCGCCGAGCGGTCGTGCGCGAAGGCGGTTCACGCCGCCCTTGTGCGGGATCGCGCGGTAAGTCAGGACGGGGTCGTCCTCAGTGTCGTCGTCGTCAGAGTCTTCGTCGTCGGAACCGTCTGCGGGGAGAGCAAATCTCAGTTTTCCTTTTTCCCCGAGTCACCTGTGTTTGATGCCCTGGTGTGAAGGTGGAACGCACTGTCTTCCCGGCGAGTCTTGCCGAGCCCTTCCCAGCGCATGACGGTGACCTCGTTCGCGGTCGGGTCCTGCGCCTGAGTTCCGGCGACGAGCGCACACGAGACGGGGTAGCCCCTCCGCTCTTCGCCGTCATTGTCGCGCAGAATGTCGAATGAAAGACTGGGCCAGGTCGGCACGAACGAGTGCAGGAGCGGGTAAGTCGACAGGTCCGGAGCGAGGACCTCGCCCTCTTCGAGTTTGCCTCCGGGCAGGTACGGTTTCGGTGAAGGTGGCCGCTGTTCCTCCTCTTGCCGGTCCAAGTCCATCTCGCCCTCGGCCCGCTCCTGGTTCTCGTCATCGTCCTCGTCGTCGTGCTCCGCTGCGTCAATCACTTCTCCGAACTCCTCGTCGCCTGCGAGTTCGTCCTCCCACTGGTCCTCGAACTCGCCCATGCCTTCATCGTCGACGGCTGCTCGCCCCGCCTGGGCGGGTGCGGTCGTAGACTTTGTGACGGGCGAGGCATCTGCCGACGGCGAAGTGGCGCGTTTCCCCATCTCGCTCCTCGAGGTCTGCTACGTTCAGTAGGTTAGTTCCGTGCGCTGATAGCCCAAGGTCTGGCTGCCCGGTCCTCACGTCGCTAGAGTTGATCCGACAAGCGGGTCTGTAGACTCGGAACTAGCACCGCCTCCGGCTCGAGCTCTTTCGCTCGACAATTCCGATCCAAACTGGACTCGCTTCAACGTGAAACAGGCATCCGGCCGCGGAGGTAAGAAAAGCATATCGTTACAACACTAAGTTAGAGGCGAGAGCAAGCTGCGGAGACCATCCTACTTCTTGAGCTTGATGCCGAGTTTGTTGGCGAGTGCGCTGTTGCCCTTTTTCTTCTTCGGAGGCGGCATCGCCGAGAACCCTTTGCTCACGATCGACTTTTGCTCGTCCGACAAGAGCATCGCCGCGCTCGGTTCGACCGTGTCCAGTTTCCGCTTGACGGCGGCAGCCTTTGCGGCCGCGACGGCGGCGGCCATCGAAGGTGGCGCGTCCGGGTTGGCTTTGCCGCTGCCGGTGCCTGACCCGCTCGCGACCGGTCCGTCTTGACCATCTGTCGGCGTGTTCGGCTCCGAACCAGCCGACGAGGAAGAAGCCGAGGCGGCCCCATCGTCGAGCTCGATGTCGGGCACGCCGTCGAGGTACGCTCGGCCAAACACCCTCCGAACTTCCTCCTCGTCCTCGTCCTCTTCCCGCTTCCGTTGCGCCTCGTACTCGCTCAACCGAACCTCGACCGTCGAGTCGCCGACTTCCGTCCGACTGCTGACGTGCTCCAGGATCCGGTCCGTGTCCCCTTTGCCTGCGCGTTCGAGCCGAGCGTTCCGCGACTTGATCGACTGCAGGGCATCGAGGATGTCCATCTCGCGTTTCGAGTCGACGGCCTTGTTCTCGAGTGCCGCCATCGGGTCGTTCTCCTCTTCTTCGAGACGAGCGAGCTTGTCTTCCTCCTTCTTGTCGTCATTCGCTCGCCATGGCTCGAAATTTCGCTGCGCGCCGTGTTCACAGGTGTAGTCCGAGTTTCTGTCAGGGGAGTGGGGCAGTCAGTTTCAGCTGTTTGGCGTGATCGGACAGTCACGCCTCGACATCAAGCAAGGAAGAAGGACCCACTTGGGATCGGTTTTAAAGGTGATCTCGGCAGAACATTGCGTGCACTTGATGTAGAAGCGGAAGATCTGCATGCCGTCGCGTCCTAATACGTCAGTAGGGCATGCTCAGGCCGATTTCTACAGAGGGAAACGCGGCGCGCACCTTGATCCCGTAGTACTCCTCGCCCTGCACTGTCTCTTTCCGTGCATTGAACTTCTTGCCCTTGTAGATGTATTCGCCGCAGGTGCTGTAGGAGGGCTTCGAATCAGTCATGCACGATATTCAAGACGCAAGTCTGCTGCAGGGAGAAAGACCACTCACTTGCACCTCATGCTGAAAGGAGCCATGAGTCGAACCACTTGCTGCTTGTCCTTGGGCATCTTTCGCCGCGGGATCTTGCTGAGAGGGAGTGAGACCGGTCAGCATGGCGCTCTCAGAGCTCGGAGAGACTGCAAAGCCCGGGCGGTGCGAGAGGACTGACCTCGGATCGAAATCCGGCGGGAAGTACTGGAGATCATCACATCAGCGCGGGTCAGCGGAGGCACGGGCATCGGGGCGGGTACAAGACCGGCCAAAGAGCATGACACACCTTGTTCAGCACCTTACGCTCCGACATGGTGAAGTGCGGTGTCGGATGACTGGTTCAAGTGATGAAGATAGGGCGGCGGCGAGAGACGGCGCCGTCGAACTGGCGAATCGAGCTGTCGTAGCTTTCAAGTCGTCTTGCACTCTGTAGGGTCGTCACGAGCGGTCTGGAGCGATGAGCGAGTCGTGGGTTGTTGGCAAAGGTCAATGTGGCGGTGCCAGCGTCGTCTCTGAGGACGGCACATTTCGGCGGTCGGGTTCAGAGCATAGGGAGACTCGTTCGAACAGCTAATGAGCACTTCGTAGACTGCTTACTTTGTCGCGCGAAGAATCCAGTCAATTCTGAAAAGCATGCAGTATGGTTGATGAATCCTCCAGGGAACGATCTTGACCTCAAGTTGCATCACGAAACGAGGCAGGACTTGCATCGGAGCAGCAGCCGATCGGACTGGGAGTATATAATGATACAGGGCGCCCACCCGCCTCGCGTCTATTGAGCTTTCCCGTTCGCCTGCTCCTCCTCCTTTCGTCGGCGCTCCCGCTCCTGCTTTTTGATGGCACGCTTGCGAGTGTACATTACCGTCAAGATGAGACCGATCGTGCCACAGATGACCCAGGCTGCGAGGACGCCAAAATTCTGTCCGAAGCGGCCTTTGGTGCCGAAGAGGACGGCCTTGCCGTTCTGCAATGGTCTCGAGGTTCCGTCAGTTTTTCCCCGCTTTCACACCTCGTGCGAACGGACAGACCTGAACTGCTTGCCAGACCGGCATGATGAAGCCATACGAGTAGAAATGGGCCATGTTGGCGAGGTCTGCATCCCCCGAAGCGGAGCAGTCAGCAGCTCGTTCGCAGGAAATCGGCAGAACAGAGCCCTTACCCAGGAAGGCGACTGCCGAGCACGAAGCCAATCATCTTTCGTTAGCTTATATCGAAGCGATAGATATGAAGGTCCAAAAAAGCCGCGCACCGGATACGTTGAGGATGATCCACGTCACCAGGCTTTTCCAGGACGAGGTAAAGTCAGCGAGTGGTCCTGTCATCAGGCAGTCGGCTTGACATACAAGAATGCGGTGTAACGCGGTCCGAGGAAGGTGAGGGCAATCTCCATGGGCATGCCGAGCTGTACCGCAAAGTATGGACGTCAGCAGGGGGGCGCGATGCTGAAAATCGTGTTTACGAGCAACTCACGGCCCACATCGCGAGGAAGTTGCTGGCCCAGAAGATGGGGAAGCCTCCCTTGCCGTAGAACTGGTCAAAAGAGACTCGGAAGGCCATCGTGACGAGCGAGATCCAGAGCGAAATGAAGAGGTAGATGACGACAGGGACGACGACGCGGAGGAGGATCAAGTCGCGGACGATAATCTTGCTCTCGAAGGAGCTGCGCGCGTTGTTCCAGAACATGCTGCAGCTGTGATGTCAACATGCAAGGGGCGGTTAATTATCACGAGTGCGGGACGGTCTCGCCGGCGAGACGGTCAAAGTCTCCCAGTGGCAGACAGGCACGCACAAGTACGTGAAAATCAGGAGATACAGCATGCCGACGGACGTGGCCGGGATCCCAGCAAACTGCGTGATCGGGCGAATGTTCCAAGTTGCCTGCGCGAAGGGCTTGCTGATAATCGTCGCGAGCGCTTCGGAGTTGAGCGCGGCGAATTGGGCGTTGGAGAGGCTGCCGATGCGATCCGAGACGAGTGAGAGGAAGGCGGTTGCCGCATTGCCGACTACGTAGTTGTTGATGCTGCACAGGCGGGCGTTCCTTGTTAGATTGTGAGCGTGTACGTTGGCTCGGATCGGAAACGCAAACTCACAACGAGGTCATGAGCGGCGAGACCCACTGGTCCTCTGCGAACGAGGTCAAGACCATCAGCGTTGGGCCGCCACAGGTACCCCGGATCACAAGCAGACTGACCGGTTTCAAAGTTGCGTCCCTCCTCGTAGTACATGGACAAGGCGCCTTCGGCGACGTAGTTCAGTTCGCCACCGTCGACGACCGTCTGATACGCCGAGAGCGCGGCGACGGTGGCATTTGCGTTGGCTGCAAGATCATTCGTCAGAAGGCTTTGTTAGGATACGCTCAGGGGTCCGCAACGCACCGATGATGATACCAAAGTAGTCTTCGTTGTGAACCGCCTCGTAAGCCCACTGGTGGACGTCGACGCCTCGCGGCTCTCCACCCGTGGCCGAACTGATATCGAATTGTGTATTGTCGAGTCTGATGAAGCCAAGGTTGTTTCGACCCGGCAGCTGTGACGGTGCTTCCAGCAGAGTCGGGCCGAGAACGGCGGTTTCTCCGTTTGCATTCGCTCCGGGCGTGTCGAGGTCGATCAGGCCGACTGTAAGTCGGTGCAGGTTTTGCGGCTGGCGGAAATAGGAACCCCCTATCGATAGGTTATCCCGCACGAGGCCACTGTCAGTCGGCGGCCAAGTTAAGGGATCGCTCCCTCCCTTCTCATCCTCCCTCCGGCAGACTCACAGTATATGGGCAGACACGCCCACATGAACAAGTTGGTGAACAAGAATCCCTGTCCAACGCTTCGAACATCAGTTCCTTCTTCGCCTGGATCGCTCGGCAAACGACTCACAAGTCCCCAGCTCTTCAAGAACGCCTTGCGCTCGCTGCGAAGCGACGAATCCCACAGCGATATCCCAGCGCGAGCATGTCTGCTGGGCTCCGTATGCCCGTCAGTACCCTCGGCTCGCTGCTGCAGACTCCAACTCCGCCACGGCGGTGCCGCCGCGCGGAAGGTGGATCGACCGGAAATTTTTCACGCACCGACGCTCGTCGACCAGCTTGCCGCGACCTGCGTGCAAAGTCGAGCCTTCCGACTCGCGCCGTTCCGGAGTTTCGACCAACATGGGCTCGAGTCTGTAGGGATCAAGCTGCTGGATGCGCGGACCATCGCTCTGGTCCGCTTACTCCGATTCCACGAGCTGTACGTCATTCTGCGAGACCGAACAAAACTGGCTCTGGCAATCGAAGTGCTTTCAAGGCCAGATCGACATCTGCACTGCCGCCGAAAATACCTCTCCTCCGCTCTACGAACGACAGCTCAGCCGTTCCAGCATGGGACAACAGCATGATGAGGCGGAGCCGGAAGACTTTTCGCTCTCGATCCGCGATCCGGCGTTGCGGCAACAACGAAAACAAGCGGCGAAGGCGGTCGTGATGGCTTCCATTCTGATGACCGTCGCCGTGTGGGCGTGTCTGAGTATCTTCTGGGGCTCAACATGTGCGTGACCCTTCCTTCCCTGAGCGCGAGAGTGGCGGAAGGAGATGCACGTGCAACTCCCAGCTGACCCTGTTTGTCGTCAAATATGCAGACCTCCTCGAGCACTACTTTCCAAATGCCAAGGTCTATGTCTACGACTTCGATTCGGCCGCGAATGCGAACCCGCTGCTGGGTCCTTACGTCGTAAACGTGCGTCGTCTTTGCCGCTTCAGCTTACCCTAAGATGCCTTTCCTAGAGAGCCGTACTGAAGCCCTCCCCTCTGTAGTTCATGGAGAGTACGCTGTCGCAACCGGTTCACATGGGCGTCATCATCCGCGATACGGCCGGCAAGACGCTCGCCGACGTCGAGAACGAGATCGTCAACGAAAAGGCCTGGGCGGCGATCGTGATCAACTCGAACGCGACGACCATGTTCCAAGGGGCGTTGGCTGGTACGGGAGGTCTACTCGCTGGCGAGTACGCTCCGAAGGGCGCGATCAGTTTGCTCAGCGTGGGGGCGCGGTGGTTTCAGGTCGTGGATGAATAGTGAGCGGACTTTCCGGTCGCCGAGTGACTTGCCATTACGCCAGCCCGTTTGACCTCCAGGGCATTGAAGGAGTCGGCCCGCTAACTCATCCGCGCCTCGCAGTATCTTCCCGTTCCTCACGCAGTACATGCAGACGCCGACCCTCGAGGCCTCGCACGCTGCCGCAGCGAATTACTTGTCGACGGCGACTCCGGCCCAGATAAGCGCTTTGTCGCAGACACAGCGAGCGGCGCTCGCGACTCCTTTTGCGTCTCAAGAAACGGATCTGCGGCCAATTTACGATACGCAATGGTCTGGTTCCGCCCCGTAAGCCACTCTTTCAAGCTTTACGAACACCAGATAGCAAGCCCTGACATGAATGACCCGGGTACCTCCCAGACTCGAAGCCGGCCTGATCTACTACGTGAGTTACGGGCACACCAACCTGGTGACGGCGGAGGCAGCTGACTTTTCTTCCTGGAGTACAGATCATCTTCGCCTTCCACATCGCCCTCTTCCTGTTCTTTTCCCGCGCGCCCTTGATCCAAGGCGTCAAGAGCAAAGGGCGGCGTCTCACCTTTATTTCGACCTTGACGCTCCGGTTCTTGCCACTCCTCCCGGTCTACCTCATCCTCTCGCTCAGCTACTCCTTGATCAATCTCGCCTTTTTGATTCCAATGGACGGGAACGGGCATGCCAGGTTTGGGCCGCAGAGCGGCTTCATGAGCAAGTTCATTTTCGCTTGTCGATGGACGACTCGGAGGGGAGTTGGTTCTGACCACGCTTGCGACAACAGTCTTCTGGATGCTTAACTTGATGACGCTCTTTGCACTCGGCTTGGCGATGGAGTCCATGTGAGTCTGCGTCTTGCGATCCCCTCCGCGCCTCTCAGACTCACGCTGACACGTTTGACCTGCGCAGGATCACGATTCTTACGGTCAAGTTCATCCCGTTCTTCCTGATCACCTGGTATGTGAAGTTTCGCAGTCTGTGTCCAGCATTATCAGTGGTCGAAAAGAGGGACTGGTGCCGGTCGGTGAAAAGTCGACGGCGAATTGATCTCGTGCCCAAACTGCGCCGTAACACAGGATCATCCTCAACATTACCTCGTCATTCTTCCCGCCGACTTTCATGGAGCACTTCTACAAGTATGGCTATGCGATGGTACGACGCCCTGTTCAATTGCCTTGAAAGGATGGCCATCGGCGACCTCGTCCCAGCTTGGACTGACGCGGGTTTCCTTCGGCTCGCAGCCGTTCTTCCACTCGACGACGGGCGCCAAGCACATCATGTGGGGAGCGCGGGATCGACTCGGCCTCAACTTTGGCGTCCTCACCGCGTGAGTCAACCGCCGCTGCCGCTCCTCGCCTCGCCTTGCCTCCCTTCCCCTCCCCTCTTTGCTGACGTGACTCTGGCTTGTCGCTCCTTCACCGCAGCTGGACGGTCCTCTCGATCTGCTCGTTGAGTCTATTCGAGTTCTTCTTGCGGCGGAAAGACATCAAGCGCGAGCGCAAGGAACGAGCGCACGATGTCGAAGGTCGCGCGGAGTAAGGAGGACGATCTCGCCGCAGATTATCACCCCTAGAGGACCGAGGTCGCTCGTATACAGCTTACCTCTATCTTCATAGCTGCTTGTTGTAAGACCACCGCTCGTTTTACTTGAACGCCCATCTCGAGCAGAGCGACGTACAGAAAAGCAGAGTTTGCGAATGACCCGTCATTTCCACCATCGCGCCAGCCCCCATGCGCTGCTGCTACTACCTCCAGTACTCTCCGCCAAGCTTTTCATCTCGACGTCCCGTCCGGCAACCACCGGCGCGGCGCCGCCTGAGAGGAGGGCCTCATCATCCCGGACGGCGACGACTCGCTCAAACATCCCCTCCAACCCGGTCGGTTTCCGCGTATCGGGCGGGACGAACCGCTGTCGCGCAAAGGTGACGTGATTGGTCGAGAAACGCGCCGATGACGAGGGAGAGTCGTTCTGATTTGCGCGGTGGGTTTCGAAAGTTGACGAGGTGGAGGTGGAGGAGGTGGACACGGGAGGGGGAGGAGGAGTCGGACACCAGTCCATACTCGTTTCGCGAGCGTCATTCACATGCTCCTCGACGTCGTCGTTGACAAGGTCAGTTGCAGCATCGTCGGTCGATCTTGAGGATGCGGCAGCGACACCGAGCGGGGACGGCGAACTGCGCGTCCAACTTCGCAAGCCGAGCGAGAACGAACCGCGCCGATCCCGCGCGGATTGTTGTGGTTGTTGATTCCTGATCTCCGCATTCTGCATCCTCCTCGTCGTAACCCCGGTCGGCGTCGGAGTTGTCGGCGGCGAAGGGACGAGCAAACTGCCGTTATGCGATAGGGAGAGGTTCGCCAGCGGTTCGAGAGGATCGGCAGAGTGGAAGGAGGTGGTGCTGCTGCTGCTGTCTGCCGCGAGCGACGTCGAAGAAGACTTGGCTCCTCGGGCTTGAAGCCGGACGGGAGTGCGCGGCCGCAGGGTCGGAATCAGCGTCGCGGACAAGAGTGCCTGGTGGCGAGGGTGAAAAAGGAGAAAGTCGTCAGCGGACCTGTGTGAGCATCTTTTCGAGGAGCAGGGTGGGCTCACCGTCAAAGAGAAGATCAGAACGGTGAGTGCCGTCCATGAATGTCGGGAGGAAGGCGGTTCCGCCCCCTGCTGTCGCCACGAACTGATGACCATGTCCAGCCTAGCAAAGTAAGCCATCATCTGGATCGCCTGTTTATCGGCGCGCAATTCGAAAGAGTCAGCACTCGGCCCCTTCCTCCTCCGACCCGGAACCGGACCCGCAGCGCCCAAACGGACTCACGAGGTAGAGCCCTCGATACCGCACGATAGGATCTCGTCCTCGAGCTCGTTCGAGCCTCGCGGCGTTCCAGGTCGGGTCCCAGAAGGACCAGAAGAGGGAGAGGAGCGCGAGGAGGAAGACGAGGAGGAGGTGCCGTGCGCCGACTGGCAGTGGAGGACCGATTTTGCGTTCGATGAAAGCGCGCAGGGGTTGAGGCGGTCCGAAGTAGTCTGTGTGTAGTGCCACAGAGAGTTAGATGCAAGTAAAGATGCATGAATTGTCAGGTGTAGAGCTCCGGAGAACTGGCGGGAACGCGCACCTGAGCAAGCGGCAGCGATGGCGGTGACGTGCGTACTGGCCCATGCGACTCCCCTCAACCGCCACACAGCCCCCTGCACGACCCAGTTCCTCCCTTCCCTCCTCCGTGCCTCGTCACTCCTCTTCTCCTCCTCCTCCCTCCTCCTCTCAGTTTCGCGCAACCGCCACCCCAACGCCTGCGCCTTGACGCGGTAGTCTCGCTCGCGGATGGTGGATTCGACTGCGGGAGCGCACTCTGCACAAACGAGCGGGTAGCGGAGGTCGAGCGAGCGGCGGTATTCGTCCAGAGGTGGGTAGGGGTCGATCTCGCTCTCGTGGTTGGGTCGGGCGGAGGAGTCGTCCGAGGAGGGGGAGGATTCGTCGAGCGGATAGGACGCGAGGAGATGGAGCTGGAGGGCTTGATTCGATAGGCAATTTCGGCAGAACGGAGTTGAGCGCGTCGTCGTCGTCGTTGATGACGGGAACAGAGTCGGAAAGCGATCTCGCGCAGCGGTGCCTGCCCATCCACCATCCGGAGGTTGACTTGTCAGGTGAGCGGACCAGCGGCGGGACCACGCGTGCAGGTCTATACCCACCTCTGAGTTTGAACGAATCGTTGTTCAAGGCCGGATCGTGGTGTGCTGCCTCGTCCGACAGGATTTCGCCCGTCTGCGTGCGGTTGTGTCGTCAGTTCCCTCGGGCCAAAAGGACAAGACGTGGGCGACGGACCTGAGGGTCCTTCCTCGTGATCTGACCGCATACGCTGCACCAAAAGTCGCCGCGTGAGCCGATTGCAGCGAGTGCAGCGTCGTCATGATGCAGTTGGCGGTGTTTGCCCTTTGGCGTCGATGCGGGCGGGAGGAGGGTGAGGTGCGAGTTGCAGTAGAAGCAGGTGACTCTGTTGGCGGATCCGGACCACAGCCACGCCATTCCAACGAGGTCCGTCCATGCAGTCGTCGACGAGGGAAAGAGTCAAGTGAGACAGCGAGGAGCCCTCCTTCTCATCAGCCATACGCATGCTCGGCAGGTCGAGTACGCGACCCGCCAGACACCTTTGTCTATTCACAAGCATCTACCTCCCCGTCCGGCCTCACTCGACCCGCGTCTCCGCCGCCGCCGCTGCGTCGCTCAACATGACCTCCTCATCTCCCTCGACCATGCACGAAGCGCTCGCTCGCATCCAGTCGCTCGAACGCCAACTCGCGTGCGCTGAGACCCTCCTCACAAAGTACGCCGCGCGCAACTTGTCGGATGAACTCGTCCACGCCGGACTCGGTCCACTCACTTTGCCGCCCCCGAAGGCGATGGGCGCCCCACCTAATCTGCAAGGCGCGGTGGATGGCAATGTGAACGAACACGGCTCCTCGGCGGGCAAAGAACCGGAAGCGTCCACCACCACGACAGCCGCTGCCCTCGATCTCGGTCCGCTCATCCTCCGCGCGCTCGAAATCCGCAAACAAGTCCACGCCGGCTCGCTCACCGACGAGCGAGCCGTCACCGAACTCGACGAGATGATCGAACAGCACTCGTTGTCGGAGGAACAGGCGTCAACGCTCCGGGCTTGGGCGGGACAGTGAGCGAGGAGAGCGGGCGGGCTGCTTGCAAGACGCGACGATTTCTGAGGGTACACTCTAACCTTGTTGCTCGCTTTCAGTGTGCCTCTTGCTGATCCACCGCCTAGTCTCTTTAATGCAGCGCTCACTAGAGCTGCAGTCCGCCGGTCCTTCCCCGACCCTCGCAGCAGCCGCACCCCGTCCGCGCGCTCGTTCGTTTCTCCGTCGCCGGAAGCGATCCGGACCCCGTCCTGTCTCGACGGAGGGGGAAATTCTTGTCCAGCTCGACTCGCGTCGTTCCGAGTTCCCGAAAGCGATAGTGGCACGCGCTCTCTCGAACCGCTTTCGTTCGTCCAGGTCGGAAACTCGGGTCGAACCTCGTGCACGCGCGCGCGTTCGCGATCGACAGGTCGTCTCTCGCACGGATGCATGTACACGGATGTATGTAGAGATTAGGACAATCCGATCACGCGATCGACAGGTCGTCTCTCGCACGGATGCATGTACACGGATGTATGTAGAGATTAGGACAATCCGATGATGCGAACAAGGTAGCGGAGCTGGGTGTGGATCTACCCGCGAGGTTTTTTCCTGAACCAGCTGTTTTGCCCCCTCCTCTCGACCACGGGAATTATTTTCTGCGTGCATTCGAAAAGTCTAGTCTAGCCTCCTCCAGTCAACTGGAAGGCTTCAGAGAGAATTGAAAGCATGAGAAAAAAGGCCTAGATTCGCCTCGCCGACGAACGCGCGGAAGATCGCGCGGCGTCTGCTCTCTCGACTCTTGTCTGCACGCACTCTGCTCAGGCACTTGGAGGGACGCAGGCAACGTGTACATCTGAGCGTGAGTCCCACTCCCCCCACTCTCCTGTGCAGGGCCTCGTTGCCCCTCGGCCGTGAGGCTCGTCTCGCGTCGCACTCGGCTCGCCTCGCCTCGTCACCCACGCTCCTCCTCGCCGGCGTCCGTCCACCCCTTGCAGGTCACGCGGGAGGCCAGACTAGGCGGACAGAGGCTCTCTGGCCACCGTGGTTGTCACTCGGGGCGCCCACGCTTCCTCAGAGCGGGGCAGGAGGGGGAGGAGGGCCGTGGCGCCATCGAAAGAAGCGGCGAACCTTCCGCGGCGCCGGCTGGTGACTCGTGCGAGACGCGAGCTGCTATGCAGTGACAAGCAGTCAAACGGTCCTCTCTGCGCGGCTCGCGAGACACACCCTCTCGCCGCGGCGGTGACCAGCGGGGTCATCTCGCACGTCCGCCTCCCTCCGGACGGACGGACGGCTATCGGTCCCAGCTATATCAACCCCACCCGGACAGGAAAACGAGCACACATACTGATCTGCACGTCTCCACTCAGCCAGCACTCGAACTTTGTGTGACCGCGTTTCTCCCCTCCTCTTTTTCCCTCTGATCTCTCGGCCCCCTCCCTCTCGTCTCTCCACCGCCACCATGGATCTTCGGTGCGTCTTTCAGGCAGTTCTCTCTACACATTCCCGTCAAGTCTTGGGTTCCATAGCTTGGTGGGTGGGATATACTGACGCGGATCGTTTCTCTCTCGCGCGCAGCGTCGGTGGCAAGTACCGCATCGGCAAGAAGATTGGTTCCGGATCCGTGAGTCTCGCCAACCTGTACCTCAGCCCCGTCTATACGAAGAGAAACTGACTCGTCTCTCCGTCGCAGTTCGGTGCGCCATACTCTAGGAAAGATTCCGGGAGCGAGGGACCGACTCGGTGCTGACTCACGATCCCCCCCCTGCCAGGCGACATCTACCTCGGCGTCAACATCATCTCGGGCGAGGAAGTCGCCATCAAGCTCGAATCCGTCAAGGCCAAGCACCCGCAACTCGAGTACGAGGCCAAGGTCTACAAGACCCTCGCCGGCGGCGTCGGCGTCCCGTTCGTGCGCTGGTTCGGCGTCGAATGCGACTACAACGCCATGGTTCTCGACTTGCTCGGGCCTTCGCTCGAGGACTTGTTCAACTTTTGCAACCGCAAGTTCTCGCTCAAGACGACTCTGCTCCTCGCCGACCAGCTCGTGAGTCGTCGCCCCTTCTCAACGACATTTGAGCTGCAAGGTATTGACCCCCCCACCGCACCGCAGATCTCTCGCATCGAGTACATCCACTCGCGCAACTTTATCCACCGCGACATCAAGCCCGACAACTTTTTGATGGGGATCGGCAAGCGCGGGAACCAGGTCAACGTGATCGACTTTGGGCTCGCGAAAAAGTACCGCGACCCCAAGACGCACCTCCACATCCCGTACCGCGAGAACAAGAACTTGACCGGGACCGCGCGGTACACCTCGATCAACACGCACCTCGGCGTCGAGCAGTCGCGCCGCGACGACATGGAGTCGCTCGGGTACGTCCTCATGTACTTTTTGCGCGGGTCGCTCCCGTGGCAAGGGCTCAAGGCGGCGACCAAGAAGCAAAAGTACGACCGCATCATGGAGAAGAAGATGACGACCCCGACCGAGTACCTGTGCCGCGGCTTCCCGAACGAGTTTGCCATCTACCTCAACTACTGCCGCTCGCTCCGCTTTGACGACAAGCCCGACTACTCGTACCTCCGCAAACTCTTCCGCGACTTGTTCGTCCGCGAAGGGTTCCAGTACGACTATGTCTTTGACTGGTCCGTCCAGCAGCGCGTCGACGACGTTCAGAAGGAGATGCGCCAGCAGCAGCAGGGGCAGGGGCAGCTCGACCCGGCTCAGCAGCAAAAGTCGGCAGCCCTCCAGCAGCAGCAGCCGGGAATGGCCGGCCAGCAGCAGCAGCAGCAGCCGTACCCTGGCATGTCGTCGCAAGGTGCAGTCCCCTCGTCGGGAGCTGCCGGCGTCGCCTCGCAGCAGCAGCAGCAGCCGAAGCGTCGCGTCCTCCAACCGGGAGAGAGCCTCGACCCCTCGTCCGTCCAGCAGCAGCAGGCGGGAGGTGCGGCGGCGGCGCCCGTCCCGAGCGGCGATCAGCGCATGCTCCGCTCGCAGACCCGCAACGCTCAGCAGGACGCGCGTGGTCGCGCCAACGGCGAGTGGTACTAGATGAAGAGAGAGAGCGCACGCACGCACGCGGACCCCACCTCATCGTCTACGACCCGATTCCATTCACGGAGGAGGGAGATCGGTTCATCTCTCTCTCCTCCGTCCTTTCGAATGCGGATTCCGGCTTTTTCTCTCTCTCTCTCTTTGGCACCTCGTCGTCGGCTTCCGGCGCGCGTGAACTTTTCCCTGGCGACTCTTTCCGACTCCCTTCCCCCCTCCCCGTCCTCCCCTTCCGCCGTCTCCGACGCTCGACTCGACTTCGATCTGTAACACCCACCACTGCCGCCGTTCCGGCCCTCGTCTACTTCCGGCCCCGCGCTCTCAATTTTTTCCTGCGCTGCGGTGCGGAGGACGAGGTACGCTTGTTCAGACTGTCGTCGTCGTCGTCGTCAGTCCAGTGCGTCGTTCCAAGGTCGTTCAGGAGGAGGAGGCAGCAGTCGAGCCGAACGAAACGTCGGGCGCGTCGCGTCAAGCCGTCGTCGCTCGTCTTTGGAATCTTCGGCCGTGCCTCGAACAGTTGTCCGCCTCTCGCTCGACCTTCCATCGTCTGTCCCCGTATCGTTTCATCGAGCGCTTCGTCCACCTGTTTCCGGATTACGACTCGTCACGCTTGCGCGGTCCCACTTCCTCGCCACCAGTCCATCTTTTTTTCGACTGCGTCGTTAGGGGGGAGGACTCCTGCAGAAGCGACGACCTCGTCGAACGGACGGAATGAATCGAAAGGTCCGAGCCACGGCGTTCCGACCATTTCTCGACTTGGCCCGCTTCGTGTTCCCTTCTCCTCGCCACTCCCCCCGCCACACCTTCTCACTCGCCACGGTTTCGACGTCCCCGCACTCGTAGCGGCTCGTCGGCCGCATTTTGTTGGCGTAGATTGCGTCCATTTTTTCAGGACTCCGATCCGACTTTTCGCCCTCCCCCCCCCCCTCCCCTCTTGTCGACTCCGACATGCGTCTCGACCGCGCGTCGACTCGCCCCGCCATCTCAGTTCAGCCCCCAATCCCCCTTACCGCATCCCGGACGCATCCGAGCCTGTCGACGATCCCGCATCGTCGCTGCCTCGACCGTGGTCCCTCGCCGCCTCGCCCCGCCCCGCCTCACGGCCCGCCCGCTCGTCAAGCCTGATTTTTCACTTTTGTGGCTTGGCGCGTGCGTGTCTGATGGTCGCCCAGGACCGAGCACGGAGCCGAGGAGCACGGATCACACCTCTGTACGGATCTACGTCTCGCGCCGGTTATCCTCCCCCATCACGCCCTTTTCACGTCCCCTCCCCTTGATCCCCCTCCACCAATTTGACGAGAACCGGTCCGAGCCTGAGCAGAGCTCTTTTTGTCGTAGCTCTACTCTGTCGTTTTCCGTGGTTCTCTCCAGCTCGTTCCTGCTTTGCGTCTGCTCTCTCTCCCCCCTTCCTCAGCTAGTCTCGCCTGTTTTTTTGCGATACATCATTCACCCCTTTCGTTTGTTTTCCGGAAGGAAAGGTCTAAGAGAAGTTCGGCATGCAGAGAAGAGGAGAACGAGGCTACCAAAGAGTATTGTCGCGCGGCACTTCCATCGCGAAGGATGGTTTGACGGGGAGGCCGAGGAGGCCGGGTGAAACCAATGGCTGTCGTGTCGCGCCATTCGAGTGTGACCGCGCAGGTCCCATCCTGGCAGAAACGGGAGCAGCCGGAGCAGAGACCGCGTCGCCATACGAGCCATGGCGAGTCAGGCCATTCGGGACGACGCGTGATGCCGCCGCAGCTTCCTGCTGCTTGACCGTGTTCGCTGCGGGCACCGCGACGCTCCGCCCTGACGAGGAGATCCGAGACTGCTTCGGTCCAGCCGCGGTCGGGTGCTGAGCAGCTTCGGTAGAGCCTCCTGACTCATTGCTGGTGGCGAAGGACGCCGGAAGGGAGGGATCGCCATGCTGAGCAGGATGCGTGGAGAAGTCGGCGGCAAGGTCACGCTGAGATTCAGCTGCCTTGTGAGTCGGGCCGGTCACGTCGGGTACATGCTGAGAGATGACGACAGCTTGCTGCGTTTGGCCGTCGCTTGAAATTTCGGCGGAGCCTTCCACGCGCTCGTCGACGCCATCCTGCAGCGGAGCGGACGCGATCGGCACCTTCGAGCCGGTCTCGGCGACGGGTTCCGCGGCCGGATCCGCCGCGGTTGGAGACATGCTGCTGCTGCTGCTGAGGGCTTCGGCCACGGAAGCCGTAAAGTCTTCGAGTTCGTCCTCGAAATCCATGAGTTCCATGGCCGTCACACGCCGAAGTCGGGAAGTTGCAGCTTGCTGCTCGGCCACGTGAACGAGAGTGGCGTCGCCGACATGAGGAGGGCTGCCCGTAGGCGAGACCGGCGTTCGAATTGCGCTGGCAAAAGAAGAAGGAAGCGGCGTCGAAGGGGCAGTCGTGTCGCGCGGTTCTGTAGCTTCCACCACGCGGGTCGTGGAGGTGTTAGCCGAGCCGAGAATGTTGATCCGGACCGCAGCCGCAAGCTCTTCGGCTCGACGCAGTTCCTCGACGCTCGGCTTCGTCTCAGCGTCTTCTTCCTCCATGACCGACGGAAATGCCGGGTCCTCGGCCGCGAGGCTGCCAGATCGAGCTGGTCCGTCGCCGAGACGCGCAGCGAGCGGCTCGCTCGGCGCGTGGCTAGGCCGACGAGCGGCGGCGAGCGCGACCTGAGGAGGAACAAGAGCGGCGGGAGGCTGGTCTTTGCCAGCCTGGATGTACTCGAACGGGAACCACCCGAGCTGGACCGAATCCGGAACCGCGTCTGGACCGAACCCGAGCTCGCCGACGGTCGGTCGGTGCGGCGCGGTGTCTGCGAGTCGGAACCCGTGACGGCGGCGCCACGCGGGGGAGAAATGCCCAAACTGCCATCCAAAGTCGACAATGTCGTTGGGCAAAAGCGACCTGATCGCGAGACCGTTCTTCTTCCAGTAGCGCGAGGCGGCACTCTTCACCCACTCCCCGAAAGCACGTCGTTCCGATCCGCTCGAAAAGCAGAGGTAGACCTGCCTCTGCCGAACCATGTAGCCGTCGGCGTGGAAACGGTGGATCCAGGCGTCATCGCAAGTATGCTCGATCTGAAGGTCGCGCGGACTCTTCTGGTGCAGGAGGACTGCAGGGAAGGTCGGTGCGAGCAACTCGGCGGGGACCAAGTCTTCGGCTCGGACAGTTTGCTCGACGCCTCTCCTAGCTTCGGTCGCCAAGCTTGCGGAACGAGGCCATGCAGGCTGTGGAGGGCGTCAGACGGTCAATTCTCCCGGGGTGAGTAAGTCAAGCAAGACACACCTCGACACTGTAGCGAGGCTTTTTCACTTCCGGCAAGCGATCTCCTGCGGCGATGCTCTCCTCGCCAAAGTAAGAGCGCTTGACGGGAGTTGCCTTGCTGCCGGACGCAACGCGGTCGGCATGGTACTGCCACAAGCCGAGGCGTTCGTCCGGTCGCACGTCCATCCATCGCCAATGCGCCATCGACGAGCTCGGCAACGCTCGCGCCGGCAGACCCGTCGAGCCCGGTCCGATCTGCAACTCTGCAAAGAAATTCTGAGCGGCGGCAGCCACTTTGGCCGACCGGAAAGCCAGGTGAGCAGTGCGGGTATGCGACGTGAAGGTCGGCGCCGAGACGGTCGCGCATACGAACTGCAGGTGGGCGGGAAGGAGGGCAGCGAGTGCCATGACGTTGCCCACGCGTGCGTCGGGCAAGTCGTCGACCTGCACCACGTGCAGCTGGGAGACGATCACAGACGGGAGCGACTCGTCGAGGTCGCGCGTCAACGGATGCCCGACGGGCAGCTGGGTCGACCACCGCTCGCCGCGCTCGTAGGCGGCAGCGCGTCGCCTCCAGAAAGCGCGCTCGATCCGAATCCACAGTCGGTCAGACTCGGCGGTCCAGCCGGTCGCTTCGATGTCGTCGCGGAATTGCAAGAGCAAGAGTTGGTACGTAGGCAGCGAGTCGAGGTCGTCGAGACGGGGGTCAAAGTCGAGGTCTGCGAGGTGGAACAGAGAGGGCGGCAGCGGCGAAGGAAGCGGGATCGACAAGTCCGCCGTGGCCGTGGGAGAGGGAGGCGGCGGCGGAGAAACGCGGAGAGGTGCGGCAAACGGTGTGTCTGTCAGTCGGTACTGTTTGGTCACAGGGTCATGTTCGTGGTCAGCGGGACTTGCGCAAGAAGAAACGGACATGCGCAGACATCGAGAGAAGCCGCACAGGTTCGGTAAGCCGGAGCCAGTCCCGCCCGGCGGTGCCGCCCTTGCCGGTTTCAATGATGCCGAGCTTTACTGCAGCAGCTTGCAGGTCCTTGAACGACTTGATGTGGGGGTCTCGCGTGTAAACCTGCGGGTCCCTGTTCCTCAACCCGGAACCGATGTGAGACGCGAGCGGGCCCGGTTCGGATCCACCGAACGGGTGCGCCTTCATCATGGGGCGGATGCTTTGGGTGAGAGCGCGGAGCTGCACAGGGACCGGCGGCAGCGCAGTGCTCTTGGCGGGAGAAGGAGGTGGCGGCAGCCGTGCGCGCGATGGAGCGACCGGCCGTTCTCCCTCGAGCAGTTCGCCGGCGTCGAGTGCGGCGCGTCTCCTGCGACGCCATACGCGTCGCGCTTCCCTGACCGTGGTGCCGAACGCCTTGTCGTCGTTGTCGAGGTGGAATTGGATGAGCGCGAGTTCGAGCGACGAGAGCCGGTCGAGATGCGACAGCGGGAACGATAGCGAGTGCAGGTGTGCTTGCGCTGCCGAGGCCATCTTGAGCGTACCGTACGCGTGAGGGAACGCGTCGCTCGACTGTGCTCGGCGTCGGGCAGCGTAGGCAGGCGAACGGATTGCAGCTGTGAGAATTCTCGTCCGATCTCCGCTGCGGCTGAGTGCTGAGCCTCCCCTGCGCTGCCACTGCTGGCGAGTGCTGCGGACCCGCTTTCCCCTCTCTCACGCGCCCGACACCACACAGGACACTTCATGGTCAACTCTGCTTGACTTTGTGTGGGGCAGAAGGCTGTGCGGAATTGTCCGGAGGACATCCGAGGCATGCCGCCGACGTTAGCCACATCTGATCTAACCTCGAGCGCAAAGGATGCTTGTCCATCTCGCTGGGAAGACGATCTTCGGAGTTCCTCCATTGATTGCTGAGAGCTTTTGCCTCTGTCAGCCAAAGGCGCTTCGTCCGGCACTGCATAAGTCGATCAGAGAATCGGGGTCGTCTCGAGTGGTTATTCCCGCTTGTCCATTAAAAAGACCTTCCCTCACTGGCTCCGCTCTTGCAAAGGGGGTGCACAGTTTGGTGCTATTCTCTGTGGATGTATAGGGTTTGGGAGTGGACAATCACGGCCGAGCGCAGACACAGGCAGGATTCCTCATTCTCCGGGCGATTGAGAAGGCTTCCTCCACGCGCAAGCGCTTTGATCTTGCAAGCTTAAGCTGGCTGAGCCGGCAAGACTTCTGCCCAGTGGGCATGAGGCCAGCAAGCTCAAGTCTGGGAGCACCGCTGCGGACCTGTCAGGCATTGAGTGGCCAATGAGTAGTGTCCTTTGCAATTTCCGCTCAAGTTTGGGTTTGCAATGCAGATTGGTGTGCTGTTTGGGGGCATTCTCTGCAGTGTGGAGAGATGTCTAGCTATGCAGGCTGTACCACTGAAAGATCTCAAAGCCCACCCTTTTCTCTGCGGTAGGCAGCATGACCATTTCTTGCTCGTTCCTCTTCCCCTGCGCAAGGTTGGGGACGTGGTTGCATGGACGAGATACTCAAGCACGAGGCATCTACGCTCCATTGGAGAGTGCAAGGAGCAGAGGAGTGCAGGCAGGCTTGCCGCACGTCCTCGGCCGTGAGGTCCGACGAGTGAGCCAATGCATGAAGGAGGGAGGGAGAGCAATTAAGGCAGACATCCTGGCTCAAGTTGCCGTCTTTGATCCATCCAAAGGGTCTCTGAGTGGGTGCCAATGATGCATGTGCCACAGAATCCTTTGTCTGTGTACGAGTTTGAGGATTACTTGATGCAGCTGCACCAAGCTGCACTGCAACCAAGAGCCGGCATACGGTACCCAAGCAGCGGAATATGTATCCAATGGTAAAGGCAAGACAACACGAAAAGCGGCGAGATAGTATAGTGGCTAGTACTGCTGGTTCTGATTATTCAAGCACTTCCAGCCGACCTGGGTTCGATCCCCAGTCACGCCTATTCTTTTTCGTCCGATTGTCTTTCTTTTTTTGCTCCGGCCGGAGATTCCCCAAACGCCAACACTGGAGTCAGATGCGGCCGCAGGCATCCGGCCGGTGCTATAGACGAAGGGTTAACAGGGCGCTTTCGAACAAGCTCGACTGCGTGGCAGCATGCCCCATGGCCGTTTCCGGACAAGAGCTCTCTCTCCCTCGCGCACTTCCCTGCACTTACCTCTCGCTGCATCAAAGCTTTCGCAACCCCGTGCATTGGTCATCAAGCTGAAGAGAGAGGAGGGGCAACATGACCAGCATTATTGCACTTCGAAACCGCCGGCTGCAGGTTGCGCCGGGCGGCGACGAGTAAAAATCTCGGAGTGAGGGAGGAGGGCGCAAGATGTACGAATATGTAAAGGAGCGATAATGTGCCAGGCCGCGGACTGGGTGCCATCATGCTCATGCAAGCGAGGCAAAGCCGACCGTCATGGCGGTGGCGTCGTAAACCGACATCACCGTGCGCAGGAAGACGTCCCCGACAACCCATGCGTCGATGCCGACGTCCTGGCCGACGATCCCAGCAACGCACCGGGAGCTCTGCGTCGACGGAGACCTCAGCGGCAGAACTTTGAAGGCCAGGCGAAACAACTCACTCCTTTCGCGGTGAGGCCCAGGTTGATGTCTGGATGGTCGCGGAGCGTCAAGCGGCCCGTTCTACGGTATGCCTGCCTCCTCGCAAGCAAACGAGAACTCACACTTCTCCGGGATAGCGTATTTGACGCCGCCAAACTCGAGCTGAGCCACGAAAGTCGCGTCGCAGTCGTAACTGTAGTAACCGTTCTGGAACGGCTTCGCCGACGGGATCTGCGCAAAGAACTTGTCCGCCTCGGCAGGCGGGGCCTGTCATCGTGGCGGGTCAGCATGCTTAATGGAGGGAATATCCGTGCCCGCAAAAACAAGTCTTACAACAACGAGCGTCGTGCCAGTGCTGCGGCGGCAAAAAGGGATTAGTGAGGCACTCCGCTGAGAAGCGAGCAGTGAGAACGTACTCGATGACCATGTTGGCGTTTTCGGATGTCCGATTGCCGTCGACGAGCGCTCCTCCTTGCACCATCCAGTAGCCTTGGTGGATGACCGGCGTCGTGACGATCTCGCCGGAGTACTTGCTGCTGTCGCTCCCGCCGAGGTAGAGCTCGCCCTCGTCGTTCTCGCCGAGTGTGAAGCTGAACACGTTCTTGGCGACGACGCCTTGCTCGACCAAGCTCTGGAAGAATGGCGCCTCCCCGATGTTCGACAACGCTTCAAATCCCATCCCGACGATGCCGTCGACGGGAGAGCCTTCGAAGCTGGCTCCCATCGTGTTGATGGGCGAGAACCAAGCCTGCTTGGCGGTCAAGCCGGCAACCGTGATCGTGTCTTGGAAAACGGGTCCGACTACCATCGAGCCATCGCCGTACATAGCCGCAAAGTTACGGCTGGCGTTCTTGGCCGTGCTGGATGCAGAGACGTCGAACGTCGTGTAGCCGGTCACGCCCTCGCCCGGAACCCAGCAGTCGCTACTGCCCGTGTCGAAATCCTGCCGCGACGGAAGCAGGGTCAGGCAACCCCATTCCCCGGCCTTAATTCAACCGCCCGGACTCACCACATCAAAGGTCTGCGGCGGAGTACCGATCTCGATCTTGCCGCCCCAGTAGCTTCCGTCGAGGTAGTTGGTGAGGGTGGCCTGCTGCCGTTTCTGGATGCTGACGTCTCCGAGCAGCGTGCTGACCGGCGGGAGAGCGAGGGTCGACCACGACTCGAAGGTCTTGAGCGAGAAGCCTGGAAGTTTGTGCCCGGTCCGCGAGTAGACCTGAGACGCTCCGTAGTGGTACTTCGCGCTCGCGATCGAGACGGCGTTCTTGAGGTTGTCCAGGTCGGCCACGCCGTCGTCGTCGGCCAAGCGGGAAGCCAGCCAGCCGCGTCGACCTCGCTTCGTAAGGGCGATACGGGCCGTCGTAGGAGAAGAGTCGGACAACCGAGACGGGCCCGCCGCCGCTTCAGAAACAAACGAGAGACAGGTAAGGAGCGTGAAGATGGCGCACGCAGCGCTCACGGAACTTGAAGCGAGCATGATAGCAAAGTAAGTGAAGAAGCCGAAGCCAACCTGCGTTTGTTTACTCGCCGCGCCGGTCGGCGTCCGCGGTGTGTACGCGCTAAACACATCGCGGGGAGCGAACCGTTGAGATCTGACAGCGCGAGAATTTTCCGCGAGGACGAGCAATATATGGACCTGCTGAGAAAGTCAGAGGGATGGGAGCTGTCGCGCAGCATGATTCAGCTGGCTGTAAGAGTGAAGTGACCGGACCAGAGCAGCGAGGACGAGAGCGGTCCGCGAGCAAGCGATGAAAAGACATCCGCACCAGTGTCACGTGACCATTCTCGTTACGAGCAAGCATATGCGAAACACGCCTGCGGCTCTCTGTATGTTCACTGCGATCTGCAGTCATTGCCCGCTTTTCAGACCATCGCTCATGACGCTAGCAGCCAGGGCGGATCCTTCCGAGGAATCAGACCTCCCAGACGGCAGATCGAGGCTGGCAAGGGCTTTTTCACGCCGCCGTTTTGAGCGCTACCAGACTCGTCGTGAGCTTGTCCAGCTGCTCTAATGCCCCCGGTGCGCCGACTGGCAGCTTTTTGAAGACGGCGTCCTGGTTCAGCTTGTAGACCTGGACGAGAATCACCGCGATGAGCCTGAAAGTCAGTCATCGTGTGTGGCGACAAGGACGTTCCAGGAGGGGAAGCAGGGAGTCAAGTGCGCGAGCGCTCACTTTTCGTAACGCTTTCTCGTCCGTGCCTCCGTCCGGTAACCGCCCGAGGTCATCCAACGAGAGGACCTCTCCCTCGACAATCGTTTCCATTCGTTTGAGAATCTCGTCCGCCTCCTCTCTCTGGACAGACGCCGCGCCGGCGTCGAGTGGCGCGATGTGCACGAGCAAGAGATGGCGCGTAGACGGAGAGAGACCAAAGTGTTTCAGAGAGTCGCTGATCTGCGCGCAGCGAGAGGCCGTAAATCAGCTGAAAAGAGGATCAGAGGCCCGGACGCCCGCACATACATTCGATCCTGGTTCCAGCATCCATAGGACCTCCGAGTGTATCGTTTTGGTCTTGAGCGCGCCGTCTGCCCGGGCTAGTAGAGCTTGCTGAACGGCGACGAGGGCATGCATTCGCGAAGTGGTCTGCAGAGGAACCGCACATGATCAGTATCGGACCGGTGGAGAGGGCCAGAGCATTGATCGGTGGTTTCTGCATGCACCACTGACCATTTTGGCGTCGATAAAGGCAAAGTCGACCGCCTTTCGCTCCTCGTTGCCTTCATCATCGTCCGGAAGTTGAGAAGCGGTCACCAAGCGGGCTCTTAGTTCTGCTGCGTTTCGGACGGCAAAGAGACAGAGATGAACGCTCGAAGCAGCGTAGGGCAAAGGATAAGACTCCATCTGGCGTGGCGAGGAGGTGAAAGGGCGGAGCAAGAGGACGAAGAGGCGGTGCTGCCTCGCACAGGAGGACGATTTCCAGACCAAAGGCGCGCAAGCCAGACAAGAATGCACGATTACGAAAGGTTTCGCTTGTATGGAAATGCAAGCCAGAAGCGGTCATCGCCGGCGTGGCATGACTTGGCCCGGACACGAGTTTACAAAATCGCCGCGGCAGCCCTCCTTCTCGATCCTCCGGTGAGCACAAACTCCTCCTCCGACTCCTCGTCGTCCTCACTTCCAACATGAAAGATCGACCTCTTCTTCCCCCGTTTCCCTTTGCCCTTGGCCTTCCCCTTGCTGCTTTTCTTGGCGGGACCTCCTCGTCCGGTCGAACTGGCCGCAGCCGACGCGGCAGGCGAAGACGGCGCGGGAGATTGATCGAGCGAGATCATGCCGGAGGAGGTACCGTCGAGAGCGCGGGACGGTCCAGCGGCGGGCGAAGACGCGCCCGGCGTCGAAGCAGAGGCCGAGCCTGCGCGAACCGCCGATGCTCGCGAGCCTGTGGGACGGACCCGGTTTGTACGTCAGCGGGAACCTTGAGAATAGAGAGCGCAATAAGCAGGTCCTTGAGGGGGGTGGAAGTGGAAAATGCTGCGTACCTCGCTTCGTTGGAGGCGGCCTGCCCGACGAAGGTGCTGGACTCGCCGCCGCCGCCGCCGTCCTCTGCCTCTTTGAACTCGAGGCCAAAGCACTAGCTGCTGCGGGACTCTCTCGAGCAGAAGCTCCGCGCTTCGTACCTGCGAGCGGTGTCCCACCGCCGCCTCCAGCGCCGAGCAAGCCGGTCTGACTCGCGGAGCGAGACATGCCTGCGGACGTTGTAGGATCGTCCGCGTGCGCCGCGAGAGCTGTATCTGAGGCGGCCGCAGCGGCCGCCGCAGCGACTGATGGTGGGATGTGCAGGATGTGCGTCCGATGCGGAATCGAGTTGATCTGCAGTGTAGAGGAGAGATGGCGTCAGAACACACAAAGGCAGCGACCAAAACTTGGCCCAGAGCGCCCCTCCAGTCATAAAGACTTGCGCAAGCCACGGGGACCGACTCACCATCTGCCTCGCCCACCTTTCGAGCTGGTCGTCTCGCGGGCGGCCGTTCCTCGCCGCGCGCCACAGGCCGTCGAGCATCCGCTGATCGCAACCTTCGACGACGATATCGACCGGGACCGGCGCATTGAGGTCGGCTTCGGGAGCAGCTTGTAGCCGTTGCTTGCCGCGAGCAGACTGGGGTGGGGTGAGTTCGGAGGGGAAGATGAAGAGTGAGAGGAGGACGTCGTGGAAGAGGGCGGGTTGCATCGGGTTCTGATTTCGCGGCGGTAGTGGAGTCAGGACGAAATGCGCGGGCAGGACGACGCGGCGGTCGACGGCTGGTGCCTTTCGGGACAACGACGGGGTGGCGGCGGCGGCGGCGGCGGGAGGATAGCGGGTCTCGGCGAAATCGAGGACGACGCTCGGCGGTGCTCCCGACCCACCCGCCGGCAAGGGTGGATTCGCTGCCTCGGCCTCTTCCTGCCTGCGCAGGTGCTCGATGAAGGTGGCGAGGCCCGCGAGTTCGTCTGCGGACGCCTGCCCGTTGGCGGCTTTGCGGAGCGTCTCTGCGAGTTTGCGGTCCTCCTGGGAAGCTTCGTTGAGGCGAGCTACGAGCGACGGCGTAATGGCCGAGGTGCTCAGCGGAGCAGGCGAGGGTGCCGCAGCCGGCGGAGGCGGCGGAGTGGGTCCTGTCCCGGCTCCAGACGGGTTCCAGTCGCACAGGTAGATGTGCGTGCCGAGGAAGGCGTGCGGCCCGATCGAGACGGTGCAGCCGGGGCCTCGCGGACTCGTCAGCTGTACGAGCGAGTGCGGCGCATGGGCGAGCGAGGCGAACGGCGTAAAGGTGTGGTGCAGCAGAGTCTCGCGGGACTGGTATAGCGAGTCGACGATCGAAAGCGTCTCGGTCACCGTCGCCATGATTCCCTTCGGACTTGTCTGCCTGCACCCGTCAGTCGTTCCGAGTGCGGTGCGGTACTGGACTCGTTGCCTGCGAACAGTCTTCGAGTCTCGAGTCTGGGAGTCGATGTTGCTTCCGCGCAGCCATCCGAAATAGCTTCTCTGCTTCAGCGTCAGGGGCTGGCAAACGCGTCGCGTCGCCTGTCCCCACTCGAGTTGTTTGCGCTGCAGTTTGTGGCCCAGCTTGTCGCTCACACTCGGCGCCGACTCGCACGAGAGAGGCAGCGATGGTCTCGAAAGACTGGATGAACGTCGGGCAGAGTGTGAGCACCGTACTTCTCTCGTCCTCCGAGTCGTTGCTGACATCGACCTCCAGTTCGCCACTCCGCCCGTCGCTTCGACATCGAGAGCGACCCCGAATGCATCGTACGGGAGCACCAAGCATCGCGGTGCCGAGCAGGCCCACTCGGCGCCCAGGACTACGCAAGCTCGCCTCTTCTCACTCGACAAGGCTCCGCTCGTCACTCCTCGCGCCTCCGCCTCGGCGCCGCGGCCGACCCAGAAGCAGGCAACTCTCGATGCCTTCACGAGCAAGGCGTCGACTGCTCGCGGCAAGAAGCCGATGCGCAAGAGCTCGCTCGGGCCGCGCGAACGCGGCACCATCCTCGGACAAGACAGCCCGCGACGTCCTGCCGGCTCGCTCGCACGTCGTGATTCTGCTCGCGCCAGACTGCAAGTCTACCGGGACGACGAGGAGCTTGTCACCGAAGAAGCGGAGGAAAAGCCAGTGATCAAAGAGTCAACCAGCTGGATCAAGTCGATCTTTGGTCGCGACGACGCACCCGCAGAAGTGGGGGCACCGACGCCCTCTCGCGCCCCAGTCTCCAGCTCGAGCTCGTCCAGCAAGGGCAAGAGTCGCAGCATCGGTCGCGACATCCTGTCCAAGCCGGCCCGCCGGGGCCCGACGATCGAATTCGACCGCGATATGGAGGCCGACCTGTCACACTCGCAAGAGATGCTCGGCGAGCAGGAACGCAGGAAACGTCGTCGGATCGAAGGGAGCGGTCCGGCTCAATGGGGCAAACTCGAGATGTGTGACGCCGAAGACCACGAGGGCTTCGGTTCGCCACACCGAGAACGGAAGAATCGGCAATTTACAAGGAGGCCGTCTCAAAGTGGTCGGGTTGCAGCTCACCGCGGGCCTGTGATCAGCGTCGACTCGGAGAGCAGCGACGGGGGCGAAGCGGAGCTTGAAGCGGACCTCAAACCGCTCGTCGCGCGATCGCAGCGCCAGCTCGACCCCGGTCCTCGCCGACTCGTTCCGCCCTCGCCGCGCGCTCCCTCGCCTCGCAAACGGTCACGTCAAACCCCTCCGGCTTCTCCGGCGTGGCTCGCTCCGCCTACGCCCTCGCCTAGCTCTTCCGGTTCCTCGGCCGGAGGATCCACCGCCGCAGCCTTGCAAGCCCAACTCGTCCCGCCGCGGCGCGAAAGCTCTGACCGCCTCGAGGAGCGGCACGAGTCGAGCTCCCGCCCCGCCAAGACCACGGAACTGGCCGTCCTCGTTCCGAATTCGGATCCGCCCGAACCGTCACTCGAAGACTTGGACTCTGGACCGGAACCGAGCACGCTCGATAGCAGCAGCGGCAGTAACGAGATCGCAGCGGAGACGACGCCCCGAAAAGCTCTACCGCCACCAGTTGCTTCTGCGCCTATTACCGCGAAGCGGCGCGGCGATGATTCGGGATTCTCTGAGGGAGGTGTTCTCATGACCAGCGACGGCGCCGCAACTCCGCGTCCGCGTCCTTGCACTGCCGCTGCCGCCCTCAACTCTACACGCCTCGACTTGACCGGGTTGCCCACCTCCTCGCCCACTGTCCCTCCTCTTCGCCGCACACTTCGACCGAACGCAGAAATCGCCGCGGCTGACGATGACGAAGAACAGGTTGGAACGAGCGCGCAGCTCGGCAGGACCGCTTCGGGAGTGTTGATGCCGCCTCCGCCGCTCCCTGTCTCGCCGCAGAAACGCCTCACCCGTCTCAAAAAAGGGGCGCCGTCGAGTCGAGCGGCCAGTCTCGCCGACAAAGAAGCTGCTGCCGCCGCCGCCGCCGTCGCTCCGTCTGTTGATGACGATCGCTCTCCGCCCGAGACGGTGCTCGAAGAGACGCAGTACCTCCTTCCGGACGGCAGGTCCGGCCTCGGCGACGACCCCATTCTCGTGACCGACTCGTACCCGTTCCTTTTTGCGCCGGTGCCGCGGCCGAACCCGGCCAAGGGGTACACGCCGATCCGGTTCGGAGACCAGGACGATGCTCGACTTCCGACTCCGCATGCAGAAGAAAGTCCTTTGACGCACAAGGTACCGCTCCTCCAGCCGACGACTTCGTCGCCGATCCGTGCGCCTGTGGAAGCCCAAGACGCGCGCGTCGGTCCGGTCCTTCCAACCGTCATGGCCGAAAAAGTCGTTACTTCGGTCCCGGCAATGGGTCGTGCCACTGCTGCTGCTGCTGGCTGGGCGAGCAGCGTCGCACCCGCGTGGGAGGGCGCTCGGCCGCCGTCCCCGAACGCGCCTCGTCAATCCCGCCTCGGCGAATTCTTCACCACCGTTCCGAGCTCGCAGGCTCACGCAGACGGTCGCGAGGATGAGGATGACGAGACGCAACTTGTCGAAGATTCGCAGCAGGTGGCGACCGGTATGGCTGCGGAGGAGACGGCCTTGTTGAGAGCTGTGATGCAGTTGCGGCCGCGGATGAACGAAATGCGCGCTGCAGCGACGACGACGAGGCGACCGAGCGGGACAGGGGTCGCCACAGTCACTGGCGACTTGGATGATATCGTCGAGGAGGAGCACGACGTTGAGGAGCAGCAGATCGAGTCGCCGTCCAAGCCGATCACGCCCATCAAGGCGCGCCTGCCCTCGCGCGCGTCGCCTTCACCGTCGCCGTCCGCGTATGTGGAAGATTCGGACCCGGAAGGTGACGCTCTCGCTTCACCGTTCGTAGCTGGCGTCTTGCGAAGCACGAGCACGAGCCCAACAAAACAAGGACGGCGCCGTCGGTCTTTTGGTGGCGGCGGGGGCGAAGGAGGAAGTGGAAGACTGGACGGTCCGGCTTCTGTGCCGAGATACTCGCCGACCAAGATCAAGCGGGCGGCGGTGGAAAGGCAGGCACGTCAGCGACTCACGACGTCGGCGGTGGCGGAGGAGGAGGAGCCGGCAGCGGAAGGAGCAGCGACGAACGAGACGCAGTGGGAGTCGTACTGGTCTTATCCGTCCGAACCAATTGCCGGTCCCTCGGGCGCGGGCGCGTCCGCTGCGCCCGCGGAAGGGGTCCTCGACTGCAGTCCGCGCAAACTCGCCGAACTGATCGCCAAAGTCAAGGCGTTGCCGCCCGACCTTCCTCCCGACTGGGCCGTCGACGAGAACGGAGAGCTGTACAGGATCGACGAGGACAGGTGGGATCCCGACCAGTACCCGATTACGGAGAGTTTGTTGCACGTATTGGAGTAGGAGGGCGCGCGGTTCCGCTCGCGTTTGTTGTTGTCATGATCCATCCCCCCATGTCCCTTCTCTTCTTTCGTATGTGTGCTTCCAGGACGAGGCTCGCTTCGGTGATGAGGAGAAGATGCATTGCGGTACGGTACGAGGAGATGGTACACAGGTGATGTAGACAACAGCTTTGCGAACCAGAGAGAGGAGAAAAGAGGGAAATACTAGGCCATGAGATCGAAGTCGTCGAGCTCGTCCTGTATGTGCGGGTGATGTCAGAAGGTCCTCGGTCCGAAAGCCTGGGCAGGATCGCGAGACTCACGTTGTACTTCTGGACGTGCCGCTTGATCTTGGACGTGTCGACCCAAGTGACAAAGTCTTCCATGTTGCGCGTGACGAGGAAGGCCGGGTCCGTGATGGTGTCGGGACCGACGCGGACGTGGCCTTGCTCCACGTAGGTGACAGCCTGCGGCGGGAGTCAAAGAGCTTGAGGTCAGTCGAGGGCAGGAAAAATAGAAGAGTGAGAAGGGTGACGGACCATCTTGACGGTCTCTGCCATCTTGAGGCGGACCATGACGACGGCTAACCGCCTCCTGCACATGGCGCCGACGGTAACCTTGCCTTCCTTCTTGCCGGCGCCTTCGACCTCTTTCTCCTTGCCCTTGAAGCCCTTGACGACGGGCGCGTCGGATCCCTCAATGTCGGACATCTTGGCGCCGCGGTCGAGGATGCCCATGTCGTACAGCTTCGAGAGGAGCATGTCTTCGTACTTTGTCCGGAACGGGTCTGCGGGCGGGAGGCGGGACAGGAGGTGCGAGAGGCGGCGGACTTGGCCGCAGATCTTGTTGTAGGCGTGGTAGTCGTCGCGGTTCTGGACGTGGTACCTGCGCATGACGGCGATCTCTCGGTGACCTGCATCGCTCTTCCATTGCAGGAAGTCGACCTGTACGGCGGGTTGTTCGAGGGTCAGTCCACAGAGTGTAGGAGGAGCGCGAGGGAGAGAGGGCGAGCAGGCATACCTTTCGGAGGAGCTTCTGCTCGTGGTGCTTGAGTTGGCGCATGGTTCAGGCGGTCGTTCTATGCGCTGAGACTGTCTCTATGCGGAGACGGGCGAGTCGGCGAGCTCGTTGAACGAGGCGGTGCAGACGTTGAAGCAATCCGAAGCGCAACGACGAAAGCTCGCTCGAAGACGACGCTGCAGCTTGACCTCCTGCTCATCACTTTCTGCAGACTCGGCGCGCCTGTTCTCAGCTCACCGACGCTCTCGACCTCGACGCACTCGACTCGCTCGCTCCATCGCTTACCCGGCCCTCCCAAGCGACGCCCGCCCGCCTGCTCTCCCGACTCGCAACGACCGCGCGTGCATCCCTCGTCGCGCACTCGCTCATCTCATGATCTGCTAGACTTGTTTCAACCGGGTCACGGGCCTACCTCGTCTGTGCCCATTACCCTCCACTCCCCTCCCTTCCCTCTTCCAGACCGCGACCGCGGCGCTGGGGGCAATCTCTCTTTGCGCATGATGATCAAAGTATCACATTTTATCAAAGCTCAACAGTCGTACGGGACTCTTCATCCCACACAATGGCGACCCAACTTCTGCAATCCTGAGCGCAAAGAGAATTGCCCCTCCCTCCCGCCTCCAACCTGTCCTCTCGCAATTCACGCATATCGCAATTTTCCCTGTCTCTTTCTTTGCAATACATTCTACACGTCGATACACCGTTCTGGTTCACGAAAGAAAGCGATCGGGTTACAAGCGTATCTTCACGGCCCTCGCCGAGCCTGGCCGACGATGGTCCCTTCGCATCGGGCAACTACGGTTCGACGAGCGCGAGCGTGCCGTACAGCGTCCACCTGTTTCGTTCCTCTTGCCGTTCCTCGTCTCTCGCAAACTTCAGGCCTGCCGACATCGAAGAGCCCGCAGAGCTGTGCGCAAGCTCATCCTTTTTCGTTCCCGTCCCTCGTGCTCCCTCCAGAGCCAGATCCCAGTTCCACTCCCGTACCTCGCCCTCGACACTCAGCTCCTTCCACCCGTTCCTTTCCGATGCACCAGGTCCGGGTTTGGGTCCGATCCCGGCGCTCATGGCGCGAGCGAGAAAGTCGGTGACGGTGGCGCGACCAGTGTGGAACCCGCAGGAAAAGTGCACGACCGTGGCTCCCAACGGAGAAGACGCTTCGAGCAAGGCGCGGAGGGTTCGGATCAGAGCGACGTGGAGGGAACGGTCCCAGACGCAATCAGCGACGAGGATCAGGTCGTAGCCGGAGGGAGAGCATCTTGGGTCGGCGCTTCAGCATGCTCATCGGACTTTGATGCCCTTTCGCGCGCGAGAAAGACTCACTGCAAGAGTGGCGAGATCGACTCGCCCCACGTATGGCCGACGACGGTACAGCGATTACGCAAGAAGGGCTGCGAGGCCAAAGCTTCTTCGACTGTGTGGCGAGTGTCTTCCAACGCGACCGGATCGTCATAGTCGCTCAACACGACCTGATTGCATGGAAGTAATCAGTCTCGCGTCTGTACAATGCGTTTTGCGCGGCAGAAAGCGCACGAGTTCTGCTCCCATCCTCGCCGCCAGCAGACTCGGCAAACCCAACCCGCACCCGAGTTCGAGCACCCTCTTCCCTCTCACGTCGATCTCGCCCTCGGCAATCTTGTCGGCGAGGACGACGCCCGCATTCCACACGTAGCTGGCGTACCGCTCGCGGGATTTGGGCGCCGGGACGGGCAGCTCGAGCAGGATCGGAGAAGGCGAACGGAGCGGAGCGGCGTAGAGGAAGCTCTGGCCCGGCACGCCGTGGGCGGGTGAGGTCGAGAGGTAGTTGTGCGGAAACGTGTCGTCTGGCGAGGTCATGCCGCGCCCAGCAGGAGGACGGCGGCGTGAAGCAGGAAGGGAAGACCCGAAAGTGGGGATCGTCTGGCACGTGACACTCTCTCGCCCAGCCCAATCGGTTTGTTCGAACGCATGCGTAGCATGGTCACAAGCTCGAAGCAACAATACCGACTACTCGTCATCCCCCATCTCGCTCGCTCCTTCTCCGGCGATCGCCCCGTCGTCCAGCAGCTCGGCAGCTGCTGCGTCCGAGTCGAACCCGTTCGCGCGTCGGCGTTGCCACTCTTCGAACTCGGCCATCCCCTTGGCAGGCCCGCGTATGCCCGTCGCTGGATTGACCATCGTCAAGGTTGCGCGGCGAACTGAGGGGGAAGTACATCGCGTCAACATAAAGCTCAATCGCGATCAGACCAATTTGTCCGGAACAACGCTCGAAACGAAACGGCACGAGCGAGAACAAGCCGAGGGAGGAAGGACTGACGCAAAGTGTTGTATGCCCACGGTTCTTCCTCGTCCGAGTCATAGTCCGGATCTCGGTTGTGCAACAAGTCGCGCTTGACCTGTTTCCAGACCACTGCAAGGCGCCACCCCCCGATTTAGCCCGCCACACACACGCGCGAAGACAGTAACAGAGGAATTCAACGTACCTGGAAGTCCAGATCCTTTGGGGACATTGGACGACCAATCTTCCTCCTCCCACCCAGGCGGCAAGATCTCTGTGCCAGGTTTTCGACCACAGCGTCAGAGACTTCAGACACGGGGAGCGAGACATCTATCGACTCACCTGGAACGACGCCGGCCATCTCTGCGCGGTGTTGCGACCGAGCGTACGACGGCTTTTTTGGCCGGCCTCCTCCGACGGCCGCGACTCGCTTGGCAGCCTGCGCCGGTTCGCCTGCGAGCGTAAGTTCGGTGAGAAAACCAGTGTGTGAGATACCGCGAACTCCGACAAGCACGCTCGTCCTTGACAGCGACGGTCTCGCGTCGCCGAGGTGGAGGAGATGCTGCGAGTCATATGCGTGAACACTCACCCGCCACGGCGGCCTGTTCCCTCTCCGTCTCCTTCCTCAACTTTTCCCTCGCTTCCTCCTCCTTTTTCTGAATCGCCGGCACAGTCTTGACCACCCCTTCCCTCAACTCTTTCATCTCCCTCGCAAACGCCAACTCTTCCGGCGGGTCGACGTTCTCCCTCGGTGCGTCCGGGGCCGGTTCGCGGTCGAGGCGGATCGGAGGGTCGAGCATGCGCTTGTCCGATGGGCTCGTGTCAAAGTCGGAGAGAAAGTCCTTGTTCTCGAGGATGTGATGCAGGAGCGAGAGGAACGCGCGCGCGCGAGGTTGAGACGGCATACTGTTTGTTTTCGAGAGGGTTGTCGTGCGAAAAGCGAGTGTGTTGAACGTTCAGCAGGCGAGTCGTGCAATAACGACGGTGAATCGAGAGAGAGAGAGAGGGAGGGCAACTCACTCGGAAGGGAAAAAGATGTCCCAGAGGTCAAAGCCTTCGGGAAAGTATTTCTCGCTGACCCACTGCGGTGGCGGCGGCGAGCGTACACGTTCAGTCAGCGCCCCTCCTCACGCGCGAAGAGGGGTTAATGAACGTACCGACGCTTCTTGGAAGAGGAGGAAGATCGCTTCGATGACCGTTGTTGGCGGACCCCGCGTCAAATCAGGCGAGACCTGTACGTCCACCGCGCTGACGATTAGCATCCTAGCCGGACACAGCAACAGCAACCAGTGAGCGGCAACAAAGACGAGGAGGAGGCGGACGTACGGCTCTCTGGGCAACGTCCTTCAAGGTGGTCGGCGGGTGCTTCACTTCCCAGTCGAGCATGGCGGCTTTGAGCATGGCCTTGAGCCGCGGCGCGTCCGACATTTCTTTACGCGAGGTTTCTTCGGTCTGGAGCGAAGGGACGGGGTGATACGTCCGGAGTGCGGTGCGCATGTTGGGATAGACTGTGCGCGTGCGTGCCGAGGAGTCAGCCGAAGCGGGCGAGCGGGCAAGCAAACCACCGACGCGACTACGTAACGTACAAGCGAGGGTGGTGTTGAAGCGCCCGACGTTGATGAGGAGGCAGATCTTGCAATAGTTCATCGCAAACTCGGGGTTGGCGATGAGTTTGCTGCGGACATTCTGGGTCGTCTTGAGGCTCGAGAGGATCGCTTCGAGAAAGAGCTGGTCAAAGTTGACGTAGATCGGGGGAGCCGGGGGGGATTTCTGCGTGCAGCATCCCGGTTTGTCAGTGACTCTGTACGGTCTGAAAGCGAGCCGGAGAGGCAAACTCGCCGAGTCGACGGGGGCGGTGAAGCGGAATGAGCGGTCTGCAAAGATGTGGTCGAGGACCTGCCACTGGATGTCTTGGCGGAGCAAGGGTTCGGCGTCAAACTTTTTGATGGCCTGTATTTGCGGAGGATCAAGGGGTCCGGTCAGTTGAATACAGGGAGAGGGAGGGAGTGAAGAGACGAACCCAGTTGGTCTCCTTGTAGGAGCGCTTTGAGCGGGGATGGGAGAGAGCGTGGAGCTCTTCTGCAGTCCGCTTCGGAGGCATCCTCGTCGCCGTCCTTGCTGGGCGCCGAGTCGGAGGGAACCGAGAGCAGCTGGGTCGAGTCGGAGGTGGGGAGAGACAGGGGCGAGGATGCGCTGACACCGCGGTTCGCTGGGTTCTGGAGGGGCGTCAAAGGAGACGGCTAGACTGTATAAGTACTGTTCGCTTGAACGGCAATCGGAAGTGCGAGTGTGTCGAGACGCAAGGGGAGTCTCGACTCTCTCTCTTTCCCACCACACACGCACGCACGCACGCACTAGCTGCACGGCCAGGCGATCCGGGTCTAGCTAGGAGCGAACAAGGGCTTACTCAGCCCGCCACTTGCGCCACGACTTGGACGACTCTCTTTCGGACGAGCACCGCCTCATCTTTCGACTCTCTCGCAATCCGGCCTCTTCCGACACACGAAACGCGCCGCATACAATCCCCGAAGAAGCCAGCACGGAGAGATCTCTATCAGACCACCTTGACAAGGAAGGTGTCGCGGCGGCAAGACTCGGGCTTGCGTGAGAATCACGGCGGTCAAGTGGCAGAGGCAGCGAAGCACGACGTTAAAGAGTCAGGTAGGGCACACCGCCAGCGACGCGAAGAACACCGGCATATCGGAGCGAATCAGCGGGGCGCAAGCACTCAAGGGTCACAAATCACCGATCGGCGGACGACAGTACGCTCTCTTGAAATAGACCGAAACGCACCGAGCCCGCCAACAAGATGCCGCCCAAAAAGTCGTCGGCCGCCAAGAAGAAGAAGAACCTCGGCAGCGCGCGCGGGTTCGCCACCGTCTCGGTCCCGAAACGAGTCGACCCCGCCGCGGACGAGCCCGCCGTCGATGGCGGCGGCGGTGGGAATGACTCGGCCGCTGCTTCGGGAGGCGGAGAAGGGACCTCGAGCGGAGTGGGCGGCCCTGACGGCGCGGGCAACAAGGCGGCGGCGGCAGACTCTCCGAACGGGACGGGCGCGGCGGCTACCGGTGCGGCGGATGGCAAGAGTGGCGACTGGGACGACAGCCCGGAAGCTCTCGAGCGCAAAGAACTGCAAGAGCTCGCGGAACGGATCAAACCCGGCTGCGACAAGGAGATCTCGCGGGTCGTCAAGGTGCGAGCGCTCTTCCTTCTTCTTTACTCGGGAAATGTCTTTTTTCCTGGGGGGAACGCAGCCTTGGCCTTTGGCTGACTTGAAGAATCGCTCGCCATTGACAGGTCTACGAGTACGAGCGCCGCATGTCCAAGACTCTTCCCTCTTTCGCTTGGCACGAACGCGACGTCGTGAGTTGGTCGGAAACTGTGTGTCTCGCGAAAATAATTCGGAGCGTTGACCCGAAGTTGTCCCCGGCAGCAACGCCGCGTGCTCGAACTGGCCATGAGCGAGACCGTCGACGAGATGCCCCAGCCGGTCTACGAACCGCAGGACAAGGTCGTCGCCAAAGTCGCCACCTTGTTCGGGATCCTCGAACAGCTCGGGTTCCGGTCGGAGCGGATCGAGGAATGCATTCGCAAGGTCAAGACGCTCGAGATTGAGGATTGTCTCGACTGGGTGCGTTTGGTCATACATGGCTTGCCTCGGAGTGCGCATTACGAGCTAATTTCGCGGATGACCTCTGGCAGTTGTACCTCCACGCCGACGCCGACGAGTTGCGAAGGGAAGGACCCCTTCCCGAGCCAGTCGTCGATTCGGCGCCTCCTCCTCCGACTAGTGGGCGGCGGGGTACTCGCTCCTCGAACGGCAAGAACAACAACTCGGGAGGAGCGCCGTCGCCGCCGCCGAGCCTCGCCAAGGGTTCTTCTCCGCCCAGCTTGCCTTCCAAGCTGAGTCGGACACCTTCATCGACCACCGCGCCGACGGTCGGTGCTCGCGCCGCCGCGGCCACCACCGCCGAGCAGGAAGCTGCATTGCGCGCGCGCATCCTCGCTTACGGCGAAGAGGTCGAAAAGGCGCTGAACTCGACCGACGGATCATCTGCCGAGAATGGCAAAGCCGGAGGAGAAGAAGACGACGAGGAGGAGGAGGGAGGAGAGCTGACCGCCCTGCCGGACGCGAACGTCAAGTACGCCAAGCTCAAAGTCCAACTGAGCGAGATCCAGCGCGCTCAGGTGGCGCAGAAACGGGCCACCAAGGGCAAGGGAGACCGCAAGGGAACGGAGCCCGTCTCGAGCGAGCAAGAACGGTGGATGGAAGCTCAAGTCGACGTCCTCAAGGATAAGATTCAGACGGTCGAGAGCGACTATACCTTCCGCAAAGTTGATGCCGGTGCGTTTTTTCTTCATCCTCCCTTTCCCAGGCATAGCCAAGACTGCCTAACTAACTCTTTTCGCCTTTCGGTTCTGCAGAGAAAGTCTACCGTGCCGAACGGACGAAACTCGATGCGGCGCAACTGGCCGCGAGGCTCAACGGTACCACCTTGGAGAGTTCCTACGCGGCTGCGAGTTCTCTCGGGCCTTCACCACCGTCCGAGAACTCGGCGGGGGCGAATGGGTCGAGTGTCGCTCCGAGCGCACCCCTCTCGGAAGGCGCGACCCCGTCCGCATCGGCCGTCTCCGCAGCAAACGGTTCCTCATCGGCGCCGGCATCTCCCGGAAGGTCGGCGAACGGTACCGTCGAAGACAAAGACGATGAAGGGTTCTTCGGCACCATGCTTGACGAGATGCCGACCGAGGAGACCAACGACGAGGGTACCAGTATCCCGGTGCGGAACATGGCCCTGCCGAAGCATTTTTCGGGTCGGACGCCGCGGATCAGTCTGCAAGACACGGTCCGCAAGCTCGACAAGCACGCCAAGGTCACCTTTGCGGTGATCAGTCGGAGTCGCGCCGTCCGCGCGTCGGTCACGATCCGCTGGTCGCCGGACGAATCGGGCGCGCCCGGCCGCGTGCAGTACTTTGACATGCAGGACGTCGCGTGCTGGGACCAGAAGCAGGCGTACGACTACATCGCGACCGTCGCCCTGTTTGCGATCGCGACGAGTCCGCAGGGGAACGGCATGGCGTTGAACAAGGCGTTGCCGACCGTCTTTCGCGACTTGTGGGACGACTTTGTCGCCGAGAGGACGGCCCAGGAGGAGGAGCGGTACCGCGAGCGGCTCAAGTTGTACAAATCCCTCGCGGAACCGAGATGCCAGGAACCGCCGAGTCGGGTAAGAAGCCGCTTCCCGCTTCAGGTTTGAGCTTCGGAGGCAAGCTTGCAGCTCGCTGACTTGTCTTGGGGGGACGGACTTACAGGATCCCCGCACGACTCGGGGCGAGAAGACTGCGACTGAAGCCAGCACCATCAAGCCTCGCAAGGAGATTACGCCGGAACTTGCCGAGCGGATCCAGCAAGATATCTACCAACGTCAAACCTGGCCGACCTACCAAGAGATGCTTGTGGGCTTTTCTCGGTTCATCGATCGCGCGTGTTCGGTGACGCTGACTTGGTTTGCCCCTCAAGCGTCAACGAGCGAATCTTCCAATCGCCTCGTACCGTTCGACCATCATGGACACCATCGAGAACTCGCAGTGTGTCGTCCTGTGCGGAGAGACCGGTTGGTGCGTCCTTTCAACAAGAATATAGCTGGGACGGGACGCCTCCGCTAATCCCGAAGGGCGATTTGCAGCGGAAAGTCGACTCAAGTCCCGTCCTTTATCCTCGAGCACGAGATGCGCATGGGTCGGGATGTCAAGATCTACTGTACCGAGCCGCGTCGAATCTCGGCCATCTCGCTCGCGCAGCGTGTCTCGCAGGAACTCGGCGAACCAGCCAATGCCTGCGGAACTCGCAACTCTTACGTCGGCTACTCGATCCGACTCGACTCGGCAGTGTCTGCCTCGACGCGGATCGTCTACGCGACGACTGTAAGCTCATCACTCCCCGCCACCTCACCAGTATGCGGTACTCACGTTGCAAATTTGTGCAGGGTATCGTGCTTCGCATGCTCGAAGGCCGGGAGTCGCTCGCCGACATCACGCACATCATCATCGACGAAGTCCACGAGCGATCGATCGACTCTGACTTCTTGCTGATCATCTTGCGCGAGATCTTGGAGGTCCGCAAGGATCTCAAGTGAGTCCAAGTTCATGGGTGAAGCGAGGACCGCAGGACAGATTGCTGAGACATGGGCCGTCCTGCAGGGTGATTCTGATGTCGGCCACCGTCGAGTAAGCATATTCTTGCTTCATGTTACTACTTGTCTTAACGCTGACTTCCCGTCAATTCTAGTGCGGAGAAGATCGCCAACTACATGGGCGGCTGCCCGGTCGTCCGCGTCCCAGGCCGAACTTTCCCCGTCACGCCCTACTTCCTCGAAGACGTGGTCGAGCTCACTCGCTACCGTCTCGATCCTCACACCGACTCACCGTATGTCGCGCGAAACAAGCGAGCGTACGGTGGCAGATCGCGGCGCCTCGTCGACGACGTCCCGCTGGACGACGATGACGACGACGACGAATCGCCGGCGAGTACGGCAGACATCACACAACTGCCGATCTCGAAGCAGAGTCGTACGACCCTCGACTGCATGGACCATCACGCTATCAACTACGAGTTGATCGTCATGCTCCTTGAGGACCTTTGCTTCCACAAGTCCGACCTCGTTCAGTACTCTGGCGCCATCCTCATCTTCATGCCGTCCCTCGAGTCGATCCGACGACTCGCGGACACGTTGGAGGCTCATCACACCTTCGGTACGAGCCAGTTCGTCATCCTGCCTCTGCATTCGACCATCTCGAACGAGAACCAGAGCCTCGTCTTCAACGTGCCTCGACCCGGCGTGCGCAAGATCGTCATCTCGACAAACATTGCGGAAACCGGTGTGACGATTCCCGACATTACCGCTGTCATCGACACCGGCAAACATCGCGAGATGCGCTTCGACGAGAAACGGCAGATCAGTCGCCTCGTGGAGACCTTCATCGCGCAGTCGAACGCTGCGCAGCGACGCGGACGTGCTGGACGTGTCCGCGAAGGTATCGCTTTCCATCTCTTTACCCGTCACCGCCACGACAACTATGTAAGCAGGCGTTGGCTACACATCGACGGCGACGCGTTCGCTGACGATGTCGCTTTTCTCCTCCAGATGCAAGAGCACCCGCAGCCAGAGATGACCCGTCTCTCGTTACAAGACCTCGCGCTCCGCATCAAGATCATGAAGATTGGCAGCACCGGTATCGAAGAAACCCTGCTCAAGGCGCTCGACCCGCCTCTCGTCGCCAACATCACTCGCGCCGTGTCGGCTCTGATCGAGGTCAAGGCTCTGACCACGACGGAAGAGATCACTCCGCTCGGTCGCCATCTCGCCAAGCTGCCGATGGACGTTCACGTCGGTCTCTTCTTGATCCTCTCTTGCATCTTCGGCTGCCTCGATGCAGGCCTAACTATCGCCGTAAGCCCTGCCCCTCAATTCTCGCTTACCGACCGCGTACTGACCATGACGGCACCGTTTGCAGGCCGGACTGAACTCGAAGTCGCCGTGGCTCACGCCGTTCGGGCGCGAAGCCGAGGCTGACGCCGTCAAGCGGACGTTCAAAGTCGAGAACAGCGACTTCTTGACTACCTACAACGCGTACTGCTCTTGGCGCGAAGCTTGCAGCAACAACTACGAGAGGGAGTTCTGCCGAGTACGTCGCTCCGCTCGTATGCTCTCCACTGTCGTGCGCTAAATGTGGGCTATCCCGGCTTGCAGAAGAGCTTCCTCTCGCTGCAGAACCTCCAGCAAATCGAGGACTTGCGGCAGCAGTTCTTCTCCTTTCTGGTTGACGCTGGATTCGTCAACATCACGAACGCCGAGCGCCGCGAGCTCGTCTCGACACGTTACGGCAAGTCGCGCACGAAATTCGTGCGCGCACCAGCCGACCTCGACAAGGCCTCGCGGGACCCGCGCACCGTCATGGCCTGTCTCGCCGCATCCATGTATCCAAAACTCCTCGTCATCGATCCTCAAAACGGTTCGCTGCGGACTCTGGCAAATTCGGCACCAGCGGCAATCCACCCTTCAAGCGTCAACTTTGCTCCCGGTCGTCGCGTCGACTTTGGGCAGGGAACGCGCTTCGCCGCATTCTTCCAAGCGATGCACACGAAGAAGCTGTATATCTGGGACAGTGGTGCCGTCGATGAACTCTCGGTCCACCTGCTCTGCGGGAACGCCGACTTCCAGGTGCGTTTCCTACCGGCACGCGAGTCCAAACTTGCCCTCGAATGCTGATGGCTTCATTCTATACGCCCCAGCTTCCGGCTCAGTCCATTTCGATCGACCGGAAGATCCGCACTCGCCTCGAGGACCCCAAGTCGGCGCTCGCGATCCGCTTCCTGCGCGAGAAATGGCGAGAAATCTTCAATCGCAAGATGAAGGACCCGGCCGCTCCTATCGAGCCGCGTCTCGAACCGTGGCTCGCGCTCGTCGCCGACGCGATCAAGAGTCCTCATCGGGAGGATGACGAGGAGAAGAAGCGGAAGAGGCAGCAGGAGCGCGCGCAGGTCAAACCGAGCTTGACTCGCCACGACTGAGAGGGACAACGACAAAAACCCATGTAGCACCCACTCCCACGCATTTGCATTCATCGCACCTAATTCTACAATGTCTACCGCATCGCGGCGCGATCAAGGCAAGGCAGCGGCCTTCTTGAGCGCGTCTTCGTCGCTTCGGTCCAGATCTTGAGACTTGCTGGTCCACACGCCGAGAACGGTTCGCGAAGACGTGGGAGATGTCTCGGCAATCTTGACCGCGCCTGGATCCCGGCTCTCGCGGTTGGGCCAGACGAAGCAGAAGACGCCCTGGCAGATGACCATCAAGGCCGAGTCGAGGACGCAGAAGTAGGCTTCGTGTTCTGATGACCGCGAGTATTAGCCTTAGCTTTTATGCGTGACGTTGGAAGCCGAATGACGACTTACGGAGCAGATAGCCGCCCCAACCCTCGGCGAGCTCGGCGGAGCGATAGCCGCCGCGGATGATGATGGTGAGGGTGGCGATCGCAATCCCCCATCCGAGCGAAGTGAGCTTCCCCGCCTGCGGATGCGGCGTCGCTCGGTACGACCTGTCTTTGCGCATCCGCATCCAGACGACGACGGCGAGCCCCGAAAAGACGATCATGCACGCGAGTTGGAGGACGATGCCGCCGAGCATGATCCGCGACCCGGGCGTGCTGCTCTTGTCGTCCGAGAGGGCGATGGCGCTCATAGCGCCGCCGACGGCTTGCACGACGATGGCGACGAGATCGGCGAGGCAAAAGATCCAGAGGTAGGCTCGACTTGGCAGGAGCGAGTAACGCCGACCGACCGAGCGGATGATGAGTCCGAGCAGGAAGTAAACGGTGGCGGAGAAGAAACAGGGCGCCAACACTAGGCTGGAATTTGCAAGAGATCGTATGGGTCAGGGACCCGAAGGTTTTTGTTCTCGAAGCTATGTGGCGGACGTACCAGCATTGCTGCAGCAAAAAGGCATCGAGGGAGTAGACGTTCCGTGCTGACCAGGTCCGCCCGACCCAGCCGAGGATCTCGGTCACGCCGCCGAGGACGAGAACGACTAGCCACCAGATGCGAGAGCGGTAGACTCGTCCGGCCTGGATGAGGGTCGCGAGTCCAAAGCAGATGAGGAAAATGATGCCAGCGACGAGACTCGGGTCGTATCCATACTGCAGATCGGTCGCGCGTCAACAGCCTGAATCGTATCAGTTCACGAGACTCTCAGGCTTACGATGTTGAAGTCCAACTCGTTGGAGCTCTTCATGTTTGAAGTCGCCGTGGCCGACGGAGCAGCAGTCGTCCTGGTGTGTGGGCAAACCGTGAGATCTCGAACGGTACACGGGGACGCAGAGTGAGGCGTGCACTCACGCTGACATGGTTGAGCGGAATCTTCAGAGTGCAGAGCAAGAAGCAAGAGACATCACAAGCGATTGCGAGCGGAAGGCCGTTGTTTGGAGGGTGAGAGTCCAGCATGCCTGTACATACCGAAGGCCGGCCGCCGGGCTTCGCCAACCTTTTTACGAGTGACGCAGCGCAGCCCAGGATCTGGTCGTCGGAGCCACGGGAGCGATATGGAGCCAGCTTCGATCGCGAAAGCTTAACCGCTGCGCCCGACGAGATCGGCGCGGCCTTCGGGCGAGCAAGATAATCAGGAGCAGATCGCAAAGGGCCGGCATAGTCGGGCCGTTCAATGAGCATCGTTGGCCATCAGAGCATCCTTGAGCGCTGTCCAGCTTGTGTAACAGCTGCAGCTGTCCCTGTGGACTTGACAGTGTCTGGGCCTCAACCTAGGGCGGCCAGGAGGATCGGAAACCCGTCCGGAGCCATTCGAAATGCCAGCAAGTAAACGCAGATGGCTCGTGCATGGCCTGTGAGGGTACTTTCGAGGCATCCGAGACTGCTTAACGTACCGCAGTGAGGAGAGCAAAGGCAAGCGATGACGGCAAAGTTGGCCGCCGAGATGAGCGCAAGCGGGTTGACTCTCACGACCTCTCGCACTCGCTGTACAGACTCGGTGACTGGACGAGCGGACTGTCAGCCAGGCTAGAGAACTTTTTGCGCCCGACTCGCACCGTCCAGCGCCGTATTCGCTCTTGTCTGTGAGCCTTTCGAGATTTCTCTTGATCGCTCGGGTTCCGCCGCCAAACTCCGCTGACCCCGCCTAGCCGTCTAGACCGCACCGAGCAACCGTTAGTCTTGCACATCTTGTCGTCCTCGGTCCCCGAAGGACGCCTCGGCGGGCTCGCGGGGGCTTCGAACTGTTGCCGACAGCTCTTCGGCAGAAATTTCGCGAGGGTACTGACCAAAGCCAAGTTCTCGCAGACGCCAGAATGAGCACCTTTGGAACCCTGTTCCGTGTCACGACCTACGGCGAGTCGCACTGCGCCTCGGTAGGCGCCATCATTGATGGTTGCCCTCCGGTGAGTCTCCCTTTTCCCGTCCACACTTCTCGTTGATGTCGCCTTCAGCGAGTCTTTCGAATCGAGTTGACTCTTGGTACATTCGGTAACCTGCAGGGCATGCCGCTTTCGGACGAGGACATCCAGCCGCAGATGACTCGTCGCCGTCCGGGCCAGAGCGTCCTGACAACTCCGGCAAGTTCCTCTCGAACGCTTCCACCCAAGCGCAACGTCCAGTACACTGACGCGGTTACCACACCCACAGCGTAACGAGCAGGACGCTGTCCAGCTTCAGTCTGGCGTCGAAGCCGGCTACACGCTCGGAACCCCGATCGGCCTCATGGTCCGCAACAAGGACCACCGACCGCATGACTACACCGAGACCGACGACTACCCGCGCCCGAGTCACGCAGACTGGACGTACCTGCTCAAGTACGGAATCAAGGCGAGCAGTGGAGGTGGTCGCAGTTCGGCCCGAGAGACGATCGGTGCGTCTCGTGCTACCAATCCCTACGCTTCGGGGCGGCAAATGCCCACCCACCGAATCGCACACATAACTGACTCGGGGTGTCCGCCACGGTATTCAGGCCGCGTTGCTGCTGGCACGATCGCCGAGCGTTACCTCAAGATGGCTTACGGTGTTGAGATTGTCGCGTTCGTTTCGTCGGTCGGCAAGATCCACATCCCCGATTCGGCGGGCGACGACGACCTCCTCAGCGAGGAGTACCTTCAACTCATGCACGGTCTGACGCGGGAAAAAGTCGACGAGAACACCGTGCGGTGCCCGCACCAGGAGACGGCTGAGCTGATGGAGGAGGTGAGACCTCTTGTTCCCTCTCGGTCCAACTCGAACTTTTGGCTGACCCGCCTTGCCGCCACAACACAGCGCATTCACGAGGCAAAGGCCAACAACGACTCGATCGGCGGTACCGTCACCTGCGTGATCCGTCACTCGCCCGTCGGACTCGGCGAGCCCGTCTTTGACAAGCTCGAGGCCAAGCTCGCGCACGCCATGCTCTCGATCCCGGCCACCAAAGGTTTCGAGATCGGTTCGGGCTTCAAGGGCTGCGAGGTCCCCGGCTCGTTGCACAACGACGCTTTCATGCAGAAGCCGGACGGGCGGTTGGGTACCAAGACGAACCGGAGTGGTGGTATCCAAGGAGGAATCACCAACGGCGAGGACATCTACTTCAAGTAAGTCCTCCCGTCCTCTTTTGCGTGACTCCACCTGTGCTGAAAGAACTCGGGTCATTTTCAGGATCGCCTTCAAGTCGCCTGCCACTATCTCTCAGGAGCAGACGACGGCAACGTACGCCGGCAAGAGCGGTGTCCTGGCCACCCGAGGTCGCCACGACCCGTGTGTCGTTCCGCGGTACGGCGCACTATCCTTATTTCGCCCAGATGGAGTGACCAAACTGACGAACGCGTTTTTGTTTCGCAGGGCTGTTCCGATCGTTGAAGCCATGGCCGCTCTCGTCATCATGGAGTACGTCCTGAGCTCCTGCTGGCTGTGAGCGTCATCCTGAGCCGAGCTGACTCGGCGTCAATCGCCCCGTTCCCGCAGCGCCGTCCTCATCCAAAACTCGCGAAAGGCCGCCGCTTCGCTCCTTCCCGAGCTCAACCTGCCGCCTTCGATGGCGCTCCCGCCGAAAAAGATGCAGGACAAGATGGTCAAGGATATTGTTGAACAGCAGGAGCAGTAGGAGGTCGATGGAGACTTTAGACAGCCTTTGTACGCTGAGAATTGAATCTCGCAACGAATTGCAATCTATCGAAACCCCCTTTGGTCGGCGGCGCTCGTTCTTCAAGACGGATTGCTCAAACTGTGCTTAAGAAAAGCATAGCTCGCGCAAATTTCCCTCTATGTAGACCTGCAACTGCCCCTACTCTCACAGACCTCTTCTCTCCCTCTTCTGTCTTTCTCTCATGCCGCGAGCTCGACATCTCGGGCCTGTGCCCACGAGTGCCGACTGTGAAGATTATTTCGACTCGCTAGCTGATCTGGCCCGCTGGGCTCAGACTCCGCGACCTCCTTTCGAGGAATTTGCTACCCCACCTGCACCGCTTCCAACAGCTCTACTGCCGGACCAAGACTCGCAGCGAGGCAAAGTGCTCGTCTGCCATGACTACAAGGTGCGTTTGCTTGCTGTGATCCATCCTCCGAAGCTTCGCTGGTTTCGGCTGACGCAGAGGAACGCATTTGACAGGGAGGCTATCGTGAAATCGGCGGCGACGAACGCGAGTACACCTTTGAGCATTTCTGCTCGATAGATACATTCGTATAGTAAGTGAGACGAAAGGAACGGGGTCCGACCTGAACTGTCGCGGAGAGACCTAACCTCTGTCGCCACGAACCAGTTTCTCACACCACCGGGTGACGTGCCCGCCCAAGAGCTCAATCAGGGCCGCCCATGCTGCCGGAACGGCAATCCTCGGTATCTTCGTCTTTGAATGGGACGCCGGGAAAGCCGACATCGTCGAGCTCGTCGCCGCGGACGGGAGCGATGGCTTTCGAACCGTCAACACCCGTTACGCCGACATGCTCGTCGAGCTGACTCGCGAACGCAATTTTGACGGCTGGCTGGTGAACGTCGAGGTCGACTTGGGTATCGAGGGAGCCCCAGATAGCGCACGCAAGCATGCTGCCGCGCTGGTGTCGTGGCTCGCGTATTTTTCCGCTGCTCTGAAACGAGCGATTCCGCACGCCCAACTTCTATGGTGCGCATCTTTCGCGAGTTGTCCAACATTGCATGTGCTGATACCTGTCTGACAGGTACGACGCGGTGACAATTGAAGGTACGGCTGGCGTGCCTGGAAGGTCATTCGAAAACAACTGACGCCACCGTCATCAGGGAAGCTCCGATGGCAGAACTGCCTGAACCACTTCAACTTACCCTTCTTTCAAGCGTGCGACGGTATCTTCTGCAACTATTGGTGGCGCGAGGAACATCTCAGAGCGACGTTCGAACTCCTCCGAAAGGTCGCGCCCGGGCGCGCAAAGGACGTCTACTTCGGCATCGACGTCTTTGGCCGAGGCACATACGCAGGCGGCGGATTTGAGACTTGGCGAGCGATGCACGCCATTCGAGAAGCGACGCCCGCCGGCTCGCCGGAATTTTCGACCGCCCTCTTCGCACCCGGCTGGACCGTCGAGGCAGAATCGCTGCAGCACTCTCTCACTTCCCCTGATGCGCACGCACGGTGGCGCGCCGACGATCGATACTTCTGGGAAGGCGGACCACCTACGCCGTCGGTCGCCGTCGAAGCCGCGCGTCAGACTCGCGAGTGTCGGGAGCAGCGCGGCATCCAGCGCGCTCGGCAGCTTGCTGCTTTGACGGCACCCACAGCGAGCCCAATCCCTCTCCGCTTCCGAGCACCGGTCCCCGCCGACTTTGACTACAACGGTCCTCTGCCGCCACTTCCGGGCTCGGAGATTGCGGCGTCGCGGCAGAAGATTTTGTCCTTCTGTCCCCGACCTCGACCGGTTCCTTGTCCAGATTTTCATTTCTATACCAACTTTTCCGCCGGCTCCGGACACGACTTTTACGTCGCTGGACGAAAAGTCATCGATCACAACACCCTGGAGGAGGCGAGCGATCGTTTCGGCTGGACCGACGTCAATTTCCTCGCGGCGCAACCCAGCGGCGTAACGAGCGTCTTCGACGAACGTGACGCATGGGAGGGCGAGAGGTGCCTTGTTGTCGATCAGCACGCGGCGGCAGCGCTAGAACCGACAACCGAAGCTAGCCTCGGGCTCTTCGACCTCTCGTTCCCGCCCGTTCGGACAGCGGTTGATCTTGACCTGTTACTGGTTTACAAGCTCGCGACACCGTCAAGCGAAACTCTCGACTCTCCTCGCCTCTTCGTCGACGGCAAAGGCGTTCAGCAAGCTCGGGAGGATTTCGAAGCGGCGCAGGAGCTCGCGAATGGATGGCTTCTCTCCCGGACGCGATGCCGTCTCGCTCAATCCGACCATGCTAGCATATTCCACCTCGGGCTCCATTCCAATTCAGGCGTCACTTGCCGAGTGGGTGCGGTCTGCGTCGTTCCAACTGGTACCCAACCAAGCACTCGCATTCCATCGCCGCGGTCGGGCAACGGCGAATCGATCACATGGCGCAACGATCTGGTCGTCCGTGATCCTCCGACGACTGCCGTACCTGTGGCCCTTTCGCAGACTCACGTCTTTCTCGCGGACGACGGTAGTGCTGAGAAATATCTGGGATCCACCTTGGACCGGAGATTCCATCTCGGGGCTGACCGTCCTCAGCCGGGACAGCGAATGCGTCTCGTCAGCGGCGGTATCGATGCAATCCTCGCACGACTCGGAAATGTAGCGATTGTATCCTAGGATTACAGCGATTCCCAAAAATGACCGGCACATGCGTGTATATTTGTCCGCCCAAGGAAAGTGGAAAGCTCAACAACAAGCAACAGAAAAAGCGGTACAGGGACAAAGAGGATGGAAAGGTTCAGCCGCGAGGTCAGGAGTGCGCGCGTCTAGGTTAAGAGGGGGAGTCCGAGCCTTCCCGTGAGAGGTTCGCAATCTCGTTTCGCTCCAGCTCCGCGTCGATAAGGCGATTGTCCTCGGCGGCGGCGTCGTCGATGGGAGCAGATTTGTCGCTAGTCGTGGGTGCAGATTGTTCGGTAGTCGTCGACGCCGAAACGGGGCCACTCGACTTTTCCTTCACGAGGGTCTCGAGCACCTCGCCGACGCCGTCCAACGTATCTTGAGCATCCCCGTTAGCTGCGCCGGCCGGCGTAGTCACAGCCTCGGGAACCGCTGGAACTGGATGCGGTGTCTGGTGCGGCGTGGGCGATGTGACGCGCAGAGTCGGCTGGCCATTTGTCGGAGCAGACTCGTCCGGGGAGGTGGCGCTGGCTGGAGGAGACAAGTCCGGCAGCGGCGAGAGTGCATCCTTCGGTGAGCGCATGCCGGAAGGCGACGACGCCCTCGACAGTGGTCGCTCGATGTGCAGATGTTGCGAGACCACGTCGGCGCGTGTCGCAAACCCTTGCGAATACTTCGACGGTGTTCGCGAACGCGACCGAGGGCGCACTGGCGTGCCGGTACGGCTACTCGGCGCGCTGCTCACGCTGGTCGCTTCGGATGGCGTGTCGGAGCGCCGACCGAAACCACTCAGGTAGGCCATCGATCCCCATTCCACGAGCTTCGACTCGAGCCAGGGCAGCGAGACCGGCTTCGTCAGGAAATCGTTGCAACCTGCTGCCAGCGCAGCGACTCGATCCGCTTGGAGGGAGGAGGCGGTGAGGGCGACGATGATGACCGGCATGTTCAACAGCGGGGAGTTGGGTGTGCTCAGCGGATTGCTGCTCGTACTCGAGGACGGCGAGCCAATGTCCGAAGTCGGTGTCGTGACGAGCATGCTGACGTTGTTGGCGCGCTCCATCTCGCGAATCTCCCTCGTGGCCTCGATGCCGCTCTTGACGGGAAGCTGGATATCCATCTGCGAATCGACGAATCACGGTCAGGTCCCTCGTCGGACACTTGGAAAGCCTGCGCCACACAACGTACGAGCACGAGATGGAAGTTGCCCTTCTTCCACATGTCGACCGCCTGCTGACCGTCTTTCGCAACCTTGTAGGTGATGCCCTTCTTCTTCATGAAGACTGAGAGGATAGTTTGATTGATCGGGTTATCTGCACGATAGATCACAGGGTGAGTATGCAACCGGTCCGGGAAAGGTGGACTAGTCTGCACTGACCTTCGACGATGAGCACACTGATCGGCGGCACAGCTGGTAGAGTTCCGCGCCGGCTCGATCTCCTCCTCTGGCGCGGCATGTTGGACACAGATGTCGACTTCGTGCGAGTCCGCGGCCCACCAGCACCAGGAGGTGGCGACTTGGCGAGTGCCTGGGCAGCAGCAGCGCCTTCGGCTGCGGCGGAGCTTGGACCGGTCGAGGCCGGAGCAGCCAAAGGCGAAGTCGCTCCTCCGCCCGAATTCTGACGCGAGGGCACTGCCGGTGTCTGACTGCCCCCCGTCCCTCGCTGCGACGCCGGCACAGTTCCGCCACCGGCACTCGACCCGCTCAAGCTCCGGCGCGACGGCGGCGGGCTACGAAGCGAGCTCGTACGCGACAATGGCTCGCCAGGACCGGCACTCGCAACGTCGACCGCATCCTCGCCGAGGGTTCTGGATTTTGCGGCGCTGATGAAAGTGTCGAGAGCGAGGGCGGGAGTTCCTGGCGGACCGGATGCAGGTGCCGAAACGGCCTCCAACATTGGCGACGAGGCGTGAATGCTCGAACTGCCGCTTGATTGCCGCCGACTGTGCGGCTGCGAGCCCAGACCAATTTCGTGCGGAGCTGCAACGGTGACGGATGCGGGAGGATCGGAAGAGTTCCACAGGTCGGCAGGCGTCTCTTCGGGAATGTGCTGCTGAGCAACGAGTGAAGGTGTCCGCTCGAGACCACCGACCCAGCGCATGCGTTCCCGGAACGACGATCCGCGAGACCTGGGCTGCGGCTGGAAGAAGATACCCGAACGACCGTCCGGGCTCTGGACGACCATACCTTCGCTCGGCGTACTCTCCTTCAGCTCTTCGGAAACCGAAGAGAAGTACGATTCCGCGGTATCCGAAATCTTGCCGAGCGGAGAAGGCGGAAGCCCCCCACCGGCGTGATGCCCATACGTTGTCGGTGGGGTTCTCGCCTTCGTGGACCCGGGAGAGCCAGAAGCGTGCCCCTTCTGCGACGAGCCGTCTTCGGCACCGGAAAAGTCGAATTCGCGGTCCTTGTTCAGCGACGGGGAGAGGCGGGGAGTCCAGTACTTGACTCCAGGCGAAGACGGAGACGTGGCGATCGGCGGCAGAGTCGGATCGACGGACGGCCGCTTGAGAGCGGACCAGATCGCGGTCATGATCCGCCGCGGTCCTGCAGGCTTCGGGACGACGAGGACCTCGGGCAAGTTCGGCTGGCGGCTCATCGCGAGCGCGTCTTGCACGATCTCTTTGATCTCTTTGTAGTCGATCAAGCTGGCGAAATGGACGATGACCCACTGCGACGCCTGCAACTGCGTGGGCTGAGGCGGCGGCGCCTGGCGGACATGCGGTGTGGAGCGCGCCCGTCTAGAAGAGAGTTGCGGGCGCTTGGCGAGGAGTGTCGGCGCATAGTGGAGTGGCGGCGCCCGCAACGAAGCGAGGAGTCGACGCAGAGTGGCGACGTCGTCGTCGATGATGACGAGGTTCGATCCGCCTTCGACACCGATACCGAATTCGGAGCTCTTGCCATCGGAAGAGGTACTCGGCGAGGTCGTCGCTGTCTCGAACCCCGAGTCGAAGCGAGTTGCAGGCGGCGGGATCGACCCCGACCTCGACTGCGACGCTTCCGACGAGCGACTGTCGCCCGAGCCAGCGTCCGACTCGATCGGAACGTGCTGCACGTCCATTCCCCAGCCGGCGAGATACAGCGTGAGGTGCTTGGCGAACGCGCTCGTCTCGCCCGCATGCAGCGCCACCTTGAGACCTTTCAAGGAGGAGTCGGCAAAGCGCTTGAGGTCGTTGATCGAGGGTTCCTGGCCCGCAGTCGGTTCGAGGCGGATCTTCCGACGACCGAGCAAAGAGCTTGGATCTTCCGGCTCGGCGGGGGCTTTCGGTCGGGCCGCAGGCAACATGGCCTCGAGCGACCACGAGCGCGTGGCAGCGTCTGGCTGCATCGTATCGGCCATGGCGAGCTGGATCAAGGAGAACAAGGAGAGGGCGAACGGAGTGTCGAAGGGAGGCGAAGGAAGAGGCGGTGGAGTAGACATCGATTCGTCGATAGAGCCGGGAGGATTGGGGATGACTGGTGACGAAACGACGATGTCGAGTGACAAGTTCCACCACAGCTGAGGTCGAGACTGCAACATGTCGAGGTCGCCGTGCAGGTCGGCCTCGGCGGGAGTGGATGGCCGTGACTGGGCGGGCGAGGTCGGCGGAGTGGCCGCAGTCGCCAGAAATCGCATCTCCACGGTCGACCCCGGGGCTGCTCCCGCAAGAATGTGATGCAGAATCTACGGGAGGTGATCCGAGGTCAGTTTTCGCGGCAACTCTTGCCTTGCTGATCGAGACAGAAACTGGGAAAAAGTTCTCTCACCCAGACGAGGGTGACACTCCACGCTCGTTCATCGGCTCGCACGAGCAGCTCACGCGTCTCGACGTTCTTGCGCTTGCGAGCGCTCGGGCCTGCCTGACCCGGTGCTTCGGACACATTCGGCGTGACTGCCGGACTCGGTGCGGTCCCCGACCCAGCTTGTCCGACGACGAGCTCGATCCCGCGAGCCGCCGCGTCAGCTGCGAGGACGTCCGCCACGCCTTGGAGCAACGACGGAAAGTCAAAGACCTGCTCCGGCTCATCGTCGATTTCCTGCGGCGGTCCGGCACCTTCTCCCCCGTGACTCGGCGGCAGCACAGAAGGCCGTAGCGGCTGCGATCCTCGCCCGACTTCGCCGATCCATTCGAATCCGCGGAACAGGCGCCACAGTGCAGCGGCGGAGACGGCCGGGATCGAGAGCGTGTTCGGCGCGTGCAGTTCGTGCGAGTGTGACGGCTGAACATGCGTCGCGGTCGGCACGCCCGAAAAGTATGATGCAGAAGTCGTGCTGCCGGTGGCATCCGAACTGATGCTGGCGGCAGACGAGAGAAGGGCAGCCGAGCCTGTCGCGGTCGAGATGCTGCCTTCGCGCTGGGCCAAATGTTCGAGTGAGACACCGAACAGGGCCGGCAATTGCAGGGGAGGGGAGAAGAGATGAGTCGGGCCGAGCTGCGAGAGGAGGAGGAGTGCCGGGGGGAGGAGAGTGCTGATGAGCTCGAGGGATTGATCGACATGAGGTCGCAACGGCCGTCCGGGCTCGTCGATACGTTCGAGCGGTGTGCCGGGAGCATAGCCGGATGTATAGGCATGATCGTGTCCCACGATAGTCTGCTGACTTTTGGTACTGCTCTTGCGACCGACGACGGGCGGCCGACTAGGCAGCGCACCGCCAGACTCGGAGTCGAACATGGTATCGATTGGGTTCCGCTCCTTTCCCCGAAGTGTGGCCGGAGACCCGGGCGACAGCTGCACGCCTTCTGGAGTCGCCGCAATCGCCGATGCCACCGCAGTGGCCGGCAGCGGGGTTGTCGGCGACTTGGGCGACGTTGATTCGGGACTGTCTGCTTCGAGGAGCGACGAGCGACTCCGACGGAACTTGAACCGGCGCGCGAGCGATCCACCCGGTGTACCGGCGCTGTTCGTAGTCAGAGTCGATGCGGAAGTGTGCGTCGAGCTCGGAGCAGGACTAGCGACCCGCTCTGGAGGAGCTGAAGGTGGGTCGCCTTCCGACGACAGGCCGGAGTGTCTGAACGGGACCGGACTCGACAGACTCCGCGGAAGCGGCGGTCGCTGCGAGTTGCCCGTACCGTTCGAAGCGCGCAGGTTTCCGAGAAAGCGAGTCAGAAAAGTCCCTGGCGGCGGTTGAGCGGTTGCGCTGGAAGAGGCCGACAGGTTGCCTGGAGGGACGGGAACGCATGGGTCAGCCTTGCTTGTGCGCCTGACGGCAAGAGAAGAGGCTCGGGCTACATAAGCTGTAGGCATCACGCGCCGGTACGCGGTTGTGAGCGTGGGAGACTTACTCGGTACCCGACGAGGAGGCACTCCCTCGGGACGAGACTCGCCGACTCGTTCCTCGGACCTCCGAGGGCCTTCCGCCCGCCCGCGCTCACTCTGCATGTTCGACTGGTGTCCCCTCTCCGCAGGTGAGCTCTATCCGGCGCGATCCGAGCACGAGCGACGGGGAGATGAGGAGTCGATCCAGTCCCCGAGTCGGCCTCTCGACGATTCGACGCGGGTCGGCTCGTTGCGCGGTCAGCGCTGTCGAGACGGTCGCGTATACGGACAGCACAACAGCACCTCGGCAGACGGGTCACGACAGTCGTAGAGCGTAGAAGCTCGCGGTCTCTTGGCTCGACGATCGGCGTGAATGATCGCGGCCCCTTTCTTGAGCCTCCCCTCGAGCAAACCTGCGCTTCAAGAGCGAAAAATGCAGAAGATGGAGTGACTGTACAGCCTCGTGGACCTAAAGCAATGAAAGCGTGACATGGACGAACCCCCACGGAGAAGAGAAAGGGCGGGGAGGGGAAGGAAAGCTACAGAAATTGACCGCGGCGGCGGTTGCCACTGGTCATTTTGGTGAGTGGATACAGATGCGAGACGGGATGATTCAAGCGAGATGCTTGTTCACGACAGCGAGAACAAGAACATGAGATCCTCGGGAGTAAGCTGAAACAGAAGCGTCAGCAACGGACCGTGTCTAGTTGGGCGCAAGGCGGCTGGGATGCGAGGAAAACGGGGAGAGAGGAGACAGGCAAACTCACACGTCCCATCGCCTTGTCGTCGTCTCCGAGCGTAGAAGCCGCGAGGTTCTCCTTCTTCTTTTGAAGGTCGAGGATACGAGCTTCGATCGAGTTTTCGATGATGAGCCGGGTCACGTTGATCGGCCTGTGCTGGCCGATTCGGTGCGTCCTGTCCATAGCCTGGAGCTGAAGAGCAGAAAAAACCAGTCAGATTGATTAGACCAGATGGCGCCGAGCGAATGCGACTCACCTCGACCGCCGGGTTCCACCACCTGTGAAGAGAAAAGCTCGTCAGCTCTCGGAGCGGAGTTTGGCTGGTGAGCTACTCACGGGTCCAAGATGATGGCACGGCTGGCCTCGACCAAGTTCAGCGCGACTGTGGAGAAAAGCCGGGAGTCAGGACCCTACTGAAATTCGTTTGTGATGACCGACTCCGACTCACCTCCGCCGGCTTTCAAAGAGATCAGGAAGACGGTGCATTCGGGATCATCGGTAAACGCCTTGATCGTGTTGTCTCGGGCGAGCGGCGTCATGGAACCCATCAGCCGGACAAACTTGAAGCCGCTGAGCTGCAGGCGGCGAGCCACGAGATCGCTGCGCAACATTTGCTTTTGCATGAGTTGTACTTCTCCGGAAGAACGATCATGCATCAAGACTCACAGCATTGTCGTGAACTGCGAAAAGACGAGGGTCTTGAGCGTGCGGTCTTCGGTGCGGGTCTTGCTGAGCTCCTCGAGCCTGTTGTTTTTACGGTCTGTCAGTTTGACGCGCTGTGCTCGCGACGAGTCCCGAGACAAGAACATACAGTGCTTCGATCTTGGTACTCGTGCGCGCCTTGGTCGGGTCAATCCGGGCAAGGAAGCCCTGCCGGCCAGTCTCGTCGACTTCGATCGCGTCCTGGTCGAGGTCGATGCTCATCGGCAGGTGGCAGACGGGGCACTCGGGCTTGTACTCGACCGCCGTCTCGAGGTACTGGCGCACGCACTCGCGGCAGAAGATGTGGCGACACGCGGTCTTGACGGCGTCTTCGGCCTCGTCGAGGCACAGGCGACAGGTCAAAATCTCCTGCGGCAAGTCGGCCGCCGCGTGCTGGACGGGCTCGGCCGTCTTGGACTTGATGACGAGGTCGGGGTGGTCGGCCATTTGACGCATGCGCGTGATGAGCGTAAAGATGTTGCTGTAGTTGTTGAGGACGGTTCCCTCGTCGGCGTACGTGTTGAACTTGCGCTTGACGTCCTTGAACAGACTCTGGTACAGCTCTTCCTCCTCTTCGGTGAAAAAGTCGCGGCGGACATTGACGATACGGGGCGGGAGACCGAGGTCGTCGGCTCGTTCGACCTTGGTCCGGCGCAGCATCAAGTGGGACAGCAGCAAGCTGAGCTTGGCAAAGGCTCGCGATCCTTCACCGGACGTCGCTCCTCCATACTGGATCGGCTTCAGGACCTCGTGGTTCCAGTAGCAGACATGCTGCATCGCCGAGTGGCCACATTCCTGCATTCGCCGCAACAGCGTCAGTGGTACTGCCTTGCAACGGAATGTGGGCGGGAAAAGGACGCACCGTGCAAGGGCCCTTCGTGCAAAGCCAGTGCAAACTCTTGCAGTCGCAGCGCTTGCAAAAGTAGAAAGCGTACGGGTCGCAGCCGACAAATCGGATCAGCGAGTACAACTCGCCGACGCGGTTTTGCAACGGCGTTCCCGAAAGGCACCAGCGGTAGTGGGCGCGAAGAGCGAAGGCGGCCTTGGCGGTGTTGGCCTGGCGATCCTTGATGTTGTGAGCCTCGTCGAGGATGACGCGGTGCCTGCGATAGCGTGAATTAGCATCGAGAATCGGGAGCATCAAGGTTGCGCGCCATACTAACCACTTGACCTTGTGCAGAATCGAGTCTTCCTTGAGGATCTTGCCCTTGCGCGTGAAGCCCTTTTGCTCGCGTCGGAAGGTGGATTCGAGGACGGCGTCTGGGAGATTCCGCTAGTCAGTGTCCGAAAAGGAGGGTGAAGTTGGCGCGAGAGAAACACTCACAACTCGTCAAGACCACATCGTACTTCTCCATCTCCTTGACGTTGCTCAAGCGGTTCGTGCCATGGAAGATGAGGACTTTGAAGCCCTTGGTGAACTTTTCGATCTCGCTCTTCCACTGCATGATGGCGACGGTCGGCGCGAGCACCAGAGTCGATCCCTTCGGGTGAGACGGCGACCAGTCGGACAGGATCAACGAAATGGTCTGGATCGTTTTGCCCATGCTAGTAGGCAAGACTGTACGTCAGCACGAGAAATTCCCGGTCGACAGGGTAAGAGCAGAACGCAACTCACCCCATCTCGTCGCAGAGGAAACCGCCCTTGAACGGCCCCTGCTCCTGCTTGACGAGCCAGTTGAGACCCTCGAGCTGGAACGGCAGCAGTTTTTGCGTCAAGCCAGCTGGCTGAACCGCCTTCTCGACGGTCCGGACCGGCAGTTCACGGAGCTCGTCCCAGCACGTCTTGAGCTCGGGGTGGTTCGCTTGCAGGTAGAATGACGTCTTGCCGAACTGTATGAGAAAAAGCGTCAACAGCTGCAGCTAAGTGCAAGCAGGCGAGAAGAGAAAATCCTCACGTTGGACATTTTCTTGAGCGCCTTCTTGTCCTCCTTGGTGACGACCGCTCCTTTCCGGACCGGGACCACCTTGCGCGCCTTCTTCGCGTTCTTTGCCGTCGTCTTCGCATCTTCGGCAGCGTCCGCGAGGGCGTCGAGGGCGTCGAGCTCGTCAAGGAGATCCTCCTCGTCCTTGACTTTGCTCTTGACCTTCTTTTTGGGCTTGAGGTCGTCTTCACTCTCCAGGTCGACGCTGGCGGTCGCGACCTCGCTGCCGGTCACCGACGCGTCGTCCATAGAGACATCGCCAGTTTCATCGTCGTAGATCGATCCGTCCTCCTCTTCGTCCTCATCGTCATCGTCGCCCGGCGCAAAGTCGGAAACGTCCGAATCGTCCTCGCTGTCGGTCGGCAGAGCCGCCGTACTCAGTCGCGAGGTGGTCGTGCTGCGAGAACGACCCTTCCCCTTGGCGGTGCGGGAATCGACGACCTTCTTCGACGGACGGCGCCCGTCATACAACGACGCCGGCGAGCTGGTTCCGGAGGACTGGACCGCTTTGCCCTTGCCCTTGAGCAGGCGCGTGACGGATTTGCCGACTTTCTCAGCGTCGACTGCCTTGCCTTTGCCCTTGGACTTGCTAGAACCGGCGAGCGTCGTTTTGAGTTTGCAAGCGAGCGCGCGCGCCTTTTTCACACCTTCGTCCTCTTCCGACCCGGATTCGCCGTCCATGACGACGTCTTCCTCCCCTTCTTCTTCAGCCTTGACGCTGTAGTCCTCTTCGTCGGAGGAGATCGCGCGGGCTTTACCTTTGCCCTTCCTCGTCACCGGTTTGACATCGCTGTCCGAGTCGACTTCAGGCTCGCTGCTGCGCGACTCGACTCGCTTCTCGTCCTCCGAGTCGGTGAGCTGGATCCTCTTCAAGACGAGATTCTTCGATGCTGCTTTCGCGGCCGAGCGGCGGGGAGTCGAACGGGTACTGTTCACACATGGGCAGAGTCATAAATCAGCATCGCCACGCGGTGAGTCCGGGCACAGAGAACATAGACCCCGATGCTTGACGAACCTCCCAGCCCGTGGCTTGACGTCTTCCGCATCCGACGAGTCCGCCTTGAGTCCGTTGTCCGTGCCGCGAGCGCTCGTCGGCGCCGTGCTGTCCTCTCGGCCGGCGGCGGTGAGGTCCTGGTCGTCGCTATCGGAGATGACGATCGACGCAGGGGCGGCCGAGGACGATGAACGGCGAGCTCGAGGCATGCTGCGAGTGCTGTTAAGCGACCGTACGAGGGAGAATCGAGCGTCGGAGCAAAGTCGAGTGTCGTGGCTCGAAGCAAGTGTATGCTCAATGACGTCCGTGATCGACTCGGTCGGGCGCTGACAGGGTTCTCCGGCAGGCCGACTATCGTGCGAGCAGTCCAAGCAGCGCTCTTGTGGCTCACAGCGCGTGAGGGTTCGACGTCGAAAGCGAGTGGCGTCGAGAGAGAGCGCGGCCTCGTGCTAATTTGTCTGCTTCCGCGCGACGCGTCTCTGGGAATTTGACATTCCGAAATGTTGACATCTGCTCAGTGGCGCTCTAGAGTGGGCTACGGATCCCGCGCGCCGTCCAGCAGACCCTGACACCGCGCTTCGACGTCGACGACCTCCTTCGGCGCGTCGACCGACAACACGACACAGTCATCCTCCCGGACCAGCACCTCGTCCTCGATCCGGACCACCTGGTTGTGGAACCCTTTCGGGAAGTGCGGCAGTGGCGGAACGTACAGGCCGGGCTCGATAGTCTGTATAGATGCGAAAAGGTTAGACTGCAATTTGGACTGATGGCCGTCCATACGGCGCGCATGCAGCGGGCGAGAGCAGATACGCACAATGACCATTCCAGCTTGGATCCTGCGGACACGGCGAGCACAAGCAGCAGTCAATACCAGGTAGCGGATGGGATACGACTTCAGCAGAGTTGCGGTAACGAGCGGAAAGAAACTCACTTCTCGTCTCGCCCAAAGGTCCGCGTGTCGTGGAGATCGATCCCGAGCGGGTGGCTCAAAAAGTGCGGGTACAGGATCCGCTCGAGGTCGCCTCCGCGCAGATGGAAGCCAAGATCGACCAGCTCGACGCGCGTCAAGTCGACCGAGAGCCGGTGGAGCTCTTCGAGCGTCAAGTCAGCCGAGGCGGTGCAGCGCTCGATGCACGCCTTTTCGACGCGGAGGACGGCCTCGTACAGGTGCTTCTGCGGCGTCGTGAAGCTGCCGCTGACCGGAAAAGTGCCTGACAATTTTCAGAGTAAGCACCAGAATCAGTCTCGAGTGGCCGCGGCGGGACAGGCGCGACGTACGGGTGATGTCGCTTGCGTATCCGCCCCACTCGCATCCAGCATCGAGCAGGACCATCTCGCCCGCCTTGATAGGCCGGTTGTTCTCGACGTAATGGATGGTGAGTGCCTGCGAGCCGGATGCGCAGACTGGCACGTAGGCGGGTCGAGATCCGCCTTGCATGCTGGTGGTGTACTCGAAGTTGGCGACGAGTTGCGATTCGAGCTGGCCGGGTTGAGCGAACCGCATGACCTGTCCGGTCGCAATGAGATGACACAAGCAGGAACCCACTGGTCAGCAGCTTGCCGACCTCGCCAGCTCAGCTGGTGAGGTAGCCTCGAGCCAAAACAACCCCTTACTCACCTTGGAATGTGCGTCGGCACTGATATCGGCTGCTTTCCGCATCGCCTTGACCTCCGCCTCGCTCTTGATCAACCTCAACCGTTCGACCTTGGTCGCCGCACTCTTGACTTCCCGCTTCTGCAGCGCCGCCATGATCTCGTCCGACTCGTCGACCTGTTTGCCCGAACCTGCCGAGGAGAGGTACTGCAGAAAAGTCCTCGACGGACTTCGAGCGCGGGTTCGCGAGAACGTCGAGACCGAGTGCGAAGGCAAGTCGATGTAGACCGGTCCGGAAGTGTTGGAGGACAAGAGGTTTTTGATGCGCCACCCAAAGTGAGCCGAGTCGCACGACTGGTCAAGCTCGCAGACACGAGCGTCAGTCGCGCTTCGAGTTGCGGTGGAATGGCAGTTAAGGTGAAATGCCGTACCTCGTCCGCTCCAAAGATTGTCCGCGCTCCTTCCAGTCCTGTTCTAGCGCCGTTCCAGAGCTCGTCGTACGGGTCTTTCGATTTACAGAATAGAGTCATTTTGTAGCCTCGGGAAGAGCTGTTCTTCTCTGCGATCGGGAATGAACGGCGTCAGCCTCAGAAGCCCCGAGTCCTTCGATACCACCGCGGCGGGCCCTGACCTACCGATGACAACGGCCGAGCCCGGCTCCTCGAATCCGGTAAGATACCACATGTTGCTGCGCTGTCGAAAGCGATAGCTGCACATAGGTTAGGCAAATGTCAGTGAGCGGAATCCATGTACGACAGGCGATCCGAGGTACATGGGCACCTCGGACTCGCCGCCTAGACGCTCGGAATCGAAACTCACAAGATGTTCTGAGTCATGTACTGTATTTGCCCTCCGGCAATGATGACGATTGCGCCGTCTTCGAGCGAGTCGACGAGTCTCTTCCTCCGTTGGTGGTACTCGTCCGCCGAGACGAACGGTGTCAGCTCTCCCGGCTGCAGGAGATGCGGATGGGTCGACGGCAGCGGCTGTCCATAGCTCTTGGTCTCGCTCGTCGGGGCGAATCTCCCCTGAGCGCCGGAAGGGTGAGCGAGAGGGGCACAAGCAGCCGAGGACTGAAAGCGAGGCAGAGAGGGCGCGACGGCGGCAGCGGAGCGCGGTCTCGCTTGGCGGACGAGTTGCCGCAAGGGTTGGCACGACATTCCGACCCGTTTCAGCTTCACTTTGGGGTTGGAAGCGGTGAGGAAGAGGCTAAAAGAGGCGACTTGACCGCTTCGACTCTGACAACAACCTCGGCTCCCTTCCACGGCCTCGAGTGCGTCGAGAAGCGACGGAAAGCCGCCATGGACAATACAATGATTCCTCGGGAACTGCAAGCGGAGCAGGATCTGGCCTTTATGGACGAAGCGGTCATCATGGTGAGCCTTCTCCGGCATCAGCACATCTCGCTCGCATCGACGGCGATAGGCAGGCTGACAGCGTACACGCAATCAGGGCGAGGAAGCGCTCCATGCCCGCGAAATTCCGGTCGGCTGCGTGCTCGTGCACGACGGCAAGATTGTCGCTCGCGGTCGCAACCGCACGAACGAAGGCCGCAACGCTACACTCCACGCCGAGTTTGACGCACTCAGGCATCTGCTCCCAGAACGGTCTGGCAATCAGTCTCCGGGATTGGTGCGGCCGTACACGCCGCAAGCCGAAGACGTCCTCGCCGCAGCAGGGTACGACTCGTCGGCAGGGCGCAAAGTCTGGCAGACACCGCTCAAGGGCGTCGTGCTCTACGTCACGGTCGAGCCGTGCTTGATGTGCGCTGCGGCGATGCGCCAGGTCGGGATCGAAAAGGTAATTTACGGCTGCGCAAATGACCGGTTTGGTGGAGTCGGAGGCGTCCAGTCGATTCATTCCGAGTACGTCCGTCCACACTTCGCCCCCGAAAACGGCACTGTCCTGATACTTGCTTCCTTTGGTAGCCCAAGACTACTCTACGCGCCGCCGTACCCGGCGATCGGAGGTTACCGCCGAGAAGAAGCCATCATGTTGCTGCGCCGCTTCTACATCTCCGAGAACATCACGGGCGAGTCTGCCCGCGTCTTCTTCGCGTGCGAGTGATCGGGGGGCTGACAAGATCCCTGTTTTATAGCCCCGAAACCGAAGAAAAAGTCCAATCGCGTCCTCAAGACGGAAATTCCCGAAGTCCCCTCATCACCCGGCTCGTCTCTCTCGCGGTCATCGACCCCCGCCATGTCCGACTTTCTTCCCGGCGGTACATCCCCTCGACCCACCTCGCTAGGTGGATCGGCACTACCTCCGCCTGTACCGACGGTTTGAGTCTCTCTGGCAAAAGAAGGCGTCGCGGCGGTAGAATCAGCGCGAGCCCGCTTCGCATGGCCTCGTAACACGGAGAACTCGTTGACCCACAGACGCGGCAGCTCTTTGTACGGCACGGATTGTGGCGTGCGGCGCTGAGTGTATGCGCAAGAGCCCGAACGCTCGCCTCCGCAGCCATTCGCTGGATCCGCAGCAAAGTATGTCGGCGAACTCCCTCTCGCATGGTTCGAGCCCGTCTTTACAATGCCACTGTGGGGTGAGTTCCATATCACGCATCCGCACCTCATTCACATCAAGAATTTCTCGGCGTTCGTGCACAGACCCCGGACGATGCGGAGATGGGGTCCTCAATGCAGCGCACAGTCCTCGCGGACGATGCGATTGCGAGCTGCAAGTCCCCGCCGAACGACGCCGTCCGACCTATTCTTCTGCCTCCTACCAGTCACACGCCATCTTTCCATCGGTTTGCGAGCGCTGCCACACTCGCGCTCAGGCAAAGAAGATGTCGAGCAACATCGTGACCCTCGCAGATGCGCCGGGAACCGTTCCCAACCCCACCGACTGGCTGTGGCCAATGTACGAAGAGCTCGTGCAACACGTTGCCACCGGACAATCACCATACCTGTTCCTCGTCGACGTCGTACACAAGTTGTACCACCCTGCTCTCCCGCTCGGATTCCGTACCCAGCTCTACTTCCATCTCGGCCTTTTCAGCGTGTGGGTTCCCGGAACTAAGCGCGACCGTCCGCGAGAGGCTGACCTTATTGTTCTTTCGACAGATGCTCGCTCTTGATTGTGCTCGGACTTCTGATGCGGCTGAAACAGGGCCGCCTCTGGGTTTTCCATCGCCTCGACCGTACGATCGTCCTCCCGAATGCTTCCACTCTCTTTGGCATCTGCGCCCTGATCTATGCCGGACGTAAGCCTTTCGCCACCTGCCTCTCTTCTTTCGCCACCTTCCTCTGCTTTTGCCACACCTCTCTCTGACGTGCTGGCAAGACCTGCATCTGACACCGCCGCTGCTCTTGACAGTTGGATTTTGGTTGATCGACTCGACGATCAAGGTCTCGAAAGGAGCCGGCTTGCCGCGCCACTACACCGGCCTGCGGGTCGCTTGGTTCGGCGCGATCTGGAGCGGCACCTTTTTCGAGATCTGGACCACGGTCGCCGGTTGGTACGTCCGCAAGTACGGCGCCAACCACCGCGAGAGCACGCTCCGCTCCTGCATCGCGATCGCGATCCCCGTCGTCGTCGTCTTGATCGCCTGGATCCCGCCCATCATCCTCTGCATCCCGCACGCGCAGAGGTTCAATCGCTCGTTCCGGACCGCGCAGGGGATCACGGCCAAGATGCTTGAATGGCAGACGTCGTGGCAGCCGGGAGACGGGATCGACCTGGCCAAGTTGATGACGCTGTTTGCGCCGGGCGCCGTACTGAGTGACGAGCTCAGGGCGAGTCATCGTCTCAAGCAAATCTGCTCTTACTACTGCACCGCGGTCCTCTTCCTCACGTTCCTGGTACGTTCTTCTCTTCTTCTTTCTTGTACCCGAGACTTGCCGCCTACAGACTTTGGAAAGAGGCACCAACTGACCCATCCCTCCCTCGCAGTGCTACGTCGTCGCCGCTTCGCTCGAGATTCTGCAGCTCGGACAAACCGTCCGCGACCTGCGTGCCTCGGCTGCGCAAAGACTGCCGAGCTCCCCCGCCACCAACGAGAAGCCGTCGCTGTCGTCGAGCACGGTCCCGGCATTAGGGTACGGTCCCACCTCCACAACCACGACGCACAGTCCAACTTCCACGGCCGTCGAATCGAAGTACTCGGCGGGTACGACTTCGCAAGAGACGCACCGCGCTCAAGACGAGCCGTGGGCGCTGCTCGCGTGGGTCCGTCGGAACCGGATCTACAGCGCCGTCTGCATCGCCATCATGCTGGTCACGCAAGCCTCGGTCGACCTGTGGCGCGCCGTCTCGCCGCTCAACTTGAGGTACCCGTCGGGTCAATTCCAAGTCGAAATCCTGGTCTCGTGTTGGGTGCACGGGATCCTCGCGACGACCGTCTCGCTCCTCCTCTTGTTCCGCTCGCTCGACACCTCGTCGTCGCGGTTCTTGACCCGGTTGAGGACCGCCTGCCCGTGGTTGCCCTTCCCACCTGCGATGCCCAACATGGCCACCAAGGGCAAGAACAGCGGCAGCGGGAGCAGCAGCACCTCGTCGTCGTCGTCCGAAGAACCGCCCATGCATGCGGACGCTCGGGCCGCTGCTGCCGCCGCCGCTACGAGCCTCACTCAAACCGTCACTCTCCCACGGGCTGCTCATCTTCCCTCATCCCTCGGCGGCACCGGATCGCAAAGCTTCACCTCCGTTTCCTCGTCCCTCTCTGCTGCGGCCGCGGCGGCGCAGCAGAAACACTCTTACGGCTCATCGCACGTCCGTCCCGCCACCGCCGACTCTCTCGAGCAGGATGCTGAACGTCTCGCCGGCACGCCGGAACCGGGCCGCGGCGTGCGCGACTGCGCCGACGAGAACGGGTTCGACGAGAAGACGTACCTCGAGGCGGTGGCGCGTGCGCGCGAGAGGTGGATCACCCCTTCCCACAAGCCAGCTCAACAAGCCTCAGAATAGGCGGGCGCCGCGCGAGGATTCGGGTTTCGCTTCTTAATGAACGACATGATGTGGTTCTTGTGCCTGTGGTATTTCTGTGTCTGCGCCGAGTCGCACCATCACGACCTTCTGTCTCTGTCTCGTCACGACTTTTCTCCGTTTCTCTAGGGCTGAATGCGTTTGTATTGATTGCAAGTCTGACTTATGACTCATCCGCCTCTCTCATGTCTTGAGCCGAGTTTTTTGCGCGATTTTGGAGACAGCCCAGCCAGAGGTGAGGCCGTTCGGGAGAGACGAAGGCCGAACGTCTTGTAGGGTTGCTATCGACTCTGCGCGGCCGGTGCTCAATACGACTGTGCGCGCACTCGTCCGGTCTGCTCGAAAGTGACACAGAGAGCTCCGCCGTCGACGTGTTTGGCCAACCTCGAAGGCGGAGAACGCTCCAAGAGGGAGCGTGGGGGACTTCTCGCTCTGCCGCGCTGCTCATCGCGCATCTTCCATCTTGACGTCGTGCGTGCTGTTGATGATCCCGTTCATGGTCGGTCCTTCAGCATGTAGTGCGCCGCCCGCTACGCTCGAGGTGACGGCGGTCGGATCCGCAGCTGCGGCTGGTGCCGGGGTCATGAGCCTGACGTCCTCTGCCAAGTCGGGGAAGGCTTCGCCGAGTTGGGCGCGGAGGAGGTCGCGATAGTCCTGTGAGCCAAAGGCATTACCGAGGAGGCGGTAGGGAAAAGAAGCGGAGTCCGCATCAGTTTATTATTTCCCAAGGAAGCCAGACGACGTGCGCCCAAGCTCACCGCGATTCCCGAGAGGATCCCGTTGGTGTACATGTTTTCGCCCGCGAGGCGCTCGATAAAGTTCTTGGTGTGCAGGTGCGGGTTCTTGCCCTGGTCGACGAGACTGCGGCGCGCGGTGCGGTGGACCACCTAGGGTCACTTCGCTGCTTCGGCAAAAAGACCCACGAAGAGAAAGAGACGCACTTGATGACTTCGATGGGTACGTTGATGTCGTTGACGAGGTCTTTCTGGCTGTAGAGGCGCGCGAGTTGCTCGACCGTTTGCTGGCTGTTTCCCAGCCCCGGACTCAAGAGTGAGGTCAGGTTGACGTACGCCAGCATGCGTCGGACTTGGTAGACGCGGGACTGACGCTTTCCGACCGAGTAACCCGCCTGGTTGACCGCTCGCTACGCCGCCGACCGAGGTCTCGAGTGCCGATTCCTGGACGTCACTTGCGCCTGCAGAGAAGGACACATCAGTGGCCGAGTTCGAAACTGGACGCGGTGGAGTGGCCTACTGACAGATTCCCATCTCGAGGAGGGTCTGCAGGAGCTGCTCGAGTGTATGCTCGACCTGGACGCGTGGCGGCGCAGGCGGGTCCATGTCGGCGGCGGGAGCAGGAGCGGGAGCAGCAGCTGGAACGGGAGCCGGAGGAGGGGACGTCGCCATCGTCGATGCCTGTGCCACTCTAGCAGCTCAGTCTAGCCGCCGGATCGCAAGTCCGAGGTGCCGAGTCGGAAGCAGAGAGAGCCGGTTCCTCCGAGGTCTTGCTCGTTCCGATTCCTCGATCGACCCGTCTAGAGCTGCACAGAGGCACTCGACTAGCGCTCGGTGAGCTTTAGCTGACCGCAATCTTGCCGCTCTTTCCCCCCTCCCTCTGCCGCGACTCGACTCGTCCGACTTTGTGTGGTTGAGTGAACTTTGGGAAACATCCTCACCGCGAACGACTACAAGCGAGACACGCCATGTACAGAGGGCTATGCTGATCTCGCGCTCCTGTACATCCAGATTGCGCTAGCGTGCTTCCGCTCTCTTGCGTCGCCTCCCGACGTCTTTCCCGAAGTCTTCGCCGCCAACAGCAACCACAGCTCGCGCTCTCGAGGGGGGAAGCGATCATTCCACGTCCGCGAAAGGTCGGAAAGAAGCGAGCAGGTCAGGCACATGCCGCCACGGAAACGCAAGGTCATGGTGAGCCGCCCCTACTTCGGAGTGTTTCCTTTTCCCTCAAACTGACACCTCGACGCTTCGGCAGCCGCTCGGAGACTCGAGCAATCGCATCAGACCACGAACACCAGACGCCAGGGTAGAGCGGACCGCAGGCAAGCCCGCCCTGCTAAATTCCGCGACCAGCCTGGTCAAGAACGACGAAATCGCTTCTCCCTCCCTCAACAGCGCTTTCGTGGCCCCACCGGAGGAGCAAGTCCAGAGCGAGCAGCACACGCCTTCATCCCCTATTTCTCAAGCTGCTACCGCCATCGAACCGCCGTCGCCCATGACACCGGCTCGCGAAACGACCGGCTGCGTCACGACCACTCCCCCTCGTCCTCCATATCAGCCCCCGACGGTCGTCGAGACCTGTCCGACCCCTCCATCGGCTACATCGGCAGCGACGACACCCTCAAGACGGGTCCGGCGACGTCCGCTCCTCGACGCGCATGCAGACGGGTGCATTGTCGGTGTGGAGGAGGCGATTCTTCCGTCGTCGTCGTCCTCGTCGTCGCTGCTCCCGGCAGTTCGAACACCGGAGTCGATCGAAACGACAGAGCAGGTAGAACCGATTTTGATGGTGGCAGCGAATGCAGATGCGGCCCGAAAGGGCTCGCTCGACCTGCCGAACGGCTGGAGGCAGACCGATCCCAGCTTCGCGCGCCAACCACGGCGGACACCTCGCCACTCAACAGACACGACGACGACGACGACGCCTCCTCTGCCCGATTTGGACCCTGCAGACTTGATCAGCGCGCTGCTGGCTCAGTCCTTGCCGGTGTCTGCATCCCACCGCAGCTCGAGTGATTCGCCTCACTCGGCCGCCACCTCCTTCCGTTCAGAACGGTTCCAAACAGACTACTCGCGGTGCGGACGATCTGGGAGCGCCACTCCCGTCTCGACAGGAGCCGGTCTCTCTCCACCACCCCCGCTTTCGAACCGATCCCGGCCCGTCTCGCCGCGTTCCCCTCCCCTCCGCGCTCAACCCTCCACAACAACCCTCTTCTCCTGGGACCTGGCGCACCTCCCCGCTCCCGATGCTCCGCGCGAGAAACCGTACCGCGTCTCGTGGAGGAGCGTGTTGCTCCCGACGCGGTATCTCGGTGGGGGAAGAGGATCGGGTCGATATGGGGATCAATGGGGTCCGGTGGAGCGGAAGACGAAGGCCGCAACAGCAGCAGCGAGGGCATCTTCTTCCGCTCCGAGCTGCTCTTCGACATCGGGACGACTTGCCGTCGACTCTTCAGCGTCGCTTGCGTCCCGCGGACCCGAGCGAACACCTTCAGAAGAAACCCGGCAGCGGCCGAATTCCATCTTGCGTCGCTTGAGTCGCAGCAGCGTCGCATCATGGGCGGCGGGAAGCTCAAGCTCGACTACGGATCGAAAGCCGGCCACGATTAGCCGGAGACAGGGTCTCGTCGCTTCGATCTTTAGTGCGAAGTCGACGGCCTCGAAGAGGAGCGGCGAGGAGGAGGATCTGCATCAGTGGGCTTCGGTGGTCTGGAAGTAGTTCTCTCGTGTTGTACACCTCGCCGCAAGTCTTGTTGTTGTCATTCAATAGCGAGTTTTTCCAGCCATCGCGTCATCTCTGCGACTGGTTCAGCCTCCCCCTACCTTACTGCGCCCCTTGCGCCCGGTCTCGTTCCTCCTCATCTGCTTGCAGCTCGTCGTTCTCGCCTGCGCCACCTCCGAGACCAAACATGCCCGCCATGCGCTGCAGCAGTCCTCGCGCCGCCTCCTCTCGCCCAACCGCACCCTCCTCTTCGCCGTCATCTTCCCATTCCTCCTCGTCGTAGTCTTCTTCTTCTTCTCCGAGACCTCCAGGCATTTCTCCACCTCCAGCATTCAGCATCGCCAACTCTTCCAGCAACTCGGCGCGCACTTCCTCATTCAACTCGACTTGCGGACCGTCGGCGCCCATGCCGAGCAACCGCATCAGGCCGTCCCGCATCGCGGCGACCATGTCGGCGTTCCCCGCCGCTGGACCTCCGCCCGGCAAGTTCGGATTCCGTCGACGACGACGGGCGCCGGCCGTGCCGTGCAGGGGTGCAAAGTAGGAATCGTCGTAAAAGGTCGTGAGCGGGTCGGTTGGCGGAAGAGGGTCGAACGAGTAGGAGGTGCCGGAGCGAGCCGCAGGCGGGAGGTATGGCCGCACCGATGGTGCGTCTAGCGCCGAAGGAAGTCGATTTCAGTTTGCTGTAAGTATGGGATAGAGGAAGCGGCAGAGCGGACTCACCCGAGATGAAAGCAGCTCGGATCACGCCTGCCGGCGCATGTCCAGCGGGGAACGGCCCCTTCGAGAACAACTCTTCACCGATCTTGACGTCCTCATTCGACTTGTCCTCGAGCAGCGGAGCAGCTCTCGCGATCGCTCGCCGGAGCAGCGCAGTCGCTTCGGGGTCTTTCCACAGCGGGCTCGCTCGAACAGCGTACAGCTCGGCGAGCAGCGAGAGTGCGTATGAGGGCTGGTTTCTGAGAGCGAGAGCGACGTCAGCCGCTGTACCATTCGACGAGATATGCTGTCCGGAACTCACGAGTAAGCTCCGTCCGGTTGGGCGCGCTTGTTCGAGACAAAGACAGGCGGCATGTCGATCGCGAGCGCGTTCGAAAGCTGCGTTGCCACCATCGGGAAGCGCAGAATCGCGCTAACGAGTGCTGCTAAGCTTTCGTCGTCGTTCTTCTGCGTGGATTTACCGCTCAGTACAGATTTTGATAGACCTTGTCGGGAAGGGGCAGACTCACCGACTTGCGCTCCTGCTCGACGTTCCGGAGACAGAGCGCCTTGGCGTAAGCGAGTCCGGGGTAAGACTGAATACACATCTCCGGGTATGCCTTGTCGAGAGCCGGCACGAGTCGAGACAACCAATCGTTCTGCCCTGCCTTTGGTGCAAGGACATCAACCCTGGTGGCGTCGGTGAAGGGGGGTCAGCTCACCTCTCCGTCGAAAACGAAGAGCGGAACTTCGCGCGCGCACCAGCAGAGCATGCCGAACGGGTCTGCGTTCCCGCTGATACTCAGGCCAATCTTGGCCCACTCAAAGGCCGTTCGCCACGTTCCACCTTTGACCAGCAAGGCGACTTTTCGAGCGATGGCGATGTAGAGCGCGCGGTTCTCGATGCGGCTGTAAGGGAGGCGGAACGAGCCGGACGTGAAGGTCGGAGGGAGAGGTGCCGACAGTGCGTAAAGCGCACGGGAAAGATGCGTCGAGGACGCGCCGCTGTCCCCTTGCTGCGCCATCATCTCCGAGAGTTGCAAGTGCGTGTCGACGTGATACGGTTGCGCGGCGAGGACATCGTATAGCCGGTTCCCGTCTGCTTGTTGCAGCACCTCCAAGAACATGAGCTGAGCCTGGCGGTAGCTCAAAGGGTGCACGAACGAGGACCATTCGCCGCTCTCGTCGCGTTCGGTTTCGGGACCCTCGTACCGCTCGAGGCCGAGGACACCCGTCGCAGAGGGCCAGCCTGGTTCGGGCGTGGCGAGGAAGGAAGAGGTGCGTCGGATCGAGGTGGCGTGATGCGGGTTGTTGGCGAAGCGGGCGTGCAGATGTGAGCGGGGAGCTTGCGGCGTATTGCCAATCTGGAGCGATCGGGAAAAGGGATCAGGTCGCATGCTTTTGGGACCACTCCTTCCTGCCCAGACTTACGACTTTGCTTCCAAACATGCGTCGCAGCTCGGCGTCGGCGTCGAGGTACTTGGGCTCGAAGGAATACAACTGTATCGAGCCGAAGAGTTTCATGAGGAGGTCAGCTCTTCCTCTGAGGGTGGCAAAATGCAGCACAACGACACCCGACGACAGAGGGACGCACCTCTTTGATCTCGAGCCACTTGGGATCTGCACGAATCGACTGTTGCGCGCGTTCCGCCGCCATCTCTGCCTCGCTCGAGCCATTCTTGACCGCGAGTTCCGCCAGCGCGCGATCGATCTCGTCCATCCCATCGTCAGCTACCGGCGTCGGAGTTGCTGCCGCCTTGCTCCCCTTCTTCTTTTTCTTGTTGCTGGACTTGGCAGGAGTGACAGGAGATGCGTTGGCAGGCGAAGGCGAGTCGACAGAAGCGGCGCCGGTCGAGTCGAGAGCAGGAGTGGTCGCTGCCGCCTTCTTCTTCTTTTTGCGGTTCGGCTTATTGGACTATTAGAGAGATTCGTCAGTCCAATGCCCTGAGTACGGCCGTGTCCCTCTACGTACTCTTGCGGGCGTGGAAACCGCCTCGTCGTTTTCCGACGCAGACTCTGCCTCTTCTGGCTCGTCTCCCAAGTCGAGCTGGTGGAGCGGACAGCAGAGGTCAGCATATACACCTCCAAGGAGAGCTTCAAAGCCAACGCACTGCTCCGAATCCTGCTTTGGGCGGCGGGATCGAGACTTGCTCCTGCTCGCCGTCCGAGCCGTCTAGGTCGTCGGCCGTTGGCAGCTGCTCGATCGTAGCGGTCCTTGACCGTTCAAGCTCTTCCAGCTCTACCAGCTCTCGCTGCTGTCGCTTGTTCAGGCGGCCCATCGCGCGTAGAGGTTGTCGAAAGAGCGAGCGATGACTTCATCTCTCGACTCTGAATCTCGTCATTGATCTGTACCCCGGAACGTGTACAGACAGCAAAAGTTACTGAAAGATCTGTACAGAAAAAAAGTACTACAATCGCTGGCGTTCACTCCCTCGTCTGAGTCCGCGAAAGGACCTCGCCGTCCTTCGGCATCTGCAGCTCCTTGACCTCGGCCTTGATCTCGCTCCCTTCCTGGTGTTCCTCCGGGTCGTCGACGGCTTGGGCGTGCGACTCTTTCTCGATCGCGGCTTCGGCGAGGGTGACGCGGGCGACGCGGTCGAGCGAAGAGACTTTGCGGTGGACGGTGCGCGAGACGCGCAAAGGTCGGCGGGTGACCTGCAGAGAGAAACCTCGTCAGACTGAGCTTGACACCGACAAAAACAGCGAACCTCGGGGTTGACCCGCCTGAGGAAAGGCAAGGTGGCGCATGGACTCAGACTCACCATCACGGGCGAACTCGATTTCTGGACGAGGTAGTTCGACGTGGATCCGAGCAGCATGCTGTAAGAGGCAGCAAAGAAACCGTTCTTGTAGTCAGCAGACCAGCCAAGGAACGGCACATCTGTCCAACACGTCAGGACCCGCGTAGGCGCTCACCCTTTGAGTTTCGTCAAGCCTCGACTTCCGACGAGCACCAAGGTCGGCTCGAGGTAGTCAATCATGTCGATCAGCATGTGCCGCGGCACTTTGGCATGGATCGCCTGGCAGTAGATCCGGACGTTGAGCCTCGTGCGTTCGAGGAGGGCGGTCGTCTGCCTCGCGAGCGCGAGCGCGGCGGCTTGACGTTCGCGCTGGTTGGTGATCTTGGCCTGCTTCGAGACGTCGTCCGTGTCGACTGCGAGGCAGAGCGGGGTCAGATTTCCGAAACCACACAGAGAACTCGGCGAAGGGGACTCACGCTTAGTGTCGGTTTCCATGACCGACACGATAAAGCACTGCGGGACACAGCAGCGACGAGGAGTCGTGAGATTAGCTCAGCGCTCAAAGATGGCCAGCTCGACAAGACTCTTTGGGCAGACGTGACACGCACCTCGTCACCCTCGCGCAGGACGGTTCCGATCGCCCACTGGATCGCGTACAGCGATTCGTCACTGAGATCGCTCGCGACGAGGTACCTCCTCCTGCGCTTCTTGGGACCGGCCTCCTCGATCGCGCGGTCCGGATCTCCGTGCGTCAATGTGACGGTGCAGCGGTTCTTTTCAAACACGGGCCGCGAGGTGTGCAGTTCCAAGCGCGGGAGGGCCGAACTGCCCGGGCGGGTCGACTTGCGGCGCGCGAGGGCGCCCGTACGGGGGTTGGCGCGCGGTGGACCGTTCGGAGTGAGGGTCGACGACGAGTCGGTCGTGTTGGGGGTCGGGCGCGTGAAGGGCGAAGTCATTGGCTCTGAGGGGGGCAGCAAGTTGGGGCCTTCTCCCGGATAGATCATGGTGGGACCCTCGGACCGGAGTACGTCGTACGGTGTCGTGGCAGAGGCGTTGGCCTATTGTGCGGTCGAGAGATTCGTTAGTACTTCGCGAGAGTACGGCTCACAAGGAACGGCGACTCGCCTCGGTGTTCTTTTCGAGTTCCTCGTCAATCTCGAACTCGTCCTCGTCTTCGTAGTGCGGGGTTTCGTCCCAGTCTCGACTGTCGTGCGATCCTCTATCGCTGTCATCGTCATCGTCGTCGTCGTCGTCGTCGTCGTCCGAGTCGATGTAGGCGTTGGCGGGCGAGACGTTTGGCATCGAATGGCTCGCCTCGTTCTCCGACTCGGCGTCGGTGCCGGCGTCTCCGCGCATGCCCTCTGCGGACGGGTCCCTCGACTGCGGCCTCGACCTCGAGCGGGAGGACTTTGTCGACCTGCCCCAGGGCGAGCGAGAGCGGGTCCGACCTTGGCGTTCGTCATCCGAAGTGGCAGAGGGCGAGACGGCGGGCGCACTACCACCGCTTCCGACGGGCTGGGACTTGTGTCGTCGGATGGAAAAGAAACTCATCAACCCAGGTACTCCCTTCCTGGTCTCTGTCTCGCTGTCGGGCTGTGAGAGCAGAGCCTGACGAGACTCAATCGGACGTGGAGCCGACACGCCTCGGCGGGGGTGAAAAAGTTTTCTCTTCTCCCTCCGACTTCAACAGACATACTGGAGTATATACGCCATCGTTGATATTCAGTACTAGTATAGTCGGGATCAGGCCAATTGTGATTCTGGTCAAGGTTACGTAAGTTTGCGGGCACCCGGATGGGCCGGACTCCGCAGTTCTGCCGCGCCGTCATCGACCAAGACCGACTTCTGTAAGCTGCCAGGCCAACGCTGGGAGGGTCAGACTTGTCTACTTCTGTCATACAGCTTCAGCGACGTCGACCCTGCTACCGGCTGACAGCGCCAGCAGCAGCGAGCCGCCGTTCTCAAGTCGTCTGTCGATCAACGGGCCGCCCAGCTCGTCCGCGAAATCCCCGCCAAGCAAGCCGTCCGGAGCAGTACAGTGGACGCAGTGAAGGGGATGGACTTTCAAGACGCAGTCTTTCAGGCCCTCGAGCAAAAGAAGCGCAACGATGATGGTCCCGGCTCATCGTCGTCGCGGCCAAACGGAAATTCGACCGCCGCCGGCGCAGCGAGCGAACCGACGCAGGTGAAGAACGGGCATCCGAACGGGAACGGGCATGGAGAGCCTATGATTGAGTCGGACAGGTCCAGCCCCGCTGCCGCCCCGTCCCAGACGACGACGGCCCCCGCAAAGAAGGCAAACGGAGGCGTACCGCCGCAGCTCCAGCTGCCGATCAATCTTGGCTACATGTATCCTTCCGGCAGCAGCAGCAACGACAGCGGTTCGCGACCAGGCTCGAGGGCCACGTCCGAATCCAGATCGCCGCACCGGCGCCGCACCGTCCAAACCGATTACAGTACGGTCTTGCCGCAGATCGCCTCTCACCACCTGCCTCCTTCTTCCCCGACGAGTCCGACCAGCGCGGCGACCAACTTGAACGCGCTCGGGCTCGACACGCCGAGGCCGAAAGCGCGCTCGCAAGCGAGTTACGCCTGGTTCAGCGACGACCAGGCCGGTCCGAACTTCCCGGCGACGCAGAACCGCACCGCCAGCTCGTTGAAGCAAAGACGCGACATGTCCAACTCGCCGGCGAGGACCGACTCTCGCCGCCAATCGCCCCCGGCGACGAGTCAGGTCGATGGCGGCGACGCAGCTGTCCGCTCTCCGGACCAGAACAGAGTCTCCTCGCTCGTGAGTGTTTCCTTGCGCTATCCATAGAGATTCTCGGCCTGTACAGTGACTCGACTGACCGACTTTTTGACGAAATAGGACTCGGCGCCGCATTCTCGGCAACCGTCGCGAGCGAGCAACTTCTCACCCGGGCACGAGAACGGGGCGGCGCTCACGGGTGAGCCGCCGCGCAGGAGCGATAGTCCGGCTTCGATGACGTCGCAGGAGCGTCGCCCCGAGTTCAGGCCGACGACAACCGACACGAGCGAACGCGACGAAGACGCGCAGCAGCAGAAGCGGCCGTCCAATCACCCGAAATGGGATAGTCAGCGCATGGATGAATCGCCACGCGGCATTGACTCGTCCGAGTTGCGTGGAGCGTTCACGACCTCGGACCTCGAACGTGGTGCTCGGCGGTTGCGCGGGGAAGAGCCGGATGCACCCGTCGGGCAGACGGCTGCCGGGGCAGGCAAAGACGGGACATTCAAGAGAAAGGTCGGAGGCAGCGCGGCGGCGGCGATCTTGCGCCACCCGAAGAAGACTCTTGGACCGATCTTGACCCGGTCCATGTCTGCGGATGAGGCCGAAGACAGTGATGCCGGCGGCCGGAGCAGGAAGAGCAAGAAGAGTACGGCTCCGACCGGCGATTTGTCACCCCCCGCAAGCGGCACCACCACGCCCGCCCGACCGAGGAGTCTCCACAATGTCAATGTCGGCGAGGACGGTGTTGACTGGGCCGACGAGGAGCGCGACCAGTTTGACGCGGACGGTCCCGCCGGACACACCGGTCCGCCGCACCCTTCGCGACGCGGGAGCTCGTTCCCGTTCCCTTCTCCCGGTTTCGCCAGCGCGTTCGGTTCCCACAACCGGACCGCCGAATCCGAATCGGGCGCGTCGACTCCGAGGAACGATCGCGACCTCGCCGCGAGCGCCAGCGAGGACGAAGGCGCGGATGCCGGCAGCGGAGGCGGTCTCGGAGCGAAGCGACCTGCGGGGCATGCGAGACGTGGAAGTGCGTGGAACGCGGTGCGGAGCAAGTTGCTCAACGATGGCAAGGCTTCGGGTAAGAAGAAGAAGGAGAAGCAGGGCGCGAGTCTGACTGGCCATGAACTCGTGGCGGTGAGTCCAGCGCTGGCCCCCTCCGAACTTCGCCGCGTACATCACTCTAACATATTTGTGGACGTGTCTGCTAGGAACTCGCGACGGGCGCCTTGCCGCTCGCGATCGTCAAGATGGGCACGATGGACCGCGACGACAAGGGAGACAAGCGCATCCCGGTTCTGATGAACTACCTCAGTGCGTTCCGCCTTTACTCCAGCTGCCGCACTCGTGGCTGGCTTACTTATCGTCGCCCCGCCGCGCAGAGCTCAAGGTGACGGACTCGATCTACCCGCTTCACGACAAGCACGCCGTCTTCCGCATCGAGCTCGAGTACGGCGACAGCGCCGTCAAGTGGGTCATCTACCGCGAACTCAAAGACTTTGTCAACCTGCACGCGCACTACCGCGTCGCCAACTTGCGGCAAGGAATCGAAAAGTTCCCGGCGTTCCCTAAGACGAGTTTGCCCTACCTCAACTGGCTCAAGAACGAGGGCAAAGGTCACGTCAAAAAGGCCGAATTCGCGCGCCTGCAGCGCGAAGCGCTCGAGAACTATCTCTTGAAGCTGATCCGAGCCACCGTGAGTCGGTTGGGCTGCGCTTGACAATCGGCAGGCACGAAAAGTCTTCGCTGACTCTTCATCTTCCACGCGGCGACGCAGATGTTCGGTCCCGGCGCCAATCGCCTGTGCAAGTTCCTGGAGATTTCGGCGATGTCGATCATGCTCGCAACTCGAGGAGGCGAACAGGGCAAACAGGGTTACCTGGTCCGTTCCCCTTTCTCTTCGCGGGCTCAAACAGCTAGATCTAGTCCTCTCTAATGCCCTTCCTCTTCTGCAGCGCGTTACCTCGAGCGGCGCGTCACGTCGTCGCCCGCCAGGGTTCCACCCGCTGAGCTGGAAGAAGCGCCACGATCCGAAATGGTTCCTGGTCCGCGACAGTTTCATCGTCGCCGTCGAAAGTCCGGCTTCGACGGAGGTGTTCGACGTCATTATGGTCGACTCGACTTTTGAACTCGAGCGTCCTGCTCGAGCGTACCGCAAAGGTCTCCACCTGCTGCACGCTGACGGGTCGCACGAGTCGTTGGCGATGCCCGAAGGCACGACCGGCGATTTGAAACCTGCCAAGCCGAGCGGATATCGGGGTGCCGGGGATCCGAACAATCCGTCGACGACCAGCGCCGCCGAGGGGCAGGAGAACCAGGACGACCTCCGCACCACGTCGGCGCACACGTTCTACCTCCGGACGAGCGAGCGCAAGATGCGCCTGGTGGCCAAGACGGAGCGGCAGCAGGATCAGTTCATCGCGAGTATCGAACGCATGCTCGCCAAGACGATCTGGGCAGGCAAGAACCGCTTCGACAGTTTCGCGCCGATCCGCCTCAACGTCGCAGCTCAATGGCTCATCGACGGGGTAAGGGCAGCGCTCTGTAACGACTTCGTTGCACGACGCTAACTTGTTTTTGACTCGACGCAGCGCGACTACTTCTGGAGTCTTTCGCGAGCCATCGCTTTGGCCAAGCACAAGATCTTGCGAGTCGGACGAACGTTCCGTTATTGTGTTTCGCCGAGCTGACTCGGTACCTGCAGCATCCATGACTGGTGGCTCTCGCCCGAGCTCTACCTGCGCCGACCGCCTGCCGCCAACGGTGCGTCTGAATTCGCATGTTCGCCCCTGCATCCGTCCTCTGACATCAAGTCTCTACAGAAAAATGGCGACTCGACCGCTTGCTGCAGCGCAAAGCACGCGAAGGCGTCGAGATCTACGTCATTGTGTACAACGAGGTGTCCGACGGGTTCACCCCGGTCAGCTCGGCTTACACGAAGGCGTCGCTTCGCGCTCTCCACCCGAACATTCACGTTCAGCGCTCGCCGTCGCACGTCGCGACCGGCACGCTCCTGTGGTCTCACCACGAGAAGATGTGCGTGATCGACGAGACGATCGGCTTCATGGGCGGTCTCGACTTGTGCTTCGGTCGATGGGACACGCCCGGGCACGTCCTGATCGACGACGGCCCCAACTACGCCGACTCGCCGGACGCAAAGACTCTCGGCCAGCAGGAGCTCGCTCGAAGCCAGATCTGGCCGGGCAAGGACTACGCGAATCAGCGCGTGCTCGACTTCCACACGCTGCAAAAGCCCTTCGAAGACATGTACGACCGGAGCAAGGTCCCTCGTCAACCCTGGCACGATATCGGTCTCCAGATCATCGGTCAGCCGGCACGGGACCTGTGCCGGCACTTCATCCAGCGTTGGAACTACCTCTTGCGCACCAAGAACCACAGCATCAAGATGCCGTTCCTGGTGCCGGCTCCCGACTTTACGCCCGAGCAGCTGCAGGAGCTTCGGATCACCGGCACGTGCGAAGTGCAAATCTGTCGTTCCGTCAGCCCGTGGTCGATGGGCATTTCGCACGTCGAGCACTCGATCCAGAACGCCTACATCAAGGCGATCCAGCTCTCGGACCACTTCGTCTACATCGAGAACCAGTTCTTCATCACCTCGACCGAAGTCGAAGGGACCGTCGTCACGAACAAGATCGGCGACGCTCTCGTCTCGCGGATCGTGCGCGCACACAGCGAAGGAACGCCGTGGCGTGCCGTCGTTGTCATTCCGATGGAGCCGGGATACCCCTACCCTCTCGACCACAGCGACGCCAGCTCCGTGCGACTCATCATGGAGTGCCAGTTCCGCAGTATCTGCCGCGGCGAGGGTTCGATCTTTGCTCGCCTCCGTCACGAAGGGATCGACCCGGACGAGTACATCTCCTTCTTCGGGCTCCGAGGATGGGGTACGCTCTCGTCCGGTGCTCTCACGACCGAATCGACCTATATCCACGCCAAGTCGATGATCGTTGACGACCGCATCGCCATCATCGGCTCTGCCAACATCAACGAGCGCTCTCAGCGTGGCGACCGCGACTCGGAGCTCGCGTGCGTGATCCGCGACACCGACATGATCGATTCGACGATGGCCGGCCAGCCGTATCAGGTCGGTCGCTTTGCGCACACCATGCGGATGCGACTGATGCGGGAGCACCTGGGTGTCAACGTCGACGAGCTCGAAGCCAGCGAGGGCAAAGAGGAACTCGAGGCTCGCGAAGCCGACGAGATCAAGCACCGCGACGAAGAGTGGGATCCCGACCACGAGCAGAGCCACGGCACGAACCGAGGCGTCAAGGGCGGCCGGACGAGCCGCTTCATCCGCAGCGTCATCGGCTCTGGAGCAGAGTATGTCGGAGCGACGGCGAGCGGTGTCACTCAGGCTAGCGCGATGGGTCTCGAGAAGACGGGACGCAAGGTCAAGAACAGCGTTCTGCCGAGCAACAGCGACCATCAGCACGACGAGAAGCCGGAGGGTCTCGACTCGGAGCAGGAGACGAAAGCGGACAAGATCGCCGCCGGCGAGGAAGGTTCGGCTGGTTTCGCCAGCACCGTCGTCCCGACGATCGAAGAGAAGGTCATGGCCGAGAACCGACCGGCACCGGACAAACGCGAGCAAGAGGATATCCGCGAAGCCAACAAGTCGCAGCCTACCAACATCGAGCGCGAGAGCGGTCCCGCTACGCACAAGCCGAATCAGAAGCGGGAGGAAGAGGAGGAGGAGGAAGGAAACCCAGGCGAGCAGTTCCCGGTCCGCAAGGCCGCCCAGAAGTCGTCAAAGGGCGACAAGGACCAAGAGCACGACGAGGCCGGCGAAGTGACATCGCAGCACAACACCAGCGCCGACGACACTCGCAAGCTGATGTCGCAATCGGGCGAGGACGGCGTCGCGACGGACGCACCGCTTGACAGCGAGCCGCCCGACGTCGCCAACGCGAACCAAGGCTTCCACAAGCTCGACACGAGCAGCAAGAACAACTCCTCCGGCACGACGCTCAACAGCAGCGCAGACGGGCAGCCGGCCTCGCCGCATCGCACCACCGGCAACGCCGACGGCAACGAGAAGGCCGCGAGCCGGAACGCCGTCACTTCCGCCATCAAGCGCAACCTCCGCGAGCGCGGTCCGTACACTGTACCACTCGCAGCACCGAAAGTTGACCCGTACGGCTTCGCGGACCCGCTCGTCGACTCGTTCTACAAGGATGTGTGGCTTGCGGCGGCGGCGCGCAACACTCAGGTTTACCGTAAGGTGTTCCGCTGCATGCCTGACGACCTCGTCCAGACTTGGAAGCAGTACCGCGAGTTCCAGGTAAGCTAGCCCTTCCGATCCGCGTGACAAATGCGTGGGCGCACTCGCTGATCTTCTGTCCTCCTTGTGCAGAACTGGGCAGAACGGCACAACAAGGTACATTTGCGACGAGCCATGCTCGGTTATGTTGCCTCATCGTGCTGATTTTGTCTCGCTCGCAGGCTCCCAAGAACGTCGTCCCCGCTGGCGACGACGCACCTCACACCGATCCGGCCAATCACTCTGGTCAGCATGGTGCCGGAGGCGGTGGCAGTGGCGGCGGCGTCATGGGTCAAGGACAGGACGAGGGCGGCAAGACCATGGAAAAGGAGAATCGCTCGCGCTCGCACCTCGACCTTACCACAAGCGAGAAGTCCTCGATGGACGAGAAGCCCGAAATCTCGACCGGAATCGAGCGCTCGCACCACAACGGGCACGTCATTACTCGCCGTGCGCGATCCAACACTCAGGACCTCGAGACGATGGATGGCGCCGCCCTCGAGGGCAAGAAGAGCGGCCGCGGTCGCAGCGGCACTTTGTTCGGCGGATCGGGCAAAGATGCCGGTTCGGACGGCAAGAACGCGGGCGGCGATGGCTCGGCGACAGCGAGCGCGAGCGCCACCACTGGCCAGACCGGTAACGAGGCGCACGACCACGACGAGGCGTTCCCGGAAGAGGAACGTCAGCAAATGAAGGCGTTGCTCGAAGAGGTGACGGGCCAATTGGGTGAGCCGCTTTCATCTTCGCTGATCTCGACTTGTGAACGGCTCACTGATCCCTATCGCGAGCAACGACAGTCGTCTTCCCGACGCGCTTCCTCGAAGCCGAATCGGCCGGTGGCAATTTCCTCTTCTCCAAGGACCGCATTCCGTACGTGACCGACTCGCCGGTCTTGACCCAAATGCTCTGCGCTGACACAAGTGTTCTCCCCGTGCTGTATCGGCGTACAACAGCCCTTTGGCCGTGAGTCTGGCTCGAAATGGACCTGTCCAAAGTTGCTTGCTGACTGTTTGCCCTGCAGATCTACGACTAAAGCCGCGATATCCTTCGACACAATACACACACAAAAACAGCCCTAGAGTATATATTATTTCCGAGCTTTAGAGAACCACCTCATCCTCTGTACCTGATGCATAGCCGACTCGACCTGCCTTTTTCCGCGCGCGACCTCTTGCTTTCTGATTCCGGGCTCCTGATTGTACATCCTTTCCGGTCTCGTGTCCCTGTGCAAAGATGCTGTTTACCTGACTGGGCCCCTACGGTGTAGTGACAGCCTACAGGAGAGTGTCAAGCTGAGAAGGCCTCGGAGAATGACCACGATCGAGTGGAGGTCCCGAGTCAAGCCTCCCCTGCGTGGTCCAGGCTCCGGCTTTCGGGACACCCAGGCGCCCCGCCCGCGTGACCCCAAGGAGTCGAAACTTGGAGCATGAATTGACCGCGGACGACATTGTTCCCTCTCCTTTTCCTCTCTCCCATAGCGCATCCACTTTCTCCGCGTACTACACAGCCAAACATGGTCAGCTCTTTCGAAGGCAACGAGGACGCCCGCTTCCAGCAGGAAGTCGAGCAGGTCAAGCAGTGGTGGCAAGTACGTCGTCGTCTCGCTCTTCCGTCATTGCAGCTTGGCGCCTGCACCCGCTCCGGACTGACGAGGGTTTCTCCAGTCTCCTCGCTTCAAGGGTCTCGTCCGCCCGTACACCGCCGAGCAGGTCGTCTCGAAGCGTGGCACGCTCGAGATCCACTACCCGTCCAACGCCCAGGGCAAGAAACTCCACGCTCTCCTCTCGCAAAAGTTCCGCGATGGAAAGCCCAGCCACACCTACGGAGCGTGAGTCCATCTCCTGTCCGGTTTTGCCGCTCCGGATGTCTACACCGCCGAGATTCGCTGGGCCGCGGACCGGACCCGCACGAGTCGGTCTCTCTTGGCTCCGCCGCGGGGAAATCCTCCCGCTCGCGCTCGTACCTGCGGGCTACGGTGCAGGATCTGGAGCATAGATCTGAACGAATGCACCAAAATGGGCGCCTGGCGGACCACAAATTCCGGCGACTCGTACCATCCCCGCCCTCCGGCGTTTCACCACGTGAAAGTGCGAAAAGCTGACCTTTTTTTCCTCACTGCGAAATGCAGGCTCGACCCGGTCCAGGTCACGCAGATGGCCAAGTACCTCGACACCGTCTACGTCTCGGGATGGCAGTCGTCGTCGACCGCTTCGTCGACCAACGAGCCCGGTCCCGATCTGGCAGACTACCCGTACAACACCGTCCCGCTCAAGGTCGAGCACCTCTTCATGGCTCAGCTCTTCCACGACCGCAAGCAGCGCGAGGCTCGCTCGCGCATGTCGCAGGAGGAGCGCGCCCGCACCCCCTACGTCGACTACCTCCGCCCGATCGTCGCCGACGCCGACACCGGCCACGGTGGCTTGACCGCCGTCATGAAGCTCACCAAGCTCTTTGTCGAGAAGGGCGCTGCTGGTATCCACATTGAGGACCAGATGCCTGGAACCAAGAAGTGCGGTCACGTACGTTGTCGCTGCCTCCATCGTTCCTGACCCTCGTCGCTTTGGCTAACGAAACATCGCACGCCTCCTCACAGATGGCCGGAAAGGTTCTCGTCCCCATCTCGGAGCACATCAACCGTCTCCTCGCCATCCGCCTCCAGTACGACATCATGGGCGTCGAGAACCTCGCGGTCGCCCGTACCGACGCCGAGGCCGCTACCCTCCTCTCGTCCAACGTCGACGAGCGCGACCACCCCTTCATCCTCGGATCGACCAACCCGGCCCTCGACGAGGACCTCGTCACCGTCATGTCGCGCGCCGAGCGCGAGAACATTGTCGGCGACGCGCTCCAGAAGGTCGAGGACGACTGGACCAAGTCGGCCAACCTCATGCTCTACGGTGACTGCGTCGCCGCCGCCGCCAAGAAGAAGGGCGTTCAGCAGGGCAAGATTGACCAGTTCCTGAAGGAGTCGCTGCACCTCTCGCACACCAAGGCGCAGAAGCTTGCCAAGCAGCTCCTCGGCGTCGAGCCGTACTGGAACTGGGACACCCCCCGCACCCGCGAGGGCTTCTACCGGTGAGTGCGGATCTCGCGCGAAGCTGTTCCATGACTGGACGCTATACTCACTCGCCGGTGAATATGCAGCTACCAGGGCGGCACGCAGTGCGCCATCAACCGTGCCGTCGCTTTCGCCCCGTACTGCGACCTGCTCTGGATGGAGACCAAGTCTCCGATCTACGCGCAGGCCAAGGAGTTTGCCGAGGGTGTCCACGCCGTCTACCCGGACAAGTGGCTCGCTTACAACGTGAGTCGAGTGGGCGGCGCGGAAAAGAGTGGCCTTCTCAAATTACTTGCTGACCTCGTCCTTTCTTACAGCTCTCGCCTTCGTTCAACTGGTCCGCTGCTGGTCTCAACGAGCAGGAGATGAAGAGCTACGTGTGGGACCTCGGCAAGCTGGGCTTCGTCTGGCAATTCATCACCGTGAGTGCTTCACGGAAACATTCTGCCGAGCGCCACTCGCTGACCTTTTCCATTCTGCTTCAGCTTGCCGGTCTTCACTCGAACGCCTACATCTCGGACCTCTTTGCCAAGGGCTTCTCGGAGGTTAGTCCTACCTGCATCGAAAGTGGTCGTTTCGACCATTCCGACTGACGTTCTTTTTCCCCTTCGCAACTTCAGGAGGGCATGAAGGCCTACGTCGGCCTCGTGCAACAGCGCGAGCGCGAGATTGGCTGCGACGTCCTGACCCACCAGAAGGTAAGTGGTGTGCGTCCGTCATCGCTCCGGCAATCGCTGACCCGATCTCCTTCGACTTTCAGTGGTCCGGCGCCGACTACACCGACAATCTGCTCAAGACCGTCACCGGCGGTATCTCCTCGACCAGCGCTATGGGTGCAGGAGTTACGGAAAGTCAATTTAAGCACTAAATGCCTCTTCCTCGCGTAGCGGCGTCGCCGAGTCTCGAGTGATTGAACTTGAGCCGGTCCCGCTGTTCGTCGAGTCGCTTCATCCGGGCTTCTCTGCACGAGCGCCCTACTCTCGACACTTTGCATGGACTGCTGTAGCACTGTACATTCTGATTTAGTATCCGTGGAATCGGAGTATCGTCCTGAAGACATCGCCTTCGGTTCTCAACCGCTCGAGATCGCTTTCCTCATTGCGCGCCGTTGTCCGTCTCGCCCATCCCCGTCTCGCGCCTTCCGCTGAGGTGAGCGATTACTCCGATTGCTGTATGCAGGACCGACTAGAGGTTTAGAGGATTGGTGCTGAGCGATCACTCCTCTCGGCCGGACTTCCACGAGCGAACGAGATGACCTTCCCAAAGCGGACGAGTCCAGAGAGAGAAAGCAGCAGACGTCTCACCTCGTCCCAGTGTAGCGGTGCTCTTTCTCACCTGTGCTCTTGTCTCTACACTGTGTTACCGACGAGGTCCGCGTACCGCTCGTGAGATCCTCCCCCTACACTCGTTACAACCACAGGAGAGCCTCCGCCGGAGTCTGCACTCGTCCGGAGCCTTTGTTCGTCTCCTCTTCGACCCCTAGGCGGACAACATCTTTCTCCGAAGACCTTCTGCTACGCGGACATACGATGCGCTTCGTTGGTCAACGTCTCTTCCGAATCCTTGCGGCTGCCAGTGTCGCCTCCGCTATTGTGGTTGTGCAGCCGACGGAAGCGGACCTTTGGAGGTGAGTACGAGTTGCGGATGAACGATTTTCGCAGATCAAGGCTAACATCGCTGGTCGCGCTATACAGCACCGCGCCGGACGCCGTCAATACGCTGGTCTGGTCTCTCACGCCGGGAACTTGGCCGCCACCAAAAACTGTCGTGGGTTGCTCTCGATTCGTCTTTTTTTTCTGACGGACGTCGGCTTATTGTTCTCGCACCATGCAGTTCTTTGACGTCTGGGTCCGAAATGCCGCGCCGGGAATGTACGAGCCCGGTTTGAACGTAAGCGCGGCGAAGGAAACGTTCCTGGGCAGCGTGCAAGTCGAGCTGATGCGTGACCGCTTTGTTTGTCGACGGGCAGATCTCGCTCGCCACTGGCGTCGATTCCAGTCTGGGAACAAGTATAAATGTGACTACTGTTGACCAGCTCCGAGCCGGCGGCGGCTGTGAGTTTGCCGCTCCCGTCTTTTCTCCCCAGCCTCGTCGCGCCTTGCTGATCCGGACTTGTTGCTGCAGATCAATTGTTCCTTGCGGATCCCACCGATGCCTCCGTCGTCTACTGCGCTTCCGATGTGTTTGCTGTGGCATCGCCGTCAGCTCCGGAGGCTGCTGCTACACCGGACACTCGTTCGAGCACAGCAGAAGCATCGGTCTCGGTCTCGGTGTCAACCACCGTAGAAGCGGAGACAATCACGCTCAACAATGTTGAGACTGTGACGACGGGAGCGCCCGCAGCAACATCCTCCCCTTTCCATTCGGCGCGCAGACCACTGCATTCTCTCGGACCCGCAATCGCTCCCGGCAGCCCGCAAGATCAAGGTTTCGGACTCGTTGTCCGTTCGGGCGCGTCCCTCACCAGCGTCGCCAAGCAGGGAACCTTCCTTTTCACAGCCGTGGCGGCAGCGTCTGCCCTCCTTTTGCTCTGAACTTTCCTGGTTTTTCACTTTCTCCCTCCATTCCGACCTATTGCGATCACTATACTCTTTCTGTGAGACTTTCTCTCGTGTAACCTTCGACAGTCGATACCCCCATTCTCTCATGATTCCCCTCCTGTAACGTTCTGTGCAACCCCAAGACCTTGCTAACTCTATTCAGAATGTGCACCTCGAAATACTGCTGCTAACCGCTTGAGCCTGAAGAGCGGCGCAAGCCCTGAGAGAGGTGAGACGCATCCAACAAACGAAAGCGTTCTTTCAGTCAATCTTCGCTCGCGTGACCAGAGAAAGGTTCACGAAGATCGGGAGGGACCGCGCACCTCAGAAAGAGGGGCAGTCAGCCTCCCGAGTCTCACCTGCCCCGAGCCCCTCCGATGGGAAGTGGCATACAGCCTGCGGAGGACGGGGCAGGTCGGTGCGAGGGAAGGAGGGGAGAAGGGAGGATGAGCCGCAGCACGAAGGAGACGACTCGCACGGCAACGGAGATCAGCACGCCGGAACCTCTGCGCTCGCATCCAAAGATAAGTCTGAAGCGGGAAGGTGCTCATGTTTGCTTCGTTGCAGGCTGCGGGAGTAGATTAGCCCGACTCTTCATCCGAGGAGGGATACTCCATCGGCTGACTGCCAGGAGGCATGTTGTAAGCGAACGCCGCACCGGCGCCGTAAGATGCGTCTATCATAGGAGAGTTGGTCGGCAAGGCGTAAGGGTCGTAAGGCGCTGCGGCGACACCACCCATGCCGAGGAAGGGGTCGGCGGCACCGCCGGCTGCGGCGCCGGTCGGCAGATCGTACGGGTTCGACGGGACCGAAGCGGCGAGCAAGTTTTGCAGACTCGCGGGCGTGTAGTCGTGCTGTGCGGCATAGTTCCCCGGCGTGACGGCGAGGTCGCCTCCGGTAAAGTCTGCCGGAGACGCGTATTCGCCGTTCGGTTCGCCGTAGCCAGTTCCGCCGTACGACTGTTGGCCGTACTCGTCGACGTCGTAGCCCGGCGAGCCGTCGACGTCTTGCGCGCGACTCTTCCGGCGGGCTCCCACGGGCTTTTTCGGGGCGTGGGCGGGACGACGCTCGCCCGGACCTTCCTCAACGAACGTCTGCCAGATGTAGCCCGGAACTTGGTCCGCTCCTGGCAACTCTTGAATGAGCGCCTTGACGATGCTGTGCGAGAGGCCGTAATAGTCGGGCCCGGAGACGGAGCCGGAGTGATTCCGGTCGCGGACCTTGTTCGTCGCGCGGACGACCTGAGTCCAAGCGCCGGTCGGAGTGCCAGAGCTGATGACCTGGCCGGGCTGGTCCGACGGATAGAGTTCAAAGCGCGGGGTGTTCTCGCCTCCGTCGACAATGCGGCAAATGTACTCGGCCTCTGTCAGCGGATCGATCATGGAGGGGTATCTCCTGCGCGCCAGGGGGACACATCAGCTGACCGCTCACTCGGAGTTTCCAGGGAAAGGCTTTACCTCCTCGCTTCGTAGCCGATCGGGAAGATGTAGCGCTCGGTATGGAAGCCGTCGCGAAGGTCGACAGCTGTACGAGAGGCGCGATCAGTGGGAAAGTCCGGGAGGGCGCAGGACGAAGATTAGGGCGCGTTCACTCACTCCCGAGGTTACGAATCGACATGATACCGGCCATGATCGGCATGACGGGCGTCCCATCCGCATGCCGCGGTATAGGCGGAATCGAGAACGTCCCCGAGGTGAGACCGTGCTGCCGGAGCCGTTTCGGTTTCCCGTGGCCCGTGTCCGACTTGCGCCCGCCGCCAGCGCGCCTCGTCGCCGCACTCGTGGTGGGCTTGTAGTCACCGCCGTCTTCTTCAGCGGGACCTTCGGCAGATCCGACCGAAGCGTTGTCGTCCATGGCGACATCGATATCACCGGCCCCCGAAGCCACCGGAGCAGCAGACACCGCTGTCGGAGTAGGTGCACCTCCCGTCGGCGCCGCCGCAGCGATCGCGTCCGCATTGTTGCGCGACATGGGCGCGCCGACCGGTACCGCACCCGCCAGCGCGAAGGGGTTGGGCAGGTTGTTGAAACCCGGAGCGGAGACGTCGGTCGCGGCTGCACTAGCGCGACCGCCCCTTGCCCGTCCCGAACCACCACCGACGGCGCCCGTCGAACTCTCTCTCCGCCGCTTGGCTCCCCGCGAACCGCCGTCCGCCGACGTGGACGCCGCCGCCGCCGCCGCGGCCGCATCGAAAGATTCACCGGCGAGGGCTCGTTCGACGTTGTGCGCGACGGCCGATCCGGCGAGACCGAGTACCGCAACCGCGGGGAAGGACGGAGGCGGCAGAGCATGCGCGATTCGCTGCGCCGTGTGCTCGTCTCGGAGCTTCTGCGCGGCGATCGCCGTCCGGAGAGGGTGAGATCGCTGCCTCGGCGGGAAAGACTTTGGGAGCGGAGCCGGGCCGGCGGGTTTGTTGTAGTCGTCTCCGGTCATCTCTGTGTTGGTCGTCAAGATTGGGGGCTTTTGCGGCGGATCTTCGAGGGACGGCAGGATGGGAGGATGGAGGAGCGGGAACGCGGCCTCGCGTTCAGTCTTGTAGGTCTGCTCCTGCAGTGCCGCGACGTCGTACGACGTGACACCGGCCGCCATCTCGAGCTCGATCACTCGGTCCATGAGCGCCAACTTGTCGTCGCGTAACCGGGCGATAAGCTTCTGAGCGCGGAAGAGGCTGAGCGAGGCATCGTCACGGCTCTGTAGAGTCCCTTACAGTCAGTACACGGTCGGGGTCTGCGCGCGGCCAGCCTGTTCTCCAGGACAGAGGACTCGCCTCTACAGCTGCGAGGTAGAGCTTTTTGAGTTTGCGGTATTTGGTCGCGGAAACGCGGTCCGCGTCGTCGTCGTCGTCGTCCTCGTTGCCGTACATAGACTGCTGCGAAGGATTCCAGTTGACTCCGTAGCCGTACGCGGCACCTGGTGCTGGTTGTGCATGGCGTGGGTCCGGGGTGTAAGTCGGTTGACCTGCCCCCGCCCCGAGAGTCGCGGTCGCTGGAGACGCTGCGTGGACTGGGTGGGGCACGGGCACAGGCGATGCTGCGGGTACGGCGGTGGCGGCTGCGCTCTTGCCGAGCTTGAAGGTGAGTTTGAGCCCGCCGCTGCCCGAGGCGGCCGAGGCGGGCACGGGGGGTGAAGCGGACGCCAGCTTGGGCGCGAGTTGACGGCACGCGGGAGGACGTTCCGGACCCCGTCAAGGAAGCCTTGGACTTCACGCGACCTCCTCCGCTCGTGGTGCGGTGAAGTGCAGCGGTGAGTGGCAAGTCGACGCGGCGAGCGAGGAGAGCGAGCCGGAAACAAACAACACCAACAGCACCTCGGGCTGCTCCGAGTCTTTGTCTGAATAGCAGCTGCTCCTCTTGACCTGTGCAACAAGGCAGTCTGACTTGCAGGGAACGACGAGAATTCCCTCCGGTCCAGAGTCGCAAGCTCTGCTAGAAAGAATCTCCTCTGTGCAGTCTTCCAGACCTCTCCGAGTCTACGAGTCTGTCTGCGCTCTCCATACAGAGTGTGGTGCCTCTGTCGCCTTTGAACGGTCGCAAAAGGTGCACCGAGAGGCGAGGATAACGCAGAAAGCTAGCCCTCACGAGGATCCGACTCTCTGTGCGCCGCTTCTTCATCGCCCGTTCACTGTTCTGCGTCGGAGGCGAAGCAGGTTACTACACTCCTGCTCAAAGTGGGCTTCTCGTGCTGCTGCTGCTCGAAGCGGGCGCTGCCACGGCTCTCTTTGCCCGAGTTGAGCGATCATCATGGCCGACGATTATCTCTCCTTCAAGGGTGCGTAGGAGAGTGATAAACGCCTGTACCAGTGGTCAATGAATCACTGACGAACTTGCATCTCCCGCAGAGACGGTCCGAGCCATGCGCGACTTTTGTGAGCGCGCGAAAGAGCCTTTCCTGGTCGCGAGCTCGCACCATTGACGTATCTGCCTTGCCGCGCCGCAGTCGAGACAGCTTTTCACACGGTCCTCTACATCCGTCAGGTCTATCCGCCCGGTACGCTCAGCGAGTGATGCACCCGAGTGAAGGAAAGGAAGGCTCATGCGAGTCTTTCCTTTCTCCGTCCAGTCCTGTTCCAGCAGGTCCGCAAGTACGGTTGTCCCGTCTGGCAATGCCGCGCAGAACCCGTCTGCGAGTACCTCGGCCGAGTCATCAACTGCATCGAGGAGGAGCTGGAAAAAGTTCGTCACTCCTTCGAGCATGTCCAGATCGAAAGCCTATAAGAGCTGAGGAGTCCTCTTGTGCAGGGTTCCATCCGACGGGTCATGCTCGTCGTGCGGGAAGCGACTCCAGAAGCGACACCTCTAGAGCGGTTCGTCTTCGACCTCGAGTGGTACATCAAGCAGCAGGACATGCCCAAAGACGGGCCCGATTTCGTGTAGGACCACGTTCCGCCTCTCGGATGCTGCCCCCGAGCTGACATTGTGCGCATCGCCGAGCAGTCCTGCTACGAACGGCGTCGCACGCAAGCATGTCGACGACCTCTTCCGAGCCGGGATGGTCAAGCTCAACATGTCGACGAGCTACCTGAAACCGATTCCGAGCGGTAAACCTCATCGTATCCGCGTTATTTGCAGCTCCCTGTGCTGACACCGCCTACTCTACACACAGATACCGCTCTGACCTTTGCTGTCCTGCTCGAGATGGCGCAAGACGCGCCGATGCCGATGTCCAAAGCAGCCCAAGCCGGCGTTCGTTTCGGTTCCCTACGCGCGCTCTTCCGCCCAAAGCACATGTTGCTGAGTGACTTTCTCCCTCGGCAGGATGTACCGGTCGAGTGGATCCCGGCCGAGCGCCGGGACGCTATGGAAGACGATGGGAGCGGGCCTGGGAGGGGCCACACGGCCGCAAGTCAAGACAGCACCATCGCGCCCATCGAGGGCATCCGTTTCGGCCTCCTCGGGGTGAGTACTCTCAATCTCTTCCTTCATATGCTACGAAACTAACACTCTAATTCCGGGGCAGCTCGACATGGCGGTCGAAGAGATGGCGGAAAAGTTCCTCGAGCCGGCGACAACCGGCAGCAGCAGCGGCGGTCGCGCGGAGTTTCGGACGAGTGCGGCGCGAGACCGCAAGGGCAAGGGGCGAGCGTGAGAGCATGACACCTGTACATAGCGCTTGTTGTATCGCAGTTTCCGCAGCTGGAAGGATTTTCAGCTCGTCTGTCTGGCCAGGCGACGCGACGCGTTCTCGCCGACTTGTTTTTTTCTCGAGCTAGTTCCCCAGCTCTCGCCCTGCTCAGCGCCCCTTCCGCTCTGGCGCATAGAGTCGCTCGTCTTCTTGGTAATCGGGGCCTGTGTTGCTCGCTATGTCCAACCGGTGAGTTGCTCTGTTCGAGGGGGAGCGAGCACGCCGACTCACTGACGTCGCTCACTCGTACTCTTGACTGTAGCAGCAGCGCTCGACCCGTTGTCAAGCGGACGTATGGCGCACGGAAGCCACTGTCGAGTTCGCCAGCATCGCTGAATACGCCGTCAGTCTCGTGGGGTCTGACTCCAGCCTTGCCGGCTCTTCCAGGCATGATGAGCTGACGCGATGACCGCCTCTGTTTGCAGCGCCGCGCACACGATGGATGAGAAGACTACGACTCCGAGAGTCAAGCGCACATACGGCAATTGGGCGCGCAGCAGCGATGCAGCTTCCACGCTTTCTTCGTCTTCTTCGTCTCCGCGGCCTGCAACCTTGTCCGACCAGTCTTCGAGCCCAGTCCGCCGTTCCAGCCCGCGCCATACCACACCTCCGACTTCTCCTGATCGCTCGCAAAGCGACACTGCAGCTGAAAAGGATGCCGGAGACGAGGAGGGCGACCGCAAAGCCCCGCCGGCGAAAGCAGCTCGTCCAAAAGGCGACTTGCGCTCTTTCTTTGAGAGGCGGTCCCCGCCCAAGAAACGCCGACGCATCGCCTCACCACCGTTGGAGGTCGCCGCTCTTGCCGAACAATTGGGTAGCGGGGAAGCCGGCTCTTCCCGGACGACTCTCGGCAGCGCCCGCACGTATACCGCCGGAAAGCCATCCACGCTCGCTGCCGCGCCCAGCAAACCTGTCAAGCTCGAGCAGCTCTACCTCGACCCGTTCAAGGACTCCGGTCACGCGACGCTGAGCTGCTCGACTTGCGCTTTGTCGTATTCCCGCACGCCAGAAGACGTCGCCTTCCACGACAAGCACCACAAAAAGGTCGTCAACGGGTGCGACTGGATCGCGAGCGACGAAGCGAAAGGTGTGACGGTACTCGACTCGTCGGCAGAGTGGGGCAAGTCGCGAGGAGGCAAGGTCCTCATGGTTGACTACCCCTTGGTCGAAAACAACGTCCGGCGCAAGGTGAGCTACACGCTCGGATGTTGCCGTTCACACCAGAACTGACTCGCTGTTGTCTCCTCGCCAGCTCAAAGACGTCCTCGAAACGATAGATACCGAGCTGTCCTCGACTTCACTCACGCCTGCGCAGCTCGACAAGTCAAAGATTTTCCTCTTCATCACGTCGCAACGGAAAGTGATCGCCTGTGCGGTCGTCCAGCGCATCGACAGCGCGTACCAAGCCGTCTCTGCCCCGTCGGGGTCCATCAAGGGCGACGGCGACCGGGCGGCAAAGGCAGACCTGGTCAGGTTCGGCGAGGAGGATCAGGGCGCCATCTTTTGCTCGTGCGTTCCTTTCTTCGCCAAGTTGGCTACAAATCTTCTGACACCCTACCTTGCGCAGACCTGAACGCCTTCCGACTTTGCTCGGCGTGCAGCGGATCTGGACTTCGAATGCTTCGCGCCGGTGCGGCTTGGCCTCGCGCCTGCTCGACTTCATGGCGGCCAAGTACGTCTACGGCAGTCCGATCCCGTTCGACCGCAGGCAGTCGGACGTCGCGTTCAGTCAACCGACGGGCAAAGGTCAGAAGTTGGCGAGGGCTTGGACTGGCTCGGATGCGATTCGCGTCTTTGTCGACTGAAGCCAGGTCCTTGGTCCTCTCTTTCCTGCTTGGCGCTCCTTCTTTCTAGCTTACGACTATCGAAACTGTTGTTGTCACTCGTTACTGTCAATGCACACTTAGCAAGCAAGACGGGCTGACTTTCATGTGATAGTCCGCCAATTCGCTTCCTCAAGCTAATTTGATCGCCGAGCCTCGGTCTCTCGGGTGCGCTGCCGATCTGAATGCAGCTCGAGCAAAGCAGGCGCACTCCGCCTATGCATGTCTTCCAGGCTGTGAATGTCCTCGCAGCTTCCCCGACCTCTTCCTCGCCTTCCCCAGGTTCTTCTCCGGACGCGCCGGCCGAGAGAAAAAAAAACGCGCGGAGTCAAAATCTGTGCGAGCCTCGCACGGGTTGCCGTTGCGGCAAGAGATCGAAGCGGCTGTTCGAGCTCCTCTGCTCTCTTCTCCTTCATCCACCAAACACCTGCTTATCGCTACGACCAGCTCCCGAGTCGCCACCCACCATGCTGCACATCCCGTCCGCTGAGCCACTCTCGGCGTCCAAGCTGGTCATCGAACCGTCCGCCTCGCCCAAGCCGATCCCGGATGCTTCCACCCTGGTGTTCGGACAGACCTTTACCGACCACATGCTCACTTGCAAATGGAACATCGAGCGAGGGTGGGACCGCCCCGTCATCTCGGAGTACAAAGATCTCGCCATCTCGCCGGCGGCGACGGTTCTCCACTACGCCCCGACTCTGTTTGAGGGACTCAAGGTGAGCTGTCCTAGACCATAACGACCGGGAGGTGCATATGGCTGATCCCTCTTCCGGTGAACAGGCGTACAAGGACAAGCAGGGTCGGACTCGCCTTTTCCGGCCGGATCTCAACATGGCTCGCGTGCGTGGCGCAATACTCACCATTCCGTTCCTCAAATCCATCTGACTCGTCGATCTCGCACTGTAGATGATCCGTGGTGCGCAGCGAATGGCGTTCCCGACTTTCGAAGGCGACGAACTCATCGAACTCATCAAGGAGTTGCTCCGTGTGGACGAGCGCTGGATGCCAACCGAACCTGGCACGAGCATGTACATCCGTCCGACCATGATCGGCACCCGTGCGAGTCTCGGCGTCGGTCCCTCGACTGAAGTTCTCCTCTTTGTCATGTGAGCGAGCGATACCCCCAAGTTCGGGTGCACTTTTGCACACTGCTGACACTCGCGTTTTTGCCCTTACAGCATGAGCCCGGTCGCCAAGTACTACTCTTCGGGCGCCAAGCCTGTTTCGCTGCTCTGCTCGGAGAACCACGTCCGCGCATGGCCGAAGGGCACCGGCGATTGCAAGTTTGGTCTCAACTACGCGGCGGCGGTCGCTCCGCAGATGGAGGCGGCGCAGAAGGGGTACCAGCAGGTGCTGTGGCTGCTCGAGGATGAGTTGACCGAGGTCGGCATGATGAACTGCTTTGCGGGCCGAAGAACGGAGGACCAGGGTGCGTGGGGTGTTTTCCAGACTCTGTCCTTTACAAGCTGCGGCCTGACCGTTTGCCGCCATTGTCGCAGGTCTCGAGATCATCACTCCGCCTCTGAGCGAGATCATCCTGCCGGGTGTCACGCGCAACTCGGTTCTCGCCTTGCTGCGCGCGCACGCAAACCCTTCCCACCCTTTCAAGCTCGACGGCGTCCCCTCTCAGCTCACCGTCTCGGAACGACGGATCTTCATGTCCGAACTCGCTTCCTACGCCCAGGACGGCAGCCTCGCCGAGGTGTTCGGATCCGGTACGGCCGCGATCATCACGTCGGTCGAACGGATCGGTTACAAGGGCGACGACGTCCGGGTGCCGGTCGAGGGCTCCGAGACGACCGGATTCGGCGCGGTCGCCGGCGCGCTCTACGAAGCGCTGCAGGCGATCCAGTACGGCGACGATGCTTTCGAGAACTGGAGCGTTCTCGTCTAAGCAGCGCATCCGCAGCTTGGACCGCCACCTGCTCTCCTCTGGCTCTTGATACCCATCTCGCTCTATTCGTTTCGCATCGCATATAGAACGATAGAACCCACTTTTGCAAATAGATCTGTTTAATATGACCTACATGCCGCTGAGCTTTAAATGGGGTTCGAGGCGCAGAATTCCGCAGCTTTTCGGCGTCATCAAGAGCCATGTCGATCCGCGCACCGGTGAAGCGCTCGCGCGTGGGTATTCACGACCGCCCAGGACGGCTCCTGTCGGGACAGGCTTCAGGGAGCAGAAAGCTGTGCAAGGTGAGCAGACGGTCGACGTTGAGCGTGGATGCGCGTGCCTTCGCACGGTGCATCGCCTCCCCCACATTTCCCCGCCCGCCTCGCCCGTCGCTCTCGTTCGCTGCGGGCTCTGAGAATCTCGAGTCGTCTGCCTCGAGCAGCGTCCGCCCTTCCGTCTCCATTCCTTCAGAGCGAGAGCGTCAAGATGGCGGCACTTCGACTGCGCACGAGCCCACCTGCGAAAGAGCCGTGGCAACCCTACATGTCGCCCGTCTCGCCGACCGCCGACTCGCCGAACCAGGCGGCGAGCCCATCGACGTCGTTGTCAGACCGCTGCCGCCAACTCGCGTTCCGGCTCGGAGGGTCGGCCGTGCAGGACGACGAGCACTTTTACGAGCAGCCTACGTCGCCGACCGAGAGCGTGCACGGGAGTCCGGGCAAGAAATGGAGGCAGTCGTCGACGACGGCGAACGAATCGTCACCGCCGAGGGGACTGAGCAACTACACCTTTGGGAGCAGCGGCGCTGGTGGGCTCTCTCCTGTTGCGCCACTGTCGCCCCGCTCGCACCCGCCGACGAGTCCAGATACGACTCACGTCCTGAACGAGATCATCGAAGAAGGCGAGTCGGGAGGAGAACCGACGCCTCGAGCCGAGAGTGGGCCGCGGGGAGTCTATGCGCCGACCCAACCTTCGCTCGGATTCGCGGCACTCGGACCTGGAGACGCTATCAGCGAACGCGGCCAGAGGGGCAGTGCGACCAGCGCGCTCGGGATCGACTACGGTGCGGGACTCGCCCCTCCAGCGAGTTTCTCGAGCATGATGCCCGACCTGCCGACAGAAGAGGCGGACACGGACGACGACGCCGGTAAGCGCCTATGGAACTGCTCAGTCTCGAGGTTCGTGACTGATTGTGAAGCGCCTGCAGAGGCCGTCATCGAAGAACGCGTCGCCGAAATCCAGAATCTCCTGCAAGAAGGTGCGACCTGGCAAGCCGTCGACATCTGGCTCTCAGAGGGCGATCTTCTCGTGAGTCTGAGTATATGGAATCTCCCGTGAAGGCTGATTGTCTCACCTCTCGCGATCTTTGCAGGTTGGACACGATCAGCAGGGCTTGACACCCTCGCGTACCTTCTCAACGTGCTGGGTCGGTGAGTCCTAGCGCTTTCACTCCGCTTATGAGTATGAGGGAGGTGCTCATTCTGTACTCCCAATAGAACCACTCCTCCGCATCTTCTCCACTTCGGTCGTTCAGGTCGGATCCTTGCACCGCCGGCGCAGCTCCATCTTCTCGCACGTCAAGCCCCACACGCCCTTCCAACTCGTCATCCGCCTGCGCACCCCTGCGAGCCTCACTTTCCCTTACGTCGTCGACGCCCTCCAGCCGCTGCAGGACGCCTCACTCTTGACGCGCTACTGCCCGAACGCGCGCTCGTCGACGCCCGGCCTCATCACGGTCGTTTCGAGCGAAGCGGACGGCGCCGAGATGGTCCCGCTCGAGGACCTCTACGCCATCCAGGGCGAGCGCTTCATCTACCGCGACGCCTCCTTGGCCGATCTGGACAAGGTCGAATCGGAGGAGGGCAAAAAATTCGACCCGCAAGTCACCCCCGTCGCTGCCGGCGAGCTTCTCGCGTCGACTGGCTGGGACGGTCAAGGCCCTCTCACGTCCGAGATCCGCTCACGCATCGAGAGTCAGGTCCAACGCGCGCATGCGGCCGGCCTCAAAGTCCGCTACGAGAAACTGCCCCAGTTCCCCGTGCACGTGCGCGAAAACGTCCACTCCACCTTGCAGAAGCTCGGCGTCGACTATCTGTGACCTGGGCGGGGGGAACGACATACTCCGCTCAATCTTGTCGATCCGGAATTCTTCAATCTCTTCTTGAACGGAAAAGAAAAAGCAAACCCGACACCTGCGGGACGCCTTGCGCCCAAAAAAAAAAGAACTCCGGGAAACGCTTACTATCCGGAACACATCGACACGCCCTCTTATGTATCGCCCTTGTATCCCTAGCCAGTACATGCATACTCTCGACGCTTCGTCGTCTCCCTTCTTGTTCCTAGTCAATTGTTGCTGTAGTGTTTGCCCCGCCCCTCATGTTCTCTCTTTCTTGAGACCCAGATTACTATTCACGACCCTCACTGGAACGTCGGCAACCGTGGAGAGGGCACATGCGAAAGATGTAGGGATTGCAGGCGGGGAAACAAGACAGGGAGTTCAGAAAGCACGCGCTGCCGTCTCCTGCTCGGACTGCTGCTCGGGACGCTGCATCTCTTGGTCTTCCTCCTCCTCATCGTACAGCATCTCGTCCGGATCCGGTCGGGGTGTCTCGGCCGTCAAGCTCGTCATGACATGGCGCGGCACCCTCCCGGGACCTTCCAGCTGACCCAGCCGACTCTGCATGAGCCCGTTCAGGAACGTCAACTCGGAGATCTTGTTCCGGAGCCGCTGCACTTCGGCGACGGCGTCTGCGGGCCAATCGCGCTGCTGCAACTCGGCTTTGGCGATCGCCTCCGCCTTCTCGCGGCCGCTCGCGCCAGAGGAGGAAGTCGATGATCCCGGACCGGCAGGTCGAGCGCGAGAGGTGCTGCTCGTACTGCGAACCGAAGGTCCGCCGAGCGGGCCGCGAGAGCGTCCGCGTTCCGGTTCGGCGCGCGCACGAGATCTCGAACGGCTCGAGCCGCCTGGTCCTCCCCGTCGAAGACTGCTGCCGCGAGGCGAGTCGGTCGCGCGAGTTGTGGCGGGCGAGGCGGACCCTACGCTTGAAGGCACACCCGGAGCTGCAAGCGCGCCCGAGACGCGCAGCTCGTGCAGACCGGTTTCGACGCCGACCATGCGCTGCCGACTCGTGCCGTTGCTCGCGATAGATGCGCCATCTTCTTCGAGTTCGTCGATCTCGTCGAGATCGTCCATCGTCGCTTCGACGCGCCCTTTGCCCTTGCCGAGACCGCCAAAGTCATCGAAGCGCTTTTCAGGCCGACCGCGGCGTTCCTCCGGAGTGGCAGTCGGGGCCGTCCCAGTCGCAAGACTCCATGATGAAGCCGATCCGTTGGCGCGAGCGACCGGTTCGGGCGATCGAACACCCTCGGAGGAACCGGATGCAGACGGCGAAGGAGACGAGACGACGGAAGCGCCGCGCTCACGAGCTTGTGGAGGCAGTATGCCGGGCGCATTATTGAGACGCGCGGCAGCACTCGTCGAAGCTTCGGATGTCGGTTGACCACTCGACGAGGCGGTCGCCGCCGCCGTCATGATCGGAGGAGTCGGGACGACCGTGCTCTGCCTGCTCGCCTCATCGGACGAGTTGGCGGCGCTGGACGCTTTCGAGTTTTGTCCCGACGATCCTGCAAACGCGTACGGCGGCAGCATGCCTAGCACATGCGGAATCGCCTTGACACCCTGAGCGGGAGATCCCGGTCCGGAGGGTGCGCGGCTCGAGGGAGCGGTAGTAGCCCTTGCTCCCACGGCGAGAGGCGACTGCGTGTGCGGCTGGTGCAGGTGATAATTTGGATTCGGATGCGGGTACCAAGACTGTGGAAGTCCGTTCGGCAGGAACGGCATCGGCGGGATCGTCGGCGGTGCCGGGTGCGGAGGACTTGCCGAACCGCGGCGCGAGCCGGGACGCGAGTTTGAACGCGAGGCCGGGTTCGAGTCGACGATAGTCGTGGCGGGTGAGCGCGCGCGCGAGTCGGCGGAACCGGCACGTTGAGCGAGCGCCGCCTGCGCGGCGTGGGCGAGAGCGGCAGCATGCGGGAAGGGTGGTGCAGGGTAGGGATAGTGCGGAGGCGGTTGTCCGGGTGCAAATCCAGTCGGCGCAGGTCCGTAAGGGTAGAAAGGCGGGTATCCGGGGTATCCTTCAGGCGTTGGTGCGCCCGGGTGGAAGCCGGGGTAGGGGTATGGCGGCATAGGCGGGACAGGACCCGGTCCTGCAGTCGAAGAGGGCGGTGCCGGCGATCCGTCTGCCGAAGGGGGATTTGAGCCGATGGGACGCTGTCGGGCATCGAGCGACTGGGCGCGACGGGCCGGGTCCGAAGAGCGACTTCGAGCAGCACTCGGAGGGTAGGGCGAATGCGCATGAGGATGTGGCGCATGGGGGTAGCCATACGGGTAAGGGTACGGCGGGAAGGGCATGCCGTACGGTGACATGCCGCCGGGCGCGGGCATCACCTTGCGCGCTTTTCTCCCATCCGATTCGGCGAGCGCTCCATCGGCAAACGGCTTGGACCGCCCCTCTGCCATCGACGAGTCGTCCTCTCCCGCACCTGAACCTCCCGGCGCGCTCTTGCGCCCATCTCCCGACCTCGTCATGCTCTCGCTCCGTTCCTTCGAGGTCCCGCGCGGTGACGAAGTCGCCGCCGCGACTGCCGCCGCTTTCGGTCCGCGGTCCTTGCTGGAGCTCTTGCCCTTGCTGCGATTGCGAGACTTGATGACATCCGTTTTGAGCGAGATCGGCCGGGCACGACCCTTCATTTTGAAAAAGAGGGCGCAAGCATTGCACAGGATGTGGGTGCTGTCGTGCGAGCGGCGCCAAAGCGGAGTCGTCTGTTGCCGAGATTTCCAGCGTTGTGAGCGTTTCTCTCTCCAGACACAGGCAGGACGGCGACGGCCATCGAGGCCTCAAGCCGACCCAGCAGTTAGGAGAATCAGGCTCACCTGCGTAGCACAATTGGCACAGATCGGTTGCGTCTGCACGGCAGCAGCGAGTCAGTAAGCTTGAATAAAGCCATATCGGGACCGCGTTTGAACGCACCTTGTCGTAGTTGGCGGGCAAGGGACTCGGCAGGCCATTGACGGCGTTCGGGGCAGCCGGGTCGAACGCTACGGTCGACCCATCCGGCGTATTTCCGTTCGAAGTCGAGGGAGAGGCACTTGCCGACTGTGCTGCTTGGGCAGCAGCCGCGGCGACGTGCGCGAGCGTAGTCGCGGCGGCGGTGGCATCGAGGTCGTCGGCACGCTTGGTCTCGGCGGCGGAGGCGGCGGCGGCGGCGGCTGCGTCTTCGAGTTGGTCCACGTTCGGATCGGCCGCGTCTGTCTGCATCTGGCCGTGCTGGGCCCCGTTCTCGGGCAGAGTCGGAGTCGCAGACGAGTGTTCGGACGGGGATCGCCTCGGTTCGGTGCTGTTGAACGTGGTGGATGCCGGACAAGGGTCAGCATGCGGCCGATCGAGCGCGATCCGGCTTCGATAAGCGTTGATTGTGCCTCTGAGTGTTTCCCAGTAGCCTCTGACTCTTCCCGAGGGCTGAGAGTGCCGAGACGGGCGACTTGGGGCTTGTTTTTGGCTGCGCGGATGTTCATCCGAGTCGCGGTTTCGACGCCGCCTCACTCCGGCGGAGCAGCGTGGCCATACAGAGCTTTGTACGCCATGTTTCCGTCCTTCCCGCGGCGTACGGAGCGCTCCAACTGGCTGCGAGAAATGACTTGAGCAGACTCACTCTTCGGAAATGGCTGTGAGCGGTCCGGCCGTCAACTGAGGAGGCGGCAGCGGCGGAGGCGCAGGCGGTGGCAGCCGGATCGTAGTCGCAGGCGGTACAGCTGCTTGCTCCGCTTCCATGGCAGCTGATACTCCGAGGATCGTGGCTATGGGAGGAATAGGCAGAGGCCGAACTGCTGGGCTTTCCGCTGCGCCGAGACCGCGTGGGCCTCGATACCGTATCGCTCACGGGAATATACGGAGCAAGCCTGATAGAATCTCTTACAGTGTCACAGACCCGGATCTACCCTTTGCACGCTTCCCCGAGGGCTATACTTTCAGCTTTCCGCCAAATTCGAACCGTGTCCGAAAAAAAATCCAGCTCGGGCGCGCGGTACCGGCGTGCCGCGTCCAGGCGCGGCCTGAGCCGAAGAACGCCGCATGCTGTGCAAACTCGCGCGCAAGATTGCGAAAAGGAGTTGCAAGGATGCATCACTAGCAGTACAATACACACAGAGGGAGGGCGCCGCATTTGCTCACACGAGCGGACTTGACGGCCTCGAGACTCGAGCGAAAAGCGGGTGCCTGCCACCGCTGCCGTCGGCCTGGCCCGCCAAGGTGCCGACGCCGCCGCCGCCGGGTTGCGCAGAGTGGGCACCTCCTGCCAAGAGTGTCGAGGCCGAGCTCAAAGCAGCGGTACTGGCAGCAGCAGCAGCACACCTCCGCTCGACTTCTTCCAGACCCGTGCGCCACGTCCCGGCGCGGCGGACCTCGTCGACCAAACCGCGCGCGACCGGCTGGTACACGTCGACGCCGCGAGTGCCATCGCGCGTCAACGAGTGCCACCGCTCCTGGATCAGCGGCGGTGGCGGCGCTGCTGATGCCTTGGAGGGAGCCGAGGCCTGCGGTGGGGGCGGCGTCAACGTCGTCCGGCGGACGTAGTGATCCGTGTCGAGGAGGAATGCGCGGCCGGCGACTCGGATCCGGATCGGGACCGGACCGTGGAACGTCAGGACACGTGTATCACTGTAGGTTAGACGTGTCAGTATTGGTTGTTCGTATTGGACCAGGTTATGCGGGAGGAGAGGGAGGGAGAAACGCACAACTCGAGAGGATAGTCTTCCGGCTCGAGAACATTCGTCACCGACATGGTGAATTGCGCATCGTGCGAGCTGTACAACGATCGAGAAGTACGAGCGTATCAGTCAGATTCCGTCCCGGGATCTGCGAGCAGTCTGTTGCGAGAGAGGCGGACGTACCCAGTCGGGACCAACAAGTCGACCTTGTTCTCCTTGACAACCTTGACCTCAGTCTTGGTGACCTCCATCTCCCTCAACGGGGGCACACTCCCCGTATCGACCAACCCGAACGCGACTTCGACCCGCTCCGCGAGCGCGAGCTTCTTGTCCGCCTGTACGGGTCGGTACGTCCACCTCCTCTCGACCTCGCTCTCGATCTTCGGTCCAGCGGCAATCTCGTCGAGGCGGGCGCGGTGCACCAAGTCGGATTCGGGCGTGCCCGACATGGGCGAGAAGAGGGACGAGAACGGCGTCGCGGTCGGGTTCGGGAGCGGCTTCAGGACGTCCGAAGCTGCTAGCAACCCATTCGGAGGACTGCGCGCAAGGGGGGGTTATACTCAGCGACTGAGGAGAGGAATTCAACCACGTCAAGAGGATGTTCCGGACGAAGACTCACGAGGCGAGAAAGATACTCTTGACTTTGTCCGTCGCTTGCGCGACCCACTGCGCCACGCGATCAAAGCTCCTCTGACCCGCAAACGCCGGTCCAAAGCCCTGCTGCTGCTGCTGCGGGGCCGCCACTGCCACCGGGGGCGCCTGACTCCGATACAAAGGCCACGCGACGTGTCCGAAGCGGGCGACAATCTCGACCTGCTTCGACTCGAGCAAGGCGAGGCCCTCTTCTTCTTGACGCAGCGATTCGAACGGCGCCCGCAACGCGCGCAAGATGGACGACTCTTTCAACAACGAGGCGGGGGATGTCGTCCCCCCAGCGGAGGGGGGGACATACAATCCCGTCCGACTCGTCCGCTCGATGCGCATCCGTTCGCTCCATTCGAGGAGCTCGACCTGCGCGCGGTGGGCCGGGTCTTCGATCGCCGACGCCGAGGGCGCGATCGAGAGCGACTTGATCCGCGCAAAGTGGGAGGTCCCGCCCGTCATGATGGGGGACGTGGGTAGGAGGGGAGAGTAAGGGAACAGGGCGTAGCGGAGCGTGTCGAGGTTGTTGGGGACCGAGGCAAAGACGGCGGTCGACTTGCGCGCGGCGTCCTGTTTCACAGAAGCAATGGGGGGTTCGAGTCAGGAAAACGGGTTTTTGCGCGTCGACGGGTGGGCCAGCGGGCGGGCAAAAAGGGAGAGCGGCACGTACGGCTGCGAAAGCGGCATTGAGGTGCCGTTCTGTCCGCTCGAGGGCTTTCTCCTCGATCGCGCTCGCACGGAGCTTGGTCTGCAAGAAAAAGGCGTTCGAGAAAAAAAAAAGGGGGGGTCAATCACAGGACCTTTCGGCCCTCCTCGAAGCTCGACGGTGAGCTCACTGCTTCGGAACCGGGTTCCAGGTAGGCTTTCGCTTGTTTGCTGATAGCCTGGTATACTTCGGGCCTCAGAGTCGTCGCCGGAGCCGGCAAGGTGAACTCGGTGGTCGTGCAAGTCTAGAGTATGGTCGGTATTCGCATCGTTAGCCATCTCGATCTCCGGGGAGGGGAGGGGAAAGCGGGGTGCGCCGCTCACCTCCTCGACCGCTTCGACTTCCGCCTTGGCGGCGGCGACGCTCGTCTCACTCCCTCGGACGATGAGCGAGACGACGCCCGAGTCGGGGTTCCTCCGATACGCGACCGTGACGCCGAGTTTCCGGACCAGTTTCGGGATCGTGGGCGAGTCTGCGCGGCAGCGAGGCCATATGAGTATGGACTTGTGCCAATTTGACTGAGGCGCAGATCTGGCGTGGGTGACTTACTCGGAGAGAGGAGGAGGAACAAGGTCCGGTCGCTCAGGGGGATACCTAAGCAGTAGTGAGCGCAATCCAAAGAAGTTAGCGTGCGGTCAGATCGAGAAAGGGAGGTTAAGTGGCTCACTCTCGAGGGTGTTGGGCCCGAGTCGAGTGCTCGGGATGGTGTCGGGGTGGGTCATGTCAAAGTCGAGGACGAGGATGGTGTGGATCAACTCGCGCTTGCTCATCTGGTCGAGCCGTTTGCTCTTCCAGTGTTTCGGTTTCTTTCCCGGGATGCGCGTCCTCAACCTCGGATCCTGCAAATCGACGTTCAACCCGTCCTCGCCGGCGAAATCCATCAACTGGCGCTTCTTGAAGGCGCGATCGAGCGAAGCGTACGCGCGGTCCCACGTCTTCTGGTACACGAGGCGGTGCGACTCGGGCGAGGCGGCGTGCGGGACGGTGAACCTGCGCGGGCGGAACGCGCGCAGGTCGGCGACCTCGGGGGGCGCCGAGGTGTGCTTCGGGTTGAGGATGTCTTCGAGGGTGATGGCGGCCGGTTGTTTGCGCGGCGTCGGCGTCGGCGGCGGTGTTGCGACGGCAGCCTGTTCTTGTGCCATGGCGTCAAGGAGTTCTGCCATGGCGTCGACTGCTCGGTTCTCTTCCTCGGTCGAGCGCGTCGAGTCGGCAGTGTCGGAGTGGACTGCGTCTCCGGCCTGGGCATAACTCGCCTGCCCTCTCCGTGGTTGGAGCCATGGGCTGCTGGACGTGCGAGTATGCGAGCGGTGCGTCGTCGAGGCGATGCGGTTCAGGCAGCAAGCGGAGCAGAGCGCGTTGGCTGCTGCAGTGCGAGTCGCAGGCCGAGTGGCGGCAGCGGCTGCGAGCATCAGACTGACTGACTCGCTCGTCGAAGCTCTTTCCCACTCGGACAAGAGTCGCAAGAGACGAGACAGGAAGCGAGACTCGGAACTGTTCAGAAGAGAGGAGCTCGACACCAGTCGACGAATCGTCGGCTCTCTCTCTTTGCTCTACGCTCAGGAAGCGAGTCTTGGAGGACAGTCTCTGCTGCATCAGGTCCCTCATCCCCCGATCAGCACCTGCATCAACCCCGTCGGTGCCCTCGCCTCGCGCTCATCGTCGACTCGCTCTCGCACTCGCTCTCAACTCTCGACTCGGACGCTCTCCCTCTCTAGAGACACCCACGCAAGAGGAGTCAGGAGAACCAGAAGATGCGCCACGGACTCAAGCTCGCCAAGCTCTCGCGGCCGACCGCCCACCGCGTCCTCATGCTCCGCAACCTCGTCTCGTCCCTCCTCCAGCACGAGCAGGTCACCACCACCCTCCCCAAGGCCAAGGCCGCCCAGAAACTCGCAGACCAGCTCATCTCGTGGGGCAAGCAGGGCGGCAAAGAAAACTGGGAACGCGCCAACGGCTTCCTCCTCAACGGCTCCACCACCCTCAAGCCCTTGTTCGACACGCTCGCGAAACGGTACGCGACCCGCCCGGGCGGCTACACCCGCGTCCAACGCGCCGGTTTCCGCGTCGGCGACCGCGCACCGCTCGCCGTCCTCGAACTCGTCGACAACGCCAACGACCTCCGCTTCGAAAATGCCGCCCGCACCGTCGGGAGGGAGATGGCCCTCCGCGCCCGCGCGGACAACGGCAAGGGTGCTGCTGGTCCGCAAGGGTGGAAAGATTTCCGCGCGCGCGTCGAGTCCCAGGGGCCGGAACGGATCGGTCACTTGGTCGGCGAGGCGCCCGAACTGGGCAAAGTGACGAGGCAGAACGTCGCCAAGGCGTTGCGGTACCGTCAGGCTCCCGTACCCGTCACCACCGACAGCGTCACCTCGACCTCGGAACTGTCCTCCTCCTCCTCCTCTCCCTCCCTCGAAGCCGACGCCGACTCCGCCTCCTCTTCCTCCTCCTCCTCCTCACTCCCAACCACCCACCCTTCCCTCCTCTTCCTCGACCGCGCCTACCACCACTACCTCGCGACCCTCGCCTCCCTGACCCTCTCGACCCCTTCGATCCCCGACCCCTTGCGACCAATCCGCCAACTCTCGGCCCGCCTCCGCGAAACCGAAGCCGTCATGGAACGCAAGGGCGCGCCGAGACCGGTCGTCACGGTCCCGAGGAGCGGAAGGGTCCCGAAAGCGGGGCAGAGTACTGCCGGTTGGGCCGCCACCACGGAGGAGGACGAGGGTTCGCGCGTGCAGAACGAGATTGTCGCCCGCGGGGGGCCCATCTCGAGGGCCAAGGGCGCGTTCGGGCGAGAGGCGAGGAAGGAACGGCGACAAAGGAACGGTCGAGGCGAGGCGCAGGACGCTGGCACTGTCGACGCCGACGCCGCCGCCGCCACTCTGGCTTGATTCGGATCGTCGCTTCGTACAGCCTGAATCGAACTCGCAATTAATCGCAACACCCTCTTCTTCTTTCTTCTTGACGTGCACTCGACTCCTCCGAACTAGTTGGCAAAGCTCGTTTGTGTACAGGACTCGGATTTACAAGTTTCGTGAGCGAGCGTGACAAAACAAGGGACATGCGGAATAGAGCGCGGGAAAGGAGAGAGCGCAACGCAAAGAAGAGAGGTACAAAAAAGTGTCTGTTCAGAGGAGGGATAGCATGCCCTCGAATATCGTGTCCGTTCGTCGTGTACAAATTGCACGGCGTGTGAGCGCAGTGGAGACCTAGCCGGACTGGACTCAGTACCGCGGTCCGTGGTGCATCTCGGACGATTCGTGCGGCGGTCGGAACCCGCCTTCGTAACCGTTATAATCGTACTGTTGCGAATAGTCGTCATCGGCGTAGCCCACCGGCGCCACCTGGCTTCCTAGATGGCCTCCGCCGCCGCCGCCATTGCCGCCTTTTCGCAACTTGCCGACCTGCCGTCGATCCGGACCGACCCCTTGTCCCGCCTCGAGCTCATTCAGATACTCCTGCGTCTCCCCGCGCGCGAGTTCGTTCCTCAACCCGCTGCTCTTGCTCAGGTTGCGGCCATGTTCGGCGGCGAAACTCGGCCGAGTAGGGTCCGAGAGCTCGTCTTGCGAGTAGGAAGGGCGCCCGGTCGCATAGTTGTACGAGGAGTCGTACAAGCCCGAGGCGCGGATCTCTTCGGCTGCGTGGGAGTAGACCGTGTCGTACTTGGCGCTGCAGAACCGGAGGATCGTCAGTCAGTCTGTGATATCTCTTTTCTTGCTGGCCTTCGAGGAGGTGGAAACTCACTGGTCGAGGCGTTGCTCCGAGGCGTAGATGCTCGTGTAGCAAACAAAGTAGACCTGTCAGACGGGGGGTGGTTGCGTCAGTTACATCAAGCACGACCACAAGTCGCCGTCAAGCGCCCCGAGCAAGAGACGCACCTGGCAGAGCCCGACGAGCACAAACAAGAGGCCCATGATGCCGATCTGGATCCACGTCCAGATGTTGCAGATCGTGTTGGCCGTCGTGTCCGTGTTGTCGGCCGAGAACAGGGCCGTGCAGTTGTCGACTCCGGTCGAGTGCTTGGCTGCCGAGACGATGATGATGGCGAGGGAGCACAGAATGGCGGCGCTGACGAGGATGCCGTTGATCCGGAGGCTGGAAACGCGCAAGTGTTGGTCAATGTCCCCAACATTCGCTTCACAATGCGTCAGGCGCGGTACTCACAATCCTTTGAAGAGGCGCGGTCGTTCGCGGTATACGCCGAAGAAGCCGACCGGTTGGCACGCTGCGACGGCAAAGCAAAGTACGCCGAGGATGTACGAGACAAAACTCGGAGTGACGACCGAGACGACTGCACATCGTGTACACGCGCGTCAGTGAGGAGGCAAAGGCGTGAAGCGAGGGCAGGTGGAGCAGACGACGAACTTGATGGTGCGGCGAAGCAGAGCACTCCGGTCACGAGCGACACGATCAGGAACTGCGCGAGGATGGCATAGATACCTCCGTTGTCTGTATGCGCGGCAAAGCAGGTAGCGAGCGGTTGTGTCACCGAACCAAGGTCAGCCAATCGACCGCACCGCGCGAGTCTGGAGATGCCAGTGCTTACACAGCGGTACTGCGCAGCAGACATATGTTCTTGACCACAGCCCCATCGCTGCTCCCTATACTCGTCGCCTTTCTTGCGCGAGTCCGGATCGGTCAACGAGCGAGGCGGTGCCAGCGACGTCGGCCGGAGATGAAGTCAGATCTCGAGGAAGGAAGCTGCGCAGTCGTAGTGGGGCTTCCGAAGGGAGCTGGTAGACGATAAGTGCGCGCTCCTCTGCCTGCTAAGCGACCAGGTCTAGTTGCAAGACGGGACGTCGCGTTAAACGGCCGAGTGGGGCAGCCTCCCCTGCACTGCTTTCCACCGCCACTTCGGCGGAAGGAACACCAGAAACTCTGCGCTATATACTAAAGACTGCCCTGTGCAGCATCACGGCGCGATCACAGGAAGCTGCACTCTCTGCGAGAGTGCCCTCCGAGGCGATCCGAGCAGTCCGGGAGCAGGATTTTCTCGAAATTCTGTTCCTCACCGATCTAAATTGTGTTGCATTCGCCTCCTCTATGCACCGGCGGTTCCTGTCAAGACATGCATCCAAGCAAGCTGATTTGTACAAGCACGCGTCCCTGCGCTCCATCTCGCTGTCCACAGCCACACTCGCTCCCTTGCCGCTAGAGGTGTACCTAATTGTCCCACACGAACACCCGGTCTTCGAGGCGGTCATACTCGCGCTGTACTCGAAGGGCCTCCACGATGGTGCCTTTGAGCTTGACTCCTGCGTCCTTCGTCGCCTGTTGTAGCTGGAGAGAGTCGACATCTGTGAACGCGGCAGTCCAGTGAGGCAAAAGAAACTTGTCGAGGATGGTCCAGGGGTTGCCATCCATGTCCATGAGGTCGAGGACATCCCTTGCGGCGCTGCGAGGCGCTGTTGCAGACAAATTGTCGAGGCGCATCGTCTTGATCGTCGGGCACAGGCCTTTCTCCCCGAGGAGCGCAGTCAGAGCCGTGGCCGAGATGTCGCTCTTCTTGCCGACCGCGAGCGTAGTGATTGGAGTGTGGCCCAAAGCCTTGTAGGCGTCGGACTCGAGGTGTTGGAATTGTCCGGCGAGTACGAGCGAGTCGAGCGAGCTGAACGCGGCGAGCTCGTCCGGGAAACGCCACCCGGCTTTCGGGCTCGCCCTGATCGTGAGTTCGACGACCTCGGCCGGTGACTTGATACTCGCGAGCGCCGTCGCAAAGTCGGGCGCGTCGGCATGCGAGGTGAGCGTGAGCTTGCGGACGTGCGGGAAGCAACCGATAAAGGCGTTGACGCTCGAGGGAACTTTGGGAAGGCCGACCGACAGGTTGGTCACGTTCGGCAGGATGAGGTCGGACGCGGACGCGGTCGCACTGGATCCTTCGGGAGCCTTGTACTTGCTGCGGAAGTCAAGCCCGAGTTGAGTCAAACTGGGAAGCTGGGCGAGCGCGCCGAGGCGAACCGGGTCGTAGGCGTCGCCGCGCTGCTTCGTAGACGCAACCATCGTGAGAGAGACGGTCGAGACCGGCAAAGCGGTCTGGGCGTCCGGACCGTCAGGCAACGTCGCTTCGAGCCAGTTGGGGTCGTCGACGCGAAGCGAGAGGGCCTGCAAGTTGCTGAGGCACGCAAAGACAGTCTTGATCTCGTCGAGCGAGAGGCACGCCTGGTCGCCGGGTTCCTGAACGACCAGATCACGGATATGCGCGCCAAGTCCGGGACGTCCGGCCAAGCACGTTTGAAGGGTGCGGATGCGCGAGCTGGAGTCGGCCTTGATTTTGCGAAACACGATCTCGTCGTAGAACGGACGCAGGCGACGGCTCAATGGCTGGGATGGCTTCGTCTTGGCGTATGCGAGCGCAAAGATACGCTGCAAGAGCTCATTCGGCAGCTTCGAGAAGCGGCCGACGCCTGGTTCGGCGGCCTCCTGAGTGCGGTGGGGAAGGGTGCACGCTGTTCGTCAGCTGGGGAGGCCTCGGACCAACGCGTAGGGAAGCTCGTACATTCGCGGACTTGGTACGCTTGAGGTGAGGGTCGTCCATCCTTGTCCGGCCGCGTTGCTGTGAGTTGAGGAAAGGGGAAGAGAGGAGAGAGAGAAGCAAAGTGGCGCGTCTTGCGTCATCAGCAGTCAGCGCGCACAGTCCGTATCTCTCACTGCAGCACTTCTAAGAAGACCCTCGTCAATATGTCACGCAAAAAGACGCGGGTAAAGTATCGCACGATTGGAAAGATGTGTTCACAAAAGTCGACGGCACCCCTGACCGGACTTCAATACAAGTCGCCGTCCTCATCCTCGTCGTCGTCATAGCCGGAATAGCTTCTGAGCCGAGGGTTCCAACGATCTCCTGGGAAGTCTCCGAAACCGCCGCGCCCGTAGCGGTCTTCCTCCGCCTCTTCTTCCTCCCGCATGTCAGTCACCACGTCCTCGAGATCCTTCCAGACAAGATCGATCTCGCGAGCGATGACAGTCGAGCCCTTGACAACGACTCCGTGCGACTTTGCCGTGTTCACCAGGTGCTCGTACGCTGATCCGGAGAATTGTGTCGTCCAGGTGGGTATATCGAACTTGTAAAGGAACGATTCCGCCTCAATAGAATTGCTTGCGTAGTTGTAGAGACTGAATTCGCCGTCTTTGGAAGTCTTCGCGGGAGAAGTCGGGTGGATAGGCTGCCGAAAGGTTGTCGAGCTGGAGGACCTTCAGAGTCGGGCACGAACCGCGCGGGCCAAGTAGAGTTTCGAGTCCGGCGGCGCTGACGTCGCATCTCGTTTTGACCTGCAATGTCGTGATCGGCACGCAACGCAAAGCGTCGTAGGCTTCGAGGCTGATGTTCGCGAAGTTCCCGTCGAGGCTGAGCGTCTCGAGCGCGACAAACTTGGCGAGCTCCTCTGGGAATCGCCATCCAAGCGGAGGACGTCCGCCGAGGCAAAGCTCGCGGACCTCCTTATGTGCCTTGACGCTGGAAAGGGCGGGCGAGAAGTCGCAAGTGGCGGTATGCGCTCGGAGGCTGAGATATTGCAGGTGAGGGAAACAGGCGACGACGTCGACGAAGGCGCCAATGGTCGAAGCGTTTCCATGTAAACCCAGCTGGACGTGTTTGATGTTGGGCAGGGCGACGGCAGCCAGGCTCGTGTCCGCTTCGTTTGCGGTGCTGCCGGGAAAGTCGAGTTGGACGTTTTCCAAGTTCGGTAGCCGTTTGAGCGTGGCGAGCACTTTCGCGTCATATCCGGCGCCAACCGCGCCAGAGCTCACGACGTGTAATACCTTTATCGACGCGCGCAGAGCCGTTTCGGCGCCCTCGCGGGTCGGCAAAACGGTTTCAAGCCACGACGGCGAGTTGGAAACGCTGATCGAAAGCTCCCGCAGATTGGGCAGCAATGCGAACAGGGCCTGGACTTGGCCGGGCGAGAGTTGCGAGTCGCGGTTGGAGTCCATGAGCTTGAGTTCACGGACGGCGCTGCCGAACGCGGGTCGGGCGGTGACCGTCTGGAGCAGGGAACGGATGCGACGCCAACTCCGAGCCGTGATCTTGTCGAACTTGACGGCGTCGTAGAACGGGCGCAGGCTTCGGCTGAGCGGCGCGATAGGCTTTTCCTGCTCGTACGCTAGAGTGAAAACGCGCAGCAGGAGTTCCGGCGCGAGTCTTGAGAAGCGGTCGCGGACGCCGCGAGGTTCCGGCTGCAAAAGAGGAGGGAATCGTTGTGAGGAGCGAGGCTTAGACACTGGTATTCGGATGTCCACGTACATGCGCCATGTCGTCCATGCGCACACTCTCTGCGGTCCAGTTCGGCGTGGGTTCGGGGACGAAGAGCGAGACGTCTCGACGCGTCGGCGTGGGGAGATAGCTGGGGAGGTGTAGCACGGGCTCGCAGCGCCTTAAGCTCGAGCGGCGTGGCTTTCAAGTAGCTGACTTGTTGCTGTACGCTCGCAAACACGTAGTTCCGCCTAGCTGGAGGGGAGATGGACGAGAGAAAGAGGATTTTCGTCGCGACGCAGAAATTGCAGCAAAACTTCCCGGTCAACGCCGTCACTTTGTTTCTCGATAGGTATAGCGATTTTCAGCAGCTTTACATGTGCAGTCGAGGAGCAAGTTGTCAGCAGCAGGCGGAAAGTGACTTGTAGGATTCTTGGGCAAAGCTCTCTGAGGCGATCCGGCCGTACGCTGCGAAGAGTCAATCAAAGTACTTCGTCCTTGCTGCCATCAGGGCTATAGCAGTATCCGGGGCATATGTCCCAACGATCCCATCACCTTCAATAAACGCCGCGTCCGCCGTTGTCCGCATCCTCCCGTGCCTGCAGCCGATCCACTACCTCGTCAAGTTCTCGTCGAATGAATTCGATCTCGTGAGCTCGGACTGTCGAGCCCTTGAGAATCACGCGGTGTGATTTTGCCGAGCGAGCGAGTCGTTGGTACGCCAACGCGGAAAATCGCGGCGTCCACCGAGGTAACCGGAATCGGGACAGAAACCGCCGCGCCTCGTGAGAACTAAGCGCATAGTTGTAGAGGTCGAAATCGCCACTTTCGAGGTCCTTTTGACGGACATTCGGCGGACAGGCTGCCGACAGGTTGTCGAGCTGGAGGACCTTGAGAGTCGGGCACGAACCGCGCGGTCCGAGTAAGGTCCCGAGAGCTGCGGCGCTGATGTCGCATCCCTTATTGACCTGCAGTGTGGTGATCGGTACGCGACATAGTGCGCCGTAGGCTTCGGGCCCGACATGCGCGAAATTTCCGTCGAGGCTGAGCGTCTTGAGCGCAACGAACTTGGCGAGCTCCTCTGGGAAACGCCATCCGAGCGGAGGATGCCCACGCAGGCAGAGCTTGTGAATCCCACTGCATGAGTTGACGCCGGCAAGCGCGGGCGAGAAATTGCACGTGGCCTCCCGCACTTGGAGGCGGAGGACGCGCAGGCGAGGGAAAGACGCCAGAAAGTCTCGAACGGTCGAAGCTTCTTCTGAAGCCAGGTGAAGTTGTTCGATTCCTGATAGGACCACGTTGGTCATGCTGGTATCTACCTGGTCTGTCGTGCTGCCGGGAAAGTCGAGCAGCAGCGTCTTTAAGTTCGGCAGCCGGATGAGATTGCCGAGCACTTTCGCGTCGTACCCGGCGCCATGCGGCTCGGAGCACGAGAGGCCGAGCACCTTGACAGATGGACGTAGAGCCGTCTCGGCGCCCTGACGAGTCGGCAGCACGACTTCGAGACTTGAAGACTTGGAGACGCTGATCGAAACCTGCCGCACATTAGGCAGCAACGCGAAGAGGGCCTCAAAGTCGGCCACTTGGAGGGGCGTCTCATGGTCGGTATCAACAAGGCAAAGGTTGCGGACGGCGCTGCCGAGTGCGGGCCGGACGGTGACCGTTTCGAGAAGAGAACGGATGCGTCGCCAATTCCGCGCCTCGATCTTGCTGAACTTGAGGGCGTCGTAGAACGGGCGCAGGCTCCGGCTGAGCGGCGAGGTAGGCTTGTCCTGCTCGTGCGCCAGAGAGAAGATGTGCTGCAGGAGTTCCGGCGCCAGTCTTGAGAAGCGGTCGATGCCGTGAGGTTCCGACTGCAAGCGACGAGAGATGCGCGTGAGGAGCGAGCGCAAGCGCTGTTCCTCGTGAATATTACGTACATGCGCTATGTCGACCATGTCCACGGCTTCTGTCGTGTCGGGTCGCTTGGGAGATGGAGGGAGAGGCGATGATCGAGGCGATGCCCGAGCGAATCCAAGATGTAGGCGGCAGCGGCTTGAGCTTGAGCGGCGTGGCTTTCAATCCCGTGCTGCAAGCTCGACAAGATGAGCTCTTTCTAGCTGAAAAGCGGAGATGGATCAAGACAACTCGTGACGACGTTGCGGCAAACTGCCTGCCGAAGCATTTTCCCGGTCAACGCATTCATTTTTTTCTCTATAGGGACAGCGGTCAAGATCCAGATATATGCACTCGGGATCCAGATTGAAGGAAGAGATATGGAAGGTGAACGTAGACGAATTTTGCGCTTGCTTGGTTTTCTTCGAGCACGGGAGCGATCCCAAGAGCTTTGCCACTATTTGTAGATCTTTGCCGTTGCATAGGCTTCGTACTTTGAAATCTTGCAGTCATGCATAGCAAGCGGAAAAGTCCCTATGCAGACCGGCACCTCCTGGCCGACCCCTTCACCTTCAGCCACCGCAGTGCCCAGGCTCTTCCCGGGAATCATCATCTCCCCTGTCATCTTCGCGGGCATGCCGTGCTCAGATGTATCTGAAGGGTATGACCGCGGGCCCTTTGAGCCTGACGCCTGCTTCTTTCGACGCCTGCTCAAGCTCGAGAAAGTCGTCCTCCGTGAAAGCGCTCGTCCAAAAAGGCACCTCGACCTTGTCCAGGACCGGGCGCGAGTCCTTGTACTTTGCCCGGGGCTGGACTGGCGCTTCCGCGCTGACATTGTCGAGGCGCACCGTCTTGATCGTAGGGCAAAGGCCCTCGTCCCCAAGGAGCGCAGTCAGAGCCTTGGCCGAGATGTCGCTCTTTTTTTCCAATCGCGAGCGTAGTGAGCACAGTGTGGCCCAAAGCCTCGCAGGCGTCGGACTCGAGGTGTTGGAACTGTCCGGCGAGTACGAGCGAGTTGAGCGAGCTGAACGCGGCGAGCTCGTCCGGGAAACGCCACTCGGCTTTCGGGCTCGCCCTGATCGTGAGCTCGACGACCTCGGCCGGCGACTTGATGCTGGCGAGCGCCGTCGCAAAATCCGGCGCGTCGGCGTGCGAGGTGAGCGTGAGCTTGCGGACGTGCGGGAAGCAATCAAGAAAGGCGTTGACGCTCGAGGTGACTTTGGGAAGGCCGACCGACAGGTTGATGATGTTCGGCAGCACGAGGTCGGACACGGTCGCACAGGGCACGTCAAGATTCTTGTAGTTGCTGCTGAAGTCGAGCGCGAGTTCGGTCAGACCCGGACGCTGGGCGAGCGAGCTGAGACGATCCGGACGGTACGCGTCGCCGCGCTGCCTCGAGGACGCAACGATCGTGAGAGAGACGGTCGAGCTCGGCAGGACGGTCTTGACATCAGGATTGTTAGGCAGTACGGCTTCCAACCAGCCGCGGCCCTCCGTGTAGAGCGTAAGAGTCTGCAAGTTGCTGAGGCAACCGAAGACGGTTTTGATCTCGTCGAGCGAGAGGCACGACTGCTGCCCGGCTTCCTGAATGACGAGCTCGCGAAGGTGCGATCCAAGTCCGGGACGTTTAGTCGAGAGCTTGCGAAGAGAGCGGATGCGTGAGCTGGAGTCTGCTTTGATCTTGCGGAACACGATCTCGTCGTAGAACGGACGCAGGCGACGGCTCAATGGCTGGGAAGGCTTCTTCTTGGCGTACGCGAGCGCAAAAATACGCTGCAAGAGCTCGTTTGGCAGCTTCGAAAAGCGGTCGACACCTGGTTCATTGGTCTCCTGCGGAAGGGAAGGGCGCGTGCACGCTGTCAGCTGGGGAGACCTCGGACCGACGTGTAGGGAAGCACATACGTTCGCGGACTTGGTACGCTTGAGGTGAGGGTCGTCCATCACGGTCCGGCGTTGACGATGGGGCGCCGAGATGAAGGGAAAAAGAGAGAGCAGAAAGTGGCAAAGTCTGATTGAACCGACTCCCAGGGCGCATGCATAGTCTGCTTCTTTCATAAGGCATTCATCTTTGGAGCCCTTAAGCTTACTGCCACGGCAGACAGTTACACAAGCAAAAGCACTGCACACTCGGAAAGAGGCTCAACGTCGCTACACATGCACGCCACTCCCCCTTGAACAAATCGAGAATCTCATTCTTGTCGTCCCCGTAGCCGTCGAGCATCACAAGATGATTGGCCAACGCTCTTCCGTATCCTCGAGTTCGAAGTCGTCGTCTTCCTCGTCCATCTGCACCGCCTCCACCTCCCGCCACTCGTCCACAACGCCAAAGAGCTCCTCGTAATGGCGATCGATCCTGCAAGCGGCGACTGTCGAGCCCTTCACGACCACGCCGTGTGACTTTGCCGCGCGGGCAAGTCGGTCATACGCCGACCGGGAGAATTGCGTCGTCCATCTTGGTAGCTTGAATCTGGAGAGAATCGATGCCGCTTCGTAAGAACTGTCGGCGAATTCGTAAAGATTACACTCTTCGTCTTCGATTTCCGCGCGGCCCAAGTCCGGTGGATAGTCTGCCGAAAGGTTGTCGAGCCGGAGAAATTTGAGGGTTGGGCATGAACCGCGCGGTCCGAGCAAAGTCTCGAGTCCCGCGGCGCTGACGTCGCTTCCCGTGCTGATGTACAGGGTCGTGATCGGCACGTACTGCAGTGCTCCGTAGGCTTCGGGGCCGACATGCGCGAAATCCCCGTCGAGGCCGAGCATCTCGAGGGCGGCGAACTTGGCGAGCTCCTCCGGGAACTGCCATCCAAGGGGAGCATGCCCGCGCAAGCAGATCGAGCGGAGATCTTTGTACGACTTGATGCCGGCGAGGGCGGGCGAGAAGTCGCACGTGGCCTCGCACGCTCGGAGGCTGAGGCTGCGGAGGCGAGGGAAACACGCGACAAAGTCTCCAACGGCCGCCCCGTTCCCATGCAGATCCAGGTGGAGTCGATCAACCCCTGGCAGGCTGAGGTCGACCATGCTCGAATCCGCTTGGTTTGCGCTGCTGCCAGGAAGGTGGAGTTGGACGTCTTCCAAGTTGGGCAACTGTTTGAGCGCGGCGAGTACCTTCGCGTCGTACCCAGCGCCATGCGCGTCCGAGCTCTCGACGCACAGCACCTTGACCGACGGACGTAGAGCTGTTTCGGCGCCGTCACGGGTCGGGAAGACGGCTTCAAGCCATGGCGCGGAGCTGGAACCGCTGATGTCAACAATCTTCAAGTTGGGCAGGAGTTCGAACAGCGTCTGGACTTCGCTCGACCCGAGTTGCGTGTCGGAGGCGCGATTCACGAGTCTCACTTCGCGTACAGCGCTGCCAAACGCGGGCCGGGCAGTGACCGTCTCGTAGAGAGAGCGGATGCGGGATCCACGCGCCGCGATCTTGATGAACTTGAGGGCGTCGTAGAAAGGGCGCAGGCGCCGGCTGAGCGGCTCAGTAGGCGTACTCCTTGCGTATGCCAGAGAGAAGATACGGTGCAAGAGCTCGTTCGGCAGCTTTGAGAAGCGGTCGACGTCTGGTTCGCCGGCGTCCTGCGGTGGGGAAGGGCGCGTGCGCTCTGTCAGCTGGGGAGACCTCGGACCGACACGTAGAGAGCTTCTTACGCTCACAAGCTTGGTACCCTTTAGGCGAGAGTCGTCCATCCTTGTCCGGCGTTGTGGCTGCGCGCCGAGATGAAGGGGAAGAGAGAGAGAGAGAGCTGGCAAAGTTGCGAAGTCTTTTCTCTCGACAACTCATACTGTAGCTCGCGCATAGTCCATTCCTTTCTCAAGTATATCGTTGAGAGAACAGCTCTCGCAACGATGCGAGGCACATTTTTTTGATCACAAGCAAAATGACTAGCTGGAACAGATAAAGCGCCGCTCAAGCCAGCATGGCGGCACGCGGAGACCTCACTTGCTGTCTTAGCTGTCGCCCTCGACACCGCCCTTGTTGTTGTCCTGGTTGCTGTCCTCGGTGACGACCTTCTCGCGGTCTTTAACCTTGTCCCCCTCCGCGATGCTATCCTCGTCCTTGTCGCTGACGTCGTCCTCGTTGCTAACATCGTCCTCGCCGCTGTCTTCGTCCTTGCTGTCGTCGTCATCCTCGTCGTAGTAGTAAGAGCTTCCGAAGAGCATCGGCTGACTCCCTCCCGAGTAAGAATCGTAGCGCGCGTTCTTCTCACGTATGTACTCCTCCTCTTCTTGCCGCATGTGGTCCGCCACGATCTCAAGCTCTTTCCAGACGACATCGATCTCGTAGGCTGTAGTGGTTGAACCCTTGAGGACGACGTCGTGTAGCTCTGCCGTACTGGCAAGCTGCTCGTACGCCAACCGGGAGAAGTGCGTCGTCCAAGCGGGTGTCTCGAAATCGTACAGGAACGATTCGGCGGTGTCAGCATCCTCGGAATAGTCTTGAAGATCGAAGAAAACAGGCACGAATTCCTCTCGAGAGAAGCCCGGTGGATAGGCTCCCGAAAGATTGTCGAGCTGGAGGACCTCGAGAGCTGGGCAGGACCCCTGAGGGCCCAGCAGCGTCGCAAGCGCCTCGGCGCTGACGTCGCAGCCCTTTCCGATGCGCAGCGTCATGACTGAGAGGCGTCCGAGCTCGCGAAAGGCTTCGAGGCTGACGAGCGCAAAATTTCCGTCGAGGGCGAGCGTCTTGAGCGTGGCGAGTTCGGCGAGTTCCTGCGGAAAGCGCCATTCGGCCGGAGGGTGCCCCCCCAGGCAAACTTCGCGGAGACTGTGCGATCTGACGCCGGCGAGCGCCGGTGAGAAGGTGCAGGTGGACCCGCGGGCTTGGAGATTGAGGACGCGCAGGCGAGGAAAACGGGCAAGAAAACTCCCGACCGTCGAGGATTCGTCGTAAAGACCCAGGCGAAGGTATTCAATGTGTGGCAGGGAGACGTCGGCCATGTTCGTGTCTGCTTGGTCAACACTGCTGCAGGGAAAGTCGAGTACGACGCGCTCCAGGTTCGGCAACTGTTTGAGCGTGGCGAGCACCTTCGCGCCGTATCCACCGGGGTGCGCCTCGGTACACGTGACCGTGAGACGCTTGATCGACTCCGACAGAGCCGTCTTGACGCCGTCACTCGTTGGCAAGACGGCTTCAAGACACGAGGACTTGGTGACGGCCATCGACAGCTCCTGCACGCCGGGCAGGAAGGAGAGCAGGGCATGGAAGTCGGCCGCTCCGAGTTGCGTGTCGCGGTCGGCGTCGGCGAGTTTCAACTCGCAGACGGCGCTGCCGAATGCGGGTCGGGCGGCGACTGTCTCGAGCAGAGAGCTGATGCGTTGCCCGCCTTGGGCTCCAACCTTGCCGAACTTGAGGGCGTCGTAGAACGGGGGCAGGGTCCGGCTGAGCGGCGCAGTCGGGTTGGAATCCTCGTAAGCCTGAGAGAAGATATCATGCAGAAGCTCGGGCGGGAGTCGAGACAAGCGGTCGACGCCTGGTTTAGCAGCCTTCTGCAGAGGCGGGGAAAGGTGCGTGCACGCTGTCAGCTGGGGAGACCTCGGACCGACGCGTAGAGAGCTTCGTACACTTACAGGCTTGGTACGCTTCCGGCGAGGGCCGTTCATCCTTGTCCGGCGTTGTTGCTGCGCTTCGAGTGAAGGGGAAGAGGGAAAGAGAGAGCGCGCGCAAGTAAAGAGTCTAGCGCAAAGTGAGACCTTCGTGTTGGGCGGCTTCCAGCGCGCATAGACCAGCCTTTAATTCCTTTCTAGGGATATGACTCTCTCAAGTCTGGTAGGCATACTGAACAGTCACAAGCAAAGTTGCAAAGTCGCTCGAAGCGGCCAACTCACGCAGGCACGACGGCACAGGCAGACGGAAGACCTCACTCGCTGACCTCCTCCTCGTTGTCCCTCCAGGCGGAGGCGCTTCTGAAATGAATGGTCCAACCCCCGCCCAGGCGATCAGCAGGGTCGTCGGCTCCAAGCTCCCCGCGCTCATAGCGATCCTGCTCCTCTTCTTCCCACCGCATCTCCTCCACTTCCTCTTCAAGCGCTTGCCAGTCAACTTCGATCTCATGAGCGGTGACTGTCGAGCCCCGCAGATCCACGCGGTAGAGTCTCGCAGTTCAGGCGAGTTGCTCGTAGGCGGAATGAGAAAACCGCGTCGTCCATTCGGGGAGCTCGAACTGCGCCAGGAACCATTCCGCGTCGTCAGAATTGTCTCCGTAGTCGCGAAGGTTGAATTGACCGCTTCTGAAGTCGTGGCGGCCGAAGTCCGGAGGATAGGCTCCCAAAAGGTTGTCAAGCTGGAGGATTTTGAGGGTTGGGCACGAACCGCGCGGTCCGAGCAGAGTCTCGAGAGCCGCGGCGCTGATGTCGCATCCCTTATTGACCTGAAGCGTCGTGATCGGCACGCTACGCAGTGCGCTGTAGGCCTCCAGCCCCACGCGCCCGAAGTCTCCGTTGAGGCTGAGCTTCTGCAGGGCGCTGAATTTGGCGAGCTCCTTGGGGAAACGCCATCCAGGTGGAGGACACCCGCTCAGGCAAATCTCGTAAACCTTCTGATACGACTTGACGCTGATGAGGGCGGGCGAAAAGTCGCAAGTAGAGCCGTGTGCCCAAAGATTGAGGCGGCGCAGACGCGGGAAACAGGCGACAAAGTCGCCTTCGGTTGAAGCATCATCGTGCAAACCCAGACCGAGGACTTCGATCTTTGTTAGGGCAGGTTTGGTGATGATCGGGTCCACGTTGTCTTTCGGGTTGCGGGCAAAGTCGAGCAGGACGCTGTTCAGGTTTGGCAGACGCTGGAGTACGGCAAGCGCTTTCGCGCCATACCCGCCACCGTACGGTTTCGAGCACGTGGCGATGAGGACTTTGATAGATTCTGGTAAAGCCGCCTGGACACCGTCACGAGTTGGCAAGACGGTTTCAATCCATGAGGGGTTGGAAACGCGAATCGAAACCACCCTCAAGTTGGGCAACAGCCCGAACAGCGCCTGCATGTCGCCCGTCTCGAGGTCCGTGTCACGGTCTCGATCCGCGAGGCTGAGCTCGTGGACGTCGTTGCCGAAAGCGGGTCGGGCGCTGACCGTCTCGAGCAGAGAACGGACGCGTTCTGCTCCCTGCGCCGTGATCTTGCTGAACTTGACGGCGTCGTAGAACGGGCGGAGGCTTCGGCTGAGCGGCGCTTTGGGCTTGGTCCTTTCGTAGGCCAGAGAGAAGATGGAATGCAGAAGTTCGGGCGCGAGAGTCGACAAGCGGTCGACTCCGACGCTCGAAGGCGTTTCCGGCTGTTTACAGAGGAGTGAGCGCGCGCGCGATACCGGGGAGGGTCATGGGCAATCCACATACCTGCGCCATAGGTCCAAGCGACACACCCGCTGTAATCTGAGCGAGAGAGACAAGGCAGAGGAAGCGAAGAGCAGAGGCCAAACGCCACGGAAAGTGCACGCACCCCCTGTGGAGAATTTTTCCTGGCAATACTCGCAGCCACTCTGTATGGTGTGGGCGAGTTAATCCAGAGACGCGATCAGCAGTAAGATGATAGAGGGCGGAAGAACGGGAAACATCATGTTTGCATAAGAAGTCGATGTCTACCTCTCGCAGTCTCTTCCTGCAGCGATTCGCTCTTGCCTTCTACCGCCGCTTCAACGGTCTCGCCGGCGAGGACATCCGACCGGTCGGCTTGCGGCATCCGCACGCTGTTTGTGTTGTCGCGCAACGAGGACGATTGTCGATCTCGCGTACCTGCCGAATCCGACTGGTACAGAGCCAGTCCGACCTCTCCTCGATCGCCAATCGGAGGATAATGATGACAGTTCGCACCGAGACCAATCTATTGGTTCTCTGCTGCGGCCAGCAAGACTCGTCAGTGACGAGGTCCAAAAAGCGCAAGCAGGAAGAAACAGGCAAAGAGAAAGGAACATACCCATGGCTTCATCCGCCGGCTGTTGCTGGACCACCCTCATCTCTGCGCCAAACAGGCGAGCCTTGTACCTGAGCGCCAGCGCATCCCAAAACTCGCGCCGACACATGATCTCGCGCGCCTCGTCGTCGACGCCATCTTCTGCCGGAGGACCTGTCTCCCCGCCTTGCTGTTCCAGCTGTTCCTGCCAGACATCGATTTGCCGCTCGAGCAAGAAAGTGGTCAACAGCGCCGAGACGACCGACCCTTGCAGCTCGACGCCGACCTCGCGCGCGAGCGGGAACAACGTCTCGGCTTCCGACGGCGTGAACCCTTCAGTCCAGTCGGGCAAGCGCCAATCCAAGAGAGGAAAGTGCGGGACGGGCGGTTCACTCGGGTCGGTTTGGGCGGCCCGGACGGCTTCGAGCCAGGCGCCGACGAGGGGGAGCGTCGTCGGTGTGATTGGGGCGCCGACGTCGCCCGTCACGTTTGAGAGTTCGATCAGGCGAAGCGCTGGCGGGCGGTGCAGCAAGAGTTGTCTGATCTGCGCCGCGGTCGGGTTGGACGCCGTCCCGAAGCGCAGTTCCTCGAGCGAGGTGAAGGTCGGCGCGGCTGCGGCGGCGATCAACGCATCGGACACGATCGGCATGGCGATCGAGAGTTCGCGGAGCTCGACGAATCGGGACCAGTCGGTCTCTTGGAATGGGAGGGTGACGGGAGGAGGAGTCGCGATCAGGCGGTGTAGTCGCAACGCGCGGAGAGAGGTCGGATCGAGAGCGGCGAGCGCGGGGGCAATATGCTGGGAAGCGAACGAGTCGTACATCGTCACTTCTCGGAGACCTCTAAACGCCCGAAAGACGTTGACGACGCGTTGGTCGCACAAGGGTCCGCCGAGGGTGAGCGCCTCGACGTGACTGATGTGGGTCATTTCGAGCGGCACCGGATCGAGGTCCTGCGCGGGAAAGAGGTCGAACTGGGTGGCTGCGCTCGAGCCGGGGTCGTACGGCAGGACCATGATCTCGACTGTGCGGAGGAGCGGGTACCGCGAGAGGAGGGCGAGGCGGTAGGTGATAAAGTCGGTCGAATTGATCTGCGCCAGGAGGACCGAGATGCGGAGGGAGCGGAGGGACCGGCAGAGCGAGTCGGCGGCGTTATCGGACAAGAGGAACGAGGTCGACATCCAGTCGACGGCTTGCATCTCGCGGACGGCGGGCATGAGGACGAGCGCTTCGTTCAAGAGTTCGTTCAGAGTCGGGTGTTCCATTGCGAGGACGGCCTCGGTCGTCTCGCGGAGACCGACGCAGAAGCACTTGACGAGGGCGCCTGCCCCCCTGATGGACTTGAGCATCTCGACGAACGCCGCGAGCTGTTTGATTGTCAGGATGTCGACGGTTTGGAGCCGAGCGGCGCGCGAGTAGGGCAGCAGGCGTCGGGAGAGCGGCGGCGGCGGGTCATTGCCGAGGTAGGAGAAGATGCTCGAGAGGATCTCTGGCGGCAACTGGCTGAACTTGTCTGGCCTGGTCATCGTCTCGTTCGTTTTGCTGCTGCAAGCGATGGAAGGTCAGTCTTAAGGGGTGGTCGTCACTCGGCCTCAACTGGGCGCACCTGTCATCGGTGGCTAGTCCGTTGTCTATTTCCATTGCTGCTGCTTTATCTTCGAAGCTCCAGCTCCCTTGCAGAGCGGAAGTGCAGACGGAGGAGAAGGGAAGAAGCGAAGCCGAGACGAGTGCTCTTGCCTCGCCGCATGCACCCAGCAAAGCTGCAGATGGGCCAGAGTGTGCATAGAATTGCACGCATGGCAGCGCCCTCCAGCGCCGCACTCCTCCGGTTCTCGCTCTTCCCCTCGCCGACTCTTCCTGACAGCTTCCCTCCGAGCGCCGGCACTTCGGCAACACTTGCCTCGCCTATAGAGACAGCGGGCAGCCAGTCCTATGAACCGGAATCTGCATCTGCAGCGCTCTCCACACCTGCCGACTCTCCCCGCTTCTACGCATCGACCCTTGTCCGAAGCGATGACGCACGCCGTCCGAACGAGTTGGAGCTCGCAAATCATTCGCTTCCCTTGCTTTGCTCATTTCCCCTTACCGGAGCGACATTTGCTGCACCGTTACCCCCACTCGCTCATCCGTCTGTTCGCGGACCCGGGACGAGGGTGGCAGCTGAGGCCTCACCGCTGCTGCACCGACGAGTCTCCTGCAACAAGATGGGGCAGCCGTATTCCAACGCCGACCCAGACCGTAACCTCAAGGACAAATGGCTCGACAAGGGCTGGCCGTTGACCCGCTTCCTCGGCTACCGACCGCCGCCTGCTGATCCAGTCGCCGCGCGGCACTGGGCCGCAGGCATGGACCACATCCTCCCCGCACCTTTACGAGAACGACACCGAAAACGAAGGCGAGAAGAGCAACTACGCAAAGAAGGAACAGGCGAGGGGGCACAGAATGGGCATTCGCGGGCGGCAGCAGCTGACCTCCTCGAGGGTGGGCTCAAGGGACCGAGCAAGGAAGGGAAATTGGAGGAGGTGCCCTCGCTTGGCTCGCGGGTCAATCACAAATTGTGGGACATGTGGCTCACCCTGCTCGGGTGTTTCTTCGGGATCGCCTTCTCGGCGCTCAGTTGAGTCCTACGCCTCTCTGTTTACTCGCCGAGTCGAGTTGTGTCCGGACAGGAGGAGCTCACCGAGAGTTCCTTTTCGTCCGACCGACCTGGACAGGCGCGCGATCCAACTACTTGCGGGATCACGACTCGCCCCTCATTGTAGCGGCTTTCGGCGCAGAAGCCGTCCTCTTGTGCGTCCCCGTGGCTAGTGTCTCCGCTCATCTTGCCAATCGACTGACAAGGACTTTTCCCGCCATGGCAGATACGCAGCACACGACTCTCCTCTCGTTCAACCAGTGAGTGCAGTGCGGTGCGATGCGACGAACACGCGCGACGAAAGACCACTGCTTTGACCGTCCCGTGAACTCGACCAGATGAACGTCATCTTCGGGAACACGATCAGTGCGGTTTTAGGCGTCTGCGTTGCGAAACTCTTCGAGCTCCAGCCGGGCTTCAAGATTGGCGGAGTGTACGAACCGAATTGGGAGTGCGTCCTCGTCTTTTTCCCGTTGCTCGATTATTGCTCGAGCGGGCACGGTTGGGCTGATTGATCTTCGGTTATGCCGAGGGACGCGCAGAGCAGCCTCGGTCTCTCTCGCGCTGGCGCTCCTCGTCATGCAACTATTCGAGATCACGTAAGCCGGGGGAACCAGAGAGACCCTCCACCTCAGCACAGATCAACCGACCTAACAGCTTTGTCGTTGCGCAGTCACCCGCCGGGAGGCGCCGTCGCCCTCCTCGCGGTCACGATCTCGCAGATCGCCGAGATGGGGTGGTGGTACATCCCGATGGTCCTCCAAGCGAGCCTGATCATGCTCGGGTGGGCCTTGTTGATCAACAATGTCGGCGGGAGGAGATATCCGAGTGAGTGCTCTCTAGTGCTCGCTTGTTTGTTCGCTGCGAAAAGTCCGGATCGCTTAGCCGAGGTCTGCCTACAGATCAATGGCTCTGGAAGAGTAGATGGATCATCATTTGATCATAGACTATTGCGTCCGCACACATGAGCAGATTCAAAGCCGGTGGCGAGATGATGCCGTCTCCGCTTTCGGTGAGGGTACCAGACCTTGCCTTCCAAGACAAGAGGAAGATGGAGGAATGGGAATGCTGTACTGCTTGACATTGCGGTCTATTCACAAGAAAGCTCTTGACCGGAACTAGGGGAACTTGGCAGGATGGGGCAACCCACCCTGGTCACTTGGCCTCCGCCGCTGCGGCAGCGCGCCTCTTCTCGATCATGTGCTTCATGTGCGACATGACGTACTCCTCGTCGAACGTTTCCTGTTCGGATGGATGACAGGACGGAAAACGGTTAGAGCGCGCGCGCAATCTTCAGGAAAAGAAGGAAAAGGCGAAGTGAGGTGGGCGCACCTTCCACGACGGGCGGGTAACGAGCGCGTCTCTGTAGGCGCGGAAGACCTTGAACTTGTCGTCTTCGAGCTTGTCGGCAAAGTCCTTCGGGAGGAGATCTGCGAGGGGGAGACATGTCAGCCTGGAGGGGGTTTCGGTGCGATCAGATTTGCCACACAGGTCAGAGGAACGTGACTCACCATACTTCGGACCCGCAAAGATCCGTCCGACGAACGGTGCCACCGCGAGATCACCGATCGAGATGTCGTTCCCGAGCAGGAAGGGGCCGTCGAATTGGGTGAGCATGCCTTGGATCTCTTCGATCCCGGTAAAGACCGAGTCGGCGGCTTCCGGCTTGCCCTGGAAGAGGGCGGTCATGAAAGGCGAAGTGACGACGTCGGTGAAGCTGTACGTCGGAAAGGATGGACCGCACACCGAGCCAAACGAGGGGGAAATTGTCAACCCATACCGGCCAGTGAGACTATTCGAACGCCCGGACGTACCGCTGAGCAAAGTAGCGAGCATACGCGCGCTTGACGGGATCCTCGGGCGAGAGCTTCTTCTCCGGGTACAAGTCCGCGACGAGTTCGAGGTCGACCGCCGACTCGGGGATGTTGAGCGTTCCGGGGGCGCCTTCCTCGCCGACGCGGATCACTGGGACCTTGCTCGCCGGGTTGACTTTCGAGGCGTACCAGTCGGGTTTGTTCTGCAGGTCGATCTCGACGTGCTTGAGAGTTCCGTCTTCGTAAGCGCCTGCGAAGGGGAGGGTTGGTCAGCATGTCCACGGGCCCTCGGGCTCGGGCGGATCGCTCGCGCGGAGGACGTACCGACTTCGCGGAGGGCGAGAGTAGCCCGCTGAGCCCACGGGCTGTGTGCACAACGTGGTCCGAGGCCGTGTTAGTCCGGTTGAGATGCTTTGTCATGCCTCGAGGTGGGGCTTCGAACGGTGAGAAAGAGCGGAGGGTGTGTGAACGGACCAGACGCGGGCGGAGAAGATGGTGATCGGCTGAGAGGGAGGCATGTCTGTTCTGGAGCTCTAGTCTAGTCAAGTCTAGCGTGGAAGTGTAAAGAGGGAGAGAAAGAGAGAGAGTGAGAGGGATGACATAATTGATTCAAAGGGTATTTGTAGTGTTTGTATTCAAAGCATTACAAACTGGATTGGCACTCGCTTGCCTGACCAGTCCTTGAGCCAACTCGCTACACACACTCGGAGACTTGGAAGGCCGACGAGCAGCGGATCACTTTGATTGTGCTCTCCACTCGACGATGGCGTCCAGGACCGCTACGCCCCAGAGTTGGGACCCGGCACTCGTCGGTCAAGGCCAAGGTCAGGGTCAACCAGGTCAAGGGCAAGGACAAGGGCAGGCGCAGGGCCAGACGCTGCAGCTGCCACAGGCGAATGCAGCAGCCAAAGGTACGTCGCCTTTCCCTCTCTCTCTCGAACCCTGGGCGTGCGAGTCCGCGAGTAGCCCCTCAACTTGGCTGCGATGCCGGTCATCGATGCCAGGCGTGCTGGACGCGTTCGGACGAGTTACAGCGTAAATGGAAGCACACACGAAAGCTGACGAGTACCCCCCTCCGCACAGCCAAAGCACAGCCTGGAGGTCCTCAGGCTGGACGCGGTCCGTCGGCAGAGTGAGTAGCACCATTCGGCAGCCGCAACTCCCGTCTCACCCAGCAGCTGATCGCTCTCTCTCTATGCTCATACAGACCCGAGGGAAATGCTGCCGGTCCCTCTGAACCCACACGAGCCACCGACGTCAACTCGTTGATGGACGCCGTCGGAGCGAGTGGGGTCGATCTCGGCGTGAGAACCCTTCTCCCTTGCAGCCTTTTCTTTTTATCAAACGTGCTCAAGTTTGTGACGATGTACAGGCCGAGGAAGCGTCACTCCGGGCCACCAACGAGCGGCTGCACGCCCAAGCGATGGCGGCACAGGCGTCGGCGCAATCCTCCAACCCGAACGCGTACACCGGCGTCGACCGGCTACGAAAACAGGACTTTATCGATCCGAGCGTCTTGGCAGAGGTTGTCAAGAAAGTCGGTGAGTCTTGGGCATCGTCTGGATCTCGTCACAACAGGGCCTGTCGACTGAACCGCCCCCCTCTTGCCGCAGCCGCTGCATTTCAGCTCAAGACCCTCGAGCCCGATACAATCCCCTTCATTGCTCTCGCGACTCGGCATCGTCTCGAGTCGCTCATCTCGGCCGCAGTCGCCGCGCGCGATCACCGCCAATCGTCTTCCCACTTCCGCCCTCCACCGCTCGTCGCCCCGACCGCTCGCAAACGACGAAGACGAGATCCGCTCGACCCGGAACTCGACGAGGCAGAAGGGGACGAGGACGAGGAGATGGAGGACGTGTCGTCGGATCAGCCAAAGGTGCCCGCGTGGGACACGCTCGTGTACGACGACCCGGAGCGGTACCTGACCGTGCTCGAGCGCGTCGACCGGGACGAGGAGCGCAAGAAACGACGAGAACGTATGTTGCGGGACCAGAAGGAGCAAGAGGAGCGAGAACTGGCGGAAGCGATGGCGGCAGCTGAAGCGGCTCAGCGCGCGCTCGATTCGGACGGCGGATCGTCCTCGAAGAAGGAGGACGGCGGAGGCAGCACGCCCGCCGAGGAGAAGAAGGCCGAGTCCAAGGGCAAGGGCAAAGCGAAAGACAAGGATGGGACGCCCGCGACGCCTTCGGGCAAAGGGGGCGCGGATTCGCCCGCGCTCGGCAAGGACGGCAAACCCAAGAAGGCGCGCCCGAAAAAGCCGAAAGCGGGTGACGCGGGGAGCGGTGCGAGCACCCCCCTGCCTGCTGGAGGGAGCGGCGTCAAGAACCTGTCCGAGGACGTGCGGAAACGGTTGACGGACCAGCACGCGTTGCGGTCGCTCGGAGGGCAAAAGTTCAGTTGGCTGAACGCGGGCGTCGGTTCGCCGTCTCCCGCGGGTGGGATCGGGTTCGGTACTCCGACGGGAGGAGGGTTGCCCAAGCCCAAGTTTGCGACGGCGTCTTCGCTCCCGCCGCCTTCGTTTGCGCCGCTCGGAAACGCAACGACGTCGACTTCGAACTTGAACCCGGCCAACCACGCGCCCTCCACGCCGGGACCTTCACGACCCGGTGACGGTATCCTCGGCGGTGGTGGGGGATCCCTGTTTGGGTCTCACAGCGCTGCTGCGAGCGCGTTGACGACGTCGCGGCTCAACGTCCCGCAACTGCACGACGCGCAGCGGACCCAGATCGCGAAAGACGCGTGGGAGGCCGGACACCACGTGGTCGAGTTGCCGGACTTGTTGTTCGCGCTCGAGCGGGAACGGGGGATGGGCGTCGGGCGGGGCAGCGGCAAGAACTCGGCGGTGAAAGGTCGCGCCGGGTTGACCAAGAGTTTCTCGTTCGGTCCCGGAGGCGGCAAGATGGCGCTCGGCAATAGCTCGCAAGGAGGTCGATGAAGGCGAGGTGGTCATCTTACGGAATGCGTAGACCATGCACGCCGGGAAACCCAACCTTGATTACTACTTTCTTGTAATGGCCGGATTACAAGAGGTAAAAGAGAGCCTTCCTTCCGCGCAAGAGCGGTCGCTTTCATCGCTTCGCTTGCTGTACGCTGCTCTGCTCAAAGCAGCAGGTCCTTACGAGAAATGGTGAGCAGCAGTTTGTAATCTCCTGCTCGCAGCTCGACTAAGCAGTCCCTCCCTCCTTGCAGTCCAATTACGGCTACCCGCCTGCAGGCGGACAGGGAAACTACGGCGGAGGAGGAGGTTACGGCGGAGGCTACAACGGCGGCGGGGGCGGAGGTGGCTATAACGGCGGCTACGGCAGCCCGTCGGGCGGCGGCTACGGTCGCGGAGGCTACGGCGGAGGACGCGGATCGGGCAGGAAACGCGCGAGAAACGGTCAGTCGACGCTGGCTGCATGCGCTTATGGATGCGTATTGATTGCTAGACTGACCCTTTGAACGCGCCCAGACGACGACTCGCACGGCCAGAATTTCCGCCGAAGGCACAACGAGCGCGGCGACTACAACGCTTCCCCTCGCCGAGGAGGCTACGGCGGAGGAGGAGGGCGCGGAGGAGAGCCGGCGTATGACCGCGTACCGAGTCACGAGGCGATGAAGAACCGCTTCAAGGAAGAGCTGTGGACGCTCGGGAACGAGGCAGTGAGTGGACCGCGCCGATTGGGGTCATTTGCGCCAACATCAGCCCGAATTTGGGCGAGATTTGGGGGGCTGCCTACGCCAGGCGGTTCGCTGACACTGCAGGTTGTAACAGAGCTACGACCCGGCGATCGACATCCCGAGCATGGCACAGACGGTCGAGTCGTGGTTCTTCCGCGACCGAGACCTCGTCTTCCTCGCATTCCGCTCGGCGTGAGTGCCCGCCACGGTCAACGGGGTCACAGGCGAGAGAGCACATAGCTGACATGATGCGATGCAGGGTCTCTGAGATGCCGCACAAGATCCCGCATTACGCCGCCCTGCTCGCGCGACTCTCTACAAACGCAATTGCGCCGCCCGCCTCCCTCGCTTCGCGTCTCGGCGGAGCGCCCAAGATCACCCCGGCAGCAGGACGGAGCCCACCTCGTGTCGGTGCCCCCTCGGAGACGGAGACAAAAGAGGGCGGAGACGCGGAAGGTACGGCAGAGGCAGCGGCAGAGGTCGAGGAGGAATCCAAGCCCGCCGCGCCCGAACCGGAAAAGGTCAACGTGGGCCATGCCATCATGCAAGACTTGGCCAAGGCGTTCCAAGCCTTCCTCGATGAGCGCAAGTGGAAAAGTGTCCGGTACTTGGTGAGCCGCGAGTTCCCCGAATCGGTACCGCTCTCCTTGCTCTGACCACGCAGAACGCATTCCGCACACCAGGTCATCCTCTTCGCCACTCTCACGACCATGCCGCCCTCTGCACCCGTCGTCACCGTGTCTTCCCTGCTCAGTCTGCTCAACTCGTTCGTCTCTGTGTTGGATGAGCCCGGCTTGAAGGCAACCCGCGGCGACGAATGCGTCCGCATCGTCATTGAGGCGTTGTTGCGCCTTGACAGCACCGCACTTTCCGAACCAGCGGTCGAGATGCTCCGCGAGGGTATCGAGGGCTACGTCTCCTCGCGCCGGATCGAGAAGGAGCTGTTTGCCGACGGCGAGAATCAGGCGCAATGGCTCGACGTGAGTTGGCAGATTCTCCCGTTGTCCGTCCCAGATAGCCCGTTCGTTGACCCTGGCACGCTTTTCGCAGCCGCTCGAGCACCTCGTCGCTGCTTTCCGGTCGCTCGGTGCGGCGGATGCGCCCGAATCGAATCCGGTGGCCGAAGTCATCCCGGCAGTTTACTCGGCCCTGACGCTCGCTCCGCCTGCCGAAGACGAAGACGGCAACGCCGCTCGTGTCGAATCTCTTACCTTGCCGGTCATTCTCGTTCCGCCCGAGTCGGATGAAGGCGACCTCACGCTCGGCGTAGGTCATGGCGTCGAGCGCGCGATCCCGGCTCCGCCCGTCAGCGCGGGCTTGCGAGGCGACGAAGGGGTCGGTTACGACGGCGTCCGCCTTCTGCTGCGTCTCTTTGATGACGAGGTGCGTTTTCTCCCTCTCTCTCCCTCGAGCGCTCTCGGTGTGCTTATTCGAAAACCTTACAGACGGTTCCGACTGTCGACGACCCCGCCGGCATTGTCGTCCGCTCGATGGTCCACGACATCATCTCGCTGTACGAGGTCAACCGCAAGGATGCCGCCACGCTGCTGCTTGAGCTTCCTCGCTGGTTCAAGAAGGGCACTTTCCGCGACCCCAAGCCGGCGAAGCGAGCCAACGAAGACGACGAGGACATGCGCGAGGAACCGGAGCTGGTCGGACCGCAGTGGTCGCTCGAGACGATCGTTGTCGAGGTAGGCAAAATTCCGCTTCGATCCGGATTGAGCCGGGGTGCTGACGACTCGGAATCGCGCAGACCCTCATCGTTCTGATTCTCGCGTTGCCCGCACCGCCGCACACGCTCGTCTACTACTACTCGGTCTTGACCGAGCTTTGCCGCATCTCGCCGACTACCGTAGCTCCGAGTCTCGGTAAAAGCGTGCGCAAGCTCTATGCGGCACTCGGCACGTCTGGAACAGACGAGAGCGCCGGCGCGCCGGTCTTGGACGCGGAAGGTGTGCGCCGCTTCGCCGATTGGTTTGCGGTTCACCTCTCCAACTATGGCTTCATGTGGGGATGGAACGACTGGTGCGTGTCGTGTTTCCTTCCCGAACCGACGATCATAGGCGCTGACAGTCTGAATGACTTACAGGGCGGCCGACATGGACGAGTCGGAGAAGCACCCGAAGCGCGTGTTTGTCAAGCGGGTCATGGACCTCGAGATTCGTTTGAGCTACTTCGACCGGATCAAAAACACCGTGCCGGGCTCTATGCTGGACGCTGGCGTGTTCCCGGAAGAGGCGCCCGGACCTGATTACGTCTACGAGGATTCCGGTCCGTCTTGTTCTCGCGCATGTCATGTCTCGGCACCATACTGATGCACTCGTCTCCCCCTCACCTAGAACATGCCCACGCGGCCGCTGCGGCATCCTTCCTGCGCACTATCCGGGCCAAGGCACCCATCTCCGAGACCGAAGACGAGCTGAACGCTTTCCAGCGGGCGCTCGAGACCGAGAACAACATGACTCCGGAGGAGGCGGAGAAGATCAAGCGCGACATGGCAGTGCAGACGATCCTCTTCGTCGGCAGCCGATCCTTCTCGCACTTCCTCAACGCGCTCGAGCGATACCTCAGCCTGCTCCGCAACCTGTCCACCTCCCCTTCGGCTCGCCAAGAACTCCTGACGACCGTCGCCGTCTTCTGGAAGCGCCACCCGCAGTTCCACCTGATCGTGCTCGACAAGCTGCTGCAGTACCGCCTTGTCGACACGCGCGACGTCATCACCTGGGTCTTTGCTCCGAGTGAGGAGCAGCCGAACACGCGACCAAAGACGTGGAGCGACCCGGACCTGTGGGCGATCCTGCAGATCACGCTCAAGTCGGTGCGCAAGAATGTCGAGGGCGCGAGGATGCGCGTCGAGGGACTCGGGCGCGAGGCCGAGATGATCGGTGCGGAGGAGGACAACAAGGCTGGCGGGGAAGGCGTCGTTGATGCTGAAGGAGGTAAGTTCACTACTCTCTGGTGAGGTGGCAGTCCCACTCCAGACTTACCGCTAATACATCCCTCTCATAGATGTAGCCGTCCGCGACGCGACCGCTTCCGAGAACCCCGAACTGGTCTCGGCCAAATCCTACCTGCACGAAGCGCAGGACGAGCAGGCTTCGACGCTCGTCGACGTCCTCGGTCACTTTGCCAAGCTCTTGCCGGCCGACGTGGGCAGGAACGATTGGGAGACGTGGTGGCTCGAGGGTTGGGTCCGCGAACTGTGCCGTTCGGTACATCCTTTTCCTTCCCCCTTCCTTTTCCAGGCGGTCTCTCAGAAGCTGAATGCTAACGTTCGGATTGCTCACTCGTACAGGCCTTCGACCGCCAGTCGATCAGCGCCCCGGCCATCGCGGACGGAATCACCAAACTCGACCTCGAAAACGCCTCGCCGAGCGTCGCGAGCCTGGTCGAAGCGGCCAAGGCGTGGCATGACCTTGTGTAATGGGCACGCGCAGAACCTTTTCAGCTTGCTCGAATGAAAAGCAGCGTCGATGCATTGTGCACTCACAACAGAGACGGCAGGAGATCGAGAGATAAAGTGAGAGAGTTGGGAATATGTATGCATCTTCCGTCTGCGTAGTATATCTCATTCTAACCCAATTTTTCGTGTCGTGGACCTCCTTTTCTAACCTCCGCCGCTCCGATTGCGCACTCGATCCCGTTCGAGGTGCTGCCGTTTCTCTCCCATCCCGACAAACGCCTCATATACGGCCCAGCCGATCCCGGCGCTGCCCGCCTTCCTGACGACGCGGAGTCCTCCGCCCTCCCAAAAGCCGAGGATGCCGCTCTGCGAATAGACGAGCTTGACCGACTGCCAGAGCGACTTGTACTGCGCGGGGTCGAGTTGTCGTCGCGTCTTGAGGAGGTCGAACGGCGTTGTCAAGAGGGTTGACGCGAGGGAAGCAGAGGCGCCTGATGATCCGGTTCGTGTGACGTTGGGAAGGGCGGGCGGCACTGATCAGCCAGGACTCTGGCCCTCAAGAGAAAGGCAATGAGGACTCACCCGCCAAACCGCCTCCTACGGCACCTTTGCCCTTGTCCCCGCGCATGCCGAGCAGACGTTGCCCGCGCTCGTAAAAGACGATAAAAAGCCCCGCACCGGGCGCGTCTCGCAAAGCGGTCGGGACCGCTCCGCGCCATAATGACCGGAGCCCGCCGGACGAGTACAGCGTTCGGAGGGCGGTGAAAGTTGAGGGGGGTCGGGGGGCTGCTGCTTGAAGCCGGAATGTAGATGTGCCGGCGGGGGAGGAGGAGGAAGTGGATGGCGATGAGGACGAAGAAGTGGCGGCGGATTGTGCCATGGATAGTGTAGACTGCGGAGAGAGAGAGAGCGGACCGTTAATGATCGGGTATGGAAGGGCCCCACAGGAAGGAGACCCACTTCTGATAAGGTTTTCAGCAGCGTGAACGGCGTCAACGCGAACCCGACCGCTGTTCGGGCCGTACTGCCGACCAACAAGTCTCCGATCGGAGTGAGCTTGACTTTGCCGCCGCCGCCACCGCCTGCTGATGCTGCTGCTGTTGATGATGTGCTGGATGGAGAGGTCTTTGCGCGAAAGAGGGAGGAGCGGCCGATGAGGGCTCGGAGGCGCGAGAGGGAGAGGAAGTAGAGCGAAACGCCGGGGACGTTTCTGTGAGGCGTAGCGACGTAAGAAGCACCGCCCGGTTAGTCAGCGCGCGGCGCGTTGTCGTAGGGGACGGTTGGGAAGTGGCTCCTCACCGATAGAGAGTCGGCACAGTCCCTCGCCAGAGACCCTGAACGCCGTCTATTCTGACGACCTCTCGCGCCGTCGTCAAAATCTTGGCTCGCGCGACTTTTGGTTTCCTCAATTGCGGGGGTTGTTGCTTTGAGCTAGTTCCCGCCGAGGCTGGAGGTGTGGAAGATCTTGTTGCTGTTGCGGAAGAAGTAGCGGTCGAGGAGGGAGGTGGTCGGTCTTGCTGGATCCGGGTTTTGATGACTGAGCACGGGGCAAACGAGGGTCAGGGATCGCGCAATGGAAAGAACGCTGACCCGGCTCACGGTCTAGGGGTTGAAGCATGAGGACGCTGGCAGCACCCGAGAGGGCACCACTCGCGAGGTGCCACGACGCCGGCAACGCCGCGTGCGACTTGGCGACGGCCGGTTCCGCAGCTGCTGCTTGAGGTGGAAGTTCCGCTTCTGTAGAGACGGGCGGATCGAGCATCGTAGCGGGAGCGATTGCAGCAGTCGCCGGAGGGGGAGCCATGACGCGGCGATTCAGCAACACGCTCGATGGTGATCTTGTGCGCGCTGCAGGCTGCGGCAATCACACTGCTCGATGGCCTGCGCTTAGATCGGGAAAAGGTCCGAGGGCGAGGTGTAGCCGCGATCGATGAGCAGATCGCACTCCGGCGACTTGCGGATCTTCGCGGCGACAGAAGCTCTTCCACAGCCGGAAAGCATCGGATCGCTCTCACGACGCTACAGATGTCGCCATGGAACGTATAAGCCCGAGAGGGTCTGTCTTATGTGGACACGCCGTTGAATCGCAAGAAAGGCGGCCGCTGCCCGGCACCGAGAAGCCGGCTGCAAGTTTTCTCTCCCTCACTCTCGCCATGAGCCTGATCCGCCTACTCGGGCATCGCAGGGACAAGAGCACGAAGCAAGTTGATGTGAGGACACGTAGTTGCAAAGTAGGCATATCGACGAGCGAGCCAAGGGTTGACCGCGAGACCGTTTGCCGGAACTCGCGCAGTCAGACGAGCTGCTTCACCGCTGTTCACCGGGACGTGTTGAGTGCGTACCCCTCCGAGGAACCAGTGTAACGCGCGGGAAGGAAAATGAGAATCTATTGCGTGGGCGGGAGAGAAAGAAAGCGAGGTCAGCGCTCGGATCCTTGTCTCCGCCAGAGTTGGTGGCCGCTTGTTCCGCACAAGCACGCACACACGCGCGCGCAGGGTGGTATATGGGTAGTGGGGGATCAGTGTAACTATGAAATTCCAGCAGAGATCCCTCGTAATGGGGCTCATGAGTCTGGCTCTCCCCCTCGCCCGTGAAGGCGAGAGGTACCGAGGATTGAAATAAACGCAAAATTGGCGGCTGCGTATCATCTTGTCCCCCCTTCGCGTCCTCGTGTGTGTGTGTGTGTGTGTGTGTGTGTGCGTATGTGCGCGCGGCGTGTGTGCGGTGTGCGAGCAGCGAGGACTGGGTTTGTGAGAGGGAGGAGCGTGAACGTACGGTGAGGTGATTGCGCGCGAGTTGAGCAGCTTGAGATGCGAGTGCTAAAGCAAGAGAGCAAGACGTGTTTGGCGAGCCGGAGGGCGAGCGAGCGTAGAGAGTGAAGAGTCGAAAGGAAAGAAGAGAGAGCAAGCTGGGCTCGCTCGCTCGACGCGCGCGCCCCGAATACAAAACTTTCAGAGATTAGAAATAGGGATTACAATGACTTGGAATACAACATTCAGTGCCGTGTGCATGCATGCGGAGTGCGACGGGGGAATAATAGACTCGGGGGAATGAATCCAACTATGCAGATTCGGCCGCCGCCGATGCCGTAGCTGCTGCTCGTCGTGCCTCGATCGCCTTTGCCTCTTCGACGAGGACGGGAGGGACCTGCGCCGCCTGCCACAAGTACTTGAGTCCGCCTCGGATCGGTTCGTATTCGCCTTCGGTCACTCGCTTGCCTATTTGACCGTCCGTCCGTGCGGGCATCAGTCCGCGTTTCTTTTTCGGGAGAGAGAGAGAGAGAGAGGGAGAGACGAACCTTTCCAGTTCAAGACTCCGTACGCGCGCCCTCGGACGTGACCGGCTTCGGTGACTGCCAACCGCACTTTCTTGACATCCCAGTAGCACGACGATTGATCCTCGGTTGAAGTCGGGACGGGGAGACCTTTGGCGGCCCAGCGGGCGGCGTAGACGCGCGCGCCGACGCCGTCGTTCGGGAGGAGGGAGAGCAAGCGGGGCAGAGGGACCGAGACTGCTCGTGCTGCCGGCATGGTTTTGGTGGAACCTGTCTCTACGTAGACGTGGAGACGAAGGGTAGGAAGAGGTCAAAAGATGGAAAAAGTCGCCGAGAACGTCTTTGCGAGCGACGGCTCACCCCTCGACTCGAATACACTCGGAGTGTCAGGCCAGGCACAAGAGGACTAGTCCAGATCTGCTCTGCTCAGCTGCGTGCTCGTCCCAGCTCTCTCTCTTCGCTTGTTTGCTTCTCATCAGCAGCTCAGCTTGCGGCACCGCCTCCTCCTCGCGCTCTTTCGGATACGCTAGACATGCCGCGTAACGATTCGACAGTCAAGAAGAACAAAGGTGCGCCTTTGGAGAGGCGGCTCCGGGCGGCAATGAGCGCTGATCTCCCTCCTCCTCTGTGCAGTCGCCCAACCCATCAAACGAAAGTCGGCGTGAGTCTGGCACACATTCAAGTCGATCAAGCGATGGACGAGCTGACACAAGAAGTATCAACGTCAACAGGACGAAAAAGGGCAAATCCTCGACCTACAATGCCGTGCGTTGCGCCTTCTCCCTTTTTGTGCAGAGCAACCTCAGCTGTCTTGGCGGCTCCGTGCGCTGTACTGAGTCTGTAGGGGTATTTGCACGACACGCACAGTACATGAACGTCAAGCTCGCCGAACTGAAAAAGGCCGACCCGTCGCTCGCGCACAAAGAGGCGTTCCAAAAGGCGTTCGACGCTTGGAAGGTGAGACTTAGATCTTGGATCAGACCCTTTTTGTTGGGCGGAGTGGCATGGATTACTGCTGACACTGACGCTTCTGCAACATGTCTCGTGCTCTCGCAGGCCGAGCAGAAGGCGAAAGCCAAATGAAGGGCCGCCCGCATCCATTCACTCCTGTATCCTGCTTCCTCCGTTTCTCTAACATAGAAGTTGCATCATCGTCCTCTTACCCTTGTTGTCTGCAATCCTTATCAGCGCGTCTCTTTTTCACAAGTTCTGGATGAGCTCTGCCGCAACGCAGTGGCGTTTTCATCGCCGATGCGGAGACTCGCGACTTGGCTCTTACTACGAGTACAGCCCGGCCAGGAGGCAGTCACAAAAGCACCGACAACAGCACCGAATAGCTAGTACTTCCCAAGCCCCGAAATTCAAAAGGAGAAAAGAAACAAAGTGTTTGTTCGAGGGGGAGGTTAGAAGGGAGGGGGAGTTTGCTATTACGTCAGGATTGTAAAAAAGATGCATATATAAGGTTGATTTGAGAACTTTGATGGGGAGGGATTGGGTAAAATTGAGAAGAGTGTACTGCGCCTTTGCTTCTTGTTTGACAGAGAGGGTCGGCGGGGGCGGGGGCGGGACGGTATCGCGAGTCAACAGCGAGAGAGTCGGAGGGCGGGGGGTACTGCACAGACCGGGGGTTGTCGTGGCGCGCGCTTTGTTTAGACGCTGACGACGGCGCCGCCAAAGCCGTTACCGCTGCGTGCGGACCGGGCTCCGATCCAGACGGCGAACGCGAGCATGAAAGTGAGGAGCTGTTTGCGGGCGGGGCCCAAGGCTGTTAGCGCTGCTGGTCCTGACAACACTACGTATGCACCAACGCGCGCCGACTCACGATCCAGCAGATCCAGCCGAAGGCCTCGAGGGCGTTGAGTTGGCTGCAGTGCGGGCCGTTGTAGAAGCTGCAGTCGAGGCTGCCGCCGAGGGCGCTCGAGAGGGCAGCAGTGCCGGCGAGCCTGTCAAAGAGTTCAGACAACAGTCAGCTCCTTTTCGCTATCTACAAACTGTAGCGCGAGACTGAGAGTAGCAGGGACTGGGGTCTTCCCGCAGCGCGAGACGATGAGGAGCGACGTACTGGAAGACCCAGGTCACGAAAAGCCAGACGACGTGGCTCGCGATCGAGAAGAGGAAGTTGGTCGCAGCGGTCAGGAAGCCTGTGTGGGGTAGGTAGTGTCAGATCGGCGCGCGAGGGGAGTAAACGTCAGGATTTCGGAGGTTGACCAAAAAAAGAGGGAGACGTACCGGCGATGTAGACGAATGAGAATACGAATGTCCAGAGACCAGCAAAGAGCAGGAAGCGGACGCGGTCGCTGTAGAGAGCGTGGGCCGGACGCAGAGAAGGAAGGCCAGGGAAGCCGAGGGAGTCAGCGTTCGCTCGCTCTTGAAGTGCCGAGCTATGGCTAGTACTCACCGGACCGAGTTGGACGGGTAGTTGTGGTCCTTGTTGTACTGCAGGGGACGGCGATCAGGGTCAGCAAGGGGGCGTCCGAAGACGAGGTTGGAGCCGATGACGCTCGAAGCGGAAGGCGGTCGGCGCAGCGGACGAGACTCACGTAAGAGACGAGGGCGGCGGCGATGATCCACTCGATCAGCGAGAAGAGGGCCAGCAGCGAAAAGGTGATGACATGGCCGCGCTTCTGTATGCACATAGCGAGCGTCTCTCGCCCTTCGTCAGTTTCCTGAAGTGGGAATTCGATCCGAGCCGAGGGGGAGGCTGGTCCACGTGAGAGAGGCGTAGGGTACGCACGATGTGGGCCTCGGCGGGAGCAGACATGGTTAGCGTTTGGTGTGGTTGAAGGTGAGTTCGGCGGGAGAGTTGCAGCGGCGAGAGAGTGTAGCGACGCCGACTGAGAGGCAGCGCGAATTCAAAGTCGCTTCGCGCCGCCAACCTCGGTCGACCTCCGTCGTCATCAAGATTCGCGCTGACGTGGCACTTCTCTCGCCCCGCGGATCTACATCCTCGTATGATCATGATCACCCGCCAGCCCCTCGCATCACTGTAGAGCTGCATCAAGCACGATCAGAGCTGTAGTTCCATTACCACTCGACGCGGCGATCGACAGCACGGCAAATCTTGTATGCACTCGGAGAGATCACCTGCAACGTCTCTACTTCTGATCGCCCTCAGAGGGCTTCTTCTCCTCAGCTTCCGCATCCTGCATCGACAGCGCAACTGGGGGCGGAACAAGGTCAGTTTACCCCAGTCCCACGCTCACGGAGAGAGAGAGAGAGCAGAAACGACGAAAAAGACTCACTCGCTCGCGCAATGTCGTCGTCCTCGTCATCGACAGTCTCGTCCAGGCCACCCGCAGCGCCCATCTCGACATCCCCTTCCTCGAGTCCCTGACTGAGCGCCAACGCGCGCTTCAAGTCCTCGTCCTCATCATCGTCGCCTCCCGCTCCCGCTCCCGGTCCGCTCATCATGTCCACCTCCGCCGTGTTCTCAGGCGGTCCTTGCAGCATCGTCTCGCTGCTCGTAGGGAGGGCCGCGCCCGTCAACTCGGCACCCTTGGGCTCGGTCGCAGGGGTCGGGTCCGTGATCTGCGTCGAGACGCCTTCCGGTACGGGTTCGAGCTGCGCTGCCGCAGTCGTCGACGCCGCGGCCGAAGACGCAGCCTGCCGTGCGCGCTCCTCCTCGAGAGACATGCGAAGCGCCTGCAGGGAGTTATGTCGTTAGAGTCAAATTGGCCAAAGCAGACAGCGCTCCCGCAGCCCAGAAAGCGGTTCTGGTTCGTTCGAGACCGCGCATCTTGAGGCCTTGTGAGACTCACCATAGCCAGTTCCGGGTCCAAATTCGGATCGACGCCAAACTCGCCCGAGTCTCCACCTCCTCCACCACCGCCAGCACCGCCCATCTCCATATCGCCGCCGGCCTCCGCACTCCGCAAAATCGGGCTCGACCCGATCCGCTCCGACAAGAGCGCCGGCCCCGGTTCGACCGACAGGAAGTGCGAGTTGTCGGAAGAGGAAGTCGCTTCGACGAGGGCGGCGAGCTTGGTGTCGTTCGTCTCGGTCGTGGAAGCGGGAGCGGGCGCCGCTGATGATGAGGAGGAGGAAGAAGGGAGAGAAGGGATCGAGAGGTCGACGTCGGGCGTTCCGAACGAGACAATGTCGAGCGCGACATTGTTCTTCTTCAACTTCTTGCCGAGCTGTAAATTGAGGATTCTGGTCAGTCTGTGATCTTTTCCGGCGCTTACGAGCTGCTCGCGCATTACCTTGACGAGCGCAGCCTGGCTGTCCTTGACGGGACTGCACACCAAGACGATGATCCGCTGCCGTTGGTTCTTGTTCTGCCGGTGCTTGAGAGCAAGCTACGCAGGGAACATACTCGAGTCAGTGTGAAGCCGAAGGGAAGACTGGGGAATCTCGCCACGGACCTGAGCGACCTGGATTCCCGTCATCAGATCCGACTCGCCGCCCGACTTGAGACCGTGCAGCGCGGCTCCGACTTTGCCTTCGTCGGTCGTCAATGTGACCAAGACTTCGGGTCTGGGGGATAGTTCAAATGTCAGCCATGCGCACGAGATCGGAAAGGACATGCTGCTCGTGGGTCTGGCATGGCAAACCAGCCAGGTAGCTAGGCTCTGCTCGATTGTCTCAGACCGTCCCATGGGATGCCTCCGAGGCTGCTCTGTACTCAAATCGGCGACAGAGTCGGGCCTCGTCATCCCCACCATGGACGCTTCGCCTCCTCCAGCACTCGCTGTACGCCGTGGCCGCAATCGAGAGGCGATCACTCATAGCAACGGGAGTGTCCTGTCCGGTTCACCAGTACGGCAGATCGAGTGGAAATGGACGACTGACCCTTTGCCGCCCATGACCATCAACCCGACCTCGTTCTCCGGGTGCGCCCTGCATTTGGCACCAAAGATCCGGAACACTGAATCAGACTGAGCCTGTAGCCTCGACGCTGTTGCACAGCAAGGCGGGGAGAAGCCCAAAGTGTGTGTCAGCGAACTCAGGCGACGGCGGCGGCACGGTCTCGTCTTCCAGAACGCACGAGGAAAGTCGCCGTTGAGGCTGTTGGCGCTGTTGTCCAGCACAATCATCGTGGCTTCGAGCGACATCTTGGAGCGTACAGTCGCCGCAGCGTGTGGGAAGGCGGAAAAGATGACGGCGAGTCTGCTCTCCGAGGAGGCGACATGCGAAACATCACAAGAGCACCGAGAGACTACAGATACGGCGATGAAATGGAGCAGCATAGCATACGAGGCAGAGACTCTCATAGGGCGAGGGCTTATACGAGGTTGATCGAATATTCTTCTATTTACGAGCTGACGGTGAGAGAGACCTCCTCGCGACGTCTAACCCCCTTCTAGTTCCGCCGGGCGTCTACAGGTACAGCGATCCAATAAAGATGACGTCGCGGCGGATCAGTTCCGACGCAGAGGCCATCTTGGTGTACAAGTCCGCGTTGCCCATCACGCGAGCGGCGTCGCGGACCTCGCGGCACGCCTCGTCGAGCCGAGTCATGCAGCGGACGATCGTGCCTTCTTGGACGTCGGTGAGCTGCGTGATCTGCTGGAATGACTGCGGTGCGCAAAGAGCGAGAGGGAGCGTCCAGTCAGCCTGCTCAGCCCGACACTCGAGAGAACCGGTTCGGGCTTACCATGCCCTTGGCCCATTCGTACACGACCTCGATCAAGCCAAACTTGAGTTCGCCCGAGCCATTGAAGCCCTCATCGGCAAAGTTGGCGCGGTTGCGCTCCTGCACAGCCATCACGCGATCGTACGTCTCGAGGATGCGCGCTTTGCCCTGTGAGCGTGACGGGATGGAAGAGAGTCAGCAGCGCTCTGGTGTGTCCTTCCCCGCACCACACACTATGCCACGTACCTCTTCGAGCTTTGGAGTCAGGAGCGGCTCCGACTCGGACTTTTCCTGGAAGACAAAGCCGGAGAGAAGGGCGACAACCTCGGCGGGCTCGTAGTCGGCAAAGACGTTGTCGAGAATCAGCTCGGTCAAGACGAGCTCGTTGGCCGAGTTGATCTTAACAGACGAAAGCGTGGTCAATTCACACGAGATCGCCAGATTCGGCGCGGGACCTTTCTGCACTCACCTCGCAGGCGACTCGCCCCTTGAGCTGCACCGTCTGGTTCTCGTCGATGAACTGGAGCTCTTTCAGCACAGCGATGCGCTGCTCGTAGTCGGGCAAGAGCTCCAGGTTTTGGTCGCTCAAAGCCATGCGCAACCTGCGAGAGTGATGCGGGTGAGCGACAGCTTTCAGGAAAGCGCGAGTCTAGAGACTTACTGTGCGATCTTGGCTTCGAGCGTGCGCTCAGCATGCAGCGTAGCATACTGCCGAACGAAAGACGTGAGTTTGTATCCCCGTGCGCCTCGCCCTGACGTTCAACTCACCATCTCGCCGAGGTCCTCTTCCTCGATAGCCAAGAACTCGAGCTGCTTGACCAGCTCATCCCGCTCCTGAAGTGCCTCGCGAAACTCGAGGCCGCGAACCTTGGACCAGTCCGCCTCTTCGAGTAGGGTCTTGTCCGCCGCGACGTACTCGGCGAGGGCCGCTTCCATCGCAGAACGCCGATGTCGGTCCGCGATCGCGTCGACTTCGACTCGGAGGGTCATGGACGTGACGAGAGACACCGACGTGAGCGGAACGATCGCGAGCTCGTAGGTGAGACCTTCGGCATTTGCGATCGATGCCGTCTTTGGCGGCCAACGAGGCGGGACGGCTTCGGCGGCAACATCTGCATCCGTAGAGGGAATTCGCTCAGTCTCACGGCCGCGTCGCAATCGCAAGCACAACCGCGACGTACCGTGCGTTCCGGCGCGGGTCTCGGGCGGGACAAAGGCGAGCACAAAGAACTGCTTCGTGCTGTCGATGACTCCGCTCGGCAGAACAGCGGGCGGCGCCGACTTGAGCAGGACTGCGGGGCTGTCGCGGAAGTGCTGTAGTGCAGTAGGGAACAGTCAGCGGATGGTGCAGTGTGAGCCATTAGCTGAGCCCACTCACGCCGTCCGAAAGGATCACGACGCGACCCGCGCTCATCGTCCGGCCGGAGGACGGGTGCGCGAGAACGCCCTCGAGCACAGCGGTGTTGAGCTCGACGATTCGCTGCGAGAGGTCGTAGAAGCGGCGAAGCTCGTCCGTCTTGGCGCCCGGCGGCAGCTTCTGCAGCGCTTGGAGCTCGCTCTCTCCCTGTAGGAGGCGAGAGAGAAATGATCAGCTCCCTCTGAGCTTCAGTCAAAGGAACTTCTCGGATCAGAACAACGCACCTCTGCCACCTTCTTCTGATGTTCAGGCAAGAGTCGCTGCGCTGCGTTCTCGGAGAAACTGCGCTTGATCATCTCCTCGACGCGGAGGGCCTCGACTCGCAGCAAGTTGAGGATCATGGAATAGGTCAGGCGGAACTGCGACTGCAGCTTGGTCGGCTGACCGAGCAGCATGTGCGAAAGCGTTTGACTCTGTGACAGGGCAGCGTTAATTCCCGACTCTTGGGTGCAATAGTGGAATGCAGCCGGGGCTCACGTCTGGCACTTCGGAGTCGGCGTTGATGATGACGACGCCGGTCTTGTCCAGTCCACGTCGACCAGCACGACCAGACATTTGTGTGCTACGTGGAAAGGTCAGCACACGAGGTCCTTGTCTGAGTACGTGCCGCTAGTGCTCACTATTCGCCCGGCAGGAGCTCGCGGAAAGATCGCCCGTCGTGCTTGCGGATGCCGGAAAAGACCACGCATTTGGCCGGCATGTTGACTCCCTATAGATCGAGCTATCAGTGAGCTGTCACGTCGTCAGAAGGGCAAAGTACGGACCATGGCGAAGGTCTCGGTCGCAAAGAGAACCTTGACGAGGCCTCGAGCGAAGAGCAACTCGACAATCTGTGCACTCAGGTGGTGTCAGCGTCGTCAGAATCTCAAGACGGGTACGACGGTTCGCCCTCACCTCCTTGACGATTGGCAAGAGTCCTCCGTGGTGCACACCGACACCGCGCGACAGGAGTTGCCGCATGTTCTGGATCTGAGGCAAGTTCTTGTCGGAGCCTACCAAGGAGGACTTAATCAGACAGATCTCCAAGGATCAGATGGAGTCTCGGAGAGTGCGCACCTTTGAGCCTCTGGAGACTCCGCTCGAACGTGATGTGGACTTCGCTCTTCTCCGCAGCGGTACACAGATCGGTATTCGGCATGCTCCCGGCGTATTCCTCACATCGCTTCTTGCTAAAGACGAACACGACGACCGGCAGCAACTCCTTCTTGCGGAGCAAGCCGACGAGGTGGATCCAGAGGTTGGCGTCCCGAGACTGGTTGTTCCGGTTGAGCGGGCCTCCGCCGGCTCGTCGCTGGGCTGCCATCGCGCCTCGTGCAGCGACTTGGCGCGCTGCCGCCCCTCCGCCGCGATTTGTGCTACCGCCGCGAGCAGCAGCGCCGCCTCGACCGCCGCCACCAGCTCCACCTCGCACGGGATGTCCGAGACCTGCCGCTTCTCGCTCCTTGTCTTGTTTCCGGCGGATGGCCTCGTTCGCCTCCTTGTGTCTGAGGTATATATTACGAGTTAGCTTTTGATGTTGGCACGGAGTGCGGAGGTGAAAGCGAATGCGATACGGACCCGGTACCGAGGAACTGGCCCTTCGCATCGACAATCTTGTGCAACTCCTTGCCAGAGTAGAGGAAATGCTCCAGCGGTACAGGTCGCTTAGATGTCGAGATGACGTAAATGTCTTTGCGCTTGGTCCGTCTTCCGGGATGTCATCCGAATTAAGTCAGTAACAGTCGACGAGTGGTGCGGGAGGCAGGAGAGAAGTCTTACCCGACCCAGTCGGCAAACTCCTTCGTGTTCGGTACCGTAGCGGATAGCAGCACGATCCCGATATGATCAGGAAGCATGATGATGACCTCCTCCCAGACCACGCCGCGCTGCAAAGAGAAGGGGCTTGATCAGGAAGTGCACGCGAAACCAGCGATGCCTATGTAGCCCGTACCTCAAGATCGTTCACGTAGTGGACCTCGTCAAAAATGACCCACTCGACATCTCGAATGAGATCCGCACCCTGCGTTCAAGACATTTCGATCAGTGGATGCCCCGGCGAAAAGACAGGCGGGAATCGACAATGGTGGCCGTACCTTGTAGAGCATGCTTCGCAGAATCTCGGTCGTCATGATGAGGCAGCTCGCTTCCGGATTGATCTGGACGTCTCCGGTGAGGATGCCGACTTCGGCGGGATCGAACGTCTTCTGGAAGTCGCGGAATTTCTGGTTCGAGAGCGCTTTGATCGGAGACGTGTAGATGGCGCGGGTCATGTGCTTCTGGGCGAGAGCGATCGCATACTCGGCCACGACCGTCTTGCCTGCCGAGGTGTGCGCGGCGACGAAGACCGAGTCGCCGACTTCCATGTGATAGATGGCTTCCTTTTGGAACGTGTCGAGCTCGAACGGGTACTGCAGACAGTCAGGGTGATCAGCGCGGCACTCACCCCACTCATCAAGGTTCCAAGGCATACTTCTCGAGCCATGTCGGGTACGAGGTCGCGGAAATTGACAATCTCTCGGTTGACGTCGACGACGTGGGCCCAGTCCCGCTTGGCGACGACGGGTCGTCGGCGAGACGAAACGGCTGCTGGCGCTTTGACCAGCCGCTGCACAGCAAGTGGGCGGTCAGTTATAGTTGACGATGTAAGAGGCAGCGCGGGCTTACCCTTGTGGGCAGCAGCTCCTCGATCGCCGCGTCGAGTTGCGGACGGGCGCCATCTTCGGGTTGACCGTTCTGCGGCATGGGTGTGAGCTCGACGTTGACGAGACCGTGTGCATGTTCAACAACGTACTGTGATTGCCCTCGCTCGTCCGGCTTCATTCGACAGCTCGAGCATGGGTCGGTAGATGGGTTTCACCTCGACCTCTTCCTCCTCCTCCTCGATCAGTGCGCTCGTCGGATCGTCGGCGAGCGGCCCAAAGTCGAGACCTCGGGTGAAGCCGGGTGGAATAGTGCGAATGCCACCTGTTGCCAGAAGGTGTCAGCAGGGTGTCTGCTGCATCTGCACGCTGGAAGCACTGGAGATCGTACCTCTGCCTTTCTCGAAAGCCTTTTCGAGTCCTTCGACCGCCAGTGTCGGCGTCCCGTCCGTACTGTCTTCCTCCTCGCCTGTGAGAATCGCATCGCCGAGTCCACCTGGTCTGAAAGGGAAGTAGGAGCTCTTTCCGCGAACGAAACTGCCCTGGTAGTCGGCCGGCTTGCGCTCCATACTCGTGCTGTTTGCGGCGGTACGCGCATCGGCCGTCGTCGTGACTTCTCGGTAGCCTGTGATCTCGCCGGACAAGCCGGTCGAGATGAATTCGAGCGAGGTCGTCGGATGCGTCGGGTCGATGTGCAGCAGCGAACGCAAGTCTGGCTCGCGCCCCCAGTGTCTATAGAGGCAGAGGTCAGCACAATTCGTCTCACTCTTGAGACTTTCTGCAGTACGTACAGCGCCCACTCCGGACCGGCGAGCTCCTTCTGACCGTCCTGTGACGGCATCAGCCATTCGTCCAACTCTTTGCGCGCCTCATCGGGCGTGAGCTGTTTGCCGATGCCAAGCTCTTTGAGGAGCTCATTCCGCTCCTCTGGAGAGAGCATCTCGACCGCCGGCGATCGTCTGCGATGGCGTCGGAGGCAGCCTTTTTCCTCGGCCGACCGCTTGCTCTCTTCCCCGTCACGTGACTCTGGTCCATACACAGGCTGATAGTACGCACAGGTTCACGACATGCTACTCTGCGGTGACCCGCTCCGACATGCTCACCCTCATCGCTCTCACTGATCACGGAGGGATTCTTTGCTCCATCTCGTCGCCATCTCGCCTGCCGCGACGTCGGCGAACCAGCGCTCGACTCGACCGGGCGGCGCTTCGTGCGAGCCATCTCTACTGTACGCGTGCGTACGAAGCTCGGCGCACAGGACCCGCTGCATCGGCAGACCGCGAGGTCAGCTCGTCCGATGCACCGTTGTCCTTACGGCAATAGGCAGCGCTGCTCCTGGCGAGGGCGGGCTACATACGGCGATCAGGACTTTCTCATGCTAAGTTATTACCGCTGCCCGGTGCGCAGGCTGCTTCGAGGAGTGCGGACACAGCACTACCTTTTTTTCCGCTGCTCAGTCCGGCTTTCGCAGCGTGCATCAGGCTTGAGGAGGCGCGATGAACAAAATCGCCCTCCCGATGCCGCGTGCTGTGACCGACGGAGCGTACGCTATGCAGTCGATAATCTCCGCATTGGACGAGCAGCTCGCACGGGGTTTCGGCCCTACCTGCTTGCATTCGCGGCGGCTCGAATCCGTATCAATGCCCTCCCCCGTTGGACGCCGCCGAAGCAGCCGAGGCATCAAGGACTCGCACGAGAAGAAGCAACGGCAGCTGGATAACGGACTCATCGGCCGCCGCCACGCAGGGGAAACTTGCGGCAGGATTGTCGCTCTTCCCGTGCTCAAATGTCCTTGAGGCTCTGGATCGGATTCACACTCCCGACGGGAACGAGGCTATGCCGCTCATCGACACGGACGTCTCTAGTCTGCACAGCCTCTGCAGCCTCCAAAGACGCAACGGTCGAGAATTGGTCGAAAAGAGAAGGGCGTGACCACGTCACCCTTGCATTTTCACGTGCTTCCTTCCGTAAATCTCGGGGCGGGACGATCGCTCCCGCAGCGAACCAACTTTCTCTCCCGGACCTAAACGGCTTCGATGGCTATGGGACTTGTAGAGATTGATCTCTGCCATGGCTTGAGAGGCTGGCAATCATACGTCGTACTGTATTGACATCATTAGGCCCTGTGTACAAATCGGCATACGGTGATTCGCTCCTGATTTAGTTCAGCGAGTCTTCTCGGGCGTGGTTGAGCTGCGAAGGACGTCGACTTTGGTCGAGGCCCGGCTAGAGAACGGAGGTTCTTTCGGACTTGATCGTGGAAGGAGGCGGTGTGGATTCGCAGTAGCCTCTTTCGGAGATCGTACAGCTTCAAGTTTGTGCGTCAACGGTCCGCGCAGAACCGCGGACGAACGACGTTTCCCGATTCCCTTGTCCTTTCCCTCTTTTGCTCAGCGACCACTCCCTGGAACTCGACCGGACGTGTCGTGCAAGATGCTCATGTTCAGTTTGGGAACGCTGCTGTCACTCCTGCTCGCCTGGGCGCAACTCGCGCACGCGCTCTCGGCGGACCAGATCCAGCAAGTGTTTGGTTCGGAACCGATTCGCGGCGCGACGAAACGGCTGCCGCGCTTCAATCTCAGCGTGGTCACCAATTCAAGTAAGCAGGCAGGCTTGGGTACCAGTCTCGACCCAGCTGACGCGGTCCGGCGCAGGTCATGCCTTGTTCGTCCTCAACTCGAGTACTCCCGTCGCTTCGATCGGCTGGCTCGGCACGGGCACCGGAGGCGTGAGTCTAGCCCTCTCGTCAGTCGGATACAGCCTCACTGACGCCATGCGGACCGCGCAGTCCATGGGTGGCGCCGACTACATCATCGCTTGGCCGGACGTTTCCGGATCGTCCGCCAACTGGACGCTGTCGCATCGTGTTCCCGGCCACTCTTCGCACGACATGCCTCAGCTCGCGTCGTCGGCAGCCGGTACAGACACCCAGTCGTACTACCAGCTTGTCCCCTCCCTTTCGACCATGGACGCCTCGTCTCCCTACGGAGCAGTCGCATTCCTGCGCGTTCTTGATCCGGCGTCGGGTTACCCGAGCAAGTCGGGCGTGCAGACTTCGCTCGCCTCGGATCAGACGCAGATGATCTACGCATCTGGGAGCGAGAACCCGGGCAGTAGTAGCGAGGCCGCCAGCTTTGCCCAACACGACCAGGTATGTCTTCCCGCCAAAAGCTCTTCCACCGTGGCTGACCAACTTGTCCTCGTAGCCGAAAGGTTCAATCTCGCTGAACCTGACCATGCCGGTCGTCCTCTCGGCCCTCGTCGCTGGCGCGGCTGGTCCGAACGACTCCGACGCCGGCAGCTCTGGAGGGGGTGCCAACCGCAACATCTTGATTGCGCATGGTGCGTACAATCGCTCCACCCGCCTTCTCTCGGAGTTGCTTGATAGCTGACAACGACATGGTCTGCAGCGGTCCTCGGTTCCCTCGCCTTCTTGATCCTCACACCCGCCGCGATTCTCATCGCCCGCTTCGGTCGCGACCGCATTTCCTGGTTCCCGCCACACTGCGTTCTCAACCTACTCTCTGTCATTCTTGTCATCGTCACCTTCGCTCTCGGAACGTATGCGCGGGGCAACGGCTGGTCGACCACCCATGAACGGTTCGTCACCTGAAGGGGCCTTCTCAAGCGCCGACGAAGCGCGCAGCTGACTGACTTGGACGCCGCCACAGCCTCGGACTCGCCGTCTTCATTCTTGTCCTCTTGCAGGCCACGCTCGGCCTCATCGGCCACCGGACGCAGCGCACTCAGCTCACTTCCTCCCGGCCCTCCTTCAACCCGTACGCTCCCTCCGCCAGAAGGCGCTCGTTCCCCTTCGTGCGCCTTTCACACGTCCTCCTCGGATTGGTCACACTCGGACTCGGCTACTGGCAAATCGAGACCGGCCTCTCGGACGACGGTGAATGGAACACGATGGCGGAAAACGGCAAAGTGCCAAAATCGGTCCAGGTCATCTTTTGGATCCTCCTCGGAGTCGAGGTCGCCGCATACGTCCTTGCCTGGCTCTGGCATATCACGGCGCGCGTCAAAAAGGGTCCGCTCCGTGACGCATCGGGTCGCTCCGGACGTGCGAGCGACGAGAACACCCTCATGGACGAGCTCACGCCGGCCGCTCAGCCCAAGTACCTTTGAGCGCGGTTTGCCTTGCTCGCCCTCTCTTCGTATCTGCTTCTGGCTTGCCCGTGATCGATACCGGCCCTCTTACCTACCCATTCTCCCCCGGAACCGTTCAGTAGATTTCCTCCCTTGCATATCAGTCCGTCTTGCGTAGCTTTTTTTGTTGTGTGACATACATGTGCAACTATCTTGTCCATCGAGTCTCCTGTCTGAACGAGCGCATGCTGGCCGGGCGAGAGAGTGCGCAAAGCGAGGAAAGTAATGTGATCAGATGGCGAGAAATCGTCTACTCCGATACCGCCGCCGCCGCCGCTTTGTCTAGTCGCTGTGCCGTCTCCCATAGTCCCTCCTCACGAGAAAGCCCCGCCATTGTACGCAGCACGTTCCGCCTTTCGTCGCTGAGTTGTTCTGCTCGATCGTGCCCGCCGATCTGCTCCTTGTACCGACGCAGCCGCAAGAGTCGCCGTTCGCTCGCCGCTCGTTCGGCGGATGAGATGCTGCGGTCGTCGCAGGCGACGCAGCAGCACTCAAAGTGGAAGACCTGGCGCAACTCTTGTTTCCGTGCTTCGACGCCTTCAAATTCGTAGGTCACGTTGAGGTACGTCCATGTGAGCTCTTCGCCTTCGGCGATATCGCGAAGCGCGTAGAGCTTTGTTGAGTTTGTCGAGGGGTCCCAGGCTGGTCTCGAGAGGGTGGGGCGACAAGAAGAGTTGAATCGAGACAACATGAGAAACATGCCACCGATCTCGCCGTGCGTTCTGCAATCCAGGTTCATCAGCAGCCATCTCGGAGAAAGTCGAGCTCGATGCGCCGTAATCGAGGAAGGATTCAGATCCAGCCTTGCGCGTACAGACAACGGAGCATGAGGAAAAGGAAATGGACTGACTGGACCGCATTGGTCGCAAAGATGCCGTACGCGGGAGGGAGGTCCGCTCGGGTGTTTGCCAGATCCCAGAATTGTTGGCGCTGCTCCTCCTGCTTCCAGCTCAGGACGGTCTTGATGTTGCGCTCGAGAAAGTCGTCAAAGTCCTTTGCGGGCGAGTCGTCTTCCTCATCCTCGTCGCCTTCGACGGGGGTCGGTCCACCGCCACCGCCCGCCTGCACGCGCTGGAACAAGTACGCCTGCAACGGCGCATCGAGCGTGAAGAGCGGCGAGTCGTCGAGGACGAGGGTTCCGGCCGAGATCGATCGCGTCGCGAATGCGCCGAGAAAGCCGGCGGGATGAGCGCGGATCTCAAAGAGGGCTGCTGTGGCATCTAGAGTCGCCGTGTCTGCCGCAACCATACGGCCAGGAGATGGCCCTGGGTACAAAGAAAGAAAGGGACAGTCCGTGTCGGCGACGCGCTGAAGCAGCCCGTCAGCTCGAGCCCTCAGCGAGCCTACAGACAACGCTGTACCTGCGTCGGGGAAGGGTGAAACTACAGACTCTGCTTTGCACCGAGAGGCTCGTCGGAAGAAAATGGCGAAAGGAAGAAGGAAAGCAAGAACGAAAACGAAAGAGAAAATCGGCAGACGCGCACGTGAAAGAGCTTCGTCACAACTGGAAACAACAAGCTAGACCCACAAACAGGAAGCAAACACGTCCCTCAAGCACCCGCACCGGCAGCCTCCATCTCGTCGATCCGACGCTGCCGCGCCTCCTCTTCCATCTCGAGCCGGATCTGCAGAAGCTCCTCGTCTTCCTCCTCTCCATCCTCGGCGCCACCCTCGTCCTCCTCTCCGGGCATAAAGCCGACAGCCGCACCAGCCGCGCCCTTCTTGCCCTTGCGTTTCCGACCGGCTCCGAGGACGGCGGCGTCGTCGTCGTGCTCGCCACCTTCCTCCTTCTTGCCCTTGCCCTTGCGCTTCCGTCCACCTTGTTGCTCCGGGTCCACGCCGCCGTTCGCTTCGATCTCGGCTCGACGACGGTTGACTTCGTCCATGGGATCCTCGGGGACGGGCCCCGACAAGTCGGCGCCGGTGATCTTGGCGATCGCTTCGATGTCTGCGCAGTTCGATGCAGGTTCCCACCTGTCAGCGAAGATTACAGCCAGGCATACAGCATCGAGGGAGGACACTCACCGACCCGTTTGCGGCGCGCGAGCGCAGCAGTGATCAGCTTCGGGTTCAGCTTGTCCTCCCGATTGAACTTGCGGCGGATCTCGTGGCGTGTGCGATGCGGGAAAAGGAGAGCGATCATCTCAAAGTTGGTATAGAATTGCGAGATGGCCTGCAAAACGTGCGAGAACGAGGTCAGCGATCAAAAGACCGGGAGCGACAGCGGTGTAATTGGCCGTACATCGTAGAACATCTCGGTTTCCTCCTTCGACCAACGTGCACCGCCTTTGCGCTTGCTGTAGGTCGAAGAATTGACGAAGCGGTCTTGCGCCGACTCCTCGACCACTTCGCGGTTAATGATTTGCTGAGTCTGTCGGAGGGCACAAGGAAAGGCAAGTCAGCAAGAAAAATGGAAGTCAGCGATCACAGCTGCAGAACTCGAGATCACGTACGTTCCCGCCACGCTCGACCTGAAGACTCGACTCGTCGAGCACCAGTTGACCATCCACGATCCGCATCTGAGGTGCCCACTCGGTCTCCTGGAAGCCGGCGTCGTCTTCCTCGTCCTCGTCTCCGTTTCCTCCATCCTCGTCGCCCGATCCGCCCTCGTTCTCCCCGCGAGCTGCCATGGCCGCGTTGATGGCGTCAAGACCACTGAACGGTCCACCGTTTTCAGCCGCGGCGTCATCGTCGTCGTCCGCACCGAGCGAGGGGAGGCGGAAGCGCTGATCGACACCACCGGCGGCCTCGTCGTCCGCATTGTTGACCGGCAAGTCTTCTCCACCACCCTCCGCGTCCGAACCAGCAGCACCGTCGCCGTTCCGGTTGGCGGCCGCAGCCGGCGTCTGATCGCCTTCATTTTCGTCGTCCGTGACGGGCAAGCCCTTCTTGATCCGCTTCATGCGTTCGCGCTTCAGTTTAAGGAGCTTTTTGCGCTCGGCCTTGACGCGCTGCTCTCGCTCCTCGAAAAAGATCGTGCGCTGCGAAGGCCGACCGATCGAAACCTTGGGACGAGGATCCGCGAGGACCGCCATGGTGGTCTCGTCGGGCTCGACCGGCGGGAGCGGTTCTGGCGATTCGGCTCGAGGCGACGCGCCGTCTCCGTTTTCGTCCACTTCGGCGTCGCTGTTCACTTCACCCGCGCCGTCTTGCCCTTGCTCCGCAGCATCGCCCGTGACGGCCTTCTTGCTCTTCTTGGCCGCCTTGCCCTTCTTGACGGTCTTTTTCGGCGCGTTCCGTTTCTTCTTCTTGGGCTGCTCATCTCCATCGTCGGCAGAGCCCTCGGCGTCACCGACAGCAATGTCTGCTTCGATAGCGTCCTCGTCGTCCTCGTCGCCAGACCCGCCGAAGAGGAAGCGGTCGACCGCGCCCTTTTTCGCTGGTTTGCGCTTTCGGGCACGTTTCTTGGGCTGGACGCGGTCTTCGTCGCTGGTCGACTCTTCAGCTGCGTCGCCAGCTTGTGTCGATACGATCGCCGGCGCCGCAACCGTCTCGGCCTCTTCGGCTTCCAGCGTACGACGGCGTGAAGCGGGTCGACGCATCTTTGGCCGGGTGGTCGGTTTCTTCGCGGCAGTTCCGGTCGCGCCAGGCTCTGTTACTCCCCCATCAGAGACCGCGTCGTCCGCTTCTGCGTCGCTGTCGGCGGGGGCAGGCGCGCTGCGTTTCTTGCCTGCCGTCGAGGCCGCACGTTTCGCCGGTGGCTCATCATGTGAAGCCTTCTCCTTCCCTTTGCCCTTGCTCTTTGCGCGCAGCGACGCTGCCTCGGCGCTACTGCCTTCCTCCCCCTCGCCAGCGTCGTTCGCAGGCTGCGCTTTGCGCTTCCGCGGTAGGCCACCTGAAGGAGCGACGGGCGGCGGCGGCGGCGGCGAGGCTAGTCGTTCGGGCTGGAGCTCGACAGCGCGCCGCGACGGCGACAACTGTGTCGGAGGAACGTTCGAGACTGAGAAGGCGGTACCGCGGGTGGGTGAAGAGCTCGAGGGTGCGGCGGCGGAAGCGGGTCGAGGAGAAGTTTCCGGATCAGGGAGGAAGAGGCTGCCTGGCCTTTGTGGCGATTTCGAACCCGATGGAGGCTGAGTCGGTGCGCCAAAAGAAGTAGCTTGAGTGGCCGTATAGCCAGAGTTGCCCGTAGAGAAGGGGGCGGACGAGGAGGGAGTGAATCCGAGAGCGTTCGAGGTGGACGCCTGCGATGACGAGGCCGCGGTCGGGTCGCTCGGCGCAAAGAAGCTGGCCCCTGGACGGAAGCTCGTCCCCACCGTAGCCGTAGCCGTCGCCGGTGCAGTCGAGCCGAGAGTCGCTGCGGTGGTGCCCTGCTGCTGGGTCGGCTGGTCCGGCTCTCGCTCCTCTTCGATCGGGTCTTCTCCGAGGGGCGGGAGACCGACTGGCGGAGGCTTTGGTGTGGGTCCGGCCGTGCTCGACGCTACAGAGCCTTCGCGGCTCGGTCGACTCGCACTCGCTGGCGGGTTCTTGCGTTTCGGCACGAACCGCGGACCCGACTTGTCTGCGGGCGGTGGAGGGGCGCTGTGAGTACTTCTGTGGGTCGTAGATTTCAATGCACGTGCTCACTGATCCTGCCCGCTGTCGACATGCTGCCGTCGTCGTCGCGCTGAGCGATCAAAGGACGACAAGTTCGAAGTCAAACAGACGCGTGTTGGGGGTGCGCGCTCATAGTCTAATAAGGCGCATTCGCGGAATATAGCAACTTTAAGCGAAAATTCACTGGCATGTCTACAGGGTTTGGAGAAAACACATTCGCAGCGGTGTCGCGGGAAAAGATGGGAATACCAAAGAGCTGGCTTCCTGCGAGGACGACGGGCTCCCGTCTCTTGTGAAGTAGAGGGTTCGATTGCGTCATCGAGAAGCTACGTGCGTTGGAATAGGCGCCGGTGGTCGTTCGGTCGAAGGAGGATGGTCGGACGAGAAACTGTCGCGGTATTCTCGGAACAGGTGCTCGACGTCCTTACCACCGAGCAGCCTTTTCAGGACCGCACCCTCCTGCCATTTCTCCTGACACATTGCTCGGTTGAGCTGAGGGACCAAGTCTGCGTTGTCGAGGCGTTCCGACAGCCACGAAAGGAAGAAGCCCTGTTGGCGGCGCAGGCTATCAGCATCTTTCACAACGAGACTGGCGAGCCACGCCCCCCTCAGCGCGCCACACAGTCACGTACCGTCTTCTCGTAGCCTTGGTCCCATCGGTCGCCGTCTCCGGGCCGCGTCTTCTGCCAATGCGGCGCACCAACTCCCGCTCGGTCGCGCACCCAATCGGCGACGCCCTCGACAACTCCGCCGGGCACCGTACCTCGACCGTTGTGCTGGAAAACGTGGACCATCTCGTGGGTTACCACGCCCCGTATTTCGAGCGCGATGTGTTCGGGTGTAGCTTTCGAGCGGTGCGCGACGCCGGCGAGGTACGAAAGTGAGAGATGCAGCTCTTTGTGCAGCGGGTCAAGGTCGGAAGAGCAGGTATACGCGACGCCTTCAAAGGCGTGTAGGTACAGGATGATGCATCGAATGGGCGGTATAGTCGACTCGGTGGCCTCATGCGGGTATAGGATCCGTAGCACGGCGGCGACGGCGTCATCGAGCAAGCGGTCGGGCGGAGGGCAGTGCTGGAAGAATGCTTGAGAGCCTGCAAGCCGTATCGTAGCGGGCTCAGTGGCTGTTACTTAGCGAGCGACAGCCAAAGTTTACCCTCGTGACCGAGATCGCGGCATTCGAGGTGAAGTCGCGGTTGCGGTCTCGGACGTGGCGGGGCAGGAAGTGCGTTCTCTGCGGACTTTGGCGAAGCGAGAGGCGCCATATGTTGCCAAAGACGATCAGTGCGTGAGAGCAAGGAGGAAAAGAGAGGCTCGGCGCAGTCTCGCCGCGGTGTGGTTTTGCCCGAGAACAGCGGGACGGAAATGGTTTGCAGGGCTATACAGATATGCGGGATATACGGATGGGCAGATAGTACATGACGTGTCGGGTATGGTTGATTTATCGTGAGTGTAAAAATGTCTACGGCGGATTCAAGCGATTTATGGAGGCCAGAGCTGCGGATGAGAGGTTGCCAAGGGAGATTTCCAACGGCGAGAAGATCGGAGCGAGAACCGCCTGCTGTACCGAAGCATGAGATCTAGAAGTATCTCCGGGGCGACGAGGTCGTCTAGTGGCGCGCACGCTTGATCTGAGATCGTTCGTCTCCGGCGGAAGGGAGTCGATCTCGCGTGGACGACTCGGGCCAAGGATGTGACGAGTCGACTGGATTGAGTAACGACGACAGAGGTGGCAGCGACCGATTGGTGCCCTGACCGTCGACCCTTTCGAGTTCACGCTTGATCGGCGGGAAATTGGAAGCCGGCGCTGGGAGGCCGCTCGCGTACGGATATGCCGAGACCGAGTGCGATTTGTAGAGAGGCACGGAATCGACGGCGCCTGGCGAGGCGTCGGCTATTCCGGGTGCCGAACGGCGGTCGATGGCGTCGACTTGGGATCCACTCGAAGCTGGTCGGAGGTCGCCGTGCGACACGATTGATGGGCGCGCATCCGGAGGGGCAGCTCGCGTGTAGGATTCGATAGCGGGGACTCGGTTATAGTAGAACTGGGTGGCCGTCGCTGGCCGCGTCGAGTAGTGACTCGCAGAGTTCGGACCGTGATCGGTCCAGTGGCTCGGGAAAGTGGCGAGGTGCGAAGCTCCTGGGTACGTAGTCGCCGGCGACGTCGACGTCTCGATGCGGCTTAATGCGCGACGAGCGGATTGCACTGCCGAAGCACGCCGAGGTCTGTTAGCTAAAAGATCGCGACCACTGAGCCTGCAAGGGGGCACGCACGTTCATGATGAAACTGCCCCTCTCGGTCTAGTCCTGACAGACACTCTACGAGAGTCTGCATGACGGAGTACGATGTCGCCCGCGTCGAAGCGTGTTCGAGCTGTTCCCGATTCAAGGCTTCGCCGAGTACCCGAACTTGGTTCTCGAGCGTCTCGAGTTGTCGGAGTATGGGTTCATCGCCGGAAGCGTGACGATGCGAGGTATAAGCGTTTTCTGCAAGGAGTGGGTATAGACGTGTTGCGGGCGAGTAGCGTGACGGTCCCGCAAGCGGGTACAAGGGAGGCGGGCCGGCTTGCGAGGGAGGACGATCTTGTCTCGAGGGAATCTCAGGCGGTGAAGCGGGACCTGGCCGACAAACACACGTCAGCTTGGCACACGCAGCTCGTGCGAAAACTGTAGACTCACCTTCGACACTTTCATTCCGCACCTCCTCCGTCGCCATCTCGACGGAAGCCTGCGGAACCGGAACCGGAGCGAAATGATGCTCGCTGTGCGCCCCCTTTTCGAAAACGCTGTGGTGCAACTGGTCGCCTCGGGACCGCGGGCGACCTGCTTCTGTTTCCGTTGCCGCTTCCGGCCGCACCTCGGCGCCGCTGTCTCCTGACCTGCGATCAACCCTACTATCGATCCGAGCGGCTTGCGCGGGCGGTAAAGATGTGACGGATTCTTGTCTGCGGGACAACGCTGGACTCGGCGCCGAGTTGGTCTTTGCCGTCTTCCGCTTGATTTTTGCCAGCAGGTCCGGCCGACCTCGCTGAAAAGAAGGATTCCTGAACTCCCAAGCGTGCCCTTGCGAGCCGTCGGAATACGTGAACGAGTTGGTGTTGCTGAGCGCGTCGTTGACCCTGCGATATCGCGATTCGTCAGATTCTGCCCGTATACCTTTCGGGCGTCGGTGCCGGCAACGGCGGAAAACTCGACGCACTTGGACCAGTTGTAAAAGTTGCACTGCCGGTGGAAACGACGCCCGTCAGCTTCATGCGACGCGCCCAGCACTGACACGCCTTGAGACGCACCTGCCGCAGAAAGCTGGAAAAGTTGCTATGCTTGAAGAAGCGAGGAAGAACATCGCGAGCGAAGTCAGAAGGATTGTAGACGAGGAAGGATTTCCCGTCTTCGCTCCAAGCGATGTAATCTCGCAGCGTCGGGTCTTCCAACATGCTGTTTGACACGGACGACATAAGCGTTCTATACTCGAAGCAACACAACGGAAGACTTTGTTGGACGACTTACGCCCAGACTCTGCAGGTCGTCCTCCGTCAGTAACTTTCCTTTCGACGCGCAAACCCGGCCACGAGAAACTCACTTGTGCACGAACGATGCTTGCGACTTGGCCGGCGGTAGGATCGCCTGAGACGAGGTGACCATCTTCTGACCGACGCTGCCCGGACCGACCGCGGCAGCTTCTGCTTCGACGCTCCGGCTCCCGGCGTCGCTTGAGACGGCGTCGTCAAGGTCTTCCTCGGCGTCATCACCGCGGTCGCCGGAATCCCGGTCCCTCACTTGACGACCTATCGATCCACTCGGCGAGGGTAGATTGGATGGACCCCTGCTCCGGGAGGCTTGAGGCGGAACTTCTGCGTCGGTAGCGGCACAGACCCCGTCCGGTCGGATCTCCAGACCTCGATTCGACATGCTTCCGGGCTCGGCTACCACGGCGATTGGTTCGCACGAGACTGCCTTCGGCGCGCGCGTCGACTCCACCGAAAGGCGGCCGAGTGAGGAGAGGCGCCGAGGGGAACCGCTTAGACGCGCGAAACGTCGCAGCGACGTAGAAGGCGACCAACGGGGGAAGCGCGACGCTTTGGGTGCTCCAGCGGGAACGGCTTGCTCGTGTCGTGGCGGTGCCACGAGGAACAGGAAAAGGCGGCGCCGGCGTTCTTCAGAAGGAGAAGAGAATGCGACCTGGCGGAAGATCAGCCTGCTGCCGTACGAATCTAGCGCCGGACTCGAGAGGCCGCGTCGCCAGGCGCGTTCGATTGCGTCCGGTCTTCTGGCTCGGCGAACCGGACTTTGAAGTCTGGATCCGAAAGAAGGAAGCAGGCGTGCAGCGACGGATCTGGACGCCGGCGCTATCGAAGCGGGCGACAGCCGAGCCGATGCGCGACGTCAAAGGTGGTGCCGGTCGAGCGAGCCTGTTGCGCTACCGAATGCGTCAAGGCCCAGGATCCGGCGTCTCCTGCGTCCGAAAAGCCGCGTGCGCAGCAAGAGAAATGCAGCGAGGTCGGACGGCGGAAGGCTGGAGCGCGCGGGCGGACTTGCGCTGCTCAGAGGACCACGTGCCCGTGCAAGTGACAAGGGAAGTTGACGCAGCGCGTCTTTGCAGTGCCAGGCACCACGAGCACGAAGGAACGAGAGGGTCTCAATTGAATGCGGTCGAACTGTGGAGCCCGGGGACCGAGACGAGAGTCGTGTCGATCCTCGCTTCTCCGCGCTGCGATCTGCACCAAAAACTGACGAACCTTGTCTTTCTGCTACGAAGCGCTCGAGCTCGAGCTCGAGCTCTTCAGCACTACTGTGTGTTATGTACATGCATACCGGCTCTTGTGAGCTCCCGTGTTCTCAACTCTTAAACAGCCTGTCCGTATTTCGCTTCTCCCAGGGAAACTGCCCTTACGCACCCCTCTGATCAAGTGAACGCCAGCGCTGCGCTCTAGTTAATTCTTGCCCCGTGTGTGTGCATGCTCGCTTCCTTCCATTCGGTAACTGTCGGAAAGGGAATGCGCGCGGTGCGCACCAGCTGGAGAACACCTCCTGCAGCTCGGGCCTTCCCTTCGCATTTCACGGTCTTCTGCAAGCTGGTTTCCTCGCAGGCTTACATGACTTGCACATTGTTCTGTTCGTGATTTTGTCGAGGCCTATGCGGAAAAATGCCTCTGGGCTAGGTATGAGCATGACTTTACTTGCAAGACAGCCGCGCGCACCCTACCGGCCTGACCCTTGTTCTGCGAGCCGTCCACATCCGCGCGTACGCAGGATGATTGATCGGTCGTCATACTCTGTCCCAAGCTAATTAGGGACGTCTGGTCGGTACACCGGCCATCGGACGTTGCAGCTGGTGAGCAGCTGGTGACGGATAATGTCGCAAAAGAGCCAGGTTGACGCCGGAAGGCGAGAGCAATCTGTGCTGCGCGCGACTGCTGGGCGGAGAACTGTTTTGAAAGAGTCTGCACATGCACGTGAAAGAACTCTTTGATCACGGGCGCGGAAAGTCCGTGACTCGTTCGCACTTGGCGGATTAAGGGGATAGACAGCTTGCCCACTCGACGCTCCTTGGACGCACCGGAAGAACGCGAGAGATCAGAAACTTCTGCCATCTCGGTCTCTAATGAGCATGCGGTCGACTGCGAGCTTTGCCCGTGTGGTTAAAGGAGATAAGGCGGCGTTGACGCCGCTCGGCGATTTGAGCGCGAGGTCGTCGCGATCGCAGCAGCCGCCGGCGCCGACGGCCCGTCTCGGCAGACGCTCGCCATGGTATGTATAGCCATCCTGCAGCATATCCATGCCCGGCATGACGGCGAACGCGGCGCAGCTGATCACCCACCACGCGTACGGCAAGCGTGAGCCGACAAGCGACTGTTGCCCGGCGCAGCGCCTTGTCTTTGCCACTTTTGATCTTTTTGCGGACTGTCTCCGCTGATCTCCTCATCCCGCTTTCGAGACGTCGACCAAGGCGACCAGGTCGAGGTGCCGATGGCTATGCATCTGCCACTCGGCTATCCGTCCCTCCTGCCGGACGAGATCCTGTCGATGATCCTGTATCCACTGGTGGGGCGCGTCGACACTCCCTATGCAACGTCCGAGGAGCAGCGCGAGCGCCTACTGCTGGCAGCGAAAGTCGCGCGACTCTCGCGAGCGTGGCGGGCTCTAGCTCGCTCGTGGTGGTCACGTCTAGAGTTCGAGATCGGTCACCCTCTCGACCCCCTCCTCCTTATCCTTCTCCAAACCGGTGCGCTAGAACGACACGCCCAATACGTCCAGCACCTCACCTTCACGACTCCAGTCCACGCGCGTGCGACCAGCTTCAGGGATAAGGCGCAGGCGGACGCGGAGGACGCAGCCGAGATGGTCCCCCTCACTTTTCGAAATTTCTGCACCGAGGTCGAAACGGTCACTCTCGGGTCAGATATCACCACCGCCAAGTACTGGACCTGGGCGCTCTATGCTCCACCGTTACCGCGACTCGAACGTCTAAGCTGCGTCCTCTCCTTCAGCCAGCGACGATTCCTGCACCGACTGGAAGACGCACCGTCTCTCCGGCACTTGGACGTGACCGTGCGTCGCTCCGAACGGAACATTCGCAGATGGCTCGAGGAGCCGTATAACGGTGCACTTCCGACGCTCGAGCTGAGGGAGCTCCGCCTCGTGTCCGAACTCGACAAGCCGAACACGATCTCGTTTGCACAACTGGTTCACGACCTGTCGTCCATGATCGACCCGACTTGCCTCGCGAACGTCGACATTGCGTACTATAGCGAGCATGCCGACGTCTCTGCGCTACTCGCTCGGTGCAGAGGTCTCCGGAGCCTTGCGCTCCGACCGGCGGTGTCGTCAGAAGGAGCACGCGACCTCAGCAAACTCGTGGCAGCGCAGGCATCCGACTGGCCGGTCCTCGAGCGCCTCGAGCTGGAACTTCACCCGTCCGATCTCCTCCGGCATCCGGATCGCCCGGTCTCGATGGTTCCGCTCGACCTCTCCGACTTGATCGCCCATCTACCCGCCACCCTGAACCAACTCAATGTCGCCTACGTTCTCGAGTCCTCCGACGAGCTCTTCTTCCGCAGCGTCTTCAGCGACAAAGCACATCCTCACCTCACGAGTATCGGCGCGTATGTTCTGTCCAAGCCGTCGGACAAAACCGCAGAACCGCTGCCGATTCGGAAACGGTGGCAGCGCTCGTGAGGCATCGAGATGTGCGCGTTGCGGCGTCGGCGGAACCCGAAAGCGAGGAGCCCTGCGTTTACTTTCTCGCGCACGTCGGGTGCTCACAGACTTTGGCGGCAGCCGGATCTTCAGGAGATGCGCTACGGTGCGGGCAGTGACGCGGAGATCCTCGCTCGTAGATCACGTCCCGTATGCAAATCAATCACCCCGATCGAAGAAGCACCCAACATAGCTTTTGGGAGGAGTGGAAATCTCTCCCTCGACGGGGACGAAGGATGACGCAGTGGGTCAACTTCACTCGCTCTGTCCGCTGCCGAGAACGGGGACCAGGGCGTACTCCGACTGGTGCCGAGCAGACACACTGGCGCGTATACGCCTTGCTCGCTTGCCCGCGCGCCGTACTGCTCCTTGCATGTCGCGTTCGGCCGCCGACTCTGCGAACTCATCTTCAACACGCGCATCGCCCGACGCCACGCCCCGATCCATAGAGGCAGATGCCGAAGCAGATGCACAGTCGACCTTTGCGAGCTCTTCCACGCCGATAGCGAAGCCGCCTCTCGCGAGATTGGCGTCGGTCTCGCCGCATCTCTCGCCGAGTTCGCCTCTGCTCCTCGAGTCGCTCACTCGCTCGACGCTGCCGTCTGCGAGCCTGACTGCATCGCACGCGTCATGGGTCGATCTATCGAGACCGGCCGGTCCTCCGGCAACCTCGCCGCCCAAATCCCTCCTCGCATCGACCTCGGCTTCCCCCACCAGCCCCAACTCGCTCGGCAAGGACGCCAGACAGTCCAGCGAGCGACCGACGTCGCAGTTTCGGAAACGGAGTGCGAGCGTCGGGAGTCTGAAAGCGCTCATTGAGCGAGACCGGTCTGGGAGCGCGGGCACGGAGGCGGCAGCAGCAGCACCGCGGCGCAAAAGCAGTCAACTCGAACGACCTTCAGCTCTCGTCGAGGAGGACTCGGCATCGACTTCGTCCAAGGCAGGTGGACCGGACGTCTCGCAGTTGAGCTGGGGCAGATGGTGGCCTTTTGCGGTGGTGGACCCGGCGGACGCCGATTCCAAACCTCCCCCTCCGCCGCCGACAAAGGACGGCTCAGCAGATCCGACAGAATCGTTCCTCTCTCTCTTTGCGGGCAAGAAAGCGGTGCAAGAAGCGCGGAGTCACCACCTCGCACGAGAAGAGCAGGATCGCCTCGAGGCAGAACTCCTCAACGCGAGTCTCGACGAACTCGACATCAGCGCCGGCTCGTTCGCCCTCGAAGCCGACGAAGTCTCGCGCGAGATCTCTGCGGCCGATGCGCGAGGCAAGCCGCTTCCTCGCACACCAGCGGCGGGCGAGACGGGGAGAGGCTCTTTCTTGCCGGGGATGCCCTCGCTCCCGAACCTGTTTTCTACCTCCGGAGCCAGAGATACCGCGGCATCGACGTCGTCGCCGGACCGATCACCGCCGACTCAGTCATCATCCAAGGCTGCAAACGGCGACGGACCCTCCTTGCTCTCCTCATTCGCCGTGCCGAACCCGTTCACCTCCTCTCCGGCTGCCTTCTTCCCTTCCATCGGCTCTTCGAAACCTTCTCCTCGCAACTCGGCTCGACCTTTTTCGACTAGCCGCACGGCGAGCAAGCAAAAGGATGACGGCCCGGATACCAAGGCGAGCGAGGCGAAGAAGATGGTCGATCCCGAAGACCGGGAAACGATCAAGGAGGAAGAGCAGGTCGACCTCGACACTTTCACTTTGCTCAAGGACAAGTATCGCACGCCAAAGCTGCCGATCGTGTTCTGTCACGGCCTCTTCGGTGTGTCTCCTGTCCCCATTCGCACCCACTGACCCGAGAAAGCTGACCTCGCTCGGTCGCAGGCTTCGACTACATCGGTCCCGCGGCCGTCAAACCTCTCCGCTTCTCGTACTGGATCGGCGTGGAAGAGGCCCTGCAGGCCATGGGCGTCCAGACTTTGATCGGTCGAGTCCCCGCGAGCGCGTCGATCGAGGAGCGCGCCAAAGTCCTCTGTCAGATGATTGGCGAAAAGTTCCCGGGGCAGGACGTCAACCTGATCGGTCATTCGATGGTGCGTGCCGCCTGGCTTCCCCAATCTCGCGAGATGAGAGAATCGTTCAGGAAGCTGATCTTTTCGCTGGATGGCTCGTGGCGGGCACGCAGGGAGGTCTCGACGGCCGATTCCTCATCTCGCACCTCAAGCCGACCAACTTCCGCGTCCGGTCTCTCACGACCATCTCGACGCCCCATCGCGGCTCTTCTTTCGCCGACTACCTCCTCGAGGATATCGTCGGCGTCGAGCGGGTCCCGGCGCTGATGGGGGCTATGAAGGCGCTCGGGGTACCCGGTGGTGGGAAAGCGTTCGACGATTTGACCACGTATGTTCCCTTGCTCTTCTACCTGGTCGCGTGAGGAGCGCTAGCAGAAAACTGACTTGCGTTGCGTCAACGCGGCAGAACCAAGATGGCCCGCTTCAACGAGGAAACGCCGGACGACCCGAACGTGCGCTACTTCTCGTACGGCGCCTACTTTGAACCGAGCTGGTCCAATGCTTTCCGGATCCCGTGGGGAGTGGTCTACGAGCGCGAAGGTGAGCAGTGCTCCTTGTCTTACGCTTGCGCTTGTGCTCTCCGGCTGTTCGGAACCAGCGCGCTGGACGAAAGACACTGACCGTTACCCTCTCACAGGCGCTAACGACGGGCTTGTGAGCGTCGACTCGGCCAAGTGGGGCGAGTACCGCGCCACGCTCGAGAATGTGAACCATCTCGGTGCGTTCTTTCTCCGTCTCGCGCTCTCTCTCCGTCCTTCTCCGGAGCGCCTACAGACCCGTAACGCGCGGCGCCGTAAGTACACCCGACTCTGACCCCGATCTGCTCTCTCTCGCGGCTACAGATTTGGTCGGCTGGATCGGCAAGTTCCGCTACTCGTACGCCGCCTGGTCCGGCAACGACATCAAGTTCCGCCCCGTCTCGTTCTACTGCGCCGTTGCCGAACAGCTCGCCGACGAAGGGTTCTGATACCGAAGATACGTCGCCGATCTGCTCAACTTGGCCATCCCGACACACGGACGGAGGCTGTCTGTGAATAGATTGCAGATCGTGCGGGCGAGCAAGATGAGACCCCCGCGTTTCATAGGTATTCCGTGCTTGTTTCTTTGTTGTGTAACATTGTGCACCTCCAAAGTCGCAAGATCTGCGCATATCCGCCCATCTGATGTGCCGAAAGGGTGCCGCCCCTCTTCGGTTGACAGCGAACAACTCCCTTCTCTCCCCTGCCAATTGCAGCGGCTCTCTCGCCTTACTTTCGCCTGCTGGGATAATATAGCTCTAAGAGGACCGACGTTCATCGCCGCTGGATACGCTCGTCAGACGGCAGACTCGAGGTGCCGCGAAGCAAATCCGCCACCTTCGGCTGCGTCCTTTCTTCTTCCATCCTCCCCGACTGCAGCCGCCCTCTCCTTTTCCGCTCTCGCCGGCCGGACCTATCTCACCAAGATGCGCGAGCCCATCCAGCGTCTCCTACCAGCGACGCAAGGGCTGCCAGCCCTCCAATGATGTTGCTCTCGGATGCGGGGGAAACGTCGAGACGTCAGCGCTCCGACCCTCCATCAACCACTCCACCTACGAGCGCGGTTGGAGCCCAGACGGGATTGAACCCTTGGCTTAGCCGCTCTACATTCCGCCCTGATCTCTTTCCCGGTCTGTGGAGCGCTGGACGGGCTCCTCGCTCAGAGCGGAGGTCGTTCCGCGTGAGTCGCACAAATTTTTCTCTCGGCGCGCGCGCAAAGTCGTCCGAGTCCAAGGCGAACGGACGGCGCTGCTGGCCTCTGTCGGTCGACGGACTCGTAGTACAGCTCGCCCGAGCCAGTCCCAGCTACTCAGCTCCGCCCAGCTTCGTGCTCCCCGCCAAGCCAGACGATGGTCGCCGCGCCAGAGACGCTCGTGTCGGCTGCAGCTCAGCCTGCTGCTCCGCCGGCCCTCCCGACCGACTCGCAGCCCACCAACCCCGCCAAGGAGGTCAAGCGTGAGTCCCTTGCTCGAATCTGATCCCTCGCAGTCTACAGTGGCGGCGTCCAGCAGGCGGTGCGGAGTGGTGGTCGAGAGCGGAAAGGCGGCATTCTCGGAGTGGGCGAGCAAACCGGCTCAGAGCACGGCCGGATTCCCGCCGCGTGGAGAACCAGCCAGGGGCGCGCGTGTACGGCCGGCACGCATGTATGGTCACAGCCTATTACGCCGCATTGCGTGCGAGTGCGCAGGCCGGGCCGGGGCGGTGCACGCGAGCGGAGGAGCCGGCATTGACTCGCCCTCGAAAACGAGCCGCGAGGAGACTCTGGAGGTCAACAACAGCCGAGCTGGCGAGTCTAGCGCGGATTGTAAGACACGCTCGTATGCATCCATGAGCATCGGGGGCAGGACCGCCCACAAGGCTGGGACGTGCAGGGCTGGGCGGTCTGAGCGGGTGCAAAGCCAAGGCAGCCGCGGAGGATGCGAACCGCGAGGAACGAGCACGAACGCCTCTCAAAACGACCCGTAGCTGACTCTTACATCCTCACTCATTGCAGAGAATGGCGCGAGCGTGAACGACGGAGCTGCGTCGCCCGGAGCCGAGTCGGCCTCGTCGTCGGCGCCGGCCAACCTGCCCCCGGCTGAAGTCGCGCGCAACATCCCGTGCCGCTTCTTCCCGCTCGGCCAGTGCAAGTACGGCGAGCACTGCATCTTCTCGCACGGGATTCCGGGCACCGCCGGCTCGCCGGGCGTGCCGCCGTCGCCGTCGGTCGCAGCGCAGGTCGTCAACGGTCAGCAGGGCGCCCAGAGGCAGGAGCATTCGCTTGCTCAGGCTTCTGGCCCCAACCAGCACCAGCACCAGCACCACCAGCAGCAGCAGCAGGCGCAGCAGCACCACTTCCAGCACACGGCGCCGCAGCACCACCAGTTCCACCCGCAGCAGATCTCGATGGAACAGGCGTACGCGATGCAGGCCGCCGGCATGCCCTTCTACTACCCGGAACAGGCCGGCATGGAGTACGGCTACGCTCCGCAGGTCGCGTTCGGCGGACCGCAGCCGGGTTACTACTACCCGCCGCACTTTGCCGCCGCCGCCGCCGTGCAGCCGCCTTTCCCGCCGCAGCCGTACTACGCAGCCGGGCCTGTCGCGCAGGCACCTCCCCCTCCGCCTCATGTCGCCGTGGCCGAGCAGCTGGCCGTCTCGCCGCCTCCTGCGGCCGTTTCGCCTTCGCAATCCTCCGCTCCCGCGACTTCGCCTTCGCCTGCCGACCCGTCTGCGTCGGCGGCAGAAGCACCGGTCGAGAACGCGGCTGCTGCCGTCGCTCCTGTCGAGGCTGCTCTGGCGGCTCCGGTTGACCCGCTTGCCGCCGCCGCTGGCGCCGCCGTTCCGCCCGTGGCGTCCCTTCACACCTTCTTCCAGACCGGTCCTCCCGCTGGAATGCCGCCAGCGCTCCTTGCTGGAGCGCCCAACGGCGCGCCGTACATGCGGAACGGCGTCCCGCGCGGCCCGATGGGACCTCGTCGCTCGATCGGCGGTCCGAACGGACCGATCCCGGGACCGGGAGGAAAGCGCGCCTCGTTCGGCAACGCTCGCCCGCCTTGCTCCTTCTTCGAGGCGAACCGCTGCCGCCACGGCGACAAGTGCCTCTTTGTCCACCTCTTGCCGGACGGTTCGGACGCGCGCGCGCTCGGTCGCGGTTTGATCGGAATTGACGGACGGACCGAACACCCCGAGGCGACCGGGGGGATGCCGCCCGCGTGGCTTGCGACGCAGAAGGCGATCAAGGCCGCCAACCAGACTGCGCGCAAGCACCACGAGCAGGGAACGATCCTCAACGGCGGGTACTCGTACCGCGAGCGGATGTCGGCGCAGACCAACGCGCAGGAACAGGCGGTGCCTTCCGTTCCGCCTCAGGACGCCAACGGCGCCGCTGTTTCGCAGGAGGAGTCGGTCTCGGCCACTCCGAGTGAAGCTACCCAGCCGGCTCCCGTCTCGGCGTCGGTGCCCGACGCCAGCGCGCCGGTTCCCGCTGCGATCCAGCAGCAGCAGCAGCGCCCGATCCCGAACGGCGCAAACCAGCGCAACGGCCCGCTCCCTCCCGGCTCGGCTGCCCCGCAGCTCGTCGCCGCCATCAACGGCTTGACGCGTCGCATCCCGCCGGCGCACATCAACAAGCAGCAAGGCGGTCCGGCCGGCCAGAGGCAGGGTCACCAGCAGCAGAACGGCATGCACGCCCACCAGCAGCAGCACAACAACGGTCAGAAGCAGCAGCAGCGCAAGCCGCAGCGCGTCCCGTCGGGCGAGAACGACTTCCCTGCGCTCTCGCCGGCTGCGCCTTCTTCGCCCGCGTTCGAGAAGGAGGGTTTCGCCGCCGCCCTCGCCGCACCGGCGCCCGCACCCGCCTCTGCTCCCGCTCCGCCCGCGACTGCTGAGAAGCCTGCGCCCGCGCCTGTCGCAGAGTCGGCCAAGCCGACCTCGCCGTCCGAAGAGACGGAGGGCTTCGTCATGGTCTCGCACGCGGACGCTGGTGTCCCCGCACCGGCAGAGTCCAAGGCGGAGGCTTCTTCTGCCCCTGCCCCTACCGCCGCAGCTCCCGCTCCTGCGGCTGCTGCCCCGCGCCCGAAGCTCATCGGCGGTTGGGCTTCCGCTGCTGCCCGCGGCGCGAGCGTCGTCGTTCCGGAGAAGCCGAAGGCCCGCGCCTTCTCGCCCGTTGTGGTCAACCGTTCGGCGACGCCCGCTGCCGAGAACAAGGATGCGCCGGCTCCGGTCAAGAAGGAAGAGTCGGCGCCCGCCGCCGCCGCCAAGAAGGACTCGCGTGAGCGCGAGAAGGTCGACGAGGACGGCTTCGTCCGCCAGCAGCCGAAGCGCAAGGGTGGCGCGCACAAGGCCAACAAGGCTGCCCCTCAGCACCAGCAACCGGTCGCCATCAAGGCCTAATCGCCTCTCGATTTTTCCGTCTTCCGTCCTCCGCTTCTCGACATATACCGATCCCGATCCTTCCCATTTGGCTTCGCTTCGTTCCTGCTTGTTTGTGACACATCCCATTGCCCCTAATCCGACGACTCTCTGTACCATCATTTCCATGGTTGTTTTATTCGCTTCTCCGTTTTCGGCTTTTAACCCTGCAGCATAGCATCTTTCCAGGCTTTTTCACAGCCTTATAACCCCTGGCCCCTTCCAAAAAGGCCCGATCCGGGCTGTCCACCTCTTTCTTTTACACTCATTCTTTCCATGTCGTTGTTGGGACCGGCGCGCGGAGGCTGGCGTTGGCGGTTTGTAGACGTTTCCCGTGAGCAGAGGGAAAAATGTTTCTGGCGTCACAGACGGTTCCGCGATCGGAAGGAGAGAGAAAGAATTGCAGTAGAACGACAACAGATTGAGGACGGAACGCAGGGAATCGCGAACATGGGGAATAGGGTTGTGCGGTGACTGATCTCAGTCGAGGAGAATCCGCAGCTCTTCACGGCGCTGCTGCGCGAGTTCGAGCTTGCTGAGAGTGCGGCCGACACTCATTCTAGACGAGCACAGTTGTCAGCGCAAGCTGGGCAACGCCTTCGAGCGAGAGGAAAACAAACTCACTGGGCAAGCTCTTTCTTCCGCTGTTGGATCTTGAGCATGTTGTCCTCGATCGTCTTCTGCATGACGAAGCGGATAGTCTGGACCGGCTTGGTCTGACCGAGCCGATAGATGCGGTCGACAGCTTGATTCTGCGGAGGGAGAAAGAGAGTGAGCCGCCGGTCAAAGTGGGCGACGATCCGCAGACCGACTTACCTCGACTGCCGGATTCCAGAACGGCTCCATCAGGTATACTCGGCGACCGGCGGTAAGGTTGAGCCTGCACATGGTCGATTGTGAGTAAAGCTTTCTCGCCGAGTCTTTTTAGGGTCATGCCAGCGCACCCGACGCCTCCAGCTCGCAGCGAGACTAGCAAGACCTCGCATCGGGGATCAACCTTGAAGGCTTCCATCGCCGCGTTGCGCTGCTCGCGATTCATCGCGCCATCGAGACGATCATAGCGAATATGCTGGTCCGTGAGAGCGTCGCCGAGGCGGTCGAGCAAGGTCGTCCACTGCGAGAAGACGACCGACTTGACGATTTCGCCCTTGACGGGTTGGAAGCCGATCGTGCCGCCAGTCTCTGCGGTCTGGGTCGAGGGGTCGTAGTTCGGGTCGTAGTTGTCCGATGAAGGGTTGACCATCGAGAAGGGAAGGAGATCAGCCAGCAAATGGCTGTACGCAGACAAGAAAGCGGAATGTCAGCGCTGGCTATTCAAAAGGGCGGCAGAGGTCGAGGGACCTGACCCACCGAGTCTTGGTGCTGTGTTCGAAGAGCCGAGTGGCCGGCTTCTTGCCTTTGCCTTTCGTAGTCTTAGTCTGATTCGACGCTTGGGCCATGACTCTCGCGTATTCGCGCGGGTGAACCTCCACCGCATCGACAGCGGGTTGGAACTCGGTCTGGCAGACGCGACATTGAGTCTTCTCGTCGCTCTTGACCTGCGGCCAATTGTGACTCATGTGCTGTCGGAAGCACCGAGGGCAGAAGGTGTGCTGGCAGCGCGTGACGATGTAGGGAATGTCCTCGTCCGCCGACGGTGCGCCAGAGTCGTCATCCGACGTCGCCGCTGACGTTGGTGCCGACTGCGACTTGGTCGCCTTGCGTGCCTTCTTGGCCGGTTTGCGAGCGCTCTTGCCGCACGCCGCTGCGCCGTTCTCTTCATCGGCGAAGCCTTCCTCGCCCTCCGCTCGCGCGAACGCAGGCATGTCATAGCCACACTCGAGGCACCCGCCGCCGCCTGCGTCCAACATGAGCGAGAGCAACTGCACCGCTCGGGGCTTTGTGATGCCATGCTTTTCGATGGTGGCCACCAGATCGCCGCCACCTTCGCCGGCTGCCGCGGCTCGGTCCTGCGAGTCTTGCAAGAGGGCGGGATGGACGCAGATTTGACGCAGCTTGAGGAGCTCCTGCAGGATGGAGCAGAAGTTCTTCATGACGGAGTCCGTCTCCTCGAGCTTGGCAAAGTCGTGCTTGTAGCGAGCGTGGTGATGGCTATAGAACGCGCGCTCGGTCTCGCTGAAGTCGAGCTTGATGAGCTTCGAGTCGATCGGCGGCAGAGAAAGGATCGGCTTTCCGCTCGCGTCCTTGGTGTCCTTGGTGCGGCGAAGGGCGAGGTGGCGCATGATGACCTTGAGCCGTTCGGCGCCGAGCGCGTCGCCTTTCTGCGCGAGGACGCCGACGTATTGGTTCCAAACATGACGATCGAGGAACGGTTCGAGGCGGATGAAGCGGATGAGGGAGAAGATATCGTTGAGCGAGTTCTGTAGCGGGGTACCGGTTAAACAGATGCGGCGCGAGGTCGACAGATCGCAGGCGGCGCGGGCTTGGATCGTTCGGGCCTCCTTGATGATGCTAGAAAACAGCTCGGGTAAGCGATTTGCTCGAAGCGAGAATGCGTAGCGGTGGATGGACTTACTGGGCCTCGTCGAGCACGACCCGGAACCACTGGATCGCCTGCAGAGGGCTGACGCCGGATCCCTCGACTCGCTTGCGTTTCCTCTTGGCCTTCTTCTCCTTCTCCTTCGCCGCCTTCTGCGCCGCCTCTGCATCTTGCCCCGGCGGGCTCGTCAAGATTTCGCCATTCGGGCCGAACCCAAAGACTTCGACGATGCCGTCCTCTTCTTCGGCGGCGCGTTTCGCAGCGAGTTCCTCCTCGTCTTCGCGCTCTTCGTCCGCGCGGACTTGCTTCGAGTACTCGGTCGCGAGGGTCGAGAACGTGGTGATGACGACGTCGTGATCGGCGAGGCGGCGAGGGTCGTCACAACGAGAAGCGCCGTGATAGATGTAGATCCTGAGGGCGCTCTTCTTCTTCTTTGGTCGACCCGAGTACGCGTCAGACTTCATCGAAGAATCGCTGATGTCGTCACTGTCGTCGTCTTTAGCGATGAGGTCGTCCTCGTCGCTATCGGCGACCCGCATCTTGCGCTTCAACGCCTTGCTGACTTCGCTGTCCGCTTCGATGCGGATGGACTTGCCGCCGTGCGAGTCGCGCTCGACCGCCGTCGTGTGCTCCTCGAACTGCGACTCCCAGTTCTGCACCGTCGAGAGCGGACAAACGATGAGGGTCGCGCGGGACCGACAGACGAGCTTCTCGAAGCGCAGCTGGACCGCTTCCTCTTTCGCCTTTTCGCGCCGCTGTTTCGCCTGCTTCTTCTTCGAAAGAGGTTTGCCGAAGGAGCCTCCGTCGAGATCGGCGCCCGGTATCCGAGATTGGAAATCGTTGATGCCGACCGAACGTCCCTGCACTTCGGAAGCCTTGACCTTGTCATCGAAGCGCGAGTCGAGCTTGTCTTTGGTGGGTGTTTCCTTTGCCCACTCGCGCGCTTCGTCGAGAGTGGTGCAGACGAGCGAGATGACGACGATCGTCTTGCCGAGACCCATGTCGTCGGCGAGGATGGCACTGCGCAGGACGCACGACGAGTCAGCATCCGACGACGAGCCTCCTCTTGCCAACACGCGCAGGCAAACCTACCCTCTCGCTTGTGGTGGCGGACGGGCACCGGCAACCTCGAGGTCCGTGACAAGATTGGTCCAGCCTCGAACTTGGCCATACGCGTCCGACTTTCGCTGCCAAAGCGACACCATCGCGGGCGGCTGACCCTTGACGTCCTTCTCTGGAATCTTGACGAGGCTCTCGCGATCGAGCAGGAACGCGAGCGCCTGCTTCTGATGCGGATAGAGGGTGGTGGACACGATTGGAGCTGTCGAGCGGGCGAATCACGAATTAGTCGCGAGGCGAGGCCACAGGATCCCGGGGCGGAATTGAAGCTTACGAGGTGTTACTTGCTCGAGATCCGTCCCGCTCTTGAGGTTCATGAAGACCTCCTCGACTTGCTGCTTCTGGACGTCGATCGCCTTGACGACCTTTTGCGCGCTGACACTCGACCCGCCATAGATACCCGAAACGAGCGCGTTCCGCCTCCTCTCGGCATCGGCACCGCGTGCTCCGACGCCCGGCGCGGGATTGTGCGGGTTCTGGTACCGCGCTCCGCCGTGCTCGGCGCTGATGTAGGAGGCAGGGTGGTCGAGCCACATTGGCGGATTCGTTTCTTCGAGGGCTCGGGCGATGGCGGGGACGTCGAACGGTCGGGCGAACAGGAGCAGGCGCAGTTTCAAGATGTGAGGCTGGCGAGGGACAACATCGCGTGATCAGCGCTTGCCTCCTGCAACCGTCCGCGAAAGAACTGCAAACTCACGTTTGTTTCGCCTCTGCGCTCGACGCACGCCTCCGCAAAGAGCTTGCCGTTTCCTCCTTGTGTCACGCCCGTACCGTGGAAGCCGTCGCCGAACAGGGGACCGAGCGTATTCGCTGCCTTGTAATCGATGAACCCGAACTGCTCGTGCTTGACGGGCGTGATCAAGCGGAGCATTTCCTTCCTCTGCCCGTTGATCGACGAATGTTGATCCCGGAAGATATGGACCGGCAGCGGGAGCCGGTACCGTTGCAGAGCCTGCTCGTACCGCGAGCGCATCGCGCTGGCTTGTTCTTCCGGCCAGGCCGACCCGTCCGATCTCGTCGCAGGTGGGGGATTCGGCGGGACAATCTCCTCGACGCGGTTCAGGATGAGCGCGAACGTGTGGATCTCGCCGATGCAGACGGGCGATTCGTCGATCACAATGTCGTCCTCATCCGATTGCGCATCGTCCGCCGTCAAGTCGACGACGTCCTCTCTGCCTTTACCCTTGACGTCCCTCTGAGCCTGCTGCGACTCCCGCTTGATCGCTGCACCGGCTGCGTTCGCGGCTGCCGCCGAAGGTGGAGGCGGGATCCGCTGCGAGATGGGCTTGTTGGCATCGAACGCCTTCTGCGTTTCTTGCAGGATCTTGGCGGTGCTGAAACCGGTGCCGGCGGCGAGCGCCGCTGCGGCGGGTGAGCTAACCGGCTGCATGAAGCCCCCGTACGCGGACGAAGTCGAAGAGGTCGGGAGATGGGCGGAAGGTGTGCGAGCAGTCGCGGCGGAGGAAATGACGGGGACCTGGCCGAACGCATGTGTCTGTCGTGACGAGTTCGCGGACGGCGGATAGTCTGAGATGACTTTTCTCGGTGCGGTAAAGTGTCCCGCTGCTTGCCCGGCCCGCTGTGGCGATGATGACTGAGCAGAAGTCGAGGCGAACTGTCCGAACCCGCTGCTCGAAGCGGTCGCCCGCACGGGGGATCGCGCCGCCGCCTGTCCGTTGTTCCATGCTGATGCGGATGCGCTCGCGTTCATGCCCGCCGTCGTCGTGCTCGCCTTACCCGCGCCATCGTCTCCGAGCCACGCATCGAGAGCAGCCTTGCTCGCCTCGCCATTCGCTCGAGCAGTCTGCGCGGGCCGGATCTCGGGTTCGGGCGAGTCCTCGGTCAAATCGAGCGTGTTGACGGTATGCTTGATGGGCTTTGCAGCTCCGTTCGACGTGGCGGCTGCATGACGAGGTTGCGGCGAAAGTGGACGAGGCAACGGATCGTCCTCCTCCTGGAACCCGTTCGAGAACGCCTGCATCGTCTGGCCGTACTAGCGAGGCCTCGCTGCTCCTCTGGCTAGCCGCAGGCTACGCAGACGGCTGCGGTCGTGTTGATCGCTGGCGGCGACTCGACTTGCGTTCCGCGTCAGGTCTCGGACAAGTCGGCGCCACTCGAGGCAGCAGCGCGACGTCCAAGAGGCGGCGGTTCAGCGGAGAACCGACGGACAGTGGAGGGGAGAGCGAATGCGAGTGCAAGCGGTCGACACCGAGCAGGTCCGGAAGCAAAGACAGCGGCTGCTTTGTCAGCGGAGCAAACTCTCCAGACTTTCGGAATCCGCTCGTGAAGCTGCTGGATCGGTCGCAATGTACTGGGATCAGATCTGTACGAAACGCTCATCGGAACGATTGCATAAAAACCCCAGTTTGCATCCCGATGGAAAAGCAAAGCATTTCACAACCTCTTCACAATCAGCATCAGCAAGCGAAACCTCCCGCCGTTCATGCGTCCCTTCAGCAACCCACAAATACCTCCTTCACCTCGTCAGCTATCACCTCAAGCGATATCCCACCCCTTCCGGCTCAAGCGCGCGAGCGAATGTAGCGCGAGAACGCCGGCTCGATGCCGTCCGAGTCGCCTTCTTGCGGCGGGATCACGACAAAGTTGCTCGTGTCGAGGTATTCGCGGACTTCTTTCTCGCCGCTGTAGTCGATCTCACCGAGGCGTCCCGTCCTGTACGTGAACGTTCCTGCAAAGAAGACCGCTTCGAGGTCGGGAAGCGCTTCGAGCGTGTTGAGGATGTCGTGTGGATGCGCAGGCTCGAGGCGGATGTACTTGAGGCCCGGGATCTCAGGCGAAGGCGCGTGTGCGAGGAGCGATTCGTCGTAGGTGATCAACAGAGGCGTACTCGTCTCGAGAGTTCCAGCCTGGATCATTTTGACCGCCCAATCAAGGTTGTCGGCCTTGAGATCGATCTGTATCAGCCTCAACTGGTCGAGAAAGTCCTTGGTGCAGCGCGGCAACCAGTGGCAAGACAGGCGGAGCGTCTCGAGGTGAGGCAGACACTTGCGGGTCAAAAATTGCTGTTCGAGGCCGCTCCCGGGCGCGTTCTGAGGTTCTTGCTGCAGAGCGCCGATGTGAAGGTGTCGAAGGGCGAACTTGACGTGCTCGAGTGACGATTCGAAGTAGAAACGACTGTCACGGATTGACAAGGTGGCACACCCTGTTCAAGAGGGTGAAAAAGAAGTCGCGCGGGAGAGTGAGCGTGCTGCAATCCCGACCTCGGTGATCGCCTTCACGCACTTCTGAAAGGGTTGTTCTGGGCTGTGGCAAAGGTAACCGCTCCGGCTTGTACACCGTCTGGCGGGAGAGGGCTCGCCGCGATGTTGCGGATGTAAACCGCTTTGACCGCAGGCAAGGCCGCCAAAAGGCGGGTCAAGTCACGCTCGTCGATTTGCAGCGCATCTTTCAACTCGGTGTTGGTGCCGTCATGGCCGATCAAGAGCGTAGTGACGAGTTTGCGGCAGCTGGTTGGCCACCGCTTGATGACATTGACCGCGTCGGTGCGGTCGACATGCGCAAACTCGTCGGCGATGGGCTTGATTGCGCGTCGGATGCTTACGCAGACTATGCCGAGCTGCGTGAGGCACTCGCTGCGCTCCCAAACGGAGGGCGAGACCTGTTGGATGATCGCCCTCAGAACTTCGGTCGAGAGGCGGTCAAGCATGCTGCAGCGGTCGCGAGTAGCGTAGCGAGCGATTCTAGTGAGTGTCTTGAGCGTCCCGAGCGAGCTTAACCGTCTCGTGGTAGGAGCAGGTAGGTGACGGAGGCAGGCTCACCGTCCGGCCTTCCTCGAGGCGCTCCGTCGGCCAAGAGCAGATGCAACGAGGAGGGATGCTCAAATCCAGTATTTGATTCACAAGCTGTTTGTTGCAAAGCACCACGACTACGCCAAAACGCCAAAATGGAAGGCAGGAACGGAACTACTGGGAGGACTTCTTACGGCGGAGGTATGCTAGGAACTCGGGATCAATCAAAGTCCAGTCCACCGGAGGCGCGCCATAGACAAACTCGACCTTGCGTCGCGCAAAGTCGGCGAAGAGCTCGCGCGCATCGTCTTCCGCGTCCGGGTCCACCGAGAGCGAGAATCCGTGCGGGACAAAGACGGCTTTGAGGTTCGGCAGCGACATGACGGGGAAGAGACGTAAGGGGTTGTCGGCGATGGACTGGTCGATCTGGACGTATTCCATGTGAGGAACCACCTCAGGACGAAGCCAAGACGGGTAGATGCTCGTGAGGGTGAACAAGACGGGCGTGACCGTCTGGGTATACGCAAGGGGAATTCCGCTGAGGGCCGCCGAGGTTTCCCTTGCCGCCACCTGGATCGCCTCGAGCCGGTCGAGGAACGCCACCGACGGAGCTGGATGTTGAAATGGCTGCCCCAAAGGGCCTCGGTAGCGGACTCCGATCTGCAAGGTTTGCAGGTGCGGCAAATGCTCGCGTGTGAGGAATGTTTCGAGTCCGGCTATCAAGTCCGTGGTCGTGTCCGTATCGAGTCCGGCTATCGAGTCCAAGATCGTGTCGATATTGAGCTCGATGCGCAAGTGCTTCAAGGCGTACACGTCGGTCGGGGTCAAGCTGCGCACATGGAGGGCGACGTTGACCGCGCAGAGGGACAGGTAATCTGTCACGGAGCGTTGCAATGTAGTGAGTATGGTGGACTCCGTCCTCACCTCAGGAGAATGGTGACTCAACCGCGCAAGCCTCGCCCGCGGCCAGACTGCAAATCGACGATGGGAGTGAGGTTGACAAGCACGGCGCGGCGAGCATTGGGATAAAGCGCAAGGAATTTATGCAAGTCGGCCACCGCGGCCCGTTGATGCCAGAGTCTGGGTGGCAGCTCCTCTATAGGAGTAGGTATCCCGACGAGGACCGTCGTTGCCCGCTCTCGGTCGGACTGAGGTCGCGCACGAGCGAGAGCGAGGCTGTTCCGAGTCTGGAGATGCGGCACTCGGAGCGGCTGAAGTCGATGTCGCCATTCCTTGCAGATGAGGCTAGCGGTGTTGACGTTGTCCTCGAGCTCCCACGGTCCGTCGCTATGCTCCAGGAGGATCTTGTGACCGATCTCGATGGGGAGGCGTTCCAGCATCGGTACAAGCGCTGAGAAGGCGGGTCGTCACCCGAATCGCCACACTTGAATAGGTCGAGTTCCGCTAGGCCTACAGCGAGCGAGGCGAGTATGGGTGGAGAGAGAGATGCTCGTCCCGGAGGCTTCCCGATGCAGTTTCGGAATCACGTGATCGCAGCTGGGTGGCTTGAGGTGGCGCTCGAGCTTGAAAGGAGTCTCGATGGCGGCACTGACTCTCAACTGGATGTTGTCGGTTGGCTCTTGTGCAGTCACCTGCGCAGTACTTTGCGCTTCCCCGGGGTAACCAAGTAAAGCGAAATCCGAAGGCATAAAAGCGGTCGCGCAGGCGCTTCTCGTTACGAAACGCGGATCAGCCAAAGTCCGGACGCGCATGTTCCAAGCGGTCTACAAGTGTTTCGGAAGCGCCAAGCTTCGAGGTATACCCTCCGTCCACACGCTATGGTTCGTTCACGCCGGTGCGGTTACCGTCTGCTTCATTTTCGATGTACCTCGCAGATTCCGACAGGAGCGGATCGATCAGATCCCTGTTGGCGTGCTTGCGGACGTTGACCCCTTTAGGATATAGTTGCTGGCCCAGTGACTCGATCAATTGGCGGCCCTGCGTCTTTGTACAACTCTTGCGCAAGGAAAAGACAGCGTAACGAAGCCTCACCCTTTTCGGCACGCCAGTCGGCGGGCTGAATGGGAGCACGCGTCAGGTTTGCTGGCGCGAATCTGTATGGCTACATTGAGAGCCAAGGAACAGCAAGGGGGGCTACACGGAGGACTGTTTCCGGCGGAGGTATGCTAGGAAATTCGGATCAATGCAAGTCCACTCCAGCGGAGGCTCGCCATACACGCATTCGACTTTGCGTCGCGCAAAGTCGTCGAAGACCTCCTGCACTCTGGCCTTTCCCCGGTCCGGGTTCGTCGCGAAGGCAAAGTCGTACGGGAGGAAGAGGGCTTTGAGGTTCGGCATCGACATGACGATCAAAAGGTCCTCGTCGACGACCGAGTCATCCAGCTGGACGTATTTGGCACGAGGAAACAGCTCGCGAGGGAACATGATCGGGTGAATGCCCTGGACAGCGTACAGGATCGGGGTGGTGGTCTGGTAATAGACGCTCGGAATGAGCTCGTGGCCGAGGATGTTGTTGACCACGAGCTGGATTGCTTCGAGTCTGTTGAGGAACGCGACTTTTGGCGCTGGAGGACGGGCGTCGGCCCTCCGAGGGTTGCTGTTCTGAAAGCCGATTTGCAGAGTGCGCAGGTGCGGCAGTGCTCAGGCGTGAGGAGCGCTTCGAGTCCGTCGACCAAAGTCGTGGTGCCGACGAGTTCGATGCGCAAGTGCTGCAGAGCGTAGACGTCGGTCGGAGCCAAATCGTGCGCGTAGATGCCGACATTGACGGCGCAAAGGGTCAGATAATCTGTCGCGGAGGCCGAGTTAGCCCGAGCGAGGACGGACGCACGCGGTCGGGGAGACAAAAAGAGAGACTCAACCACGCAAGCCTCGCCAATGGCCATTCTGTAGATAGACATAGGGGACTCGATCCCCGCCAAACATCTCGTTCTCGATGAGCGTGTCCCCCATGAGGTTCACGAGGACGGCATGGCGAGCGTTCGGATGAAGCGCGAGGAACTCGTGAAAGTCGTCAGCCGGCACGGCCGGGTGTTGCGCAAGTTTGGATGGCAAATCCTCTGTCGGGGTCGGCGTCCCAACGAGGACGGTCGTCGCCCGTTCTCGTTCAGACTGCGGTCGCGCACGAGCGAGAGCGAGGCTGTTCCGAGTCTGGAGATGCGGCACTCGGAGCGGCTGAAGTCGATGTCGCCATTCCTTGCAGATGAGGCTAGCGGTGTTGACGTTGTCCTCGAGCTCCCACGGTCCGTCGCTATGCTCCAGGAGGATCTTGTGACCGATCTCGATGGGGAGGCGTTCCAGCATCGGTACAAGCGCTGAGAAGGCGGGTCGTCACCCGAATCGCCACACTTGAGTAGGTCGAGTTCCGCTAGGTCTACAGCGAGCGAGGCGAGTATGGGTGGAGAGAGAAGCACTGCTTATCCCGAGGCTTCCCGATGCAGTTTCGGAATCACGTGATCGCAGCTGGGTGGCTCTCCCATCTTGCTCCATCGACGCCGCTGACCGTCGACTAATTAACGTCGTCCTGCTGATTCTCAGGCAGTTACCTGCGCAGCTCTTTGCGCTTCCTGACTCATAGCGAAAAGAGCGGAATCGAGAATCACGAAAAGAAAGGCCTCGCAAACAGTCTAAGAATCCTCAACAAGCTCGATGCGCATGTTTCAAGCTTTATCTACACAAACTTCGCAAGCAACGAGCTCTGCACTATCGCCACCTTGCAAGCTGATCCCGGTTACGCCGTTGCCATCGTCTCCTGCTTCATCTTGAGGTAATCTTTGAATTCCGGGAGGACATAACTACCCACGGCCTTGTCGATATGCTTGCGGACATCGACACATCTGGCAATGAGACGCTGGGCGAGTGGGTTGACAAAATCACAGGTGTCTGCTGAGTCGTATAACTCCCGTGCGAGGAAGATGCAGCGCAACGACGAAAGCGAGAGCAGAAAGTCGGAAAGTTCCGAGCGCTTCGAGGACAACTGCGGCAGCCGATCTAGGCGCACATACTGCATTGGATGTTGCTCGGCGTTGTACGGCTGGGAACGGCCGTTGAAGGCATAGTCGAGGCAGAACAACGTAGGCGTCTTGGTCTCGAAGAAGCATTTCGGCAGGTCGGGTACAAAATCCTTAGGAAGGGCGCAATCTACCTGCAGGTATTGTAGCGTAGGTGGAGCATTGCCGATTTCCGGGATCTCGTATCGACCGTCCGCATCGTTCACCAGGTAGATTGGTCCGAAGCGCAAGGTCTGGAGCTGCGGGAAGTGCAGACCGAGGCGAGAGAACAGAGCCAGCGCAGCGATTCGAGGCGCGGTGATCTTGCCGAACAGTACAAGCCCTTGGCATGCGCTCTGCCCAACACCTGCGCCATTCGGCAAACGGACCTGGAGATCAAGATAGGTTTTGCTGCACCACAGATAGAGTAGTCCTATTCCGAGCTTTGGTCAGAACATCATCGTCTTTGGAGAGTTATGAGCAGGAGGAAAGCCTGCTCACTGTTGAATGGACTGTTTGGGGATGAGAATGGAGAAACGGAAAGCATCGCGTCGAGTTTCGTGAGTGACCACCCCGCGAAAGCTCAAGTGCAGCTGGTTTACAGCTGGAAGGAGTTGCAAAGCCATCAGGATTTCCCCGGGCAGCAGGTTGGGGCACGGGTACGTCGAGACCGCTGACTGTTGGCCATCGGGCAGAGGCGGTCGAGCTTCGACGAAAAGAGTCCGGCATTGAACGCGGATCGTGTACGGCAGTGTGTGGAGGGTCTCGATTTGGCGACCGGACAAGACGTGAAAAGTCCGACGTGCTTCGGGAAGGAGCACGATTGCGAGTCTGCGATTGACCTGCGCCATCGTGGCGAGCAGTCGCGACCGAGGTCTCCAGCCCTGCGAGGCTGCCGATACGATCGCGAGCAAGAGCTCAGTTGGCAAATTGTCGAGGTTGGCCGCTTCCGTAGGCGTGCGAGTGTTGTCGTCTACGGCGGGCGAGGGAGCCTGCGCATCTGTCTTGACGGTGGTCTCGGCGGGCTCGGTCGGCGTCGTCTTCAGCTCGGACTGGGCCCGACGGCGCGTGAGGCCTCGACATAGCTTGCCGACAACGTATATGAGCTCACGAAAGCCCATGGCGTGCGCTGTCGCTGGCTGCAGGCGCGACCTCCACTTGAATTCGTTCGAGGCGATGAAAGCGGGAAGGCGGGCGAGCGGGCGTTCGGACAGGGCGTAAAGCGAGTGAGCGGCGGTCTGTCGGTCGTAGCTTGTTCCCCAGACCCCTTCAGACCAGTTTCAAGCAGACTTGTGATAGAGCGAGAGGTTGACCTTGAGCGTCGCGCCTATTCGAGCTCTTTCACTTTCAACCAAATACGATGTCGACGCGGACTGACCAGAAACGGAGCAGGCCGAACGGCAATGCAGGCAACAAGGTAAGGTGCTCACTGGGGGGTCCCGCTTGCCGTCGAAGGAGCTGACTCGCCTTAATGCAGCAGTCGCAGAACAAGCGATGGCAAGGTGCAAACCAGCAACACGACGAGGAAGGACAGGAAGCAGACCCAGTAGCACAGGAACAAGCTCTCAAGGCCTACATGGTCAGTCTAGAGCCAGCCCGGCAGGCGGAAACGCAGTGCTGACCAGCCTCTGCTTCATTTCAACAGCACCACGCCGTCAAGTTGCTTCACAAGGCGGTCAAGAAATCAAAGACTTTCGAGGTGCAGAAGCTCACACGCAAGGTCAAGCAGACAAAGTAGGTCGCGACGTGTTGGGTCAAAAGAAGAAATGCGCGAGCGCTGACACGAAACTCTCGCAGGGAACCGAAAGACGGAAAGGCGGACGAAGCGCTCGCAAAGGACCTTGACGCCCAGCTTTCCGCTCTCAAGGTATGCACCAAATCATTGCCAATCTGTGACCATTCGCTAATCCGTGATGCCCCCGGTAGAAACTCGACATCAACGCCATCCCGCCTCACCTCCTCGCGAACCGCATCGCCAAACTCGGACCGCTCCGTTCAGTCCCTTACCTCCCCTACCTGATCGCCACAATCCCCCAAACCCCCGCATGGGTCGAATACGAAGCCACCTCTGCCGAAGCCAAGGCGCGGAATCGCATCTTGGCCAACAAGGCGGTCGGAGAGGCGTGGGACGAGATTGTCCGCGCGGTGCGGAAGCGACTCGGCGAAGAAGTCGAGCCGAAGGAGGGTGGGAAAGGCAAGGGCAAGGCGGACGAAGAAGTCCCGCGGAAGGGAATGACGATGGACCCGGGTCGACAGGCGGCCATCGAGGCGGCCTTCCTCCAGGGCGCCGGCGACGACGAGGATGATGAGCACCAAACTCACGAACGAATTGAAGCGGTCGACGATGCAGACGAAGAGACGAGCGAAGACGAAGGACCCGTCGCGGGCTTCTCGTCTGGAGAAGAAGAGTCGGAAATGGACGACGACGAGGCGATCCAGCGCGAGTTGGCCGCGCTCGGAGGCGACGACTCGGACAGCGAGGGTGGCTGGTCCGGCTCCGAGGACGACGAAGATGCGATCGGTAGCGACGCCGACAGTGCTGTCGCCGCCGAGCCGGCGAGCAAGAAGCGGAGAAAACTCTCCGCGTCGCCACCTCCCGCTCCACCCAGCAAAAAGGCCAAAGCAGCAGCAGCTGCCGCCGCTGCCCCGGGCAAACCGATCACTTCGTCTTCGTTCCTGCCGTCGCTCGCCGCGGGGTATATCTCGTACTCGGACTCGGACGGCGAAGAGGCTCGGTGGATCAAGGACGAGGAGCGCAAGGACAAGAAGGACAAGCGCAAGAACCGGCGAGGACAGCGTGCACGACAAGCGTGAGTTTCCGCACGGCTCCTATGAAGACTGTAACTGGGCAATATCGACTGACACATACATGGAAATCGCAGGATTTGGGAAAAGAAATACGGCTCAGCAGCAGCTCACGTCGTCAAAGCGAACGGCGGCAAACCGGTCCCGCTCGCCAAGGTCAAGGAACAAAAAGCGAAACGCGCCGAGCGGCAACGCAACGCGCCTCCTGGCCCTGCCGCGCCTGCCTACGACGCCCCGAACGCAGAGGTTCCGCCCCCGCCGCGGAGACACCAGTTCCAGGAGCCCAAGGCCGACGTTGGGTGGAAGAAGCGCGAGGAGGTCAAGGCGGCCGAGGCGGCGGCGGAGAAGGTGCATCCCTCGTGGGAGGCGAAGCGCAAGGCTGCCGAGGCGCTCAAGCAGAGTGCGGCGCTCAAGCCGCAGGGCAAGAAGATCACGTTCGACTAGATCCTGCCTTCCTTTTGCGAACGCCGGTTACTTCTCGCACTCATACAGGCACTTGTTCATTTCGAGAGATTACTTGCGATTGCGAACGACAGAGAAAAGGGGCCGGGAGGTACAAAGGAGAGCTGTGGGTATCCGTTTGCGAGTCATCTATAGTCTAGATGGAATTGCGCCGGATCGGTTGACCGCGCTTCTGCTTCCGAGGCGCGACGGCGTCGCCTTCCATGCCCGTCGGGAGCTTCTTGTCGGCGGCCCATTCGTCCAACAGGCTGTTGGCGAACTCGGAGCCGACGTCAAGAATCTCGGTGAAGCGCTTGAACTCCATCTGCGAGCGCAAACACGGTCAGCAAGGGTCGACGCAGGCACGGAGAGACAAGTACTCACGGTGCCGAACTGTGTCACGGGCATGCGCATGTAGAGGACGCCAGGAGTAGCCTTTGCTTCTTCGAGCATCTTGACGCTCGAGACGCTGCGCGAGACAATTCAGTGACGGTCAGGTTTGAGCCGCGAAACAGATAGCGTCGCGAGAAGAGGGACTGACTAGGTCAGGCGAGACTGGATCTCGGTGATGTTGGGGATGTTGGGCTGCTTGCCGAAGGGATTCCACCGCTGCAGCAGAAGGTACCAACCCGAGACCGACTCGCCGTAGTCGCGAGGCGAGGTGTCGTCCACCGATCCGACGTCGATGGCAAAGACGGAGGCGGCGCCTTGTCCGAGCATGACCGAGACCTGCACTCGAAGAGACGTGGTCAATCGCGAGCAGGGTTCTGGAGAATGAAATGCGGAACGCACGGGCAAATTGTCAACGTAGCCGCCATCGACGAGCATATCGCCTTCGTCACAGAGAGGCGGGAGGAGACCGGCGAGCGACATCGAGGCGCGGACGTAACGCCAGGCGTAGCCGGTCGTGTGGACGTCCATGCGGGAGTGGGTGATGTTGGTCGTGTTGCAGAAGTACGGAAGCCACCTGCCCGCACGCGGGGTCAGCACGTCGTTCGACAGCAGAGTCGGCTGGACTCGTGCTTACATGTCCTCGATGTGAGTGTCGTAGAAGGATTTGTAGATGCCGCGGTTGAACTCGTGACCCGTCGTGTAGGCGACGACCGGGTAAGTCAAGTCCGTCAAGATCCGCCACAGCGTCGACATGCGACCACTAAAGCGTTTCGCCCGTCCGTACATCGAGACAAGGTCGCCCTCCTTGGCGTACAGTCCGCCGACGAAAGCGCCAATTGAAGTTCCTCCGACCATGTCGATCGGAATACCACGGTCATGGAGCGCTCGCAGGACACCGACATGCGAGATTCCGCGTGCACCACCACCACCAAGAACGATACCGATAGACTTGCCGCAGAGGCGACGAGCGAGGCGAGCAAAGTCGGAGAAGGCAGGAGCGCGCTGGGGAACAGGACGTGGCGCGGCCTTCTTGTATTTGCTGATCTCGAGCTCGAATCGTGCGGCGAGCTTCTGCAGGGCGACCACCGCCGTCGGGTTGTGCGCCTGCGAGCGGTTGACCTCCGGAGTAGCGCCGAGCATCTCGACGTGATGGTGGGCGTGGACCCAGGGCCGGTTCTGCGAGAAAGAAAGAGAGTCTCGGTCAGAGTCCGCTTTAGTGGGGAAAGTCGGGGAGCACACTACTCACTCGGAGCCACGGCCGTGTCGAGCCGGAGATCACGTTGCGCTCGGCGTGCAGCAGCACGAGCTCCTTTCGTGCGGTCGTCTTCATGCTGACGAGCAGCTTCTCGTGCTCGCCGAGGTCCGGCTCAGCTCCAGCGTCCGCCACGACGAGGATACAGTCCGCCTGTCGAATGCAGGTCTGCGTCCACGGTGCCGAGATGGCAGTGTCGGCAACGTAGAGCACGATGCGGTACTTTTGCTCCGTTTCGGCGAGCCAGCCTGCGAGCTTGAGCTGTCCCATCTTGGAGAAGGCGTGACGACCGAGGACTTGCATGACGGTCGCCTGGTTGAGGTAAGAAGTCGGTGCCCCGATGCCTTCCAAAGCGGCGTGCAGCTTCGAGGCGAACTCGGAGACCGGGACATGTCGGTTCGTCGGGATGACGGCGACGGTCTGAGCGAGGAATCAGGTGGAGTCAGTGATCGACGTCGGGGGACTACAAGACATGCAAAAGCAAGCATACCTTGAGGTTGAAGTTGTTCTTGCCCATGCCGTTGTCGCCCATCCCGGGCGCGCCAAGTTCCTTCGGCAGACCACCTTGCAGCTTGGACTCGCGCGTAACCTGAAGGCGCAACCTCGCAGCGATGATCCGGCTGATCTGGATCGTCACCAGAGGGTGGCGGACCGAGATCGCGTTGAAAAGGGTCATCGGCATGCGAGCAAGTTCGGTGTCGCGGATGGCGTGCAGCGTGGTCGGACGAGGGGTCGAGGTGATGCAGTCGAGTTCGCCGACCGATTCGCCTTGACCATGCTCTGCCTGCACCTGGATTCCGCCCTCTTGCCGGTCGGTGATGGAACGCAAACGACCGTTGATGACGATGTAGAACGAGTCTGCCGAGTCGTTCTGTCGGTAGATGACCTGTCCCGCACTGACGTGCATCCAGTCGAGGGCCGAGTCGATGTGCAAGACGAGTGGCGAAAGGAGGCTGATGAGGCGCTTGGCGAGCGTGAGCAAGACGATCGGTTTGCGGTCCATTATGCGTTCCAGAGCCTTGGCCGGCAGGAAGCCGACGTAACACTCGGTCTTGGCGGTGATGTCGACATAGGAAGGGAACCCGGACAAGGAGGAGAGGTAGCCGGCGATTCCACCCGGACGGACGGTGAAGAGGTGGATCGACTTGGCCTTGGAAGGCGAAGTAGGCGAAGCGGTCCCGTCCGAACCGACCGGTGTCTGCTTCCGAGCTGCCTTCGGACCCGTTGCTCCCGCTCCCGTATGTCCGCGCGTCGTCTTCGTCGTCGACGAGGCGCCAGGCGTCGTCGCCTTGGTGCGCGAGCTGGAACGCTTTCCAGCTGCGGTCCCGTTCTTGGGCCCGGAAGGCTTGCGACCGCGTTCCGCCGCGTCACCGCCGGGCATTGTTGCGTTCCCTGACGCCAGACCGGGCTGAGTTTCTGGCATGCTGACGTCGAGGAAGCCGTCGATCACAAAGTACAGGCCGGCATTTCGTTCGCCCTCCTTGACGAGTACGCTGCCTTGAGGGAAGTAGAGGATCTCGACCTCGTTCTCGAGGTCCATGCTGGTGAAGCTGCCGACTGCACCGGCGTCGGCGTTCCGCAAGCTTGACAAGCTCGAGATGGACGACTCGTCGTCGTTCAGGCCGGACAAGCCGAGCATCGACAGGGAGCCGAACGACGAGTTGAACGCGGCTTGGTCGCGTAGGTTGCCGTTTGCACTGCTTTGGCGCTCATGTGGACGGAGGGCGGGCGAAGCTTCTGCCGACTGCGACGGGGTCACATGCGGTTGAACGAGTCCGATCGCCTTGGAGATGCACTCCATGACGGCGTCGCGGAGATCAAAGTCGCGTTCTCCGCCATCGTCGGTGCGATCCGTCTTGGTCCGCTCGAGTCGCGGAGTCTGAACGGGCAGCATGCCTTGACCCGGAGCGACGGAGCTCATCGTGAGCAAATCTCCGGCTTTGCGCAGAGCCGGAGCAGCTTTGCCATTCGCAGTGGCCGAGGCGAGGCTGCGGCGACGACTCGCTGGCGATCCGAGGAGTGAAGACTTTGGCGCGCGGTACTTGAGTCGGACGCCGTCGTCGGAAGAGTGCTCGACGTTGACCTCGTCCCAGAACACCTCGCCCATCTTGGGGCCCGCGTAGGGAGTCATGAGTGGCACGTTGTACCGTCTTGCAGCTCCAGCATCTCCGCCGGAGCCTCCTGTACGGCCACCGCCTTTGCCGGGACCGCCTCGACGAGTCATGATCTCTCGCCTCGGACCAAAGTAGTCCTCCTGGAGGTTCTTGCCCGTCACTCCACCGAGCACCGCCGCATCGTGCTCGTACGGACCGTCGAGTTTCGTCTCGGGCACGAAGCGAGCGCGCAGTCGCTGAATGCCACCAGACTCCCAGAACGCCGGCGGGAGAGGGTAGCAAGCGAGGTCGTTGATCGCCTTCTCGGTTCGAACGACTTCGCGCGTCAGGCCGAGGTATTTGTGCGCGGTCAAGAAAGTGACGCGCTGCAGTCGAGTGAGGATGACCTGCACAATGTGGCTGTGCAACAGGAGCTCCGCATTAGTAAATGGTTCGGGCGGGTGAAGCAGGTAGAGGGCGCGAATACTCACGCCGCGGCGTTCGGGAACTTCTTTGTCAACCTCCGGAAAGCCTCCGCGGGGATGACGGCCAAAGTCGTGTCCGTAGCGGCCCTCGCGATGGTCGATTCGCCAGCAATCGTCTGCGGACCGGTCGACTGCCTCCGCTTTGTCTTGGAAGTTGTGGCAGTCGAGCGGCGAGACGGCATTCCCGGACGGGAGAACTGCGCATTCGAGTACATCGAAGGCGCTCGAGGTCGAGACGGGTTCGACTGGCTCGAGAGGGTCGAGAAGGCTGCCGGTCCGGGTCGCCGAGGGTTCTTCTTCGCGGAGGAGGTCGAGGAAGCGCGAGACGAGTTGTGCGCGAAAGTGGGAGGAGAGGAGAAGAAGCTTGTCGGGCCTGTTGTGGGCGAAGCGATCGAAGCAGGAGTAGTGGCGTTCGAGCGCGAGTCGGAAGGAGCGATGGTGCTGTCGAGGTGGTCCAGCTGACCACGGTCATGCAGCGTCTCGTTCTCTGCTTCCGTGTCTTCGTAGGGCGAAGCCAAGGTCGTCTCTGTGTCGTCTGCCCGCGCGGCGTCCTCGACATCGGCATCGTCCGTGTCGTTCAAGGCGGCGGTACTGAGCGAGCCGAAATCGCGCGAGGTCAAATTGGGCCGTGCAGCTCTCCTGGCCGCATGGATCGCCCCGCCGTCCAGCTCGAACGTCGAGACGTCCGCATCCCGCTCTCGATGCTGTTTCGCAAAGGCAGCCGCCGCGCCGCCATCGTCCGAAGCGGAAGACTCTTCCGCGGCATCCTTGTCCTCCTCGTACCGCAGCTTGACATCCTCCGTGAACAGCCTCAAGATCGTGAACAGACTCGAGAGCGTTCCGCCGCTCTCGACGTTGTTGAGGAGTTGCCACCCCTTGCCCTCTGCATCATCGTCCGAGGGGTCCGTATCTGAGCCGTAGTCGTCAGCGCCGTTCGTCGCTGCTTGCGGGGTCCGCGCGAATACTTCGACTCGGCCATCGACGACAATGTAGAACGATTTGTCTTGGGACAGGTCGAGGGTGTCTCCGGCGACGAGGCGGCGAGTTTGGAGGTGCCGCGCGAGCTCGTGGAAGACTGGCTTTTCGAGGTAGCCGAAAACCTTGATCGCCGAGACTGCAGAGCTCGCTTTTGTCAGAGTGTCCAGGAAGGTGTAGTTCTGGAGGGAGACACTCACGGAACTCGTCGAGGTAGTTGTGGAAACCGCTCGCAGTCTGATCATTCGCGAGGTCCGGGTCCCTGTGAGGACGGCCTTCAGCACGGGTGTACCTAATCGAGCTCGACCAGGGCGGCCTCTTCTCGACACGAAAAACCCGCTCGCGGTACTCACAGGTCAAAGCCCACGTCTCCCTTGATGCGATTCCCGCCCGGCAGGTCCCTCAGCTCCGTGTACCGGTTCAAGTATCGCACCTTCCAGACGTAGCTCGCAATGGTCGTGACGATCAAGAGGAAGGCGACGATCTTGAGGAAGGTCAGGTGGAAGGTGAGCGAGGCCGAGTAGTGCAAGGCCGAAAAGGCGAGCGAAGGGAGCGAGAGCGTCACGAACGCGACAACGCGGGTGGTCTGCGGGCACGGGTGCGGGGCTTGAATCAGTACAGAGACCACTTCTAGAGAGCTGAGTGGTGGTTCCGAGCTGCTCACGACTGTGAGTGCGGTGTGAGCGGTAAAGACGAGCAGCCGCGAGAGCAAGCCGGCGAGGACGCTCAGGTCGTCGAGGAGCGCCGGCGCTTCCGGTGGCGGAGCACCTGATTCCATCCTGTCGTACAGTCCAGCAGAAGCGGTCGTCTCGATCTCTGAGCGAGGTGGATGCGGGAGAAGCGGATCGAAACCCGAACGTTGAGAGTGACGCGGGCCGCATACACCCTCACAGCCACGAAGCTCTGGAGTGCGGGTGGCTGAAGAGCTTCGAGTACTATATATTAGAGCTACTCAGACCAGTCCAGAGGCGACTCAAACAGTGCTGGGAAGAATTGGTCGAGCTGCGTCTTCGGCATTCACGCGCATCTGCACTCGCCTGTGGAAAAGGCACAACAAGCTCAAGATTACGGTAAGGAGGAAACAGGGCACATCTACAAGTATGTCACAGGCGCATGTCGGATGGCTAGGAACCGCTGGTAGCGGCGGCGGAGGAAGACTCGGCGAGGTCGGCGACGATCCAGTCGGCGCATTTGCGAGCGAGAGAGGTCGTGTGGCCTGCACAGAGAACGAGTCAGTCCTTATCGACCTGCTATCACCGAAACGAGGAGTGTGGTGCCGAAGCACCGAGGAGCACTCGTATGCACGGGCACGGCGACGGGGACTGACCTTCGTCGAGCACGAACGCGTGAGGCATCCCCTCTCGACACCTTGCGCGGCGTTTCCTGCCCGCCTCTCCCCACTTCTTCTCCAAGCACGCCTCGATCTCCTGGATCGCTTCTTCCGTGACCCATCCATCCCCATCCTTCTCAGTCCAGTAGATCCAGAGTCGGTCGCCATACTGATCGAGCAAGTCGACGTCGAGCGCCGTGACCTTGGCGAGTTCCTGCCTCGCCATGACGAGAGCGGCGATGACCGTCTCGGGGGAGGAGACCAGCTCGGTCGTAATATTGGCGCCGGAGCCGGATTGTCCGGTCACGAGCGAGACGAGCCGCGAGGTGAGCCCGGTCGGGAGGTACGAGAGGAAGGAAGTCGAGTAGAAGACGGGTCGGAGCGACCACGAGGAGAAGAGAGGAGACAAAGAGCGACCGTTGGGAGTTTGGGCCATGTGAGAAAAGGTGGGGAAGAGGGCATGGACCGCAGAGACGAGCGACGGCCGCTCTTTCAGCATCTGTGCGCGCTCCGCCAAACGTCAGCGTCTCGGAACGCAGAGACCGGGGCTGTATCGGGTACGCACCTGCAAACCGATCCATGCGCCAATCGAGTGGCCCAGCAGGATCAATTTCGGCGCGCCCTCCTCGCCAAAGCGGTACGTCTCGGCCAGCTCGTCGAGGTACGCGACCTTGTCCGCCACCTGATCCTCGAGCGTGGGCTGCGCATTCGGCTTGAACCCTCTCCGTTCAGCGCTCGTCGCGTTGGGCGTGTGTCCGAGGTGGCCGATCGCGTGGATGACCGTCTGCCCTTTCAGGTCTGCTGGCAATGCGTCCCGAATCGAAGGGAGAAACTCGCGGTAGTACGAGACGAGGCCGGGGTTGCCCGGCACCATGAGAATGACGAGCTTGGTCGGTTCGGCGAGGGCCGGTTGATCGAGCAAGAGGACGTCTGCAGGCCATTGGTCTTGTGCATCTGCGCCCGTCGAGCGAGGGGGACCGTACCGCCGGTGGAGCCTCGCTTCGGGCGCAGGCGGTAGCGGCGCGTCAAACGCTGGCAGGATCGGCTCGCCGCGAGCCGTACTTAGCGGTGGACTGACGCTCGGCATCCTCGTGGTGGCCGGAGTGGCCTGGAGCGCCGCTGCGTCCGCAACGACGCGTGAAGGTGCCCTCGTCCGCTTCTGCGACCCGGATCCGCCGCCAGCCGTCCCGCCGCGCTTGAGGCTCAAGTCGAGCTCATCGGGTGCGTCGTTGTAGTGCTGACTCTTGACTGACTTGTGGCCTCGGCGCGGTGCAGGCGGTGCGAGCGATCCTTCGCCTCCAGGTTCGCGTGTCGACGGAGTCCCGGCAGTCGACGCTTTCGGGGGTGGAGGAGCAGGCGGACCGCGTGGGATCAGACTCGACATTGTGCGCGCTTTCAGTAGTCTCTTGACGCGCAGCAGCTTGGCTTGCGGCGTGTAGGTCGAGACTCGAGACTGTATGCCCGTCCTCGTCTCGATCACTTTGGTTTGCTTCCGCGCGAGTGACGAGTCGATGAAAATTTTTCTCATCTTGGACGTCGCCCCCGGCTTGGCGCGCTCTCGCCCTTGACCAGCTCCGCTTGCCTGGACTTGCTGCTCAGCTCCATGCACTGCTGTAGCTCTACCACTCTGTCTACGCCCGTGCACACATGAGGCTGAATGTGGAACGACCTGCTTGATTCGGCCGGCCTTGTGGGGCGACGCAACTCTGTCCGCAATCGACTGCTCGCTTCCCCTGACTACACGCGCTGTGCTTGCGCATGCTCCTAGCCCTGACGTCGACATGACCTCGACGGACCGCATCGAGGCAGCGTATCACCCCATCGAAGGCGGCTCGGTCCCACGCATTCGCAAAAAGCAGACCACCTCCAGCTGGCTCTCACCGGCGCGGTTCTGCCTCACCGTCTGCTTCCTGCTCGCCGGATGTATCGCGACCGGAATCGTCTACGCCTGCTACAACGCCGCTGCCACCTTCTGGCAGATCGAGAGCGCGCCGCACCTCGACAAACACGCGAACGCTTCCCTCGTCGCACAGCCCATCCCTCTCCGCGACGCAAACGTCGTCAGGTCTTTCTTTGGGCCCAAGGATGCGGGAGGGGTCGACATGTTTGACTTGAAGGCTGCACTGTGGGCCAAGGTACTCAGGCCGAACATGCATTGGCTCGGTAGGTCCCCGATTCGCTCTCTCTTTCGGAATCTCCGAGGTTGTGTGAGGCAGCTGACATGGATGTGGCGCAGACACTCCTTGGGAGCTCGTGCACGATGCGACGGTTCTTGAGAACGTGGCAATCGATACACAGCCAGTTCACACGGTGCAGCAGGTTCGGCTACCGAAGGAGCTCGTGTGAGTGTTGTTCGTCGAAGCTCTCTCTCCGGAGGGGCCAGCGCTGATTGTGCTTGGAGGGAATTGCAGTCGCGAATTGGCGACTGCTTTGACAGTCGAAGTCGAGGCGACTTACGCGATGGTGCCGTCGAAAGGCCGGATCGACCCTACTCTCGACCACCATACCTGGCACACTTCGCGCAACGCTTCCGTCTTTGGCGTCGACAGACCGTTGCCTCCCTTTACAAGCGAGATGATCGATGCGCCCAAAGAGGTCTTCCCGCGCTTCATCGCCAACTCGGGCACGATGGGACGCATGCTCCTCCGCTCGGCAGACAACGAGATCCTCGTCGCCGAATCCGGGCTGAACCACAGCCAAGTCGAGGCGCTCTTTCCTGGACGGCATATTGCTACCAAGTCCAGAGTGACAATGGTCCGCGACTTCCCCGTCTACGACTTTGACGCGTTCAACAAAACTCTTCTCGACCGCTCGAAATTCCTTGTGCGTCTTTCTGAAGCCATCTCCAGCCGTCCATGGGGTCTTGACTCTGATTTGCGCACAGAGCGAGCAATGTTCGGGAGGTACGAGCGGCGGACCTGCCTGCGAGCGTACTTACGGCCGCGTGGGCCATTTCGAGAACTTGATCGAGTTTGACGATGCCGCCGATGGCAAGCCGGAGACGGCGACTCGGACCGGATGGAGGTACGGACCGTTCTTGACCACCAAGTTCGGTCACCCTGGACCGCTCGATTATAAGCACATTGTGGGGAACGAGACCGAAGGTGAGCGGCCCGCACTCGTTCAGATCTTTGATTTCCGTTCTCGTCCAGGAGACAGGCCTAACGCAACGCCCGTTGCAGACGTCGTCTACGATTGGCACATCACCTGGTCCTCCGTGACGCCAGGCCGACTCGGCGCTCTGTCCACGTTCCTTAAAGGCATTGCCGCGACCGTGGCGATGCCGCACAACCGGACGGAACACGAGCTCGCATCGGCACAGCAGATGAACGAGTTTTGGCGTGAGTTGCGTCGGATAGAGAGCTCAGACGTTATCAGTCTTTCGGAACGTTTGCTAATCCACCTACTACACGGTCCGGATGCAAATGCAGATGTCGTCGCCGGTCATGACGAGCCACAAGCTGTCCGACCCGTCACGCGACTCGTCCTGGAATTTTTCGGTGATGTGACACTGATGGCGCAAGAAATGTGAGTGCGGTCTCGGTACTCACTTGTCCTTCCATGTCGCGCGGGCTGACGCGTTCTCCGAAACGACAAGCCTGGAATGGCACTTTTGGGCGACTCGCTCCGTCGCCACCGGCATTGCGCTCCCGATGGAGCTCGTCACTTCGACCTACTTTGCCCTCCAAGGGGTCTCTAGCAATGTCACGCACGTCCGCGAGCACGGCTTCGATGCCGCCGCTGCGCTCAGTCTCGTCTTCCTCGCCCTGTTCTTCATCCCGTACTTTGCCAAGCTCTCGCTCTACCTCCGACTCGAATGGCAGTGGGGCGGGCCGAGGGGGTGGATACCGGTTGGCGTGACGAAGCGGAGGGCCACACATTCGGAGCGGAACAGCGCACGCGCGGACGCCAAGTTCGATTGGAAACTGCGCATTGCGGTGAGTATCTCGGACGCGATGGCGCGAGCAAGCCATCCTGCCTCTTTTACTGATCTATTTGATTCTCTCAAATTACCAGCTCGGCATCGCCTCTATGTTGGTCACACGCCTCGCACCAGGCTTGCCGCCCTTGATTCCGGCTTCACGACTCGCAAATCCTGAAGGCGACAGCTCGCTCGCTACATCGTCTTTGGCGAGCAGCTCCACTCTCAATCCTCTCAAGTCGCAGCACGTCATGACTGCGTTCCGCGTCGTCAACGAAGCGTCGCAGGTGAGTTTTCGGGCGCAAACGGAGCCTCCAGTGGAGTTGCCACTCTCGGCAAGCAAACGTGCAGCTCTTGACAAGTCGCGCATGCATTCTCACAGCTCCACCTGATCTACCGCCTCGGCGTCTTCGCCTCCGCCTACCGCATCACGGCCTCCCTCGTCCTCCTCCATTCGCTGTTCGAACTCGTACCGCGGTTCCTCTGGACTTGGTCGACCCGTCCCGCAGTCACGTACGCCGAACTCGTGTGGGTGGCGGGAGAGGTGGCGCTTTGTTGGGCGGCGTGGACTTTCCCGGGGGTGTCGCAGGAGGAAGAGGAAGAGGAAGAATAGCCGCTCCTCCACCTATAAAACGTGAATAGAGCTATTGCAACAATTACTCTTTCCGCTTATACTTCTCTCTCACAGCAAAGAGGCAGCAGAGTACATACCGTCATCATGAATTACACGCTGTACAGAGATACGAAAATGGCGCAACAAAAAGAGAATCGCTGAAAACTACTGCTCCTTCTCTTGACGCTTCTTGATCTCGGCCGCCTCGCCTTGCCGCATGACGCCGACGCCGTACTCGTACACGAGCGAACCGCCGAGGTAAGCCGAGTAGAGGAAGAGGGGGATCGCTCTGTACGCCCGGGCAACAGACTCATCAGCAAGAGCCTCCGGCAGTACGACGGACACAATCAATTGAAAGAGCGCTGCGACTGGAGGGACGTACGCAGCAGAAAGGGCGGCGTTGAACGGCGGGAGGATCAAGTCCTTGCTCTGGCGGCGGACCCACCTGTGCGAAGCGCAGCGGTTGTGAGCACAAAAAGCATGACCGAACCTCGACTCGGGTGGACGAGCAAGGTTGCGGCTCGGATATGTGGCTCGGAGCTGAGGACGCACCAGTTGAAAGCGGCGATGCCGAGGACGATGTCGTTCAAGGTGGCGTGGGTCAAGGTGACTTTGAGTTTCTCGCCTGCGAAAAACGAGCGGAGAGCCGGTCAGGCACGTTGCAACGTTCGGGGCTGCCCCATGATTGCGCAGACATCGGTCCAGTCTTCGCTTCGTCTGCGAGGGGAACACGGAATGTCGATGAGGGGAGCAGCCGAAACGTACCCGACACATTCTTTTTGGCGATGGCATCCTTGCCGGCCTCTTTCGCCGAGCCTTTGGACTGAGCCTGGCCTTGCCACATCCCGTAGCTGTGCATCGGGCGGAAACGCCATCTTTCAGCATCCTCGGTTTTGACAGGCCTTTCGAAAGAAAGCCTTCCTAACGCAACACATCGAAGACGCAGTCAATCGCGATCGACGTACAGTTCTGCGATCCCGCTCGCGAGAGTCGGCAGCGCGGCGATCAGACCCGCCGCGCCGGTGTAGTGCGAGAGGACGTTGACGACCGCGGCGGGCGGCATGATCTTGAGCCAGGTAAGGCCCGAGGTGAGCCACGGCGCGAGCTGGAGCGCGTCGAGGCCGAAGGAGATGGAGAGCAATCCGATCGGGTAGTGGACTGTACACGGTGGTCGAGCACTTGCAAGAGTCAGTTCTAGCTCGAGATGGGTGACGAGGACCCCGTTGAGCGAGAGGCTGCCTCTCTGCTGCGGGAGACGCGGACCGACGCACCTGTCGCCGGGTGGATCGGATGACCCCAGTTCCCAATCTTGCCCATTCCAGTCTTGACGGCGGGCTGGACCGCCTTGTCTGCCTTGTTTGCGACGTCCGACATGGCGGGTGTGGAAAGTGGTCGAAAGGGTAGACGTGGGATCGGCAGCGGGTGGTTGCTAGTGGAGAGGAGCGAGGTCCGGAGGACTGCGGAGCGGCTGCGAGTGAGGCTGCGAGGAGCTAAGTAGCACTTGGCAAGAGTAGGAAGGAGAGGAAGGAAGGCCAGAGGCGGTTTCGCGAGCGAGACGGACGACGCACGTGAGAGCTGATGACGTCCTCGACCGTCAGCCAATCACAGCGCGTCATATCGTGCAACCGCTTGATGTAGCCGTACAGCTTAGAGTTGGATAGCCTGTGTCGATCCGTCTACGTAGCATAGTATGGGCAGGGTGCCGTGATGAGAGCACGCGTGTTGGCAGCGTGGAGCGAGAGAGCGGCGGCAGCAGCTGCAAGTCCCGCTGAGGGAGAGCGCGGATCGGACGAGGCGGTATGCCAGGGGTCGGACCTTGTGAAGCTGGAGCAAGCGAGTCCTGACTTCTTCTAGTCCGAGTCTCGGTATGGTCGGACGGAGTGAGATCGAGGCGGAGTGGTGTTCCTTCCTCTCCTTCAAACCGCTCTGACCACTCGGCCTTACTGAGCCTAGAGAGGATGTACGACAGCTGCACATACACAACACGAACTACTGAGCAACCGCCTCAAACCTGCATCGCAAACTCTGCGTCGCCGCGCTGCAAGTCGTCCATCCTCAGCGTCAACCCGCCAGAGCCAGTCGACTCGCCATTAAGCCCGGGCAGACGACCGTCGCCCAACACGCCATCGACTCCAATCCCGACCTCCATCTCGAACCCGAGCGAACTGGACAAGTTGCGGTAGAACTCGTCGTCCATCCACGCGTCGTTGGGCGCCGGCACGTACGGCAACTCGTCCTCCGCCACGGCCAGCGTGGGGAAAGAGTCGAGAGGGTTCGGAGGAGAAGGGGACCACACCGAGGAGGGAGAGGGAGAAGACGCCGAGGAGGCCGCAGGCGTGAAGTGGTCCGTTCCGAAAGCGGGAGCGGGCAGGCTCAGGAACGCGTCTGCGCGTTGAGGCGGCCGCGGAGTGACGTCGGCGGCGGGGACAGAGGCAGGCGATGCGGTCGACGACGCCACTGAGAACCACCCCGACGGATCGAGCGCAGTCGAAACGTCGAACTGGACCTTGTTCGCCGGGGCAGGCGCAGCGGACGGTGGAGGGAGGAGGAAGGCCGACGCGGCCGAACTCGCGTCGTCTTGCGCCGACTCGGCATACTCGACCAGATCGAGCGACGACGTGGACGACGAACCGATGCTGCTGTTGAGCGAAGACGAGCCGAACGACCAAGTCCTTTGCTGACTTTGCTGCTGCGGGGGGTGCTCCGGGGTTTGCTGCTGCATGCTGGTCGGGTACCGCTGCTCCGCTGACGATTGTCGCTGTCGATGCTGAGGTGCCATGTCGATACTGTACGGTACCGACCTTGCGCTTGTCCGCTTCGTTGTCGTCGTTGCCGTCGCTCCGCCGGACGCCTCCCTCCCGCGCCGCTTCCTCTGCCGCTGTCTCGTATTCCCAAACTGCGCCCATTCGACCGCTCGTCAGCTCTTTGCTCTCTCGCGTCTCATAGGATGGACGACCCTCCCACTCACCCAAGTGACCACCTGCTTCTCACTCAAGCCCGTCGCGCGCGCGAGTTCCCGCCTCTCGCCCTTGTTCGGCAGGGCGCCCGTCGCGTTCGCGTCGTACGCGGATTGGAGGAGGGCGGTGATGGCCGGGGTGAAGTGGCCGGAGAGGGTGGTAGTCGCTGCGTCGGTGGCGGGTGGCTGTGGTGGTGGAGGAGAGGAAGAGTGGCGGAGTTGGGCGGCGTGGACTTCCTCTCGGAAGATTCCCTGCAGGCGTTGCAGTGCTGAAGCGTATTGCGACAGGAAGGCTCTTCGCACAGCCTCGTACCACGAATCGCCTATGTCGTCGTAGGCCAATTCTTCCATTGTGGCGGCGAATTGTCGAAGGTATGCTCCCCGCAGATCTGCAGCGTGGCGCGAAAAGAGGCAGTCTAGCCCCTCGGCGGCCTTATCACTACATCCTGCTTGCTTTAGAGCAGCGCAGATGCTCCGCGGTGGCTCAATGACCAAAGGAAGGTAAGGCTGCTTCCCTTTCGAAGGTGGCAGCGCTGCCGCTTGGAGCGCTGCGCTTTCGAATAGCGGATGCTTCAGGAGACTGTGCGCAATTGCGGCTATCTCTCTGAAGCTGGACATGGTGCGCTGCTGGGTGTATCCGCCAGCCGTTCGAGTCGATGTGTCTCTGAACACCGTCGGCCCCAAATTCCCTTTGTCTTCCGTCCGGACGCTCAGGCCCACTGCCCCGAATCCGTTCTCCGACACCGCTACTCAGGCTGCCTCCCCAGGTTCTCGCACCTAGTCGCAGCCTCTTGAGTAACCACACATGTCTGAGACTGCAGCAACCGACATACTCGTCGAGATGAGACGGCTCGAACAAGCGTATTGCCGATACCTCGTTTCCGATGAGGGCGGTGAAGAGCTTCTTGAAGAAACAAGACTATTCTTTGATGCTTCTGCTGCTTTCCTGGCAGCTGAGCATGCACCTCAGGAGGTCAGGATCCAGCTCCGACATTTCGCTCAGCGTGTGCAGATCATTTCGTCGGAGTGTTCGGCTCTCGCCCAGCAATGCTCCACAATTCGAGAAGACCTGGCCCTGAGCACGCGTAATGTCATCGTCGGTATGACTCCGTCGTCAGTGAGTACATCGGGATCGGAGCCGGAGGAAGAAGTAGAGGCGCGGTTCAAGCCCCTCCGCCACTGGTTCCTCGCCCACTTCGACTACCCCTACCCGGACGAGAACGCCTACACCTTCCTCGGCGGACAAGTCCCCTCCATGACCCGCTCCCAAATCGCGACCTGGTTCATCAACGCCCGCCGTCGTTCCGGCTGGACCGACTTTCGCCGCGATTTCGCCGAGGAAGACTATTACAACTTCCAGCGCCTCCTCGCCACGATCGACGAGCCTCAGAATGCCACGGCGAAGAAACGATACGATAAGGTTCGACTATACTTTGAGCCGGCTCGAAAGGACGTCGTGTCCGAGACGATTCTCGAGGTGATCAAGCAAGGAGCGCCGAAGGACTTGCCGCCGCAACATACCCTAGCTCGAGCAGTCCAGCGCGTGAAGAAGCGCGCAGCTCGTGGTGTTGGTGCGCGGCACGACGAAGAGGACGAACTCGCGCCGGCGGTGCAAGGGAGCTGGTCTCCCCGTCGGCGGAACGAGGTCTCAGCCGCAGCCTCCTCTCCCTCGCCGGCTCCTTCTATCGACCCGATCGTCGATTTCCACCGGAACACGACTCCGAGCCCCGGTTCCAACGCCATTCCCGGTCTCGGTCTACCTCGCTTCCCCTCCGCCTTCGTCTCGCCTGCGACGTCTGCGCGTTCGTTCTCCGAATCGTCGTCTTCGTCGCTCGACTCGCTTGTCTCGTACGGCTCGTCCGATTACGCTCCTCACACCATGCGCATGGAGCACACGATGCCTTCCCATGGAACGCCCGCGATCTCCGTGGCGCCGCCGCCGCAGCAGCAACCGACGACTTCCTCCCAAACCGTGGGCCTTCCTGCGCTTCATTTCCCTCACATTCCTCCCGAACCTTCGACTTTCTCCTCCCCCGCTCTTCCTCATCCGTACTTCTGCACGCTCAACGAACTCCCGACCGTTCCGAACTTCCGTGGCGGGTTTGCCACCGTGATTCCGCGGTGAACTTGCCGGTTGCGCTCAGCTGGCCTGAGTGGTCCCGACTCATCCTCCTTGTTGTTTCCTCCCGCCGTCCTGTGTACATGTAAGAGTGACCTGTCATCATGCCAGACTGTCGGATCGGAAGAGAGAGGTTTGGCCATCATCAAGGTCTCTGCAAGGGTGCGCGTGAAAGTCAACGAGACGAATTAAAGAGCTCCTCTGACCTCAGCCGTACACGCTTTGTCGCCTGCGAAACCGTTCGAGGATAGCTGCTACGGATATCCGAGCTCCTGCTGCCCTTGAATTAGCCTAGAGCCGAGTCTCTGCCGCTCTCTCACTTCGCCCTATCCGACCCGCGGCGAATCACCGGCCAGCACCACTTGGCACTCGAGACGGACATAGCCCTCAAGTGCAACCCTGATGGAGGTAGAAGAGTCGGGACCGGCTCTCATCGACCCGCCCGCGCGATCGTACGTCGAGCCGTGGGTCGTTGTCGCCTCGTCCGCTTCAGCAGTGTCGGCTCGCCTCTTCACTCATCCTCGTGAGCACTTTCGATACTCAGGTCATACTGTCAATGAGCTGGCTGACCTACTCGAGCTGCAGTCGACACGATCCGGATACGAATTCAGACCGCCGGGTACCCCGTTCCACCGATACGAGAACTCGTTCCCGCACCTCGACTGGCCAGTCTCTATGCAGGCGGGTCTACCCGCTTCTCCTTGACTTGAAGAGAACTGAGCTAATGTGCTTGTCTGTCCTCCTCAGGTCTTCCGGTCGCAATCGGCTTCTCCGTGCCTGCGCTTTCCGTCTACCTCGCAACATACGAAGGTCAGTCGGGTGTGCGTCTCTCGAACATTGACGAGATGCGTCAGCTGACCGCCACGAAACAGCCTCGAAGCGATACTTTAGCGAACATTTCCTCCCCAAGGACCGAGAGATCGGCATCCTACAGCAGTTGCCGATCTTTGTCGCCGCCGGGACGGCAGCTGAGCGTGAGTCCTTGCTGCCGAGACAAGATTGGTACCACGCGTGCCTACTGATGTAGCTGTACTGACGTGCCTACATGTCAATGGGCATGAACTCCCCGTGCTCCTTGCAGTCGCCTCCGGCGCGATTTGGACTCCGCTCGACGTTCTCAAGTCGCGATTGCAGACCGGCCGAGAAGGAACGTCGGCCGTCGCGTTGACCAAGAAGATCATCCGAGAAGAAGGGTGGATGGGCTTGATGCGAGGATACTGGGTCGGGACGGCCATCTTCATGTGAGTCCGTTCAGAAATCAAAGCACTCGGCCGCTCAAGCTGACCTTCCCCAAATCCACGCAGTCCCAATATCTCGGTCTACTGGTCGGTGTACGAGTCGCTCAAGTCGCGCTACATCCCCGGCTATTCAGCCGTTCAATCTTCCCCCTCAACCTCGCGACCAGAACCGGTCGCAGCTCCCGGCACAATCCCCATCACGCTCCGCTACACTCTCTGCTCCGTCACGGCGTGCGTGATCGCCGCTTGCGTGACCACGCCGATCGAGGTCGTTCAGGCGAGGTGGCAGACTTCGGGAGGGAAGATTCAGGGTGGCGTGAGCGAGATTGTTAGGCAGATGTGGAAGACGGGCGGCCCGATGGCCTTTACCCGAGGGCTTGGCATTCGTATTGCGTATGCGGTGCGTTGCGGCTGCCTTCAATTGTCTGTGTGGGCTTGCAGTGGACTTGCAAGTGAATTGATCGCTTTTTTGCCGACCGACGCACAGATCCCGGCCAACGGCATTTCGATGACGGTCTACGAATCGGTCAAACGATGGAAGGGCCTCAACTGATCCTCATAGCAACAGCATGTCCATAGACTCTCGCCACTCCTGCTCCGCTTCGCATAAGCAAATAGATTCTAGATCCTGTTGCCATCATTAGATCCTTTCTCCTCCTCACGTCAAGGCAAACGAAAGACGAGAGATCAGTCCGAGTTGCCCGTCTAGGTCTACAACAACATTCTCTCTCTATGGCTACAGATCGCCTTCTGGCTAGGCTACAGTCAACCTTCAGAACCGCCCATGGAATCCGCTGCTGCCTCTCCGTTTCAGCGCCTCGTAAGGGCGGTGATGCCCGTACTCGTGCGCGTCTTCGATCGCCCCTGACAATCCGCGCCGACTCTTGCGCATACCGAGTGGTGGCAGCGGCTTGGCGAAGCGGGGTTTCGTTTCCCGATGCCTGGGAAGGTCGGGTTGGGTCTCGGCGCTGAGCTCCTCCTGCCGGGAAGTACCCTCCTCTCGTGACTCATGTCGAGGCGCTGGCGCTTCGACGACGGGAGGAGGGCGATGCGGTGCCGGACGAGGCGGACGAGGCAGAGTCGGAGACTGCGGCCGCGCCGCGCCAAAGTGCTTCTGCGCTTTTTGCTGCACGGCGTCCCGGTCGACTTGACGGAGCGCGTTCTTGGCGACGGCGAACTCGCTCCCGTCCGGCGCGATGTGCATCTCGAGCTTCTTGTTCCCGCGGCGGATCGTCTGCCGCAATGTCCTCCGCCTGCTACCGGGACGAGGGTCCATCGGAGCAACGGCAGGGTGCATCTGCTGCAAGAGCAAGCCAGTATCGACTCCGGCGAGACCCTGCTCGCCATGTTGGGGTCCAATGGAGTGACGCGCGATCTCGGTCGAGCTCGAACCGGAACCGGGTCCAACGCAGAGGAGGAAGCCGAAGTGGGCGTCGAAGAAGGAGGGTTGGAACTCGCCCGTCTCGGGGTCAGGGGCGAAAGTGACCGAGCGAGGGTCGCGGATGAGGGGAGTCGGCGGGACAAAGCCGGGGTGGGCGAGACAAGCGTTGGTTTCGGAACCCCAGATGGACGCGCTGTGCGGGGTTCAGGATGTCAGCTCCCGCAAAACTCTCGAGTGAGCATGCAGCACGCGCTGCGCACCTAACGGCGTTCTCGAGGATCTGAAGCCCGGTCGCGTCGCTCAGCGCCATCACGTAGCCGTAGTAGCCGTTCATGCTCGTGAAGCGGTTGTGCACGATCGAGCTCCGGTACGGGATCTGATGCGAACCCGGGAGTTCGTCCGTCGACCAAGCTCCGGAACCGGTCGAAAGGCCGACACGGATCATGGCCTGGCCGGCGTGGATCCGGTTCTCGCTGCAGAAAGAAGGTGGTCAGGATCGAGCCCATGGCGCCAACGACATCCGCGTTTGCTGCTCACCGAATGTAGATTGCCCTCTGCTTCGAAGCCTTGATCACAGCGTGCGGATTGGCAACAACGGAAATTCCGACGAGCATATCGCGATCATCAGCAACAATCGTGTTGTGGTGTACCTGCGCGCCGGCGGATCCTCGGAGCGCGATTCCGACTCCGGACACGTCCTTGACGACGTTGGCGGACACGATCGAGTCCTGGCAAGCGAGGCTGATTCCGTCGGTCCACGTGCCTGGTCGCTCAAGTCCCTCGTACGGTGCGGGGCCGTCACGCAATCGTGCGAGGTCGGAAGTGAGGAAGGCGTCGAGCGGAGCGTTCCCAGACGAGTGGATCGAGTTGTCGATAATCGTGATATTTCGGCACGCACCGGCCCCGCTCGCTGCATGAACGACTGCGTAACCCCTCGCGCCGAACGCCTCGACGTGCTGCAACAGCTGACCGTTGCCGGCAGGACCACCGATCCGAATCAAAGCCTCACCGCCTTCGACCTCGCCCAGGTGACTCCGCCCGCCATCCACATGCAAGCTCCTGATCGATACATGCTGACATTTCTTGCAGGTCGCATCGATCGCCGTGGTCAAGTCGCCCGTATGCCGGCCATCCGCATTTTCGATCACGATCGTCGCTCGGAGGTTGTCTTGGGGGTAGGCGAGTGTATACAGGCTCTGATGAGGCGCCGTGAACTTGATGGGCTCCTTGTGCGGGTCGACCTGGACTCCGTCGCATTGTCAGTCACGGTTTATTGTGCACACACAAGCTGGCCGGGCAACTCACGATAACGAGAGCGAGGGGACAAAGGGCAATCTGCTTGTGGGCTCCTCCGACTCGGAATAGCCGGTTGATTTCGGCGGACGTAGTGGTTTCGAGACAGTCGCCTGGTCGTTTAGGTGGGTTGGAGGCGGCAACGGCGGCTCGGACGAGGAGCAGCGCCCACACCATCGAAGCAAGGCGAAGCATGATCATGTTCGTTGGAAGGCTATCGACGCAATCACCGGCTTAGCGTTGCTGCAAGTGACTCGTGCGGTTCGCTTGTCTGCTGGGAACAAGACGACGCCGAGAGGAGACCGGCCGCTGATGTCGTTTTGGCGTAACGTTCGCTCCCAGACGAGCTCCGGCGCAGAGAGTTCGAGGCAGGGCGGCAGCAGCAGCAGCAGTCGGGGGAGTGCAGCGGCCAAGGCAGGTGTAGAGCAGGTCGTTGTGCTCGCCGACTGCAGCAGTCTGCCGGCGTTGCGGATCCGATCAGCGGAGCGAGGTGAGGCTTGCCCCTTTCTCTTCTCAGCATGAGTGTCTCGTCACGCAGCAGCCATTGTTTCAGACCCCCCAGCTGAGTCAATAGCCTGATCTGCAGCGCGGTACACCGAGACAAGGTTACGATTAAAAGCGGAAGATCAAATCCGACGATTCGAGCCGCTTTCGGCAAGTTCACCCTCCGAGCTCGACTTTGCTCCAGCCACCGCCCGCCTCGCATCCCGCCTCGTCCTCGTACGAGTTCGGGAAGGTCTTGTACTTGCAACCAGTCTGGACCATCGCTACAGTCTTGCTACCCCGGAATTCATCTTGCCGCTTTCCGTCCCCGGTCTCATCACGGACCGGATCTGCAAGGCTTTTGCTACGCTTCACGCTAGACAAGCTGCTGGCTGGTCAGATTCGCCGTTCATTACAAGCTTCGGGCCAGCCTCTCTCTCTCTCTCGCACGCACACGGCTGCCTTGAGAAGCGATCCGTCTCTCGCTGGTCGACGACAGGTCTGCTTCGCCAAGGACACTTCCCGCTCTGTCTCCCGCCCGCCCTGCCCGCTCCGACTGTCAGTCGTCGACGTCAGTCTACCCGTCGGGACGCATTCTCGACACAGCGTACTGTCGCATTACTGTCGTTCTGTGCCTCGGGACGTTCGTCGACCCAGTAAAGCGACCTCTGACCACGGCCGTGAAACCGGACCCGAGGCGTGATCGACATCCGCGTTGGCGTCTCGACACCCTTTGTTCCGTCATGAGTGCGACAATGTTTGACCGCACGTCCGCTTTGAAGGACGAAGGCACTGTGACTGTGACGCTCCCGCTCCCTTCTCGGCGATCTCGTCGTCTGTCCCTACCGTCGACAATGCCGTCCTCTCTGCGTCGTCGCTCCCGCCTCCCTACTACATCTCCCTCGGACGGCGAGCATACTGCATCCGACAAGGCCGCCATGCCGCACATTCCATTCGCTTCACCGCCTTATATGCCCATGTACGGCGCCTCGTCTTCGTCGTCGTCTTCCCTCGTTTCACCACCGCCATCGAGGACCAAGGCCGACGCCCGCCGCTCTATGCCGATCAGTCTCCTCCCCGTTTCGACGACACCGTCGACGCCGTCCCAAACCGCAAGTCGGTCTCGTCACCTGCGCACCGAGAGCTCGCGTTTCCGACGACGCCTGGCCCGATGGACGTCTTCCAGCTCGCGGGATGAGCTCGACTTTGGCTGTGCGGGCAACAACAGCAACAGCAACTGGATCGAGGGTCCGCAAGATCTGGTGGGTCGCCATGCTTGCATATCTTGGCGGACGAGAGAACGATTCTGACACCTGGTTCATTCCCTGCAGGGCGACACGTTCTATAGCCAGTATCCGGGCACGGCGAAGCGCGGCTCGACTTCTTCTGTGGAATCTCCCACTGGCCCATGGACGCACGCGCGCGGCGAGTCGACTTCGTCGACGCTCTCGATCGCCTCGACGGCTGCATCGTCCATGCCAAACTCGCCCGTCCTCCATCACTCCAGCAAGCTTCGTCCCTCGCCGTCGTTCGAGTTTGCATCAGCGACGTCTTCAGTCAGGTCATCTACACCCGCTTCTCAGCGTAAAATCGAGGAGGAAGCAGCGATTGAAGCCGTCAACGACCACTTTCGGCGCATCCGGCTCAGCCAGCTCGAGCAGCACCGGGCGCAGGCGCTCAGCCAGTTCACCTTCCCGCAACGTCCTACTCCCGATGTCTCCTCGGCAGAGACGAAGCCTCATCGGCGGTCGCGGTCGGACGAGCTCGAAATCGAGTTCCTCGAGTCTGGTCACTCGACCTTCACGCCCCTGGACGCCCACTCCGAAGCAGGCGGCGACGAATCGATCTTCATCTCGTACGACGACCTCTCCGACTCGTCCACCTTTTGCGCGGCCGACGTGACGCCCGTGCCGCGGATGACCTTTGACGCCATTCCCGAGGCCGACGAGAGTGCAATCTCGTCGACATCGTCGAGCGCGCGACCTTCCCTCACCGAAGCGACCGTCCTCGCTCCCGGGATCGAAGAGGACCTGGTCCCCGCGCTCGAAGAGCTCTCCGACTACTTCGTCTCGACACTCGCTTCCGATGCGTCGTCCGCTTCGACGACCGCGGCCGTCACTCCGATTGAATGGGTTCCCGCGCCCATCCTGCCGCTCGCGCCAACGCGGAGAAAGGCGACAGCTGTATCCGCGCCCGACCTGAGCACATTCGCCTTCCCGCCGAAAGAACAAAAGCCGCCTGTCCTCTCGCAGCACCATCGCGGCACCTCGACCGCTTCGTTACCCTGCACCGCGACTCCTCGCTCGCCCAGCATACCGTCTCGTCACAAGCGCGGCGAGTCGGCTAGCTTTGTGGCTGCTCAGAGGGCGCGGCTTGTCGCCGCTGGCCGGATCAAGCCGAACGCCAATGAGCGCCACCTCCTCAAGGAGCGCCACTCGCTCTACGACTGGATCTGATCGTTTTTTCGGTCGAACCAGCTTGCACAGCATACCGCTCTGATCCATCTGTACCTCATACCGTCGACTCGCATACCGGTCCGCACGTTGACAGCCTCTCACGGCGATCCCGATATCCACCTGTTTCCTCGCTGTACCCCGCCGCACATCAACGTCGTTCATATCCCTGTATCCCCCCGAAAATTTCCCAGTACTCGCTTGTAGCTCCAGCTCCCAGGTTGTAGCCATATTCAATATCCCGCAATTCGCATGATTTCTCCGCCGAAAAGCGAACGTTCGCGCTTTGACATTGTCATCTTGCAAGAGGACCGTGCACCACGCTCTCTCTCCTCCTTGCGAGTGCTCCTTCTTTAAATATGATATGGTGCAGTGCATTACTGTAAGCTGGTCCACAGCGCTGCGCAAGGGGTTCGCAGTGATCAAGCCTGCATGCAGGCCTGGCCCGATCACTCGCACGTGCTCCAGACGCACTCTTCTCCGGCTGAAAGTGTCAATTCTCCGCTCTCCTCAACACTGCTCTTGCTGCTACGCTGCCGGCTGCAGTCGAGATCGTGTGAACCGCCGCTACTGACCGCCAGAGCTAAATCCGGACGACGCACCCCCGATCGACGAGCGCGGCTTCCCTCAACCTTCACGTGCGATTTTCGCAGCGGGTGCGCACTGGGTTGGAGACACTTTCCTCCGACACTCCTTCTCTTTCTCCTGCATCCAGCCTGAACACGCTCGCGAATGGTCTCTATCCCTTTCGTGTCGCGCGTCGGACCCGTCGCCGCGGTCAACCCAGAAAACTTGCCGACTCGAGGAGCAGCAGTCCTCGCGCAATCCACTCTCGCAGCCTTGTCCGGACTCGTCTTTCAGAGCGGGATCTCCGCCATGTCCTATCCGACAGACGTGACACGCGATATCCTGCCCAAGGTAAGTCTCATGCATGAATCCCCGTTGCTTCCGACGGGTTTCTTGCCACCCCACGTTCCGGACCTGGTCTCGTTGGCGGGACATGAGTATCTGACCCGGAGTTCCCTGCCCTCAGAATATCCATTCTCATAATGACTGTGAGCTTTCAATGCATCCTTTTCTGACCCGTTGGATGAGAGGCTGATGAAACTCGAAACCAGATTGGCGCAAAGTGCCCCTCTTCGATGCGCTCAGCGTCGGATGCAAGAGTGTCGAAGCGGACGTTCACCTGATCGACGGAGAGCTGCTGGTGCGCGCCTTCCCCTTTGACACATGAGCTTAGGTCTGACCGGGCGGGAAGCTTACAGGTCGGCCACACTCGCGTCTCGCTTTCCCACCCGCGAAGCCTCAACAGCCTGTACCTCGGTAAGGCTCTTTCGCCAGGGGATCAGCGTTTAGCTCTTACTCACTATCCGTGCATGCCTCAGATCCGATCATGCAGCTGCTGCGGCTACAAAACCCGACGTCCGCGTACAGTAATGCCAACGCAAGCATGACCAAGTGAGCTCGCTCACCTTCCGCCTTCCAACGCCCCAGCTCGCCGTGCTGACATCGTTTGACTGCTACAGCGGAGTCTTCGACATGGACCCGAGCACATCCCTCCAACTCATCATAGACTACAAGACCGAAGGAAGCGCATTACACGCGGCTGTCATTGACGCACTCGCCGAATACCGCTCGCTCGACCTGCTCACCCACGTCGACATGACGAACGCGAGCTCGCCGACTCTTAACGTCCGACCTTTGACCGTCGTCTGCTCCGGCAACTGTCCGCTCGCCGCAGTCGACGCACAGACTCCGATCCGAGACGTCTTCCTCGACGCGCCACTGATCGACATCGCCAACTCGAGCTACACGAGATGGAACAGCATGTTGGCGAGTACGAGTTATCGCAAAATGGCGGGTTGGGGCAACTCGTTCGACGTCGATGGCGAGATGGCGGCCGAGATCAAGAACTTGGTTCAGATCAGTCGAGAAAAGGGCATCCCGAGCCGATTCTGGGAGACTCCGGGGTGCGTCGTCAGGCCTTTCTGCAGTCCCTCGAGCCTGAGGCTGACGAATCCTTCTTCTACGACTCGCCAGTTGGCCTGGGTTTGCGCGCGACAAGGTCTGGAAAGCCATGCTCGATCTCGGCGTCGACTGGATCAACGCCGACAACCTCAAGGCGGCCAGCGAGGTATAGAGATCCTGCTCGGTGGGGGTAGTCTCACGTCTCTGGAAGTCTCGCGCCGCTTTACTGTATCCATCATCTTATGTGCTTGAGTTCGCATGTTGTATTCTCAACATCCGCTCCCATTATCTTCTGCATCATCTCCTGCATCAACGGTTGTACCTCTCGCTTAGCATATACGAAATGAAATTCTCTCTGCCAAGCCCCTCAAAAACGTTGAGAAATTAGGTAAAAACTGCATGTACAAAGCGAAAAGCGACAAGAGGAAGCGGTGGCGAAAGACGCTCACTGCTCAAGGAACCAGGCGTACGTGTCGAGCCAAGCTGTGCATGGGCGGCCTTAGCACAAGATCTCCTAGAACAGCACCGGCCCATGCCATGTGTGAGGAAGAACGGCTGGACCAGCCCACGTACCTTTCTTCCCGCCGGTTTCGATAACGTCGCCGTGACAGGGAATGATGCGGTCTGCGGTCAAAGATGTCAGTGCTGCTCTAATAGCCCTCGGTCACTACGGTGCAGAGAGCCATGGAGAGCAAGTCTCCCTCCTTCCATGACTCCCACCGATGCGCGAGCAAGACCAAAGAGCAGCACTTACCAAAGTCCCAGCCCGCGACCTTTTCCGCCGCCGCCTTCATCCCGACCTTGTCCTTGCTCGCGAGGTTGTAGATGAAGCGCTGGTGGAGGTGCGTGCCGGGTTGCATGTGCTGCGACAGGAACGGGAGCGAGGAGCGCTTGGTCGAACGCTCGTACTGCGAGTCAAGCGGGTCAACGGAGGATTAGGCAGTGCTCGGACCAGCTGTTCGCTCCTTAGGAAAGGGACGAGTGTACATACCTGCTCTTTCGGAGGGAGGTTCAGGAGCAGGTCGGCTTCGATCAGAGTACGGGTCGGCGCGTGCAAGAAAGCAATGTCCTGCGTCGAGCGAAACCGGATACCAGGAGGGTGTTCAGCCTCGAACTTCCTGCTGAACGCCCATAGTAATGCATTCGCTAACGCACCTCATTGATGAACGCCTTGCCGAAATCGGCACCCTTGATCTCTCCTCCCGTCGTCGCCTCGAACGGATCCGCGACCGCCTCGCCCGGCTTGCATCCAGCGCCGTACGCAAAGACCTGCGACTCATCGGCGGGGAGCCAACCCTTTTTGCGCCACGAGTCGACGCCGCGAGCGGGGAAGTAGAGCTTGGCGGCGGGGTAGGCTGTCAGCAAGGAGTGAAGCGCACCCGAGATCAGCTACTCCCAACGGGATGCGAAGTGGGCTGCAGCCGATGGACGGTATCTTCTCTCGCTCACCGTCGTGGTACTGCTTCGTGTACATCCCATGCTCGGCGTCGAGCTGCGAAACCCGAGCAGCCGCTGTGAGGATCTCCGAAGCGGAATCCGAAAAGAGACTCTCTGCCGACGCACCATCACAATGTGCTTGATCGGTCCGAGCTCGGCCAAAGTCTGGAGCGTCGAAGGCGTGAGAGGGTGCGAGGCCGCAAGCCAGACGGATCCGTCCTGGAGTTTCACAGCCGTCTGTGCAGGAAACGGTCGAATGCCGACGGCAGGTCAGCCTGGACAAAACGTCCCCGGATGAACATCCAGCCGTTCGCCTGTTCTGCACTTACGGAGCGTCCTCCGAAGGGGACTACGCCCATCCTCGCGAACGGGACCGAGAAGATTGTGGTCGAGTCGTCGAGTTTGCGGATCTGTCGGCGGATGCGCGTGAAAGCGGGTCAGCGTTACGCCCTGGCGCCTGCAGAATCGCTCGGACCGCGGTGAAGTCCAGCTCCGTCTAATAAGATCCCTTCTGAGACCCCTGTGCCAGGCAGCGACCCCCAGCGCGTGCGACGAGGTGTAGACGGTCGCATGACCTCATCCGCGATGATGAGGCTGCGAGAGCAGGATGGAGAGCTGTACGCACGATGAGCTCCGGGTTCTCGGGCGCGGGGGCGTTGACAGAGGTCATGGTGGCCATTCCTGTATAGTCTCTGGTGGTAGGATCGTGTAGAGAGTGTAGAGGTCAGGTGGAAGGTCGATGCAGATCGGTCAAATCCGATTTGTATTAATCAAGCAATACAAAGCGCATCAATACAAGGTGGCTCAATTATCATCAGGTGCGGTTTGACCTCGATGCATACGCTGTGCGTTGAGCCGCTATGGCGCTTTTCTCCTCCGATTCAGTCCTCACTCTACCTGCTACCCGCATGCGCGCCCGTTCATGCTTTGGGCATCGGACCCCGGACGCCTCTCCTCTCCTCGACCCCGACAATTGACTGCGCTTCGGTCCACGTACTGCCGCTGCATCTGCTGAAGCGATGAGTGCTGAGAGTGTACATGCTGAGCTATGTCGACGCGCATGCGTTCACAGAGCCCCGCGACCGCGTGACCCAAACTCCTGCGCCTGCACCTCCGCGGCTTGTCCGAACCCGCCGGTCGTTCGCGTTTCCATATGTAGATGCCTGGTCCTCCACCGTCCTGACACTCTTGATGCTACAACATGCTGTACAGGCGTTCGTCGTGCACAAGCTTCCCGTCGGACAGCAGCAGCAGCGATGAAGGCTGCAGCTCGAGTCCCGTCCCTCCCAAGACGCCTCCCTCCACCAAGACGGCTTCGCTACCAGCCAGACCCATCTCGTTCACCTGCCTCGGTACTGGTGGCTCTTCGGCGCTCCCTTTGATCTCGTGCGTCACCGAGCCGGACAAGGCTTGCCCGAGCTGCTTCGATACGCTCTGGGACCCGACCAGCAAGAACATTCGAGGCAACACGGGCGGAGTCATCAGCGTGCCGCAGCCGGATGGAAGCGAGGCGTGAGACTTGTTCGCTCTAGTTGGGGAGTGAGCATGGCCGACTGACCAGAGGCTGTTGCCACAGGACCATCTTGCTCGACTGCGGCAAGACGTTTCGAGAAGCCGCCCTCAAGTGGTTCCCGCAAAAGGGCTTGCGGCGCATCGACGCGTGCATCCTCACACGTGCGTGGATCTCTCGCTACTATGTGTCGCATCCGGCTGAAAATCCAGAACTCGCAGACCTCCACGCGGACGCGATTGACGGTCTCGACGACTTGCGCGCCTGGACGTACAAGTCTGCGATCGAAAAGACCATACCTATCTACTGCACGCGAACGACCTACGACGCGATCGCGGCCGGATTTCCCTACATGATCAGCAAGGCGGCCGCATCGGGTGGCGGAGCGCTACCGAGTTTCGATTGGCAGTGAGTCTGGCGCACTCGAACGAGATCTTGCGGCGGAATCGCTCTGTTGACGCAAACGCTCGACAGCATCATGCCCGATGATCAAGATTGGGTCATCTGCGGCATCACGATCACGCCTTTCCCGTTCCACCACGGACATTACTTTGATCCCAGCCGACCTACGAGACCTCTCATCTGCTCCGCCTTTCTGATCGACTCAACCGTATTATACATCTCAGACGTCAGGTATGTTTTCTGATCCCGGTCTTGGCTCCTGTATGACGCTGACATGCCGAGATGCAGCTACATTCCCGAGGAGCAATGGACCCGGCTGGCCGAATATTGCGCCCTCCCTTCTCAGACCGGCCTCTTCCCTTCCCTGCCTCGCTCTGGTCCTACCAAGCGACCGTTACCGCGTCTCCAAGCCGTCATCATCGACGTCGGAGACCAGCTCCTCACGTCCGCTCATACTCACATCGGCCTGCCCCATGCAATTGCCATCTCCCGCCGCCTCGGAGCGCTTTGCACTTACCTGACAGACTTTTCGCACGGTCCGAAGCACCAGACTTGGCTGGAGTGGTGCCTGCGATTCGGGCAGGGGGAGACTTCGGGAAGGGAGAAGTACATGGTCAAGCGGCAGAATTCGGTCGTACCCGCTTGGCGGCCGTGGTTCGAAGGCGAAAAGCCACCGGTCACGGCTGCTCGCAGTCACGAGCACGACTCGCCTGAGATACCTCCGACCGGCTTGAACGACGACCCCGAAGTCTTCATCCGCCGTGCATTCGAATCCGTCGAGGATTGGGCAGGCGGCGTCCTCCCCGGGAGGTGGGTCCGGCCGGCTTTCGACGGACTGAAGCTCGAGTGGCAGCGGTGGGGAGATGGTCGGAGTGGAGTAGACTGGTCTGTCGAGCGGCTTAGAGACGACGGGTATCGCTAAAGTGCGGACGCAAAGCGCGAGTTGACCTTCTTAGCATCGATCTTGATTCGCCAGCGGTGAGGATTCGCGGAAGTTGCGAGCGCTCTCGAGAGGAATCGTCAGGATGAGGTAGAGACTACATGTATTTCAAGCCCGGATCCCGCCAACAAGCCATGCGAATCGGCCCTCACGCAGCCGCAACCTACGTGCTCTCGTCCTCCTGACTGCTGGTGATCTCAGTGATTTTCGCGACGACAACTTCCTCCATGAACTCTTGAGCTTTGATGGCGCCCTGCTTGTCCCCGGCGCCGTTGCTAGCGCCCTGCAAGTCGGAGGAGGCGGTCCCCGCGAACTGTTTGCAGGCAAATCCAACAGACGTGAGCTTTTGCAAATTCGCACCGGTGGTGAGGACACGGCCACGACCCGGTCCGCACTGACCTTTTTCTTGTGGTGTTTACGGCGGGGAGCGGGCTTGTCGGTGACGCTCAGTGCGGTAGAGGGAGGGGCCGAGGGAGGTGTGGATGCCGTGGTCGTGGTCGCGGCCGCTTCCGAGGCGCTAGCCGGACTGGCCTCGTCGGCTGGAGTGGGGTCCAGCAACGGGTGCTTCTGCGTCCGCGTACAGCGTCACACGCGTGCATCAGCCTCCTCAGATCTCGTCGCTGGAGCCCTTGAGGCCGAACGCAGTTTGCCCTCTGGTCGGGACGCACCTGGTCCCAAGCTTTCTCGACCTTTTTAGCCAGCTTCTTGGGCTTGATCCCTGGAGTGTCGGAGAGGATCCTCTTGCTCTCGCTCTCGACGTGGTTCTGGAACTCGAGCGAGTAGACGCCGAGGCCGTGACCGTTGCTGATCGCCTCGACGGCAGAACCTGAAAGGGCCGCACCGTGCAGAGGGGGCTTGTCAGCGCGGTGTAAACGTGCCTTCCACAGTCTTCTGGTGTAGACGCACCCTGCTGAGGGACTTTCGGCTCTGTCGAGGCCATAGTGAGGGCTAGAGGTCGGTCTGCGTCATCACCGCGGACAAGCCGAAGGCGTGAGCTTGCCGTACGCGAAGGCTATGGCAGCAGCTTTGCGCTGAACAAGATGCAACTTACATAAGTCTCCGCGGCAGTGCAGAGAGACGTCAGTCCGAGCGCGGTGAGGCGATGAAACGAGCGAGGCGAGAGCAAGAACGACAAGGCGAGGAAAATCGCCTCGGTCACTGCGTTTACCCACTCGGACTGAGAGTTTTGCGGATCAGACACGTGTAATATGGCCTCAGAAACAGCCTGGACGCAGCGGAAAGCCCCCAGAGGCCGTGTAGAGAGAGACCTAGGCTCGTGCACGCTCGCAATGTCAAACTTGGTTTTCTCGCCCGACTCGCGTCGCCGCCCCTTTCCCTCCTTCCCTTCACTCCGCACCCGCTCCCTACTCTAACTTACGCGTCACACCGTGAGCGAGAGACGCGTCTTGAGCAGTGTAAGACATTAGCAAGGACTGACGAACCTGCTCGTGTTCGCGCTTGTCGTCTGGTTTTCGCGCTCAGTCCTCAACGCTCTCACCCACACCGTTTGCACCTCAAACACGCTAGTCAAGATGGCCAGGACCAAGTCTTGTGAGTTCACGTGTTCCCTTGCCCTGGACATTCTACGAGCGACTGGGCGCGCTGACCCGTACTTTGACATCGCTTCCCCCAGCTCCCTCGACCACGAAGAAGGCGTCGGCAGCCCTCGGACCGTGCGCTCGAGCTCATCGAACGGATCTGACTTGCCTAAGCTGACCTCCGACGCTGTTGTTACCCGCCCGCAGGATCCCGCCCTACGCGCCTTGGCAAGACTTTCGGACGGTACGTGCAATCTCTCCGCGCTGGGAGTCTCGATGGCAAGGGCATGGCTCGGGTTTCGGGCTTACGAACCTGGTCAACGCCACGTACAGCGCGAGGACGCCCGTCTGAAGAAGGAATTTCCCACCCTGAACTCGAAGCTGCGCAGGAAGAAGATCAGCAAGCTCTACGCGGTACATCGTCGTCGTCTCTGTCCCGTGTCCATTCTCGCTGCAGCGGGCTGACACGGTAGCTCGCCGGTTCGCCGTACAGGCCGCCAAAGCCGAGAAGGAGAACGCCGAGCACGAAGCGTAGTGTCACTCCTCCTTCGCCATTGTTGAATCGTTTCGTCGTTCCCGCCTATACCCTCTCTGCTAGCTTTTCCTCGTGTTGTGTGCAATCTCTGTTTCATCACTGTGCACTAGCATTCTGGAGAGAGCGCACTTAGCAGAGCTTGGCAGCGTAACGGTGAGCAAAGGCATCGAAAGCACAGAGGAAGCAGTCAGGGCAGGCAAGGTCTGGACCGGAAGGGGACGCCCACGCTCTTTCACACAAACAGGAGAGTGACAGCAGGCCTGCAGGGAAGCGTCGAGGACAGAGATCGTCCTGCACAGGCGAGCGGAGGTTTCCAGGAGCGAGAAACGCCACAAAGACAAGGGTAGCTTGAGCGAGCGAGTCGCTCTCGGAGGGGAGGCGGAGCGTCGCATGCGCGGTGATGAATCCGACCATATAAGAATAGGATGGCTCCTCTCGGCTCGCTGATTATCGACCCGGCGTGCTATGACCAGAGAAGACTGACTAGAAGAGCTGTGCGACCGACCGCACGCCACACGTCAGCAACCGTTCAGCTCCTTACGGGCGCGATCACAGGCTGACGAGTCTAGCGAGATGTAGATCAAGACGCACCGAATCCAAGTTCCTGCAGTCATGAGGACGGCTCCCAAAGGTGTCCGTCAATCCTGGATCTAGCTACCTGTCCTGTCAGGATACGACAACCCATGTTAGAAAGCAATGAGTATTTCAGTCATCGGCGCGCGAATGCAGAAGCTCAGAGCATGGAGTGGGGTCAACTCCTGACGCATCTCTCGCGGTAAAGGAGCAAAGCAACGATCGACTCCGAGAAGTGAGCAGTCCGGGAAAAACGAGCGGCGTCGCGAGCCGCTTGGCGTAGACCGGATGTTGCGAGATCGCGGGGAGTCCGACTGTGCGTCCTGCATGACATGAAGCTATGTCGGTTAGTCCCAACCTCCTTTCTTGTGGAGAGAAACGACATGCGTCCGCTTGGGGGAAAAGACGACGCACTGCTGTTGACAACTCTGTTACCAATCGCCATGCCCTGTAGGGAGGGAGCAGGGCAGCTAGAAATGTCAGCTATCGCGGACGCGTTGCGAGGCAGGTTCGATGAGGTTTGACAGGGAAGAGACGTGACCCCCCTCACCGAAAGTCGCGGCCTTTTCATCACCCTGGGCAGTCGCTCCGAGACTACCTGTGTGAGCTTGGCAGAGTATCGTCGAAGCGAAGTCATCGAAAAGAGAGCGGCGAGGGCGAGGCAGTCGGTAGGGGGCTGAAAGCATGCCGCTCTTGCTGACAGCGGCGGGAGTGGCGGTTGCCTTGCGAATGAGCTTCGAGAGGAGCAGCGTCGGCCCACCAAGGGCGGCGCAGGTATCAAGGAAGCCGAGCGTCGGGCGGGGGAGCCGGGCGGCGAGCGGCGCAGACCAACGGGACGCCTTACGAGCGAGTTTGCGTTCGTAGCGGAGGCGTGATGAATGAGCGGTGATGCAATCGATAGTACAACAAAAGAAGAACTTTTCTCGGCGAGCTGCGCGTCTTCCTTGACAATGTGCAAGTGTCGATAGACGTCTAGAAGAGCTGTGCGACCGAGCGTGTCTCCCTATCAGCCACTGTTCAGCTCCTTCCGAGCCGAGTCGAGCCGGTACAGAGAGGCCGATCAGATTCTGGCGAGACGCACCAAGCTCAGGTAGCCTGCGATCATGAGAACACCTCCGACCGGAGTGGACGGTCCGACAATCTTGGTCAGGGCGCCCATCCTGTCGGGATGAACACCCCAGGCAACAAGCAATGAGTGTGTCAGTTATCGGCGGCGCGCATACACCAAGACTCAGAGCATGGATAACCGGGGTCAATTTCCCGACGCACCTCTCGCGGTAGAGCAGCAGGGCAAAGATCGAACCGGAGAAGAGCGTCGTCCCGGCGATGATGAGCGGCGTTGCGAGCCGCTTGGCGTAGACCGGATGTTGCGAGATGGCAAGGAGTCCGACTGTGCGCGACGTCCAACAGGAACGGATATCAGTCAGCCCGAACCTGTTTGTATAGGTGGAGAGAGCGACATGGTTGTGTCCGTCTGGGAGGGAAGAAGCGACGCACTGCCGTTAAAGATCATGTATTGACTCGCCATGCCCTGTGAGGCCAATCGCAGTCAACTGGCAGCTAGACCATCTCGCGTACGGCTCACGAGGCCGCCTCGATGAGTCCAGCAGCTCTGAAGGTGGACGGTCCCGCTCACCCAAGTCGCAGCCTTGTCTCCCAACCTCGGCGCGAGCGCATGCGCTCCAAACGCGCCGGCCATGATCCCGCTCGAGGCTGTACGTATGCAGGCAGTTTATGATCAGCGGTCCGCGAAGGTCCGAGAGAGCACAGGCTCGGTCTCCCTTCTGATGGGAGCGATGACGGACGAAGCCGTGACGAGGAACGTACTGAGCAGGGCGCCGGCTTTCCAAGCGAGGGTAGCAGAAGCAGGGAAGATGGGCATGTCGTTCTGCGTGTGGTGGTCTTCGTTCTGGACCTTTCCGCAATATGCGAAGGAATGGAGGAAGGAAGCAGCTCCACAATCACTCCGAGCCGAAGTCAAGCCGAGGTGTGGACGGACCATCGAGGCGCTCTGGCCGCTGAGACGTGGGAAAACGATCGCTTCCGGTGGCACATCAAGCTCTTTCTCTTTGGATGCACCGAAAGTGCGGTACCTAGCCGTTGGAGAGCAAAGCAGCCGTTTCCCAGAGCGGTCAGCCTGACTGCTTTCCGCTCGCATTCTCCTGTTCCGGCCCTCGTATGGAGCAGCTCTATAGTCTCCCACAGCGTTCTCGAACCACCTCGTCCAGATGCGCCAGACCGTTTCCCGCTCTTTCCCGCTCTCTCATCCTCGTCGATATTCGATCCGCGGCGGCGGCGCGCATCGCCGGAGTAGCAAGGCGAGCGAGCGCGCAAAGACAACCCTCATTCACGGTTTTGCGAGTTGATTTAGAGTCGAAACTGTGACATTTCGGACAAGGAGGGTACACCAAGGCCAGGGAGATCGCTTAGCGGAGGCGGCTGTCGGTGGGGATCAAGTCGGGTCAGTTCTCCGCTCTCAGCGCATTCGGCAACGTCCAACGGAGAGGGGAGGTGTACGTACCGGGCCTCACGCTCGGACTCGAGGAGAGCGAGGATGTCGTTCTCACGGACCGGGCCCTTGACGTTCCTGTTTCCGCGGGCAGTCGGGCGGCGTCAGTCTTGGCCCTCTCTTCCCTCTCGCTCGCCTCGATAAACCCTCTCCCTCCGCAAGCACGCAGAAACGGGGCGCGGACTGACCGGACGATGGAGCGGGACTGGTCGTCCATGAACTCGACGCGGACCTGGGTGACACCACCGCGGGATCCGGTGCGGCCGAGCACCTTTGTGACCTTTGCGAGCTTGACGTTGGTCTTGGTGGAAGCCTCCTGTTGACGTTCAAGGGAGGGTATAACCTGGGTTAGCGGTCGGTTACGCTGTCTGGTTGTGGAGGGTTGTTGTTGCTGGGAGTCGAGTAGGCGGATGTTGGAGGTTGCGAGTCCGGGGTCGAGACGAGGCGGTACCGCAGGTGGTCGATGTGCCCAAACTGCACGAGCCTGGTTTCCCCTGCCCAGTGTCTCTCTCTCGTTGGCCGTGACCGCGTGTGCGTTGGCTCGGTGTGCGCGTGGGTTTCGAGGTCGATGCTCTGCGAGGGGCGCGCCGCCTCTCGGGGTCCAGGCGGCGGTGCATGGCGGGTCGAGGGAGGGGCAGGCTGAGGGTCTGCAGTGGCCAGTATCGACTTGCCATTGTAGCTCGACTGGTGGAACGACACGGACGAGGAGAGCAAGCGAGTCGTCCAAGGCGGTGCGAGTGCCGACGCGCGGAAAAGCTCAGCGGCGCGCTCTCCGCCTCAGCTCTGGTCGACCTTCTGCTTTCCGCCTCACCTCGCTTGCCATGTCGACGTTTGAGCACCAGCCGGTCCCCAAGGGTCAGCTTGCCCTCCCTCCCTGCCCTCGCCACTCCAACCACCGCCCGATTCCACCCACAGACGAGGACAGCAGCACCCTCGTCCCTTCAGCTTTGCCCCCTCCGCACTCGCTCACCGCCCTAGCCTCGCCTGGCTCATGTACTGACCGCCGTGCCCGTCCCGCCCGCAGACGTGCTCGAGGCCAACGCCAACGGCATCCTCTTGTTCAACAAGTGGGACGCCAGCGAGGTCGAGGTCAAGGACATCTCGCTCACCGACTACATCCAAGTCCGCAACGCCGTCCTCCTCCCCCACACCGCCGGTCGCTATGCCACCAAGCAGTTCCGCAAGGCTCAGATGCCCATCGTCGAGCGCCTCGTCAACAGGTCAGTCACCGTGCAGGTCCGCCACGAGATCGCGCAAAGGGGGTGGCACGTCGAACCAGACGCAGGCTAGGGAGCAGCCGCGAATGGGGGGTGATGCAGGATCAAGACGGACGTGCGCAACTGGCAGCACAGGGAAGACGAGAGCGGGAAACGGTCGAGATGACGGGCCAGGAGCCGGCGAGCAAGGACACCTTGCGGGACAGGATAGGGCGAAACTGACACCTCTGCGCGCACTGCTAAAACAGCTTGATGATGAACGGCCGCAACAACGGCAAGAAGCAGATGGTGCGTCCCCGCGTTCCTCTCGCTCGCGGCGAGACGCCCGCGTCCTTGTGACTGACCCCCTGCACCAACCCCCTCCAGGCCGTCCGCATCGTCGCGCACGCCTTTGAGATTGTCAACCTCCTCACCGACCAGAACCCGATCCAGGTTCTCGTCGACGCGGTCGTCAACACCGGCCCGCGCGAGGACTCGACCCGGATCGGCTCGCAGGGCACCGTCCGCCGCCAGGCCGTCGACGTCTCGCCCCTCCGCCGCGTCAACCAGGCCGTCGCGCTCATCACCATCGGTGTTCGCGAGTCGTCGTTCCGCAACGTCAAGTCGATCTCCGAGTGCCGTCAGTCTCCCTCCCGTTCTCCCTCCCTTCGCCCCCGCTTTTTTGCTCACCCTCTGGACTACCCGCAAACAGTTGCCGACGAGCTCATCAACGCCGCCAAGGGATCGTCCAACTCTTACGCCATCAAGAAGAAGGAGTGCGTCCCTTGCGCTCTCGTTCGGCGGGTTCTCCTCTTTCATGCGAGAACCTCTTTTCACTGACGATGCGCAACCCCCCCCCCCCCCCCTCCCAAACAGCGAGCTCGAGCGTGTTGCCAAGTCCAACAGGTAAACGGGTCGCCCAACGGCAGTCGAAAAGGAGCGAGTTTGGGTCAGAGGTGGAGGATGCAGGAGTATCGCGAAGAGGGTGGAACAAGGAGAAAATTACACAACAAAAACGGAAACGGAGACTCGAGAGGAAGGGGGAACATTCGGATGGGTGTTTGGGGCAGAGGTGTTGACGATGGAGGAGCAGAGAGGGGACTTTGTCGGAGGCGGGACCGCTTCGTTGCGATGTTGTCGTCGCCGGGAACTTCTCTCCCTCACCCTTTTCCTTCCCGCCGCATCTCGTCCTCTCTCTTTGCAGAAACCCCTGCTCCCATCCCCCCCTCCCTCTCTCCTTCTCTTTCCTCTTTTGTGTGTCTCTCCCCAACTCCTCTTCGTGTCTCTCTCGCTATCTCTGTCTCGAATCTGCTCTGCCTTTTTCGACCGGGGAAATTCCTTGTTGTATCTTGCGCGCCTGGCGATGTCGGAGCGAGTTGGCAGCGGAGGTCAGAAAGAGGCGAGCGGCGGCATGGACTTCTTTTCATTCTCATCTCGTGCGGGCCGTGTTTTTACTCTTTCTTGCGCCGTTACAATGAGGGGGGTCCTGCCGTAAATGGGGACTTGAGCGAGATACGGGACAGGTTGGTCTAAGGACGCCTGTTGATACTGATTCCTCGGCGAAGCTACAAGTGTGTTTGTGTGACCCCCCTCGAGAGATGGAGAGGTCCGACGGCGGCCTCCCGTCGTGCAGGGATAGGCGGACGACGGAAGACGGCCTGTCTTCCGGCGGACCCGTTCGTCGCGTCGCCCCCTCCTCGATTAGCGTCTTCCAAACTCTGTGGACATTCACCTCGCTCCAGACGAGGGGGGGGGTCCTTGGGAGGTTTCATAGCGTGGCGAGAGAGGAAACAACGCGGAGTCTCGATTCCGGAGCCCGCGCTGCCGGGTTCTTGTATTCGCTCTCGTCGACGCGGAGGCATCGCAGCGTGAGGCGCCATTGAGAAAGGTGGGCTCTCAGGCGTGCCGGAAGATCTGCAGCAAGAAAGCGATGTTCCTCAGCATCTGGCCGTCGAAGATGCATCTGACTCGGAGGAATCTCGAGGAGAAGCAGTCATAGCGGCGGCGCGTGCTGACCTTGAGACCCCACCAGTTGATGATGACGAAGCAAACGGTGACGGGTACGAGGAGGATGACGAGGTACTTGTAGTAATCGTCTTGCACGAGGACGTCGAGCAGCTGCGATGAGTGCCCAAACGGCCGGAGGTCAGCCTCGTCCAGCCGCGATGGATGCGAGCGGAATGAAGACGTGGAGCTGGCATTACCTTGATGCCGGTCGGTTCGCACAGAGGCCCGATCAGGATGCTCCACAGTCCGATGGCGAGAACGTTGGCCGACCCAAACACGAGAGCGTAGCCCCACCGCAAAGTTAAGAGGTGACTCGTTCCACTCGCATAGTCTTGTATAGGTATCTTGCGATCATCAGATCGTCCGGCATCATCGGACGAGCGCCTGTCGGAGTCGGCCACATCTGCGCGAGACGTTGTCTGATCGAGAGCGGTCGAGAGGGCAGAGGTCGGCTGGGCGAGGGAGGCTGGGCGATCAGGACCGTGCGATGCGGACTTGCGAGCCATGCATAGCCTCAGTGCAATCCTCTAGAGGGAGCTCAAGACAGAAAGTGGAAGAGCGAGAAGGCAAGAAAGAGGACTCCGCATTCCCGAGAGGGGGAGTGGCCAACTCGTTTTGGCAGCTAGCGATCCTTTCTGGCTTGTTTCGACTCGTACATACTTTCAATATCTGACCGCAGAACACGCGGGATGAAAGCCCGAGCAAGCGCCTCCGCAGCGCTGCAAGACGAGACCCGGGACACCGCAAACTCTGCGTTTGCTGCAAGAGACGCGCGCCGGAAGAGTCTCGTTCCTCTGTGCATCCCCGCGAGGACGTCTTATCGAAGTGTCGGACACTGCGCGAGGAAATCGCACTCAAGGGAGGCGAATGATGTGCAAGTTGCGGTGGTCGAAACATTAACAAGAGTACGTGGGTTGCGAGCGAGGAAAAGAGTGGTACAGCGTATATGTTCTCCGCCCCTTCTCCGGCTAGGTTGCGAGAGTAGCCTTTCAAGTCCTGCAGGCGGGTATTCATAGGTCAGTCAGTGAAAGTGTCGATGACTTGGTTGAGCGGAAAGGGGGGCACTCACCTGCGTGAAACTTTCGCAAAAATTCGCCAGAGCGAAATGACGAGCACGATAATGTAAAAGATGACCGAGAGGAAAACGACGACGACTTGCGCGATCTGCTGCTGGCAGATCGAGTCGGCCACGGTGCCGTCGACGTTTGCATCCCCGACCGTCGTCGGGGGCGGCAAGTTGTAGCGACGGTAGGGCGTCCAAGACGTGCACTCAAGCGACGAGGTGAAGAGATCGCCAAGTACGAGGGCGAGGATCGCCGAGTAGAGGCAGATGAAGATGAGCTCGGTGAGCGTGTAAAACATCTTTTTACTGATCCGCCAGAGTCCGATCGGGCGACCAAAGTATTCGATCTGCCAACGCGAGGAGGTTAGTCGGGCAGGGCATGAGCGTGGGCTCGGCAGCACGTGGCTCACATAGAGGGTGATGAAGATGTGCACTATCGCGAACGGCGCAACGACGACGGCAAACAGCGTGGACGATCCCATGATGCCGATCGCGTCGTGCTGCGTTTCCTGCACGCGAATGTGCGCCGCGAGTCCGAGCGTAGTCGCGATGAGGCAAAGGTTGATCGTCCGAATGAACAGAGGCGAGAACGGGTTCTCCAAGATGAACTTGGCGAACCGCGAGCGTTTCGACTGCCGCTCCGTCTGCTGCTGAGTCAGCTCGAATGGATCGAGCAGGTCGTTCTGAGTTCGCTCGCGTCGGAAGGGTGTCCAGGGTGTCGACCAGCCCGGGGTCTAGAGGATCGGGTTGGCCAGGTCAGATCTTGCCATTCAGAACAGACGCGCAGCGGTCTCCTCGCTCACCGTCGTCTGGTTCATCGAAAAGACCTTGGGCGCGGCAGGTAACCGCATGTTGAGGTGTTGACTCATTTTGCGGTGATAGTCCCGCTTCTCCATGTCCCTCGACGACCTGCGCCGGCTCGCCCGACTAAGCCACGACCTGACGGACCGCGTCGAGCGTATCGAGCGAGTATCATCGTCATCGTCACCGCCGCCTTCTCCTGCTTCTGTATCGCCCTGATCTTCGGGCCGTGACCGGGCTTTGCCCTTTTCGTTGTTGTATTCGGACGAGTTGATGTACCCGTGCACGCGGTCGAGGTACTTGCCGGGCAGCGTGAAAGTCCACCACCCGCGATCGGCCGCTGTCACCGGAGGCGGAAGCTGCCCACTACCCCTCCGTTGCACCTGATCCTCTGCGTGTATTTCGGCGGGGAAAGAAGGCAGGTGCGGTGTGTTTGAAGCCGGGGCCGAGGTGGGGTTCGAGGAGGACGCCGCCGCCGGAGACGCCGCTTCGTCCGCGCCACTCGAGCCATTGCCGTTTGCGTGACCGTTTGCCTGTATCCGTTGCGAACTTGGCGAGCTTGCGGCGGCGTTTGAGCGATTCCGCGTGCCCGACGTCGTTCGATTCGGTGTTGAGCCACTAACACGCGTAGGGACGAGGTCGCCGTGTACGCCCGGTTCCTCCTCATCGGAGAGTTCATCTGGCGGCAAGTTGCGTGCCCAGGCTGCACCGCGAACGATTGAGAGGTCAGCCCATGCGAGGTGCTTCTCTTCCTGAGGAAAACGATCGAGAAGCAGAAGGCGCACCTGGCGTCGTCACGACGATCCGCTGGCCTTGCGGGAACTGCCATCTAGATGGATTGCTGCTCGCTTCGGACCGCCGCCTATCCCGCTCGCTCATGGGGACGACGAGGTGACCACGCAGCAATGTGCAGCCCCAAGCAGCCCCGTTACGTCGAGATCAGGCGATCGGCAGAACGTTGCCGATTTGAACTCTCTGGAAGCATATTCATTCGCGGCGTGACCTGTTACGAGGTACTCTGATCTGTGTGTATATTGCATTCGTAAAGCGATTGCTTTTTTTGGTAATCAAGCGCGAAAATGACAGCTCGAGGAGGACGCCTTAGGTCCAGGAGAAGCGCGTTGATGGCCTACTCGTCTCCGACCAGCGTACCGAAGAGATTGAGCGCCGGGTTGGCCCCGCCCATGCCGCCGAGGTCGCCGCCGGTCGCCATCCCGCCGCCCCAAAGACTCTGGAAGAGCAAATCCTGCTCGTGGCCGACCTGGATGCTGTGACTCATCGGATCCCACTCGTACATCGACCGCATACCGCCGTGCGCGTTCGGATCGCCAAGCCCGCCCATCGGGACGGGCGCAAAGACGTCGCCGAGGCGGAAGCCGCCCATCTCGATCGCAGGTTCGCCGGCGCCCGCGAGCCAGGGTGGCAACGCCCCGGGTGTACTCGCGCTCATCGTTTGCGCCTGTGGCGTCGTGGGTGTGAACTGCTGCTGGAGAGGAAGTCCGGTCACCTGGTCGACAGGCGGGCCCGATTCGGCGACAGGCGGAAGACCCGGAATGTTAAAACGAGGCGTCGCAGCGGCAGAGGGTGGCAGCGATCCGGTTGCACTCGGTGTCGGCGCGAGGACCGGATCGTTCGTGCCTTGCGCTTGCGAACCTTCCGGAGCCGGAGAGGGTTGGTCAGCGCTAGCGGCCGTGGTCGCGGCAGGAGTCGGAGCGCTCGCGGCTGCGGCGCCGTCCGCATTGGCATCGCCTCCGTTCTGGACTCGGACGCCGAAGCGGGAAAAGAGGGTCGGCTTGCACTGTGCTTGCAGGCGACGCAAGAGGGCCGCAAAGCCGCATGCGATGTGCTGGCGGTCCGAGGCGTTGTCGCGGAGGACCGTGATGGTCTGATTGAGGAGGCCGAGGACCTTCGACTGTCCATGCTCGACGACACCGACTGCGAGCGCCTTGAAGAGAAACGTGCTGGCAAAGAGGATGCGCTGATGCAGACGCGAGGGAGCGAGGCGGAGGTAGCCCTTTGGCGCGAGAAAGTTGACAGTCCGGTCGAGGATGGATTGAGCGGCGGCGAGTGCGTCGAGGATCCATTGGCCTTCTTGCAGGTTCAGGAGCGAGGGCGACACAAACCACAAGTCGTTGGCTTTGACGGCGCGGCGGAGACGCTCTTGCAAAGCACGCAGGGCGATCGCGTTGCCGTACAGGCGCACGTATTCGAACTCCATCTGCAGTAGCGTCGATTCGATGTTGCCTTGCTCTACGGTGTACGGGCTGGTCAGAGCGTAGATCGCAGTAAGCAACAGAGCGACGGCACGTACGTAAGACGTTCTGCGACTTGAGCAGCATCATGCGCAGTTCGTGGTCCAGAGAGCGAATAAACGACTCCCAGTGACCCGTCCGCAGCATCGAGCGCGTGATCTCCTTGTTCGGGTACAAGCGCTCTTGGATCGTGCCCATGAGCTGGAGGTGCGGCGCAGAAGTCAGCCACAAGGAGTCTGGCACGGAGTTGAAGATCCACGGCCACTCACCGCGGCGATGAGACCTTGCGGCAAGGTCCGTTCAGCCCATAGCTCGCTGCCTCCTTCGCGCCGAACGCCGTGACTCGCGTGGTTCGTGACCTGCTCCCACCACGAAGAAGACATGTCTGGAACAGCATTGGCGTTAGTGAGGAGCACAGTGCCTCAGCAGACTTGAGCATGCGACTCACATGCTTGAATGACAGCATTCCGACCCAGTCGAACCGAGACGTGTCGGTCGGCATTGTAGCAATCTGTGCGCCGCCAATGAAAGATTAGCATCGCCACGTGCAGAGCGAAGCAACTGCGCACGCACAGATCCAGGTCCGCAGCCTCCGCTCCTCCTCCCAGCTCAAAGACGTCCCCTTGGCCGAGTCGAACTCGATGTTCGAGATCCCGAGCTCTTGCGCCAGTCGCACTGCGCACCCGATGAACGACCACGACATGCCGTCGTACTGTGCACTCGACCGCAGCAGCGCTTCGGCATTCTCCTCGTTCGCGCCGTCCTCGTCGAGGTCCGAGTTGCCAAAGCCGTTCCGCTGTCGGCTACCGCTCGCGACTCGTTCCTCTGCTCGGCCGCCGCCGCCCGCGCTCTGATCGCGCTGGTCGACCCTCGTCGCGGATCGTCCCCGACCCCACCCGGTCCTGCGTCGACTCGAGCTGCGGCCTTCTCGCTCGCGCGAGTTTCCCTTTTGCGCGCGACCGACCGTGATAGGCGGCCACTCGGTCAAAAGCAGGAGCGCTTCGACACTCGAGATGTGGCGCATCGCTCCGCTGCCGTCGAGGATACCGACGAGCTCGTCCCGGCAGTATTCGGCGAGCGCTTCATGGATAGTGCGGCCTCGAGTGCGAGACGGTAACGAAGAGTACCGCGCCGAGATGGTAATCATGGCGGCAAGGAGGAGCGACTCCCTCGACGTGAGAGCGGGGAGGTGTACCGGCTCAAAGATGCGGTCGAGCAGGAGCGGGTACAGATGCGCCATGTGGTCCTTGAAAAAGGCGAGGAGCGCTTCCGCCTCCGAGATCGAGACCATCCCCTCCTGGATCGGCACCCACCGCTGCCAGACTGACCGCTGTTCCTCCCTGCTCGGCTCGACTCCTTCTCGCGCCTCCTCGGCCTCTTCGAGCAGAGGTCCGTCGCCGGGCATGACGGACGCGAGCGGCGAAGGGTTCATGCCGGCCGGTCGCTCGCGGGAGCGAGACGACCTGCGCCGCTCTCGCGAACCGGACGCATTGCGGCGCTCGGTGGAGCGACCGATGCTGCCCGCACGCGATCGCGAATCGGACATGGCGTCCGACTTGTACGCGAAGGCTTCTGCCGATCGGAGACTCGAAGCGGTTGCGAGTAGTCGCAGGGCGTCCGAAGGGTTGTGCAGAGTCGAAGACAGCAGGACGTTTGCGTCCCGAGCGGAACCTGCGCCGCGAGGTCCTGGTTGCCGCGAACGTCCCCTCTCGTCCGACTCTTCTTCTTCTTCGTCATAGCCGTCGGTGGAAGTTGCGCTGGAGATTGTCTCGCCGACGGCAGGTGGGCCGGAAACCGAAGCTCGGGCGAGGCCGGGATGGCGGAAGTGAGGATTGCGCGGGTCGTACCCACCGCCGCCACTGTCGGCGGTAGAGGTGCTCGCCACCGGCGAGTCGCGGTACAACTCGGTCAAGCGGGAGGGGCCAGCTTGGACGGAAGATTCGGACGCGGGCGATGCGACCGTCGTCGGAACGTAGGAAGCGCGAGTCGACGGAGGGGCGCTCCAACCACCGAGGTGCGGCGTCGGGACCGGGCCTGCTTGCGCGGTGGTAGACTGGCTCGTGCCAGAGCCGCTGGGCTCGGGCAACTCCTCCGCAACTCCGGGGTGGATGTTGCTCTGCGGCGGCGAGACGCTCGTATGCCCAGTCTTGGGGCGTTTCGTCGGCCTCTGCGGCGGCGTGGCGGTATACGGAGGCGGAGCCGGGGACCCTTCCGCACTGTTGGTCGCGAGCCCGTCGAGGTACGATTTGGCGTTGGCGCGGAGGACAAAGACACATTCGCGCGATTCGCGCCGGCACCGCTTGCAGGGCGGGTCGGACGGCGCCTCGGGGTCGCCTGCAGATGTACCGGAGATTGGTCAGCCTGGCGGCTCCGAGCTTCAATAAGGACTAGCGAACTAGCGAAGGCGCACCGAGGTCACACTTCAGCTTGCGCTGTCGAGCAAAGAGCCAGAGTGGGGGGGAGATCAGTTCCAGGGACTCGAGGACCGCTGCAGAGTTGGCGAGATCAGACTCACCGCTCTGCACGGTTGGCAAGCACGATAAGTGCGCTTCGGTTTCCCCTGCTGCCTCGCCGCGTCCGCTTGATCGGTGCCCTCCGGAGGCAGCGATCCAGTCGGGGTCAAGTCCATCGCCCCCGAGTCGGTGATATAGCAAGGGCCGCGAAAGTGGGACCGAGTCGCTGTAGTGATTCCCTCTGCAGTGCCTCACTGCTCCAGCAGAATGAGCGTCTAGACTCGAGCGGGCAGTCAAGGAGAGACGCGGAGCACCTTTGCCTGGATCCGGCCTTTCCCGAGCGATAAACTCTGATCGAAATCTCCGATTACGTCCGACACCCTGCCGAACCAGTCTGAGCATATGTGGGCGCATCACCTGATGGCAGCTGGCCCCGGGCGTCACTCGCGAGCCCTCCCCGAGAGTGGGCGGCGCACTGTAAGGGGTCCGATTCAGAGAACGATCCGCCTGCTGCAAATACTTTTGGGTCTTTGCAAGTTATGCAAGCATCGCGCGATTGACCATATGGCTGCTACCGCAAGTACTGCCCCTCTCCTCGCTCGTGCAGCATCCGCGCGCTCGACTTGGCGTCGAGGAAGAGACCGTCCGTCTCGGCGACGTCTTCGAGCGCAATCTCGGTCCGGCCTTGCACCTTGGACAGGATGGAAGCCGGCGTGAGCAGCTGGAGCGCGTATCTGCGAGAAAGAAACGAGTAGCAGGGGGTCAGCGGCGGAGCTTCCTGAGAGAATGAGGGCGGATGTGCCCAAACTAACGCACCGCAGGGAAGTCCGGACACCGTCGTCCGACAACTTTTCGAGCGCGTCCGGCTGGATCGCGAGTCCTTCAATCTTGAGCCGAGTCTGCAACACCGTCTTGATCTCGTCCCTCGAGTACGGCATCGTCCGAACAATCATGCACCGGTCGAGCAAGTCGATCGGGACTCCGTGCGGAGAGACGATCCCTTCGCCGCCGTTCGAACCGGGTTCGTTCTCGGTCCCGCGGATCGTGCACAGGCCGCGGTTGGTGGCAAAGATGACGTGAGGAGAGATGGGAGATTCGAGAGCACGGTTCAGGTAGGTGAAGGCTTCGATGTCGAGCATGTGGACCTGCAGATGGGACTCGTGTGATGAGTATTCCGAAAATTGACCCCGAGACGGACAGCGGAGAGAGAGAGGGAAAGCTCACCTCGTCAATGAAGAGGACACCGGGGATCAACTCGGCGATCCCCTGGTCAATGTACGAGTTGACGACCTTGTTGATCTCGGCGCGCAACTTGTCCGTCACTTCTGTCCTGCGACCCTTGACGAGCTGTCCCATGACGCTCATGATGTCCTGTCCTCCTTGCGGTCGCGCGTTCGCCATGTCGAGGTCGTGCAGCGTCACGTCCTGAACGATCTCCTTCTTCTTGTGCACGTCGCCCTTGGGCAAGGGGACGTACTCTTCCGCCTCGAGGTCGTACTCGGTCGCGTACGCGTCCGAACGGCCGACTCGCTGTGCAACAGTTCAATTTCCAAATCAGCCGAGGCTTGAAGGTATCGAGACGCCGTGGGAGATTGTGAGGAGGAAGGGTCTGCGCACCTTGACAGCACCCGTGTTGGCTTCGATGTAGATGACATCTCCGACCGTGACCCGCTCCTTTTGTATACTCTCGTAGATGCTCGGGTCGAGGCGGAGCTGCTTTGTGCCCTTGGCCGTCTTCAGGGCGACGACGACGTGCGAGATGGTCTTGCCGTAGCCGGACAGAGGGTTCTCGGTCTCGGCGGGCGTCAACTCGGTCACCTCTCCCTCGTACACCTCCTTGGTCTCCTTTACTCGCAGGCCTGTGTATTTTGGGACGATGGACTGTCAGCGTGCCGAGACTGGGCTGTGTTTCGGAGGGAGCTGATTTGGGACTAACCGATCGCCCTCCTAAAGTTCTCCATCAGGACCTCTGTCTTTTTCACCTCGGAGCTGAACACTTCCGATCCGACCATGGGACAGAAGGGAACCTTCTGGCCGAGTTCCTGGGCGATGGCGAGTGCGAGCGCCGTCTTTCCGGTTCCAGGAGCGCCGGCGAGGAGGAGTGCGCGCCCGGAGAAGCGGCGCGACTTGATCAGCTCCAGGACGAGACCGCATGCCTGGATTCATTGTACAAGCAAGGTCAGTCCACGATCGGGACGTAAGAATCGCGGACGAGCAAGAGGAGGGGGGATGAGACTGACCTCGCGAGCGGCACGCTGGCCGACGAAGCCGGCGCGGTCTTGGGCAAAGCCGTCGTCGTCGAGACCGAGACCTTTGATGTGGGAATGGGACGCCACGCGCGACTCGCGCTGGCTCTGCGGGACACCAGTAGCCATGACGGAGCGAGAGGTTGGAGAGGTGGTTGTGCGACGGGAGAAGCTGGAGCGGTAGGGGCGAGGCTAGCTCGGTATCGGAGTTACTCGGCGACTGTGTGTCCTGCTCTAGAACTCGCGCGCTGAAGCTGTCGTCGCTGAGTCTGTTGCGCGGAGCGGTCGAGTTGGCAGCAGCAAGCGGATGAGGTGGTGCGCCTGCTCATTTCAGCTCCTCACCACTGCTCAGCAGGGGGACAGCAATACCAGCAAGTAATGCAAGATGCAATAGTAGAATTTCCTACGCTACCCTGGCAGCAGACTGTGGCAGTAGAGGAGGGGTTGAGCTCGGAGTCGCGGCGAGCAGCTCGTCCTGCTCGAGCTGATGGCGATGCGGCTTTGCCTTCTTGGAAAACGGACACTGGCCGTGCTCCCCTCTGGATCCGAGTATAGACGCTCGAGTCGACATCCAGCAGTACTCCCCTTAAACCCCCTCTATATCTCCCAGTCTAAACAAGCGAGGATGGCTTCGTCGTCGTTCCTCCAGCCCGACCAGGCCATGAAGCACCTCGAGTCGTACTCGCGCAACGACGGCCTCTCGGTCCGCGAGTTGATGGACTCCAAGACCCAGGGCGGGTTGACCTACAACGACTTCCTCGTCCTGCCCGGTCACATCGACTTTCCCGCGTCGGCCGTCTCGCTCGAGTCGCGCGTGACAAAGAAGACGGTCCTCAAGACGCCGTTCCTCTCGTCGCCTATGGACACCGTCACCGAGACCGACATGGCTATCGCCATGGCCCTCCTCGGTGGTCTCGGTGTCATCCACCACAACTTGCCGGCCCAGATGCAGGCCGACATGGTCCGCGCCGTCAAAAAGTCAGTCCCTTCCCTTCCTCTTTTCTCTGCGTACGACTTGAGCGTATACTGACTCGGACGCTCCTCCAGGTTCGAGAACGGCTTCATCACGGACCCGATCTGCCTCGCCCCGACCAACACGGTCGCCGACGTCTGGCAGATCAAGGAAAAGTTTGGCTTCTGCGGCATCCCCATCACCGGTCAGTCTTCTCTCCCGCCCTACTTGCGCCAAAAAGAGGAACCCAGAGAGAGCGACGCCGCGACAAAGGGCTAGGCGTGATGAACAACCTATCATTCCTTCGTTCTACCGAAATTGAGTTTGATCACTCGTTTCAAGCCGTGTGGATACCCGATATTTCTGCGCCCCTCGTTGGGCGCCTGATCCTTTACGCCTTTTGTCGCACATCGCTCTCGCGCACCCGCTCTTTTTGGCGCAATCAACATTCAGGTGGCGCGAGAATGACTTTGCTGACCGAAAACGACGTTACCCAACAGAATCTGGCAAGCTGGGCGGCAAGCTGCTCGGTATCGTCACTGGCCGCGACATCCAGTTCCGACCGAACTCGGCGACGCTCGACTCGGTCATGACTCAGGGCGCCGACCTCGTCACCGGCCCGTCTGGCATCACGCTCGAGCAGGCGAACGCGATCCTGCGCGACTCGAAGAAGGGCAAGCTCCCGCTCGTCGACTCGGAGGGTCGCCTCGTCGCTCTGCTCGCGCGGAGTGACTTGCTCAAGAACAAGGACTACCCGCTCGCGAGCAAGAAGCCCGACTCGAAGCAGCTCCTGTGCGCCGCCGCGATCGGCACCCGTCTCCCCGACCGTGAGCGCTTGCGCTTGCTCGTCGAGGCCGGACTCGACATTGTCGTCCTCGACTCGTCGCAGGGCAACTCGGTCTACCAGATCGACATGATCAAGTGGATCAAGACCGAGTTCCCCGACCTCGAGGTCATTGCCGGCAACGTCGTCACCCGTGAGCAGGCCGCCGTCCTGATCGCCGCCGGCGCCGACGGTCTCCGTGTCGGTATGGGCTCCGGTTCGATCTGCATCACCCAGGAGGTGACGGCCGTCGGCCGACCGCAGGCGACCGCCGTCTTTGCCGTCGCCGAGTTTGCGCGCCAGTTTGGCGTCCCCGTCATTGCCGACGGCGGTATCTCGAACGTCGGTCACATCGCCAAGGCGCTCTCGCTCGGTGCGTCGGCCGTCATGATGGGCGGTCTTCTCGCCGGTACGACCGAGTCGCCCGGCGAGTACTTCTACAACGAGGGCAAACGGTTGAAGAAGTACCGCGGCATGGGTTCGATCGACGCGATGGACGCCGGCACGCAGTCGGACCAGAAGAAGCTGGACGAGATCGACAACGCCGCGACGTCGCGATACTTCTCCGAGGGTGACGCTGTCCGCGTCGCGCAGGGCGTCGCCGGTTCCGTCCAGGACAAGGGTTCGCTCCGCAAGTTTGTCCCGTACCTGTACGCCGGGTTGCAGCACTCGCTGCAGGACATGGGGACGGACTCGGTCACCGTCATGCAGGACCGCGCCTTCTCGGGCGAGCTCCGGTTCGAGCTCCGGACCGCTTCGGCCCAGATCGAGGGAGGCGTGCACGGCTTGCACTCGTTCGAGAAGAGGCTCTACTCGTAGGTCTTGTTAGAGACCCTCTCTCGTTCGGTTCCTGTAGCACCCCTCGCCTCTTTCCATATTATTAGTCACTATAGCATGCACCCCTTCTTCTTCTTTCACCGATATCGGGAGTCTTTCTTGCCGTTATCCTCTCTCTCGCATCATTAACCTTTCTTTGTCATTTCATCTTGGGATTCATCGGGTCAAGGTCTCGTTGCACTCTCGTGAAAGGTCCGGGCAGACTCTGTACGTAATCGAACAGCGCCCCGCTCGGAAGAAAAGCCCGCGCCTGAGAGATTCGAGCTTGTCGCAACTTTCTGGGATTTTCGACGAGGTTACGCGAGATGTATCGTTACTGTGCATTTCATAGGGAAGACAAGAGACTGCGAGAGTGTACGAGACGAGAGCGAGAAGTGGTCAGAGCTAGGCGACGAGGGCGCGCGGAAGGGCGGACGAGGCGTCGGCGGGCGAAGACCGAGCGCTGGCCGCGTTCAGCTCGCTGTTGGTTTCCGTGCTCGTCTCACCCACCCTCGCCCCCCGAGGTAAATTGCTGTCCGTACTCACTGCCACACGGTCAGATACACGCCCCTACGGTTACCGGTCGGAGCTCGACCCAGCGCGGTAGAGCGGGAGGACGAGGAGCGCGAAGAGGGTCGAGAGTGCGGCCGACGAGAGCTCGAACACGCGTGACGGCACCACGCTCTCGTCAGGGCACTGGGAGGACGGGTGGGACCGGCTAGGGGTCGTATAGGGGCAGGAAGGAGGGATGGGACCAGTCACGCGGTCCGCAGACGTCGCTACAGGACACGGTGTGCTGACTCTGTTTCTCGATTTCCCTTGCTCGTCTCGCCTCCGCCTCGCCGCCTTCGCCTTGCATCTCGCCTCGCTCGCGCTCCTTTCGATTGCTTGGTGGGAACAGTCAAAGATGGGACGTGGTGCGTACTCGTTCCTCGGCTGGCTTGGAGGGCGGGCTCTCCACCGCAGACCCGCAAGCTGACCTCTCTCGTTCCCTGTTCCTCCTGGCGCCTGTTCACCTGCCCTGTTTTCGCCCGTGATGCTCTGCGCCTACGACCAACCCCACAGTCATCCGCAACCAGCGTAAGAGCGGCGGAATCTTCCGCGCGCACACGCACCACCGTGTCGCGCCGGCCAAGCTCCGTGCGCTCGACTTTGCCGAGCGCAACGGCTACATCCGTGGCTTGGTCAAGGAGATCGTCCACGACTCTGGCCGGTGAGTCATTGCTTTCCTGTCGACGCGCAGGGCGGGTCACGGCGATCGCGCGCAGGGGCAACTTGGAGGGGCACGGTCACACGATCCGAGCGAAGCGTCTTCGCTTAGGAGGAGGGTGGGCGATGCGGGGCGGCGAGAGAATTAGTGTTACGCGGAGCCGTGTGCCAGGACGCGGTGGCAGGGATGGTCGCAGTGGAGCCGTGCCTCGGGACCAAGCACGCGAGGAGGAGCGCACCTGAAACTGACACCCTGGCCCTTTCTCCTCGCAGTGGTGCGCCGCTCGCCCGTGTCGTCTTCCGCGACCCGTACCGCTACAAGATGCGCACCGAGACCTTCATCGCCACCGAGGGCCTCTCGACCGGCGCCTTTGTCTTCTGCGGCAAGAAGGCCACCCTCGCCGTCGGCAACGTCCTCCCCCTCGCTGCCCTCCCGGAAGGTACCATCGTCTGCAACGTCGAGGAGAAGGCCGGTGACCGTGGTTCGCTCGCGCGCACTTCGGGCAACTACGCGACCGTCATCGGTCACGACAACGACTCGGGCCGCACCCGCATCCGTCTCCCGTCGGGCGCCAAGAAGTCGGTCTCGTCGCTCTCGCGCGCCACGATCGGTATCGTTGCCGGTGGTGGACGTATCGACAAGCCCATGCTCAAGGCTGGTCGTGCCTTCCACGCTGCCAAGGCGAAGAAGAACAACTTCCCCAAGACCCGTGGTGTTGCCATGAACCCGTGCGTCGCTCTTGTTTTTGCATTTCTCAGTCCGCATGATGACTGACAGACGCTCCTATCTCCATATAGGGTCGACCACCCGCACGGTGGTGGTAACCACGTACGCTACTGGTTCCAGATCTCGGGTACATTTTGCTTTGCGACAGGCTGACTGACTCACTTTCCATGCCCTCTACAGCAACACATTGGTAAGGCCTCGACCATCAACAGGCACGCTGTTTCCGGACAGAAGGTGAGCCCTCACTGCTAGTTTTGGTTTGGCCATGACCAACTGACGTCTGACCTCCCTGGTTCGCCCGCGCACAGGCCGGTCTCATTGCTGCCCGCCGCACTGGTCTCCTCCGCGGTTCGGTCAAGACCAAGGAGTAAAGCGTTCGGTCGTCGTCCCCCTCTCTTTACCCTCGGAAGGCAGATTTTGGTGGACGCGGGCGTGTACGGTGGGAACAACTACACCCCTTGTTGCTGCATTGCATTCGCCGCGTTGTATCTCGAGTCTACACCAGTGCTGCGCCTTGTTGAGAGAGTCTTCGTCGCGTCCCAGTGAGACCTTCAGACCGTGATGCGAGAGCGAGTGGGCGCGGATTCGATCGGTGGCAAAAGAACACTTGACTTCCTCGTCTCGCTCGACCTTTATCTTTTCACACCCAGTCACTGGAGGCGCTTCTAGAGACTCGGAACAGCTAGAGCAGTCCTCATAAGATACACACGAGCGCATCCCTGCTCCATTAGACCTCCGCAGCACCTGCTCCCCACTCGCCGCCTCCTCACAGTCGACTGCGTCATGTCGGCTCACGACTCGCGTCCGCTCCCGCCGGGCTGGATCGAGCAGTACGACCAGTCGTGAGCTCCATGTCTGATGCTCTCTGTACAGGCTGCCGGTCTGCAGAAGCCACCGTGCTGGCTGCCGTGCGAGCGCCAAGCCTTTCTCTTCCGGAGCTGACGCCACCGCTCTGCGTACAGCCATGACCGCCATTTCTGGGTAGACACCAAGGTACGTCCTTGACTCTCCTCTCGGGGAAAGATAAGCCTGAATTGACGCTGTGCTCGGCCAGGCGAACCCCCCTCGTTCGATCTGGACCCACCCGCTCGACGACCCCGAATATCAAGCCTCGCAGCGCGGCGCGAACGGCGGCTTTGCTCCTCCGCCGGGACCGCCGCCGTCTCATCCCAGCTACGGCGGAGGCGATCACAAGTCGCCGCTCCCTCCTCACACCTCGTCTCCCTCCTTGCAACAATCGCACTCAACCTACTCCGATTCCACCAGGACCCACACCGCGCAGAAGAACTCGTCGTCTTCGGGTGGTGGTTTCTTTGGCAAGATCAAGAACAAGGTCGAGCAGAAGCGGGCCGAGTCGCAGGCGCGCGAGGAGCAGCGTCGGCAGATGATGATGCAGCAGCAGGCGCAGCGCCAGCAGATGATGATGCAGCAGCAGCAGATGTACGGACAGCAAGGCGGCATGTACGGGCGTCCTGGCGGTATGATGGGAGGAGGTATGGGCGGAGGCATGATGGGTGGCCGCGGTGGCGGGGGAATGAATCCCGTGAGTTTTCGCTTTTCTTTCCGCCGACGCCACTCGTCTGGAGCGTTTCGCCGTGCAGCGCCGCACCCCGCCTCGCCAAAACAAGAACTGCGAAGGGCGCGGTGCCCGGCGCGCACCGCAAGCACTTTCGGTCCGCTCTCTGTACTTACTCTTCTCCTCGTCGATAGGCCCTCATGATGGGTGGTGGTCTGCTAGCGGGTGGTCTTCTCGGCGCCTCTCTTGCAGATGGTCAGCACGACGCCTACATGGACGTAAGTGCCTCTCCTGTTGAGCACGGTCTGCGTCTCTAGTCTGGCTGGTTACTGAGCCTTCTCGTGCATGCAGGGCTATGAGGACGGCGGCGGAGGCGACTTTGACGGCGGTGACATGGGCGGCGAGTAAACAGACTTGCGAGCACGGGGACGAAGAAGGCGCTTCCAGGCAGCGATCTCGAACACGACTCGCCGCCCTGCAACCGCGAATCTGCTTCCTCCTGAAGAATATCACACGCGCCGACAGCCTTACAGCACTATTACATATCTGCGCTCTTATACCTTGTACCACTACCCCCGACTCGTCTCCTGCAGTATATCTCCCTGTGCTCGATACAAACCGCGCCCGCTTTCCGACGGGGAGGGGGAGGATCCAGTCGCATCTTCAGCCAGGCAGCCGGACAAGCGCCACCGCCGCGAGTGTTCGTCCTCGCCGAAGCCCAAGACCTGTGTTTGTGGAACTCGGAATGTGTATGCTGGTTTCAGTTCACGACAGTGGGGTTCTCGTGCAGCGTTCGCCTCGGCCAAGGCTTGACGACAGCAACGTTGTGGCGTCGCTCTCGGGAGGCACTGGCGTTCTCTCTACAATTGGGTATTGTCAGTCTTACGCTTGCCCTGCTGATCTAACCGTATCGAGAGCGCTTCACCCTTCCGGGACGTCTGTACCGAACAACTTGCTGCGTTTCGCATTTTCCGCTCGAACGGGAGGACTTCTTTTCCCTTGCTCCAAGCGCACGGGCAGACATTTAATGGCTAAGGGGGCTGACATACACTCGTGCGTCTCTATGGTCGCAGGCTACAGCGCGCGCCACGGGAAAAGAGCTCGCGTCGTGATGTCAACGAGATGTCAAACCAGAATGTCAACTTGGGACGCGTCGCGAGTGATGGGCGGACGAGCGACTTCTCTTTCTTTCTCCTTCCTCCCTTCCTTACCGCCGACTCGCTCCTCAAGAAGACCACCGAGCACATTCTCTACCTCACCAGTACTCTCGTCATGTCGCAGTACCCGCCCAGCGGCGGTCCAGGCGGCTACAACGGGGGTTCCAGTTCAGCGAGGAACCCCGGCGGCGGAGGAGGTGGGGCTCGAGGTGAGATTCCTCCTCCCTATCACCCGGACGGGCGAGGCATCTAGCATACTGACTATTCGTAATCATGTACACTAGGCTACGGTCAAGGCGCGGGCGGATACGGGCAAGGCCAAGGAGGTGGTTACGGGAGCCAAGGAGCAGGTGGATACGGACAAGGCCAAGGCAGCTCGCAGTACCGGTCCGGACCAGCTCAGCCGTCGTACGGCCAAGCTCCCCGTGGGAACATGCCCCCGCCGGCGCCAGCTCCTCCTCCCCCGAACCTCGCCAAGGCTGAAGACGGCGACGAAGGTGACGAGCCCGTCTTGCGGACGGACCAGGCTTCGTGAGTGCCGATGCAAGCTCGGACGAGCGCGAGTCGCTATATACTGATGCACTCGAGTATGTTCTGCAGTATCGGACGCCCGGTTCGCCTCACGTCGAACTGCTTCGACGTCAAGCTGACGGAGCAGCGCCTCAAGTGGTACAAGTACGAGGTGCGTTGCCAACGTCTTGCTAGGACGCTTCTCGGCATCTCGCTTATGTTGACACGACGTTGTATATGTACAGGTCATTATCACGCAGGATGAGCGCCCGGCCGAGGAAGGTGCAGCCCCTCGTCGCAGACTTGGCACCATCCCGCGCCCCTTGCTCCGCCAGATCTGGATCGCCGCCGAGCAAGCCGACCGGTCGGGAGCTGCAAACCACTTCCAGGGTGTGCACGCCTTCTACGATGGAGGGTCCGCCTGCTACACGGACCAGCTGTTTCCAGCCGAAGTCATGGTGAGTAGTCGCGACCTCGCAGCACTTCGTCGGTCAAGCCTTGATGCTTACCTTGGCACTCTGCGCCCCTGAACATCCACAGATCCGCGGTATCCAGATCGCGATGCGTGCGCGCGAAACCTTCACGCTCGTCATCCGCAACCCGCTCGAGATTCCGCTTCAATCGCTTCGCAACTACGTGAACGGCTATGGAACGTTCCGCTTCGGCGAAGTTGCCGACGCCCTCCAAGCTATCAACGTCATGTTCCGCCACGGCCCGTGCGCCGAGCTTTTCTCCACCCGCACGTCTTTCTTCGCCATTCCGACCGCGGACCCTCGAGAAACCGCAATCGTTTCCCCGAACTTTTTGAAGCTGATCCGTGAGTCTGATCTCATACCTCGGTCCTCCATAGCCACATCTGGAGTACTGACATGCGTACTGGTTCCTCTAAAGGTGGTTTCTTTGCGTACGTTCCTCCGATTTCCGCAACAACGCGCTCGCGTTCTGACTTCAGGTCTTTCTTTTGTGCAGCGCGATTCGTCCTTGCCAGCGGGGCCTTCAGCTCACGCTGAACTCGACTTCGGCGGCTTTCCTCATTGAAGGCAGACTCTCTGACTTCATCCTCGGATTCCTCAAGGCCAAAGACGGTCGCAGCCCTTCCAGCCTCGCCGTCGGCGTCCTCCCGGCCCTGGCGTACATTCAGATCAATCGGGTCTTGAAGAAGCTCGACATCACTGTCGCCCGCGACAGGGCTATGCTGAGGACGAAGATGAAAGGTCGCGGACTCGTGCCCAAGACGGCGAGGGAAATTGTTTTCACGGTCAACGGAAATCAGCAGACTGACGTCGAAGTAAGCCTTACTTCCACCTGTCCATCCCGAAGCTACTTCCACCTGGCCTTCGACACCTGAGCTACTTCTGACACTTGTCCCCCTGCTCAGGAGTACTGCTTCACGCAGTTCGGCGCCCGGCTCGCTCACCCGGAATGGCCGGTCGTCGAGACGAAGAAGGACGTCTACTACCCGCTCGAGATGATCGCGGTCGACATGAAGAACCGCTACATGAAGCGGCTCACCCCCGAGCAGCAAAAGGCCGCGTCCGGCTTCCAGGCGATGCAGCCCGCCGAGAAGCTTGGCTACATTTGCCACGTCCGCCGCGAGTTCGTCACGCGCCTCTGCGTCCCCCTCTTGACCGCCTGCGGTATCTTGATCGACTCCGCCCCGAAGATGGTCGACGGTCGCGTCCTCGAGCCTCCACGCCCCGAGTACCCGAGGCGTGACCAGAGCGGTGCGGTCACGGGGTACACCAACGTTGTCCCGAGGGACGGGGGATGGATGATGAAGTGGGCTCGCTCGATGTTCGAGCAGGAGTTCGTGCTGAGCGGCAAGAAGATCGACTCGCTCGCGATCATCCTTACCTCCTCGGTTGACCGCCGCAAGGCGCACACCTTCATCGACGATCTCCTCGCGAAAGCGGACGCTCTCGGTAGGTGCCCCTCTTCCTTGCGGTCCTTGACGACGCGGCCGAGAGAACCAGTACTTATCGTCCCTATGCGTATCTACAGGTCTGTACAGCTCTCGCGTTGTCCGCCAGCAGCTCGAGCGGGCCGTGTACGTGATGCGGAGGGGCGAACCGCCCAAGAAGGTCATCGACGGGGCGATTCACCAGGCCGAGCAGGCGTTCGGCATCAGGCCCAAGCTCTTGATCTGGTACGCATTGATCGCTGCTGGTTGTCTTTGCTGGCTGGATCTGACTTAGAGAGTCTTGCAGGATCTTCACCGAGGCCAACAGCCCCGATTACGCCAAGTTCAAGTTCGAGTCGGTCAAGCTGGCGGTCGTCTCGCAGGCGATCCAGTCCAAGAAGCTCAACAAGCTCGATGTCCAGACCGCCGTCAACGTGGCGATGAAGATCAAGTGAGCGCTCCCTCTCCCCTTTCAGGAGCTGCCTCTCGTGAATCGGCTGAGCAAGGTGCTGACACTGACCCCGTCCTTTGCTTGCAGCGCCAAGCTCTCGGGTCAGAATTTCCGCCTCGAGGCCAACTCGCTTTCGGGATCCGCCGGCCAGCTGCCGAGCTGGCTGGCCACGCAGAAACCGATAGTCATCGGCGCGGACCTCTCGCACGAGCCGGACCGCCCCTCCGTCGCCGTGCTCACGGCCACGATGCACGATCAGAACATGATCTGCGCCGAGGCTGCGAGCGTGCAAGGCCTGATCGAGCCGGGTCAAGAGGCTCCGCCTCGCGCGCGTGCCAAAAAGCAGGAGACGATCAAGGACGCGCACAATCTGTTCCTCGTGAGTGTCGCTCAACGCCATGCCATTTTGCCAGCGCTCCTGCTGACTTGGTATGTGCTGTATAGACTCTTCTCAAGGCCAGGGTCGCGGCGGGGAGGGGCAAACTCCCTCCGCAGTCGATTCTGATTTTGCGCGACGGCGTCAGCGAAGGCGAGTTCCGCTCGGTCATCCACGCTGGTGAGTCATCCTCTTTCCCAATCCCGTCGCCGTATGGTGTCTGATTCGACATACCAATCCCGACTTTGTGCAGAGATGGGCGACTACCGCCGCGCCATCGAGAGTTTCCGCACCGACCCGGACATGATCCGCGACGTTGGAGAAGAGACCCTTCGCACCTACAACCCCCGCCTGTCGTTCGTCGCCTGCGTTAAAGGTCACCACGTGCGGCTGTTCGACAAGGGCCAGCGCGGCACGAACAACATTCAGCCCGGCACGGTCGTCGACTCGGGTATCACGGACGCCAGGTGGGCCGAGGCCTACATGGCGTCGCACAAGGCCTTGATTGGCACGACTCGCACGACCCGCTACGTCTTGCTCGTCGACGACAACGGGCTGACGTGAGTCGACTGGTTCCCCTCTCCCGGCTCGCGCGTTCGGAGCTGACGGCATTCTTGCCGGACTACAGTAGCAACGACTTGCAAGCGACGATCAATTCGCTCAACTACAGCTACCAGCGCTGCAACAAGGCCGTCTCCTTGCCCGCGCCAGTCTAGTGCGTCCTGCCTGTTTTCTTTCCCTCATTTTGCTCCGCAGCTGACCGGGTCTTCTGCCCCACCCCCTCAGCTACGCCCACCTCATCGCCGGAAAGATTCGTCAGTGGATCATCTCGGACCACAGCTCGTCGTCGTCGGCTGGTGGGACCGAAACCGACTCGACTCCGGCCTCGCGCGCCCAAGATCTCCGCGGCGCCGAGCAAATCCTCGCCGAGTCCGACCACGGCCGCAACTACTTCCGCCTGAGTCGCCCGCCGGCCATGTGGTGGCTGTAGAAGGTCGGGTTTGGGAAGGGAAGGCATGGGCTCTCGCTTGGCTTGTTGGAGGGATCTGGACGTTGCGGTGAGTTTCTTTTCCCTCTCCGCTGTGGCAAACGGACCGGATCGCTGATCGGTGTGCATATTCTTCTTTCACTTCTACAGTCGCATGGATCGACAGACCGCAGAAGGATGACGACGGAAGGATGGCCTACGCTTGTGGTTCGAGCTTTTACGATCTTTTCTTTTCGCTTTCTTTTGCTTGGCTTCGCTTCTTTCGCGCCCCTACTCGACTACCTTCTCTCGAAGATCATGTAGATAGACAACATGGAATCGCAACATCTGTACCTGTGGCTTCGTGCCTGAAAGTTCCGCCGATAATTCCTCGAGATCAAGCGAGATGTCAATTTTTGCGGCTTTTGCCTCCGTCGCCACTGTTGGAACTCTCGTGTCGCGCACAGCCTGCCTGGCGGGGCTCAGTGTGGACCTGTCACTCTCTCGTCATCCGTGGCTGGGCGTCCCCTGCTCTCGAACGCGCCGCGCGGGCCGTGCACGCCTCGTCCCGGGTTGACATTCGCTCAACAACGTCCTCCGAATCGCTACGCACGTCCTCTCGCGCGGGCCGGGCCGCACCTTGAGTCAGTGCTAGCACCCCATATAAGCGTCCAACCGCGACGGCCGCGTCCACTCGGCTGCTTCACGTCGGAGGCACGCGTCGGCCCCTCTCAATCGGCGGCGCACACGAACGACCACGACCAACCTTCAGCAGCAGCGGCGGCGACAATGGGGAGCAGGCAGTATCGATGGGGAGAGCACGGTGGTGTCGGGCGTATCTCGGTTCTGCAGAACATGGAGAATCCGCAAAAGGCGGAGGAGTTGCTCACGGAGATCCACTTGGTGCGTTCACTCGCCCACCCAGAGCGCGTCCGTACTGCCAGGGTGTTCGACGAGACGGGCATGCGACGTTACTGATCGATCCCGTCCCTCGAATCCGCACGACGTTACTGATCCCGTCCCTCGAATCCGCAGCTCGTCAAGCCGATCATGAAGAAGCACGGCTGGTATCTGCCCGAACTGTGCGAGTTCTTCCCGAAGAACGAACGCCTTCTCGGTGCGTCTTTGTTTCTCGGCATGACACGCTGCAGATTCTGAACTGAACAGATTGGTTTCCCGACAGGCGTCAACTGGAACGGCGGGGACAAGATCTGCATCCGCCTTCGTCCTTCGCACGACAAATATTCGTTCTTGGACATGGAAGAGTCGCTGATTCCGACGATGCTGCACGAGCTCACGCACAACCACCGTGGACCGCACGACGACGAGTTCTTCCGCTTCCTCGAGGTCCTCACGGACGAGTTCCACACGTACCGCAAGCAGCGCTTCCTTGCCTGGAGCGGAGTCGGTCAGCGTGTCGGCGCAGGTCTTCGCTTGGGTAGCTTCGATGTCCGCGCAGCGCGCGTCAAGCACCAACAGGAGATCATCCGCCAGCAAAAGTTGCTGGGTCGGGGAGGTCGTCTCGGTGGAAGTGGTCCTGCGATGCCTTCCCCCGCTGCGATCGCCGAGGTGAGTGAGGAGATGACCATTTCTTCTCCCCCAGAAAGTTGCTGACTGTCTATTTGGGCCCCTTGCAGGCTGCCGAGCGTCGCATCCGCGCCACCAAAGGCTGTGGAGGCCTCGGTGCGCACGGTCAGGGGCCCGAGGTCGCCGCTGAAGTCGAGCGCGCCGCCCGCGAGAGCGTCTACATCGACTTGACTACCGAATCGGACGACCCCGACATCGAGATCGTGCCGAAACTCGGAAAGAAGGCAAAGCCCCGCACGACTGGGAAGCAACGCAAGATCGGTCGCGCGTCGACTCGCGCCGCCGACGCCGAGTCGTCCGGTTCCGACATCGAGATCATCTCGGAGACGCCGGCTGCGAAGAAGCAGGTGGTTCAGCCGAAATCTCGCCGTCTCGCGGAACCCGCTGCCAAGCGTCGCAACGCCCCGTCGACGCCGCAAAAGGCCCGTTCGCCGCGCCAAAGGTCCGTCACCCTCGCTCCGCCTTCGCCTCAGAAGTGGACCTGCAGCAAGTACGCCCGGATTAACGACACGACGACGTCCAAGTGCGTGGCGTGCAGCGCCTCGCTCGCGGCGATTCGTCCGCTCAAGGCGTCGCAAGCGCTGTACGAAGGAGACGGCTGGAGCTGCCACCTCTGCAGCACGATCAACGAGCACATCTACTGGTCGTGCCGGTTCTGCACGGCCATCAAGCTCAGCAGCGCGCGTGGATGATGTCCACCAGCGACCGTAAATAGGCTTGTTCTGATCTGCTTTTCCTGCGCTTTCCCCATCTCTCTCTGCGTCTCATTCCTGCCGTCCATATTGTTGCCGTAGAACCTCTCTGCTTCTCGTTCCTGCTGTTCGTGTGTTGCTGTAGACACCTTTGCATGTTCATTGTTCCTGGTCTCGGAGTCTCGAACACTACAAACGGGGTTCCACCTGGCCCGTCTTGTCGAGGTGTGCCCCGAGCAGACCGCCGACAACTAGAGGCACATGTGGTGAAGACAGGATGTATAACCTGCGTCGGGTCCAGCCGAACGAGAGTGTGCTGTCTGTAGCCGAGTGTCGTACCGTGCGGTGGCGACGACTCCTTTCCCGCGTCCTCTTGCGGCGGGGGTGAATTGTGGGTTCGAGCGAGTCTGCGGGTGCAACAAGGTCAGTGTCGGCGGCGTTCCGTTCTGTTCCGGGTCACGCTCGAGACGGAGAGAGCGCACCTTTCTCGAGCTCGAACAACGCTCCTTATTCTCGTCCGCTCAATCTGCCTGCATGGCCTCGCCTCCCGCGGACCCTTCCGGTCCTGTAGGCGCCACCTGCTCCTGAACGAGTAGCTTCTTCTTTCCGACCTTGGGGCGACTCGAGATGTCCATGAGGCGCGCGAGCGAGCCTGGTTCGACTTCCTCGTTGGAGGACGCATTCTGCAGCGACTCGTCGCCAGCGGCATGGCCTGCGCTCGCTCCGTCGGCGCCGGTGCTCAAAGCTTCGTCCGAGCTGTCGTCTTCGTCATCGTCGGAGTCTCCTTCCTCCTCGTCGTCATCGTCATCGTCGCTGCTGCTCGAATCGCTCAACTCCTCCATGACGACCGGCTCCTCGATCTGCGTTCCTTCGGGCTGCGCCGCCTGTTGCTGCTCGAGGAGAGCATTTGCGTCTCGGATCTGGGGCAGGAACGCCTGCAGGCGGTTCAAGAGGTCGGACGGCGGCGGCGGCAGGACGAAGCGAGACGACGGCGGAGGGAGAGTCGGAACGTCGAGGCGCTCGTTCGCGGGCTTGGAGCTGGTGCTGTCACTCGAGTAATCGCTCATTTTGTTCGACTTATGGTCCTCCGTGCTCGTGCAAGGGGATGGGAGCAGACGCAAGATCGCGTTGACCCGACGCAGCTCGATTCGAGGTGCTTCCGCGTGAAATTCCCCCAGACCCAGAAATCGCTGCATAGGCTCGTATAACTTAGCCGTCGTCCGGACCCTCTCACGTATCGCGTGACTACTCTCAGATGCTTCCTGGCCGGCCGTCATTCGAACGAGCCGTCGCGGGTCCGAGTCAGAAGCTCCCCTCCACCTTGTCATCACCCTTCGTCTTCGGGATCTGCTCATGGTCGCGCTCAAGGACGGCTGAATCAACGCGACTGCACCGCCGTCACACTTATCATTCCGTGCGCTCGGAGCAGGCCAACTCAAGGCGCGCCTCATGCTACGGTGTCCAGCGCCCGGTCCTGGAGCGTTTCCCCGCCTCGAGTTAGCCTCCCTGCTAGCTCGACCGTACTTCGACCACCTGCGCCAAGGGGACCGGTCGAAGCATCGTCACTTTGGCTGGGTGATCCTCGCCGGCAGAAGCGCTCCCGCGGCGAGGAGCAGCTCCGATGCGCTTCGAGTCGGAAGGTGTCGCTTGCTTCGGCATAAGCTGCAATACTCGGCGGTGTCGATTCGCGTCGCCCGTCGTCGGAGCGGAGGCACCTCTTTGTCGTCGGGTGAGGCGGACACAACGCCGAGCGACCCTCTGCAGCAAGACGAGGCCGCTCATCTGGCACCACCGGCGGGGTCGGTTCGCCGAATCGGAAACGACAATTGCACGAGAGTAGGAGCCGAGCGTGGAAGACAGCAGCCGACAGACTGTTGAGTTGTCGTGTCCGGCGGGCGGGGCTATGCGCAGATACGTCCGGACGATCTGAGCGGCGACGTTCATCGGATCCAACTCGCGCTTGAGTCAAGCTCTGAGCTCTTCCAGCCAGCCTCAGCAGCTCGCTATATGCCCGGCCGGATTACTGTCTCGCCAGTGCTGCTGACAATGAGCTCTGCAGGCGCGTCACAACACGCTGTCGACACTGCCCCCGGTTTTTCGAATTCCGCTGTCTTCTCGCAACCCCGGTTGAACTCAAATCTCCGCGGAGAGATGTTACTGTATACGTCAAGCCTGACGCTGACGCGTTCATAAGTCAGTAGATACAGTGCTCGCAAATTGACTCCACCGTTCGCTGGCCTTTATTCCGCACTGATGCTTTTGACGCACAAAGCTCACAAATCGCTCCCTGACTAAGACTCCGCTCGCCTGCACCCCAGACGTACGTCAGCTCGTCTCTCCTTTAGCAGTCAACCAGCGGCAGCGAGCGCGCGGTACTTAAGCTCGAGCTGAGCGATACCTGACGCTACTCGGACTTCGGCAGCGTGGTCGGAACCCGGATCGATGTCCCCGGGTGCGCGGACGATCCTTCCGGCCGTGGGCAAAGCTCACAATATATCGCGAGCGCATGCATGCATCTGCTCGTGTCTGCTGCCATGTTATGTACTGTACTCGACTCTGTCTACATCCGGAACCTCAAGTTACGCCCGCTGTTCTGTCGACCGGGCGCAAGCTCAACCGCCCTAGCTCGTTCAGCTGGAGGGGGGACATGCATGCACGGCCTCAAATACCTGCATCAGTGCCAGATGCATCTGCTGAATCGGCTCCAACTCGATCCCGCTAAGCACAGGCTCAGCACCGCCACGCGATCTGTCGATTTGCCGCCAGCGGAGGCAGTACAGCGCCAGCGCTCGGGTGCACTCACGGTTCGGGGCCCCGTACGCCCGCAGCCCTTAAAGCTGCCTCGGTCGCCGGAGGGTGAGCACATGTACATCAGCACGGAGTATTGCTGTATTGCAGGCGGGCGCGGTCCATGTGGTCGGCTTCACGCCAACTCGAAGCTCGGGGTTCGAAGAGCGGGATCTGCAATCGCCGCTGCTCGCCGGCCGGCATGCTGCTCCCGCGAGAGCCCCTACAGGCGGCGCAGGTTGCTTGGTGGCCGCAGATCGACATAATGGAGGCAACAATCGAGACGCCCAGGTGAAAGCATAGAGCGAGTTGGCCGGACTGCCGAGCATGCGCACGGGCAACTTGTGGCGGCAGCGAAACGCCGTTCCGGTGCCTGTACGATGTTCCCTGAGGGCGAGTGATGCAAAGCAAAGAGTTGTAGTAACAAGTGTGCAGCGATGGTACGAGAAGTCTGCACACGTTCTAAGTATGTAGCGAGCGGAGATCGTCGCATGCGCGCGACGACGAGCAGTGTTGGGCCCGTAAAGTAAGGTGTAAAGATGTAACATTACAATTACGGGTGTAATCTCTTCCCGAGGCTCTCAAATGTAAAATTATGTAAACATAGCCAACATGGTGGAATCGCTCTCTTATGCTTAAAATCACATTTCCGCGACGAGGCGAGCTGTCTGGGACTGGACGTACGATCCCGGTGACGCGGACGACGCGGCCTCGGCGGCCGTCCTCCACTCCGAGATTTAGTAACCAAAACTCATTACAACCCTTGCTAGTCCTGAATTAGACTATTTCTATTCAAACAACTTTACATACACTTTACAGCTGTAATTACGGGTGTAAAGCACCCTCGGGCGATCAAGTTTACTCTTTACATTACGGTTACACTGTAATGATACAACACTGACGACGAGTTCTCGGCGGAATTTTTGCGGGCGGAGAATGTTCGATCGCCGCTTCTGTGTTTTGGCCTCGCTCTTCGCGCCTGCTGGGCTGATTCGGCTGCTGGCTACACGCTGCAAGAGCGGACGCGATGGCCTCGGTCCACGACAGCAGCCCCTCGGGGGAGAGTGCTCGCGCGTCCACTTCGCAGGAACCGTTCCCGGGAGACGAGGGCTCGCTGCCGAACTTGAACCGACGGGAGCAGGCCGACAGCGGTGACGGCGAAGTCGGTCCGAGCGACGGTACGCCATCTCGCAAGAAGGCTGCAGGAGGGAAACGGTCGGCTAGCGGGGCCGTCAAACTCGACAAGAACGGCAACCCAAAGAAGAAGCGAAAGCAGCTGGTGTGAGTGGAGCAGGCCTTCTTCCCCGTCCTCCCTACGACCCGGAAAGGCAAGGGCGGTCGCGCCGAGATTGTCCCTTGTCTGACAATGCGTACGATGTACGCGCCTTCGCTGGGACTAACACGATCCTGCCGTCTCGCAGCGCCTGCGACTCATGCCGGTTACGCCGAGTGAAATGCGACAAGGCCGATATGCACGGCGGACCTTGCTCCGAATGCATCAAGAAGACCATCACGTTCGTCTGGCTGTTGCACACCCACTCCTCGATCAGAAGCAAAGTGCGTGGCGCTCACCGGCGCGTGCCTCTGCCAGCTGCACCGATACCTACGTCAAGAACAAGCCGAAAATCGTCCGAGGCGGCAAGCTTATCTCGCAGGCAAAGTGAGTCTAAACCCGGTTACGCGCCGTGTCGAGACATGTCTTGACGGACCGTATACTGCAGGAAAATGTACGGCGAAGGTCTCGATAACGACGGCAATCCGGTTCCCGATTACGAGGAAGGCGGCGAACCCTACCTCCCCGTCCCGGCACCAATAGAACCGCCGGCCTTTAGCTTCCAACATCAGCAGCAACAGCTTGCGATGAACCAGCTCACGCCAGATGTCAGCGATCGTGAGCATGCTCCGCGAACAACCTCTCCACGAGGCTCCGCAAAAGAACTGACGCTGGATCCCGATCATAGATCTCATCCGCATCTTCTTCGAAGTGTTCCAGCCACAATGTCCGCTTGTCGATGAAGATTACTTCCTGCAATCGTGGCAAGCTGCCGGAAGAGACTCGTCTAATCTCACGCCGGCGCTCGAGTGTCTTGCGCTTGCGATCCAGGTACGTACGCATCAAGTCGATCCAGAGGCGTCGGTCTGCATCTGACAAGTCTTTGCGTCTGCAGGCCTGGGCTGCTCGATTCACGGATCACGTCTCCGTCATCGGCTCGAACGGTCCGACGTTGGCAGAACTGCGAAACGGCGTCGGTCAAGATTTCACGAGAGTCGGCAAACTCCGCGAGGGCTTCGCTCAGGGCGTTCTACAACGAGCTATCGAGACGGTCGATCGGAGAGCGGGGCTGCGTACAGCCAGCACGGCTTGCTGTTCGGCGCTGGTTTTACTCGAGTTCCTTGTCACTTGTGAGTCGCGCGGCGCTCTCTTTGACCTCATCAGACTTCTCACTCACCCGTGTCGCCGGCAGGGGACGACGTGGCACGCAAATCGAACGCTGGCCGCTACCTCCTCTCGAGCGCTTGCGAGCATCTGCGCAACCTGCAGCTCGGAGAATGCGACGATCCGACCGAGCCGCCCGTGCCGCCCGAGCGCGCCTCGAACGGCACCCTGCTCTGGATGGTCTATACACGGGATGCACTCGGAGCAATGTTGGGCGGGCGTTCTTGCGCATTGTGAGTCTTTCGCAGAGGAAAAAAACCCCGATCACTTCGCACGCTGATCAAACCCGTTGTGCAGATCCGACGACGATCTCAACAGCCTCTCCGACCTCTTCAACAGTCCTATTACGGCGGATGTCATATCATACGTCTCGTCGAGCGACCCGAGGATGCTTTCCGGCCTCGCGGTCGCCTCAATATTCCGCTTCTGCGTCACCAGCGTCCGCAGCACCGTCGCACGTCTGACTGGTCGTGAGTCGTCCGCTTTCCTCGACTCTCACTCAGAGCCCTGGCGTTGACAACACGAATGCAGCGCTGGCTCGTCGGCAGCGTCTCAGTGCGCAAGTAGTTCACGAGATTTGGAGCGAGATTGACGAGAGTGCCCGATACGGCGCCATTTTCCGACAATCTGTCGAGCGGTCAACTTTCGGGACGGACGCGCCGAAGACAGACGTATGGTAGGTACTGCCTTAGTCCTTGAATGGGAGAGCCTCCAATTTACCGATCTTTCGCCCCGCAGGTTCCGCGACTTGACCGCCATGAAGTCGCAGCACACCCTCGGCATCCACCTCGCTCTTTCGGCGCGGTTGCGGGAAGAAGAGTCGAAGCAGCAAGAGGCGGATCCGGACTACCTGAACATGCTGCGGAGACTAAAGCAGCAGTCCGACCACCGACTGTTCCGCGTCGCTCGCGAGTACTGCCATATCTTGAGCGCGTACGGAGGCAACCTCGTCTTCTCGGCGACCGTGACGCCGGAATACAGTGCGCACTACCTCGAAGCCCTGGTCGACACGCCCGCGTGGGAACAAGGCGGTCCCGGCGATTGGACTTGGGCAGTGAAGAACGAGGAAGTTGCTCGGTGAGTCGCTGGCTCGATAGCGGTGGATTTCGCGTGAGGAAACGATCTGACCAGATGCATTTATTAGCTGTATCGACGTAATTCAGCTCGCTGGCTGGTGCTGGTCCGGCTACGACATGGTGATCGAACGAGCCCGCCGCGCCATCAAGGAGCAGCACATTCTCCTCAAACAGAGCGGGCTCTTGCACCCGCAGCAGCCCGCTCACGCCGCCCCTGCTCGACCCGCATATCCGCCTCATGCGAACGGTGATCCGTCGAGCCAGCACAACGGATGGTCGCGAGCGTCGCAGGAGAGCTTGCCTCAGCCCGACTGGTATGGCTCAGCAGGCCCGCTGCCTCAGCCGCCATTCTTGTCCGTCAGCGGTCCTCCGGAGAATATGCATCTCGGGCCAGGGCCATTGCACCCTCTGCATGGGCAGGCCTCGCCGCCGCCGCCGCCTCAACTGTTCGCCCAGTCCGCCCGCGCCCTCCCGCCTCTCCGCGCGCTTCCGCCGCAGCCGAACCCTTATCACCAGCCGAGCCGGCCCGGAGACATCGACTCGCAGCATATGCGTCTACCCTCGCTATCTGACTATCGGACTTCACCATCCGCGTCTGCATCTCCCGCCTCTCGAACCAACTTGCCCTCCCTCTCTTCCTATTCTCACCCGCCTGCGCCGCCTCGGCCCCCTCAATGACCCACCCACGAGCCGCTTTCTTGCCAGCGACACCGTATTTATGCGCGACCACCTTTCTTGATACCTCATCCTGTTGGGGCGCAGTCTTGATTACATAACCCGGAATCCCCTTCATACCCTTTTGCGCTCTCCTGACTCGTTCCTACGCAATGCAATCACGCAGTTCACCGTCCTCTGATCCAGGTGCGATTATTTGACCGATGCAGTCTCTCAAATTTGAAGCTTTTACAGTAGCGAGCTGCAGCAAAGTCGGAAAGTGTATCCGCGGGCTCTGACTCTGTTTCACTGGAACGTTGTGAATGCAAAAATGCTGTTTCAGTATTGCAAAGCAGGTATCAACCCTCGCAACTCTTGCTAGTCACTATCGCTGTCCGAATCGCTGCTCGATTCGGATTCACTCTCCGTCTCCGACTCGTCGTCGCTGCCTTCCTCGTCCGAGTCGCCGTGCCGCCGAACCGGCTGTCCCTTCATGAGCGCCATCTGACCCGCGAGCGAGTCCTCGTCCGGCTCCGAGATGTCGTCCTCGACATCGCTGACGTCGTCCTCACCCTCCTTGGGCGGCTCGACCTGCATGCGCATGTCCTTCTGCGCGTCGGCGCCGACGAACGAGTCGCACATGACGTAGACTTGGAAAGTGTAGAGACCGGGACCGGGAGGTGCCTGGAACGTCATGCGGACTGTTCGAGTTGTGCCTTCGCCAATGTCGGTGAAGCGATGAGGCGCGACAAAGACGCGGTTCAGCTTGTGGTCGCCGACAAAGATGTACCACGCCGGCTTGCGATTCTGCAATGGCGTAAAATCACATGGCTCGTGAGCACACAAATCGAAGATGGCAAAAGAGCCGAAAACGGGGAGGTCGTTCGGCCTCGCCCTCACCTTTGGGAAATGCGGCGCGTGGGCGAGCGGCGTCGGAACCACACCCTCATCCGCCTTGCTGCGTCCGATCAACTCCTCAACGGACTTTTCTTCGCCCTCGGCGTTGCCGGCATCGTGCAGAGAATCGGCGGCAGCGGTCGCCTGCGGCGCCTGACCGGGAGGGGCGAGACGCAGCTTGAGCGTAAACGAGACGATCGCTCCGGGAGTCACGATCTTCTCGCCAGTGACTGTTTGCGACATCTTGAGTTCAGCGACTAGCTCCAATAATCTTGTGAAGAAATCCGCTCGGCGCACCTTGGAATTTCGCGTCAACAAACTGGATGATAGGCCAGTGCTTTGCCACTTCGTACGCATCGCGCTTCTCCGCCTCGGGCAAGCCGTCCAGAACCTTGTCGACTTGACCGGCCTTGAGCTCGCCGAACTGCTTGACCGTGCTGACGCCCGTCTTCTGTTCAATCTGGACCGCGAGATCCGGCGTGATGTGCGGGAGCTGGAGGAGCTGAGGCGACGAGGGATGCACGGCTTGGAGGAGAAACTGCTGCAAGTGGACGATGGCGATGTACGTCGAGAGCCAGTTGTGGGCGAGCGAGATCGAGGCGAGACCGGAGCAGAGAGGCAGAGCGATCGAGGCGGTCAAGTGCTTTTCTGCAGAGGGTGCGGAGTCGTGATCAGGGCTGTGTCCAAAATTCGGTGAGAAATCTCCTCTGCCACCTTACCCTTCAGAAGCCCGACGTCCTGGATCGGCAGCCGAAGCAAGTGCGCGGCGATAAAGACACGCGCGCGTTTCTTTGCCGGCGTCCACGTCGCGTACCCCTCCCAGCCCTGCTTGCCATCAACGCCTTCCCGCACAGTCGAGACCAGTCGAGCATACTCGTCGACCGCCGCCTTGCTGTGCGACTTGCGCAATCTGACCAGTGCCGGGTCGACCGCAAACTCGTCGGAAGAGGCGAGGATGTCGAGCAGTTGCGGGAACGTCGTCTCCTCCTTCAGCGCGTGGAAGTACTTGGCCGCGGTCGAGTTGAGGACGCCGTCTTTCGTGAGTTTGCGCGTGCCGTACCACCAGCGACCCTGCATCGAGGGGAGTTTGTCGAATAAAGTCAGTTTCCGAAACAGTATTTGCCGCTGGGCGTGGCAAAAGAGGAATCGCTGCACGGAGACTGACGACAAGGACAGGAAGGACCACTCCGAGCAACAAGGCGTACGCTCCGATGACGAGTGGCGAGTTCTTGCCTTCAACGATCCATGCTGGCAAGGCGATACCGGCGCTGAACTCTTGCTTGCCGTCGGGGTGGCCGTACAACTCGTAATTCCTCCGGCTCACTTCGTCCGTGAGACTGTTTGAGTTATTGGTATCAGCGTACTGAAAAGGATAACGCCAGAGAGATGAACTTACGCCTTGTAGGCCTTTGTCAACTCGACGAAATGCGAGTCGGCTTCCTCCTTGGCGGCGTCATCGGTGAACGAGACCTTGTCCGGGTGGCTGCGGATGGTGAACATGGTTAGACGCTTCTTTGTGAGAGTTTGCAGTCTCCGGGCACGCACAACTTGAGCGAGAGCTTTCGGTAGTGTTTCTTGATCTGCTTCTCCGTCGAGGACTGTGGCAGCAGTACGACGAGTCCGATTCAGCTCACTTCTTTCTCAGGGCGTATGAAGTATAGAAACAGCATGACTCACGCTCGATACGCCCAGAATCGCAAACGGATCGAATTGCGGTCCTTCGCCCTCGATACCGCGTGCACGCTGCACGACGACGGCAAAAGCGAGCCATCCGACCGCCAGGACTATGTGCCTGTTCGTTCACAAGACATCAGTCTATGTGCTCGTACTTGCGTTCGTCTCCCCGAGCGCGATGACGGGGGCAGACTGGCTAACCTGACGGAGAAGAGTCGGTTCGCGGTGCTGGTCCGCTTCACCTCTGCCGACTTGCGGTTCCAGCCTGCGCAGGGAGCCTTGACGCGAGCAGCTGCGCGTTCTGCGCCTCCGAAGAGGGTCGCATAGGTGTACGGGAGCAGGAAGACGAGCAATCCGGTCAGGATGAAGAAGTAGACCTGCGACGACGAACCAAACGGGTCAGCGGTCGAGCGGGGCAAGAAGGGCGGCATAGGGCTAGCGTACCTGGCCGGACGTGTCGTAAGTATATGACCCGGCCATCCTGCCCGAGCCTACAGCTGCAGTCGTTCGGGTCAAACCCCCGCCTGCCGTCGGATCGCGACGTCGACGTGGACCACAAACATTTTTTCTCTCCGTCCGCTAGACTAGGCTTATCGGCGCATGTATTGGCTACTAAGGCTCACGGTGATCCGGACCGCGAAAATCACGTGTCGACTGGTGGCGAAAGTACAGACGTGTTTGCAGCAATCCAGTACGGAAGCGGGTGGCAACAAAAGGACAAGGGAGAGACGAGGACCGGGGCTACAGAGAAGAGGATGACGGTACAAGTGTGGACATGTGTGCGGGTCGCGCCGGGTAGAATCGGCCGCTCAAAGAGAATCGAAAGTCGCCGCTCAAGTCGCCACCGGGGCCGGGAAGCGAGTTCTCGACCTTGGCCCAGGAGTTTCGAATCCTCGTATCCGAAGCGGCCGCTCAAGTCGCCGCGGTCGCAGTCGGGGGCGGTTTCCGTATGTCGGCCCACTCGTGCAGGGCGATACTGCCCGCGACCTGTCCCCTCCCTTCCTCCCACGCCGTGCTCATCAACATCGGCTCGTACGGGTGCCAGCTGACATCGCGGACCGTCGACCCCCTCGTGCGACGCGACTCTCTCTTCGTCGTCCGGAGTTCGTAACTCGAAGGATCGTTGTACTCGCCCGTGTGCTGGTTGATCAGCGGGTGAGATTCTTGCCGGTCGAGGACGCCTGCGACGACTCCATCGAGGGACCAGATGTGGATCTTGCCGTCCGCACTGCCCGAGTAGATGTAGCGCTGGCCCGTGGTGGCGATTGGCGAAAAGTGGCAGCGGATCAAAGTTCGCAGGACAGCGTGCCCGCGGTAGGTCATGACCGAGTTGTCGTGCGGGTGCTTCTGGTACCTCGGCTTGACGTAATACGATTGGCGGTAGTCGTATCCGTCGATGCCGTACGACTTGCGGTCGAGGCGCAACCGATCAAAGTCGACGTCGCTCATCATCATGCGCAGACTGGCGAGTGCGCAGGGTTTCACGAAGATGGGTCAAGTCAGAGGATGGCGAGCTCGGGATACATAGTGGTACCGGTCAATGAGAAGTGGGCTACTCACTCGAAGAGCTTGGCCGCCTGGTCCTTCCCGTTCGAAAGCAAGTAACGCCCATCGCCTTTTGGCTCGACAAACGTCACTCCCTCCGTGTGTCCAACACAAGTCCCACTTGGTTTCTGACCATCAAGACTCCGCCGGTCCCACACCTTGACGAATGAGTCGTCGCTCCCACTCAGCAACAGGTTGGAATCGCTCGCCGACCCGAACGCCACGGCGTTGACATCGTCCTGGTGCGCCAACACGCGCAACACGGTCCTGCGCGACTCGACGTCGTAGACAAAGATCTGACCGTCCGAAGCGCCGGCGACGACTTCGCGCGCGTCGTGCGAGAAGCGGAGGGACCAGATCCCGAACCCGCCGTAGCTGCTCCGGCCCGCGCCCGAACCGAAATTCAACTCTTCCTGCTCGTGCTCGTCGTCGTGCGCGTCCCAGGACGAGGTGCCGCCGCTATTTTGCCCGCGACCGGTCTTGACCATATGCGCGCGGGGCGAGATCGAGCTGTAGATCAACCACTCGTTGTCGGCCGAGAGTTCGGCGTCGGTCAACGTCCAGCGGCAGTTTTGCGGCGACGCTTTGACAATCTTGGTCAACTTGAGAGAGGAGCGGTGCTCCCAGTCGTGCAGGAAGCCGGAGCGGGAACGGTGCGGCGCGCTCGAATCGGTCACCGACTTGTCGCCGACTCGGGGTGGCGTCGCCGTGTCGTAGATGTAAACGCTGTGTCACAGAGTTGGGTTTTATTAAACCTCTGCTGTGTACCTTGTGTGCAAGCGCTGGGACGCACCGGAAGTCCTGGCAAGCCGTGTAGAAAAAGTTGCCGTCGCTGCTGTACTGGCCCGAGTAGACCTTGCTCGTAAACTGCGAGACTTCGACTCCCGCCGAGTTGGGCAGCATCATCTCCCCCAGCACATCCCTCCTCGGCTGACGAAAGTCGAGCTCGCGCCAGCGGAGGTAGTCGGCGGCGTTGTTCGGCGAAAAGTCCCACCCTTTGCGGAGCGAGTGGTCGTATTTCCGGGGGACGGGGCCGAAGGCGCCGCCTCGTTCGAGTCGGACGCCGGCTTCTTGCGGTTCGGTGATGACGGGGTAGAAGTGCTTCCGAGTCCGGCGCGTTGGGCTGCGCGCAAGAGCGGAAGGCGGGGATTGTCAGAGTGGTCAGTACGCTGGAATCGCATCGACACACACTCGAGCACGAGAGCATAGCAGATGCGGCTCAGGCAGCAGCGAGGGTAAGTACGAGAGGCAGCACTGACCCCCACCAATCGCCACCGCCGTCACTTTCGTCGTCCTCGTCCTCCATCTCGGCGTCTTCGTCTTCGTCCTCGTCGTCATCGTCCACGATGCGCGTGCGAGCTCCGAACCTGCGCGCGAGCATGGCCCGGATCGCTCCGAGCGTGATCGAAGTACCTTCGAGGTCGCTGGCGGTCAGGCGTCGGGGTTGTCCGTCGCTGCCGATGAGGACGACCGTTCCGCTCGAGGCTGTTCCCCAGGAAGAGCAAGACAGACACCGGAGGAGTTGAGATCGTCAGCGATCGATGGTCACCCTGGGAGTTTGCTGTTAACATGGGGGAACTGACGGTCGTAACCGATCTGGAGTGCGCCCCTCCCCTCGCCTGCGCCTGCTCCTGCACCTGCCCCGGTCGTCTCTCGCGGATCGGCGTCCTCGTCCTCGTCGTCGTCATCGTCGACGAAATCGTCGTGGTCCATCTGATCCAAAACTTCGTCCTGCCCGTCCGCGCGTGGCTGCCAGTCTGGATCCTGCTCTTGCTCGTCTTGGGAATCGGAGAGCTGCGCGACGGCTTCGAGGTGGTCCATGAGGGCGGGCGAGAAGGAAGCGTCCGAGTCGTCGTTCTCCGAGCTGGAGGACGGTTCGTAGTGCCCTGGCAAGTCCATCCCTACAGCTTTCTCGCTGTACGGCGCGACTGAGGGCGGGTGCAAGAGCGCAAAGTGGAGGCGACGCCGAGTGGGGCGCGCGCGACCCCTTGCTCGTAAATCGCACAGGCATCAGTGTGCAGTGCGAGGTGGACATAGAAGCGAGTTACGTTTTCATACGATGTCCGAGGCACTTGGACTTGCATTCTGAATTTTGTGAGGAGGGCGACTTGCTGCCTTGAGCGTGATCACGACCTCTCAGCCCGCTCTGACCACACCACAGCTGCCAGGGTGCAGTCGGACACGCTCAGTCGTCTCGAGTGATCTCGAAAAGGGGCGGTCAACACTCGCCGACCACGCTCGACGCAAGTGAAAGGACGAGCAGTCAGGGTCATGCACGGCAGCAGGTCGCTCGCTTCGACTCGTCAACCTCGACAGCCCGACGCACACCAGCAGGCTACCCAGACTGACCGTGAGTTCCATCTCTAACCTATTCCTGTGGGCTTGCACTTGCGTCTACCCTCTCCGGACTCCGGCGCGGCCAGCGAAGGGACCGTCTCGGACCTCGACGAGACGGCATTTGCACATGGGTCATCCCACCTCGCACCTGCACACCCTCCCAGGCCCCGTGCACGGTCCAGAGACGTCAGCGTACACATACAGAGTCGCTGTGCTCGCGCCGCTGCCCCCATGGCTGCCCCTTACCGCCTCGCGAAACCTCGGCGATCCCTGTGAAACTCTGCAATCAGGCGGAACTCGTCTCGCGAGACTCGACATGCTGACACTTGGTCTGGCCTCGCGCGTACAGACTACCGAGCACGCGCAGACTATTCTGCATTGCCTGCACCAGGTCCACTCACCGACCAGACGGCGTCGTCCTCCTCTTACGGATCCGGATCCGCCCCCCCTCCGTTCGCGTCCACCTCGACCCTGCACGCCTTTCTCCCGCCGCCCGCCCCGCCCGCATCCCTTTCCTACGCTACACCGTCCTCGATCCCTGCTCCTCGAAACGCGAGCGGCGGCAACATGTCCTCGTTCCGGCAACCGGGTCCCTCCTCGACGCCGTCGTACCTCTCCTATCCAGGATCCGTCCTCCCAGCTCCTCCACCCTTCATCGCCCCACGCGAACCGGCCCCTCTATTCGACAGCAACGAGTCCGCCTTGCTCTCCACTTTCCTCACCACCCTCGATGTCGATCCCAATTTCTTGTTCAACCCCGTCTTGCCACCGGGGATGCCCTCGCCGCCGCCTCCAGACCGAAACTTGACCACGTACGGGATGGACGCGCGCGATCGCTGGGAGAGGGAACTCCGTGAACAGTATGGTGCTCGAGTTGAAGGCAACGGCAACGGTGGCCCTCCGGCGTCGACGGCGGCGGTGAGGACGACGACCGTGAGGAGGATACCAGACTTGCCCAACAGCGAGGACGAAGACGATGCCGACGCGCCGGACGACGTGCCCGTCAAAGACGAGATGGACGACGATCCCGATTTCGAGCCCAGGTCTCGGAGTAGCGGTGGCCACTCCGGGCGAGGGGCGCGAAAGAAGGCCGCGGGCGGGAGGGGAGGAGGCGCCGCCGCCAATGCTGCTGGTGGTCGTGGCTCGACGAAAAAGGCGAGAGTCAGCGCGGCCAAGCAGGCACCTCCTCAGCAGCAGCAGTTTGACGACGTCGATGGCGACGCCGAGATGGCAGATACGGCTTCTTCTTCGACTCCCGGTTTGACTGCGAGTGGTCGGCCGAAACGGAACGCTCGACCGCCGAGGCGATTGTCCGGTACGAATGGGACCGCCGCTGTACCTGTCCCGGGGAGCTCTGCGACCCTGGCGCCTCCCACGTCCGCTAGATCGGCGCCGCGACCTCCTCCGAGCAAGACGAGCCTCGCGTCGTTGTCGTCGTCGTTGCCTGCTCTACCGGATGACGCGATCAGCCAGCATCACCAACCGCTACACGCATATCCGCCGCCTCATCCGCAACAGCAGCAGCAGCAGCAATACCTGCAGCATCAATATCCACCGCATGGTCCGAGCCACGCCGGCGTGCCGCTCCCTCACGGCGCCGACTTTATGATGTCGGGACCGCTCTCGCCCGGATTGGACGAGCTACCCGAGCCGCCAGCAAGCAGCTATGCCGACACCCAACTAGGCGCCGGTTCAATCCACGGTCCTTCTGGACGCGGCGACGCCGAAGGCAGTCCCGCTTCTTCGTCGAATGCCACACCGACCGGCACCGAGCGTGGCGGATCAGGAGGAGGAGCCGGTCGCGCCGCGCCGTTGACCGATTCTCAGAAACGGAGCAACCACATCCTATCGGAGCAGAAACGCCGCAACGCGATCCGGAGCGGGTTCAAAGACCTGGTCGACTTTCTCGTCGCCGGTGAAGCCGCGAGCGGGATCATCCTCGGTCCTCCCGGCTCGTCGAGTCAGTCCCTCCAGCAGCAACAGCAACAGGAGGCTGCGGCGCAGGCGCAAGCGGACGAAGAGGCTGCTGCGAATGGCAAGAAGCGTAAGGGGAAAGGGACAGGGAGGGGACGAGGGAGGAGGGGCGACGCCGGCGCGAACGCGAGCAAGAGCGTCGTGTTGACGCGCGCGGCGGACTATATCCTTTGGCTCGAGAGGGGCAACCGAGCCCTCGAGAACGAGATCGAACGCCTCGAAGCAGCCACAGCCGCCGCCGCGAACGGTGGTGCATGATCGCCTTTTATACCCCCGCCCCTCACATCTCCGTTTTGTTCACGCATCCGCTCTAGCATACCTTCCGTGTTGACATGGTTACTTTCGCTTTTCTCCCTTTCGCTCTCGTATTGCTGTCAGCGACTCTGCTGGGAGAGAACCGATACAATATTTCATCTAGACAAGCCAGCCCTGGCATTCCACTTTGGCCTTCCACCGCGACCGTCCGGCGGCGCCGCCTCCTTCGCGCTTCAAGAGCTCGTCTCGCAGCGTTTCCCATTGGACAAAGAAGCGGTCGACGAGCGGTCGGACGATGCGCGCCGAGAGGGAGAGTCGGCGCGTGCGGGCGAGCGATTCGACGTACACGAGGGATGCGGAAGGGGCGCCGACAAGCTGTAGGTGCCAGGTTTTCTCAGCTCCTCGTTCGGTTCTCTGTGATGTGTTGTCGATTACGTACTCGTGGGAGGAAGGCCGCGATCGTGATGGGCACGCAGCTCCCCGGACCGTTCAGCAGCACGAGGTCGGCAAACACCTTCCGGCCCGACGTCGTCAGGATGGGGGCGATCGCAATGTGCCACAGGCAAAAGGCGAGTGAGTACAGAGTCGTGAAAGGTGAAGTTAAGTAGGATTGGTGGACCCTTCGGGCGCGAGGGATTCGCAAGAGCCGGAACTGCAACGCCGTGAGAGAGTACGATGAGCGCGCTTGTACTCCGAGATTGGGACCCTTTATATGCCACGCTCACCTCTCCAGCTCCTATGCTCTTCTCGAACGCGAGCGCCTTTGTCTCGCTGAGCGTGTCGCCCGACGAGATGATCCAGATCCGCCGGCTGAACCGATTCCAGTCGAGGTGGGCCACGAGGCGCATCATCTCGGCCGTGTGACCGCCTGCAGACAGCTCGACGTCAGCTCCAGTCTTCAGGCGTGCTGACAAGCCCCCTCCCTCGCTCACCAGAGCCGATGAAGACGGCGAGGGTCGCTTCATCGGACTTTTGACGACGAGGTGGAGCGCGTCGGTCCGAATGCGTCTTGACGATGACCTGGGCCGCGCGGAGGACGAGTAGGACGACGAGCAAGACGACGAGTGCTGCAGCTACCGCCACGGAGCGCGCGTCGGGTCCCGGAGGCATGGCATGGTTAAGGAGGAGGTTCAGGCAGACGTTCTCATCAAAAGCGAACCGATGCGCCGGTCCGCATTTCTGCTCGCTCGTGGTCGAAGGTGAGGTAGGCCATATGCAGTCGAACGATTTCGAAGTACTCGATCACGGGTCGGGTAAAGGCGAGAGGCACGAGCGGCCGTCCGCTGCTGCGGCAGCCAACTCGCCCAGCCTGCATTGCGGGTGCGCCTGCCTTTCTACCGGAATCTTCCTGGACGGTCGTGCTTCTCCGTACTACAGTGAGTGCATTCTGGATCTAACATGGATCGAGAAAAACGAGTCGAGCTGACCTCGAAGCTCCGCAGCAGGAATTCGCGGTGAGAAAGGCCTCTCTCGGCTGCTGAACGGAAGGACGGACGCCATCCGAACGACTCCCGGAGGGCCTGCAGTACAGTCACCGAGAGGCTGACTCTGTTGCGCATCCAGAAAGGCACCCTTAACGAGCGAAGGCGACGCTGACGACCTGGGCGACCTGCGCTCCCTCGCGAGGCCAAGCTGAGGCACCTACTCCCTGCCTCCTCGAGCTCTAACATATCTGAACCTGCTTGTTTGAAGTATCAAACGCCGAGATGTGGTGCAACAACTGTGAGCGCTCGGTAGTGGTGCATTCCGCGAGCACGCTGACTGACGGATAGCCTGCGCAGGTTTGCTCAGCTTCCCGCTCCGGGGCGGCGCGATGGCCCTCGCGGCTTTGATCGCGGCCTATTCGCTCGCCGGAGCAATCTGCCTCTTTCTCTGGGGCGAGTTCTTGTGGTTCGGTGCCTATGAATACCAGGTGCGCGGTGCTGGTGGCCATGACACGTGAAAGTCGACGGTGGCTGACGAGTACGCGCAGGTCTACGGCGGCATCTCTATCGCCGTCATGGTGTGTTCTTTGTTGCTGATCGCAGCTTTTACAAACTACTCGATAAGTGCGTTGGTGCCCGCGAAGGAGCCTACAAGCGCGTTGTGCTGATTTGCATCCACCGGCACGCAGTCTGGACTTCAGCGCTCGCCTACGTGCTTCCCTTCGTCACGGTGATCTCCATCATCCGAGCAGGGTACGTTTCAAATGCGAGTGTGGACCTACTTTATGCGGCGCTGAGGGAATCTGTCTCGTTCACTCCGCAGCTTAATGGTTTTCCGCCTGGACGGTTGTGAGTACTCCTTCGGACGAGGCAGATTGGCCGTACGGGATCAGCGCTGACGTTTTGCGATCAAACAGTCGAGGAGAATGTGGTGTGGGAGTGTAACAATGATCGCATGCGTACGTCCGCACCCGTCAACTGCCTCCCGTCTTCGGGGTCATTAACGTCCCGAGCTCCTCCCGCAGTCTACAACGCCACGGTCATCGCAGACCCCGTGCTCCTCGCGGCATACGATCCCAGTAGGGCGCCAGCCGCGGTGTGCGCGTGAGTAAAATCATTGCAGCCCCTTTTCACCTAAAGCCTGGGCAGCTGAGCGATCCCATTCCCCACCCGCAGCTACGGGTTTCACACGCTGTATATGACGGTAAGACCTCAAGGCGATACTTCAGGTACATCTCTATACAGGCTGATCCCAAACCGTTTGACGTGCCCCGCAGTTCGCGGTCTTTCTTGCGATAGACTGCGTGCTGCAGCTGTACCAATTCTTCCTTGTGAGTCCTGATTTGAGGAACAGCAAACTCTTCGTCTCCGCGCTGATATAGCAAGTGCATCACAGGTATGGCGTTTCCGCGCGTTCCTAAGGATGTACTGGCTGCTCAAAAGCACGCCTGGACCCATTCGTGCGTTGTTCCGTCTGTACTTGTTGCCATGCTCTTCCCGCCAACACTGCTGACAACGACTTCACCTTGTTTTCCAGTACCTGGAGTTTGAGCATTCCAGGATCGCTTTCTGCTCCTCCGGTTCGATCTCGCCATCGCCGTCGGTGCCCGCGGTTGCCGCCGCCGCGTTCACTTATTCGAAGATTTCCATGCCCGCTGCCAACCTTATGTACTCCAGGATGATGCTGAAACGACGGACTATGTTCTCGCTGCCTGCGAACGACGCCCGGACCGAGCACGGAGAGTGTCAAATTGTGTGGCCTTCTCAAGCTCTTGCAAGCAGCGCTAGACTTGCGTGCATGCGCGTACAGACTTGTTTGCCCTGCAGCGAACCCATAGCCTCGCTCCCAGCTTTGCGAGCTTCGCACAGTGGTATCCTGCTGGTTCTGAGCCCCGGTCTGCGCTCAGTCCGCCCGCTCGAGCCCCTCCGCACGTGTCGCATCGCATCCGCATTCTATCCGCCTGTCCTGTTTCACTTCAGACTCCAGTAAACGCGAGCTCGACACGGTCTGAGGCTACAAGATGCTGCGGTCTTGTCGCTGTCGGTTCTGCTTCTTGCTACCTGGCACACGACCTCCTCCTCGTTCTCCGCCGCCTCGATCGTCCTGCCCTCCGCCACATCCACGTCGCCGTCAAGCACCCTTCCGAGTCACGTCTACAACGCCATGACTGCCAACCGAGCGACAGCCCTCTCGGAAGTCCAGCACGTCTCGCGCCCATCTCCCGCCATTCTGCGAGCCTCAAATGTCGATCGTGGACTTCCTCCTTTGCCGGCGCACGTATCCATCCCCATTGCCGGAGAGTCGAACTCCATCAGCACTGGAACCGAACGGCACGGATCATCCATGTCTTGGGAGGACCTAACCCTCTCGCCGCCGCCGTACCGATCTGGCCCCGCGAGAACCCCGGTCGGCCCGCTCAGCTTCTTCCCTTTCGCACCGATGGAGCACACAACGACGGGCGATCGCGATACCCTCCTCCTGCGATCTCGCTTCTCGCACACCTCATCGACTATGGCGCCTCCCCCTTCGTACGCCGAAACGCCCCGAACGCAAGCCGAGCGCTTGTTCTGGTTCGGCTGGCTCTTCCCTCCCTTCCTCTGGCTCTTCGGCGCCTCTCGGATCTGGCGGACCGAAAACCCGCATGGACTCGACCTCAAGGAGGAGGGCACTCTTCCGACAGCGCTCGACGAGGCGGGGGGAGCGGCAAACGTGCGGGAGAGCTTGGAGCTGTGGCGCGAGGAGGAACTGGTCTGGGCGAGACGGTGTTTGTGGGCTCTCATCGGCTCGCTCATGTTGGGCACACTGCTGGGAGTGATGTTGGCGAGTGTGACGGGCAAGATTTGAAGATAGGACCTTGGGAGGGCGAAGACTGCATTGGACTCGATCGTGCCTCTGTAAGCGGGTACTGACTGCAGAGAGACGGTCGGAAGGCAAGGCCTGTCTCATCTGGGAGGCAGATTGATCTGGAAATCAAGGAAGAGGAACTTGTGTGCAGCGAAAGTGGCTACTCCCCCCGTCAATCCTCGTCCTCCCCGTCCGAGTCGAGCAAGAACGGTCTCCGGTCGTCGCCGCCGCCCGTCCTCCGCGCCTGCTTCCTCTGCGCTTCGACGTCTCCCCCCATTGCCCTCCGCTCGGTCGCGAGGGCCTCCTCGTCGTCGAGGTCGAGGTCGAGGGAGAAGCCGTTCGCGGCGGAGAGGTCGATCGGCGCTGGTCGTGCAAAGACGGATCGACCGGACCTGTGGGACCAGCGACAATCAGAACGATCAGCACGATCATCCGAGGAGTGACGCCTGCGTGCTGAAACACCGCGACATAGGTACCCACTTTCGGAGGACGAGGACGAGCCGTCCGAACTGGAAAAAGTTTCGCAGGACGAGCAAGAACGTGTCGAACACTTCTTCACCCTTGGCCGAGCACCCGCTGAAGAAGATGACGACGAGGGTGACGGCGCAAAAGGCCGTGATGGCCAGGTCGAGGGCGTTCCAATATCTGCGAAAGGTGGTGAAGTTTTCGAGGTCAGCTTAGGTTCGGAGCTGATTCACGGACTGCACGTACGATTGCCAGAATTGCTGTTCGCCGTAATCGCGGAATTGGAAACAGCGCGGCAGTCATCAGCAGTGCCTGCTAAAGAGAACGCGCAACACAGGCGGACCCGGACGACGAACCTTTCCGAACGCGAGTAACCGGATCCCGACCTCGAGGATCATACTCGAGTTGACGATGACTTCGAGGATATAGAACGTCAATGTCGGGCATCCCGACGTTGCGGACAAGATGACCGTGGCTAGTCTGTCCGGCATTGTTCCGCCAGAGAGGGAGTCAGTTCGCCGCACAGGGAGAAGACTGGAGGTTGTGGAGGGTACGCACGAGAGGAGCGCCATGCCGAGGTAGAGGAGGATATAGAACTGGGAGAACAGGACGCGGTTCGCCGCGCCTCGCAGTGCTTCGGTCCGAGTGATGTAGTGCGGACTCCGCATCGGTCTGCAGTGTCTCGGAGAGTGTGTCAGCGAGCGCGCTATTAGAACGTGCCCAGAGAGGTATAGTCCGAGCGACAGTACGACGCTCAGGATCCGCTCATATGCAGCCACGGCGCCGCGCTCACTCACCCGACGTCGGGTCCATCGGTCGGCCCGGGTGGTGGGGTCGTACTCGGCGAGATGAACGGCGAGGGCATGGCAGGACTGGACGCAAGGATATACACGGCACAGCTAGCAGAGCTCTGCGGATCGCAGTGGACAAGGGCCGAGAGAGTGCGAGTGGTGAGAGTGAAGGTGGAAAAGGGTCACGAGGAGGAGGAGGCGGAGACCGGGAAAATAACCACACAGGAACGGCCAAGCGCTGTTTCGGGAAATGGTGATTCACGACATGAAAGACTGTACAGCGGAACCGAGCCGATCACAAGCGAGGTTGTCCGCCTCATTTCGCCTTTTCCTTCTTGACCTCTTTCTTGACCTTTCTCGCCGCCGCCCCTTCCTCGTCGCCGTCCTCGTCCTCTTCCTCCTCACTCTCCGAAAGATTCATACGAGTATACGTCCTCGCCTGCGTCCCCCCCGTCTGCGTCCTCCCCTCCTTCTGCCGCTTGACATGCGCGGCGACTCGGCGCGCGAGGTGCTCGTCCCGCTGGATGGTCGACAAAGTGAGGGTTTGACTGCACCCGGCGACGGGGCAGTGAACGCGGCCTTCCCCTTGCTGGATCAGTTCTTTGATCGCGCGACCGGAGAAGGCGTGAGGGCAGACGGTGCTGTTTCGACGACGAAGGTGGGCCAGAGTAGAGATGCACGCGTGAGCGCAAGCGCCTGGAAGGGACAGAGATCGAGAGAAACCGAAATCAAGTACGCACGACTTGAAAGGGTCGACGAGCACGCCGAGCTCGAGCGGGCACTGGAAGTTTGACGTCTGCGCGCCAAACTCGATCTCCTCCTCGTCCGACTCGTCGTCGCCCGCCTCTGTGAGGGCCGTGTCAAGTACGATCACGAGTCAACACCGGTGGTGCAGGTCCGGAGCCGAGATGTACGTCGCTCGTAGCACACTCACCTCGCGGCAAGAAGCGCTTGACACTCGGCACGGGTTTACCGCCCGTCAGATTCTCCTGTAGGTCCGGCCCCAAACCACAGCACAATCAGATCGCGAGAACGCCTGCAGGGTGTGTAGCATATTTAGGGTCGCCGAACGTACCCAGATCAGGTCGCGGTAACCGAGGTAGCCCTCGTTGGTTTGGTACTTCTGCCGGGCCGTCTTGCTCTTCTGTTTCTCCATCGGTTCGGCGACCTTTTTCTCGTAGGCCTTCCAGATGTCGGTCTGTGCGTCGCAAGATCTCCCGAAGTCAGCCAAGGTCCCCACCCACCACCGCTTGCGAGAGAGAGAGGCGGATGAACAGGTCGAGCGTTCGGGAAGGGACGGCCAAAGACGCACCACTTGGTGACCCTGGGTGAGCCTCTGGCGCAGGTCTTGCAACGTGGCCATTTGCACGTCGAGTTCGGCTTGGCGGTCGATCGTCTTGAGGTAGTCGTCTTCGATGTCCTTCATGACAGACTGTGCGGGCGATAGTAACCGAGCAGTCAGCGATGTTGCGCGCATAGCACAGCATCCTGACGATCGAAGATGCAGGTAACACCGTAGCACGCACGTTGGCTTTGAGGCGGTCAAACACGGCGTCCTCGTTGTACTCTTCGTCGCGGTTCTCCTGTCCGAGCATGTCTGCCATCTCGGCCGCGACATCAGACAAGAGGGTCTCTGCGTTCCTGACGTCCTTCTGGAGTGACTTGAGGTTGCCGTAGAGGGCGCGGATCTTTGCGTCGCCCTGGCGGAGGTCGATGGGCGTGTTGAGGTACTCGGGGTCGACTTTGGCGAGCAGGCGCTCGGTCGCGGGCGGGCGGTCGGCTCGTTCACCGTCGTCGGACGAGGAGCCTTCGTCGTCCGAGTCGGCAACGCGCTTCTTGTTCTTGCGGTTCGAGGGGGGCGCCATAGGGGGCGGGAGACGCGACAAATGTCAACGCGAGAGGAAGCGCGTCGTTTGCGTTCGGGAAAGAGAGCCGAGAGGCGGGGCAAAGCGGAGTAGCTTCAGGAGTTGTATTCGAAGCTATAGAGACGCGTCGCTATGCTCTAGCGCGAGTTGAAGTCCAAAGCGGTGAAATGGCCTCAGAGTGAGGAAAGGCGAGCTGCTGACTTCCCACTCCGACTCTCTACACGCATACGTCGGGCTGAACAGGATGCTCGCACGGTTACCGAGAACGACTCTGTCCAACTGGAGCAGCGCCCTCCTCCTCTCGCGCTCCTCCGCCGCTGCCCCTCTCATCGCTCCCTCGATCCAGCTCGCCCGACTCGTTTCGTCATCCCCGCAACGCACACTCGCACAGCAGCAGCCTGCACCTGCACCTGCACCCACTCAGAGACCGAGAGCGGCTGCTCCCCCGCGGAGGAACGGAAGGGATCAGTTTGGAGAGCGAGAACTGCCAGAACTCAAGGTGCGCTCTCACACGCTCACTGCCTCGCAGAATGAGGGTCTCTGTCCCAGTACTCTGCGAGGTTAAGCTCACCCACTTACGTTGGCGCACAGTCCCGCGCGCCGTTGTACCTCGCCCTCGCCCTGATCGTCACCCTCGGGTGGGGCGGGTTCCTCGCGTACGCCACCAACGCCGAACGCGCAAACTCGTCCGTCGTCCGCTCCCTCGCGTTCCAACTCCGCAGTTGGCCCGCCGTGAGAGAGTTCCTCGGAGACGGCGTCAAGATCGAACCCCTCGTCGCCGACTTTGTCAGGATAAAAGGATCCGTCAGTCTGCTCTCTCCGTCGTTGGACGCGCGCCGGACGAGCATTGCCCGCTACAGGTTTTGTCGTAAGCAAGACTGGAGGCGACAACTGACGCGAACGTACTGCTCAACAGATCAACATGCTGGCGGGCAAGATCGACGTCCAGTTCCGCGTCCGCGGCTCAAAAGGTGCGGACTGTTGAGCCCTCATACATGTGTGCGACCGCCTGCTCCGCATCCGTTCGGAGTACTGCTCGGAGCACTAGTCTCGTACAAGGGCCCATCTGCGGACCGAAGATCCAAACGCGCTGACGCTTGCGATTTCCTCCCGCAGCCGCCGGAACCGCCTCGTTCACTTCGATCCGACGGGGCAAGAACGGCCGGTTCGAGGTCCTGCGGTGGAAGATCACGCGCGACGACGGCGCCGTGTTGGACTTGATGGGGCTCGACTTGACCAAGCCGATTGAAGGGTTGGAGTAAAAAAGGTCACCCCTTTTTTTTGCAAAGGGAAAGACAGTAATCTCATCTCACAGGGTCATGCTCTCGCTGGTTTCACAGAGAAGAGTCGTCCGAGAAAGTCGTATTATGCAAATGGTTGTGTTACTGCCTGCCCTCTTTGAAGAAGAGCGCGCTTCATGCACGAAGGCTTTAAAGCCTCGTTCGTCGTAGAACCAGTCTAGAACTGGGGAGTGTACCACAGCTTCTGGTACGCCTTTGTGAACTCGCGCGAGTTGGTCGCTCCTCCGGACTGTGCGAGCACCAGGGACAGGTATCATGTCAATGATGCGCCGGTTTGGAAGCCTCACGACCACTCTCTTATCCAGGTGGGGACTGCCTGCCTGGAAAGCCACGCCGTTCCGGATGAAGGATGAGGCGAGCGAGACTCACCATGACGGCATCCATCTCTTCCTCGGTCGGCGCGTACCGATCCCGCCTGAGCCATTTCGGCAACTGACTCTCATTCTCCAACACACCACCGGCCGTCGCCGCTCCTCCTGATGATGATGATCCCGCCCCCGAACCTTGGCCCTGTCCCTGCGACTTGAGTTCCCCCGTCGTCGGACCGCCGCCGTACGACGAAGAAGCCGCGGCGTCTTGCCGGGGCGCGATCGGGTTCTGGCGCGCTTCGGAGAAGCGAGAGAACGAGTCGATGACGGATTGTGGGGCGCAGGGGTGAGGTGCCGGTTCGTGAGTGCCGTCTGAAGGGAGGCGTGGAGAGAGACAGAGAGAGAGGACGTCAGTTTTCGCAATCCGGGATGATGTGTGCGAGGTGAGGCCGCGCTCTAGCCGCTTGGCGCCATCGTTCTCAGCTAGCGCGGTCAAGCCTGAACCGCCGTCCGAGTGTACCCGCGTTCGCGAGCCCAAGACCGAGCAACGATGCGGCCAGCATTCTTCGGCCGAGGTCGGGGAGCGTCACAACCCTCTCGCTCACGCTCCGGCGAGTTGGCGATTGTGCGGGTAGCAAGCGTGTACGCGCCCGGCAAAGATCTCCGTCACGGCCGGGCACGTATGCTTGGGTTTGTGGCGACGGCTGCACGACGGAGGGAGAACTTACGGGGAGCTTTGCGGTCGGGGAAGTGCATCATCGGTTGCCGTGCGTGCTGGGCGAGGCGGACGAGTGTTGGTCGGAGTGACATGGTTGTCTCGTGTTTCTGTGCGTGGTTCTATGGCAAACGTCGGGCTAACTAGGGCAAAGTGACGGGGGAAACGGCAGCGGCGGAAGCGAGCGACGGAGAAAAGGGGCCACCTCAAATTCGTCCCTTCTCTCGCTACACCGCATCCGAGGGAGCCGCGCGATCAGGATAATCCATAAGATTCAGTGATAGAGGACTCGAGATTTCTCCGAGTGCAATCTAGGTTGGTTGACGGCGTGCCGATGGCTGTCGCGTCGCTGACCCCTTTGCCGAGTTGGTCCGCGAGAGATCAGCACTCAGCACTCACGCTACGCCACACTACGTCTGCCAGACCGACACACAGCACACAAGGCTCAAAGCGCGCCTCTCGACAAACGCGCGAGAACCTGGCAACCATATCGGGGACACCGAACGCCGCCGCCGCCGCCTCGAGCCTCTCATTTTTTTTTTTCGGGCTTCGCTGATCTCGTGAGTCACTCGGCCTCCCACTCGTCGCCTTGTACAGGCTGATCGGGTACGAGGTAGACTCACACCTGCGAATCACACCGGCTGACCCCCACAGCTGTTCGGCAGACGACTCTGCGGCGCGCGCTCCTGATCGGCTCCAACTCGCACCGCGGCGCTCTCGAGCAGCTTGCGCAAGACTCTCATCAACATGGTCGTCAGTCTCTCGGGCAAGCTGACCCACCTCGCCCACTCGCTCCGGCACGGCTCGCACTCGCTCCGAAACGCCTTCCCGACCACCGCCAACCCCGGCTTCGACTTTACCAGTAATGTCTTTGGAACGGTTAGCAATGCGGCGACCAACTCGGGAGGAGCAGGCGCCGCGAGTGCGATCGCTGCTGGCGCGCTCGGCGCGGGAGCGGGAGCTGCCGCGAGTGCAGGATCAGGAGGCGCCACGGGCGGGTCGGGCGGCGCATCGTCCAAGGCCGGCAGTTGGGGCACGAATTGGGGGTTCCAGGTGCGTGTGATGTTTGCGATAACATGAAGAACAGAGGGCCTGCAAGTTAACACGCGGTTCTCCTCTGTCACCACAGACTGGTAAATCCGTCACCCAGGGTCAGGCCGCTCAAACCGATTCGCAACTCCAGGACGAGGCAGACGACTTGCGCACTCTGGCCGCCTCGACGAAAGGAGGTCGCAGCACCATTTTGCGACCGATCGCCACCCGAGTCACTTCGACGTCGGCCTCGTCCTCCGGGCTCATCTTCCGGAGCCGGAAGGGCTCAGTCTCTTCCAACTCGGGCTCTCTGGACGGCACCGAGCTCCTCCGCGCAGAGGAAGCCGGTCTGTCGCACGTCCGGTTGAGCAGCGTCGAGATGCAGAGGCGGTATCATTCTGCGTTTGCGCAGGGTCTCCTCCCCACGCGCGAAGAACTCGAGGCGGACGAGATGGACGCGATGATGTTGGCAGATGCGGACAGCGTCTCGGAGGCGGATCGGGTCAGCGGACCGGCGGATGTGCTTAGGTCCAGGAGGAGGGCGAGCATCTCGAACCGGCCGACGATGACGCTTGCTTCGCCGTTCGTGATCACCACCCCTCCCGCCGTGACGCCCGCGCGAGCTTCCACCCCTTCCTCCTCCTCGATCCGACAAGTCCATACCTCGCCTCCGGCTGAACAGCCCTCCCCGTCCGATCATATCATAAGCTCTTCCGGCGTCGATCCGGTGGCGTCGACCTCTTCCTCGTCCGCCCCGACCTTTTCCAGTTCCCGCCCTCCCTCGCCGACTTTCCCCCGGCACCGCCGCAACTCGACCTCTGTCGTCCCGTCCCCTTCGTCCGTCGCGTCTGGCTCGGGACCAGCGGTCGATCTGCCGCCGCGATCATCGACCCTGCCGGTGCAGAAGAACCGCCGGCTCAAGATCCGCCGCGACAAGGGGAGCAAAGTTGGTGCGGAGGCGAGCCGGGCCAAGGCTGAGTTGGGCAGCTTTGGATGGGAAAAGAGCACGCGGGTGCAGGAAGGATTGGACAACCCGGAAGCCAGCGTGAGTCTCGCTACGCTTGACTTGGACAGGAACAGTCGGCTGATCACCTGCTTCTCTCAGGACCGTCTGAACGCCATTCTGGCAGCCGAAAAGACTGGCAAGATCAACCTCGTCGAGCGCGCCGTCCAGCAGTACCTCGCTCACCGCGAGATCTGGAACACGGCGACTCACAATGCCGCCATCGCCGCCATCTACCGAACCCGAAAGCCGAACGACCCTCTCGACCGGATCGTCCTCCTGTACAACCAGCTCTTCGACCACGGAGCGTTGCACCCGAATCGCGCCTCGTACGAGCACGTCATCACGGCGTTCTGCACGCGCGACAAAGAAGTCCGCGAGTCGATCTCGTACCTCGAGCGGCGGATCGCCAAGCGCGAATTGGTGAACCGCGCGAGGGGACCTTGGCACGTTGGCTTCGATGCGGCGCAGGAAGACCGTTCGGGCGAGGCGGACGAGCGGCTGTTGAACGAGCGGGAGCGGGAACGACTCGCCCAGCTGCGCGGGCCGCAGTCGGACTACTTCAACCCGGCCCACGAGATCTTCCAGGCGCTCGGCAAGCTTGGCGATCGATTACACCCACATGTCGTCCAGTCCCTGCTGGTCGCCGCTGCCGAGCGCGGACAGGTCGACACCGCTCTGGCGCTCTTTGAACGTCTCGAGAAGAGCGCGTTCCAGAAAGCCGGCTACATGGGCTACGAAGCGCTCGTGCGGATGTACGGCTCGGTGGAGAAGGATGCGGGCCTCGTCCGCGAGGTGTTTGAGGCGTATTTGGCCGCGCGCGCCAAGGGCGACATCGTCCTCCCGCGCACGGGCGACCGGTTCGCGCCAACGACGGGGTACCGCACTCGAACGATCAAGCACGGCTACGACGTCGAGCCCGAGTTTGTCGAGACGCGCGTCCAGTCCATCAACGCCGACGAGCGGATCTGGCAGGCGGCGATCCTGGCCCTGTTCGAAGCCGGCGATGCGTCCGCCGCCGTCGCCCTTGTCGAGAAGCTCCTCGTGGCGCTCAACTCGGGCGACGCGCTCCCGAACGGCTACCCGGCGCGTCTGTCGCAGCGCATCGTGCAGAGCGTCGTGCGCGGCTTCCTCGCCCAAGGGGATGAAGCGTCTGCTCGGACCTGGTTCGACCGCATCGCCACCGCGCCCGGATCGAAGGAGGTAGTCAGCCCGGCGTTCTGTGGCATGACCCTTTCGCGAGCCGTCGAGGCAGACATGACCGACTTTTCGAACCACGTCTACCGCGTCATGCTCGGTCGCACGGGCCGCGATCTCTCCTTGCGCGTCGCCGACTTTGCGCTCGTCGTCGACCAGAACTTGGCTTCCGCGTGGGCTGCCAAGTCTGCCGCCGAGCGCGAGAAAGCTCTCGACGCGATTGTCGAGTTCCGGTCCGGGTTTGAAGCGGCGACCAAGGCCGGTCGCCTCGAAGAGGGCCACGGCATCGACTATGCGGCCTCGACCGGGTTGTTGAGCCGGATCTGCACGGGAATGGGCGGGTTCGGACGCTTCGACCAGGCTACGGCTACTTTCGCCGAGCTCGCCAACCTCGTGCGAACGGTGATGCGCCGCACTCCGGACGACGAAGAGCTCGCTCGGCAGCAAACGAAGCGCACTCGCCGCGACTGGGTCACGCGCATCACGGACGTCGCCACTGGCACGCTCGGATACCGCCGAGCGGCTAGCTTCACCGGCCCGGCTCAACTCGAGCGACAGACGCAGGAGAGGCCGTCTCTGCACGAGGCGATCAAGGTCGTCGGCTGGACCAACAAGCTTCGTCATGTCGTTCGTTGGGCGCCGCGGATGGACCACTGCATCGCCGTCACCGAGGCCTACATCCTCACCCGCCAAGAGCAGGATGTGGCGCCGCAGTTGACGGGCGACGAGTGGTACGTCGCAGTCGAAGCCTTCGCTCACGTCTCCGCCTTGGTCCGCCGCGGCACCAAACTCGACTTTGCCTGGCCCGGCTTCGACCTTGTGTTCCACGATTTCTGTGCGAGCGGAGTCGAGATCCCCGTCGGCTTCGACACCTACGACTATTCGGCCCTCGAGCAGGCTCTGCAGGCGGGCGGACTCCACCCTGCCCGGGTTCGCGACATTGTGGCGGTCCTCAATCACCAGTCTTCAGTCGACACGCCAGAGCATCAGGGGCTCGCCGCTTCGCTCACTGGCAAGGAGGGTTTCCAGCCCGAGGTCACCACGCCTGCTGACGAGGTCGCCTCGCTCGCGTCCGAGTCTGTCGGAGCCGCGACTTCGGCCACACCACACACTCCCGCCTCCGAGCCTGCCCGTCTTCCCACGCCGCCGCCATCACCACCCAGCTACCTGCCGGCTGCGGCGACCGCGCCGCCTCCGTCGACTATCGATGTCTTTGACCGCGTCCTCAGCAAGCACCTCGAAGACTTGGCTTACAACGGCAAGAGCATGCAGGCCTTTGCGCTCGCGCAGCAGGCGGCGATAAAGGGCAGCTTTGCCCACCCGGACTCGTATGGTCGTGTGATCGAGGCCCTCGGACGGCAACACCGCGTCGACGAAGTCCGCAAGGTCTACCTGATCGCCTACCAGGCCTTGACGGCGATGTCCCACAAGCCCGATGAGCAATCCGTCGCGTGGGTCATGCTCGAGGACCGCATGATTGTCGCTCTCGGTCAGGCGGGCGCGCTCGTCGACGTCGGACACCACCGGGATCGTTTGCTGCAGGCCGGCTGCGCTCCTTCGGCCGATGCCTACGCCGCCATGATCTTGAACATGCGCGACACGACCGACGACGCCGCCGTCGCCCTCACTCTGTTCGAAGAGTCGCAGCGCCTGAACGTTCGCCCGAACGTCTACCTCTTCAACACGCTCATTTCGAAGCTCTCTCGCGCTCGCCGCGCCAAAGAAGCCCTCGAGTACTTCGAGCTGATGAAGCAGTTCGGGTTGCGACCCTCGTCGATCACGTACGGCGCCATCATCAACGCCTGCTGCAAGACGGGCGACGACGTCTCGGCCGACTACCTCTTCAAGGAGATGGTCTCGCATCCCGAGTTCAAGCCGCGCGTGCCGCCTTACAACACGATGATTCAATTCTACACGTCGGTGAAACCGTCGCGCGAGCGTGCCTTGTTCTACTACGACCAACTCTTGCGCGCCAAGGTCCCGCCGACGGCGCACACCTACAAGCTCTTGCTCGACGCGTACGGCGGGATCGGCGAACCCGACCTCGATTCGATGCAGCGCATCTTCACCCGCCTTGTCAACGACAAGCACGTCTCGGTCTCGGGCGCGCACTGGGCCGCGATGATCAACGCGTACGGCAGCGTCGCCAAGAAACTCGACCGGACTCTGGCCATCTTTGACTCGATCCGGGACCACCCGACGTCGCGCGGGAACCCGAACGGTCCCCAGCCCGATGCCGTCGTGTACGAAGCTCTCTTCAGTGCGCTGATCGTCAACGGTCGGCCCGACTTGTGTGACCGGTACCTCGACGAGATGCGCGCGAGGAACGTGCGCATGACGGCTTACGTCGCCAACAACCTGATCAAGGTGCGCCCTCTCTCTCTCTCTTTCGCGTTACTCGCAAAGCACCGTCGATTGACTCGTATTACTCACCTATGCGCGACAGGCCTACTCGACGCTGGGCCAGCTCGACCGCGCTCGCGCCATCTTTTTCGCGCTCGCGGACCCTCCTTCGGGCGTCGCCTCGGCCGGGAACCACCCCGTCGACCGTCACCCGAAGCATCATCACCAAGGGACAGGAATCAACCCCACGATGACGACGACGACGAGCGTCGACGTGCCGACGTACCGCGAACCGTCGACGTACGAAGCGATGATCCGTGCCGAGTTGGGCGCGCACGAACCCCTCCGCGCGAGAGAGGTGCTCGCGATGGCGGAGCAGAGGGCGTTCCCGCCCGCGGTGATTGCGAGGATCCAGAAGCTGCTGGCGGCTGAAGGGATGGAGGTCCTCCCGCTCCAGCAGTACGTCGAACTGGAGCAGCAACAGCAGCCGTACCTGGCTTGAGGCATTTCTTTTCCCTTTCTAATCTTGTCCGCACGCATGTATCCCATTCATCGTCCCTGTTGTGCAAGTTATTCCTGATTAGCCTCCCTGGTGTAAGAATAGACTCCTGTTTATACGACCACGCCGTCAACCTCACCACTCCTCAGCCTCTTTCGCATATTTCCGCATACCCCGAGTCTCTTTATATGATACCCCTTGATCCTTAATTCTCTCTCTTCTCGTAGAAGGCTCTTCCTCGGCTGTATCTGTATCAGTCTTATCATCACAATGGTGGCGCGTCTTATCATCACAATGGTGGCGCGGTTTTGGGGGCAAGCGAGGGTATGTTACAGAATCGGGATCTACAAGAGCTGGCGACCAACACTAGTCGCGCTCTGAAAGCCGGTCGAGAGCGGCGGTGATCTCCTCGGTGGTGAGCTGTGCGCGAAGAGCATATCAGATCAAAAGGAACACGGCCAGAAGAAACAAGGCGACGAGGAGGACTCACGTGACGGAACGTTCCCCTCGCCCCCTCCACCTTGGCCGGTTCCGCAATCCCGATCTCGACCTCTCCCGCCTTCAAATCCGTCGCCAACACCTGTCCCAACGTCGCCAACGCATGCTCGACGACGTCATCGGGCGAGGAAAAGTTGAACCCCTTTTTGTACGCCTTTTCGAGCACGTTGGTCGCCTCTTGTTGTTTCTGACCGGCGGCGGTCGCGTGGAACCCGACGTAGTAGCCTGCCGGGTCGAGTTTGAAGATCTGAGGACCGAGGTCCGGGTCGACGCCGACGATGATCATGGCTGTCGAGCGGGAAAAAAGAAAGGTCGAGCACAAAAGGTCCGACAGGTCAGCATCAATACCTGCATTTTCGCCCCGCAGTCCTATGACTGAGGACGTCGCGCAGAACGTACAGATCCCGAGTGGCCGCATCGCCGCGCGCTGGGTGTAGACCTGGTTGATGTTGGCGATCCGCTTGGCGAGCAGGTCGGGCGTGATCTCGTAACCGTACTTGTACCGGAACTGGTACGCTTCGGACCGCGCTCGCTGAACTTGGGACATGGCGTCGGCTGTACACACGCACCGCGGCAAATGATCATCAGCCGGGAGATCCAGAACCAACGAGTGTTTGAGTTCTCCTCAGGAGGAATTTCTCCCGGGGACGCTCGGGCGCACGTACCTGTCCGTCCCGTCATGACGCAGCCGATGGAAGGAGTGATGGAAAAGATGTGCGTGATCGAAGTCGGGTCGAGCAGCTTGTCCTGTCACGGGTTTTCCGAAGCTTTGGCGAGTCAGCGAACGCCCAAAACGCAGCCGGAAGGCCGGCCTCCTGGACTGTGAAATGATGGGGGGACGCACGGGGACTTTTTTCTGAGTGATGACGACCGAGACGCCTGCGCCGCGGATGGCGAGCGAAGTGTGCCCGGACGAGGTGATGGCCTTGAAGGCATACTCTGGAGGGAAAAGGCAGGCGGTACGGTCAGCTCCCGAGTCGTGCGCGTGTGAGAGAAAGAGAGAGAGACTGACCGATCTGGTAGAGGCGTCCTTCTGGACTGAAGACGGTGAGGGTGCGGTCGAACGAGGATCGCGACACTGCGAGAGCGAGAGAGGGCGGAGGTCAGCCATCGCGAGGTTGGAGTTGCTTCGGCTCCACGAATCTGTTTGTCTAGCTGTGTTTCTGGTGTCTCTGAGATTGGACCTGGAGTGGTATGCGGGTGCTGGAGGTTGGGCCGCGTACGAGCGTCGTCATCTCGTGCCGGGTGACGCTCACTCTGAACGAGTCGCTGGGGGGAGTTGCGGCGGATGCGATACTCTTGCCCATGAGAATGCGAGCGCTCAAGTGGCTGTTCGCTGCTCCACTGTACGGTGTGCGAGAGGGAGCTTGCGGGCGAGTTGGTCGAGGTGAGGCGGGGGAGGCAGGCGAGACCCGCTCTGGCGGCTGAAGGGAGGAGCAGAGGGTGCTCTAGAGCGTCAGAAGGATGAACAATCGCTCAGACTCACTCGTGTTCGCTGGCTCGCAAAGAGTCGCCCAACTGCTGCCGTCAGAGAGAGACGAGCCGCCGAGTCGAGTCGAGCCTCTCGCCCTTCGACACTCTCTCTCTCGGAAACGCTTCCGGGATAGCGCAGAAGAGCAGCAGCAGCAGCCATGACGCAACTCGCTACGCAGGTCGACCACCCCGTCCCGCCCGAGGTCGACGACTACCGCTTTCCCGACTCGCACGCCTCGTTCCCGAAACTCCTCAACGACGCCCTCTTGCAGTCCGCCTCCGGGACCAGACCGACCGACCTGCAATGCCCCCCGCCCATCTGGATCATGCGCCAAGCAGGGCGCTACCTCCCCGAGTTCCAGGCCGTCCGCAGGGAGCACTCGTTCTTCACCGTCTGCCGCACCCCCAGCCTCGCCTGCGAAGTCACCCTCCAGCCCATCCGCCGCTACGAGGGCTTGCTCGACGCCAGCATCATCTTCAGTGACATCCTCGTCGTCCCCCAGGCCATGGGCATGCAGGTCGAGATGCTGCCCGGATCCGGTCCCCATTTCCCCGAACCCCTCCAGTCCCCCGAGGACGCCCAGCGGCGCATCCTCGACCGCGAGACCGACGTCTACGCCGAACTCAAGTATGTCTACGCCGCCATCACCAAGACGAGGCACGGACTCGAGGGAAAGGTGCCCCTGATCGGCTTCTGCGCCGGGCCGTGGACCCTCTTTGGCTACATGGTCGAGGGCGGCGGCAGCCGCACCTGGGAAAAGGCCAAAGCCTGGTCCTACAAGCACGAGGACAGCGCGCACGCCATCCTCCGCCGCATCGCAGAGATCAGCGCAGAGTACCTCGTCGGTCAAGTCCAGGCCGGCGCTCAGGCGAGTACTCCCCACTCTCCTTGTGTGCGTAGAGATCCATCTGCTGACTTCTTTTCTTTGACGCGCAGCTCCTGCAAGTGTTTGACACCAACGCCGACTGCCTGACCCCGCACGGCTTCGAGACCTTTATCCTCCCGTACCTCCGCCTCCTGCCGACCCTCGTCCGGTCTCGCCTCGCCGCTCTCCCCACCCCTCTCCCCTGCCCTCCCATGACCGTCTTCGCCAAGGGAGCCACCTTGCCTTCCCAACTCTCGGCCCTGTCCCAATCGGGATACCAAACCGTCGGACTCGATTGGACCGTCCCGCCCCGGTACGCGCGCGAGCACACCGCTTCGCGCGTCGCGTTGCAAGGGAATGTGGACCCTTCGGTCCTCCTCGGCGGGAGGGAAGCCATCAAACGCGAAGTGCGGAGGGTCTGCTGGGGTCCCGAGGGGTTCCTCAGCTGCGCGAGCGAAGGGATCCAAGGGGGCTGGATCGTCAACCTCGGGCATGGGATCACGCCCGGAGTCGACCCCGAAGACGCGAGGTACTTCCTCGAGCGGGTACGGACAGAGTGCGCCAAGAAGAGCAAGGATGAGGACCCGGTGAGTTCGAGTTCGAGGGGGGGTTGTTCTTGGTTGTGGTGATCGGATCATGAGCTGACTCTTCGAACGAGAATCTGTACAGGACGCATGAACTTCGACCCGATCCTTTGCCCCCGCCGTGTACTTGTATCGAATAAGCAGCAGCGCACGATTGCAACAAGAAAAAAAAGAAGCACCATCCTTTAATTGATACTCTCGCACGCAGCAATGGCGCGCTCTCGAACCTGTCCGGCTTTAATCCCCTGCGTCACATGTCGGCATTGGGCCAACCTCCAGAAGCGAGAGAACCGTGCGAGCTAGAGACTGCATGCATGCGCCTGACCGTATGCGGCGGCCTCCCGCGGCCCGCAAAACCTCCTTTTCGTCGGCGCGCGTCGACGTGAAATTGCGAAAAAGTTTGAAGCGAGATCTTGATCCGGTTGGCTTGGACAAGGACAGCGGACGGTTCTGTACTTGCCATGCTTGGCTAGGAGACAGACTGGGCCGGAAATCAGAGGTGTGCGGTTGCACGTCGCGGAAGAAGTTGTTGCTGACTTGATCGCCGGACCGACAAAGTTTCCGCGCCCTCTGTCTCTCTCTCCACCGGTCCTGCTCTCTCTCTCTAGTCAGTTCAAAAGCGTGCCGTGTCTATATCTCGCACGGACCTGCTACTACGTGCGCGCGACCATGGAGTCGGCCGCGCTCGAAGCGCTCGACCTGCCCGACGAATCTCAATCGCAATCGCAATCTCAACCCTGGACGCAGACGCAGACTCAGCAGACGCAGCCGTCCCAGGGCCAGTCGCAGGGCAACAGTTCGAGGTTCCCGAGCGACTTGTGGGGGATCTTGGTTGCTGTGACGGGACACAGGACGGCTTCGACGAGCGAGGCCGCTCCTCCTCCCCACAAGGCTGCCGCCGCCGGTACCGATGGCCCTTCCAAGCAGAATCACGGCGCCGCGCTCAATCCTCCTCCTCCGCCGCCGGCCGCTCTTCCAAGACCGGAGCGACTCGAACTCTTCAAAGGTCAGAACTCGTACATGGTCGGACGGCACCCGAGATCCGACCTCCGGTTGAACGGTCCCAAGATCAGTTCGACCCACGCCAAGATCTGGATCGATCCAAAGACGGGAATCATTCGCTTGGAGAACTTGGGCACGAACGGGACCTATGTCCGGAACAGCAAGGTGAGTGAGCTGCTGCCGCTCCTGTTCTCCTGAGTCGCTCATACTGCCGAGTATCTTCGTTCGGCGGGGGTTCGAGAGGCGGGGACATCGAAACAGCCTGTGCCCCGTATAGGCACGCGAGAAACTGACTCAGCATGCTCCGACAGGTGTCCAAGGGCAATGTCACGATCCTCGAATCCGGCGACCCGATCGTGTTTGGTCCAGCCTCGGCCGACTTTGACCACGAGTTCCGCTACATCTTCCAGTGCGACCCATCCCTCGGCGGCGGCGGGTCCAGCTCCGGAGACCCGTACGGCCTCGGCGAACTCTCACAGAGCCAGTCGGCCGACGGGAAAACTTCGATCCACTCGTTCTACGAGGTGCGCGAGCAGATCGGCAAGGGCAGCTTTGCCGTCGTCCGCAAGGGGGTCAGGAGGAGTGACGGCATGATGGTCGCGATCAAGATTATTCAGAGAGCGAGGTTTGCCCACAACCCAAAGACGGTCGAGATGATTGAGCGCGAAGTCGGCATCATCCAGACACTCGAGCACGTGAGTCGACGCTTTTTCTCGTCGCCTGGGTTTGTAACCTGAGCTGATACCCTGTTCGTTATTCAGCGGTTCTGCGTTCGATGTTACGACTACTTCGAGGACGATCAACGAATTTGGTGAGTGCGCAGCTGGGGCTCGAGTCGAGCTCCCGAAAGGCCCGTCCCATGCTAATCGATCCGGTCCGCAGGCTCGTCTTGGAGTATGTCGATGGCGGCGACTTGCTCGAGTATGTCATGAAACGACGAGGGTTGAGTGCGTCTTCTGCCGTGCGATGGTCAGCCCACATCGGGCCCTTGATCCGCATTGCGCTGACTCTCCTTCGGCTCTTTTTGACACACAGAGGAATCGGAAGTGCGCGAGATCGCCCTCATGATCTGCGAAGCGGTCGCCTACCTCCATTCGAGGGGGATCACCCATCGAGACCTGAAGCCGGAGAACTTGCTCTTGACTCGGGGCGAGCACCCCGTCTGCAAGGTGACCGACTTTGGTTTGGCCAAGATGGTGGACGACCAGGTGCGCTTTTGCTCAGTCCGGGTTTGATTGCGGGAAACTGACGAGACGCGGCCCGCGCAGACTCGTCTGCTCACCATGTGCGGCACGCCGACGTACCTAGCGCCAGGTCTGTAACCTCACCTTGCTTCGAAAGTTCTCGCCAGGACCTGCTGACATCTTAAAATCCTCACAGAGGTCATCTTGAACCCGAATCCGGCCGCCGGCTACAGCTCCATCGTCGACGCTTGGTCCATCGGCGTCGTCCTCTGGTGCTGCTTGACGAACCAGACCCCGTTCGACGAGACCGAGTCTGAGCCGCTCGCGTTGCGGATGCGGAGTCGACAAGTCGACATGTCGGTTCCTCAGAGTCTCGGCGTCAGCGACGTCGCCATCGACTTCTTGCGCAAGCTGTTGAACCCCGATCCGCGCTTCCGCATGAGCTGCTGTGCGTTCTTTTCCTTACTGCTGCACACTGAGGAAAGAGGAAGACTCTGCTGACGCGACCGCGGCGATGAACAGCTCAAGCGCTCAAACACCCTTGGCTGATCACGAAAGGGTCGTCCGACGCCGACTCGGTCGCGTCCATCCCGTTTATGTGCTCCTCCCTTCCGTACAACGACCCGCTCCGATCCGTCATCGATTCGAATTCGAACGCCGGAGAGGACGCCGTCATGACCGCCCTGACTGGTACGAGTCCGGCTCAGAGTCATCCCAAGATGGATGGTCTCGTTGTTGCACCGGAGGATAGCGGTATCGATTCGCAAGGGTTCGGTGCGTTGATCGATGGAATCTGCGACACGATGAATGCCTTTACTCATTCTCCACCCTCCTTTGATCGCGCAGGCAAACTCGCATTGTCTGATCTGCCCGGTCCCGCATCGACCACCACTCCTCGGCCTGCACATGATGGCGAACGTCCACCCACTTCGCCTCTCACGGGACAGAAACGCAAAGAGCCGATGTCGCGGTTCAGCGATTCGAGCATCGACGCTGGTTCCTCTGCCGTCATCGAACCGAGTCCGGCCAAGATGCCCCCGCCGCCCCCGCCGATCCGGAAGGACATCCCGCGGGTCAAAGCGGTCGATGCTGCCGTCGTGAGCGAGAGTAGCGACGAGCGCGAGCCGAGCACGGCCGAAGACGACCTCGATGATTCTGCCGCCGTTCAACCTGCAAGTCCGACCAAGGATGATGCGCTCGCGGCTGCGACGGGCGACATCGCGCTCGAGAAGGCGACCGAGACTCCGCCGTCCGTCAGCGAGGCCGACGTTGAAGCGGTCGCTGGGGAGTTGGAGGAAGAAGGGCTTGGAAAAAGGGCACCAGCCCGGAAGGCACGACCATCGCGTGGCGCTGCCGCAAAAAGGGCAGCTCCGACCACCGCTGCCACCACTCGCGGCCGCAAACGGCCTTCAGATCCTCCTCGTGTACCCGCCGATGATGCAGAGGCGGAGGAGGCCGACGCCGAGGCGGAGCCTGACACCACCACCAAAGCAAAACCGGAACTGACCGGGATCGCAGCAACTGTCAAAAATCGGCGACGCAAAGTCGCCAAATACGCCTGAAGGAGGCAGGTCTTTATGTTTATCTCTCTTGGCCCCTCGGAATATGACCCCGCTGTAGATTGTACCCCTCGTGCACATTCATCCTGTACCCGTTCAAACTCGTATACCCCGTTTACGACCCCTCTTCTTTCTCCCCCTTTCGTCTGGACATGCATTGGAACGACGTGTACATTCCAGTCAAGCTCAACAGGTCAAGATTACCAGTAGTTGATGTTGCGGAACGGCACGATTCGAGGCAGCTTGGCGTCTTTGCGCCGTTTCTTCTCCGCCGCCCACCGATCGATCCACGCCTTCATCTTGTTCCGCGAGTTGGCCGTGTGCACGTTGACAGTCGGGATGACACGCGTGTAGTCAAGCGACAGGCAGAAGCATGTCAACCTGGTGCGGCGAGTAAAGTGTCCAGCATCAGCTCGAGCTCGTTTCGAATCTTGAGGTTGTGGCGGACTGCTCACTCGAAGAAGCTCGAGTGCTCGGAATATGGCACGCCGAAGGCCATGGTCAACGGCGTCGAATCCCGCTGCGGATCTGCGAGCGAAACAGGATCAATTATCGCTCGCTTGCGACGCGTGCCCGAAGCAGACTCACAAAGACCTGCGGGCGAGAATTTACGCTGCTGCTCGATTTGCAAGATCTTTGCGATGGACGGCAGCTTGTCCTTCGATTCGGATCGATAGGTCCATCCTGGGAACGTGCGCTCAGTCAATCGCATGCGTCAGGATAATCCGCGGCGACCGCAGACGGCTCACCGGTAGGTCGTAGGCCGATCATCTTTGTGAACCCGTTCTCGATCCGCGGAGCCTTGTACTTGCCGAGGTAATCTTGCATCACCTCGCGCGTGATATCTCGCAGCCCGCCGATGTGGACTTGCGCCTCGAGCGGATTTTCCGTGAGCAGCGCGTGCAGGTCCGGGTCGTCTTGAGCGAGGCAGAGCGACCGCTTGTACCCGTCGCAATAGACCTTGGTCGACAAGGCGTGCGCAATCGCTTTCACGATGCTGTGAGCCGCAGAGTCAGGGTCGAGCTCGCAACCGGGCCCGGGCCCAAGCCAGGGTTCAGAAGAAGAGACACACCGTTCTTTGCCGATTGAGTAGGTACCGACGAGGACGAGCAGCCGCTCCTTCTTCGGCTTGAGATCAGGTTTCTCGTCTTCCGCCTTGACAGCCTCCGGTTCGAGGTCCTGTTGCGCGTGGGACGACAGCTGAGCGGCGGCCGCATTGCCGAGGACCTCGCGAACGAGCTCCGTTTCGCTCTTGACCGACGGGTTCCTGTCCTCGCCTTCCCACGCTTGGCGGGTGCTACCTCGGGTATTGACGTCTCCTTCGGCTTTGATGAGAGCGGCTGCGTTGTCGTCCGTTGATGGCGCCTCGTCGGAACAAGGTCGCGACTTGATTCCTTCGGACAGCTCTTCCTGTCGACGTTCCGCCGGGCCTTCGTGCGCGGCGAGCCACGCTTCCTCGTCCGGCTCGTCCTCCCCGTCGCCTGCGTTGGCGATCGGAGTCGACCCACTCGGTCCCGGATGCAAACCATGGAGCGGAGTCTCCTCCCGCATGGTAGTCGCAAGATTGTCCTCGTCGTAATCTTCCGGTAGCGCTTCAAGTTCCATCATCGCAGACGTTTCGTCCTCGTCGGCCTTGACTTCGTCTTTGACGTCGCCCGTCCGAGCGAGCCAGCCTTTGAGGCCTTTCCGTTCGCCGTCTCGACCATCCGCTCGCCACAGGGCCGACTCGTCGCCTCCGATCACTCGCTCCTTGACGAGCTCGGCACAGGCAGAAATGACGAGTTCCTGCGCCGGGAAGCAGTACGACGGCCCGAGATAGGTCGTGTCGAGGTAGATGGCGTCGAGCTTTTTCTGCGTCCGACCGGGAAGCGGGTCGACGAACCCGCCGGCGACGGGGTCAAAGCCTTGATTGGAGGAGGAAGACGCGTTTGATGATGCACGTGACATGGAGGGAGCGCGCAGCTGGGTCTGTAGCGTTGCTGGCTTGTTCGAAGGCGGCGTCGGAAACGACATGCATGGGTGGACGATATGGGCCGGAGACGCCCGGAAGTCTGTGCGAGCGTCTCTTAGTCAGTCGACACGCAGAATGCGAGGCTGGAACCAGCTCGCCGCACCTCCGCAATGCAGGTATCGAAAGATGCGATTTGGCGTCTTCGAGTACGGCGATTTGGGGTCCGTATGTGGACCCTCGAATAAGAAGAGCACCGAGCCCGGACAGCTGTATCGGCAAGCATCAGTACCACAACAAGGCTTACACCTCGACCGCAGGTGCGTGCAGGACGCACTGGTTCGCGTCAATCAGGGTGACATCGATCCCGTGCACCTTGACGGTCTGGTCCAGCGGTAACGGGAAGAGGTACTCGTCTCGCACGCCGAGCTTGAGTTTGATAAGGTTGATCGTGGTCTGCGAGGCGTAGATCGGGCCTCCGCTCCAGGTCGAAGAGAGGTTCTGATAGTGATCGGCTGCAGAAGGAAATACGGGATGAACGAGCTGTGGGCCGTAAAAGCTTGCAGATAAGAGGACGAGACTCACAGTGAGCATGGGACAAGAAGTAAGCCTTGCAGCCGTCGATTTTGCCATAGCGGAAAGCGTCCACCGTCACCTCCATTCCGTCGATCCATTTGTAGAACGGTACCCTCCGCTCTTCGCCCTTTGGCAATCGGCCTCTCTGCTTGTCCGCCTTCTCGGCAGCTTTCCACTGAATCGTTTCGGCGTGTCCGGCCATGAGAGCGGTGAAGGCGTTCGGGAGGGACGACAAGACCGAAAAGGGTTTCTTGGCGCCGGGGGCGCCGTCCGCATCGGGCGAGTCGCTCAAGGTCGGCGAAGCACGATCTGGCGGAGGGGCACGAGTGAAGAGTCGAGAAAGAGGTGCGAGAAAGGAACCCGTTCCGGATTTCGCTTCCTCCTTCTGAGGAGGCGGTGGCGGTGGCGCACTCGGAAGGACGATCACCTCGTCGTCGGTCGTCGCCGGTTCCTGTACCACCACGAGCTCCATGTTGTCGTCGTCGTCATCATCATCTTGATCCGTGCAGCCATCACGTGGATCTTGCTCGCACGGATCGCGCAACTTTTCCTCGGCTGCGAGGAGGTTGGCAGTCCCTTCCGGTCCGTCGTCGACAGCCGGCGCCGCCGCTGCGTTCCCGTCCACCGCTTCGGGCTCCTTGGCCTCGCTTGGCTCCGCCAACCAGTCCTCCTCTTCGAGGATGATCTTGCCCGCCGTGCGCTTGACTCCGCTGGTGCCCGCGATGGGCGGAGGCGAGAGCACCGTCAGGTCCTGCGAGCCGGACGAAGGCGCGTCGGATTCGTCGGACGAGTCGAGCAGCTCGACCGTGCCCAGTTTGCGGTTGTCTGCCACAAAGGCCTTGCGTTTCTTGACGCCCTTCTTCTTCGTCTTCTTGGGAGTCGTCGTCTTGGAGTCGGCTTTGACCTTTGACGTCGCCGCCTTGGTAGCCTTTCCGGTGGCAGTCGGCGGGTCCTGCGCTGCTGCTTTGCCCGTTGCGACGCTCTTGCGCTTCTCTGGCGTCTCTGCCTCGCTCGGAGCGGGGCGTTTCTTGCTCGAGGTTGACGGCGATGCTCCGGGCTGGCGAACGAAGCTGTCGAGGGTCGGCGCTCGAGCGGGAGCAGGCGTCTTTGGCGAGCGTGCCATCCTCGGCGCTCTCAGGTCGACAGCTTGGGTAGACTAGGCTCCAGAGCAGAAGCTGGGCGGGGGCGAGTCGAGTGTGGCGAACGAAAGGCCAGCTGCGAGATGTCAACGTCAGAAATGCGGGGTGGAAAGCCCGGTAATGGCAATAAAAGGAAGCAATACAAGCTGTGCCATTAGATCTGCACTCCAGCCTCCCCTCAAGCGAGTGCAACCTGCGACGCGACGCGTTTGATGAGATTTCGCTTTCTTCGAGGCTGAGCAGCTGAAAGCCCGTGTGGAAGCGTCCGGGATGCATATAAAGGTGCGCATAGCCGTCCAACTTAGACTGGGGCCCCTGCTGACCTCGTCGAACCTCTCCACAGAGCTTGAAGGTACGCTCACCCCCTCCTCACCTCGACTCTCAGAGGGGCAGAGGCGCGCGTCACCGTCCGCCCAACGCGCGGGGGCGGCCAGCAAGAGACATGCGAGGCAGTGGTCCTCATACGTGTTGGCGGCTGATTCGACGGTCGAGGTCCTGCAGATCCAAGGCTTCAAGTCGTACCGGGATGAGACTGTTGTCGACCCCTTCTCGTCAGTCGGGACTTTTGGCCCCCTATACGCTGGTGCAGAGCCACGAACACTAACACTCGGTCGAATCTTGCCAACAGGGCCGGACTCAACCTCCTGGTCGGTCGCAACGGCTCCGGCAAATCCAACTTCTTCTCGGCGATCCGATTCGTCCTCTCCGATGCATACACGTCCTTGTCCCGCGAAGAGCGGCAAGCGCTCTTGCACGACAGCGGTGGAGCAGGAGGAGGAGCGACCATGAGTGCCTTTGTCGAGATCGAGTTTGACAATGCGGACGGGCGATTCCCGACGAGTGCGTTCTCAATCGATTTGCACCTTCGACTTGACACCTCAGCATGCTGATCCATACAAACCCTGCGCGCAGACAAACCCTCACTGCTCCTGCGACGGACGATCGGCTTGAAGAAGGACGAATACCAACTCGACCGCAAGTCGACTTCAAAGGGAGAAGTGATGTCGTTGCTCGAGTCGGCAGGCTTCTCGAGGTCCAATCCCTACTACATTGTTCCTCAGGGTCGTGTGAGTGCTCTCTTTCTCAATTTGCATGTTGTACGATACAGCGCTGACCATAGCGCGACGTGTGCAGATCACCCATTTGACGAACCAGAAAGACGCGGATCGATTACTGCTGCTCAAAGAAGTCGCGGGCACCAAGGTCTACGAGGAGCGACGGGCGGAATCAACCAAGATCATGGACGAGACAAGTGAATGACGCATTCTTCTCCACATCAGTCGATGCAGCAGACAGCTGATTTTTCTTTACTCCCCTCAGACGCGAAACGAGACAAGATCAAGGATCTGTTGGAGTACATCCAGGCCCGACTCGACGAGCTCGAGGAGGAGAAAGAGGAGCTGAAGCAGTACCAGGTGCGTCACGGCAGCAACGCAGAAATTCCGCAAGCTGGGCCCGGCCTGACGTCCTCAAAACGACACCGTGCAGATTCACGACCGGGCGCGAAGGTCTCTCGAATACTGCATCTACCAGCGCGAGCTCAAGGATGTCGGGGATATGCTCGACCAGATCGAGGAAGGGCGGAACAAGGACATCGACGAGGCCAACTCGCGGCGAGAGGAATTCAACCAGCGCGAGAAGGAGCTGTCGACAATCCGCCGCCGCCTCTCGACTCTCCGTGAAGAGCTCTCTGCGCTGCAAACCGAGCACGAAGAGCTGTCGGAGGAACGCCGCGAGGTCACGAAAGCGCGCACTCAGGTCGACTGCCTCGTCCGAGATGCCGAGGACGCCTCTCGTTCTTTGGCCACTCGTCGTGCGGACGTCGTCGCCGAACTCGAGAAAATCGAGGCTTCGATCGCGGACAAGGAGACCGAACTGGACGACTCGGCACGACCTGATTTCGAAGCGAAGAAGCAGGAGCAGGAAAAGGCCCACGCCGAGTTGGAAGAGCTCCAAGTGACTCTCGGCGGACTGTACGCTCGGCAAGGTCGCCGGGGACAGTTCCACTCGAGGCAGGAACGGGATCAACACCTCCAGGGTTTGATCGACCGGCAGGAGGAAGCGCTCGAGGCGCGTCGCTCGCGCGAAGAGGCGCTCGTGCAGGAGCGGGACGAGACGGAGAAGGAGAGGCAAGAGGTCGAGGCGAGGCGGGTCGAGCTCCGGAAGGAGCTGGATGGGCAGAAGGGGAAACTCAAAGAGTACCTCGATGAGCTCAAACGCCTGAACGAGGAGAATGCCGAGCAGAGCGAGCACCGAAAGTGAGTTACTGCCTGATTCCTCCGCCGAGCTTTGCGGCTAACGGTATTGATGTTGCGCTTGCGAACTACCAGGGAACTGTGGAAAAAGTCGTCCAAGCTTGACGCGCAGACTCAACACGCGATGGAGACGCTCAAGGCGGCGCAGCGGACGGTCTCGACGACGATGGACCGCGACACCGCGAACGGTCTGCGTGCTGCCCGCGAGATTGCCGAAGAACTTGCCTTGGACGGCTACTTCGGCCCGCTGTACGAGCTGTTCGAAGTCGACGACCGGTACAAGACGGCTGTCGAAGTCACCGCCGGCACGAGGTCAGCCTTTTCGAAGAAGACACACGCATCTCGACATTCCTGCGCTGACAGTCTGCCCACCTGCCTCTCGTGCGAACAGTCTTTTCCAAATCGTCGTCGACACAGACGACACGGCAACCAAGATCCTTGACCGGATGGTCCGGGACAAGAGCGGCCGTGTCACCTTCATGCCGTTGAACCGCCTCCGTGTTTACGACGTCGAGTACCCGAAAACCAACGAAGCTATCCCGATGCAAGTCTTCACCCGTATCTTGCCGTGTTCATCAGATCGTACTGACTTTGCGCCACCTGTTTCACAGGATCAACAAGCTCAAGTTCAGTGAGCAGTTCCGCCCGGCGTTCAAGCAGGTGTTTGGCCGGACAATCGTCTGCCAGACGCTCGAGATTGCCGGTGCCTACACGCGTTCGCACGGACTCAACGCGATCACGCTCGACGGCGACAAGTACGACCGCAAAGGTGCCCTCACCGGAGGTTTCCACGACGTCCGTCGCTCTCGCCTCGACGCCGTCAAGGCGCTCAAGGCGGCTCAGCGACGAGAGGGCGAGCTCTCGGCGGAACGAGCCGAAGTCCGGCAGGCGATTGCCCAGACCGATCAGGAGGTGACGACTCGGCTCGGTCAGATCAAAGTCATCGAAGGCCGCCTGAGACGCTTGCAGGACGAACAGCAGCCTCTCGTGGACGCCATCCTCCGCGCACAGGAAGACGAAGACCGCCTCAAGTCCAAGCTCGCCCGGCTGGATGCTCAACTCACCTCCCATCGCGCGGACGTCCGCTCGCTCGAGAAGGAGTGCGAAATGTGGCGCAAAGAGATGGAGAGCGCGTTCCAGGATAGCGAAGGCTTGAGCGACGAGGAGGAGGAAGAGATGAAGCGGCTGTCGGCCGAGGCGGACCAACGCAAGAAGGCGCTTGTCGAGCTGTCCAAGGAGGCGTCTGATGTAAATGGACCAAATACCGATCATCAAAGCGCGCGGCAATGACTGACGTTCCGCTCGGTGCCTGAACAGCTCGAACGAGCCAAGGACTTGCTCGAGATTGAGCTGAACGAGAACCTTCGGAGACGACGCGAAGAATTGCGCGCCCGTCTCGACACTCTCGACACCTCGGGTGGGCAAGACGACCAGAACGCGACGGGCGGCGAAGATCTCGAGGCTCGCAAGAAGGAGCTCAAGAAGCTCGACAAACAGATCCACGGTCTGAATCGGCGCCTCGATGGTAAGGACACTCGCCGGTTTGTCTGCGTTATTGCCGAGCTGACTGGCCTTCTCACGGCCGCGCAGAGGTCGAGCAAGAGACGGAGAGGGTCAACAAGGAGATCGTCGAGGCAGAGAAGGAGCGCGAGACGCACGAATCGCAGCAGACTGCCGACCAACGCAACATCGACAAGCAAGGCAAGAGCGTCGAGCGGTATCTCGCCAAGCGTCAGCTCTTGCTGCATCGCAAGGACGAGTGCAACCAGAAGATTCGCGATCTCGGTGTCTTGCCGGAAGAGGCGTTCGCCGAGACGACGGCTGCGACGGAAAAGGTGCGAATGCCTTTCGAGCTTCTCCGCGCCTTTGACACTGAAGCTGATCCGGGTCGTTGCTTCTACAGCTTCTCAAGAAGCTGCGCAAAGTCAACGAAGCGCTCAAGGCTTTTGCGCACGTCAACAAGAAGGCGTTCGAGCAGTACTCGTCGTTCACGAAGCAGCGAGACGAGCTCATCGCGCGGCAAGAAGAGCTCGACGAGTCGCAAAGGTCGATCCTCGAACTGATCGACGTCCTCGACGCGCGCAAGGACGAGGCGATCGAGCGGACGTTCAAGCAGGTCGCCAAGAACTTTGCCGAGGTGTTTGAGAAGCTCGTCCCGAGCGGGCGCGGCCGCCTCATCATGCTCAAGCGGCAGCAGGAGAAGGTACGTGACCCGCTGCATCTGATCGGTCGTTCATGCTTCGCTGACGACTCGATGAACAGGGCGAGGACGATATGGACGTCGACGAGCCGGAAGAGGAGGGAAGCGTCGAAAATTACACCGGCGTCGCCATTCGCGTCTCGTTCAAGTCCAAGTCGAACGAAGGCTTGAGGTTGCAGCAGCTGTCTGGAGGTCAGAAGGCGCTCGTTGCGCTGGCTCTGAGTACGCCGGAATCTGGCCCACTTGTCGCCGGAACCGAGCTGATGCGCTCCGTCCCTGCAGTCTTCTCGATCCAGAAGTGCGACCCGGCGCCGTTCTACCTCTTTGACGAGATTGATGCCAACCTTGACGCAGATCGACGAACGGCCGTCGCCGGTACGTCTGCTTTCTTGTCGCGCCGCGGGGTGGAGGGTTTCGGCGATCACTGACCCGTCACGTTCTCGCCAGCGATGATTTCGGAGCTGTCGGAAGAAGCACAGTACATCTGTACGACGTTCCGAGCCGAGCTCATCCCGCACGCGGACGCCTTCTTCGGTGTCGTCTTCAACCAAGCCAAGATCTCGAACGTCAAGACCTGTGAGTCGGGCGCTCTCGATTGCGGTACGGCGAAACGCTCCGCGTATGACTGACATGTCGACGTATCCTCTGCAGTGACCGCCGACGAGTGCAGCCAGTTCATCGTGCGTGCAGTACCTTCGTATCCGGCCGCAAACGGCGCGCTCACATGCTTTTTTCTTCCTTTCTCGCAGGAGGCTGCCGAGCAAGTTCGCGCTTGAGATGTGTGCACTCTCGTGAATGTACAGCCTTGCAGTCAGTCGGTTCAGTCGGTGTATGGTTAGCAGTCAGTCTTGTCGGTACCCGCGTTTGTTCGATCGTGTTGTAGCCCGCTTTGTACGAGTCCAACGCCTGCATAGTCGCGATGCGCTCCGCGCCAAGACCACGTGATACCTGTCAGCGGATCTCGCCTACGTATGGTCTCGACGTCTCATCGCGGAAGAGCGTACAGGCTAACTAGGCAGCGTTTTCGTCGGGTGAGCGTAGATTTCGACCTTCTCAGCTTGATTTTGCGCTTGAAACGGATCTTCATTCGTGTCACGCACTTCAAGCCCACGCAGTCGTACTATACTGGGCATCCTTAAGCTGTCGGAGGCTAAAGTATGCCCAAGGAGCCCCATGGTGGGTGCGAAGAGCCGGAATCTCCACTTACCTCACCGGTGGCGATGCGCGCGAGTCGCGAATAGCGTCATCTCCTCGCGCGTCAACGCTGGCGGGGACCGCACCTCTTGCTCGCGCGCAAGGGCTGCTCTCTTGCTCTTCCTTCATCCGCATATCACAGCAAGTACAACAGACCACTGGTAAGGCGAGCTAAAGGAGGTCACAGGGCCGAAAGCCGGCACTCAAACTGACACTCCACGCTCTTGTCGCAGAAACTATGTCGACCACTTCGAGCCACAACACGGGCAACTCGGCCCCGGCTTTCTCTGGCTCGAGCCGCGAGGGTGCCGTCGAGGGCAACACGTCCGGAGCTGCTGGATCTCGGGGAGGCGCACCGCCGAGTGAGTCTGGTCTCCTCGAGGGGTGCCTTAAGCGCCGCCGGAGGAGAGACAGGACAAGAGCGGGCTGACAGTTCATGTTTGCGTCGCTGCAGAGCCGACCCTCGGAGAGCAGATGGGCATCACCATGCCGGCCGACACCAAGATCATCTCGACCGAGCGCGAGGGCGACCACGTCGAGCCGAACGTCCTCCCCGGCGAGTCGCTCTCGACCGCCGGACCGGGAGGCGACATGCGTCAGCGTAAGACGCAGGAGCACGAACTCAAGGGGATGAAGCAGCGCCTGGAGAACGACGACGAGCGTGCGAGCCGCGAAGCGCTCGGATACGACGAGACCATCACGCGTCTCCGGTCAGTCTCTCCTTAGCTTGTCCTGCTCGCGGCTTGGCTTCCTGACGATTGGCTCGCTCCCGACAGGCAACCGCCCAACGTCCAGTAAGGGCATCGTCTATCCCGGCCCCGTGTAAATAGATGATCTCCAGGTCACCGCGAAGTCGACATTGCAAAGCAGAATTGAAACGCATCCCTCACAGCGGGTCTATCGTGTCTGTGGCCTCCCCTTAACGTACGTGAAAGTGCCGATAGCCTGCGCGTGTCCGCGACTGCAGACGGCAGCGGTGCGAGCGGGGTCGATGACGACGTCGTCACTGGATGGAATGGGCGGGTACAAAGTCGACAACGGAGGAAAAGGGAAGAACAGGCTGTGCAGATTCAGAGGCTCTGATCTCGTGCGTAGCCCAGCAGGAGCGCTACGGGACCGCGACGTCGACAGCGTAGAGACCAACGTGCGATCTTCGGCGACTCGGTTCGCCTTCATCCGCTTTACCTCTTGCTGTCAATTGACCACAGACTGCTGCAGAGGCGAGCAACGATGCGATTACTAGCTGCGCTGCTCTGGCTGCCTGTGGCCCTGGCAGCAGTACGCGAGCCGGACTTGTCGAAACCTCGCCCGCCCCCACCTCCGCCAGACACGACCCACCTCGTCGACTTGCTCAGCGCCAGCCCGGATCACAAGCTGCTCTTGACAGCGTTCCAGCATGCTCGACTCATTCCGACCCTCAACCGCCTCAACGGGAGCACCCTCTTTGCTCCGACAGACGACGCAATCCGCCGCGAACGAGGTGACTCGGTATGGGCAGCAGTCGCGAGTCTAGCCGACAACGGTGAACTCGGCCCAGAGCACGACAACTTGCAGCTCGAGCTCCGAGATACTCTCCTCTACCATGTTCTGAACTACACCATCGTCCCGCCGCCACCCTCCAACTCGTCGAACTCGACGCGGCCGGAACCTCACAAGCCTCTGCCGCTCGATGTTCCGACCTTGCACGAGACGCTGTATTACCCAAGCTTGTCGCCTTACAACAAATCCTTCCCGGCTCCGCCGACCTTGCCCGGCACCGAGCCGAACAAGCCGGACCCCGATGCGCCCGATGACCGACCCGAAGGTCTCTTGCACGGAGAGGGCCAGAGACTGCGGATCGTTCGGAAGAGCGCGCATGTCGAGCAGAGCAAGAAGAAAGGAAGCGAGATCTGGGTTGGCGTCGACTGGAGAGGCGACGGAGGAAGTCGCGTCGCCGAGCCGCAGTTTGCCGTCAACGGCGTCCTGCTCTCGATGGACGCCGTGCTGCACAAACCGGCCGATCTCGGTGAGTGCGGATGACTAGAGCTTCACGCACGCATATTGACCGAACAGCTCTGCAGCCACTCTGGTCCGCACTGCGCCGGAACTGTCAACCCTGGCGTCCCTCCTGCCGGCCTCCATCCTCGACTACCTCAGCACGGCACCCCATTTTACGCTCTTTGCACCAACAAATGAAGCTTGGGCCGAGTTGACCGACCTGGAGATGCGATACCTTCGCTCCGGGCTCGCGGACGGCGACTTGAGCGAAATCTTTGGCGACAGCGCGTCACAGAGGGGCGCGGGCCGAGGCAAAGTCGGCTACCTCGAGACGCTCATCGGCAAGAAGGCAAACGGCACGGCGAGTCTATGCACGGTCCGGAACGGCACGCTCGCAGTCTCGGCCGAAGGGGACCGGCTTCAGGTCGCCGTCAACGGCACGGCAATCGCTAAAGGCGACATCCTCGCCAAGAATGGTGCGTTGTCACTCATGTTGTTCTCTCCCTGAAGAGAGTTCTCTCCCTGCTGACACTGTTGCCCGTCTCAGGCGTGATACACACCGTGCCCCACCTCCTGCTCCCGTCCGGTTCGCTCGCTCTCACCGCTGAAAAGTACCTCATTGCGCTCGGGGCGACTCACTACGTCGCCCTACTGCGCTCGGTTAACTTGTCGCACTACGTCCAGATCCCGTCCAACGAGCCCGGTACGGTAATCGATACGCCGCTGCCGCCGCCGGTGCTTGACCTTCAAGGAGCCCAAGTCCCGTTAGAGCTCGTCAAGCAGGAATCACCCGAGCACATCGAGAAGGAGAAGGAAAAGTATACCATCCTGGCGGTCCGAGATGACGTACTCGCTTCGTCGATGCTCGGCGCGGCGGTCAGCTCGCTTCGATCGCCCATCTTGAGTGGCCGTCCGTTACCTCCCAACGGCAGCCTCGCGCTCGAGGAATTGCTCCGGTACCACATCGTCGCGGATCAGTGGCGGCCGCATGACCTCGAAGATGGCATGCTCATCGGGACGGAGCTCAGGACCGATGCGCTGCGAGGGTCTCGCCAGCGTGTCGCAGTCGGGGTGCAAGGCGAGGACGGCAGCCTGGGAGATGGTTGGGGCAAGGCGCAGAAGCATCGCAAACGTCGTCGCGGCGACGAGGACGATAGCGATGACGATGACGACGAGAAGGAGATGCTCAGCTGGGGCGGCGCGAACGTCGTCGCCGACCCGGTCGTTGTCGGCGACTCGATCATCTATCTCCTCTCGTCGCTGATTGAGCCGCCCCCGATCGCCATCACCGCGGCCGTTTCCGACCTGCGCCTCTCCACCTTTGTGGCCTCGGTCTACGCCGCCGCGCTCGACGGAACCCTCGCGACTCGGCCCGCCGTGACCTACCTCGTACCGACGAATCCGGCATTCGCCGCGCTCGGACTCACGATGCAATACCTCCTGCTACCGACCTCGCGGGACGAGCTCCGGTCGGTCCTCAAGTATCACGCGGTGGACGAGATCGTCTACCTCGACGACTTTCCGCGCAGCGGAGGGGCTCGGTACCCGACGCTGTTGAGCGGATCCGAGATCTACTTTGAGCGCGAGCCGTCCAACTCAACCCTCTCGGTCCATGGTCCGACCCTCGGTGGACTCCCCGCGAACGGCGAATCGCGCGATGCAGCCGTCGTCGAGGGGAACATCCTCACCGAAACGGGGGTCCTGCACGTCCTCGACCAAGTCGAGCTCCCGCCTGATCTCGACATCACGCTGGAGAAGCTCATGCGCGGCGCAAAGGCCAACACGATGTTGAGCCTGATCCGCGCGGCAAACATGACCTGGGTCCTTGACGGCAAGCGAGCGCCGAATAGCGACGAACGCGACTCGGTCCGCACTAGAGGCAGTGACCGCCTCACCGGCCTTGTCGCTCACGACCATCGTGATGATCAGGCGTACACGATCCTCTGCCCGACTGACAAGGCCCTGTCGCGTCTCAACCTGACATATTATCACGAGCACCCCGCCGCGCTTGCCGCCCTCGTCCGGCAACACATCCTCCCAACGGAACCGGCCACTTCCAAGTCGGGCTCTCCCTTCCCGCCTCGGACCGCTTTGCCGAGCTCGCCCCTCCTGCTCGAAGACGCCAAGTTGTTCCAGTCGCTGCTGAGTCGAGGTCAGCCGGGCGGCAAGAGCAAGTTTGGCTCGGTCGCGTTCAAGAAGTGGGGGGCCGGCGACGACGACTGGATGGTCGGGATTGCTGGAGCTCGAGGCACCAAGGGTGACGACGCGGCGCGCGTACTCGCTTGGGGACGGGCTACCCCATGGTTTGTCGACGCGGATGGGAAACGCCGCGAACACGACGCCGACGATGATACCTTCACGTCAAGCACTGAACTGCTGCATACGATCTCGACGCGCTTGGCCGCTGCAGGTGGCGTCATCAGCATCGACTCGGTTTTGATTCCATATGAGCCGGGTTGGTTCCGCCGGTGGGGCTGGATCGTCCTTGTCGTCTTGGTCGGAGTCATCGCTCTGGCTGGCGTCGGCTTCTTTGCCGTGCGGTGGTACCGACGGAGGCAAGCGAGGAAGTACGACCGCCTGAACAGCGAGGAAGATGAGGACTAGCTCGTCGGTGCCTCGCACGATTTCCTCTTGAACATAGACCATGCCACCGCGCCCCTCGCATGTTGTTACATTCCTCTCCTCTTTCCCTTCGTAGTTTAAAAGCATGTAGCATGTTGGTCTTCAAAGCTTTGGCGTGTGTGCCTTTCGGACCTCGCGCGGCACAATCACGCTCATCACCGGCACCAACTCTTCGTCTCTCCTCGCTCTCCATCTTGCGTTCAAAGCTGCTCTGTTCGAGGAGAATGCCCACGTACGCTTATCCCGAGGGCAACAAAGTCCTAACTGAAACGCTCAACCTCCAGCGTATGTCGTCGCTATCAATTTTCCCTCTCTCTCCTCTCCCGACTACTTCTGGTGCTCCGATTCCTGCTTGAGACGTCCGCAGGCGCTGTTCCAGCCTACACGAACGCCATCAAAGCTACTCGACCTTCCACTCACGCGGTGCTCCGATACGCAACAGCTCATCCCGAAGCTGGCTTTTTCTGCGAAACGGCTCGAACCGAAGAGACGGTTCCGTCTCCCTTCGCTGGTACGCTCTAGAGGGGTGTCTTTGCCTTGCACTTATCAAGTCCTATCAGCTCATGATGTATGCGGAGCAGGCGATGCAACCCGGAACATGGCGACGCAGATCTACTATCTGCTGACGCCGGATTCGCCGCAAGGAAAGATGCACAGTGAGCCCCCTCTTCACGAGTTGTTTCCTCTACCATTCCTGTGCGCTAAAGACGAAGCGGGGCTACACCAGTGAACAAATCCATCACGTATCACCTCCTACATCAAGGTCGCGCAAAGTACACCTTGATCCGTCCAGCTTCGGCCCCATCGACCTCACCCGAGATCAAGCACGTCGTCATGGGCGCCGATTCGTCCCGCGGTGAGGTACGGCATCTCGTGGTGGAAGGAGGGTGGTGGAAAGCGAGTGAGATCCCGGAGGAGGATCTCGACGACGAGGAGGCCGACAGGGACAAGATTGGGTGTTTGATCAGCGAGGCGAGTACTCCTCTTCTCAACGGCGCTTGTCTCCGCCAAACGACCGCGGTTTCCTACACTGACCACGCATTGCCGCTCGATCCACAGGTCGTCGTCCCCGGTGCGGACAACCGTTTGCCTGGACGAGAAAGTGTTTCGTCATCTGACCAAGGATTTCCTCCAAGCGCACAGGCTTCGACTTTGCGGACCACAAGTTCCTCGACCGCAAAGGCCTCGTGGAACTCTTCGGCGGAGACGAGACCCACCCTGCAGTGGAGCAACTGCTCCCTTACACTCAGGAGCGATGAACGCCAGGGTCACCAACTTAGATCGCATAGAAATTAGATGATTCGAGCAGCTGGGGGGAATTGCAAGGTTACACAAGCCTTCTACGCATCTGAGAGTTCGATGCCCGGGCCTTGGGTAGAAGAGATCAGGACACGGGTGATGGCAGCTGCAGGAAAGAAGGATCTCCGAGCAGGTCAGCACACCTCCAGGAAGCGTTAGGCCGGTCGCATTCGAGAAGACCTGAGATCGTTGACTCACGTCGCTTGACGTGTGGCGGAACTCCGTTCACACTGCCGTTGCCGCCCTGTGCAATGTCGGCGACGGAAGCGAGCAGAGTGTGGACGTTGTCGGCGAGTTGCTCCGGCTGGAAATGCAGTCGGCCAATGGCTGGCCACACGAAGGAGAATTGCGCGGCCGCTCAGCATCCTTCTGGATGTGAAAAAGACATGTACACGGAAAGGAAGAGAAACGGGGCGAGCGGGGCCTCACCTGCGCGAACGATGCCCTTGTTGTCGCCCTTCCAGTCGAGACCGCCTCGAGCCTCCTTGACCGCCTGCACGATATCGTCCGTGACGGTACCACGCTTCGCACTCGGCATGAGACCTCGCGGACCCAGAGTCCGCGCGAGGGTGGGGTTCCGCTGAAAGAGGGCGAACATCTCGGTGGTCGTGATGAGCTTGTCCGGGTTGACGTTGCCGGCGAGGATGTCGTCGATCAGTTCTTGACCGCCTACGACGTCGGCGCCGGCTTCTCGTGCGGCTTGGGCGGCCTGACCGGACGCGAACACGACGAGGGTGGATTGCTTGGTCGCCGAGGCGCACGAGTGCGGCAGGAAGACCCGCCCTCGGAGGGCGTTGAGTTGGATCGTGCCCGAGGTCTTGGTCGTGACGTTGATCTCGTAGGCTGCGTTGGGCGTCGCAGGCGACCAGGCCTAAGACGTCGTCGTCGCAAGGATGAGCTCAGCTTCCGCGACGGCACACGGCCCAAGAGGAGAACAACCGACGACTCACGGCGAGGACTCTTGACGCTTCTTCGAGGGTCATGGTCTGCTTGCCCTTGCCGCGCTTGCCGCCCTTGACGAGCCCCTTGTTGGCGCGCTGCTGCCGTGCGAGGCTCGTCTTGTTGAGCGGCGAGAGCACCTTTGAGCATACGACCGGCGCCGTAGAGAAGGAGCGCGCGGCGCTCTGGTGCAGCTGGTGCACTGCCGAAGCTAGCATTGGTCGCGCGGACGTGAACGACATGGTGGGCGTGCGGCGGGAAGAGAGCCAGCGGCACCGAGATGAAGTTCAGAAGGAAAATTTGTTCGAGTCGAGAGCGTCGTTCCGGTACTCTAAGCGGCTGTCTAGATCAGAGGAGAGCCTAACCCGAGCAACTCGCGTCTTTCTCGCGAATGCACCTTCACGCCTCTGGTGTTCCGGCCGTAGGCAGTCAGGATGCCGACGAGAACATGGCCAGCTGGGAGACACGGCGCCAGAGCGAGGACAAAACAAACCGCACATGGCACTTTTGGGGGCTGCGTTCTATACCAAAGCGCTGGCCCCCCCTCCTCCTCTTCCGCCGCCACCAATCTACGCCTCCTCGGTTGCCTCGGCTCGCTGCTTGAAGAAGGCGACCCGTTCCTTCTCGCGTTCGCTCCTCGGCTTCTTGCCGCTCTCCCAGCCGAGTTGCCCACCGGCGAGGTCGTACGTGCCGACCAAGGAACCCGTAAAGGCGCACATGCCCATCGCCTTGGGGAGCGAACCGGACCGGATCCCTGCGACGAAGCCGGCCGCGCAGCCGCCGGCTGCTCCTGCGACGCCGTTGTCCTTGGACTCGATCAGGTTGGCGACCGTGTTGTCGACATAGGAGAAGACGAAACCGGCGGTCGCTGGTCAGGGGAAAAACAGGTTACAAAAACCTCGAGAGTCAGCGGGGGGGGAGGGTCCCTCATGTCGACCTAGCCGACTGCGCTGTCCTCAAGTAGCGGCCGCGCGGGAGGCTCACCAAAGTAGCCAATCATCCAACCGGTGCGGGTAAAGACACCCATGGCGCCCTTGTTGTGGGTCTGGAGCGAGTTCTGGATGGCCGAGATGAAGAGACCGACGCCGGCTCCGGTCAAGCCTGCGTTGAAAGCGGGGGCCATCGGTGCGGTCGGGTGGTACGCTTTCGGGAGCGGCTGTCCCATCGGGGCGAGGAATGGCCGCGGCGGGAGAGTGCTAACCGGGGTGCAGGACCAAAGAGGGCGGGGGTCAGTCGCCAGTGCACCAGTCGCGGGAGGGACGGGTGCGAGTGAGAGACTCACACGTCGAGGTTGTCACGCGGCTGCTCGTATCCCGACATGCTTGCTTGCTCCGCTCGGTAGTGTACGGCCTAGAGGAAAGTGAGAGGGTCCGGACGAGACGAGCGAGAGAGAAACCGCTGTGAATGCCCACCGATCAATGGCAGCCAGGATACGTCAGCTTTACGGCGATCTATAGGCACAGACTCGGGCTTGGTGCACTCACGGCGTATGCGGGGGTGGTGTGGAAGCGAGGGTCGCGATCAAGTTCTCGTCTTCGCTCTCGTTGGCTCTTCGACCTCGACCGCTCACTCGCTTTTACTCTGCGCACAGTCGATGCTGTAAAGTCACGCGCGGTTCTGCGTTGCTTGGCTGCGCGTGCGCTCTCTTGCCCGCCCGCCCGCTCGCTCGCTTGATCGACCGTGCTGTCCCCTGCATTTTCTGAACCACCGCTCTCGAGGAGTCTCGCCGTATGAACCGCCGCCCGACTACCGCCGATGCTGGCACGCCTGGCCAACCTTATCCGCCGCCGTCCTGGGTCTTGGCCGCTTCCGTCGGGGCGGCTTTACTCGACAAATTGCTGGCAACTTCCGACTCCTCGACCTCCAGACGTCCGCTCTCGACGTATGCAACACCGAGCGCTTACGCTCAGCAAGAGTTGAGTGACCGCGTACGCAGCACCGATTACAGAGGTATCCAATAACGCACGGAAGCACCCGTTCGCCCGTCAAGGGCTGTTTGCTGTCCCACTCCAAGCGGGAGTCGCGAAACGCTGCAAGCCGGTCACGACTCGTGGGAGCTGTGCGGACTCGGAGGCCACGCCAGTGCAAATGCTGCTGCTACTTCACTTTCCATGTACAGTGCTGCAAGCGCTATGCTCAGATTCCGCGAGCCCCGCACTCTCTTCAAGACGCGGGTCTCTACTCTCGTTCCGCTTGAACAAGAGTCGCCTGCAGCGGTCAGCTGGCCGGACATTCAGCGCACCCCCACTACCATCCAGAAAGAACGTCTTGCAAGTCAGGTTCTTCCCTCGAAAGGGCTGACTCGCAACACGAGGCTTTGCGCCGGCAGCTGCTCGAGCTTTCGTCGGAAGAGAAATGTCGTGCCCACACGCTTCTCCAGTCTATTTGCCAAGCGCCTAAGTACCTGGAGCAGACCGATAGGCGCAACATAAGTATGGCACAGTGCTCCTACTTATGGCGGAGTTGAGCACGCGGAAAAGTTTTCGCACTTTCGGACTGGTGTCATCATGCCGAGTGGGGCGCAACGCAACTCGCCGACGACGCTCGCCAAGCGCTGAGCCCTCCTTCTCCCTGCTTTCCACTTCATACCTCGCAAGAACAAAAGATGAAGGCGGTCAACATCTCGCTCGGCGCTCGCGACCTCGTCGACCGACCCATCCCCGAACCGGAGGCTGACGAGGTCCTGATCAAGAGTGCGTCCTTTTTCGTTGCAGGACGGACTGCAAGGTCGGAATGGGCGCCGTGAACGAGGGTGAACTGACTCTCTACGTACTTCACTCGTCGACCTTTGCACCTTCTCCTCCCCTTTCCGTGGTCTCGTTGCTTTTTCCGCCACCGTGCTCCTGCACAGATGTCGCCGTCTCGTCCAACCCCAAGGACTGGAAGATGCCCGTCTTTATTAAAGGCTACTCGGCCATCGAGGGTAACGACGTTGCAGGCACAATCGAGGCTGTCGGCAAAGGCGTCACCAAGTTCAAAAAAGGAGATCGCGTCTGCGCTTTCACTCGGATGACCGACGGAGACCGGTACGGCGCATATGGGGAATACTCTGTGCGTTTTCGTTGCTCCTCCCACCCTCCATGAAATGTCGACGCCGTCCATGAGAGCTTCCCACTTTCGAGGGAGGTATCAACTGACCTTGCTCTTCCCTTCCAGGTGTCCCCCGCCTGCACGGTCGCCAAGCTCGGGGACAAGACGTCCTTCGAGGATGCAGCGGCGCTTCCGCTCCCGTACGCGACGGCGACGATGGGCCTCTTCAGACAGATGCGAGTCGAAGAGCCCGGCTCGTCCAAGCCGCGAGACGGCGCGATTCTGGTCTGGGGAGGCGCGACCACCGTCGGAGTGTACGCGATTCAGCTCGCCAAGGTACGTTTCGTGGAAGTTGCAGCTGGGAGAAAGGGGGCTTCCTTACCCATTCTCAATCTGGTACGCAGCTCGCCGGGTATCATGTCGTCGCCGTTTCCGGTTCCTCCCAAGACGTCGCACTCAAATACGGCGCGGACGAGAACCTCGACTACCGCAACAAGTCGAACGAAGACCTCGCCGCCGAAATCCGCAAGTCAAACGGTGGCAAGGGCGTCAAATACGTTTTTGACGCCGTGTCGGAGAACGAGACCCACGCCGTCGCTGCGCGCGCGCTCGAAGGCGTCGAGGGTGCCGTCTACGGCCACGTCCTCCCCCTCTCGGACGAGGAACTCAAAGTCTTCTCGGACAATGTCCGCGTGGTTCGGATCATGTGCCGCGCCGCGTACGTCGAGGAGGCGAAAGAGGGCGAGAAGTGGTTCGACTGGCTCGGACCGGCGCTCGAAAAGGGCGAGATCAAGCCGCAGAGGGTCACGATCGTGCCGGGCGGTCTTGAAGGCGTCAGTGAGGGTCTTCGCAGGCTCGAACAGCATGAGGTCCGCGGCGAGAAGCTCGTGTACCGGATCAAGGAGACACCGGGATTGGCATGAAGTATAGGCTGAGATGGGAATGCGAGTTTCTAGCAATGCAAATAGTGACAAGAACAAACAACAGCTGGATGCGGTGTACACGGATTCTACACTTCGCGGATCTCAATATGCGACTTGACCTCGACAATCTTTTCCTTGCCACCACCCTCCTCCAGCCTCCGTTTCTCGTCGGCTTTCCGACGCTCTTCTCCTTCCCGGGCTTTGCGCCGAAGGATCTTGACCGGCTTCGAAGGGCCTCGGTACTCGATCCCCTCGCCCAGCGGGAAGCGGACTGACAAGTCTGCCTCGTCCAACTCGACGCCGGCTTCTTGCGCGCGTTCAGCCGCCGCCTGTACATCGGCGGGCGAGATGCCAGTCGGCAGGGCGAGGCTCGAAAACATGCGCTGGAACGAGCGCGTGTCGGCGAAATAGGTCGCGATCTGCTCGCGGCTGACGGCGTCGCCCTCGGCTCCGGTCGACTTGACAATGTCGAAGCCGACTTGCCACGTCGGCGGTGAAGATCCGGGCGGACCGCGTTCGGCGTCGATTGTGACTGGGTGGTCCTGCGCCTCGCCGTCGACGTAGTTGGTCCCGCGGAGCTCGAGGAGCGTCATCTCGCTCAACTGCTCCGCACTTTCCGCGTCCGCAGTGTCGAGAGCAGCCGACGTGTCCTCTTCCGGACCCTCTGACTTGGTCGACGCCGACGCAGACTCGACCCGCTCGACTTCTCGCTGCGGAGCGACAAAGACTCGGAGGACGTCGGCTGCGCCATCGGCAGCCCAGGTCACGTTGACGCTCTGCTCCGGATAGCACTTGATCGCTTCGTCGAGGACTCGTTCCAGCGTGCCGAGAGCGAGGCGGAAGACCTGCTCGCCCGTCTCGGTCGTGCCGAACAGAGCCTCGTCCATCACGCTGATGGGCAAGTACTGGAAGCCGAAAAATCGCGCCGTCGAGTGGTAGGCGACAAAGATGCCGTCCATGCCGCCGATCCGAGCTTGGAATTGATACTTGAGGAAAGCCGAGCGGATGAGGTCCTGCAAAAGCGAGCGGCGTCAGCAGGAGCCCGGAGCTTAACCTCAGGATAGCGCGGGACGCACGTAGTATTCCCGCTCAAACGACTCCCACTCGCCCTGCAGGCGATCGATTGTGTAACCAGAAGACTCTTCGTAGTTGAGGCGGTCTTGCCGGATCGCAACCGTCCCGCGTGTCTTCAAGTCGAACGTTTTATTCGGCAGGTGGTCGTTCGTCGCGTCGAGTTGCGACCGAAGCACCATGCGGTCGGTCTGCCGGCGCGGAACGTCAGTTAAGGAGCGCTCGTTGAGAGCGGCACGCTTGGGACGCACAAGAGAGTAGTGGTACGCTTGGCGGTGATCCGCCTCCGAAGGCGCCGGATCTTCGGCACCGTGCAAGAAGCGCTTGAATTCGCCAGCTTCGGTCGTCAGGAGCTTCTCCATCAGATGACCCTGCGACGAGGATGAGGTTCCGTTAGCCACGAGTCGTCTGACATCGATTCGCTGCAAGCGCGTTACGCACGTAATCGGCGAGTACGTTCGAGCCGTTTGTCGGGTCGAACGATTTGTCGGCGTCGATCGCATACCGCCCGTCTTCATATCGCAGCACGACCGAGACAGGCAGCTTCTGACCCATGCTAAAGTCGCGATTCTGTTACAGGTTAGGCCGGGTTAGCGCTTGTGCAGGGCAAGACGGAAGAAAATTCCGAGTGTGAGAACTTGCCATGTACTGCCACCCTCGACTGAGCATGTCCAGATGTACCTGCTTGCCCTTGCTGAGCCAGAAATAGATCTGCGAGACACAGGCTTCAGCGTCTCAACAGGGCCGTCAAAGGTTTGTGCAAGGAAAAGACTGACCTGGCAGAGCATGCCGACGGTTGAACTCGTACTGCCGCTGAAAGTCTTGCCCTGATTCGCCGCAATCTCCTTCAGCGTCTCGTCCTTGGAACTCGTCACGTATTGCGGCAACTTTGAAAAGTCGAACTCTGAAATCTTCGGGACGTTCTCGAGCGTATCGCGCGTGAAGTTGTACACGCCCGAACGGGGATCTCGCAGAAAGTGGACGCCCGGGTTGAAGAGAACGCGGTCGAGCGAGTGAGCGAGAGTCGCGACGGGGACTTGGTAAGGCGACGGATGGGCGACAAAGGGGGTCGAGGCGGGCGAGAGGACGTGCTGATACGAAGACAGCTCGCGCGCGGGCGGGGCAGGCTCGGCATCGCGTTGCGACAGCGCAGGGTGGTTCTCGTAGTCGATGCCTGGCAACGGAGTTTAGCTTCAGTGACGGGCGCGGGACGCGATGCGCACAAACAACTGACCTCCGTCCGCAGCTGTCCGAGCAGCTTGTCCGCGTGGAGTCCTCCCTCGCGTCCGCGGCTCTGCACTCGCACTCGAAGAAACCGCCTCGGCGATCTGATCCAAGAGCGACGGTCCAGTGCGCGGTCGCAACGGTGGGGGAGCCGGCGCAGTCCCGTCACGAGACTGCTCCGAAGTAAGCTCGGCGATGCGGTCACGGAATTGCTTGATGGCAAGGTCCTGAGCAGTGGTTTGCATAATAGTCAGCCTTGTGAAGCACTCGGTAGAAAGTTGAGGAGAGACACGGACCATCCGCTCCATCTCCGCCGGCCAAGTCTGTTCCCGCTCTGCAGCGATCTCCTTGTCTGGCTTGTTCTTCTTCTTCTTCTTATTCGGTTTCGCAAGGTCGTTAGGGCCGGAAGCGGCCGCGCTCTCAGCGTTGACGGGCGGTTCACCTTCGACTGCTTCCGAGTGAGTCCGGACCATCTCGTCGAAATCGCCAGGTTTCTGTACAGACGCGTGTCAAAACACGACAGGCGTCAGCGTGATTTACGGACGCCATGCAAGGAGTGGGAAAGACTGTACCTGTACCGTTGACGTGGACGCCGTGTCCTCGGCAGGCGCGTCCGTCGCCTGGACAGCTGCTCCGCCCGACTGACTGGCATCGGCGTTGCTCTCGCCTCCTTTCCTTCGCTTTTCCCTCGCCCGGACGGTCTTGGCATATTCGACGATTTCAAACTGCCTCTCTTGTCGACCGAGCTTGTCCCAGGGTTGTCGAAGTGATTCGAGGAGGCTGAGGCGGGCACGGTACAGGCGGAGCTGATCCTTGATGGGGAGATGACCCTGCGTGCGCATGTAGCGCTCCGCGCCGAGCTCATAGGGGTTCTTGTGCTGTACAAGGCAGATGTGTTAGGTCACGGTCCACACCCTCATTAATGGGCGGAATCGAACTTGACAGCTTGAAAGCAGGCCAGAACAAGCGGAGGAGAACGGAAACGCGACTCACCTCATCCGCGAGCCAGTCGCCGTCGTGTGCTTCCGCTACAGCTTGCGCCTGTTCCCTCCGGAGTCGCTGCATGGCGAATCGCTTCGCCTTGAACCCTTCGATCGGTGCCCGTTTCCGATCCTTGCGAGCCTCGCCAGCAGCTTGATCGCCCTTTGCCGTCGCCGGAACGCGGATCTTGTGCGGACCTTTGTGCGATTGATCGGATGCCTTTGCTGTCGTCGGAGTAGCACGACTTGATCCCGCGCTTGAGGGAGAGGCGGCATGATCGTGGGATGAGGGCGACTGGATATCGGCCGACCGTTTCTGTTTGAGCCTGGTCGCGAGCGTTTCGGTAGTAATGGCCTGCGCTGCTTTTGCTTGACCGTCTCCGTATAGCGGTGACCCTATCGAGAAGGGGCGAATCGGCGGCCGGTTCAGCAACCACGGCGTTGTCCATTTGATGACGGGACCACGAGCCCGAGCGCGCGCAGCCGCACTGGCGGCGTGCATAGCAGTCGCAAGCTGAAGGACGGGTCGTCTAGGCAGCAGCCTCGAGCTGAATCGACTTCTCTTTCCTTGAATCGCTTCCATCGTTCCGCGTGAACCGGAGTGAGGCGGTGCAGTCGACTCGACCATGGCCGTGCCAGCAAGTCTAGCATTGGGCAAAAGCGATCGAGCGTAATGAAATGGAATCTGCTCGTTCTGCAGGTCCCCGTGCGTGTTTAAATAGATCGAGAGCAGCATTTGCCTCGTGGAGCCGGCCGGCTGCGTCGACTTCCGTCGGCTTCGCACGTCTGCTCTTGCTTTCCAAACACCAAAGAGTTCCCGGTCGCGGACGCCGTCGGGAACGCGTCGGAATGCTCGGCTCTGCCATGCCGCGCTCCGCTCTTCGATTGACTTCCCTATCGAGTCCGCTTGCTCGACCTGCTTACCTCCCCCGTCCCCTCCGCTGCCGATCACGTCCCGCTGTCTCGTCCTCTTTCTCCACCAAGGCCAACACAGCAACATCCTACTCGAGAACTCTCATGGCTGCCGTCGCCGCGTCAGCCGGACTCGCTGCAGCTGCCTTTGCTACCACTTACAATAAATCGGTCAGTCTCCGCGGCTCCTCTCCCCTTTGTCCATTAGCTGCAAGCTGGTCATTTGCGATCCACAGCTAACACCTTTGTGGAATCATGCAGCCCTTCGCGCCGCTGGCTTGCGAGGAGCGCTCCGCCTCCCAACCAATCTCCTCAAAGGTCAATCGCCCCTCTTTCGTCGTAAGTCTGCCTCTCTTCACCAGCGTCGCCAACGACTCATCGTGCATCCTTTGGCTGATATAGACCATCGTCTACGCCCGCCGCAGCCCGAAAACACCATCGACCTCGACGATGCGTCGATCCCGATGCGACTCCGGATGATCCACCACATCAAGTCGCTCCAGTCGACGATCTGCACCGCGCTCGAGTCGCTCGAACCGTCAGGCCAAAAGTTCAAATCGTCGTACTACCTCCGCGATGCCAGCAAAGGATTCGGCGACTCGCGCGTCCTGCAGGACGGCGAGACGTTCGAAAAAGCCGGGTGCAACATCTCGGTCATCAAGTCGACCCTGTCGCCCGCCGCAGTGCGGCAGATGCGCGCCGAGCGGTTCGACTGGTGGGACGGCAAGTCCGAGTTGCCGTACTTTGTCGCCGGGTGCTCGCTCGTCGTGCACCCGCGGAACCCGCACGCGCCGACGATCCACTTCAACTACCGCTACTTTGAGATCCAGGACCCGAACGACCCGAGCGGAGAACCGAAAGCGTGGTGGTTCGGCGGCGGGACCGACTTGACCCCTTCGTACCTGTACGAGGACGACGCGCGCGCGTTCCACGGACTGTACAAGGCCGCGTGCGACCGGCACGACCCGGCCTACTACCCGCGGTTCAAGCAGTGGTGCGACGAGTACTTTTACATCCCGCACCGGCAAGAGACGCGCGGCGTCGGCGGCATCTTTTTCGACGACCTGAGCGACCGCGACCCGGAACGCATCTTTGCGTTCGTGCGCGACTGCAGCAACTCGTACTTGCCGGCGTACTACCCCATTGTCGAACGGAGAAAAGACCAACCGTACTCGGAGCACGAGAAGCGGTGGCAGCAACTCCGGCGTGGTCGCTACGTCGAGTTCAACCTCGTCTACGACCGCGGTACCAAGTTCGGTCTCGCGATGAAGGAACCGAGGACCGAGAGCATCCTCATGAGCCGTGAGTGGTCGATTCCCCTGACCTGCCCTGTCCTACGCTGGTCGTCTTCGGCCCCGCTGGTGTTGCAGAAGGGTGTCGCTGACCGCCTTCGATCCGCCATTTCACAGTGCCGCTCACTTCACGATGGGAATATGAGCCCGAAGTCGGCACCGAGGAGGGAACGCCCGAGAAGAAGCTTCTCGACATTCTCCGCAAGCCAGTCGAATGGGCATGATGCGAGGGGAGCGCTCTTTCTAGCTTTTTGATCTCTCGGTACATAATCACCCCCCGTAGTCGTCTCTTCTCTCCTCTCACTTCTGTGATCGCATTGCAAAGATACCCTCTATCATGACGTATGCGTGACGGCTGTCCACTGAGCAAGTGCACGCGTGAGCGGAACCGTCTCGACCCTTGCATCCACCGCGCTCGATCAGTAGACGAGCCGCCGCATCACGGCTAGTCTCTGCTATTGCTAGTTCTTCTCTCTATTGCATGTCATGAACAGTCGCTCGGAACGCGCGAATCGTGTTGTCTACGCCTTGGGAGCCAAGTTGGACGGCGCCGCGAGGGCCTGCTCGCCCTTCGGCGTGACGTAGCAAGAGCTGATACCGCCGTCGACCTTGAAGTCTGTACGTGGATCACGAATACCGAGCATCGCCAACATGGGTCAATCAAGGGATAAACCTGCAACGATGGGTCTCTTCAGATCGCGTACCAGTTCCGGTGATGAAGCTGCTGTCGTCGCTAGCGAGGAACGCGGCCGCGCGAGCCTGCTCAACCGCCTCACCGAAGCGACCCATCGGGATGTGCACCATCCGGCGCTCCTTCTTCTCCGGCGTGTCGAGGAACTTCATCAGGAGCTCTGTCTTGAGCGGACCGGGGCAGAGCGAGTTGATTCGGATCCCTTCGCGCGCGTGAACCATGGCGAGCTCGCGAGTCATGGCCAAGACGGCACCCTTCGAAGCGGTGTCTGTGTACGACGGTTAAGCATCATGCTGAAGTCAGCGCTTCCTGTCGGGACAAACGACCCCCGCTGGCTCCGGAGAGCTCGAGGTGAACGACGAGCCGATCAAGAGTGTTTGACCTACATGCGATCTGAGGCGTCGCCGCTCCGAGGATGGCGACGAACGAAGCCGTGTTGATGATGCTCCCCTTGCTGCCGCCCGGGTTCTTGCGCATGGCGTCGATCGCGTACTTGCAGCCCCACCAGACTCCCTTGACGTTACTGCGTTCGAGTCGGCGGCGCAGGCAATGTGGTGAGTATCCTCCTCACCTCGGCAAGATTGGCGCAGTAGCTTACACTGCATAGTTGGGAAGAAAGAGATCAGCTGGACGTAAGCAAGAGGGGAAAGGAGACGAACGCAGACGAACTGTTCATGGTCAGGTCCCAGATGCGCTCCGAGGTGTTGAGCGCATTGTCGTCCTCGGGGTGCATGATGCCGGCGTTGTTGCTGTGCGGACCGCGACTACGCATCAGCACGACCCTTGCTGGTCGACTTGCCCAGCTTGTACGACGGCTGAAGGGGAGATGCCAGGTCACGCACAACATGACATCGAGCCTGCCAAAGGTCTCGACGGCGGTCGCGACGAGGTTCTTGATGTCGTCCTCTTTGGAGACGTCGCACTTGACGGCGATCGCCTTGGGGGCGTCCTGGACCTCGGTCTTGATGATCTCGACGGCGCGGTTGGCAGCATCGACGTTGATGTCGGCGACGACGACGTGGGCGCCTTCTCCGGCAAAGACGAGGGCCGACTCGAGACCGATCCCGCTATTTCGTGTGCGCAAATATGCATAGCGGCGGTGAGGATTGTGGTCGAGCGGGTTCAAGTGGGGCGGCAAAGAGCGGGTAGAAGAGAGGAGGGGTCAGCGGCATGGAGAAGGGTGCGAGGGAGCGGAGAGGACATACGATGCTCCGCCAGTGACGATGGCGACCTTCTTATCGAGGCGGAGAGTGGCAGGCATTGCTATGGAGTGAATGGACGAGAGTCAGCCCTGCTCCGCCGTATCTCTCTCTTCCCGTCAAGTCGTGCGAATCCAGCCAAACCCAAACACACGGCGCTAGAACCCGCACTGCTAACCAGAGATCAGGCTTATCTACCGCTGAGCAATACGCATTCGACCGGCCTCTGCGAATTCACTTGACCGCTTCCGCCGCGGCCTCGCCCCTGTCATCGAACCGGAGGCCACCACACTGGCACTTCTCGCACCAGTGCAGCCTAGTGAAACGTATTCAGAACAGCTCGAAGGCGATCATACAGACGGTGCTCGTGGAGAAGGGAGCGGATCATGGTCGCCGCCGCCGCAACTACCTCGACCTCGGCTGCGAGCGGAGCTAACGGGACTCGTCAGCTACCGCGCGTCGCCTTCCTCGGTCCGCTCGGCACTTACTCTCACCAGGTGCGCGACAGGTAGAGAGCGAGTCCGGTCAAGACAGGGTCATTGACCACCCGTTGTCCGACAGGCCGCGACCGATTTCTTTGGCGAGTGCGAATGCGTTCCGCAAGAGCGAATAGCAGGTGCTTCACCTCCCTTACCTTTACAGCAAGTACAATGAACCCTTGCAAACTCACATCTGGTCTCGCCTTCAGATGTCTTCACGGCTGTCTCTGCCTCGACCGCAACATATGGCGTTGTCCCGATCGAGAACTCGTCGTTTGGTCCGGTCGCAGAAACGGTGGAGCAGCTCCGCACGTCGGAGCTCGCACTACGAGGCATGACGGCTCTGCGTATAGGGCATGCATTGCTCGCGAGCAAGCAGGCGACCGAGGCGCCCCCGAGAAGAGTTTACAGCCACGAGCAGGTGAGGCGCGCGTGGCGTGTATGCCTTCACCTTAACAACCGTCTTGCTTGGCCTCGAAGATTAGCAGTCAGGGCGAACAAAGCGTACTGACACTCGGGCATGTGCGCTCACAGGCGCTCGGTCAATGTCGTCGATACTTGATAGAACGATATCCGGATACCGAGATCGTCCAAGTCAACTCGACGGCCAAAGCTGCTCAGGAAGCGGCCCAAGATCCGGAGGGGATGGCCGTCTGCTCCTACAAATGCGCAGAAGTGTATGACCTCCGAGTCGTCGACCGAGATATACAGGACGCGGGCGAGAGTGAGTTTGCTGTTCCGGGGACTCTTCCTGCGTTTCGACACTCCACTAACCCCCGGTTCTCCTTGCAGCCAATACGACTCGCTTTGTCGTGCTCTCGAAAGCATCCACCACGCTCCCGAATGCATATCCTGTCTCGCAAACATCCTCATCGCCCGTAGAGAAGACAACTTGAAAGACGATTTGAATATTCAGGTCCACCTCGGACTTTGTATTCTCGTCCTCGTTCCATTCGTATCAGACTCTACAACTGCACCGGTCGTCCAGTGACCGACTTTGAAGCGCAAAGAGCCGTTTCCTCCCCTTTTCCCTGTCCCGACAGCCTTGCACCGCCTCCTCCACTTCATCTCTTCCTCTCCGACGCCTTGCGAGACGCCTCGCGGCGCACGTTGGAATGCCGCGAGCGTCGACTTCAGCACACACGCTCGACTCTCCCGGCTTCCGCAAGTCGACCCCTCGTCGCGCCGCAGCGCAGCGAGCTTCGACCAACATCGCTTCGACTTCGGCTCAGCTCCTTCAGACCGCGATCGAATTGAACGGCAAGGGGAAGGAGCGAGCGGTCACTCAGGATGGCGGCGTACCTTTTGAGATGGCTCCTGAGCTCGCACGGGGTCGATCCAAGCGAGAGGGGAAACGCGGAACCGAAGACCAGCAAGAGAAGCCGTCGAAGCGGCGCAAAGTGACTGCCGACCAGCGGACTGGCGCTTCGAACATCCAGGATCAGGGCTCGCAGCCTTCAGTCACTGCGCAGGAACCGAGCCCCGTCCGGAAAAGGTCCGACCAGGATGATCGCGCGGCGCGACCACCTCGGAAGAAACGCACCAAGAAGCACGTCCGGATCGCGCCGCATACGACCGCCGACGCTTCGGATGGCGAGACTTCGACGTACCAGCCTAGCACAGCTAGCGACAGCGACTCGGACGACACCGTAGTCTCGAGACCGATCGGGCGCGCGCTCGCAAATACCGGCGCAGCAGCAGCTCTCGCCGCGTCCGACGACGGCAGCATCGACTGGGCCGACCCGCTCTCGATCCCAACCGCGCAACCATTCCGGAGCAGGCGGTACTGGCAATGGCTCGAACTCGGGATCTGTCACTCGGCGGTGCACGATGTCGCGAGGGACGAGTCGCATCTCGGCCGGGCGCTCGTCGAGTGGGAACTGCTGCGTCAACATCGCGCGGCCGAGGAGGCCCTCGCGCGTCCTGTGCAGTCGCTCGAGGACGGTGAAGCGCAGCCAGAATACTCGAGGGCGGGGTCAGCTGCACTCGACACGCCGAACGGATCGAGGATCGGTACGCCCGAGCAGCCTGCGGCGGCGGAGGAAGATGATGTTGAGGAGGAGGACGCCACTCCTCGCCCGACGAAGCGACCCCGCCAACGCCGCGCCGACATTTCTTTGCCCTCACACGACCCCAATCGCGCCTTGACCCCTTTTCCAGTCACGCGCGCCACGGCCGAGCAACTCGAAGTCGACGAAAACGGGGTCAACCTCTTGCCGTTGCCGTCGGCGGTCGCGCTGGCCAAGATGGCTCGCTGGCCTGTCCATTCCTCTCTCGTTCAACCGCCGTCAGAAGGAGAGGTGGAGGTCGCGCGACCGGACGCGCTTGAAGAGGCGCTGCTCGCGCAGTATGAGCGCTTTGCGAGAGGGCGGAATGCGGCGACTCTCCCGGCCTTGGCCCCGCCGCGAACGACGCGAGCTCCCAGTGCTTACGCTCCCGGTGGTCCATTCGAGCGTGAGCATGACGGCGGCGCAATGCAGGACGACAGCGGCATTGGATCCGACTCCGACTCGAGTGACGAGCTCGACAACTTGCAAGACGACGACGACGACTTGCTCCTCGAGCCAGAATCGCTCCCACCTTCAATGACTTCGATCCCGCCCACGATCGACAAGGTCTTGCTTCGCCTACTCGACCTCGTCCCGAAAGCGCCACTGCCCGCGTACGATTACTGGACCCAGAAGACTCGGACGGAGGAATTGTTGAAAGATGACAAGCAGCGAGGCTTTGTCCGGGACGAGTGTGCACCCGGATGGGAGGAAGTGTTGGCGATTGCGAGGGAGATGGAGCTCCCGGCACAGTGAGTCGAGAGTCATCGGCTACCATGATGTTCACTAGGGCTGATCCCGCCGTCGTGACATGCGCAGCGTGGTCGATGAACTGGAAACGCAACTCGTCTCGATCTTTGGCGCGCCGAGTCGCGGCACGAGTGCGTCCTCTTCATATGTGTTTCTCTAGCAGACATGCGCCGGTACTGATAAACGCTGGAATCGTATCCAGCGAGACGACTGCCTTCCCCCGGCCTGGCCGACAAGTTTGTCGTCCGCGTTCATCCTCGCTCGTCGAAAGCTGTAGCTGCTCAAGACGACGACGATGAGGTGCGTGCTCCTCCTCGGTTCTGCAGCTACGTTGTTCTGGCAGCTCTGACCTCCGGAAGCGTTGGATAACAGGGTCCGACCTCACCGGCGCCTTCGAGCGCAGCTGGCGATGCCGACTTGGAAACCGCGAACCGCCGCTCAGCACGCAGCACGCCCGCGCCACGCACGTCGACCAGCCCCGCTCCGTCTTCTGATGCCGCACGGGTGTCTGACAGCGTCGAAGATGAGCGCGCCGCCCCAGGAGCAAGAGGCGGCCGACGCGGACCCCCTCGCGATCGGACTGCTGCTGCAGCAGCGGGCGCGCCGCAGCCCCGACGCGTCTACAAGCCTTATGTCTACAGCGAGGCTCAGAGGGCGCGCAAGGCCGCTTATAAGCGAGAACGGCGTCGTCGCGAAAAGGAACAGAGGTGCGTTATACTCCCGAGGCGGGAGCGAAATGAACGCGTTGCAAACCATTTCTCTCGACTGACCTCTTTTCTCTCTCCCGGTTTTCTTTTTTCGGCGCCCGCCCTGCAGAGACGCGGCTTCCGCAGCTGGAGAACCCTCGTCGAGCATGTCTGCGGCGGATCAAGGCGGGACCGGCGCTGCCCTGGTGACCGAGTAGAGCAATTGCTCGTCGCAAGGCAAAAATTCTCTTCCTGCGTTTTTTTTTGCTCCCAGCTTGCGAGACGCGCCAGCATACATGATATGCACATTGCAACGACTCGGCAACCTTTCTTGCACAGCCTTAAGGTGAACGTCTTGCGCAGCCTCGCCTAACTTGGCGCGACGTTACTGCCGGCGCCGAGATGACACCGACGCGAGCTCGCGAGGTACTCGCGGCAAAACGGACGGAAAATACGCCAATCGGTTCAAATACCTCGGGACTATAGTGCGAATACTGTACTATAGCTGACTCAAGATAAGTTGTGGGCTGAGTCATGAAGTGTAGCTGACTGTGCAAGGGGTTTTTAGTCATCGCATCACGACAGCGACGTTGCGGACCGCTGAGGTGATTGATCGCCAAAATTTCGATGCCGAAGTCGTCGGAACCTCACAGAGTCAAGTCATCGGCGCTGGCACAGCTTTACCTTCTAACCAGTCACGCATACGCACTACACTCTCGAGTCTCGCTGCTCTATCGCCCAAAAGGTGCATCAAGAGCGCCCGAGGTCCAGGACACGTCGACCTGCCGCCGATCAAGAGCCCACGAGAAGTTAGAACGTGCCGGAGCCTTCGATCCACGCAAGTCGTCCCCAACCCCGTTCTTCTCTCCTCCTCTTCCTTCCACGCTCCCTGGTCCCTCGGTCAGCGTCGCAAGCACCCCGCAAGGAGCGCAGCCAAGGCTACCCGCAATCCCTCCTCGCCGTCAGCCGTGAGTCGCACGCCCCTCCTGTCTTCCCCACTCGGCATCCACGTTCTCTCGGCGAGTCCTCCTCTCGAGCCTACAGCTGACCCTCCGGTGCACTCGGTCCACTGCAGAAGTACTCGAGAAGGTCATGTCTGCCATGTACGCTCACCGCCAACCGCTCGGTCACGCCTCCGAACCCGTCGCCGGCCCCTCCACCGTCAAGCCAAGCAACGTGGGCGTTCCGGTCAACCGTCGAGACTCGGTCGCTTCCATCGCCAGCAGCTGCTACAGCTACGGCAGCAGCAGTAGCTCGGGATCCTCGACCGCCGGCTACGACTCGGACGACACGATCGAGGAGGATGACGAGATCGCGACGCCGCCGTTCCTCCCCGCTGACGCGGCAGACGGCTTCAGCAGCAACAAGGGCAAGGGCAAAGCCACCGAAGACCACCCCTACCTCGACCTGAGTGGAACGTTCGCCACCTTCTCGCTCTCCGAGGACAACCTCGTCGCGTCGGTCCCTCTGTCCCCTCCGTCGCCGACTCGCCCGCTCCCTCCTGCCGAGGCGGTCGCGCCCAGTCCCGCCCCCGCCGTCACTCCGACTGCGAGTCCGCGCATTGCATTCCAGTCGACACCGTCAAAACCGCCGCCGCCGCCGCCGAGCAGCGAGACCGTCGCCGTCGCGGTGACGAACCCGGATTCGGAGCCCCCCTCCTCGGCGCACGTTCGGCCTCTGCCGCAGCCTTCTCCGCCGACGCGCGCCGTCGAAGAAGCCCACCGCGGTCGGAGTCGCTGGCCGAGGCTCCTGTGGCGCTCCGAACTCGACATGGACTCGCTCGTCGTCCTGAAAAATTACCACGAGCGCGCCGTCGGCCAGCCGCTCCCCGTCCTCCGCGCCGGGATGGTCCCGAAACAAGTCGAGACGTGGTCTCGCCGCATGGAATACGCCGGACTCTAAAACCGGCCCCTTCCCTCGTTCGCTTCGACCCCTCTCCGGACACTCATCCGTCCGTCCGATGTGTAAAACTACCCCCAACTGCCTCATTCACTTGTTCGACCGTTCTCAACACGGTCTTTCCCACGTTCATCCAACCCTCGCATTCACGCTCCCTGTACCCGCATTCACCTCCCCGCGTATCAACCAAACCGTCGAGCCTGCTGCACCTCTTGCGCGCCGACGAAGTAACGGATTCTCGCTTGTCTTGAAAAAAATGAAAACCCCCCTCTGATTTGTGTAGACAGTCTACTGCATTACCACAACCCACCAATCAACCATCACGAAGCGTGTAGTGAGCCTCACGATAGGAAGCGGGTGCGATTTGGCGAACGCGAGAGACGCCGGAAGAAGACGAACGTGCAGCGCACATGGAACAAGCCACCGAAGAGAACGGAGAACAACAAAGCATCGGTAGCTTGCACGCGAAACCTACCGAAAGTAACAACCGAGTCACGCCTGCATCGGCACATCCTCTAAAGGTGGTTCTTCGGCCGCTTCAGTCCCCGACGGCGCGGGCGCGGGCGCCGACAAGCGCGCCATGCCGACCCTGCACTCCTCGATCTGCAGGGCCGTCTCGCCGAGCACCTTGCCGAGCGAGACGTCGCGCATGACGGTACGGTTGATCTCGCCCTGGAGGCCGACCAACGCCTCGGCGAGCCGGAACGCTTTTTCAAACTGGACTTTTTCGAGTCGCTCAAAGACGCCGAGCGAGCCCGTCCTCGACGCGCCTTCGGCGGCGGCCGCGAATGCCTCAAAGATGGATTGCTCGCCCTCGGCGAGGCGACGGATCGCGGCGTTGCCACTCGCGACGAGGGCCGAACCGCTCGCGCCTTTCGGACCGGCGGCGTGGAGGGCGGTTTGAGCGTCGACGGCGAGTTTGGCGATCCGACCGAGGTTCCGGATCGTCAGGGCGGCAAAGAAACCGATACCCGTCGCGTTCGAGTCGGCTGCAGGCGCTTCGCGCTCGGCGTGGATCCGCTCGTGATGCAAGATGCACGGCGGGTCGGTCAGGTTGGACCCGTCGTCGGACGGGGTAGGCTGCGTCGGAATGTGCGTCCTGAGATGCAGAGCCAGGTCGCCGCGTCGGAGGCGCAAGTCTGTTTGCAGCGATGTGTAGGTGCAAGAACCCCACAGGCACTTGGGTTCCGGTTGCGCGAGGTGCGTTTCCATGACGTGCTGATATGTGGCGGCGGGCGAATCGAGCGTACTCTGCATTTGGCAGCCATTCCATCGACACCGGTACCGACTGCGCAAGTCTGCACGTACGCGCGCTGTGTGAGTCTCAACCGCCGCACAGGGAAGAAAAGAGACGGGGGAGGACGCGTACCAGGTCGATCGCGGATCTTGAGACCCTTGATCACAAAGTTCCGCTGCCCACCTTCCTCCGATACCATCGGCAAGACGTTCGGGAACGCCTGCTGCGATGCTTTGATGACTTCGGCCGCCGCGAGGAGGGGAGGCAAGTCGGGGCGTGCGTGAGGCTCGAACTGGGTTCGATAAGATGTCCAGAGCACGACTTGCGGGACGGAGGAAGCCGGATCTGCCTCGAATGCGGTCCGCATCCAGGTGAGGGTCCGACTCGGCTCGACGAGCGTGATCAGGTGGGCGAGTTCCTCGGGCGAGACGAGGCTGTCGGTCGGCTGAATCGGGTTCGGGGTCGGCTTGCGGACGTGCTTGACTCCGTGCAGGTCATGGTAGTAGCGTCCGTCGAAGGGTGCAACCCGGAGGTCAATGCTGACTTCCTCGAGCTTGGCGCGGACGTGGAACTTGCTGATCAAGAGGCGGAGGATGCCGACGAGTTCGGGGCGTTCGGCGAAGAGGACAGCGTTAGAGGGGAGGAGGGTATGCTGGTAGATGAATTCGAGGATGGCGAGGTTCAACTCGGTGTCTGCGACGGGGAGCAGCTCGACGGCGGTCTGGATCGGATGCGGATGCGGCTTCGGAAGCGGTTCGATGCCGTTGTAGGCGAGGAGGGCAAACACGGCGTCTGACTTGCCGTTGAGTGCGAGCGCAGTCAGAGTTCGGAAGCCGGCCAGGAGGAGGGCGCGGTCGGACGAGCGGGTCAACGCGACGAGGAGAGGGAAGAGGCGGACGGCGGGCGAGTCGAGAGCTTCCGGTTTCGGAGGCGGTTTGTCGCCGTCGTCCGCTGCGTCGGCTGCTCCTGCCGCGATCGGATGACCGGGCAGGGCGAGGGGCACGTGCTCGGCGATGCACTCGAGGACGTCGAGGAGGTAGATCCGGATCTCGGTCGTCTCCTCGCCGTCGAGGGCGTCCGACTGGCCCTCCTCGAGGACATCGCAAATCGTCCGGAGCAGTTTCTTGCTCGCGAGGAGTGGGTCTCGACTTCGAGATTCGGGCGCGAGGTTGCGGAGGATGAGGGCCGCTTCGCCGGCTCGTCTCCGGAGGACACTCCGTGCTTCCTGGCCCACGATGGCCGCTAGAGCGGGCAGCCCGCGTTCCCGATCCGCCTTGCGCCGCTCGAGGTAGTCCCGCACGATGGCGAGGCACCCATCGAGCAAGCCTGGGAACTCGCTCAGCCGGACGAGATCCGGTTCGATGGAGGTCATCTGGACGAGGCGGTCTAGTCCAAAGTCGATCTCTGCCGGCACGCCTGACCGGATAGAGAGTACGAGGCGGTTGTTGGGACCGGTCTCGAGGTATGCATCTGTGTAACGCGCCGTGTGGTCAGTCTTGTTTGGGTCTGCACGTGAGAGCCGAGAGGGAAGGACCGAGTTTCGAGTCTCCAGACGCACGTCCGCCGAACACGCGGTTCCATTTCTCGCGTACGAGTGCTCGCGCACTGCCCCTCGCCTGGCCGCTCTGTCCTCCTCGCGCTGCTGCTGGTTTGGCGATGCCCGGCTGTGCGTATTGTTGCGGTGCCCGGTTCGACGCGAACGACGCGCCTGGGCGGCCTGGAATTGCGCTCATCGCTTGGATGAGGCACTCTCGAGCCGTGCAGCTGCCCGTTCGCCGGCTTCTCGTTGCGAGTGAGGCGAGTCGTGGTCAAAGCGATTCCGTTGAGAAGGCACAGTCCCTTGACCTCGACCACTCTCGCTCTCCACAACGACCAGCGCTAAAGGCAGGAGGACAGACTGAAGAACAAGCTACAAGAGCGACTGCACGATGGCCGGAAGTCGCTACGCTTACGTCCGCAACTTTGAACTCCCGGATCCGCTCCTGCCGTCGACCTTTTTCGTCATCCGGATCGACGGCAAGGGCTTCCACGGATTCTCGAAACTCCACAACTTTGACAAACCCAACGACAAGAATGCTCTCGCGCTCATGAATGAGGCGGCGAAGCGCGTGGTCGGCGGTCGCGAACTGAACGGAGAGTGCGTCCTTGCGTTTGGCGAGAGCGACGAGTATAGGTACGTCCCCTCATTCCTCTCACACACATGCACAGCTTCTATCCCGTTGGCTGACGGCTCGGGGAACAGCTTCGTCTTCAAGCGAACATGCAAGCTGCACGGTCGGAGATCCAGGTTCGTGTCTCTTTCTCTCAACGTCTTTGCCGCCGCTATCTGTCCAGACATGCTCACTTTCCACAACGAATACCGCACAGCAAACTCGTCACTCTCGTCGTCTCAATCTTCAGCGCCGCCTACGTCGCACTGTGGCCGAAATACTTTCCAAACTCGCCCCTCACTCTCGAAGAACTGCCCGTGTTTGACGGCCGGTGCGTCTCAAGGCATGCCCCACCAAGATGCTAAACTCTCGAGATCTGACACCTTTCCGGCGAGCAGAGTGGTCCAATATACGTCAGAAGAAGAGGTCCGAGATTACCTGCGTTGGAGACAGGTCGACAGTGAGTCGGCAGGATGCCTGTCCTACGAGCACGCGTCGGACCTTGGCTGACGAATGGTCACCTGCAGCGCATATAAACAACCTGTACAATACCACGTTCTGGGCGCTCGTGCTGCAAGGAGGTCGAACCACCACGCAGGCAGATAAAGATCTGCAGGTGCGCATTCGACACGACACCGTTTTCCGATACGTGGTCCTGACTGCTTCTCTTCGTACAGGGTACGGTCTCAAGCGAGAAGCAAGAGCTGCTTTTCTCGCGCTTCGGGATCAACTACAACACCGTCGACGACATGTACAAGAAGGGCAGTATCGTCATTTGGGAGGTTGAGACTTCACCACCACCGAGGCAAGAGACGACCGAAGAGCCGGCAGAGGTTAGCTGTTCTGTGCCATACTGTTTTTGGGAAGGCGTGTCGCGCTGATTCTCGTGACTTGCGCGACCCCAGGACGAAGCAACAGAGGAGGCGAACCTGTCGGGCGTAGACGCGCCGCGCCCAAGTTCTTCCATCCCGGCCGGAGTCAAGCTTCGCCAACGCAAGAAACCCGCAAAGCCAAAGCGGCGATTAGTCGTCGTCCACGAGGATCTGATCAACGACGCTTGGTGGGAGTCGGGGCGAGGGGCCGGTCTGCTTTCGGGTTGATCTCGCGCTGGGCATACCTTAGACCTGGGAGAATCGAAGGATTGTTGCAAAATGTTGACACAAGACATACAGGAAACCCAGAGATGAGGAACCAAGAAAGAGAGAGAGAGACCGGGAGAGAGAATGGGAACAGGGTCTTAGTGGCGAAAAGATCACTTCCGACGGCCGGAGGATTTGCGGTCGCGCTTCTGGATACGCTTGAGCGCGCGGACCTCCTTCTTCATGCGCGAATCGACAATCTAGAAACCCGGGGAAGGAATGTGAGCAACGCGCCGACGATGATCAGTCTTGAAACGAGCGCGCTCACCTTGTACTTGCCCTTGACACCCTTCGGTCGTCCCGCGATACCGCGATTCGGTCCGCGAGCGACTACGAGCTTGGTCTCGGGCTTCTTGGTCTTACCCGCCTTGGCCGACCGAGCGAGGACCTTGGCAATCGAAGCGGCCTTTTCCTTCTCGGTCAACCCGTTCTCCTCGTCGTCGTTGATCCCCTGCGCCTTGGCCTTCATCTTCTCGAGGCGGCGGATCGTCCGCATCTTCTTGCGCGCCTTGGCCTCGGCAACCTTCTTGATCGGGCGCGCGTTCAGCTCGCGCTGCTTGTCCCGAATGGCCTGGACGGCGTCCTTAGTAATCGGGATGTTGTGACGGAAGTGACGCTGTTCGTCGTCGATGAACCACGACGGGAGGCCGTCGCCGCCGACGACGTCGGTGTGGCGGTTGAAGCCCTCGTCGACCAGCTGCGTCCGCGTCCGCTCCTGGTTGACGAGCTGCTGAGCCAGCGTCATCGCTTCCGCCGTCGTCAAGCCGAGCTCTGGAGGAGGAAACAGGGTCAGGAACGAGCATACGCGCGTGCGAAGAGGAGAAAGTATGGTACGCACTGGCTATCCGCTCCGCCTTTTCAATCTCTGCCTTCTCCTCCGCGTCAATGTCGGCCTCCTCCTCCATCTCCTCGTCCTCCTCAAACTCTTCCCGAGCGCCGTCAAAGTCGTCATCGCTTTCCGAGTCGCCCTCCTCTTCTGCGCCGTCCTCTTGGTCCTCATCATCCTCATCTTCGTCCAGCTCATCCCAGACGCTCTTGACGCCTTCGTCGTCCTCTTCGAAGCTCTCGTCCTCCTCCTCCTCGGCATCGGACGCGTCGTCGTCTCCGCCGTTCAAGAGGGCGTCGAGCCCACCGGGCAAACCCTTGAAAGCGGGCTGGTCGAACCACATCTCGGCTTGACGCGATTTCGCACTCGACGAGAGAACCTTTTCCGCCTTGAGGTTGGTGAGCAGACCCGCCTTCTTCTTCTTCTCGGCAGCAGTGGCGGCAGCGGTAGTCTTGGCTTTGGCGGCCGGTGCAGACGGCTTGGTCGCCTTGGACGGCACCAGCTGCGTCTCGACCTCCTCGTCGGACGAGTCGCCTTCGCTCTCGGAAGGCTGCGGCGCCGGATCAAAGTCCTCCTCGTCGTCGTGGTCACTCTCGTCCGAGTCTTTGTCGTCGTCGTCGCTGTTGAAGCCGCGGAACTCGCCCCCCTCGGCCATCGCCCGCTTGCGACGCTGCTCCTTGACCTTGTGCTTGGCGTCCCGCTCGAGCTTCGTTTGCTGGTACGATTCGTACAGGAGGTCAAGCGACTCTTCGAGCCGACGAGCTTTGCGCTCCGAGTCGGAAGCGTCCGAGTCGTACTCGTCTTCGCCTTCGCCTTCGAAATCGCGTCGGACCGCGCCCTCCGGAATCGGGTTGATCGGCCGTCCGGGCATCCCGTCCAGCTCGTCCTCGTCGCTCATCTCGTCATCGCTGCCGAGGTTGCCGCCCTTGACACCACGGCGAGCCTTGCCGCCTTCGACCTCGCCGAGGTCAAACATCTCCGAGTCGTCGACGAGGTCCTGCCGCTCGAGACCGATATCCATCGGCGTCACCATGTTGAGCTGCATCCGCTGAACTTCGCGTGCCTTCTTCTCGTTGGCACGACGACGCTCGCGACGCTTCTTGAATGCCTCGTCGCGGGCGAGGCGCTCGAGCTCGTTCGTGAGCTGCTCCTCCTCGTCGATCGGCTCGACCTCGATGTTCGCGTCGGCTGCTTCAACTGCCTCGGGCTTGCCGTCGAGACCAAGCTGCAGGAATGCACGTGTGTCAGCTACACCCCGAGAGACGAGGACACTAAAACCGAGGTACTCACATCCTCGCGGATTTCCGTCCGGTACTTGAGCAACATCTTGAAGTCCTTCTTGCCGAGAACCTTCAAGTCATCAACGCACGCCTTGATCTCGCCCGTCGTCAAAGGGTTCTTCAGCAGCCTGTTAGAAGCAAGTTAATTAGTCCCGTGAATTCGAGCCCCACGTCCGCACGTGCATGAACGACTCACTCCTTGTCCTCTGCTTCCGCCCACCGCATCCGGTTGACCATACTGAGGACACCGATCGGGTCCGGGTGCCGGATCCACTCCATGACCCTGCACTCTTTGTACAAGATCCGGTCGTCGTCGTCGTAACCCTCACGCTGCTTGCGCTTCTTCTCGGGCGCAAACACGTTGAGCGAGGCGGGCGTCATGACGTCCTTGGTCGTGACATGCTTGCCTTCGAGTTTCGACAGCGGGTTGGTCTTGGATTTGGCGATCCGAGCCAGCTTGGTCGAACTGGCCCCCTCGGCGGCGGCGTCGTCGAGTTCGCCTTCGAGTTCGTCGCCGTCGCGGACGCGCTTGTTCTTCTTGCTGGCGTTGGTTTCTTCCTCCTCGTCTGCGATCGCGTCGACTTCGGCAAAGACGAACTTGGGGTTCAGGAGCTTGGGGTCGATCTTGGCCGGAGCGAGGTAACCCTGGCAGGTGACGAAGATTTCGGCCGAGACGTTACGCGACGACGGCGGCTTGGTCGCCTCAACCTTGGTGAAAAGCTGGTTGAAGACCCAAAGAAGCGAGTTGTAGTCTTTCGAACGGAACACCTTGGTGCAGAAGGTACCGCCCGGGCGGAGGAACTCGACAGCGAGCTTAAGCGACGCGAGTACAAGCTCGACTTGGGTGAAGGCGTCCTGAACCCATGCGGAACCGACGTTCGGCGCTCCGTCGTGCAAGACACTGCAGAATGGGCGAAATGCTTGTCAGGATTCGGGGTTAGTGGCGGGAGAGCAAGCAAGGGGGTGAAAACGCACACGTCTGCCTTCCAGTCCTTCATTTCGGCGCGGAGAGCTCGTCGGCAGCTCTCGGTGGTGATATCTTCGACGAGGGTGATACACCTCGGGATGGGCTTGATCGGGACCAAGTCGACACCGATGATGATCGAGTTTTGTTGCGGCATCTGCTTGGCCGCGACTTGCAGCCAACCTCCCGGAGCGGCACACAGATCGATGACACATTTGGCCGAGGCGAGAAAATCGTATTTGCGGTTCAGCTGGACGAGCTTGAAGGCGGAACGGGCGCGGTAGCCTTGTTCTCTGCGCGCGAGGGCGAGGGTGAAGAGGAGATCAAATCAGCAGGTGAAGGCGGAGCGACTGGCGCAACTGATCTGCGAGGACTCACTTGGCAAGTTGGTACCTGGAGAGAGGTGCATCCGGGTGGCAAGGCTCAGTCACAATCTCTATGGCTGTGCGTCCGGTACTGGGAAAGATGCGCACCACTTGTCAAGACGTCCTGCGGAGGTGCAGAGTGTCAGTACTCGGAAGCGGGCTCGTGCACTCGGCAAGGCTAGGACGCACCCTTTCCGGTCTTTTTCTGATCTTTACCCTGTTTGTAGGGGGAACGCAAGCCAGGGTCAGCGGATGGTGGCGGTGAAAGTCAGCGAGCGACTGACCATGATGGCAGGGTCAGGCTAGGAGGGCCGTGTGGGTTCGGCAGGCAGTCGAAAGAGAAGCAAGCACGAGCACGGCAGACCAAGGCTATGCAAGGTTGCGCGTGTGTGTGTGCAACTGCCTTGCGAGCGTTTTCGCGGTTGCAATTGCTTCAACGCGTTTGAGCTCGACGAGCCGAGTGACTCAGGGGAGGCTTCCGAGCGGGTGGCCGTTCCGGTTCATCCGCGCCGCGCACTTTTTTGGGGGAGAGAGCGGGGCGGAGGAAGAAGCCGGTCTTGCAACTGGTCGGCTGTGCACAGCAAGCTTGTCCGTGGTGCTCACCTCCAGCGAGAGCAGCAATCGCACTCGCACTCGCTCAACGAACCGCTTTCCTCAACTGCGCAGCGCCTGCTCTTCTCGCCGCCTCAAGACTCGCCCGACTCGGACGCACCACCTCGTTTCGGACAGCCGCACTGCCCCATAATCCGCGGCATCTCGACCCGCTCCCTTGCGCGTATCTCCACCAGGAGCCTCGAATCAAGGCAGATCGTGCCTAAACGATACCGGCCACAAAGACCGGTCATCCGGGCAACTGAGCGACTTGTCCTGCGGCCTGGGGATCCCCACGCCAACCACTAGACCGCCGCAAAGTCTAGCCGTATGGAAGACTCGCAGTTGCCATCGCCGGCAGGGACGCAGCTCCTCGTAGACGTGCGAGGGGCAGAGATCGTCTCGAGCAATTCCGAAGAGTGAGTCTCTCGTCCCCGTTTCATCATTGCGACCCTCGAGCCCCCTCACCTCCCAGTCAAAGCCACCTATTCTTAGCCGGGGCGGAGCATACGAGCTACTGACCTAGAACACCTGGCCCGGCAGCCCCGAAGTGTACCTGCCGCATCATGAAGAGATGATCTCTCACATCGCGATCGATGTCAGTTCTGGCCCCGTTTGCGTCCTACAGAGGGGGGAACTTCTTGCTGACACACGCCGCTTGACTGTATAGATCGGCGGATCGCTCGCCAAAGTCGTCTACTTTACCCGCGCAGCTCCGAGCAGTTCTCGTAGCGTGCCGAACGGGACCACCGCCTTGTCGTCGTCCTCGGCGACTCCCGTCTCGTCCTCCTCCCACCAAGGCGACGTTGCCTCTCCTATTCCTTCCACGTCCAAGAGCGATCCGACTCAGTGGGAACCGCGAAGGACGCCCTCGCCGCCTCAGCATGCCCAGCCGAACGGCGTTCTCGGTCCGAAATCGCTCGCGCAGGAACAGCAACGACCGCCGTCCCAGTCTCGGCCGGCTTCCTCGCGCGCCCTCCAATCTCACTTGCGCAGGCGATCGTCGACGTCTCGGATCCCGTCGGGAGGTCGGCTCAACTTCGTCAAATTCGAGACGTCCGACCTCTCTTCGCTCATCACCTATCTCGAGACGCTCATCTCGTCGTCGGCGCAAGCGAACCGGGTCCCGCTCGACGTCATGCGACGCAACGTCAAGATTATGGCGACGGGAGGAGGAGCTCACAAATTCTACCAAGAGTTGCACGAACGGTTGGGGATCGAAGTCCGCCGCGAGGAGGAGATGGAGTGCCTCGTCCTCGGACTCAGTTTCGTCATGGAGATCCCGAACGAAGTCTTTTGGTACTCGGACGAGTTGATCCAGGCCGTCTCGCACCCGCAACAACGCGCCTTGTCCTCCGTGACGATCCCGTCGACGCCCGGATCGAGCGCAACCCCGCTGCCCTTGCCTCCGAACGGATTCGAGCTGCCATCCCCTGTCCCGCCCGTGCTGCAACAGCCTCCGTCCGCGCGCGCAGCACTCGGGCCGGTCGCCTCCTCGGTCAAGTCGACGCCGTCCCACTCGGCGCAATCTTCCGTTTCGTCCCTCGCTGTGCCTTCCGATCCTTCTCGACCTTCTGCACCGTCGGTCTCGTCGTCATCAACATCAGAAACCGGATCAGTACCGCCTTCTTCACTCCCGCCGAACGAAGAAGAATTGCCGCGACCGTCGCCGAACCCGCCTCAATACAGCCTCAAGTTTGACTCGTCGCCTTCGCCCGCCCAGTTCCCTTGCCTGCTCGTCAATATCGGGTCGGGCGTCAGCATCATCAAGATTGACGACTATGGCAAATTTGAGCGGATCAGCGGAACGAGTCTCGGAGGGGGGACGCTCTGGGGTCTGCTGAGCCTGCTGACGGGCGCAAAGAGCTTTGATGGTGCGTGAGCTTCGGCGGGTCTCATTCTGCCCTCGTGGCTCGGACGGATCCAGCACCAGAGGCTGATTCCACTCGTTCTCTGAATCTCTCACGTACAGATATGCTCGCGCTCGCCGACAAGGGCGACAACTCGTCCGTCGACATGCTCGTCGGCGACATCTACGGCCAAGACTATCAAAAGATCGGGCTCAAGTCTTCGACGATCGCGTCCTCGTTCGGCAAGGTGTTCCGACGAGGCGAAGGTCACGGAGACGCGCTCGGCGAGGAGGACGAGGAGGAGCGAAGGAAGAGCTTCAAACCCGAGGACATTAGCCGGAGTCTCCTCTACGCCATCTCGAACAACATTGGCCAGATTGCGTGAGTTTTCTTTGCTGAACATGGGTCCTTCTTGCATCATCGATCATCGAGGTACTGACATGTTCCTGCGCGCGCGTGTTTACAGCTACATGAACGCCGAGAAGCACAACCTCGACCGGATCTACTTTGGCGGTGGTTTCATCCGCGGTCACGCCGCGACCATCTCGACCCTCTCTTACGCTATCCGGTTCTGGTCCAAGGGAACGAAGCGGGCCCTCTTTCTCCGACACGAAGGCTACCTCGGCGGGATCGGCGCGTGGCTCAAAAACATTGGCGCAGGGCCGACGACGGCAACCGCACCGGGATCGGGGTCGGGGGCGGGGTCGGGGTCGGGCCGGACGACGCCTGCGGAGCGGGAGCGGGTGCCAAATGGGTTGGCGCTCAGTACCTCGGAGGAGGAGAAGGGGCACGGCCGCGAGGGAGAAGCTGAAGGCACGGAGCGGAGATCGAGAGTCGACGACGTGCCTGGCGCAGTCCCGGCTCTTGTAGCATAGACTTCCCAATCAGAAGACATACAAACAGGCATCCCGGGGGCACAGCGGAAGAAGCCCTTCACTCGAGAGATGCGCTCGCTGATCAGACTATGGTGGTGAACCCCATCTTTTTTTTTTTTTTTTTTGCGTATCTGCGGCAAGAGGAAAGCTACGGGGACCGGGCGTGCTCTTCAAGGCACGGTGGAAACCTCCCAGTCTGTGACCAAGAACTCGTCCAGAGTGAGGAGGCGGTCGAGGTCTTCCTTGTCGAGGACAAAGTCGAACACGTTGGCGTTGTCGGCGATCCGGTTCTTCTTTGTCGATTTCGGAATGACGATGAAGCCCTGCAGAACGGGATCCGTATGAGCGCAGCCGACACTCTAAAGACAGAACCCGAAAGGCGGGCGAGATTTGAGTGTAAAGTGCGCCACTCACGCTGTCGAGCCCGTACCGGATCAGGATCTGCGCCGGCGACTTTTTGTACTTTTTCGCGAGTTCGACAATGACGGGGTGGTCGAACCGTTCGCCGCGGACGAGCGGCGCCCACGCTTCGAGGACAATGTTCTTCGATTGGCAGTACTTGACGAGCTCGACTCGGGTCATGAAAGGGTGCAGGTCCTGCATCAAGAGAGAGGTGAGCCTTCGATCAATCGCCCACAGGGGGGTTCAGGGAGGTGTCGACGCACGATTTGGTCGACGGCCGGGATGTACTTGGGCTTGCGAGCGAGGAGGTCCTCGAGATGCTTGACCCCAAAGTTGCTGTCGGGCCGCGAAAAGCGCGGTCAGCGTCCATCTCGAACGCGGAAAGCCGTCCGCCCGGGGAAAGTCACGCACCTGACTCCGATGGACCGGACTTTGCCCGAATCCTTTGCGCGACAGCAACCTTCCCACATCGCCGCGCGCACGTCCGGCCCTCCGGTCGGGTCATGGATCAAGTACAGATCGATGTAGTCGAGTCCGGCCTTTTGCAGCGAAGCGTCGACGCACTTTTCCACCCAGGCGGGGTCGGTCCGGTTGTGCATGAGCTTGGTGGTGAAAGAGATTTCGGACCGAGGGGTGCCCGACTTGGCGATAAAGTCGTTGATGGCGCGGCCACAGTCGGCTTCGTTCTCGTACCATTCGGCGCCTGTTTCATATGTATGTGTTTTTTCAGAGGTCCGTCAGTTTCTTGGTGCTCCCTTGCTTCAGTCGGGAGATTGGACTATGCGTCTGACCATCGATATGCTAGAGAACATGGAGGACACGCTGGCGTCAGCAAAAGGGGAAGAGATCCTGCTTGCTGCGCGAGTGAACGTACCCGATATCCAGCCTAGAGACGCGCATCAATTGCACGGGAGCCAATCTGAAGTTAGTGTCGGTTACCAATCACGGACACCAGAGCCCTTGCCACACAGTGTGTTCCGCCCGGAGCAAGGGGTTGAGGTGGGGGGAAGGGAGAGAGCCACACGCACCTCGAGCGCCCAAGTCACAGCGTTGTACGTCTCCTCTCCAGGCTCAGTCACATACACGCCTGCGTGTGCGCAAGTCCTCAGCGGCCGTCGCGTGCTCCTGTGGGTTCCAACTTCGGTCTGACCGTGACGTACCGAGTCCGAAGCGAGGATACGAGTTGCCGTCGTTGAGCGGGATCCGAGACGTGAGCGAGTACGTGTCGGGCATGCTTTCTCTAACGTTGCCGTAAGTCGAGGATAGATCGAGGAGAGAAAGCGTGGCGAAAGGGAGAAGCGTCAACTTGGCCGGTGCGGAAAGAGTGGCCGAAGAGGGAAGGAAAAACAGGGACCGAGCAAAACCAGACACGCTTCTGATACAGTGATTGCCAACAGGTATGCACAGGGAAGAGGCGCTGTATGACTACCGCACATAGCTTGTCGGAACGAGCCCTTCCGACCCGACCGAATTTCGGCATTTCAACCAGTCGCTCGACACTGCGCGAAAGAGGCCGCCGGGCGGATATATTAGTCGTCTGGTGAGGGCTGCTAGGTTCATCCCGATAGGTGGGAAGTCTTTCGGACCCAGGCTGGGGAGAAACCCGACGAGGAATGGAAACTCACCCGTCTCGATGACCGTCAGGTGCTCTCCTTCTGCGATGGGCAACTCGTCTATCGACGATCCTTCATAGTCGTACACGGCCTGGACCGTCCTCACTGATGCGCCCGGTGCGCTGTGGGCTATCGGGGTAGACGTCCTAGTTCCCTCCGTCGTCGCGGCGCCGCCCGGTTCGATCCCGGCCCGCTTTGGCGGAGGCGCGAATGACTTGATCGCTTGCTTCGCGCCGGCGACGTAAAGCGGACTGAGAGCTTTCTGCTTCTCCAGCTCGGCTTTGTTGAGTGGGCCTTTGGAGGCGAATAGGGATTTCGTCAACTGCAAGGGGAGGGGGAAGGTCAGCCTGCGCGTTGCCTTTTTCTGGTTAGGAGCTTTTTATTCGCAGCTGCTCGAGCCCATGAGCCATGACCACCAAGGTATGGTTGGTGTATGAATCGCAATTGTACTGGTCGCTTGTAGATGCCCAGCGAAATGGTGGGAAAGAGACTGACCGCAGACCCGGACGAGGCGTCGAACCCGCCGGCCGTTTCTGCTCGCCGTAGCGGGTGGTCAGCTGATTGAAAGACTCGCAGCAGACTCTTGCGCGGACTCACTCTGCTGTGGCTCGAGTCCGGCCGGTTTCCGAGGTCCAGTCGTCGGTCGCTCCCTTGGCGGCGAGGTGGGAGTTGGCGGTTGTGTCCGGGCCGCTGTCCGCGAGGCGGGTGTAGGTACGGGTGCGACTGTTCTCCTCGCTGGTAGTGCTGGTTCTCCGCTCGTAGCTAGTGGTGGTGTAGACGATGCTTCGGGTCGAGATGATGATGATGAAGTGGGGTAAGGACGGTGGAAGTACTCGGCGAGGAGAGAGTGGAACGCTTGCCGCTCTTGCGGATCTGAGAGCGCATCTGCCCACATTGCGGATCGTGTATACCTCGGGAGGTCAGGGAGTGAGTGGGGAGAGAGAGACGTGCTCATCGTCACAGCGGTCACTCACTCGTTGTTATCATCCTCACTCTGGGCCTGCAGGTCTGACGGGCCTCGTATGGCACCGAAACATGCAATCTTCACCGTGCACAGTGGATCAGACGCAGACTCGAACCCCGCCTCGAGGTCCAACAGTACCGACCGCAACTCGCAGTCGCCGCAGCGCAGACCGATCCTCCTCCACCACGCCAGCTCGCACGGGTCAGGGCGTCACTTTCTCCACACTGATCCAGACGCATTCGAGACGCCCGTCCACCACCTCGTCGCCGTAGACGAGGAGGCCGCACTCGAGGCAGACGGGACAGCGCACTCGGAGCGAGACAGCTTGCTCGGACGAGGACGTCAACCAAACCGAGACGTCGACACGCCGACGAAGCGCAGGCTCACGTGGAGTAGCGGATATGGGACCACCGTCCACAACGGCGGCGGAGGAGGGGGACATGTCGCGAATCACGAAGCTGCGGGCGCCGCCATCAAACGGCAGGAATCGATCCTGCGCGTCGCGGGCTTGATCGACGACCGCAGCGGCGAGTACGAGCAGTACCGCAAGTCGGACAAGGAGCTCGCCAAGATGAGCAACAAGCTCCGCAAGTTCTACGAGAAGCAGAACGAGACCCTCGTACGCTTATCTTCGCGGGGTGCCTCGAACGCTTGTTGACGGACCTGACCTGGAATCCCCCCTGTTACGACAGGACGCCTTTATCGAGGTGGACGAGATCCTCGAGAATGCGCGCGCCAAGGCCTTGACCGGCGAGCTGATCCCGTCCGTATCTGCCGTGCGTCCTGATCCGTCCTTCAAGCCTCGTCCAACGAGTTCTGCACAAGAAGTCCGTTGCTCATGGCTAGCGCGGGACTCTTCTTGCACAGAAACACGCCGACAGCGCAGAAGAAGCTCGTGCGACGATCCGTTGGGCGATCAACCTCAACACGATCGTCAATATCCTCCTCCTCGGCGCAAAGATTGCCATCGTCCTCGTCTCGCCTTCCATGTCGCTCATCGCGAGCACGGTCGACTCGGCGATGGATTTCTTGTCGACCTTGATCGTGCTCGGCACGAGTCGGTACATCGAGCACCGCGACTGGAAGTGAGTCCGTTCCCCCCTGCTCTCGAGCTCGATACCGTTCTCACACTTCATTCTGACGACTCCGGCCGATCGCACCAGGTCCAACTATATCTACCCGACCGGGAAGCAGCGCATGGAACCTCTCGGCGTCCTCGTCTTTTCAGTCTTCATGATCTCGTCCTTCCTCCAAGTCTTGATCGAATCGATCGGCCGGATACTCGATCCCGCGCATGAGGCACCCCATATACCATATATCGTCCTCGCAGTCATGGGCACTACCATCGTCGTCAAGGCGGCGGTGTGGCTCAGCTGCCGCGCCATCAAGAGCGCGTCCGTCGAGGCGCTGCAGCAAGACGCCGAGAACGATGTGAGGCGATGGCACACGGACTGGTTGCCTCCCATTACTTTCCCTTCGGGGTCAACGGGGACTAACTCTGCCTGAGCCTTCTTCCTGCAGATCGTTTTCAACTTTTTCTCCATCCTGTTCCCGTACGCGGGCCAGCTGCTCGCGTTCCGGTACCTAGATCCCATCGGCGGAGCTCTCCTTTCCCTATATAGTCGGTTTACCCATTCCCCCTCTTTGTCAAGCCGAGTCCGTGCGTCGGTACTGACGTTGAACCCCCCAGTCATCGTTGAATGGGTCTCGACCCTGCTCGACAACGTCCGCAAACTGACGGGTCGCCGCGCCCCTCCCCACGAACACCAACGCATCGCCTACCTCCTGACTCGCTTCTCGCCCCTCGTGACCGCCATCCAGCACTTGTCGCTCTATCACGCCGGGGAGGGCCTCGTCTGCGAAGTCGACATTGTCTTGCCGCCGGATACGAGTCTGCCCGTCGCGCACAATTTGGGCGAGGCGGCGCAGTATGCGATCGAGCAGCTGAGCGGGATCGAGCGGGCTTTTGTGTGCGTGCGAAGTTTTCGCAAGGGACGCCCTGACCTGGCGTGTTATCTGTGCTGACGTCTCTCTCTCTCTCTCGCTCCCCTGTCACCCTCACCGCGGAAACAGACACGTCGATGTCGCGGTGAACCCGCTCTCCGGCCATCTTCAGCGGTGAAATACGACGACTCGACGATGGAATTCGCGACAGAGAGCACACCGCGAGAGCTTGCCGCTGCTCTTCTCTCCCTCCCTGACCGCTCGGTTCCCTTGACCGGATTCTCGCGCCGCCACTGCTTCTTTCCCATCATGCGCCCCCTCGCCCTTCGTACCGTTCAACGGATTCCGCCATATCATTCATGTCTCTGCGGAGCTGCTCCGGGGCATGGAGCGACGAGTGTTGATAGAGTTTATACCGAACGTGCCATCGACAGCTGCTCCGGACCATCGCGGACGAGCGCGCATGATGAATGTACGTGCGTACTCGTCTGCGGACAAGCTCGAGGTTGGTGAAACGCGCAAACCGAGAGCCATTACCACGCTAGAACTTTATCGTGGCGGCAGTTGAGGCTGCGCGGAAGGCGCGGACGCGTTGCTTTCTGGACTTTTCCGGCCAACCGACTCTGCTACACTTGCAAGCTTGCACAGAGTACCGTGCAGACAGTTCGCTTGCGCTTCTCGCCTGCTCCGAAGCCGCGCAGAGGCGAGTCGAAGAGCCGCATCGAGTGATCACCCAAGACTTTCGACTCGACCGCTCTCGGCGTCGACGCGATCGCGATTCCGCATCCGCTCTTGCTGCTGCACGACCAACTGCATAGCGAACGAACGCAACGGGACAAGCTGGCGACTGCGACGACTCGGCGCGTTCCGCCGGCGCAGCTAGCGCTCGACCTCGACAACAAGCCGGCGCGGGCGGTCGAGGCGCCCGAGTATTCGCCCTTGGAAGCACCGCGGTTGCCGTTCTCGTCGCGAGGGTACGGAAGGGCGTCACCGACTTCGTCTGCGAGAACTTCGTCTTCGTCCCTCTCGTCCCTCGCCTCGTCGTCCGGGTCGAGGCGGTACTCGGCCGGCCGATCCGATTTGACCGCGCAGCAGTCGCAGCAGCAGCAGCAGCGGGTCGGACTCGGCTACCATTCGCCCGGGGCGAGTCCGTCAGCTTCGGTTCAGTCCCTGCCACGCGTCGACGAGGACATGGCCGGCTTCAACACCTACGAAGATCACGACCACGACGGCGCCGCGCAGGAGGAACTCCTCGATGAATCGGAGAGGCCGTCTCACCACCCCAAGCAGAACGGTAGCCTCGACCCGTATGCGTGGGAGAGACCACTCGATGCAGTCAATAGGGTACGTCCTGCATCCCCCCCCTCTAGGAGGAGGAACACCACCCTTGTGCTGATCCCGTTTACCCCCACTTCAGCACTCGCGCCAGTTGGACGTCGCGCCGGCTCCGCAGAACGTGCGAGACTCTCGCAGGCTGTCACGACTACCGCCCGGGTTGACCATGGTCGACCCGTTCGGGTTCAACGTCGCCGCGGAGACGTCGCCCTACGATCTCGCCTTGACGGCTTCCCAAGCCCCGGCTACCACAGCCCTCTCCACCTCCGCTCCGACCACCTCCCGGACCAGCTTCCTCGGCGTTCCTGGCGTCTCGGCAGCCCCAGTCGCGTCCTCGCCAGGCTACCGCGCTTCCTTCATGGGCGCACCGCCCGGCGCAGCCGAGAACGGCTCGACTGCGTTCGCGCAACCGTGGACGAAGCAGCGCGCTTCAAGCCACGGCGAACTCGGTACGAATGCGCATGGGCAGCCGCGGGCTCAGATCAGAAACAGCTTGTTGTCACCGCATGCGGCGATGAGGGCCACGTCGCCGAAACCTGGAGCCGGACCGAGCAAGTTGTCGGGCGAGGTCGATCTCGCAGTGAGCAGTCGTTCAGCTCCCAGCGCCCCCGTAGATTCGTGCGCTAACGCTTGACCCCGAGCAGAATCCGGCGCTGCCTTCTTCGAAGCGACAATCCGTCGCGCCTCCGATCCCGACCGATGCAGACTACCTCAACTCGCGCTTGTATCAACGGACACTCAAAGCGCAGAAGGCGCTGGAGAAGGAGCGGGCGAAAGCGGCAGCCAAGGGCAAGACGTCGCGCTACGACACCAGCAACCTCGCCAGCAAGTCGACCAGCTCGCTCACTTCGACGCTCGGCGGTCTCGGCATGCGAAAACGGAGCGGCGAGAGTCTGCGACCTGCCAGTATCATGAGCGTCGCGGGAGTCTCTGGCTCTTCGTCTATACGAAGGAGCGGCCGTAAAAGCTTCGGCTGGTTCCGCTCTTCGAGCGAAGCCGCGTTACCTCTCTCTGCTTCGACCGGGTCAGCTGCAGCTGCGAACGGCGAGGCGCCGACGTTGTCGACCATGCCGACCAGCCTCAGCCTGCCGAAGATGCCGGCACATCCCAGTCGCACCCACAGCAACGGGACCTCGTCTTCGCACGGCGCGCCGAGCCTCCTCCCGACCATGCCTCCGAGTCCGAACCTGCCGAGCGAAGCCACCTTGCGGTCGATGGGTCTCTCGGACGATCAGATCGAAGCTGCTGCGCAGGCGCAGGGCTCCGCGACGTCTGTTCGACCCCGTCTCGACAGCAGGCAAAGTAGCGGAGGAGACCGGCGCGCTTCTTCGCGGCCGCCGATGAGTCGGGAATCGTCGGCTGCGCACAATGCACCGCCGACGCGCGCGGATCCGCCACCGTCACAGCAGCGCGCGCCGTCGGTGCAGCACCAGACGGGAATGCAACAACTCGCGCCGCCGGTACCGGCAGCGCTTGCTCCTCCGCTTCTCGCCGTTCCGACCCCGCCATTCGCGAATGACCTGTCACGCTCCACCCCGCGAAACGCACTCGCCCCTCTCGCAGAGAATGCCCTCGAAGTGCACAAGACGCGCAGTCCGTCACCAGTCATGATGCCACGAGAGGAGCCGCCACATGGACCGGTTCGTGCGAGTTCGCTGAGCCTGAAACCAACGCCTGCCAACGTTCCGTTACCCGATTCGGCTCCTTCCTCGCGACCAAGCACGCGACCACCGACCGCGACCGAGTCAGTGCCAGGGCAGCAGTTTCCCCCCTCGGTCCCTACCGGGGCGCGACCCTCAGAAGCCGTTCGCCAAACCCCGCCCATGCAGCAGCAGCAGCCTTCTGCACCGGCACCGACGCTCCCTCCATCTGCGACTCAGTCACAAAAACCCGAGTACCATCGCATGGCATCGTCTTCGTCTTCTGGCGGGAGTCGGACGCCGTCGAGGACAGAGTCGCTGGCGGTGCCTGGCCAAGCGCAGGCTCAAGGGAACCGCCCAGCGGAGGTGAAGCGTCGCAAGAGCGGCTTTGGCGCGTTATTTGGCTTCGGCGGAGGCGACAAGAGCGCTGCGAAACCTCGGAATGCGAGCGGCGGACCTTCCGCGTCGCTGAATCAGAGCGGTCGTTCGCACGCCACGATTGCGGAACGCGCAGAGGAGAAGCACGATGAGCGGCCACGGCAGACGTTGAAACGTGTTGACGAGCGCCAGCGTGAACCGCAGGCGGCGGCGCAGAAGCTGTCGCGCGAGCGAGCGTCGAGTAGCGCGAACGACGCCAATGGGGGACTCTTTGGTCGCGGCAAGTCGTCCCGGCCCGAAGCGAACGGTCGAGCAGCCTCGTCGTCGTCGCACAAGAGCGCTGCGTCGCCGCCTGCGAAGGCGAGGAAGGAGGAGGTGCCCTTCTACCACCCTTCGCAGATGCTGCATGCAGCCGAACCGGAACCGCAGCCGGAGAAGGCTCGAGGAGCTGGTCCGCCCCCGCCCGGGATCCGCCCTATCAACCCTTCGCCGATGCCTTCGCCTCGACCGGGTAACGGGATGCGCTCGTTCAGCGGCAACGGACCACCGCCGCAGGAACGCTCGTCGGGCGGTTCTTCTTCGACCGCGCATGAGAGTCTCAACTCGAGCACGTCGACCTTCCCGCCGAACAAGCAGGGGATGCATGGACGCCGCAGCGAGCACCCTCATCCGCAACGGCCACAGCAACAGCAGCAGCAGCAGCAGCAGCAGCAACAACTAAAGAAGGGCGCGTTCTCGTCGTTGCTTTCATCGTACGGCAGTGTCCGGTCTCGGACGCGGTCATCGCCGACGGTTCCGACTACCGCCAAGTTTGGCAGCGGCGAGGCCAATCGCGGCGTACCTTCGCCGTCTCGGCAGCAGCAGCAGCAGCAGCAGCAGAACGGATTGAGCTCAAACGGCAGCCGGAACCCGTCGCGCCAGCAACAGAACGGGCCTCCGGCGAATCTTGCATGAGCGGTTCTCGCCCGCGTTCCCTCGCCTCTGGAGAGGCACTGTCGGCGATGAACATTCCAAAAGGACACTTTCCCATTCGCAGGGTTTCAAAATCGGTCACTCATCCGTTTCATAGTCCTGCCCCCTTCTCGTCGATTTGCTTTCTCTCGGTGGACACTAGCTCTCGCGGTTCTTCTTCTTTCTCGCCTCATGTTCCCCACTCGTTACTCCTAACTCAGCAGCTTGTCTTTATCGAGCCATCTGTATCGCTCGCCCCCCTTGCAACACTTTTTGTCTCTGGATTACTCGAATGAGGATGGCCCGACCTCTCCCTTTGTCCGCGTCCCGCCGTCCCGCCATCTCCTTTGCCTTCAGTCCCGACTCCCGCGAGGCGCGCTCGTTACTGCAAGCCTCTCCAGCTGAAGAGAAGAGGCTCAGTGCACGAGTCTCTTCGTCCTCATCTATTCCCGAGCGTCGGCATGGCTTCCCCGGCGGCACAAGTCGACATGCTGCACGCGAGCAGTCTCGACTTTGCGCTCGACGACATCTCGGCCCTCTCGTCGACGCAGCTCGCCCTCGTCCTGTTCCATCCCTACTCGACTTCCGCTCACGTCGACTGCGCCCGGATCGAGTTCATGCGACGCCGAGACGTCTGGCTCGCCGCCGAGGTCGAACGGATCCAGCGCGGTTCCGAACAGCCCGCAGCAGTCGCAGCGCCTCGAGTCTGCACGCCCATCTCGCCTGCACTCGAGCCGCGCGACGCTTCCCTCGCGCCCGCCGCCTCACCTCCGGCCGCCGCGACCAAAGTCAAGCGTGAGATCCAGGAAATCTCGCTGCTCGACAGCGACGACGATGTCGTCGTTCTGCATGCCCCGCGCCCAGCCAAGCAAAAGGAGGCGCGACACAAGTCCGCGGCCAGTGCGGCCGCTCAACCCGGCAAGCGGGCGGCGTCGACGTCGACTGCTACCAGAGCGGCAGCCGAGACGTCGCCAAAGCGTCGCAAGACGATGCCCATCGCTGCGGCAGCCAAGTCGGCGTCTCCGCCGCAGCAGGAGACCGTCAGCCTGCGCGATAAACTCAAGCGGCTCTCGTCCAAGCCTCGGCCGGCCGCGCCGTCGCCCTCGGTCCCGCCTCCGAAGCCCGTCTTACCCGCCGCAGTGTCGGACGAGTGCATGCCGTTCGCCCTCCCGCTTCCGACAGCGGCGTCGCGACCGCTCGCTCCGACAAAAGCTCCGCCGCCGACTACGCCGCCGTCGCCGCCCAAACCTGCTGGCCCAAGGGCAGTACCGCACGCACCGACACGTGTTGCGTTGGCGCATCCCGCTGTGCAGACCACGCTGCCGCCTCCGGCACCGAGCCGCTCCGCCGCAGCCGCAGCCAAGGTCAGCGTCGACCCTCGCAAGCGACCCAGCATCGCCGCCGCCGCCGCTCCTTTGCAGGTAGCCAGTGCGCCCGTTGCGCGACCGACAGTTGCGCCGGCGCCAGCTCCGCCGTCTCGCGTGCTGGCAGCGTCGGCGAAAGAGCCGAGCCTCGACTTTCTCTACCGACCGTCGCAGGCTCCCGCCCCCGACGCGATCCCGGCTGCGGTTCTGCCGTTGCCCGTCTTCGCGGCAAATCCGATCACGGCTCCTGCGCACTCCGCAATGCCGCCATTTGCGTTCACGGCGCATGGTCCGCCGCCGAAGCACGAGCCCGACCACGAGTTTTGGTTCCGACCTCCGCGACCTTTTCCGACGTTCTCGCCCCTGCCGGCCGACTTTCCGCACGCGGCCACCGACGTCATCCCTGTCGAGCTCGCGAGCCAGCTGCACACGGTCCGCGTGCACGGTTTGAGCAAGGCAGTGACGCAGCGCTTGCTGCTCGCGTTCATCACGCGGAATCAGCATCGACTTCGTCCTCGCGTTCTCGCCTTTCGCGCTCAACCCTTGATGTCCGGCATGGCGGTATTTTACCTCGCATTCCGCAGCGAGCAAGATGCGCTGTTGACTATCGAGGGCAGCCACGGGCGTCTCTTGCCGCATTTCCACGATCCTCGGATGCTGGAGATGGAGCTGGTGCGCGACATCAAGAAGCCCGCGGCCGCCGCGGAAACACCGGTCAAGCAGGAGCCGTCTTCGGCCGTCGACGAGGCTGCGCGCAAGGCCAAAGTCGGGCTTGAGCGAGAGCTCGCGCTCGAGTGGACTTGGGACGAAATGAGCGACGAAGTGCGCCAAGAGTGGTTGGCGAGCAAAAGCCTGCCACGCTACCGCGTCTGCCCGCAGTACGAGTTCGAGGCCGACGTCGACAACGGCATCCTGATCAACGACGAGTACGAAGACGAGGTGACGCACATCCTCAAACTCGAAAACCGGAAGGAGCGCGACCGACGCAAGGCGCGCCGGCCTCATATCGAGCGGCGAAAGCTCAAGCTCTACAAAGAGCGCCGCGAGGTCTGGCTCGCTTGGCTCGACCGTCCCGAGTCGGAGCGGGCGCAAGCCCTACAGGATGGCGAGATTGACTGGCCCACATGGCCAGATGACGCGGCGGTCGTCGAGATTGACCAGCTTTAGCGTGAGCTGACGCTGGCTTTCTGAGTGACTCTCCTCTTGCAGGTTGAGTGCTTGGCATCAGCAGCAGCGCGAAGAGGCCGCCGACGGTTCTTGCTTTCTGAACCGCGCGCTACGCTTGCAGCTGCTTCGCCAGTACATGCCGACTCGGAACCGACCTTGTCCTTCGGGACCTGCCCATTGCGGCTCGCCCATAGCGGCTCGCCTTAAGTGGCTCGCCCTCAGCGGCTTTCCCTCCGGGGTTCATCACCGATACAGGACATCGGTTGCCCGATGCCAGCTCAAGAAGAGCTGAAGACTCTATGCGCTGAGCCGTCAGGTTCCGGCTGCGATGATTTCGCGCGCGAGAAACCTCCGCTGCGCTCGATAAACCGGTTGCCATTGCGGCGCATGGCCGAAAAGAGGGCCTTTCATTTCCTTGCAGCGCCCGGACGGAGCCCCGCCGGTGCCTATGGCTGTCTACAGCTGCTGCAAGTTGAAACCATCCGCTCCGAGCGTTACCAAAATCCGCTCCGAGCGTTACCTGAAATCCGCTTCGAGCGTCCCAACCTACGAGGCATCAGCCTTGCACCCTGTTGTATGTCCGTGACGGACTTTTGTTCTGTCTGTAACATCCGATTCGTATGCTGTTTTTCGGGTTGTCGGCGAGAGCGCCTCTGGAGCGGGTGCGAGCGGGTCGGCCGAGATGCGATTGCCGCGTTCCCCGGCCGTCGTTCGTTCGTTTCGAGACCGCAACAGCTTCTCTTGTCGGGTTTGCGATAGTGCTTCGCTTTTCATAACGCCTCTCGATCCACCCTAGGCAACCGTGCTTGCCCGTAGACGCCTTGCCCGCTTGTTCCTCCCCCACTCGGCATCCATCTCCGCTTCTTGCTCCTCTCGCCGCTGCAGTCTCTTCGACGCCCTTTCGTGAGTCTTGCCAATGCGTAGACAGTCTCTTGGGGGCAGGGACTGACTCCGGACGATCCGCAGGCTCCCGAGTCGCCTACACGGACGCCATCTCCTCCGCAGCGCGCCTCGTCGGCATCTCCCAACATGTCTAACGCCGCTCAGAAGAAGATCGACTACCTGCGCTCCCTGCCTTCCATCCGCGAGACGTGCCAGCGTGTCTTCGACCTCGCGCAGCAGGACAAGCTCGATTACTGGACTCTCGACCTCTCCAAGCAGGACCAGATTATCGACTTTGTCTGCAAGCTGATCGCGCGCGACTACGGAACCGACTACGACTCGATCCCGCCGCACGGACGGTGGCGTCACTTCGTCGGGAACCGCGTCGACCCCATCTTGGCGGCGTGGGACGAGGAAAAGGTCAACCCGCTCGAGAAGGCGAGGCGACTGGTCGACCTGATGGTCGTCAGTGTGTTGATGGACGCCGGCGCCGGTAATTCGTGGAAGTACTCGCCCAAAGAGGGGGGCGAGAAGATTGCGAGGAGCGAAGGTCTCGCAGTCGGTTCGCTCGAGATGTTCGAAAAGGGGATGTTTAGCGGCGTCGAGGGGCAGCCGTACCGAGTCGACGGTCAGTATGCGCGTCTTTTTCCCTTCCCCGTCTTCTTCACTGACTCTAGAACGCCTTGACAGCGGTCGGCCTCGCTAGGATCACTCCGGAAGACATTGCGACCGCGATGCAAGTTTCAGAGGCGAATCCTATGACGGGTATCGACGGACGCGCGCAGCTTCTTGTCCGTCTCGGCTCAGTCTTGACCGACTCGAACAACGCCTCGTATTTCACCCAGTCCGGCTCGTCCCGACCGGGGAACCTCGTCGACTACCTCTTCTCGCACCCGACTTCGCAAACCGTCCCTTCTCCCGTGCTCGGCACCAAGATCGCCGTCGAGATGGACACTATGTGGGACATTGTCATCTCGGGTTTGAGTGGCGTCTGGCCCGCCGCACGCACCAAGATCGAAGGCGTCAGTCTCGGCGACGTGTGGCCGGTCGAGTGCCTCGAGAAGCAAGGCGCGAAAGACGGCGACGAGATGGTCAGCTTTCACAAACTCAGCCAGTGGCTCACTTACTCCTTGATCGAAGTGTAAGTTGGACTCTTGTTGCATGGCTCGGCCGCTTTTCTTCGGATTCCGATTGCTCATCGTATGCCTCGCCGCGCAGCATGGAGAAGCTGCTCAACTGGTCGTTCATTGGAAAGGAACAAATGACTGGCTTGCCCGAGTACCGCAATGGTAAGTCGGTCATGCTACAGAACGCCAAGACACCCGAAGCGCGAACGAGTGCTAACCCGCAGGCTCCCCGCGCAAGGCGGCCTTCTCATCGACCACGGCCTCCTCGCTCCCAACATCCCTGCGATGCTCAAATCCTTCTCTCTCCCCGTCCCTTCTTCCGCCTCTGAGTACCCTTCCCTGCTCGAGCTGCCGCCCTTCCCCGCTTCGCACTCGGCCATGGTCGAGATGCGCGCAGTCACCATCTGCATGCTCGACCGCCTCCGGGACGGGATCAACTCGAAACTCGGCGTTCAGCTCTCGCTCCCGCAGGTGCTCGAAGGGGCGACGTGGAAGGGAGGAAGGGAGATTGCCAAGCAGCTCAGGCCAGAGACGGGCGGGCCGCCGTTCCAGTACGTCGCAACGGGCGATGTTTTCTAGTCCGCATGCATTTGGTTAGATCTGTAAAGGAATCGCTCGAACCTGACTGACGGCAAAGATGCGAAGACGAGAGAAATGCATGTAAAGTGTTGTTCATGATCCGCCGGCGGGCGGGAGGGCGCCTTTAGGCTGCCTTGCTCGGCTCAAAGCCAACTACACCAACGATGTCCGACTGGCCGCAGACGGCAATTTGTTGTCCGTGCGGGTGCCACGTGATCTCATAGATCGGCCCCGAGTGTTTGTACTCGGTCACGAGAGCGCGGTCCTGCAGCAGGAGGCAAGGTCAGCGAAATCTTTCGACCAGAAGAAGAGCGGGAAGTGATTCATACCTCGACGCGGTAAATGTCGAGCCGGCCGTCGTTGCTACCGGTGGCGACATACCGACCCGAGACGGGTTCGAAAGCGATCGAGTAGACATAGTCGCTCGCGCGCGCAAAAGTGTACAAGCACGTGCCGGCGTCGGCGTCCCACAACTTGGCGGTCGAGTCGAACGAGCAGCTGCAAATCCGGGAATTCGGGCGCGTCAGCTTTCGGGGGAGCCCTGTATGGAGGGAAGGTCGAAAGAGACTCACGAAGCGAGTAAGCGGGGACCACTCGCGGTCGGTTTGCCCGCGTCCGGATGCCACGCGATCTGATGCACATCGCTCTCGTGACCTTCCAAGACAAACACGCCTCCCGCTCCACCTTCCTCGTCGTCCCGATCGATCCGACGCGACTCGTCACCCTTTTTGACCGGCTTGGCGGCGATCTCACGAGCGAGGGCGGGGATGTTGCGGAGGGACCAGACCCGCACGGTCGAGTCGTCCGAGCAGGAAGCGACGAGAGTGCCGCAAGGCGAGAACTTGACCACGTTGACTTCGTCGCGGTGGCCGCGGAATCGGTGCAGTGGTGTCGTCCGCGAGAGAGACATGACTGCGTGCGGGAAAACACGCATCAAGGTCGTCAGACGCTGCGGAATAGCAACCAAAAGAGTCGATAAAGGGCGCAAGAGAGAAGACTCACGATGCACCGTCTTGTCCATACTCGCGCTCGCCCACGTCTGATCATCGTTCCAATCGACGTCGAGCACCGTATCCGAATGCGTCGCATACTGCTGGCGCACTTTGCCACTATTGACCTCCCACAAGCACACCGTCTGATCGAGCGAAGAGGTGAGGAGCATAGTCCCCATCGGGTTCCACTTGAGCGAGCACACTTGACGCTGATGCATCGACAAGACGAGGTGCAAGTCCCCCGAGGGGGTCCAGATCCGCACGATGCCGTCTTCGGACCCGGTCGCGAGTAACGAGCCGGACGGGTTCCACGCGACGCAGGTGATGTCGCACCGGCGTTGGGCCGACTGGTGCTTGCAGACGATGTGCTCCGTCACGGTCGTCGCCTGCTGCGGCGACTTGAGGGAGGTCGGCGTGAACGGCGGCACGTCCCAGATTCGGCAGGTCGAGTCGCCACCACCGGTTGCGAGGAGCGAAGGGACCTTGGAGTTGAACGCGCACGGTTGCACCTTCTGTGAGCGATCGGCATCAGAAGGACGTAGCCCCAACCAGAAAAATCAGCACATGACTTCGACTAGCTCAGATAGAGGCGAAGAGATTCGTCGAAACTCGGCCGAGAGACTCACCGCGACCGTGTGCCCCTTCAACCGAACCACACGAGGATCGTCATCCCCAATCTCCCTCACGCCGCGCATATCAAACTCTTTGAGCGGACTACTCGGCGGCGGCGGCTTGGTCGGACTCTTGGGACCTGCTCCTCCGCCGCCGCCACCACCACCACCACCTCCTCCTCCTCCCCCTTTGCCCTTGGCGCCGTTCGCGCGCCCGGGGGGTCCGTCGTTGGCGCCGCCGCCGCCGCCGCCCGCCTCGGTCTTGATCTTGTGTTGGAACCGGTCTCCTCCCTCTTTCCCGCCCCCGCCGCCGCTCGAACCGCCGCTCCCGCTCGTCGTCGCGCCCGATTCTCCAGACCCGCGCCTCCTCTTATCCGCCGCGAGTTGAGCAGCCGAAATCGGCGGCGGACCACCACCACCGCCACCGCCGGAAGAACCTGAACCCGACTGCGAATGGTGGTGACTCGACGACGACGACACGGTGACGGGCGTCGAGACCGTCTTTGTTGTCGTCGTGATTCGGAACTTGTTCGGTGCCGAGGCAGTGGCAGCAGTAGTTGTCGTCGGGGGATGTAATGGTGGCGGAGGTGGTGGCGGTAGCGGCGCGCTGCTGCTCGTGGTCGATCCTGCCAGAGCGGAGACTGAAGATGCACTCAAAGAAGAAGAAGTAGAAGAAGTGGCAGGCGGGTTCGTAGCCGATGAAGAAGAGGTGTTCGAAGCAGCGGGTAAGGACGTCGCGTCGGAAGTTGAGGAGGAGGAAGCAGGAGGAGCAGGAGCGGTCGATTTCGACTTGCGCGGTACAGAAGGCGAGGCCGACCTCTTTCCAGATGCAGTCGTCGTCGTCGTCGTAGTAGTAGTAGTCGTCGCAGTTTGAGGGCCAGAAGAAGAAGAAGAGCCCGTCAACGTCGCCGCCGATTTTTTCGCAGGCGGCGGCCTCAAATCATCCTTTTCGCGCTCGCGTTTGGTGGGACCGACCGTCGTCGTCGTCGGAGGAGGAGGTGCTGCGGTGCTCTTCTCTTTTCGCTTGGTAGTCGTCGGCGGAGCTTCCGCCCCCGCCGAGACGGACGGCCCCCTCCCATTCGGTCGATTCGGAGTCGGAGCCGAGTTTGACGTCGCGTCTTCCATCTGGACATCGCTGTCGGTAGCCTCGGTTGCCGTCGCCTTCTCGGCGATTGCTCGTTCCTTGCCCTTGCTCGACGACGGAGGGGCGTCGGCGATGGAAGAAGGTCCTGCACCGGTTGCTCCACCGCTATTGGTGCGGCCCATCGCCAGCTTGGTCGAAGTGGAAGCTGAGGGTGGTGGGGCTGACGTTTCTGAGGGTACGGGCGTCTTGGCTTTGCGGGAGGGACCCGCTTCGGGAACTGCACTCGCCGCCGCCGTCGTTGTGATTTCTCCGGCCACCACCTTTTTCTTGGGCTTTTTGGTGGTGGTGGTGGTAGTCGAGAGTTCGCCACCAGCTGCTGAGGGTTCACCCGCAGTAGCAGCAAGTTTCGATTTGGACGAGGAGCCTTTGCTCTTTGCCTCTTTGACGTCCCCCCCTGTCGTGACCGGTGCGGCAGGCGGCGGGGTCGGCGGCGGGACGTGTTTCGGCAGCGGCGGGAGTGGTAGAGTGGTCGGGATGGTGTAGCCTACGATGCGGGGTACGGCGTCGGGGGGATCTTTGCGGTATCTGGCTTCTGCCTCGAGGTAGAGGAGGGCCTTTTGGAGGAGGCGGACGAGGTGACCTGGGGGCACGACGTGGTCCATGACGGGGTTCCTCGTCGCTTCGTTCTCGTCGTCGTTGTCGTTGGGAGAGGCGGCGGCGAGGTTTGACTCGTGGAGGAGGCTGAACGAGGTGTGGTGGTAGCCGCTCTCTTCGAGGTACGAGTAGACGAGCCAGTCGAGCTCGTCCGAGGTCATCATGGCGCGGTCTGGCAGCGCGGGCAGCGGAGAGGGTGCTGCCATACTCGAGTCGAGGCGAGGCGGAGTGGGAGGCGAGGTCCCCGCGGTGCGTCCCCTCTCTCTCGACGCTGCGGTGCGGCGAGAGTAGTCTGCGCTGATCAGAGCGTAGCTTGACTCGTGAAGCAGGACTCGCCCTCGCGAGTGGCGCGAATGTGTGACACGAGTCGAGCGAGAAGAGGAGACGGCTCGCTGCTCTCACCTCTCGACCTCGCACCGCATACACACACGCGATCAGAAATGTCTGCCCAGCAAGCCACTCCCCAGGGACTCGAGCAATTCGACGAAGCAACTCGCGCACGTCGTCCTCCTCCTCCTCCTTGTCCTCCTCTGACCCCGGAATGCTGACCCCCTTCGAACACAGCGCGAGTTGCAGACGTTCCTCGAGCAGGAACAGACAAAGGCTCGCTTGCAGTCCCAGATCCACACTTTCACCGACACCTGCTGGGACCTGTTCAGTCTCCTTCTCCCTTTTTCCGCCGAGACCCACTGCTCCCGACTGACCCGCTGCACGCACTCAGCTGCATCAAGGGCGCTCCCGGCGCTCGCTTCAGCCGAGGCGAAGAGGCTTGCCTCGTGAGTCTTTGTCTGAACTCCTACCTAGCCCCGACCCACTGGCTGACCGCGCCCCTCTTGTCCGCCCGCAGTCCAACTGCGTCGACCGCTTCCTCGACTCAAGCCTCTTCATCGTAAAGTCGCTCGAGGAACGCAAGGGTCACATGTGAACCCGCCCTCCCCTTTAGACCCTGTTGTATAGTAGACTCGCACCCACCCACCTCGCAACAAGAACAACAAATTCCCTCCTCCTTCACGGCTGTCGGGTTTGCTCTTTGCATCGGGTGCGTTTCCCTTTTTCTCGCTTCCTGTCGAGATCCTCCACGCTGACACATTCCCTCGCAGGTCTCCTCAAAGTGAGGAAGAGGGAGAGAGAGAGAGAGAGAGAGGATAATCCTTCGCGACCGACGCGCCGCTCAGGACCCTGTTTTTCGTCGCCGCTCAGTCCGCGTCCGCGTCCAAGACCCGCCGCCCCGCCCCCCGCTTCTCTTCTTTCTTCTTGCTTTCAGCTCTTATCCTTTCAGAGCCCGTGCTACTGTCGACGCTCTCGCTAGCCTCTGGAAGTGGAGACTTTCGGCCACACCGTCGACCTCACCCAAACGCTCAAACACCGCCTCCGTCGGATGTCCCGGTGAGGTACGTTTTCCTGGCAAACTCGTTCCTTCTGCTCTGCTTCCTTCGATACGGCGAATCGGGGTGGTCGAGGTCGCCGCTTACACCCAAAGGGGACCTTTTGTCAAAAGCAGCCAGCCTGACCGAATCACCACCCCTGCCGGGCTAGCCAACTCCACCCCACTTTGCCCTCGCTCTCTTCTCACAGCAGAGCATACCAGTACCTATGCCCCAAAACGGAAACCCTGGCCCCGTTGTTGCTGACCCGGAAGAACAGCAGCGGGTGCTCGAGGCAGCCTCCTCTCGACCGGCGCTGGCCGTCCTTCAGGCTGCGGGGAACGAACACTCACTGCCCAGACAAGGACAAGGAGAAGGACAAAGTCAAGGAGGAGGACCTTTCGTGAGCATGAGCATGAGCGACGACGAGTTCGCTCGGCGGGAGAAATCGTGGCGGAGAACGAAGGGAACGGTCGAAGCCAAGCGCGGGGAGGAAGGAGGTTGCGCGGCGAGCAATGGCATCGCCATTTCATCGGTTCCAAGTCGTGACCGCCGCAAAGCGACCGCGACCGCGACCGCGACGAACGTACATCCGCCACGAGTCGTCGCCCCCTCTTCGCGCTCTTCTTCCTCTCCGCCTCCTCGATCCATCACCCCACACCCCACGAGCTTTGCCCATCCGCCACCCTTGTCGCCACCACCATCGCAGAGAACAGGAGGAGGAGGAGTTGTTCCTGTTCGAGGAGACCCTCGTCGCCGTCACCTTGCGACCCGCTCGCTCTCGGACCCGATCATGTCGTCCCGACTCCGGCTCGACCCTTCCGCTCGGATCGTACCCGTGCGGGGGTTCACCAAAACGGCATGGGACCTCGCTCGCGATGGTCAACTCCTCCCGCACGTTCCGATCCCATGTCGCGTCCCGATCGCCGCATATCATCATCATCAGCATCATAACGGAGGCGGAGGAGGGGCGAACCAGTCACGGCCTTATCATAGACCGATACCGTTCCTCCTCTCGAGGCGGTACGCCCGTTCCGCTTCAGATTCGTTCCTCTCGTCGCGCTCTCCCGTCCAAGAACGTTCAGTCCCCCGATTCTCTTCCTCCTCGTCCTCCTCTTCTTCCTCTCCCTCCTCCTCCTCCTCCTCCTCGTCGTCGTCGTCCCACTCGGCGCCTGCTCGCAAGCGACAAAGAGCGTCGCTGGGCGGATCCTCGAGCGTGTCAACCGCGATCCACGGTTCCCAAACAGGGACGACATCCGCCACCACCGCCGCCGACGTCCCGTACGACCACCATCGCCTGCTGTTTGAAGAGCTCGTCCTCGTCACCCTCGAACGACGTCTCGCAGACCGACTCGCCCGCGCTCGAGCAGCTGAATCACCACCCCCGTCCTCGTCGGACAAGTCTGCTAGCTCGAGTCCCGAAGGAGGAGGTGGGAATCGGGCTGCTGCTGCGGTGGTGGAAAGAGCGGCGGGGATGGGAGGAGGGATCAGACCCGGAAGGGAGATGTGGATCTGGAGTGCAGTGAGGCGGACGCGGACGAGGGAGAGTCGTGCAGGTGGAGGAGGAGGAGGAGGTCGAGGGGTGGTTGCTGCTCAGAGTGGTGCGTCGGTGCCTGGACCTTCTGTCAGAAGCGGTTTCTCTGGAACGAGCCGGACTCGGTTTCTGTGGACTGATTCTGGAAGGACGATGCACAGTGCTTACTCCGATCTCGACCGAGGCATTGGACAAGCGTTCTTGTCTCTCCGATGCCGATACAATACCACAAATCACCATGACGAGGTCATCGCACGCCCGATCAACATCCCTCCCTGCGACACTCCCTTCCTCTCCCGACTCGGCTCCCTCGCAGCCTCCGGCTGCTCGTCTATTCCCATCATCGTCGTCATCCCCTGTAGGTGAGATCTTCTCCCGCCACCCATTCCTGCCTCTCCGGCTCCGTCTCCCCTCCCGCCCCGTCGCAGCGCACATGCGGCCGCTCTCCCTCCTCGGAACAGGTGAGCCCGGCACGGTCGTCGCTCGACCCGCTTCGGGCGGCGGGGATCTCGCGGCGACGACCGGTGAGACTGAGTTTGAAGTTTCGAAGAAGGCGCGAGGGGACTGGGTGCTCGAGGAAAGGAGGAGATGGGGATACAGGATGCCAAAGAGACCGGAGAGGGTGGCGGTGGCGGTTTGATGAATCGCCTTGTGGCGGCGGAGGCTCTCACACAGGAAGGCAGAAAGAAGCTCAGAGACGCAACTTGCATGTTTAGATCAGACATTCGTCGGTTCGTTGTCTCGAAAACGGCGCGCGCGCGCGAGAGAGAGAGGTAGGACGACCCTTCGTTCGTTCGTGTGCAAGGTGAGGCACAACCGGCACTCCAAACCCGCCTGAGGGTGGTTCCGGAGGATGTACGGATCTTTCGCGAGGTGTTCGATCGTCTCGAGCGTGAGAGCTTCCGGAGCCGTTCTCGCCGGTCAATGGCTTGCTCATCCGAACGAGCGACGCCACCTCCTCCGAATTTACTGCCAACGCGATTCTAAATCGGTCAGGTGAGGGGGTCAGTCAGGGGTGAACATAGACCGTGAACACGTCGAGAGGGTTCTCTGAAGCCCTAGACCTGTCATGGGCCCGCTATGACTGGAAAGAGATGGAGAGCAAATGGGGTTCACTTGGTAGTCTGCGCAAAAAGAGAGTCCGTCAACTCGACGTCAAAGCGGCGAGCAGGGCGTATCTATTGAAGCCTGCCGAGCTTGAGTGACTTTGCTGCAACGCGTTGCTCACGATACTCTGCGAGTGCGAGGAAGAAAAGAAAAAAGAAAGAAAAGCTTAGCGCCATCGCTGGACGAGCAGCACGAGGGCACGACTCAAAGATCAGCAATTTTGATGCTGGCAACGGAGGTGCCGAGTGAAAGATCAGATTACAACAAAAGGGGGTGAGGGAGCGTGATACGGGTGAACGGCGAGGAAACGAGCTCGAGGGCCCCTAGTTCCGCTGCGCAAACAGGAACTGCATCGACAACGTCTTCGTATCCGGGTCCCAGTGTTCCCAGCTCATGCCCTCGGTGCCTGTCCGGGGTGCGCGTCAATCACACATTCTACCCGTTAGATACACGCGCGGGAAAGGAGAGCTTACTGTCAATTTCTCGCGCTTGGATCTTGAACGAGATGGTCTGGTACGGCTCGGCGGCGATCTGTGCGGCAAGAGATCCACACAATCCAGATCAGCGACTCGTGATATCACATACTCTGTCCCAGTGCGCAGGACCATGACGAGGGAAGCCGACGCACGAGGAGGTACTGCCAATTCCGGTCGGGGACTTCGACCTTTTGCTCAAACGCCGACATGAACCGGTGTCTCGGCTTGACTCCGTCCTTGATCTCGGGGTAGTGCACCTGGAACAGCAACCCGAGCTGTCCCGTGATCGGATCGCGGACCTTGGTGACCTGGTACCCGGGCAAGCCGATCTTGATAAACTGCTTGGTCTGCACGCGCGGTTTCAGCGCCGCCTGCTGCTGCGCGAGTTGTTGGGCGTAGCCCGTCGAGTCGTGTGCGTCTCGGGCCGCACGGCGCGCGAGGTTCGTCTGGTGCTTCTTGCCCTGCGTGTGCGCGAGGTAGGACCCTTCGTTCGTGTGCAGGGTGAGGCACAACCGGCACTCCAACCCGCCGAGGTGGTTCCGGAGGATGTACGGATCTTTCGCGAGGTCGATCGTCTCGAGCGCGAGCTTCCGGAGCCGTTCTCGCCTATCGATCGCTTGCTCATCCGAACGAGCGACGCCACCGCCGCCGAATTTACTGCCAACGCGATTCTAAATCGGCCAGGTGAGGGAGTCAGTAGGGGGTCAACATGGGCTGCGAGCACGTCTGGAGGGTTCTTCGATCCGTGGACCTGTCATGGGCCCGCTATGACTCGAAAGAGACGCAGAGCAAACGGGGCTCACTTGGTAGTCTGCGCAACAAAGAGAGTCGGTCAGCTCGGGGACACGATAGCAGGAAGGCGTGAATCGATTAACTTGCCCATGGTTAGTCGTTCCGAGGCAAGGTCCCGTGCGGCTTCGGTTACGCGGTTTGATTACGGAGCTGCCTGTTCGAGTGCAAAGAGCGGGAGGCAGAGAGTGACCTAGGTCAGCGAATCCTCAGGCCGAGCGGGCGATTGACGGTAGGTGGTGTCTGTGATCCCGTGCTGCACGTGCTCGAGTAGCCCGTTCGAGCGGATTGGGGTTGGGTAGCTACACCTCTGCAGGAAGGGAAGCGATGAAGAGACGGCGAGGTCGAGGTCGACGCTGGCTCCTGCGCGGGTGGCGAGATGATAGGATCTGCTTACGTTGGAGTATGCAGGTGACTGATTCACGCCCGTGTCTCAGCGAGTGGGTGAAACGGCGGACGTTTAGAGCGACGACGCGAACGACTTTTGCGGTTTCAACTCGACGCCGATCACCGACAACTCGACGACTCGCAGCTGCAAGAAAGGCAAGGAGACTTGAACGAGGAGAACACAGCGACCAGCTCTCATCCGGGTCCGCGCACCGGTTGCTGCATTTCGAGCCGCGAGACGCATCGCTCTTCGTTCTCGACGCGGAGTCAACTGGGAGGACCGAATACAGCCGCATCCGAGAACAGGTAACCGCTTGCGTCTACTGCTCTACGTAAACTGCCCCGCTGACCTTCCATTCAACACCAGAGCAGGCCACCCCGCCGCCGTCGAGAGAGGACACGACATCCGCCTCCCCACAACGATAACTTGCTCGTCGTTCGCCAGGAGGGACTCTGCATGCCTGCACAATGACTGGCGGTGGAGGACTCACTCTTGCGAGTGCAACCTCGCACGGGAAATGTCGCTGGGTAGGGCGAGCCGGCATCTTGTCCACTCGCCCCCACTTGCCGCAATGGATCAGGTACCTCGCCGTCACCGTCTCGTTCTTCGGTCTCCAACTCGTGTGGGCCTGCGAAATGGCAAGGTAAACACGCCTTCCCCTCCCTCTCTCCCTTGCGACCGGAGACATCTCGAGAGGATCTGACCGTGCCCTCGAAACCTTCACGTGCAGGGCCTCGCCGTTCTTGCTCTCGCTCGGAGTCAGCAAGAGCATGATGTCGGTCGTCTTCCTCGCCGGTCCCCTCTCGGGCTTGATCGTCCAGCCCCTCGTCGGCGTCCTCTCGGACGGGTGCAAGTCGAGGCTCGGACGCCGAAGGCCGTTCATCATCGGCGGCTGCATCCTTACGAGCCTCTCGGTCATGACTCTCGGTTGGAGCAAAGAGATCGCTGCCCTGTTTGCGAACGAGGGCACCAAGCTGGCAAGTCTGCGGTCGAAGCAAAATGCTCGGGTCGTCCTCCTCTCAACAGACGTGGAAACGAAACTGACCCTGCGTCCCCTGGTACCCTCCTTGCAGCACAATCACCTCGCCATCGCCTGCGCAGTGATCTCAGTCTATGTCATGTCAGCCAATTCACCAGCCTTACTATCTGCCACAAATCCTTACGCCTGAGCCTCTGCCTACCCCACAGCGATTTCAGCGTCAACGTGATCCAGGCCATGGACCGTTCGCTCCTCGTCGACGTCGTGGCGCCTGCTCAGCAACATACTGCGAACGCGTGGGCAGGACGCATGTTTGGGTTTGGAGGTCAGTACGACGAGCGTCCTTGAACGCGCCGAGGCAGCGCGAAAATCGTGCTGATCCTTTTTTTCTTTCTTTTTCCATCCCGCTTGCTCGCGATAACAGCCGTTTTTGGCTACTGGGTCGGCGGAATCGATCTCGTGTGGTGGACCCGTGGCATGTTGGGAGACGACCAACTCAACGTGAGAGCTCTTTGCGACAGGTTCTTTTGTCCATGTTTACTGACGAGAACGTCGCGCTTCCCTTCTCCCCAGGTTCTGACCTTTTTCACCGCATTCTTCCTCTGCGCGACCCACGCCATCACTTGCTCGTGCGTGGAAGAGCGGATTTTGATCTCGCGAGAGGACGACAACGGCAAGGAAGCTGGAGGACCGATGCACGCCATCGGCGAGATCTGGACGACGATCAAGACTTTGCCGAGACCAATCCGACAAGTTTTTCACGTCCAGGTCCGTCTCGGAGTAGCAACTTTTCGTGTGCTCGCGGGCCGCAGCTGACACACGCTCGTACCCGCGTAGTTCACCGGCTGGATTGGCTGGTTCCCGATTCTCTTTTTCTCGACCACCTGGGTCGCCGAGATCTACGTCAAATCGCTCGCGGGCGCTGCGCCTGGCGCAGAACTTGCCACCGCGACCGACGTGGTCCGAGAAGCGGCGACGCGAGCGGGGACGCGCGCCATGCTGTGGCATTCGGTCGTCTCGCTCGTCGTCTCGATCGTCGTGCCGCCCCTCGTCAGGAGTGACGACGACTCGCAATCTTCCACGCCGCATCCGACGTCATCATCTCGTCGACGAGCAGCGCTCGGTGGCAGGAACGACAAGGACGAGCCGCGGTGGCTCGTCCTCGCGAAGCGCTTCCTCCCCTCGATTCCGTTCCAGTGGTTGACGCTACCGCTCCTCTGGGCGGTCTCGAACGCAGTCTTTTCGCTCTTGTTGATCGGAGGGACTTGGACAGCCAAAGGGGTCGGAAGCGCGAGCTTTGTTGTCGCGGCGGCGGGGTTCTGCTGGGCCGTCACCAACTGGGCCCCTTTTGCCATCGTGAGTTGTCTTTCGTTGCTCTCGGAAAAAGTGATGCCTCCCGGTTATGAGAACTCCGCGCTGACGTTTGGTGGCGTCTCAACGATGGGTCTACCCAGCTCGGAGAGCTCATCTTGAGCATGGATTCGAACTCGTCTTCGGATTCGGCGGCGCTCGAACATCTGCACAGTCGCAACAGCTCCACCATTCGCTTGCACGACGACTCGTCCCGTCAGCACCTCAACTCGTCATCCGACGAAGCCGAGACTATGCTGGCCGGCTCGAGCTCGTACGACCCCCAGCTACCGCCTTACTCTGGCGTTACCGCACTGTCTTCCGCCGCGTCGTCGAAGCAGTCCCTGGCCACGTCGCCGATGGTGCACCACCGCGCCGATCCGCCCGCGCCGCTCGAGTTGTCACCAAAGGTGCACCGGAACGAGACAGTGAACAACAACAACAACGGTTCGCTCGATGCGGCCTTTGCGGCTCGCTCCCGATCCGAGACGATCCAGACCGAGTCGTCTTTTGGATCCCCGACGACGGCTCGGTCGGCCTACTTTGATGCTGCTTCGTCGGTCGAAGGTGACGCTCGGTCGGTCGCGAGTACGCAAAGCGGAGGAGACGGGACGCCAGACTATGCCGGCTCGGCGGGTTCGCACACGCCTCGGCTCGGTCACGCAGAGTTGAGTGAAAGTCCCCTCCGCCCGCCGCCGCCCGATCCGATCACGCCTCCTCCTGCTCGCAAGGTGAGACGAAATCGCGAGTCGGTGGCCAGCACGGCGAGCGATCACAGCTCGATCGCCTATCCTCCCAATCACGGCGTGGTCGGCATCGATCTGTTTGAGACTGCCGCACGAGGGAACGGGCTGGGCAGTCCTCCTCATGGTCCCGGACAATGGTACGGCTCCGATCCGTACGCATATCACTCGGGAAGTACAGTCCATCTACCGCACGGTGCGGGTCTATCGCCGCCGAGGTTCGTACCTCCTTCTCGCTCGCGATCCGGCACGCCAAGGGGTGGAGGGAGGTCCGACAGTCCCGGACGGAACGACGAGCGCAATGGAGCGCACGTGCTGCAGATCCGGCATTCGAGCTCGTTCGAACGGGCGAGGTCGGGTCCCGAGCGATATAGCCTCGATGGGAGCGACAAGGATGGCAGCGAACAGGGGGACGACGACGACCTGGTGGTGCATAACGGTCGCGGACTCGGACGACGCGGTTCGAATTCGTTTGACGACCCGTATGGTGCGAGAGGACATCACTCGGGCACGACACCGCGCATTGTGGTCGCTTCCGAAGACGACGATAGTCTGCACGAATGGGATGGCGCCGAGGCGACGAAATCGCACGGCGGCGACCAGACTGGTGTCATCCTCGGGTGAGTACACGCCCTTTCAATCTCCGCACCCGTAGTACGAACGGCTTTACTGAGCTTGCTTCATCAGATGCCACAATATCTTCCTCGTCCTGCCTCAATTCCTCGTCACCGGCCTCGCGTCAATCATCTTTGCCATCTTTGCGCCGCAGCATTCCGTGCTCGGCCATCCTGCTGCAGTTCCGCCAGCAGCAAGCGACCCTTCCGCGTCGGGCAGTGGAGCCACTCTGGCCAGCATCGAAGAGTATGCGACGAACGATCTCGACAAGCGCAGCCGCCTCGTTCTGCGCGGACTCGCCGCCTTTGGTCGGGCATTTGTCGAGCACAAGCGGCAGGAGGTGGAGGATGACCCGGACGCGCTCACTCCGGGAGGTGCGGCGGGTTGGGACGCTCTCGGCATGATCTTCCGGTCCGTGCCACCGGTTTTGCTCGTATTTCTCCCGCCACATGCTGACATGTGCATATCTTGCAGGATCGGCGGAGTGTCGGCCGCTGTCTCGGCATGGATCTGCTACAAGATGTGGCGAGAGAGGGTTTTGGCGGACCGGCGAGCCAAAGCCGCAGCTCGAGGGTATCGGATCGGAGGGTAGATTTTGTTGTATGCTTCCGGGAATTGTCTCTTTTGCGGCCCCAACGGCCCCGAGTCTTCCGAGTTGTTCCCAGCATGAGAGCGATAGTGGCAATACAACAACCAAAAGAGATAGTGAAAGGGGAAAGAGAGCCGTTCTACTTGTGCTCGCCGTTGCGGCGACGACCCGACTTCTGGTGCTTGACATGGCTGCGCAGCGACGGAAGATAATCGTCAGTCTCGCTGCAGCGCGGCACCAGAAAAGTTGTGGACGTACTTGAGCATCTTGCGGGACTTTTGATGCAGCGACATGCGCTTCTTCGAGGTGACCTGGTAACTGTGCGACAGCATCATGAAGTTCTTCTTGCGCTTCTTCTCGGCGTTGGTCGTCGAGTGCGCCTTCTCGTTGAGCTTCTTGTGCTTGTGCGAACCAAACTTTTCGCGGTCCGCACGACCCTCCGCAATCTGATGTGCCGGAACGAGTCAGCGCGTGCACTCCGTGACTGCGATAGCAAGGCAACGGAAAGAAAGAGGCTCACCTTGGCCATCCGCTCCTCGTAGTTGTTCTTGGCCTTCTTGACTGCTCCGAGGATGTCCACCTCGTCGAGGAACGATTCTTGCTCGCCGTGGTTGGCCTTGCGAGCAGCAGCGAGGGCGGCGAGCTTGCGACGAGCGGCAGCACCTCCGCCACTCTTGGCGTCCGCCTCGGCAGCCTCGGTGCGAAGTTCGTTGATCTTGGCAAAGTCGGCGGGCGTGAGGATCTGTGCGGCAGCTGGAGTGCGTCAGCGGGACAAGCCTGGGTCGTAGGGAGAATCCGTCGCAACGACAAACCTTGATCGTGGCGATGTCGGCAAAGGTAGTCCCCTCGAGCACCTTGTTGGCCCGCGAGAGACTCATCTCGTACTCCTCCTGGTCCTCCTGCGTCCGCGCCTTCTTTCGCGGCGACGCCTCTTCGTCTTCCGATTCATCCTCGCTGTCGTCCTCGTCCTCGTCATCCGAATCTTCCTCCTCGTCCGATCCAGAGTCGTCACCGTCGTCGCCGAAGCTGATCTTGTCGTCGGCCTTGGTACCAGCGACGTCGACCACCTTCTTGCCGGTCGGAGCATCCTCCTCGTCCTCCTCCGCCACAGCAGCGAGCTTTCGCTTCCTTGCCTCGCGCGCCTCCACCTTGCGACGTTTGCGCGCCTTGTCCTCGTCATCGTCGTCCGAGTCGGAGAGTTCGAGATCCGAGTCCTCGTCCGAGACGTTGATCCAACCGCCAGACGAGTCGGAATCCTCGTCCGAGTCGTCCTCGACGTCCCAGCCTTCCCATCCGGCCTCGTCGTCATCCTCGGCGTCCTCGGCGCCTTCCTCGCCGTCTTCAGCTTTTTGTTCGGCCTGCTCGGCGAGATGCTTCGCAAAGAGGTCGAGGCCCTCGATACCGGTGACGGTTTCGCGGTCCTCGCCAAACTTGAGGCGGCGCCGCTTGTCGGCCGCACCCTCGGCGACTGCCGAAGCGTCTGCTCCTCCTCGCTTCTCCTCGATGGCGTCCTTCGTCGCGCGGATACCCCAATCGCGACGCTTGAGCATGGTCGGGTCGACCTCGCGGTAGAACGAGAGCAGACCCCTCGCAGCGACCATGACGCCCTTGTCTTTCGACTTGCGGTACTCGACCAAGTCTTGCAGCAAGTCGGGCGACATGGCGAGCGGTTGGCGACGGCAGATCTCGGTGATGGCGTTCAGGCCGGCGGCGTTGACCTCGGCCGAGACGCCCGAGTGGACAAACTCGTTCGCGAGCTTGCGCAAGACGGGGTACAGCGGGTCGTCCTGCTCCTGCTGCGCGCGGGTCGTGCCGTCCATATCGGCGGTGTCTTCATTGAAGCTCCCAGCGGGGATCTGGTCGTGGACGGATTGCGCGACGGCGACCAGGATCTTGGTGATCTCGAGCTGGTGGTGGGTGAGGTATTTGAGGATGTACGAGTAGAACGCCGGCACGGTGAGCTTGAACGCTCCGCAGACGCGACCAAAGAGCTGCATGATGAGGATCTTGTGCTCGAGGGTGTACGCCTTGTCGTACTTGACGAGCTGCTCGTACAGGCGCTCTCCGAACGAGTATGCGTCGTCGAGCTGCTGCAAGGCCGAAAAGTTGGTCTGCGGTTCCTTCGCGGCGATCTCTTTCGCTCGGCGCCTGACGTTGGCACTCCGAATCTCGCGCTTGGCCCTCCGCTCGGTCGACTTGCGCTTCTTGTTGATTTCCTGCCGGTGCTTGACCGCCATGATATCGGGGCCGGCAGCTTCCTCGACGTCCGAATCGACGTCCTCGGCGTTGGCATCCGGCGTGACGAGGAAGAAGTGCATCGCGGCGCTCTGGACTTTCGTGTCCGGGTGGAAGCATGCGCGCGCGACAACCTTGACGGTCATCTTGTCCCCGCGCCAGACATTCTTGCGCCACAACTCGGTCGCGACCTTGACCGCCCACATAGCCTCTCGCCCGCCGACGACCTTGCCATCCTTGCCGGTCGACGCGCCGCGGCGGGAAGCCTTGACGCCGGTTCCGACACGTTCCTGTTCGGCCGCGATGCCGCGTTCGATCATGGCCATGAGGAGGCCCTGAACCATCGAGTTCAGCTTGGTGGCCTTGGTCTTGAGGTTGGCGTTCTTGATGTCGCCGATGATAGTCTTGAGGATGAAGGTGCGGAGGTTTGGCGAGGTCGTGATTGACAGAAGCGGGAAGAGCGTTTTGAGGAGCCTGCGCAATACTCGTTAGATCTGCGCCCGCGCATCTCATCCGGACCTCAAAAGAACAATACGCACTCGACTCCGGTGATGACTTCGCGACGACGGAGCAGGACGAGACCTTGCATCATGGTTTTCCTCGTCTCCGGACTCAGTTGCACGCCGCCTCCACTGATTCCATTGCTGACGCCGGCGGGACCGGCCGCAGTCGAGGCAGCCGAAGTCGACGCAGTCGGTGCAGACGAAAGCAAGAGGCCAGAGAGTACCGACGGGAGAGACACAGTCGTCTTTGGGTACAAGTGAGCGACCTGTTTCCGGAGTGGGGGGGCAGAATGTCAGCGAGCGCGCGCGCCCCCGGGCACCCACTCCCGCAGGTAGAGGGAGAGAAATCGACTTGCCTGGCAGACAAAGTTGGTGACCTCTTTGAGCTGTTCCTCGTCCGCCTTTGCCCCACCGAGTCCGAGCTGGACAATCTTGACCTGGCTGCCGAAGCGGGCCCACTGGACCTGGAACTCTTCGGCGTAGCTCTCGGGTGCGCGCTTGATCAAGTTCTGGAGCATCGGCAGCGACGACGTGATGAGTGCGCCTCGCTGCGTCTTGTCGCGGAGTCCGCTCGACGAGGGACCGTTCGTGTTGCGCGACCTGCTCGACGAAGCGCGGCTGCCAGCTACCGAAGCAGCTGGACGTGCCGCTGACCCGACTGCGACCGACATCCTTGCAGTTACTGCTCGAGTGTAGCAGCAGTTGGCTGTCGGAAAGCCAAGCACCGCTGCACCGCCACCTTCGAGCTCGCGGTTCGGCTGAGTGATCGACACCGCGTCAATTAATGCTTCTCGATGCATAGTGTACTGTACAGCGCCTGGCCATTCTCCACGTCTATACAACTTAACTGCGCCGACTTGGGGGCAAAAGTCGCCCCCCGAGTCGAAATTAGCCAGTCTTGAGAGCTCTCACGATCGCAAATAGACTCTCGCAACCAGCACCGTAATAGTTTGATACTGCATTGCGTCGAGGGGAAGATCATAGAAAGAGAAAGCGAAAGGGTGTCTAGGATAGACGGGGCGGTTTTTCCGGAACGTGACAAGAAGGGGGCCCGAGAGCTCAGGCGTCGTTCTTGGTGACCTCGTGGAGCGACTCGGCGAGGTGACGGACGTTGTGGTTCGTGATACCGGCGACCGAGATGCGGCCGTCGCGAGTCAGGTAGACGTGGTGCTCCTGGGCGAGGCGGTCGACCTGCTCGGGCGAGATGCCGAGGAACGCAAACATGCCGATCTGGTTCTTGATGTGGGTCCAGTCCTTCTTGCTCCCGAGCTCCTGCAAGAGGTCGTACAGGGTCGAACGCATGCCGATGATGCGGTCGGCCATGCCCTTGACCTCGGCCAGCCACTGCTCGTTCAGCTTCGGGTCGGTCAGGAGCGTCGCCGCGACGCGGGCACCGTGCACCGGCGGGTTTGAGTACATCGGGCGGACGAGGCTGTGCGATCGCGGCCCATTCAAAGAAAAGGGTCAGCGAGGGGACGGCGACTCTGGCTCCCACTGAGGGTCTGCTCGTCGAAAGGGGAATCCGGCAACGCACATCTTGATCTGCGAGTCGACGCGAGCCTTCTCCTGCGGGTCGGCGCACACGATCGAGAAGGTACCGACACGCTCTCCGTAGAGACCCATGTTCTTGGCGAACGACTGGCAGAGCATGAGCTGGTGGCCCTCCTCGACAAAGTGACGGAGCATGAACGCGTCGTTGTCGACCGAGCCGGACGCAAAGCCGAGGTAGGCGTTGTCGATCAGCGGGAAGTGCTGCTTCTCCTTGATCAGGTCCGAGATCTCGCGCCACTGCTCCCGAGTCGGGTCGATGCCGGTCGGGTTGTGGGCGCACGCGTGCAGGAGGACGATCGACTTGTCCGGCATCGACTGCGAGTGGGATTCCAGGATCGTCGTATCAGCCCGCAGTTTCGAGAGCTTCCCAATGCCGGGCTCATGATCGGCCTGTATGCGCACTCACCTTGAGGTCACGCTTCATTCCCTCAAAGTCGAGTCCGACCGTCTTCTTGTCGTAGTACGAGTAGTGCTTGACTTCGAGGCCCGAGTCGCGGAAGATGGGGATGTGGTTGCCCCACGTCGGTGCCGGGAGGTAGATCTCGCGCGAGTGAGGGTAGTGGCGGGCGAGGAAGGCGCCGGCGATCCGGAGGGCGCCCGTGCCAGAGAGCGACTGGGTGATGGCAACCTGTACAAACGCCAATCCGCTCAGCTTCGGGGGGTCCGGCGGACTCGATGATCAGCCGAACATGGGGGACTTACGCGGTCCTCCTGGAGCGGCTTGGAGTCCTTGCCGTACGCGAGCACGGCAGCGGCGTTGGTGAACTTTCCAAGACCCGTGATCGGGAGGTACTCTTTGTCGCCGCGCTGGCTGATGACCTTGTCCTCCGCCTGCAGGGCACATACCTCGTCGTCAGCAAACGCTGTTCGAGGAAGAGAAGGAAGGAACCGCGCACTCACGGCGAGGACGGAGGGCAGGACATAGGGCTTTCCGTCAGCGTCGCGGTAAGCGCCGACGCCGAGGTTGATCTTCTTCGAGTCGGTGTCACGCTTGAATGCCTCGGTGATGCCTGCACGCGTTCACGCGTCAGTCTCGCCTGTTTGAAGGCTGCGGCCAAAGTTGAGGCAGGCGAGAGAGTGGGGGAGAACGAGACGAGTCAAGCGACTCGCGACCCCGTCTCGACTCTGCGCGACCGGTCTTGCAGTCGAGACTAGACCAGCTATGTTCTAGAGCAGTCAAGCGTATGCACGTACCGAGAATGGGGTCGGGCGGGCCAGCGGGCACGTTGGACCAGACGCTCACGCCGCGAACGAGAGCAGCAGTCCGACTCTGGGGGCGGGCAGAGGCGCGCAAGAACGCGGTACGGGTGGCAGACAGCATCGTCAAGGATAGTCAGACCGTCGATCGCTCGCACGTCAACAGGAAGGGCAGGCGATAGAGAAAGAGAGAGCTGGACGCGGTTTCGGCCGGGCGGCTCAGAATTCACCGGTCCGTGCGAGATTTTGCATGCAGCATTATGCAACCAGATTTGCAGGCGCTTGCAATGCAGGAAACGACAACAACATGAGATAGATACAAGAGATATGCCTGGTGCCCCGTCCGCTCCGCTGAAGCGATACGAGGAATTGCCTTTAGCGCTGGGGATCCGGTAAATCCGGGTCGAACCCCATCGAGACTGCAGGCGAGGGCTGCCGGACCGACCTCAGAGAGTCAGTAGCAGTCAACGTCTCAGCAGGGAGCCGCAAAAGTGCGCGCGAAAGATCACTCACAGTCCACCGCTCCCTCCGCAGTCGTTCGCGACTCTCGACTTCCCTCGCCCGCAACCGAGCCCGCTCGACCCGCCGCCGCTCTTCGTCCTCGTTCCACTGCAATGACTGGCCCAAGCTGCCCTCGAGCGCTTTGCCCGGTTTCGTGCGCCCGAGGAGCGACCGCGCCGCAGGCGAGAGGTCCGTCGTCGACCGGCGCGGAGTCGAGCCACCGCCGCCGGGTGTGGTCGAGCCGGGCACACCGCCGCCGACGCCACCACGAGAAGAGCGAATCGACGCCTCGAGTGCGCTCCGGCGCATGCTGCCGCCGCCGCCGCCACCGCCACCAGGAGTCGTAGCGAGTCCACGTCCCGCGCCCGTGACGCTCTCGGCCAGACTCCGCTTCGCCTTCCTCGCCATTTTGTGCGCAAGTACCTCTCGCTTGTCCGACTCTTTGACCCGGAACGGGCCGACAGATTGGTCACCCCCCGCCGTTCGGAGCGTGACCGGCGTCGCCTCGATCGTGCCCCACGTCATCAGTTCTTGCAGTGCTTGAGCCGGTAGGGAGGATGGGTCGTGTGCGGGTAACGCGTCGACGAAGGAAAAGCCTCCGACGCGCGGTGTCTGCGAGACGGGCGCTGGATCTGTCGGTGAGAACGGGCGTCAGAATCGAGCTGCTCTGCCTGAGTCACCTCGGAGGTGAAGGTTGCCAAGAGCAGGATACGTGGGAAACACTCACAAGGCGTGCCGGCGATCGCGGCCCCGATGCGGCTTCGAGTCGGACTCGTGCTGCCGACCGTGCTACTTGCGTCCGAATCTCGACTTGCGCTCTTGCCACTCCGGCCATTTTCCATATCGCGCAACCTCGTCGCATGATAGCGGATACCCTTCGGCTCGCCGAACAGGACCGGCGCGTCATCTTTGCGCTTCTTCTTGTCGGCGGCGGCGGGGCCAGATGTTGTACCGTCCGGACCTGCTGCTGCGGCTTGGGCGTCCGGCGGACCGGTGAGAGACGAAGGGTTGTTCCGATCGGCATCGGGAGGGAACATGAGCGAGTTTCGGGTCTGTGGCAAAGAGAACAGGTCAGTCTCGAGGGCCTCGGTGATGAGTGTTGCAGCCTCTTGAGCGTGGAAAGCCCCGGTCGGGATTGTACCTTGAAAGGCCAAGCGCTCGTCGGGACCTGGAGTTGGTCTTCCTCGATGGCTTTGTTGTCGTCCTTTTCCTCCGCCGTCGCCTTGTCCCAGTCGATAAATTGCTGCGCTCGCTCGTCGACCTTGTCGTCCTCCGCCGTTCGCCGCACAAGGCTCCTCGCCTCGGCGGGGCCCTCGCCGTTCGTGATCAACAGACGTTCCTTCTCGTCCCTGCCCGTGACGAGGAGTCGGTTCTCGGGCCCCGTACCGACGTCGACGCCTTCATCGACCAGCAACCGCCTCTCGCCCGGCTTGCCAGCTGGTCCATCCAGCAACCGCACGGTTCCGTCTCCGGAACTCTCGACCATCCTCCTCGTCACATCTACGAGCCTCTCGCGCGCTTCTCGGGCCTTGATGGCGCGCACGTTCGCCTTCTGCTCGGCGTGCCACGCCCACGCGTGCTTTTCCCGTCGGGCGGCGTTGTCTGCAACGACCAAGTCTTGGAAAGACGCGTTGTCCTGAGACGTGTAACGAGCTTGGAAAGCGTCCAGTGACAGGTTCGCGTCGACTCGGGGCGCAGCGTCGGCTTGTTCGCGAGGGCGGCGCGAAGGTCCAGGGGTTTCGGACGCGGTGGTGAGTGGCGTCCGGTCAAAGTGGGTCGGCGTCGCATCGTAAGAAGAGAAGGGCGTCATTCCCGGAGTCGCATCTCCTGTGCGCGAGAAAGCCGTCAGCATGCACAGAGGTTCGAAGGCGCGACTTGCATTTCACGAGCACGCACCTCTCCGCGACCGTCGCACCGCTGGAGTCCGGGACCCTTCTTCCCGCATCCGCTTCACGCTATCATAGATCCGCTGCGAGTCTTGGCTCTCGATCGCATCGAGTACATTTTGCTGCGTCTCGAGGGTCCGGAGATGGGGGAAGAAGTCGCGCTGGATGATGTCGCTCAAGTGCTCGATGTATTCCTCTTCCGGGAGGACTTCTTGTCGCAACTGAGAGCGCGGCAGGGGCGCTCTCGGCGCAGTGACTGCGAGCTGCCTGTCGTGCTGCTGCGTCGAAGTTACGGAGCGAGATGATGAGGCAGTCCACGATGGCGAGGCGTCGGCGCGTCGGCGGTGCGCCGGAGTATCCCATTCGCCAGCTCTATCCGGCGACGGATCCTTGTGAGAGTACGGGCGACTCATGGTCGGTTCAGGCGCCTCGTGGGGCGAACAGTCGGAGCGAAACCCCGAATCGCCGTCATCGACCTCGTTGCAGTCAACAGCCCTTGCTCTCGCTTGCATTGGGCGTCTTCGATAGGCTGCGCTTTATCGGTCAAAGGTAGTTGTGGTCGACCCCGACTGAGCCGTTCGCTCGCCGGAGCAGCTTATGCGCGCTTTTCCCGCTTTTCCAATCTCCACAAGGTCTCTCGCTCGCAGGAGAAGGACGTCGCAGCGCTCCTTTACGCACAGTGTATGGATGGACAACAATAGACGATACTTCGTGCGCCACAAGCCATGCTACAAGCGATCATGCTCCATCACCTCTTCTTCCCGTACGTGGTCCCAGCCCTGCTGAGGCGCGACTGCAGTCGGGATCCGTCAGCCAGGCGTGCGAGGTTGAAGCAATGTTGAGGGCTTACCGAAGGCTTGACTGTGCTCTGCTTCGGAGGGTGCGGCGCCTGCGTCAACGAGTCTTCGATCGGGTCGTCCTCGTTCTCATTCAGATTTCCGTGCCCGAGCAAATCTTCCTCCAGCATGTCTTCGTCGTCGTCGTCATCTTGGGCCGCCAACCTGCTCAGCGTGCGACTCGGAAGCGCGCGTTCCCGCTCAAACTCATCGTCACTCGCAGCATCGATCGAGCTCGTGAGCGGCGCCGCCTCTTGCTTCTGGACCACGCGCTTGCTTGACGCTCGGGTCGCCTTCTGGGTCTCGCCTCCGGCTGAACGGCGACGCTTCGGTGCCTTCTCCAGAGGCTGCTCGACTGCGACCAAGATGTGTGAGTCACAATGTTTCTGAAGGCGAGACCAGCTGCGCGAGGAAATCGCTTACAGTGGACACTCTTGCGCGGCCTCTTTGTCGAGCCGGGTTTGATCACCGACTCAGGGTACTCCGGCTCCATCATAGAGACGTCCGTGAGGGGCGAACTCTCGTCGACTGTCGGCTTCGTCGGGTCTTTGATCGGCGAATCCTGCTCTTGCCCCTGCGACCGCATTGCGTTACTCTCGGAGCTCGCCTTCTGATGAGGATCCAGAAACGCAACCCCACTCACCTGGGCGCTGCGGTTACTGATAGTCGAGGATGAAACACTGACAGGGGTTCCGCCAGTGAACAGCGGCGGGCGAGTCTTGCCGTGCCGCGACGATCTGGTTCGCCTCCCTTCGTCAGACGAGCAGCATGGCACGATAGTCGAAGTACGCGACGACTTACTGAGCTTGCGTCGAAGGCGTATTGACCTGCTGAGCTGCTTTCGCCTGGATCAGGTCCGCCTGCGCCTTGTTCAACTTCTGCTCGCACTCGATGAGCCTGTTCTTGGTGCGCTTCAGGTCGTTCTGTGGAACCATCGCTCGCGCAAAGGTGAGCCATTTGAGGACCGAGTCGAGCGCCACGATGCCACTGACCTGGAGCTGCATCTGGTCGACCTTGCTGCGTTCGTTGCAGGTCTCGATCGCCTTGCGGACCGCTTCTTGCTTCTCCGTCTCGAAGGCCAGCTTAACCGTCTCCATATCGACCTCGCTCGGCGCCGCACCGGCGATAGTCGAGTCGGCCGCCGGTTGAGCTTTTGCCAGCAGCTCCTGCACTTGCGATTCGAGATTGTCGATTTGCGTGCGAGATTCGGCTCGCTCAGCCTGCAAAGCCTCGCTGGCGCGGATCGCAGCTTCGAGCTACGGGCATAGTGGTTCAGCGATGCGCGACTCACGCTCGAACTGTGCTGCCGGATTCACCTGCTTCTCCAGTTCCCCCTTGGCATCAAGCGCTCGAGTCTTCTCCGCCATCGCATCGGCGGCAGCGGCAGTCAGCTCATCCACCTGTCGACGCAGGCTCGCGGCACTCTCTTCGTGAGCCTGACGCTTGTCCATCGACTGCTTCAAGCTGGCGATCAGGCTCTGGGCGGCATCGAGCTGACGCTGTCAAGAGCAGGAGACGTCATCAAGCCGTTCTCGCGCTCGCGCTCGCGCTCAAAGACAAGCTCACCTGAACGTGCTCCTTCTCCGAGTTGATCGCCTGCAGAGGATGACATGGTCATGAACTGTCACTTGCCGAGATCAAGAATGCCGAACACACCTCAGCTTTCGCTTCTGCAGCTTTCAAGCGCGCCTCGACGTTCTTGGTCGCGTTCTCTGCCTTTGCCAAAGCTTGGCTCTGCTCTCTCGCCCTGCGAGTATGTGAGCGGGAAGTCAGGGTGGCTCGTGCAGCAAAGGCGGCACGCTGCGACATACTCTGCCTCCCAAGCTTCCAGACGACTGCGCGCTTCATCTGCTGCCTGACGAGCGGCGTGCTCAGACGCGAGCAAGGAGTCGCGCTCCGTCTGCGCATTCTTGAGCGCCTTCCTGCGGGTCAGAACAAAAGGTCAGTATGCAAGTCTAGCCATGGCGAGCGAGCTGGGTCGGAGATTCACGTCGCTTCGCCAATCTTGACTTTCGCTTGTTCGAGCTCGCGCGAGAGCTCGTCCCGCGTGCGACTGAAGTTTTCCTTCAAGTGCTTGATGCTCTGGTCGTGTCTGTGGAAGATATTGGTCAGGATCTCGCCACCCTCGCAGGTCGCCGCGGCGCGTGCGCCGCGACGTACTCCTTGTCGCGCAGCTGTGCTTCTTCCGCCGCCTGTTGAAGCCGGACCGAGAGCTGCGTGACCTCGTCTTGAGCATTTGCGACCTGCGCCTCCGCTTTGCGAGCCCTGTCCGGGTGGGCATCGTCAATCGACCTGTACCGAGCGTGAGACCACCTGCTTGCGGCGACTTACTTCTCCTCCGCTGCGTGCACCATCTGCTCTTTCTCGACGACGTCGGAGCGCAGCTGCGAAAGCTCTTTGGCGTGCTCGTGCGCGGCCGCGGCAGCTTCTTCGTCCAGCTCGGCAATTCGTGCACGCAGTTCGCCCGCTTTTTGTTCGAGGTCGGCGATCGCGTGCCGAGCATGCTGTTCGTGCTCATCGAGCTTCTTCTGAAGCTCCTGGCGAAGCTCTTCTTGCGCCGAGGCTCTCGCCTGGAGCTGTTCCTCATGTTGAATACGCAATTCGACCTCGTCTTCGGACAGCTGCCGCGTCAATTTTGAGAGGCGCGAGACCTCGTCCGCGGCCCCTTTCCGCACTTCGTCGAGCTTTTCGGCGTTGCGGTCCGCTCGCTCCGCGGCGGTGGTAGCGCGTTCCACCTCGGCATCGAGCCGTTCGCGCGTTTCGGTAAGTTCGCCAACGACGGTGCCGAGTTCCGTCTTCAAGCTGCAGACGGTTTCGCGCCCTGTAGGAGGGGGTCCAGGTCATCTTAAACAGTCAGTACGTTGCTGGACCTCCAATAAAACGAGGGCGACTTGCATTTCTCGTTGTCTTCCTGCAGAGCTTGCAAGAGCTTGCGCTTCTCGCTCTCCAGGCTCGCGTGCCCTTCGACGGTGCTATCGGCTAAAGGACCCAACTCTATGAGACGTTGAAAGTGGCCGTTACGGTCAGTCTGAGCGCTTCTCAATGACTCGCAAACTCGTCCGGTAGACAGCGTGACGGCTCACCGGTCTTGGTTTGGCACACCTGCGCGCGCAGCTCGGCGAGCTCGGTAGCGAGTTGGTCGCGGTACGTGTCGAGCGTAGAGCGCATCTGGACGACCGTCGCCTTGTACTCGTTCTCGGCGTTCCTCGCGCTGAGGGGAACGAGGCGGCCGGCGAAAGTCAGCTTGAGAAGGTCGTGGCGTGATGCGGGTCCTACACATCGTCCTCGCGGGCTCCTCTGTAGCTTACTTGGCACTGGCGAGCGCGATCTTGTCGCTCAGAACTGACTTGAGCTTGTCGAGCTTGGCGCGAGCACCGACCAACTCCTGGTCCTTGATGTCGAGCTGAGTCTTGAGGCGGCGTATTTCTTCGTCCTGCGACCGAATCGCACAGCGGCGTCAGCAGAGCCGCGCGTGTAGCCATAGGGTCGGTGAAGAGATCGAAGCCCACCAGTTCTCCTTCGTGGCGCTGCCAGCGACGGAGATTCGCCATGGTCTCGTCGAAGAAAGCAGCAGAGGTCGCCGGACGCGAGCGCGACTCGGAAGACCGGCTCCCGCTCGAGCGCTTGAAGCGGTCTGTTGTACTCGGACGGGTTGAAGTCGACTTCTTGTTGGTCTTTTGACCCTCGAGCTCGGTGGCGGGAGGGTCGATGCGGGGCGTGACCTCACGCGAAGACTTTTTGGTCGAATGGTCGCCCTTTTCGGCTGGGTTCTCTTTTTGACGCTTCTGCACAGGCGCGTCGGCCGTCTCCTGAGGTGAAGTGCGTTTTCGACTGTCGGTCATCGCGCTGGACGTGTCTTCCGAGGTGCCAATGGCCGCCGACGATGAAGAGCGCGTCTCGCCGCGAAGATGGCTCGACCGCGTGGGCTGGAACGACCTCGGACCACGACTCGAGGCTTGAGACTGACTCTTGTGCGAGGTGCGATCACGTCGAAGGGATTCGAGGTCGCCTTTGGGCACCTTTTCGCGAGAGTCGATTGCGGCTGCTTCTTCTTGCAACGGGCGGCCCTTCTTCGCCTCCTGTTCCGTCGAAAGAGGCGCAGCTAATTGGCGCTGCGCGGCGTCGAGCTGCTTGACGAGGTCGAAAGTCTGCCCGGCGAGGACCACTTCGTCCACGTCGTCGGTGTCGTCCGCGTCGAGATCGCCAGTGACGCCGGGAGGGGCAGTGGCCGGCACCCACGCGCGAGGGAGCGCTCGGTTGGGATCGGTAGCGGCGCTCGACTGAAACTGGCGCAGCCTCGAGGTCGTGAGAGACGGTGTACCGGCTACGGGAGGCGTGGCCACTGAGGCACCCGTCGTGGAGAGACTCGGCGGGCGTTTCGTCGCTACTGGCGGAGCAGCGCCTCGCGCCGCAGCTGCGGGAGCTGCAAATTTGAACGCTTGACGGGCTTGCGTAGAAGGGGAGACGACTGAGCTTGTGACGGGCGCGCTCGACTGGTGTGAGCTTGCATGCGAGGAGGTCGTGGGGCGAGGATGGGGAGTAGGGGGAGGAGGTGGCGGACAGTGGGCGTCCTGCGACTCGGACGACGCGCCGGCGCGGACCATTAGGCTGCAAGTAGACTTCCACCGGCCCCGTCACGTCTTAGGGCGGGGTGTTTGCGGAGACTGGGAGAGGAAGGAGGGAAAGAGACGCGCGAGCGAACGGGCGAGGGCACCTCTCGCAGCGCGCGAGACAGACTCGCAGATAGGGTTATCAGGAGGTCACAGCGGCTATTTTACAGCTCACAGAAGACAAGTGCAGGGACGGGCACGAGGATCAGTGCGCTACAGGACCCAGTTACCGGCTGCAGCGATTCTACCGGCATGGTCTTTCGTTCGCTCGCTCTTTCCAGTTACCAGCGCACTTCTCGGCACAGGCCCGGACAAGACGCGAGTGACCAAAGCGCATAGAGCCGACTGGCCGCTCCGTTCGTGCATCGGTGGCGAGCGTGGGCCTTACCGGCTCGTGACGTCCGTTGCCCGGATTCGCTGCTCCGTCGCTTTTCTCGCCTCATCGGATCGTCTCGTGCTGGAGAAACTCGACACTTCGCCACGGGACGAGATCATCGTCGAGTTCGAGGCTGCGAGGGAGGATGTCAGGCCGTTGCTCGCGGGCGGCTTCGTCTGGACGCGAGACTCACGTCCGAGGGGCAAAGACTTTGATCCCGCGCACGTGCGTATCTTTGCCGTTCATGTGGTTCGAGAGGATGGCGACCTGGAGGAGGTGGGCCTTCAGAGGCTCTCTGCAAGGGCTGCGGTCAGCGTCATCCACCAAGATGAGTCGAGCAGGGCAGCTGGCGAAGAGCAAAAAAAGGTAGACGCACTCTCCGCTGGTCGTTCCGACTTTTTCCGGCTCGGACGCAAATTTGATCACTTGCCACCCGGTTGGATTCGGCAAGTCGACGAGCCGTATCTCGTGCAGGTCGCCGTGGTAGGTCCCGGCGCGGACCGAGAGTTTCTGAGGCGTGTACGAGTCGTCGAGGCTGATGTCGGCGTAGAGCCAGATCTCCTGTGCAGTCGGTGCCGCAATGTGTGAGTCGCCAGGCTGTGGTGCGCGCTCAAGACGGGCACTCACGACTATACTCTGCTTCTTTGGGAACTGAATGTTGATCAAGTGGGGCTGCGCTCCTTCGCTCCTGTCACGCATAAGGCTGTCCGGTCAGCTGATCGGACGACAGGATGGGACGGAGAAGGAGGGACGCACTGCCACAGCGTTGCCGGATTGGCGTCCTTGATGTTTTCGACGCCGTAGCCGGGTTTGGCGGACGAGACGGCCCAGTGAGCGAGGCTGCCAATGTCGTGCAAGCCGCTCGAATCTGCTCGGGGCCAAGTCAACACCTGCAAGAGACTCGACTGTGCCGTTCTGCGTACCTGGCTCGGTCATAGTGCGGATGGTGGACGAGAGAGCAGCATGAGCCAACTTTTTTTTTCCGACTTTGCCTCTTGACATCACCTCGCCAAGAGCTCGAGCGCCACGAGTCCAGAGCAGAGCAACAAGAGACGCCACTATGCTGCCAGGGAATCTGCTCGGCCGCACCCGCCTGTGCTCGCGCTGCTTGCCGACGCCCTCGAAGCGGTTCGCCTCGTCCTCGCCGCGACCAGCTTCGATTCCGCACCCGGTACTCGACTTGTCGGCAGTGCTGAACGCCCCAGATGCAGTCAAGACCAACCTCCGGCAGCGCAAATACCCCCTCGACCCGAACCAGGTCGATGCGCTCCGGCAGATGGAGCTCGAAGCGGCCCAACTCCGCAAGGATCTACAAGCCGCGAGGGAACGACGCAACGCCGTGTCTTTGGCCCCAAAGGACGACGTCGAGGCCCGCAAGGCCGCATCCGAAGTCAAGAAACTTATCAAGCAGATCGAGCCAAAGCTGTCCGCCCTGACAAAAGAGATCCAGTCGATTGCGCTGCAACTGCCCAACATGTCCCACCCGGACGTGCCCGTCGGCGACGAGACAAACGCGCGACTCGTGAGGGGAATCGGATCGACAAAGACGGCGGCGGCAGCGGAAGATGGTCCGGCCGCCGAACCAGATCGAGACCACCTCGCACTGTCCTCTGCATCGAATCTGGCCTGGACCGACTTTCCCGCGTCTTCCATCACGACCGGATCGTCCTGGCCGCTACTCCTGAACGAAGGCGCACTCCTCGAAATGGCACTCACCAACTATGCCATGTCGGTCGCGCTCTCGCACGGCTTCACGCCGACCCTTACCCCGGACGTGGTCCGGTCCGACGTCTCGGAGCGCTGCGGCTTCCGACCACGAGACGGCGAAGCACAACAGACCTACTTCCTCTCGGACGGGGAATCGACCTCGGCGCTGTGCCTCGCCGGAACGGCCGAGATCCCCCTCGTCGCCATGTCTGCCGGTCAGACTTTCCGCGCCGACCAACTCCCGCTCAAGCACGTCGCGCTCGGGAGAGCCTTTCGCGCAGAGGCCGGTGCCCGTGGCGCCGATAGCCGAGGACTGTATCGCGTGCACCAGTTCAGCAAAGTCGAGATGGTCATTCTCTGCGCCGAAGAGCAGAGCGATGCGATCCTCGAGGAGCTTCGTGCGATTCAGGAAGAGATCCTCGGCGCTCTCGGGCTCTCTCTACGGTGCGTGATACTTTCCTGCACGCGCGTTTTACTCAGAATGGCAGCTGACAAGACGACCGCATGATCTTGATCCCGCCGTTTCACACCGCCAGAGTTCTGGACATGCCGACGGAAGAGCTCGGCGCGTCGGCGCATCGGAAATACGACATCGAGGTCTGGATGCCTGGTCGGGGAAAGTGGGGCGAGGTACGTAAACAAGGCGCGCGGTCGAGTCGCGCAAGACTCGTTGCTGACTCGAGGCGGAGACACCCACCCCAGCTCTCGTCCGCTTCGAACTGCACCGACTTTCAATCTCGACGACTTGGTATTCGATACCGACCTTCTCATGCGCCTTCGAGCGCCGAGACATCGGCAGAGTCGTCGACGAGCGCTGCCGCAGTCCGTTCAAGCGGACCGAAGCTGGCTTTCGTGCACACCCTGAACGGCACCGCTGCTGCGATCCCGCGACTCATCGTCGCGCTGCTCGAGAACGGCGCCGTCATCGACGCAGATACGGGGCGGGTCGACCGCGTGCGGTTACCCGCTTGCTTGAAGCCGTTCTGGCTCGGTCGAGGTACCGATACCAAGATCGAGTGGGTCCCGACCGGCGAGTCGCTCCGCCTGCCGTAGACACTTCCGACGTCTTGCAAGATACCGTCGTACGCATCCGTCATCGTCTACAGCAAGCTCGCACCGTTGGGGTTATCGGACGCGGCAGCATCGTCGATCAAAAACGCGTCCGCGCGTGCTGCGAACCACCTCGGCAACCCTCGGCTGCTCCCTCTGACCACGATCTTGCCGGATCCACCTGCTCCAGACCCTCTTTCAGCTTGATGGCCTTTCTTCCGCTGGATCCGACCCGCTCAGAGGGACCGTGGCGGCCGTCTTTCGGCTGAAGTTGGCGAGATCGACGGAATCTCCAGCGCGGAGCGACGCGATTTCTTGCTCGATTAATCCAAGTGAGCTAATCAGAGTTTCGTAATCGATTACAACTGGAGCCGCGCGCCACGTTTTCCCTGGCTCCCTCGTCGAGTCAGTCAAGTTTTCCCTCGCCGCGTGCAAAGTTCAAGGGAGGAAGAGACGGCGGCACACCTCTTCCTCTGCTTCTTAACCCCACCTACACTTGTTCGAGGCTCGTTCCTAAGCCTGCACGCTCGTGCACTACACGTGCTCACTTCGCACGTCCTCAGCCCAAACGAGTTGACCTCGTCGTCGCTCCTCGCCGTCGCGCCTTGACCAGCTTCGCGTCAGCTCTCCGCTCGCGCTCCCCGCCTCCTCCGTCAATCTTCGTCGGATCCACGCTTGCTACGGCCGTGTATCCTTCGCGAGCTTGCGACTGAACCCCCTCGTCCACCGCGCCCATTTCTCTACAACAACAGTGAGTCAAAAGTTCCCCACCTCGGTATTTCCGCAGTCAGGATGCTCCTCGCGGCTCCTTCGATCAGCCGGGCACTGACACTCTCGTGTTCTCTGCTCATGACAGACCCGTTCTCACCCCCAACCGCAACAATGACTCGCCCATCGCCCACCTTCCCGCGCTTCGCATGCTCGACCCGTCCGGATTTCTCCTCGGCCACGAAACTCAGCCGCCTCACCCAGGGGGCGGCTGGGCTCCCTCGCCTCCGCCTGCCAGCGCAGCTCCGGGGCTAAACACTTCCACCGTTCACTCGCCGTCGACGATCACGTCCGGCATACCCACTCACTACCCAAGCAAACAAGAAACTCATCGTGCTCTCTCCTCGAACGACCTGCATCACCTCGCTTCGTTCCTTGAAAGAGTCACGTCGGGCCCGGACGATGCGTCTTCGACTTCGTCCGCGTTTACTTCGCCTGCCACCAACTTGTCCACCGGTACTTCGTCTCCTCCGCTTTCGAATTCTGTCACCGCCTCGCCCTTGTTCGGTACGGTCGCCCTGAGCGACTCGTTCGAGCCGCTGTTCCCCCCCTCGGCGCACTCGAACGTTCTGGCCTCGCTATCAGTCGAGACCAAGAAGGCCGAAACGGGTTCGTGCCTTCGCCTTTGACCGAGCTACCTGCTCGATCGCCCGGACGAGTCTGACGGCTTTCATCCTCCAGGCGACTTTCCCTTCGACCTTGATCCTGCTTCATTCGGCCGTTCGTACGAGCTGCTCGCGTTCCCGGCTTTCGAGTCGAGTGCCGGCAGCGCTCCCGCGAACGGCCCCGCGGATCCAATCGCGTTCGACAACTTGCTCGAGTCTCCGCTCGGATTATCCGAATCCGGCGGCAGCACCGACCCGAGCCCGTCGTCCGACTTTCTCGCCTCTCCGCTCTTCAGCGTGAGCGGCTGCGAATCGGCAGTGCCGAGCGCGACGATGAGCGAGCTTCCGCTCCCGAGTCCGCTCGACGGCCACTCGCCCTTCGCCACGAGCGGCGTCTCTGCGGCCGCCACCGCCGCCGAGTCGAACCTCGCGTGGTTCCCGCCTCATCCGTCGTCCGCTTCCCTCCTGTTCGACAGCATCGTCGCGACCGCCTCGATGCCTATGTCGTCCGCGGGCGAACGCGTCGCGACGGTCCTCCGCGAGCTCCCTCCTGCGCCGCCGCACCCGCCGCACCCTACGCCAATGCTGGCAAGCCTCGGGTCGTCCTTCTCGCCGCGTGTACCTGAAGTGCCGCTGCCGGCTCCGCCATCTAGGCGCACGTCGTCGGTCACCATCACTTCGACTCCGGCTGCGAGTACGATGCCCGCACCGCCGGCACCGCCAAAGCGCGCGCCGACGGGCTTCCGCCAAGTCGAGCTCTTGCCCCTCGACGCTCCGATCCAGTCTCGCAATTCGGTCCTCCCGTCTGCGACCTCGCGCAAGCGCAAGACGGCCGGCGCCGAGCGAGCGCTCGCCAAGCGCGGTCGGACTGCGACGCCTGCGATTGAAGAGCCGGCTCCGCATTCTTCTCCTGCTCTCGCCGACGCAGGCGCGGAGGACTTGCCGGCCGACATTGTCGCCGCTGTCGAGCGCAAGCGCCTGCAGAACACGCTGTCCGCTCGCAAGAGCCGTGCACGCAAACACGCTCGCTTGCAGGAACTCGAGACCGAGAACGAGGCGCTCCGGGCTCGCATCGCCGAACTTGAGGCCCGTCTCGCTCAACCGCAAGTGTAGACATGTAGCGGTGCCGTCTGTGCAAAAGATCTTGTCGAAGCAAAGCCCCGTCGAAGCAAAGCTCTGTTAAAAGATAAGTCTGCATCTAGAGGACGACCCGTTCGTCTCTCGCGAAAACTTTTGAATCAGACGAAAGCAGACAGCTCGCACAACAGAAAAAGGGGAAGAAAAGCTATCACTACAGATCCAGATAGAATGCGTCTATGTATCAGGCTATGTGCAAACAGCAAACAGGACGGTAGCCGATTTCGTCAATATCCCTCGGCGGAGCGTTTGACCTCAACGTCTTTCCTCTCGCCCTTGCCCCGCCACTCCTCGGCATCCCCAGCACTCTCCATATCCTCGAGCGGACGATGTTCGTGGAGTTGGCTGACGTCGCGCGAAGTCGAGCCTGCTGAAGATTTGGGAGAATGCGCCGGCGGCTGCGGCGAATGGGCTCGGCGGCGCTCTTCTGGGTAGCGGGGACGGGTGCGCTCGATGTCTTCGAGGAAAGATTCGAAGCAGAGCTCGACGGCGTCGATATGCCTGTTTCCCGCGAAAAGCGGTATCAATGCGCATTAGCGGCGAATCCACCATGGCGCTTTGCTCTCACACGAGACTGGACACCTCAGGAGGACTGGGCACGTACCAGAAAAAGTCGCAGTGCTCGCCATCGTCCATCTTCTGAACCCGGATGACCTGCACGTCCGTCTCGTGCGTGCGAAGCCGCTCGAGCAACGGCTCCGCGAGGACGAGGTAGTCCTTCCCGCCGTGGTGAAGCACTAAGGGAGGGAACCGCTTGTCGAACCACTTGGCGGCGGTCGGGTCGAGGATACACCCGCGAGTCGAGAAGCCGGCGTAACCGGTCCACCAAAAGACAGAAGCGCTCGAGACGGGCGACGGCATGAAACAGAACTTTTTCGGTTTGCGGTCGAGGAGCTGCGGGGCGAGGCCAAGTATGTCCGCAGTTAGCTAACGGGGCCGACTTTGATCAAAGAAAGAAGGAATAGCAAAGCTCACCCAGTTTGCGTCCGTCCAGCGGAACAAGAAGGCGAACATTTGATAGCCGAGCAGACCGAACGGTTTCGACGGCACCCAGTCGTACGAGATTCGCATCAGGGGAATAAAGTCGAGGACGCCTGCGGGATCGAAAGCAGTGAAACAGTCAGTTACGATACGCTGGTTTGGAACTTGATGAAGGGATGGGCCTGCTCCCGAACGGACCAAACCAGCGGCGCCACGTCTTCCACTTCATGCTCTTCAAGTACGTGAACGGGAACCCAGTCGTGAGCGGACCGGCATAGACTGCCGGCGCGAGCGCGATAAAGATCGAGAGCTTCTCGCCAAGTTCGGGGACCATGCCTTGCGCGAGGGAGCAAAACATGGTGGCGTTCCCTTGCGAATGGCCGATGAAGGCGATCTGAGTGGATGGCCATATGGTCAGCGCGAGAGTAGTTCGGCAAAAACAAACCACATGTTGTCCACTGGCTAAAAAGCGGAAGGCGGGAAGGCGGTGCGCGAAAGCGTCAGACTGACCTTGTCGTAGTTCGTATCGCGGCGGACGTGGTCGACCATGGCAGGCAAGTCGTAGCTGTGATCACACGTCTCGAGGGTTAGTCTCGTTCCATCCTTGACGTTCACGTTCATGAAGCACGCAGGAACCCGCGAGAGCAAGAGACTGACAGCGCGAGCTCTTTGATGTTGTAGTCTGTGCAGCCGACGAAAGAAAGCTATCGTAAGCACCGCCGTCAACCGGACTCATAGAGCTATCGAGGGACTTACCCCAGAAGCGAGGATCGGAACGCTTGAGCCACGAGTGACCCATGTCGAACACGCCACGGTTGTTGCCGAGGTAAACTTGGTAGTCGCTGCGCTCGTGAGTTGACATCAGTGTCTGAATTGCATTCCTGTGAAGGGAAGGCGCACGGCATACCCGTGTTCTGCGAGCCAGAAGGCGAGGGAACGTTCCTCCGAAGTGATGCTGCATACGGCGGGAAACCAAAGGTGAGGAACCGATGCAGCACCAAGCGAAAAGCAATGAGGGACCACATACAAGCTACCGCAGGACTGGAACAACCCGTGCTGGATCAAGACGGGGAACCCTTTGCGGCCGTCGGAATGAACCTTGGGCGGTTTCCGGAGGCACTCGACCTTGAACACCTTGAGGAGGTACCCGTCCTTGGTCTCGACCGTCTGTTCGATGACGTCGAACCCGCACCTCCTCGCATAGTAACGGATGTCCTTGACGACCTTTTCCGTCTTGCGGTACGCGCGAGCTTCGTCCGTGTCCCACTTGCGGCGGTGGCGCGGGGTCGAGCGGCTGCGCAAGTAGCGGTACGAGGCTTGGAGTCCGCGGGCCGAGAGGGCCCAGATGACGATCAGGATGAGGAAAGCGGCCGAGGCGGCGTTGGCAAAGAGTTGGAGGAAGAAGAGCTTGAAGCGGCTCTTGAGGGTCGGGGCGGCGAGCGGACCGGATCTCGCGGTCGACGGGAAGGTGCCGAACGAGCCGAAGGCGGAGTGCGAGAGGGTAAACGCGCGCGGACGCGGTCGGGACGGAGTCGAGTCTTCTGCCAGGAGGGTCTGCGCCTCGTCGTCGCAGTAGATTTCGCCAGTTCGGACACCACCCCCCCTGGGACTTTTGCTCAAAGCGGCTCGGAGCAAGGTGTGATCGAACGCCTCGTCGGGGACGACAGTTCCCGGTGTCGATGCCGACGCGGTCGAGATGGCGGGTGAGAGCAGTTCGGACACGGTGCGCGAGAGTGGGGACGGGCGCGGCAACCTTTGGACGAGTTCGTCGGCGGGACCGGAGAGATAATCCCTCGGTCCGTACGGGTGCGGTGCCGAGAGCCAGTCTTCGTTGACGCCTGCACCTGCCCGCTCGCTCGAGTAGGTCTCCCCGCCGTAGCCATGGTCGATCTCTGCCCGCTGCCGGCTCACCCTGCCACCCCCGTTCTCCCCGTTTGCGCGGTCGTATCTGCTACTACCGTCAACGTCGATCTGAGGTGGTTCGGGGACGGGCACTTGGAGGTCGAGTGCGACGAGGTTGTCGAGTCCGAGTGCGCTCGGCGCCGTCGTCGTCGGCCAGGCTTGAGCGTTGTGCATGGCGCCGCCTCGGGCCGAGAGCGAGTCGGCAGCGGGGCGGAGTGCCGACGTGAGTGCAGCAGCGGCTACATTCGCGGACGGAGAAGTAGCCGAGGCGGGCCCAGGAGAGTCGTTCGACGACGACGACGACGATGATGACGGGACGGGCGCGTCGATCAAGTGGGTGGTGAGGACGGCGGTGGACGTGGGCAGGGAAGTCGGTCCCTGCGGACGCCCTGACGGCATCGCTGCTTTCGTCTAGACTCGAGAGCGAGAGCGTCCACGTTGTTGTTGGGCGGGCAGCAAACAGATGCGCGTGACGATGGTTCGGTGGCCGCCTTCGTTCGAGTCCGGCGAGGCGATGCGCGCCTATGCAAGCTCGGTACACTGCAAGGTGCGTGACTGCGTCAGGCTATCGACCCCCTGCTTGTGCCCTTTGGCAAGAGGAGGAGGCGGCGCAGCACCCTCGCCCGGGGCTGGAAATTAACACATGACGCGGAATCGGAATCGCTCACTTCTCCATCTGGCAGGGCAGTCTCGGGCTCTAGCCTTGGTTCATACCTTCGTTTGACTTTTCACAAGGGCTCCACCCCGCCCGGAGGACTGTAGCGAACCATCACGTTTTTTCACCGCAAGCTCTCACGCGGAACGAGGCGCGAGTTTGAGAAGCTCACCTCTGGACGGCCCTGCACACGCTCCAAACGCTCGAGTACATTGACAGGGACGAGCCAAGGCACCGCCCACGAGCTCCTGCTTTTCCCGCCGCCACATTCACCCGGGGCGCGAGACCTCGACGACATGGGCAAGCTCGACTCGGAGGTCGCTCCGCCTGCCGATCAGGCTCAGCAGGTCGCTGCTGCCCCAGCGGAACCGCAAGAGCGACCAATGAGCAACAAGGAGAAGCGCAAGGAGAGCAAGAAGCGAAAGAACCGCGACGGCGACGAGGCCACCTCCGCCAAGGTCGAGCAGCCGGACCAGGACGACGTGCAAGCGACTGCGACGGCTACGGACGACCAGGGTGAACCGGTTCTCTCGCACAAGGAGAAACGGCTCGCCAAGAAGCGCAAGCTCGCAGCTGTACAGGCCGGCGAAGATCCTGAAACCGTCGCCTCGAAGCCTGCCAAACCTGCGACGACGACGGCGACGAATGCACCGACCACGATCGGCAATACCCTGGTCGGCAATACGCCCGCTCGATCCGCGCACGGAGTCTGGGTCGGGAACCTCAACTTTGCGACGCACCCGCGAGAACTGCTCGCTTGGTTCGCCGACCGCGGACTGAAAGAAGTAACCCGGATCAACATGCCCGGAGGCAAGCGCTCGCACGAGAACAACCGAGGGTCAGTCCCGCCCGAACAAGCGTCGTCGTTGAGCTGAAGAATAGCTGACTGACGGTGTTCGGTCACTGCAGATTCGCCTACCTCGACTTTCCCAGCGCCGCCGAGGTCCAGATCGCGGTCGGTCTCTCGGAGCAGCACCTCGACGGCCGCAAGCTGTTGATCAAAGACTCGTCCGACTTTACTGGCCGTCCCGCTGCCTCGACGTCTACCGCGACCGACTCAAACGTCCCGAACGGGTCCGTCAAATCCGTCATTGCCACGCTCGACCCGTCCGCGCTCGAGCGACCGCATCCGAACGCGTCGGCCTCCCACTCCTCTGCTGCGAACGGTCCAGGTGGTGCTGGACCTACCGACGCGGCGGCGGCGGCGCCTTCGCTGAACCGGACTGCGCGCAAGATTCTCTCGCGTCAGCGGAACCCGGCCGGCCCGACCTTGTTCCTCGGCAACCTTGGATTCGAGACCACTTCGGACGACATTCGCGACATGTTTGATCGGAATCAGAGACGCGCAAGCGAGTGGGCTCCTGGTGGAAATGCGGACGCGAAGAAGGAGAGCAAGAAGGGCAAGGGCAAGCTTGCGGAGGGGGAGGACGGAGCAGACGGCGAGGAAGAGGAAGCTGCCGAGTCTGACTCTTCGGACGAAGACGAGTCAGCAAGCGGCTCGGGAGACGAGGAGCAGGAAGCGGAGGATGGTGACGAGAAGAAGGGAAAGAAGAGCAAGAAGGACCGCAAGGACCGGGGTCCGCTCGACCTGTCAAAGGCCAAGGATGCCGGCATCCGCAAGATCCGTCTCGGCACTTTCGAAGACTCGGGCAAGTGCAAAGGGTGCGTCTTTTCAATTTCCCTAGTCTACGGCTTTAGGTGACTGACTCTGGGTTTTTCCCCGACAGCTGGGCCTTTGTCGATTTCCACCTGCCCGCGCAAGCGACGCGGGCTCTCTTGAACCTGCACAACCACCAACTGAACGGCCGCAAGCTCAACGTCGAGTTTGCATCGGCAGAAGCTGTCCGTCGTGGTGGTCTCGGGACCCGCTCGGCCGTCAAGCGTGTCCGATCGCAGCGCGAGCAGGGCGGCGACGGCGACGGTGACGACGATGAGGAGGGTGGCGGGCGACATGCTGCCCATTCCCGCGGGCCGCGCAGGCAGCAGGGCGAAGGACAAGATCGTCGTCGTGGTGGTGCTTCGTCCTTTGGCGACGCGGATGTCCGCGCTCTCGCTATCGATGCTGGCTCATCTGCAGCCCGTCACGGAGAACGCCCGCCTCGGCGGGAAGACTTTAACGGTGGCGCCCGGTCCGGTGCGGGGGGTCCTCCTCCGAGGAGGGGGGAGAAAGAGTCGACGTTGCCGGGTGGCAAGCGGGCGAAACCTGGTGCGGCGCTCGCGATGGCGCAGAGGGCGAGCGAGGCGATCGTACAGTCGACTGGACGGAAGACGACTTTCGACTAGAGGCATGTTCTCTCGGCTCGCAATCGCACGATCTTTCCTCCTTTATGCACCGGTTTCATATTGAGAATTCCCCTTTGGGAGGGCAATCGAGAACTTGGCGCGGACGCGGGAGAGATGAGATGAGCGGGCCAGGTGCGGGTGAGCCGCTCGCTTCGAGGTTCGCGCTCGTCCCCGCAACCATAGAGCGTATCGGGAACCCTGATAGTGAAGCGACCGAGACTTGATCCACTTCCTTTCCATTCGCTTGCTCTATCCTACTGAATCTCCTTGGACGACACACGACCTCGAACGACTTTAATTCTCATCCACTTTGCGCTGCGACTTTCTCTCTCTCTCTCTCTCGCCTCAGCTCTCTCCTTTGCCTCCTTCCTTTTGTTCTAGAGCGACCATGACCTCTCTCCCCGCGACTGTGACCGCCGGACCGTCCGACCTGCCGCCCAACACCTGCGCCCTCCCGCGGACAGGCCAGCTCGCAGGCCTCTTGACCGCGATCCGCGACAAGCAGACGGCTCGAGGCGACTTTATCTTCTACTCGGACAGGATCATCCGCTTGCTCGTGGAGGAAGGTGCGTCAGAAGCCCTCTCAGCACGTCCTCAGACGAGGAGGCGGACGTTGGCGGGAGGAGACCTTGTTGCTGATCAGTCTTCTCCGTCGTTGCAAACAGGCTTGAACCACCTGCCGGTCGTAGAGAAGAGTACGAATCGCTGCACTTTCACGATGTAGGGAGAACTGGTGCTGACATTACATCACCGTGTGCTCGCGTAGCTGTCACCACCCCGACAGGTGAGCATCCCGCTGCCCGTGCGGTGCTCTCCAAACCAATCGATGCTAACAGACTCTGCCTCGAACAGGTCTCGACTACAATGGTGTCAGCTTCGAGGGACGGATCTGCGGTGTCTCGATTATGCGGGCCGGCGAAGCCATGGAGGCAGGTCTCCGAGAATGCTGCCGGTCAGTTGCCCTTCCACACCGCAAAATGAAGAGCTCGTCGGTAGCGCTGGCTGCCAGTGTCTCCTCTGCGTGCTTTGTTTCACGGCAGCTGACACAGAGTCATACACAGCGCGGTCCGGATAGGAAAGATCCTGATCCAGCGCGACGAGGAGACGGCCCAGGCCAAGCTGTTCTACGCCAAGCTCCCGGACGACATCCAGAGCCGGTACTGCTTGCTCCTTGACCCTATGCTCGGTGAGTTTGGTTCTGTCGATCGTCATCGGGAAGAAGGAAGAGCTCGTCTCGGGCAGCTGGTCCTTTCGATAAATGTCATCGAGAACTGAACCACTCTTTTGCACACTCGCTTCTCAGCCACCGGCGGTTCCGCCATCAAGGCCGTCGAGGTCCTGATCGACCACGGCGTCCCGCAAGAGCGCATCATCTTCCTCAACCTCGTCTCGTGCCCCGAAGGTCTCCGCGCAATGTACTCTGCTTACCCGCAAGTCAAGGTCGTCACCGCCTGGGTCGACGACGGCCTCGACGCGCACAAGTACATCGTGCCCGGATTGGGAGGTGAGTTTTAATTGTCTACCTTCTGCGCCGCTGCAGGTTGGCGAGCTTCAGAGGGCTGATCGATCCTCCCTCCTCCTCCAGACTTTGGCGACCGCTACTTTACTTCCAACTAGACCTCCACGATGCTTCCAGTCCTGACCGTGTAGTGCCGACCTGTAGAGTAATCAGCCCTGTCTTCGTGGCTCCTTCGCATTCAACCTCTTTCGCATCACTTGCCCATTTGATTGCGTTCAATCGCTTTTCCAACGTAGACAGGCCTCTTCAATCAGGTATCGAACGGGGTATAATGTGTGTTTGTCTCGTGCCCGGCGGAGAAACCCGAGGCCAAATCAATGGGAGAAACTACTCGACAAAAGAGAGAGAAGCTGCATGTGGGAAACGACGGTTGAAACACGATGGGGAGACCAGACTTAAACGGGGTAAAGGAACTGATGATACGACGGGTTGTGGAAGAGAGAGAGAAAAAGCGACCCATGAACTGAAGAGCGCAATCACAAACGAGAAGGAAGAAAGCAAAAGAGGCGGAACAAAACGAGACGAGTGGAAAGGAGGACAAGTAGGGGGCTCGAAAGGTGTGAGGGAGAGGGCGAAGCCGTGAACGAGCAGGCAGCGCAAGCACTTTGCGAATGCGGGTGAGTGTGGAGGGCGAGCAAGGAGATGGGCGGGAAATGGCGGAAGAGAGGAGAGGTCGGAAGAACAGGTGTTGTTCTGCCTCTGGCCCCCACAAAAATTCGACGGCCCCGACGGAGAAGAGACACCATCTCATCAAGACCAGATCTGTTTCACAAAAGTCGACAAGTCAGATATAGCACGGGAGGGGGAGGACCCCGGTTCAAGAAAGAAGAAAGGAAAGAGGAGACGAACCTTGAGCATGCTGTCCCACGATCCCGTGCAGAGCGCCATCCCGTCCGCGCTCACGCCGAGACAGCTGACCCTGTTCTCATGCCCAGCCAAGACGCCGACCCGTTCCCCCTTGAGCGTGTCCCAGACGTTGCAGTTGAAGTCGTCGTAGCCGGCAAAGAGCAACCGACCCGAGACGGAGAAGCCGACCGAGGTGATGCCGCACAGGACGTTGTCGTGCGTGTATTGGTTCAGTTCGCGGTCGGCGCGGAGGTCAAACAGCCTGCACGAGGCGTCGTCGGAACCGGTCGCAAAGGCGTCGCCGCTTGGGAAGAAGCTGAGCAGATGGGGGCGCAAGCGGAGTCAGTGTACAACTCGAGAAGGGCATTAGAAGGAGGAAAACTCACGAGACGGCGTTGATGTCGGATTCGTGACCAGTAAAAGTCTGCACCGCCTTGCCCGTCCGGATGTCCCACACCTTGGCGGTCGTGTCGCACGCTCCCGAGACAAACACGTTCTGATTCGGTCCGAGCGAGAGACTGCGCATGGTGAGAGAATCAGTCACGCAAGTTGCCTGTCTTTCGAAAGGAGGAGGAGCGTACCTCATGACGTCCCCGGTATGGTCGTTGAACTCGATTACTCGGACGCCGGCATCAATGTCCCACAGCATGCAACTCATGTCGCCCGACGAGGTGAGGATCTGGCGATCGTTCAAGAACCGACAGCACGAGAGGTAGCCCGTGTGGGCGCTCAGCTCGCGCGCGACCTTGACCGACCCTTCGCGCGACCGGAGGTTGTAGATCGAGCAAATGTTGTCGAGTCCTCCGCACGCGACAAAGTTGCCCGAGGGGGCGTAGGCGCAGGTCATGACCCACGAGGACCGGAGCGGGATCGCGTGGACCTTGTTGGACGTGTAGGCGTCCCAGACGATCAGTTTGCCGTCTTGTGATGCCGAGACGAGGTGCCGCTTGTCCATCGACCAGTGCATGGCGTAGATCTTGGCGAGGTGACCTTTGAGCGTTCGTCGCACGCGCATCGCTATCCGCGGCAGCGGTTCGACGTCGGCGGCCATTGCTCGGACTGGGAGAGAGGGGGTCGGAGGGGTTCAGCCTTGCGGTTCTTCCGAGCGAAAAGAGAAAAAAGACAGGCCAAACTCACGGCTCGTATCTGCGAGTTGTTCCCGCTTTGCACGGATCTTTTCCTTGAGGAGGTCTGCTTCTCTCCGCGCCGCCGCGATCTTTTCTTGGATATCTGCTGGTGCCGACATGGTCGCTTCGTCCGCTGGTGCCTCTCCGGTCTTGCGTTTGTCGTCTTCGTCAAGTGGTGGTGGTGGTGGTGGTCGTGGCTGGGGCCGTGCTGGTTTTGCGGGGGCGGAGAGACGAGGACCGAGCGACAAGGCGGGCGGGACAAGGGCGAGGGGGATGAACCCAAGAGCATCAGCGTGAGGTCGTTGATCGAGAGTGAAAGGCGGCCAAGTACACTCACGAGGTGGTGGGTGTGTACGAGTCACAGAGTACGGAAGGAGGCGAAGTCGTGTCTCGAGGCGGTGGTGGTGGTGCTTGTTCGGAACGGGCTCGAGCACCTATCCACCTGCGACGGGGCAGGGGAGGGAGTGTCGCTGGGAGTCGAGCCTGCTGATCGTGTGCGCTACAGTTGCTCCTGCTGCTGCTCTGTAGGAGAGAGAGAGAGCGAGCGATCCGACGAGCCGAGATGGCGGTGCGGCGGGGGCTGGGCGGGGGACGACGACTCGTTCGCGTCTCGGCGCCGCAGGTTCGGTGCGGGAGGATAGAGACCGAGGCTGGTCTTGATCGGCTCTAGAGACTTGGGCGTGGTCCTTAGTCCCGGTATGGCGTTGGGCAGAGTGAGTGACGGGAGGAGCGGGTCCGTCGACTAGAACAATGGGGCACTCGTTAACGAATCGTCCGCTCGTCGTGGGCTCGCTCGCGGTCGCTGCCCGGGTGCGTGCGGGGACCCTTTTGCCTGGCGCAGTCTCTGTGCCGCGCAAGTCCGATTCGAGTCCCGTAGGCGAGTTTCAGCTGCAAAGGCAGAGCGATCACTCGCATGCCGATCCGCCGCCTCTTCGCCCGCGCCGCCGCGTCGTCGTCACGTCGGCTCTCTCTCTCTCTTACACCTGCAGGCCATGATGACACTCCGACCACGGCTCGAGGCAGAATACAGCACGCTACGCTTCGATCGGGATCATGAGCTCCGCCCGTCACGACCGCCGCTCCCCGTTTCGGCATCGGCCACTGACGCTGCTGCCTGCGTTGTCCTCATCGGCCCAAGTCTCGGACTCTTTCTCACCTAGCTCAGATACTGCTGTACGGCGCATCAATCCTCGGTGCTCATGCCGCGAACTCGCGCTCTAGCTCGCAGTGCGTGTGCGGGCAATTACCGCGTAAATAGCCAATCGGCAACATCGGCGTTCCTCTCTCTCTCTTTTGACACTCAACGCGCGCTTCCCACGATCAGCAGACAAGTCGACTGGACATTCAAGGGTGTGCTGCCGAAAACAGATTTCAACGGTGTGCACGCCGTCCGAAGGTTCGGGATCGTTGTCCACCTGCAGCCGACTGGCGACCTTGCTTACACGACGAGCCACCGCCGCACTTACCCGCCGCGCGACACCACTGCTGCGACGTGGCTCGCAAGACCCACTCCCACACGCTGGTCCGGGAATCCGGAGCTGCCTGAGAGGAGAGGACGGGTGTCACCGAGACGAAGTCACCACCGACAGGCTCCTTTCCTGCTCCGAGCGAGCTTCGCCTGGCTCCGGCGGGTCCTCCTGCACGGAGGCAAGACTCGTCGCGCTGCTCCTGATGACCAAGACAGAACAGGCAGACTCATCCGCCCGTGCCAGCGAGTCACCGGCCGGACAACCCGCGCGAAACTGCAGCAGGGCAAGTTAACGTTTCTTTTGTTCCGCCTCCGGCCGTCCCGCGCCCTGATCTTAGAGAACTCTGCATGTACGATCCGGCGATCCTGCATACACATGCGCTTGTTAAGTCTTAGCCCAGCTGTCCGAAAAATCGTGGGATTCAATTTCCGCGCGGAAGCGATCGACGCTTTTCGCCAGCTCGAAGCTCGAGCTGACACAGCCACACTCGTCCCAACTCGGTCCTGACACCCGCTGGAGTCAGTCAAGAGCGCGTAGCGAGAGCGCAAAAGACACACAAAGACATCTGCAGGCGCTATCAGGCTCGGGCCGCTCGTTAGCAACACTCGTGTTCACCTCGCATCTTCAACTCCACTTTCTCTCTTCCGACTCGACTTTTCATCTCAAGCACGATACGCTAGAGTCTTGCTATCGCCATGGTTCGCGACACGAGCAACCCGACGACCAAGGCGCGTTCGTCAAAGCACGCAGCCGCGACCGGCCTGAAGACGGGCAACCTCCGCACCAAAGGTGAGCAACCGTTGTGCCTCTTCACTCTATGGGAGCAGACTTGGCTATTCGGTCCCCCACTGACACAAACGTCTCATCCGCCGCACAGGCGAGAACTTTTACCGCGATGCCAAGTCGGCCCGGCGAGTCAACTTGTTGTCCGGCAAGTCGAGCAAAGCCATCCGCGACGCGGACGGCAAGGTCATCAAGGCGGCCGAGTTCCAGTCGTCCGACGTGACCCCGGGACGGATCCAATCCGATCGGAGGTGGTTCGGCAACACGCGGACCATCACGCAGACGGCGCTCGACCATTTCCGCGAGACGTTGAAGGACAAGATTGCCGACCCGTATGCGGTCGTCCTCAAGCAGAACAAGCTCCCGATGAGCTTGTTGTCTGATGCCGTGCGAGGAGTACGTCCATGCAGCTACCGAGGTCGTGCGCGCGAGAGCTGACGGAAAAAAGAGTGCCGGTATCGCAGGGTGGCAAGCAGGACCTCGTCTCGACTGAACCGTTCTCCGACACGTTCGGCACCAAGGCGCAGCGCAAGCGTCCCAAACTCGACATTGGCTCGATCGAAGAGCTCGCGAGCAAAGTCGCCACCCACCAGGCCAAGGTCGCGGCCGACGCCGTCCAGGCCGAGAAGGACCAGCGCCTGAGCGAGATCCGCGACGTCGAGGGCAGCATCGCGCCCGAGTTGCTCGCGGCGCAGGAGGAGGAGAAGCAGTTGAGCAACGTCCCGCAGGATTACATCCTCAGCGCCGGTACGAGTAAGCGTATCTGGTCAGAGTTGTACAAGGTGCGCTTTTTCTTTTCCTCCGCTTTTGAGTTGGTGTCCACAAAAAAGCTGACCGCGGCCACGCCCGCAGGTTATCGACTCTTCCGACGTGATCTTGCACGTCCTCGACGCTCGCGACCCGCTCGGAACCCGGTGTGACTCGGTCGAGTCGTACCTCGCCAAGGAGAAGCGCGGCAAAAAAGTGATTTACGTGCTCAACAAAGTCGACCTCGTTCCCGGTTGGGTCGCCGCCCGCTGGGTCAAGATCCTGTCCAAGTCGCACCCGACGATCGCGTTCCACGCCTCGATCAACAACTCGTTCGGCAAGGGTAGCTTGATCCAGCTCCTCCGGCAGTTTTCGACCTTGTTCTCGGACAAGAAGCAGATCTCGGTCGGCTTTATCGGCTACCCCAACGTCGGCAAGTCTTCGATCATCAACACGCTCAAGAAGAAGGCCGTCTGCAAGGCCGCGCCGATCCCGGGAGAGACCAAAGTCTGGCAGTACATCACCCTCATGCGCCGGATCTACCTCATCGACTGCCCCGGCATCGTACCCCCTTCGGCCCGCGACACGGAATCTCAAAAAGTCCTGAAGGGCATCGTCCGAGTCGAGCACCTGTCCGACCCGGCGCAGCACATCCAGTTCCTGCTCGACCGCGTCCGCAAGGAGTACCTCGTCCGGACGTACGGCATCCAGGACTGGAGCAGCTCGGAGGACTTTTTGTCTCAGCTCGCTCGCAAGGCGGGCAAGTTGCACCGTGGCGGAGAGGCAGACTTCCGCACCGTCGCGACCATGGTCCTGAACGTGAGTTTCTCGCTCTCCCCTTGCGCTTCTTGGGGGAGGGGACTTCGACCCCCGCCGCCGCTGCGCCAGCGAGTCCGGGGACATAGAAACCTTGTGGCTGACCGTCGCGCTTCGTTGCAGGATTGGATCCGCGGCAAGATTCCGTACTACGTCGCTCCGCCCGAGCCGACCGATGCCTCGGGCAAGCCGATCCCGCGCCCCCTCAAATTCGCTTCTTCTTCTGCCGCCACGACTGCTTCGACTTCCTCGAACGGCGCTTCGTCCGCCAACGCCGGCGCCGAGGCGTCCATGTTTGACAAGCTCGACGCGAACGGCAACACGACGCGGCGCGTGCCGGGCGTGCAGCAGCCGCTGCACCAGATTGTCCACACGACCAAGTTCTTGCCGGATGATGTTCGTCGCATCGAAGAAGAGGCAGCGCAGGAGGAGGAGGTCGGCGATGAGACGTTCGAAGACGATGGCGAGGAGTGGGGCGGCATCGAGGAGAGCGGCGAGGAGGACGAGGAGGACGAGGAGGATGACGAGGAGGACGAGGCTGCAGCACCGCTCGAGTGGGATGAGCTGTTTGCTCAAGCGGTCGGTGATGCCGAGAGCGGCGAGGAGCTGTCTGACGATGGCAGCGAACCCGAGTTTACGGTCGAGGTCGAGGAAGAGTTTGATGTCGACCTCGATGACGAATCGCTCGATGGTGAAGAAGAGGAGGAGGAGGATGTCAGCAGCGAGTTTGGCACTGGGGACGAGGACGACGTCGAGATTCTGGTCAACGGCAAGGAGTCCACTTCGGGCTCGGCGGCGGCAACAGCGGCCAAGAAGGCATCGTCGAAGAAGGCTCCGGCTGGCCAGAAGCGAAGTGAGTCGTGTGCCGCCTTCAATCACGAGGTTCAACCCTTTTGCCGCGAGTCGTACTGACACGGATGCCCCCGTTTCCTTTGCAGCCCGCGCGATCGATGTCGTCTCTTCGGACGACGAAGAGGACGCTGGCCGGCCAGTCAAGGAGAAGCGCATGACGACCAACAAGAAGAAGGCGACCAACTTTTTCACCCACGCCAACGTCAAGAAGTGAGTCCTCGGCGCTGTCCCGTTTCTGTCAACGCCGGCCACTGACCCCCCTTCGCTTGTGCGCGCAGCAAATCTCGACGAGGCGGTCCGGTCAAGGACCAGCAGGCGCGCAAGGCTGCGGTGGCTGCAGGAGCCGGTGTTGCTGCCCCGAAGGGTCACGCCGGCACGAGCAAGAAGCGGGCTGGTGGCGGCCCGGGCGGAAAGCGGAGATGAGCAGCTGGTTCGGGGCCATTCTCTAGAGATGGTTTTATGTTTCCCCTGGGGCTCCTTCCTTGTTGTAACACCTCTGGTTCTGAGATGAAGAAGAGGTGCCGGCTTCTTGAGAAACCGGACGGACTTCGGAAGTGATTGGGCCGACGGAAGAAGTGGGCGCCTCTTTTTGGCTCTCTGCCAGGCTCTCTTCAGTTCGCGAACCCTTCGTAGCTCATGCTCTCTGCTGCTCGCAACGCAGCTCGTACTGCAGCCAACCCCAAGCACTCGCTCGCCCGCGTCGCCGCCTCGTCGTCGTCCTCGTCCTCGTCCTCCACGCCGCTCCTCGCCCGCAGCTTCTCCATGGCTCCTCCTCGCACCCAGAATGCCCAACAGGGTCAAGCCGACCCTTCAGTCGGTCCTATGCGTGCGTTTCCGAGACTCGCCGCGCTGCCGGAACCCCTCGAGGTCGAGTTGGCGCTTCCCCACTGACCGAGTCGCTCGCTCCCCCGCGCCCAGTCCGATTCGAGCACACGCTGCCGCATCTCCCCGTTCCGACGCTCCAGGAGACCGCAGACAGGTACCTCACGTCCATCAGGCCCTACCACACCGCCCAGGAACCGTCCGCGCCGAGCGACCCGCTCGAGAGCTGGCAAAACTCGGAGGCCGCAGTCAAGGACTTTGTCAACAGTCCGCTCGTCCACAAACTCCAGGACCGACTCCAGAAGCGCGCCGAATCAGAAGGCCGAGAGAGCTGGCTCTCCGAGTGGTGGAACGAGACCGCCTACTTTGGCTGGCGCGGTCCCGTCGTGCCCGGTCAGTCCTTTCTCTCTTCCGTTCCGTTCTTCTCCCCCCATCTCCGCACCCTCGGCGGGAATCGCAACTGACGCCCCCCAGCCGCGCTCCCCAGGCGTCAACTACTTCTACAGCCACAAAGATGACCGGACTCGTCGGACTGGCCCTGCTCGCGCTGCTGGCCTTCTCCGCGCACTTCTCTACTTCCGCCGCCTGGTCGTAACGTGAGACTTTGTCTGTTCGGGCCGGAGGAAACGCGAGCGCGGGCGAGACTGACGCGATTTTTGCGCCGAACAGTCAGCAGCTCGAGCCCGAAATGGCGCGCAAGACTCCCCTCTGCATGTCGTCGTACAAGTACCTGTTCAACGCGACTCGTCTGCCGACCGCTCCGTCCGATACCGCCAAGATCTACGACCCCGAACAACACAACCACGTCGTCGTCGTCCGCAAGAACAAGTTTTACGAAGTCCCGGTCGTCGACGAATCGGGCGAGTGGCTCAGCGAGAAGGAACTCGAGGCGTGAGTTCCCCCGCGCAGCGTGGTCTTCACAAAGAAGCAGACGAGTGGACTGACGACGGCCTTGGTGATGCAGTCTCTTCCAGAAGGTCGTCGAGCAAGCGGGATCCGAGGCAGACCCGAACCCCGTCGGCGCTCTCACCGCGGCCGACCGCGATGTCTGGACCAAGGTGAGCGAGCCAGCGGCGCCTAGTTATGTATCTGTTTCAGCTTGAACAGCCCGCTGACACTCGGAGAGGTATACAGGCCCGGCAAGAAATTGTCTCGCATGACCCGAAGAACGAAGCGGCTCTCGAGCGCATCCAGTCGGCCATCATCATCATTTCGCTCGACTCGAACAAGCCGTACACGCGCGAGGAGAAGAGCTGGGGTCTCTGGGTCGGCGACGGCAAGGACCGGTGGTTCGACAAGCACCAGCGTGAGTGATTTCCTTTAGCAGCCGTGTCCCCACTCGGCGCAGACAAAAGGGGACTGACCCGGAACCATGGGGTTGGCAGTCGTCGTCTTCGAGAACGGCAAGTCGGGCTTCAACGGCGAGCACTCTTGCATGGACGGCACCCCGACCTCGCGCTTGAACGACTGGCTGCTGCGCTCGCTCGCGCACGGCAAGATTGACCTCGGCTCAACCGAGGTCCGACCGGCTTCGAAGCTGCCGCAGGTCAAGCCGATCACATTCAACCTGCCCTCGTCCGTCAAGTCGACCATCTCGGAAGCCGTCAAGGCGCATGACTCGATCATGGCCAAGCACGACCTCTCGGTCCTCGAATACTCGGGTTACGGCAAGGAGGTCATCAAGAAGTACAAGACGTCGCCCGACTCGTACGCGCAACTCGTGATGGGCCTCGCGTACTACAAAATGGAGGGCAAGGTCGCGCCGACGTACGAGTCGGCGCAGACTCGCAAGTACCGCCTCGGACGGACAGAGGTCATCCGGTCGACGACCAACGAGGCGCTCGAATGGTACAAGGCGATGGAGAACCCGCAGCGGAGCGTAAGTGGCCAAACGGTTCCTTCTTCGTGCGTGTCAGCGATACTGATCCCCCGGTGTGAACAGGATGCGGAGCGTCTCGAGCTGTTCCGCAAGGCGGCCGCCAAGCACATCAAGCTCGCGGGAGAGGCAGCCGATGGTCGCGGTGTCGACCGCCACCTTTTCGGTCAGTCCCTTCTCACACGCGACATTCGACGGAGTTTGAAAAAGCCGGCGCTGACGCGCGCACTCCCACGCCACAGGTCTCAAGAAGCTGTTGCAGGACGGCGAAGAGCTGCCCAAGATCTACCAGGATCCGACCTTTGCCCAGTCCTCGAACTGGATCCTCTCGACCTCGCAACTCTCGTCCGAGTACTTTGACGGGTGGGGTTACGGACCCGTCACCGACGGCGGGTACGGTCTCGCGTACTCGGTCAACGAGCGAACGCTCCGCTTCACGATCACGTCCGAGAACCGCGGCTCGCACAACAATGTGCAGGCCTTCCGTCACTACCTCGAGGAGGCGTGCGAGGATGTTCGCGAGGTCATGGAGAAGAGCGGTGCCGCTCAGGCCGAGCCCGTCAAGGCCAAGCTCTAAGGGCGCCCCGCGAAAAAAAACTCACCCGCTTCCCTCGCAACTGTAGACACCGCCTCCTTTTTCTTTTCTGTACTCGAACGACACAAGACGTGCTTGCAACCTAGACGTGCCACCCCCTCCACATCCCTACTTCATCTTTGAGAGCCAGGAAAACTTGCGCAACCGGTCCTCGCGTTCCTGCTCGCCGCGAAGCAGCCGTTCGATGCTGAGGTTGAGCGCGTAGACGAAGAGATCGCGTTCCAGCTGCAGTCACAATACATCGAGTCAATGATCCCAGCAGACTTGTGCGATGAACAACTGTGTCGAGCTTACCTTTGAACGGGTGCGGTAGACCCGGGCGTCCGTCGACTTGCCCTTCTTGCCGAGCTTGCAATCGGTTCCGCTCTCCGAGTGCTTGATCTTGAACACGACAAAGGTACAGTCGTCGCGCTCGTCGGCGGTCCGGAGGCCGTCCATGCCGGGATAGCATCGCGGGAACTGATGCTGCGTCTCGTCGGCCGGGTCCCACTCGCCCGTGCTCGCCGTAGGGGCGTTGAGGTGTCCCGCCAGCGTCCCGCTGTAGACGTAGCAGTCGCGGAGGTGGAGGAGCCGTGTCCGCCGGTGGTACGGCGACGGAAGAGGCTGGCCGTGAATGCCGCGGGTAACGTGCTGAAACTCGAGCAAGATGCCCGGGAGGAGGACGACGTGGCGCATTTGGTACATCCCGCGCAGGCCTTGCTTGACGTGCATGATCCCCTCGCGCAAGATGGCGCGGCAACCGTCGAGCAAGCACCAGTTGTAAAGGTGCGTCAAGTGGTGGCTCGCCAACACCTCGTCGCGCGAGAGCGGCGGCATCGTGTCCGCGTCCGGCTCGTCTTCGTACGCGTGCTTCTTGTGCGGTCCGCGAGCCGGTAAGCGGTGCACCATGGCGGCCGATCCCGACAGTTCCATGTACTGGATCGCGTCGACTCGTTCGCGGCGACGCCAATACGTTGCGAGCGCCCTCAGTCGAACAACCCATTCGTCGCGCACGTCGTTCGAGGGACACTGCAAATGTGGCTGACATCAGTACTCACGGTGGATCTCCCGCGCTCGCCCGCCGGAATCTGACCCACCTCGAGCTTGACGTAGCGACCAGAGTCGAAATTGACGATCAAGCGGCGTAACTTGCGCGAATTCTCCTTGCTTCCGTCCAGGTTGGCAGCTGTCGTCTCTAGCTCTGGCTCGACGGACTGGATTTCGCTGATCCGGACATAGCCGAGAGAGTCGGTCACCTGGAGGAACGCCCGCTTCTTCTCCATCGTCTCGAGGTATTCAAGCATGTGGTTGCCATCGCAGTTGGCCGCATAGTCGTCGCAGAGCGCCATCGGGTCCCCGAAGGCCTCGTCCGCGATGTCGGCCAGGCTGAGACTCTGCAAAGCCCTGTCGCGACGTTTGCGGTGCTGGTGAGAGTGGTCGCGGAGAACGCTTCTCGCGACCGGACTCCACAGCTTTTCTCGTTTCTTCTTGTCCGGCTGGGCGAGGGTCGCCATACCAGCGATGAAGGGTCCGAGCACGACGGCCGCGGGGTTGTTCATCACGTCCATCACCCTGAGAGGGGGGTCCGGCGCGTGGGCAAGAGTCGGACGGCTGCGAAACAGCAAATTCTTGCGAGTCGAGAGGTACACTCGGCGAGAGCGCCCTTTGGGCGTGATGCGAATCACGAACCCTTCGATTCCGGGCGGTTCGGCGACGCGGATGGTCGACGAGATGTGCGAGCCGGAAGCGCCGTCCTGCGCCGGTACACGGCAAGTGGTCGGGTAGTGCGAAGCCGGCCGAAGTTCGAGGACAGAGGCTTGTCCGGCCTGGAAAATGGTCGAACCATGTCAAGTTTACACAGGATGGGGAGAAACGCAACCTGCGGGAGGGGAAGGGGCTCACCTGCCGAAATGCGAAACCGCCAACGACGGCCCAATCAGGAGGAGCTTCGCCCGGCGGGGGGTCGGTGATCCAGTCGAGGATGCTTCCACGTCTCCAAGCCAAGCGGAAGTTCGTCCCTTGTCGCTTCGCCGTCTCGACCAAGTCCTTCCACTGCGGGACCGTCGAGAGGCGCGCGACGCATTCCTCGATAACGCGATCCGCTTGCAAGAGGCGGTACCCCGTGTCCTCCTCGGTCCGGTCGTACAACTCGTCGCCGTCCGGGTCGTGGTCTCGCGGGATCCGGAAGTACAGCTTGGCGCCGAGCCCCGGAACGCGGACCTCGAGCAGCGGCGGGAGACGACCTCCGAGAATGCGGTACAGTCGCCAGAGCCATTCCTTTGCCGTCGCATGAGTCCGAGCGCGAAAGAGGAAGATGTTGGTTCCGGTCGACCGCAGATGGAGGTAGCCGCGCTTGGTCGCTTTGGAATTCGATCGGCGATTCGATTCCGCATTCGTCGCGGCGTGACTTCGGTCGTCGCGAGCGTGGGTGTGTGACGTCCGTGCGAGGACGCGCGATCGCACATCCGGTCGGAAGGTGAGGCAGAAGACCAAGTCGGTCGACGAGTAGAGCGAAAGGTGCGTGGCCTTGGGATCTAGCGGGATGACGCCCTCGAGCTTTTTCCGATTGAGGAGACTGGCAGCGAAATTGAGACCCTGGTTATGCAGAAAGCCGTCAGCAGCTTGCTCATGCTCGAGTGCGCGGTGGACGGAAGCGGGCTCACGTGCTCGCTCCAGAGCTCGATTTGGCCACTGGCGCGCCAGACGACGGCGAGCTCCTCCCACGTCTCTTTGACGGTCGGGTACTTCTTCGCGACGTGCTCGTCAAAGACGTCCGGCAGGTCGTCTCGCGGCGACCAGTCGACACGGACCAGCATTCGCTCTTGCCGGACCACTTCGTCCGGAGCGCGCTTGAAGCGAGGAGGCGGCTTGGCAGCCTGGATCGGGTGCCCGTGCAAGACCTTTCCGAGGCGCTCGGCGGCTTTCGGTCCGGCCGGGATCTCGTTGTCGGGCCTCGCGAGGACGACCTGCGGTGGAGCGGGAGGTGCCGCCCCCGATCCGGGACCCGCGTGATCGGAAGTGGGCACACTGTCGGGGAAATGAACATTCGGCGCAGGAACGGGCTCGCTCCGTGCGCTGCGGAACGACATGATCGATCTCGCCGTCGAGGCGCGCGTGCGCAGGATCGATCGCACGTTGGGGAGGTCGAGCCGGATTCGTAGATGCCGTGAGGTCGGTTTGTCCGAACTGGCATCTGTCACGTGGATCTCGGGTATGTCCGAGTATGGTGTAGATACCGCCGCTGCGCCCGTTGGCGGCTGCGGCGGCGGCGGCGAGGAGGCAAAGTAAGGGTTGGATGAAGGGGTCGGCGAGGCGAGTGGCGTTGCGAAGTGGGTCTGGGCGGTCGCGAACGAGGCGCCGGTCGTCGTGGAAGAGAGGGCGGGACTCTTGGGCATGAGCTGCGAGACTGCGGTCGTGCTGTGCCGGTCTCCGGGACTCGGAGGCGGAATCCCAGACGCTCTGTCGGCCTCTTCTCGCTGACGCCGGAGGCGAGCATCTCGGCGCCTCGCCGCGTCGCGGATATCACCTCCGATTTCGAAACTCGTCCCTTGCCAGCCTGTCGCGTGGTCGCCTCCCCGACTGCTCAGACTGTCCCGCCGGCTTCGGCCCTTGCTCGATTCGGACGACGCGTCCGACAAGCGCGAGGCTCCCGTGTTTGCTCGCTTCCGCCGCAGGAGCGGGAGCCGAGACGCGTGCAAGTCGAGGGCGGGCAAGTCGTTGGTGTTTGGCTTTTGCTGCATGCCGAACTGGTTGGTGCCGTGTCCGCGATACGAGGGCCCGATAAAGATGCGGCGCATGGCGGTGACGCCGGCGTGCTTGGTCTCGAGGTGGGGCAGGAGGTCATCCTGGGTCCTGACTGCATAGTCTGGCTGCACGTAGCGGGCCTCGCCTGCGGTGATCCTGGCGGCGTCGAGGTCGAGCGGGGAGAAGGCGTCGGGCGGAGGGAGCGCTGCGAAGCTGTGGCGCTTGCTGCCGGACGACGTGGACGCTTCCGAGGCAGGAGGGCCCTGCATGTCTGCGTGAGAGGCTGCTCTTGCTCCTCCTCCGAGCACAGCAAGTGCCGCTTCGAGACTCGTTCGATGCTCGACTTGTCTGGATCGAGAGACGTCCTCTCGATCCTTGGCTGGCTGCCTCCTGCCGCGGGGATCCGGTACCGCCGCTTGGACTCGACTGTCGTGCTCGAGTGTTGGGCACGCTGTCGACCTTGCGCACAAGCACCTGGTGTCCGCTTGACCTGACCGAGCGAACTGTGCGTCATCGTCAGTCAACCTTTGGAAGGCGCCTTCTCGCAGCAGCTGGCAAGATCGGCTCAAATCCACCCCTTGTGCTGCGTTCTCATTGACTAACCAAGTCACACAGAACCCGCGCCTCCCTGTCCGCCCTCCCGAGCGGCTGCACTTGTGCCCGCGTCTCTGCTGGCTTGCCGTCCCCTTGAGGTGCCGCGGCCGCCGACCCCGCCAACTAGAGGTCACATTTGTGCCGATCGTATGCTATCGGTCGCTGGAGCGAGGCGGCGACAAAGCCCACCGAGGACACACCTGGCGCCACTGGACGGAACCGCTCGGATCACGACCGACTGAAACGACCGCTTCCGCAGTTGCTTGCGTCGCACAGTCAAGCCAGCGGTTCCGCTTCTGGCGGGGCTCAGTATACTATCCTTACGAGACGTTCCTTCTTCGGGAATTGCTGCCCGGACGGCTTGCCCCAGCTGTCTCTTGCGACGAACCCGCTCGCGCGAGCGACGAACGCATCGGGTCAACAGGGTCGATTGCCGGTCGCCTGTCCGCATGGCTTGTGGGCTAGATTCAGACTCTGAACGTCTGCCTGCGCCGCTAGCCCAAGACGGCGACCACCTCCGGCTGCTCCGATGCCTGACGCGACCAGCCCAGCTTTGCTTTCCTAGGCCTTCTCTCCTTGCGCCGCCCTGGAGACAGTCTCTTGTTTCACTTGCTACAACAAGTCCCCTCGTATGCGACACTAGATGCACACACGGGAGCAGAAGGGCAACAAGAGCTTAAGCAGGCCTCTAGGGGCGGAACTTCGTGAGAAAGCTGGGGTATGTACGTCGGGCTTTGTCGGCCCAAGAACGGGCGGTCTGACCAGCTTCTACGCTGTTTGTGCCGTTGATGCTGCATAAGCAGAGGGTTCGTGACATTCAGAGTATAGGTACTTAAGAATTTACAGGCGACGGCCATGATCAGCCGAGGAAGAGCAAGTGACCCAAATCCGAGGTGCCCGGCGGAGTAATCCATAAGGCGAGTCTGCATATGGCAAGCCCGGCTTGTTCCCTGCAGCTGTGCTGACTGGAGATCGGTTCGCGCGGCCGAGCGAGAAAACGCGGTCGACGCGCGTCTTTGTCAAAAACGCGTCGCGCGGTGTTTTTCGTGTCGAGAAGTCGCGTCTTTTGCTCGGTCTTCGCTCTCCCCTTTCTCTCTCTCCCTCTCTCTCTCGCTCTCTCTTCACCCGCTTGCTTCTCTCTCTCTCTTGCACTCTCCAAGCCAAGCAAGCACCTCCCCACACACCAACGCAGCCATGGTTTCCGCACCCATCGAGACGCCGTCAAAGGTCGCCGCCGCCCAGCTCGACCAACTCGACCTCACCAAGCCCGCCCCGATCGCGGACAAGCTCGCAGCCGCCACCAAGCCCCTCGTCGAGGTCAAGAACGGCTCGACCCGCAAGCAGCACAAGTCGGCGCAGGTCGTCGACGACCTCTTGTACGAGGGACGCGACCGCTTTGTCGGCAACCCCGACATTACTTGCGACGCCGACGAGCCCATCCTCCGCGAGAATGGCAAACGCTTTGTCCTCTTCCCCATTCAGTACCACGAGGTACGTCTCCACGGTCCCTCGATCCAGCCCCTCTTGGGCATCTCGTCGCGAGCTCGACGCGTCGACGCGACTTGCTTGGTGCTGACCTCTCTCTCTCTCGCCGATGATCGCAGATCTGGGGACAATACAAGCGTGCCGAAGCTTCGTTCTGGACTGCCGAGGAGATGGTGCGTTGCCTCGGCGTGGCCGCGATCGCTAGAGCCCGTCCCGAGTGGCCACCGACCCAAAACTGACATTGACTCGTCACGCGTGCAGGATCTCTCCAAGGACATGAATCACTGGGACACGAAGCTCAAGGACGACGAGAAGTTCTTCATCAAGCACGTACTGGCCTTCTTTGCCGCCTCGGACGGCATCGTCAACGAGAACTTGGTCGAGCGGTTCGTCCCCACCCCCTCGGCCGCGACGAAATGTCAGCGACGACGAAATTGACATCTCATCTCTACAGCTTTGCTGGTGAAGTCCAGATCGCCGAGGCTCGCTGCTTCTATGGCTTCCAGATCATGATGTGCGTTCGGCGACGAGACGCGCGAACGAACCGCCCGAGACGGCGAGCTGACCTGTTCTTTCTTCGGGACCTGCAGGGAGAACATCCACTCTGAAGTCTACTCGCTCCTCATCGACACCTACGTCCGCGAGCCGCAAGAGCGCGACAAGCTCTTCAACGCCATCGACACCAGTGCGTTGGACACACTTTCGCGCCAGTCGAGATCGGGGCAGAACACTGATCATGATCACCTTGGCTGCACAGTCCCCTGCATCAAGAAGAAGGCCGACTGGGCTATGCGGTGGATCTCGGACGACCGGTCCATCTTTGGTGAACGCCTGGTCGCGTTCGCCGCCGTCGAGGGCATCTTCTTCTCGGGCTCGTTCGCCTCCATCTTCTGGCTCAAGAAGCGCGGTCTCATGCCGGGTCTCACCTTCTCGGTACGCCCTCCCTCCCTCCCTCCCTTCCCCGACGCGCCACGATCACGATGTCTGACCTACTCGGCACACTTGCGCGCAGAACGAGCTCATCTCGCGCGACGAGGGTCTCCACACCGACTTTGCCTGCCTCCTCTTCTCGCACCTCGAACGCCGACCGCACCCCGACACGGTCGAGCGCATCATCCGCGAGGCGGTCGCGATCGAGCAAGAGTTCCTGACCGACGCGCTTCCCGTCAAGCTGATCGGCATGAACTCGGACCTCATGTGCCAGTACATCGAGTTTGTCGCCGACCGGTTGCTCGTCGCGCTCGGCAACGAAAAGATCTACAAGGCGACCAACCCGTTCGACTTTATGGACATGATCTCGATGGAGGGCAAGACCAACTTCTTCGAGAGTGAGTTTTGCGCACTCGTCCTTTTCAGGATGGCTTCGAGCGCTGTGACTGACTGTGCCTTATCTCCCTCCTTGACAGAGCGTGTCAGTGACTACCAGAAGGCCGGTGTCATGGCCAAGCAGACCGCAAAGGAGGCCGGCGACGAGTCGGGACGAGGAACCGCCTTCTCGCTCGAGGAGGACTTCTAAACAACCTCGCCCGGTCCCGTCTGCCTGTTTCTCGTCTCCATCGCTTGTGCATCACCCCGCTACTGCTCTTGTCCATCGAGTCCCCCACCCTGTCGTTATCTTAGAAAGGCACGTCACCTCTTTTTCGAGTGTGCGAGCTGTAACCCCTCAAAGCTTTCTCCTTTTACTACCCCTTGTTTGTCACATTACATTATACCCCCTCTTCCATACTTTCGCAGTCCCTGCTTAGTCCACTTCAGTATCGCATCCATTCACTCTCGATATATACAGTACAGGTCTCTGTACCATTCTCGAGCGCGTGCGACTGCGAGAGTAGACTGGTCTTTCGGGGCGCGCATCGGGGCATCCTAGCTGAGCGCATTTTACTGTAGCGACCTCGAGCCGGCCGTCTAGCTATCGCTGGCAGAGCCGTGAGTACGCCGTGTCGATCTGAAGATCTAGAGAACGAGACAGACAGCCGGGCTGCGACGTGCTGCAATCTCGCAAGGCACCGGACATTCGTTTCGTCGGCGCCGCGACCTTGCTTTCGGGCAAATTCCATGTGTATAAAGATCGAGAGGAGCAAGCGCGCAGAAGGGTGACTCGCAGAATACGGTCGGGGAGGAAATGATGATACAGAATTGAAACCGCGAGAGAGAGCGGCACTACTTCTTCGGCTTCTTGGCTGCAGAGCAACAGAGAGTCAGCCGTTGATGACGCAGAATGTATGCAGGAGGGGTGGGGGGCGGCACTCACTTCCATACTTTGATCGGGAGACTGCCCGACCGGCGACGCCGTTCAGGTCGAGCGCTCCTCGGACAATCTTGTACCTGCGCGGGTTGGCCCCTCCATCGCGTCAGTCCCCAGTCACGCCAGAGTACAGGTAATGGTGAGTGAGCCACTCACTTTGCGCCGGGGAGATCCTGTGTCCGTCCGCCGCGGACGAGCACGACCGAGTGCTCCTGCAAGTTGTGGCCCTCTCCCGGGATGTAGGCGATGATGGCCCTGCCGGTACTGAGTTTGACCTTGGCGACCTTGCGCACGGCCGAGTTGGGCTTCTTGGGCTTGACGGTGTAGACTTTGCTGCAGACGCCCTTTTTCTGGAAGCAGCCCTCGAGGGCCGGGGTCTTGTTCTGCCGCGAGACGGGCTTGCGGGCGCCTCGGGTGACTTGGTTCAGGGTCGCGGATCGTGGGCTCGAGGTCGAGAAGGCGCGTCGTTCGGCTTGCGGGAGTTGGAGACGCGAAGTGGAAGCGAAGGGAGGAGGAGGCGACGAAGGCACTGCGACGGCGCGGGCGAGGGGCCTAGCGACGGCAGGGCGAGCCTGTACGCTCAGGCGTGCGAACGACGCTGCCAGCGAGATCATGGCGTGTATTCGGGTGGACAGTCGGATGCAGAGTCTGCCGAGTCGGGGCTCACCCTCAGTCGGTTCATCTCGCACCACCCACCTGCCACGGAAGGGTCTTTGCAGTCGTACAGATGCTCGTACTCGACCGAGGCAGTCACGGCCAGTGATCTCCCCGGATCCCCGCGAGACAGCTCCGCGCATCCGCTACCTCTCACCCGACTCGGAGCTCTTCCAAATGTCGAGCGTACTCTCCTCGCCCTCGCCGCCGACCGGGATCACTTCGTTGCCTCCAGAGCTGCTCTACCGCGTCCTCGAACTCGCGGTCGAGGGCTTACCGGCGACGATCCGCATCCGCGCGAGTGTGCTTCGCTCCTTCTCCCTCGTCGCACGAGACTGGCGCAACCCGGCCCAGTCGCTGCTCGAGTCGAGGGTCCACATCGACTCGTACCACCGCGCACGAGCCTTTCTCGATCGACCACGCCACCCTGTCGACCGCCCACTCGTCCTCGAGGAACTCGTCCTGTTCTTCGATTTCGCGCCGCAAGACGACGACTTCTACCCCTTGACCGAGTTCATGACGCGGTCCATCTGTCAGCTAGACTGCACCGTCAAGTTCTTGCACCTCCGCTCGGCTCTTTTCATCAACGCCTTTGATCTCGCGTTGCTGGCCCTCCCGGCATTTCGAGGTGAGAAACTCTGGACGAATTCGGCCCTCGCTTGAGAGGCTGACCGCCACCGACGGCTACAGAACTGCGCCATCTCAAACTCGACATGCCGCTCGAGACCCCTCCTGCCATGGACGCGTTGCCACTCCGACTCCGCGCTCTATCCCTGTCTGCGATGATGGACCAGCCCGCCAGCCTCTTCAAGGCGCTCTTGCCCGGCTCGAGCGAGGCCTTGACCAGTCTCCACCTCTTCGTCATCAAGAGTGGGCCGCGGCTACACGAACGCGTGCTTCAAGCCCAGCCGTCCTTGCCGTCGAACCTTCTGCGCCTCTCGATCGCAACGCACTGGGTCCCGCTCTCCGACTCGCTCGCCCAATTCATCGCCTCGTGCACGCGACTCCAAACTCTGACCCTGAGCGGGATCATCCCCTTACAAATGCTCGAAGTCATCCGGACGCTCTCGTCGCCTCTCGCTGCGCTCGATTTCACCATCCCGGCAACCTTCGCCTGGCACGGTTACACCGTCGAGGCCTTCTTCGACCGTATCCTGCGCGAGCAGAGCGCTCGCCGCCTTCGCTTCATGACCGCCACGCGTGTCCTCGAAAGCGGCAGCGACGACCAACCCGAGCGCGCAGAATTTGTCCGCGGGGCTTGTCGCTGCGTCTACGAAATCACCTCCCGTACGTCCGCGCGCGCCTTGCTCGCCGGGTATGGATGGGAGTTTCCCTTGACGATCTGAATGACTACACAGGACGCCCGCTTCCATAACATTCTCCCGCGCCCGGACCGAGCGCGGCGCAATCAAATGTGCTCCGTCCGTTCGCATCCGCGTCCGCGTCCGTGCACCGTCCGCCGCCGTGCTGCAGTCCGGTGTCCGCGAGTTGGCGAACGAGGCCGTCGCCGCTTCTCGCTACATGCAACAGAAGTACTGCCAAGTTCAGCACAGAAGCGGAACGGCCGGAATGTGCTTGGGAAACAGGGAAGCGGCACGCATGCATGATCGCGCGGGCGGCAGCCGGAGACCAATTTCCGCAGCGTCGCGACGATCGACAAAGAGCTCCTCGGAAGCCGCTCGAGGATAGGACCTGTTCAAGTGCTGGGATTTGGTCGACCGCACCTTTGACGATAGTGTACTTCAACAGCTAGCTGCCGGAGCCTGGATGTGCTGCAGCCGACAGCTGGAGATGAGAAACAAACGCAAGCTGACCGAGATGCACGTGCAACTTCGCGCGGGGGCGATCCTCTCATTCTCCGATCGCGTCAAAAGACTTTTAATGCTCTTCTTCTTGCTGCATTCGGACCCAATTCACATATTGTCGGGCTCACGAGCATCGGACGCAGATGGCGCTTCCAGTCTGGCTTCCGTCTCGCTTGGTTCGGAGTCGGCGTCGACCGCCGCGCCGGTTGGACGAACATCTGTTCTCCTCTTTAATCTGCACGGACCTCTTACAACTGCACGGCGACGTCGCGCGACCCTCCGGCGGACGCGCTTAATTTGTCGAATCGCGGACACCGGGATTCGGGGACCAGCTCACCCAGCTGCTGCGTTCTGCTCAGCGTCCGATCTGCCTCTCTCTCTCCTCTTGCAATTGCTCCAGTCTCGCGGCGCTCTTCCGACTCTCCCTTCGCTTTGCGACGACTCGCGACTACCCCCCTGCCAGCATGCCGTTCAAGCGTATCGACGACCGGGATCTCGACATGTACTACGTCTTGAATCCGGATCCGCAAGAGTTCTTGCTCGCCACGCACGATCGCATGCCCGACTCTCGACCGTACAAGCCAGACTTGCCGGTCCTCGTCTTCATTCACGCTGGTGCGTTCTTTCCTGCGCGTCGATTTGTGTGCCCCAGCTGACTCTGTTGGACTTTTGTCAGCCGGCGCCAATGTCATGTCCTGGCGAGCGCAGATGGGCGACCCTCGATTAACCTCGCGATTCAACGTCTTTGCGTGCGACGCTCGCTTTCACGGCTGGACAACAGGCGGACCACGAACAGAGCACACGCTCGAAAACTCTGCCGAATGCATCATTGCAACTTTGGTGGGCTTCCTTCAATTCCCTAAATCTCGTCCGCTTGCCGAATGCTCACCGTCGTTTTGCGTTTCGCAGGACCAGATGGACTTCCCCTCCTACTGTCTCTACGGAGAGGGCGTGCACGGCTCCAACATCGCTGCATGGATCGCCATCAAGCGAAAAGAAAAGGTCCAGGCGATGATGCTCGCATCGCCGGGATACCTCGCCGAGTGAGCTCACACTCATCATGACGACTTTGAATGGCGCCCCGGAAAAGTGGTTGACACCTTGTCCCCAGATCTCCTCGCATCGTTGAGATGCTCAAGGGAGTGCAGGAATGCCTCGTGATCAACAAAGACGGCCGGGGTGACCGCACCGGAACTCTTCCAGCCGAGTCGCTCGACGACGTCTGCGCCTACTGGTTCGGATCGCACGATCGTCTCACCCACGCGGGGGCCGACATGGACGCACGCTTGCAGAAGCGGTACGGATCCGGCGCCGGCGAGTCGTCGCACGACCTCGGTTGGCTCTTTCGGGCCTGCATCGCGCGCGTACCGATCCCGCAGAATCTCATGGCGACCATCACGTGTCCGGTCATGATTCTCCGTGGCGCCGACGACAAGATCTGCTGTCCCTTGGAAGCCTGCGAGGAATGGACTAGGTAAGTCTTTCTCCCTCCGCAGCCCTTTTTTTCCCGTCTTCCTTCGTCTGACAAGTCTCTTTACACAGCCGCCTCACCGGAGTTAAAGGCGGGGTCCCTATACACGCCATCTCGTCTGCACCCGGCCTTCTTTCCCTCTCCGACTCGAACATCCTGAACCGCATCATTCTGCAATTCCTCCAACGAGCCTTGTCACACTAATACTACCTCCCCGCATTCAGCCTTTCCTATAACATGAAGTTCTCCCCGCAGTTCTTGGCAATGTCGTTCGCATACTTCTCTCAACCGCTCAGGACAGCTTCTAACCGAGACGAGAGCTGCCGGAAGCAGAGGTAAGAAAGAAAAAGGCCGTGCGTAAAAATGACAAGGTACAAAGAGAAGGCGTAATAACGGATCACGAGCTACAAACGGAAGGCGTAATAACGGGTGCAGGAGACGGGCTAGGTCGAGAGGGAACTTGAGGGCGCCGCTGCAGAGTCGCCGCGAGTCGAGCCTTTGCGACTCTTCTTTCCTTTGGGCTCTTGGACGGGTCGCTGGCAAATCGGGCACTGCAAACCAAGGGAAAGTCAGCGTTGATCCGTCCGAAAACATGTCTGCGCACCGTAGACGACTCACCCTGCCGCTGACTCGGAGCCACTCGTCCAAGCAGACGGAGTGAAGCGCGTGTCCGCAAGGCAAGATGCGGAGCAGTTCCGGTTCCCATGAGGCCGCTTCCGCCGACTCTCGTGCCGGGGGGAGTTCAAACTCTGCAAGGTGCCCGCAACCAGATCAGCGATGAGGAACACGCATGGGGGTTGATCAGGACGACGCACCGCAAAGACAGATGCAGCACGCGGCCTGCGACTCGGGGAGCCGTATCGGTTCAACGCCGGCTGGGAAAGGCGGGTACGCAGCTAGAGCCGATATCCGCTCTGCTGCGGCTGCACGTTGAGCTGGGGGGCGGCGCCACAGGCGCCAGAATTGCCGGCGAGACGATGCGGTCGAGGGAGCAGTCTTTTGCTGTACAGGGGTTACGGTGGCGGTCGTCGGCTGCTGTGCAAGCGTTTCGGTGGATTTGGACGCCACTGCTCCCGAGTCTTCCGTAACCGGCGTAACTCCGCTGTGGACGGGGGCAAGCGTCAGCTAGCTGGCCTCCGCAAAGATCGAGGGCCGCGCAGGGCTCACACGTAGATGCGTTGCGGCAAGTTTTCGATGCCGCTCTTTGACAGCGGACCGACCTCGTTCTTCGCTTGGCCGAGTCCGAAGAAGCGCATGCCGAGGAGGAAAAAGGGCAGGAAAAAAATGACGAGGATCACGTAGATGACGAGTTCGGCCGTCCACAACCAGGAGAAGATGAGGGCGGCGAGGGCGGCGTTGTACAGAGTCGGCGAGGTGCGCGAACAAGTCTCGGTCGTGACCATCCAGAAGTTGCCGATGATGAAGAGGATGAACGAGGCGAGGGCGACCGCGTCGCCGATGAACCGAACCCGGCGATCCAGGTCTGCGCTCCCGACGAGGCGTCCTGCTTCGGACGCAAGTCGGGCTTCTTCGTCCGCATTACGACGGAGTGGACGGGGCGTGACCGCGTTGTAGTACGAGACTGTGCGGGCGCCGGAACAGTCAGTGATCAGGCGTTCCGAACACCGCCACCGGGGAAAGTCGAACCTCGCTCACTTGGGAACGCGAGCGCGATTCGGACGCAAGTGAGGAGTAGGTACAGCGCCAATGGCCGATCGCAGGGCGTGTCGTACTTCATGGCGAGAATGACGATCCAGGCGATGAGTTGGGCGACTCCTATTGTGCCGAACAAGGCGATGCGGCGGCGGCGGACTCCCTCTGCGAGCATTGCAGAATCGTCAGCGCTAGTCGGAGTCTGATACGGATGGTCACGACCGACGGCAATGCCGTCCCAGCACGACTCGGGAAGGCTGCACCGCCACTCTTTCCCTTCGGGGAGGGAGGACGTACGCATATTGACCGTGGCAGCCCAGAGCCGCCGCAATAGACTCATACGGACTTGCATCGCCGGGGTGAGCGTCGCCGTCTCGCCACTCGGTGCGCTCTGTTCATGGTTGGCCGTCGCAGCGGCAGGCGGAGGATACAGCGTCGGCGAACGAGTGGGGGAGGCCTGGTCGTCGTCGCGGCTCTGCGGCGGGTCAATTACAATAGTCGTAACATTTGTAGCATCGGTCGAGCTCATCAGCGCGACGCCGTGAAGCCGTGTCGAGGAGTAAGCGGGCCGAGAGAAGAGGAGTCTTGCGTCGGCTCGTGCCGAACGTCGCGGCGGGGCACCTCGCTCTTTTTCGCACTGTTGTACACGCAGCTAAGCGAGACAGACAGATGATCGCGCAACAAACGATGTGACACTTCCTTGTGCGGAGCGGCGGTATGGAACAGCGGGACCGCCGGCGGCTGAGGCAATATCCGCAAGCTAGAAGAGAAGGGTGATGATGGCGCTGCAAGTGTTGATACGGTGCCTAGGCTCTACAGGTCCTTCAGCTTACGATACTGCGAAGTGGTCACGGTTGTTGGTCGCTTCATCAGGCGATAGAACATGAAGCCCGTGAACGCCGAGAGGGTGAACCTGAGACGGGTGCGTTCGAACAAGGATCAGTGCCAACCTTCCCGCCCCGCCCAAGCTTTCGCCTTGAATGTGCACTTACCAGGTCGCTGCATAGGTTGCATGCATGTTGCGGAGCTCGATCGATGCGTTCCGCCCGACGGGGACGCCGTCGCGCAGGAACAGCTCGACTTTGCCAGGGTTGTCCTCTGTTTGCGCGCCCGGGCACAGCATGTCAGCTCAATGTATTGCCGCTTCACAGACGAGGGAGTGACGGACCGTAGATCTGATCGACCAGAACGGGCTCCGAGCCGGTATATCGTGCCAGCTCGTCAATGTCGGTAAAGACCCATTCGCCCTTCTCCGGCTTGTTTACCGGAGTGAACGAGTTGCGCGCCTCTTGAGACCGCAGCATGCCGACGAGGGAAACGGGGCCAGTAGTCTGTCCACGTACATGTAAGCTTCGAGCGGGGATGAGGAGTGTGTGGGACAAAGACTGACCAAGCTAGCCGGTCGCGCTTTCGGATCCCGGAACTCGCGCTTGACAAACCCGCGGTTCACCAGGATCGTGTCCTGGCCTTCTCCCCGCTTCAGAGGCGTAAAGACGTGGTAGCCGAGCTGGCCGTCGCGCGTTTTCGGGCCCAACTCGATCGAGTGGTCATGGTCAAACTCGCCCGTCACGTAGACTTTTCTCCAAGCGTACTCCGGGATCGCCGACGTGCTGGTGAGGAGCGGACTGTCAGTCGGTTTCAAACAGAATCATGCTCAGCCCACGAGGACGCACTCGATCTTGGCTGGCAGTCGCACCGGCGGCTGGTGGAGCTTCTGATCGAGCTGGTCAATCAAGTCGACTTTCCACTGCAACCGCTTGATCTGCCACGCGCCGAGGAAGAAGGTAAAGACGGGCATGATCCCGACGAGGATCAGGAACGGGCGAGCGCGCAGTTTGTCCCGAGCCGTCTGAGATCCACCTCCTGACGACGATGATGTCGAGGCATGCCGGGCAATGGAGAAGCGCAGCGCATTCGGTAAGGGCTGTAGGCGCGCCCTAAGACGTCAACTCTGTCCGCTCGTAGTACCGACTCCCGATATGGAGCGTACCTTAGCAGTGAGAGTAGTCGATCGTGAGGCGGCGCACCACGGCATCGGCGGCACGACGGAGCGAACGCGCGGCGCTGAGCGGAGCGTTGTCCGTGCAGCAGGAGCGAGCATGTCGTGCGATCCGCTTTCCTCGGAAGCTGCTTACGATGAGTGTAGAGTCGCTGTCTACGAGATTTTTGCTCTTCTCCTCGCTCTCCGCCTGCCGCTCCTCCTCTGACCGCCACTTTCCTTGACCAAGCACAGCTGTGCTGTCGACGTCGGTATCATCTTTGCATCTGTCCAAACGACTATAGGCAGCTGCACCGGAGCCGCCCGCCTCTATTGCCGACGCCGCTCTCACCGCTCCGCTTCGCATCCCAGCTCTGAGCCGACCGCAGGTTCCCGCCCCGCCCCGCCCCGCTGCACACGCGCACTCGAAGCGGGGAACGTTCTATCGGCGCATTGTTCTTGCTGCTGCATTGAGGGGCGCCGGCATTCCAGCCCACTCGATCCTTCCGCTGACCTCGACGTTCGCCCTGCACCGGCTTGCCGTTTCCTTTTCTCCTCGGAACCCTACCCAAGGCCGCCCGCTGAGGATTTGTACGCCACACCGCGTGGTCCGCGGACAGTCTAATCTGGGCGATAAGACTTTGTGCTCCGACCGTCTTCTCCAGAAAAAGATGATCAAAAAAGGCTTGGCGGATCCTACCGCCTCCTCCCCTCGACCACGCCCAACCACGACTACAGTACTCTGCCCGCGACTCGTTTGCGCCGCCAAACTTCGGTTAGAACGGGCCTGCACACCCGGGGACGCCAGTGTCACCCCCGGATGCCATCATAGCTGGAGCTTACTGTACTTTTAGGCTTTTGCCGCCACAGAAGCGTTCGAGTTTCCCACGAATCACAAGGCGACAATGATCGCTCAACGCCGAAACGCCAAGGGACGAGAATTGCTTGCTTGGGCATTTCAGGCCAGATTCTTCGCGCATCATCGGGACCTCGACGCAATGCCAAGCAAATGATACAGACGCTCGGCGTGGGGCAATGCACCGCCTGACCGACGAAGGTGTAATCACACGCACGGCCCCGCGACCGATGCTCCTGTTTGGCGTCCGGATCTCCTCGGACCTCCCGACCGATACGCGGCTTTGCTCTCTTCCTCTATCCGACCCAGACTAGACGCATAGTCGACCATGTCGTCCTTCGACGCCGAGAAGGATGCCTCGAGCAAGAATGAAGAAACCTACGTCTCGACTGGCCCGGCAGCCGACCACGACTCGTCTGCTCATCACGACGGACCCGTTATCTATGACCCGAAGAAGGAGAAACTCGCCACTCGTCTCGGTGTCAACATCGAGTCGTTCAAGCGGGCGCCGGGCACGACGGCTGGACTGCAGTCACAGGGTGGCGCGGCCGACCCGCTGCGGGCGCATGAGAACCCGATGCTCCAGCAGAAGATGAAGCCCCGCCACTTGAACATGATTGCGTACGCACACTTTTTTGCTCTTCATTCACACAGTACAGAGCTGACCACTTTACGCACGCAGCGTCGGAGGGTGTGTCCCGCCTTTTTCGAGCGGCGTTCGGCTCTCCGGTGGCAACGGATACTAACTTTGCTTCGGACGCATAGCGCTATCGGTACCGGTCTCTTCATTGGCTCTGGAGGAGGTACGTCAAAGAGCCGCACTATTCTCGGTTCATTGCGGCGGAACTGCGTTCCTTTGTTTTGCGCGAACTCTCGCTGACGCTTTCGGTGGCGAACGCGTGCAGCTCTCAGCCGAGGAGGCCCAGCCGGTGTCTTGATCGCATGGAGCATCATCGGTGTCATGCTTATCAACGTCACCCAAGCTATTGGAGAACTCGCTATCGTCTACCCGGTCTCTGGAGGTGTGTCCGCCTCCTTTCGCCCTTGGCGGAAACAAAGTTGTACTCACGCTCGATCACGCAACACAGGATTCTACACCCTCGTCTGCCGCTTCCTGGACCCGAGTTTCGGCATGGGTGCGTTGTACGCGATCGCTACTTCCCTTGCACGCACGGCGCTGACGCATTTTTCCACTCACAGCCCTCGGATGGAATGTGCGCCTCTTTCGGGTTTTCCTCCTTCCCTGCACCAGTCACAGTACTAATACACGCTCTCTACAGTACTTCTTGCAATGGTTCGTCACTATGCCGGTGAGTAGGCAAAGAATGGCCCTCCCGGCCGTCTCGGTCGGCCCCTTCCTCCAGCCCGGACGCTACGTTACCGCCGACCCGGACGCTTCGCTGCGGCTACCCCAGACGCGTTACTAAATCGCGTTTGACCTTTGCAGCTCGAGATCACCGCCGCCGGTATCACGGTTCAATATTGGGAAGGCGCCGCCCGTGTCAACATCGCCGTCTGGATTACCGTCTTCTGGCTGCTCTTCATCCTCGTCAACGTCTTCGGAACGCTTGGATACGCAGAAGAGGAATTCTGGGCTTCCCTCTTCAAGCTTGCGGTGGTCATCGTGTTCATCATCATCGGCGTCGTCCTCAACTGCGGTGGCGGCGACGGCGAGTACTCGACCTACGTCGGCGGCCGGTACTGGCGAGACCCCGGCGCTTTCGCCAACGGCTTCAAGGGTGTCTGCAGTGTGTTCGTCACTGCAGCTTTCTCGTTCGCCGGAACTGAGCTCGGTGGGTTGGCCATTTTGAGCATTTCTTGCAGGGTTATTCGCTGCTTCCTAGTCCGAAAGAATACCGTTCGCTCACTACCATCTATTACACACAGTTGGTCTCGCTGCCACCGAGACTCCGAACCCGCGCAAGACTCTCCCGACCGCCGTTAAGTAGGTGCTGCCACCCGGTCGCCGACTTTCAGAACTGTTTCGCTAACGACTCGGCGCTCTTTTGTTTTCCAGGGGCACCTTCTGGCGTGTCAGCTTGATCTACCTCACCACCCTGTTGATCATCGGTTTGAACGTCCCGTACAACAACGAGACCCTCCTCGGCGGTGGCAGCGGCGCTGGCACCTCGCCCTTCGTCATCATGGCCAAACTCGCCGGTCTGAACGGCCTCGACCACCTCGTCAGTTCTCCTGCGCGCGAAAAACCTGCTCAGAATATCCGATACTGACATGCGGCAACGCTCTTACAGCTCAACATCACGGTCTGCATCTCCGTCCTCTCGATCGGACTCTCCTGCGTCTACGCCGGCTCCCGTGTCCTCACCGCCCTGTCCGAGACCGGCTTCGCTCCCAAGTGCTTCCAATATGTCGACAAATCTGGCCGACCTCTCTACTCGGTCCTGGTCCTGCTCGCCGCTGGCCCGATCGGTAAGTTGACTTGAACAATCTCGTGGAAATCGCGCCGTGGCTCATCATATCCCGCCACCCCGCAGCGTACGTCAACTGCGCCGCCCAGGGTGACACGATTTTCAACTGGCTCCTGGTGAGTGCCTGCAGTACTCCGCGACTTCTGGGAGGGCCAGGCAAGCTAACCCGTTTCTCTCGAACAGGCCCTCTCCGGACTGTCCACGCTCTTCACCTGGGGTTCGATCTGCATGTGCCACATCCGCTTCCGCAAGGCGTGGCGAGTGCAGGGTCACTCGGTCGATGAGCTGCCGTTCCGGGCTTGGGGCGGCGTTTACGGCTCGTGGCTCGGATTCATCCTCGTTTGCCTCGTCCTCATCGCTCAGTTCTACACCGCCGTCTGTGAGCCTTTTTGCCCGTCCTCTGGCTCCTACCACGTCCGTACTCACGCCTTGCTGAGCAGGGCCGATTGGAGGCACTTCGTCAGACCCCGGCAAGGCGGCCGAGACTTTCTTCCTTTCCTACCTGGTAAGGCAAACATTCGTCGCCGGGGCATCCCCCTACGGCTGCTGACTTGTTGTGCGGAACAGGCTGCCCCGATCGTCATCGCACTCTACATCATCGCCTTCTCGATCCACCGCACCTTCCCGAAGAAGGCGCACGAGATTGACCTCGACGTGAGCTTTTCTCTCGACGCGACTCCGAACACGGAACACCGATAGATCACCGTGCTGACGTCTTGCTGCCCAACAGACTGGACGCAAGGCATGGTTCACCGCTGAGGAGATGAACCAGTGGCGTGCCGAGCGCAAGATGGCGCCGTGGTACAAGCGCATCTACCGCATGCTCTTCTCGCAGTAGAGGCTCAAGTCTACATCCTTAGAAGAGCTACAGTATGCGGGAGGAAATTGTTTGTGAGCAAATTGCTTTTGTCTTTGTAACAATTCGTTTGCCAGGTCTCTACAAGTTTGCGAGAGGAGGTTGTGTAGATCGGCGAACGCAAGCGTTCGAGCTCAACTTTCGACTTGCAGACGATCTAGTCATGCCACTGAAGGCCCATAGATTGCGCGACGAAGCCGCTGCGGAGAGAGTGCGAAAGAATGTCAACTTGATCCACAACACGCGCGCGCACGCCTTGGCTCACTATTTGTCGACCGCCTCCTCGATCTTCTTCTCGGTACTCTGCAAAACATGAATCGACGTGAGTGTGCAGCCCAGGTATCCCGCCAGGAGAGTAGAAATGGATCGCGAGTGCGCACCTTGCCGGCACCGTGACCACTCTTGGTGTCGATGCGGATCAGGAGGGGGTTCGGGTTGTCCGGAAGCTGGTGCTGCAACTCGGCGATGTGCTTGAACGAGTGCAGCGGCACGACGCGGTCGTCGTGATCGGCGGTGAGGAGCATCGTGGGAGGGTACGGCGCCTTGGCCGGGTCGACGTTGTGCAGCGGCGAATACCTGTTGCGATGCAGAGGTGTCGATGAGCGCGGACTCTTAAATAAGCAGAAAAGACGCCTCCCTCCTCGAGAAGGGCTTACTTGATGAGGTAGTCAAAGCCTTCGGGGTCGTCCGAAGAGCCATAGTCAGAGACCCAGAATCCGCCGACCGTAAAGCGCTGGAAGCGGAGCATGTCGAGCACGCCCACGTCGGCGATCGCAGCTCCAAACAACTGCGGCGCCTGATTCACACACGCGCCGACGAGCAAGCCACCGTTGGAACCACCAGAGATGGCGACCTTGTCCGGGGCGGCGTATTGCGCTTTGATGAGGTACTTTGCCGCGCCTTGGAAGTCGTCAAACACGTTCTGCTTGCGCTCTTTGGTCCCCGCGAGGTGCCACTCTTCGCCGTATTCACTCCCGCCGCGGATGTTGGCGACCGCGAGAACACCCTTGTAGTGCTTGATCCAGGTCATGAGCGAGCTGCGAACCCGGACAGGTCAGTTTTCGCAATCTCACATCATGGGAGCTCTTTCCGAGAGAAGGGGAAGCTCACGGAGAGAAGAAAGGCTGTAAACAAGAGAAAAAGTCAAGGGCGCGCACGATCAGATCAGTAAGAGGCATCCGGTCTGAACAGACGAAGGAACTCTGGAACGCACTGTCATGGCATGACTGAAGCCGCCATAGCCGTACAGGATGGCGGGCGCGGTACCATCGAGTTGGACGCTGCGGATATACGGTGGGAGGGTCAGCTCCCTTTTCCCGATCTATCACCCCGACTCGCCGCCCACAGCGGCAGCACGAGCCGGGGAACGACACCAAAGGCTGAGGAGCAAACGCACTCTTTCGGTCGCGTGACAAACATGGGGACCCTCGTCCCGTCCTTCGACTCGAAAAACACCTGCCCGCTGATATAATCATCGGCCTTGATCCCGTCCACTTTCGCCTCGCGGTACACCTCCTCCTTGTTGGCGGTAGCGTCGTTGTCCTCGCCAAACTTGTAGCGGTACACAGTCCCGGGCGAAGTGAACCCCGACATGGAGAACCACATCTCGTCGTGTTTGCGTTCCCCGGCAATCTGGTCGACGGAACCCATCAACCCTTCCCCGAGGCGTTTGATCCTCGCGCCCGTCTTCAAATCGTGCAAGTACAAGACATCTTTGACGTCGACCGAGTAGAGCAAGACGAGCTTGTCCTGGTCGGCGACGTGGACCGACGTCAACGGCGACTTTGGATCGTGCGCGACGAGGTCTTCGAAACCCCGATCGGGGTCCGCGAGGTCGTACGTGACAATCTTGTTGTTCGGACTGTCTTGCGCGTCCGTCATGAGGTAGAACTTCGTCCCGTCGTTGGCAACGTCGCCGTAGAACGACCCCCACTCGTTGACGACCTTGTGCCACTTGAGGTTCGGACCGAGCGTCTCGTTCCCCTTTTCGTGCAGGTCGGCGATCCAGAGCAAGTTGGACCGGCCCGTGTCGCGCGATTGGGTCATGACGATGAAGCGACCGCTGTGGGTGGGGCAGGTTCCACAAGGAAGTTAGTCAAATGGGACGAGAGGCTCGTATTCTCCTTCGCTCGGACAACGCGCGCCTCACTCGTCGGTGCCGGATCCACTAAACATCCACTTGGGGTTGCTCGCATCCTTGTAGATCAAGATGTCCTCGCTCTGCGGCGTACCGACCTTGTGGTAGTAGAGCTACAAATTTGTCATGCACAGTTAGCTCCCCCGATGGTCTTGAATGCAGGCTCCTTGAGGAAGAGGCGGAGGCTCACCATGGCATTCTCGTCCGCATCCGTCTCGGTGCCGGCCTTGTCGTCCGTCTCGGAGCCGTGTTCGGCGCGCTCCGGGAAGCGCTGGTACAGGAAACCTGGATCGCAGGGGGAAGTTTTCAGCTCGATTCTCCACATCGCTCATCGCGCCAGAAGAAGAGAGCCAGCTGCGCCCATACCTTTCGAATCCTTGAGCCAGCCGATCCCACTAAACTTGACGAACCGGAGCACGTCGTGCTCGAGGCGTCCTTCGTCCTTGCCGACGGGCTGGTTCGGGTCGTGCGGCGCGTCGGTCGAGCGGACATAGACGGTGGACCAGTCTGAGCCGGAGCGCGAGAGCGCATAGGCGTACCACTTGCCGTCGTCGGAGAAGCTGCTCGTTGCGCGCGAGACGGAACCGTCCGTCGAAAGGAGGTTCGGCTGCGTGCGTTCGTTTCCGGTTCCGGGATGTGTCAGCGAGTGTTTTGGTCTGTCCGAACCCAGCAGCGGGAACGACCACTCACGTCAAAGAAGAGCTCTCCGCCGGGTTCTCCCTCTTTCGGCGGCTGGATGCCTTGACCTTTCGGGAAGCGGTAGATGACGGGTTGCGCCTGGAGACCCGAGTTGTAGGTGAAGTAGTAGCGGTCGTCTCCCTTGAGGGCCGGGCACGAGACTGTGAGCGAGTTCGAGGATGTCAGCATGTGGGGGAGGTTCGTGCACCCCTAGAGTGAGATGGGAAACGCACATCGGGGGTAGTTCCAGTTCTTCCTGAGTTCGCGAGTGAACTGCTCCTTGTGCTTGTACTGGTCGAGGTACTGCTGAGTAAAGTCGCCCTGCTGTTGGACGAACTGCTTGGTCTCGTTCGAATCGGGGTCGTGCAGCCAGTCGTACGGGTCGGCGACGGGGACTTTTTGGCCTGCCTTGGCTGACTGGAAGTACTCGACCGTGTCTGACCTGCGCGCAGGTGGGTACGGCGTCTTCTTCGGGTTCCACGGCGTCTTGAAGGATTGCGAGGAGTCGGCGTTGAGGGAAGCGGTCATGGTCAAGGTGCGGCGTGGTGAGGAGCGGAGAGAGACGAATCTGATAGTCCGAGTAGCAGCAGCACGTAAGCAGGCACTGCCCATCGAGGAGTGCATGGACCCAAGTATAGCCTCGCTTCTCTTTGAGCCGCTCTCTCGCTCGGTCGGCTCCGCTCTCTCTCTCTTGGCCCGTACGTGGCGATGGTGCTCGTCGACGGGGTCAAGTACGCCTGCCAGCAGTGCATAAAAGGTCACCGCTCCTCGAAATGCACCCACTCGACCCGCCCTCTCACAGAAATCAGGAGTCCGTCGCTCGCTCCCTCTCTCTTCGCACTCGGTCAACTCACTCTAACTCCCTTCACAGAAAAGGGCAGGCCGTCGACGCAATGCGCGCACTGCAAAGAGCTCCGAAAGACTAGAGCAGTCCACACGAGATGCGATTGCGCGGCGAGGGAGGCTCAACGTCCGTTTCACACCTCTCTCTCTCTCTTTCTCGCTCACTAAGCAGCACCTGACCCTCTGTCCACGCTGCAGAGGAACATGTCGCACGCATACTCCCCAACGGTCTCGCGGACGTCGTAGGAAAACACGCTTCGGAAGAACTCGTCCGCACAGAACCAAGCGGAGGTGCGTCCGTATCCCCTTCAAAACGCGACGAACGCCGCATGTTGCAGCCTGTCTTCCCTACAGTGCTGACGAGCAGAGTTTGTTCCTTCGGTCCTGGTCCGCACAGTCACTCGCTTGTTGAACCCGTGCAGCTGCCTCCGGGGCGGGAAATGCACCTGCTGCGCATCGATCAAGTCGCCGACCGCGAAATTCTTCCCAGACGAACCACAACCCCCTCGTCTGCCCGCGGCATCGACCTCATCAGGGCGCGTGGCCTCGGCTCCTAACCTCGTCGCGGTCGAGGTTCAGCCTCTTAGCGCAGGGGCAGGGATCGTCACGACGACTCCCGGTGGCGACATCCTCGTCGATCCGGTTACTCCTGTCGCGTCGACCTCGCCTTACACGTTACCGCCATTGACACTACTACCACCACCATCAGCAGCGATGCTGTACTCGTCGTCCTCGTCCCGCTCTTCCTCCGATCACTATCTCACCAACGCGGGCGCTCTCCCCCCTCTTCCGCCAACACCACCACTAGCACTACCGTTCGCAACAACCAACAACCCGCTCTTCCTCCCTCCAACAGCCGGCACCCTCGCCTGTTTCTGCGGTCCCACGTGCCAGTGCGTCGGTTGCGCGACGCACGACCCGTACTCGCGCAAGCGGCCCGCACCGGGGGCGTGCAGCGGTGGGGGGTGTCATTGCGGGACGGGCAAGGGGTGCGAGGAGGCGGCGGTGGCAAGAGGGGCGGTTAGTAAGAAGAGTAGGAGTGGGAACGGGAACGGGAACAGGAACGGGGACGGCAGTGGCTGTTGCGGGAAGAAGAAGAAGAAGGAGGAAGAGGAGGGCGCGACGAGACCGTCTTGCTGCGGCTCCAAAGACTCGACATCTTCGACATTCCCTCGCTCTGAACCCATGTCAGCCGCCTCATCGTCGTCGTCCTCTTTGACGTCGTCATCAACGGGAGAAACCTTGCCTCCTCACCTCCTCTTGGCTCCGCCCCCCGGCTCGGCAGGCGTGGCCCTCCCGTCTCTCTGGTCCTCCTCCTCCTCATTCACAACCTATCCTCCTACCGCCTCCTCCTCCTCAAACCTTCCTCCCACCGCTTCTGGATCCTCGCAAGACTTGGACTCGGAATCGGGGACGAGTTACACTCCTCCTCCGACGACGACGAGTAGCGCGGCGCCGTTACCGTCTTTGAGGACTCTGTGGCCCGCTTTGCTCGATCTCGACGAGGCAGGTGCCTCTTTCCCCTCCTCGTCTTCTCTCGATGGCGTTGTAGGCGGAAGCACGACTACCGCTGAAGGCGAACAGCATCCAGCACCGACGACGACGACAACCGTACCGATGCTCTCCGAGGCATCGCGCGACCAGAATATCAACAATGGGCTCGTCGATGCAGATAACGACGGTGGACCCTCTTTGCCGTATGCGCCGCACCACCTCGGCCTCCCCGAAGGACTCTTCGACCCCGCTCTCGAACCCGCGATCCTGCGCGCCTCGCCCTCAACCACCACGACAGCGAATAGGGATGGTCGACAGGATCGGCTAGTCCTGACGGCTTGTTCGGCTTGCTTTTTGGAGGAACCGCTCGATGATGCGTGTGGACGTGGAAGTGGAGGAGAGTCTGGCGGTGCGGAGGAGGAGGAAGAAGAGGAGGATCTGGGTTGTCAGTGTACGAGTCGGTGTGGATGTCGAGGAGGAGGCGGCGGTGATGGTGGGATTGAAGCTTCTTTGACGGCAAGGAGGGAGGAGCGAGGGGACTTGGTGGAGGAGGTGGAGCCGGAGCACCCGAAGGCAAATGGCGTTGTACGGGGGTTGGGTTGAGCTGGAGGTGGAGGTGGAGCGGGGTAATCAGGCGGAGTCGAATCTGTTGCTTGAGGCGGGACAGGAGGAGGATGCTTTTAGTAGTCGAAGCCGGGTTGGATGACACCTTTGCTTCACGAGCGGGTGCAAGAAGTCTGACCCCTGTCAGTCCCCCACTAGTGTACAATACAGCGTCTCTACGTCTACTGTCCACTGTCTACTGATACGGCACTGATATGGCAGAAGGTGTCACTGGAAGGGAATCAACGTGGCGAGTCGCCAGCGAAGCGGGCCTGCGACGGTGGCAACGGAGTTGCAGAACATGCTTTGACGGCGGGTGGGAGAGCCTTGCACGGGATCGGGGTCTTGGTGGCAGCAAGACTAACTGTGTGTGAAAGATGACAGTGAGCAGGATGTATTCTCGCGCATGAGCGAAGCAGCGAATAACCCTGCAAGAAATGCGCAAAAATGGCCAACCCACCGAGTTCAGTTCCGGCGAACGAGAAAGCTGCGGTAACAAACACACTGCAGACACCCTTGAAGCCGTTGGCGAAAGCGCCGGGGTCTCGCCAGTACCGGCCGCCGACGTAGGTCGAGTACTCGCCGTCGCCGCCACCGCAGTTGAGGACGATGCCGATGATGATGAACACGATGACCACCAGAAGCTTGAAGAGGGAGCTCCAGAACTCCTCTTCTGCGTAGCCGAGCGTTCCGAAGACGTTGACGAGGATGAAGAGCAGCCAGAAGACGGTAATCCAGACGGCGATGTTGACGCGGGCGGCACCTTCCCAATATTGAACCGTGATACCGGCGGCGGTGATTTCGAGCTGCGGAGGTCAGGCGCGACTTAGTACAGTGTTCAGGCTGGCCCTAGCGAGGAGATACTGTAGAGGGCAAAATGTCAGAACTGAAGACCGTGAAGTTTGCCTGCTTCCCGTCTCGTTTGCTGGCGTTCCCGGCAACTCGTTCACTTAGCCACTCGGTCCCCGAGCGTCTCACTCGGCAGATTGGGTCTCATTGCGAGGACAGTCCCGGTCAACGCGAAAAGTCAGGCACTGGGTCATAGTTTGTTACAACAGGCTCGTCGCCCGGAAACAAAATGGGCTTGCGAGAGAGATTGAGCGGAAGGAGGGGCGAAATCGCGTGAGGCTGCCTTCGTCTGCGAGTGGAAGCGATGCCCGTCTCTTGGTATCTACAATCGGACCGCGCCACGCTGATACCGCCGGTTGACGCCGACCTGTTGAGAGAGGAAGCGGTCAGCAGTCCACGCTGGTCGGCGCCCCTGCCTCGGAGAAAGCCGAGACTTACTTGACATGCGCAAAAGACGACAAAGGCGAGGTAGACGAGCGAGCTGTGCGTGGTTTGTCTTGACGCTGGTCAATATCGCTGGGATGCCGCGGCGGAGGCGGCCTGGCGAAGAGGAGCAGGACTACTGTACGCACGCGAACCAGCAGTTGACTGCGACTGCGTGCCCGTCATGCGGAGAGTCTGTCGATCCCATCAGCACTTCGACCTGTCGTCGGCGTGTGGTCAGTTCCGCCAAACGGAGAGGCGAAAGAGAGAGAGGAGACCGTACATTGGCATTGAAAGCGAGGCCGAGTGCGCCGAGGATGATGAAGCCGAATACGCTGAGGACAGTGCAGCAGGTAGCGAGGCTCGAACTGACGACCGGTCGCGACATGATTTCGGTCGGACTGGACTGATGACGGAGGCGGGGGGACGGGGGGTGTGTGCGCAGAGCTAGGGTCTCTTCCGGCTCGCGCGTCTTGTCCGCAGGGCGACGAACAATGTATAGTCGCTGGTACTAGACTCCTCCTGTGTGTCCGTAGAGGTGGGGAGAGGTCGGAGTTGTGCAGCCTTCTCTCGTCCGGGACAGGTTGACCTCGTTCCACATCTCTGCAAACATGCTCAGACTACCGAGGACAGTCAGGCCATGGCAGATCATCGCACGCAGGCCCTACTCGGCTACCGTGCGCCCTCCCGCGAGTCGCACCTCGACTGCTCCTCCTCCTCCGGTCGCCGTCGACAACGACTGCATCCCGCTCTCGGCGACCTACTTCATAGCAGACTATCTCCCCTCAAAGCAGCCATCCCTCTCGCGCGAGACGATCCTCAAACTCCACCGCCTCGCAGCGTTAGAACCCCCGAAAACCGAACAAGACTGGCACCAACTGCAAGACCTCGACGAGCTCGTTGCGATCGTTCAAGCCGTCCGGGACGTCGATACGAGTATCCTCGGCCTCGAAGAGGGCGCCATGGTCGATGCCCGCGTCCGAGCCGAGCCCGAACCGATCGACTGGTCCCCTTCCTCTGCTTCTTCGACCGCCACCGCTACACCGGCAATCGGCGGACAAGAGCTGCTCAAACTCGCGCAGAGGACAGAGGGGGCCTACTACGTCGCTCCGATGCCGGAGAATGTCCGAACGAGGAAAAGGAGCAGCACCGGCGCGGCGGCGACGGCGGACGCGGACAGGGACGCAATCTCGCCCGACGAGCTCTAGCCTACCAGGTGAGTAGGCACCAGCTCCGCTCTCATGAACAGGGGCGGAGTAAACTCACGGTCAACCTCACACAGAAATGTGTAGGGGTCCGAGAGCGCTGCTGAGAGATCGCTCCTTCGTAACGACTCGCCCCGGCCGTCCGCCCATCGACGATGAGTCGAGTCCTTGCGTCGCCAGCCGCGGGTGTGCGACGCATCAAGACCTCACGGACGCATCCGTGCCCATTCCTATGGCCCGAACCGACTCCAGATACGAGCAGGGAGCGGATCAGGGCCGCACAGAAATTGGCGCAACTCGGCACTATGTTTTCGATCCGGCGTTCCCGCCCCTGCGCGCCGGCGTTGCGAGTAGCGAACCGCATTTTTAGGCATTTCTCCTTCTGTCCCCACTCTATGCGAGAGCCTTTTCTTCGAGTTTTGCTGTCCCTTCCGCGTGTCGGCGCCGCAACCTCTTTAACATACATTCAGCCGTCTCTCTCGCTAGCGCACTCGATACCCCTGCTAGAGACTGTGTGACGCAGTCGATTGATTTGGCGCCCGTTTTCGCCCCAAGTCCCGCTACACGGCTTGTTCTCGCCCTTGTTGTCTGTCGCCCTCATCAGCAGCCGTGCCCTAGGTCGAGGTACTCGAGGACGGCGCACGCGTCTATGGCGTTCGCAAGATCTTCGACCCCGTCCACTACCTCGCCGCGCAAGCAACAACGCCTGCCGCTCGCGTCGTCGCGACCGAGTTCGCCGACGAAACCATCGTCTTCACTCAACAACGCGACGAATCGCCCTTCCTCTCGCGCCAGTACGACCGGAGGAGCTACTACCCTTCGTCCGAGTGGAGCTAGTTCTCTGTCCTTGAGGAGCAATGGTAGCTCCGCATCGGGTTTGCCGACGAGGAGTGGTGGTGGTGGTGGTGGCCGCCAAATTGCGACCCGATCGAGCGTCGCCTCGAGCCTGAACGCGTCCGTGTCGTATCAGGACTCGTTGGCTGGACTCTCAACAGCTTCCACGACGACGACGACGACAAGCGTCAGGAGGGAATCAGACATCCCCCGTCGGAAAGCAGGGTTCGGACCGCCGCCGTCGACTCCATCGCGAACTCTTACGCTGGCGGCTGCAAAATCGATCTTGCACGAAGAGGAGGACGACGAGGGGCGGGGACATGTCTCGGCGGCGACGTTTACGCCCCTCAGGAGTAAAGTCAAGGGTACGGAGGATGAGCGGAGTGGAGGAGAGGTGACTGAAACGGAGGAAGAGGACCGCGACGGCAAGCAGGAGAACGTCGTCGTCTGTCTCCGGTGCGTTGCGCTGGAGTCTCTCTTGTCTTTGTTCGCCTGATGATCTGTCATCTCTGAGCTTGTGAAGACTGATTACAGCCACTTCGGTTACGTGCAGCGTCCGGCCTCCGAAATCGACCTCTCCGACTTTTCCCGCCGCGCCGATCTACACCTATTCCCCCTCGGACGCGACTCTCTCGCTCACGTCTGCTCATCCGACTTTGCTGAAACGCTTCGGCTCGACGTCGAATGTGCCGAAAGCGCTCTCGGACGAATACGATTTCCGGTTCGATCTGTTGCACGTGCATCCGCAGCCGACGGAACATCTCTATGATCGCAAGATCAAACCGGTGGTCAAGGCCGCGCTCGGCGGTTTTAACGGGACTGTGTTTGCGTGAGTTGCTTCGTCGACTGAACAACAGATCTTGTGTGTTCTTGGTGACGAAGAGGTGCTTTTCTGACGAACTCGGTTGCGACGTCTGTAGCTACGGCCAGACTGCGTCAGGGAAGACGCACACCATGCTCGGCTCGCCGTCCGAACCTGGTATCATCCCCCTCGCCGTCGACGAACTCTTCTCGCACATCCACCACCAGCAATCCCGCCGTTCCTACTCGCTCCGAGTCTCGTTCCTCGAAATCTACAACGAACAACTGCGCGACCTCCTCGCGCCGCCGCCTTCGACTTTTACCCTGCAGCCCGCAAAGGGGCCCGAGATCGTCGAGAATGGAGTGGTCAAGAATTTGGAGGAAAGGGCGGTCAGTTTGCCGGAGGAGGTGCTCGAGGTGCTGAAAGAGGGAGAGACGAGGAGGAGGGTCGGCGCGACCGATTGGAACGAGCGCAGTTCGAGGAGTCACTGCGTCTTTATTGTGGTGCGTGACCGATCATCTGGGCTTTTCAGCGCCCGCGCCCAAGGAGCCATCCATTGCTGTGGAGGCTGATAAGCGAAGCTTGTTCATGCACAGACGATCGAAAGTATGAGCAAAGCGGACGGTTCGGCGCGGACTTCCAAACTTGTGCGTTGACAGATAATATCTCGGCTCATTATAGCCGTGCCCAACTGACATGGCTCCACTTTCGCACAGAACTTGATCGACTTGGCTGGTTCCGAGTCGGCGACGGGACAGGAAGAACGACGAAAGGAGGGCGCCTTTATCAACAAGAGGTGAACTCGAGGACCGCACCGTGTCTCCTTCGACCACTACACCCAGACTGACCTCTCCCCGCTCTCCACAGTCTTCTAACCCTCGGAACCGTCATCGGCAAGCTGACCGACCCGTCGACGTCCGCCGCCCACATCCCTTACCGCGACTCGAAGCTCACTCGCCTGCTCCAACCCGCCCTGTCCGGCAATTCGCGCGTCGCCGTCATTTGTACCGTATCGCCGGATCCGGAACAGGCGGTCGAGACGCTCAGTACGCTCAAATTTGCGAAGAGGGCAAAGATGGTGGTCACCAAGGCAGAGCGAGGAGTGGTGAGCCCGCCTCTCCGTTGCGCTCACATCGCGAACCCTCTCCAGGCTGATTTTGATCTTCCCCCGCGCATCAACAGCTGGTCACCGACGCGGTGATGCTCAAACGCTATGCGGCGCAGATCGCCACTCTCCAAACGCAGATCAGCTCGCTCGAATCGAACGCCCTCGCGTCCGAACGCGACGAGGCTTTCGCCCGGTTGACCGAAGCCGAACGACTGGGTCGCGAGCGACAGGACGCTCTCGAGGAGAAGGAACGCGAACTCGAACGCCTCCGCGAATTGCTGAACGAGACGCGACGGTTCGTCCTCACCGGACCCGAACTGGAGCGGAGCGCGCGCCGCGTCAGCGGTAACCTCTTGTCGACGCACGAGGAGCTCGACGTCGTTCTCAGTCCGAGTCGCTCGCGGAGCCTGCGCGGTACCGGGTGGACTGTCGACAAGCGAGATGGCTCGGTCAACGAGATGGGAGCTTTGGGACTCGGGACGCCCAAATCGATGAGTCGGATTCGGCTCGATCGAGCGCGAGTCAGCGCGGGCGCACGACTCGCCGAAGAGGATGAAGCGCGTGAGAAGGTGAGCCATCGTTTAAACTCGATCACTCCGAGGGACTGATTCGTAGAGACTAACGGTGTCGCGGACGCAGGAGGCGGCTCTGACGCGACAGCTGGACGACGCTCGGAGTCAACTCGCCAAGCTCGCTTCAGCGTCCGAGGAAGCCGAGACTCTTCGACAACGTCTTCAGGAGCTCGAGGCGGCTTCGGCGACTGCCAGCGGTATCCAGGCCGAGTCCAGCGAGGAGCAACGACTACGAATCGTCTCGCTTCAGGAGAGTGTCGCTCGACTTGAGAAAGAGCTCGCACAGACCACCGCCGAGCATGATCGGCTACGCGTCGCACTGGAGGAGCTCCGCGACCAGTCGCGCAGGGCGGCGGAAGACAAGGAGCGCGAATTGGCGCACCTCCAGGAACAGCTCGATCAGTCGCGGCGCGATGCGGTTGGAGCCCAGGGTGACGCTGATGCTGCTCTACAAGAAGCGCGCGAGACGTTGCGCGACCGTGACGCCGAGGTTGCCAAGCTCGAAGTCGCCACTCGGTCGCTCGAGCAGCGTCTCGCGACCAAAGAGAGCGAGGCGAAGAAGCTCGCCGAGACGCAAGCCGCGACGATCGCTTCTCTTCAACGACAAGCCGAGAGTGTCAAGGCAGAACTCTCGACCGTCATCGCAGCACGAGAGGCTGCTCTCGCCGATGCGATAGAGCAGGGCAACGGTGCTCGCCTCGAGCGTGATGTCGCCCTGAAGTCAGTCGAGGAGGCGGAACGCCGCGTCAAAGACGTCGAGGAGCTGCTCGCGCTTCAGCAGCAACAACACGAGGCGACCGAGCAGCAGACCTTGCGCGAAAAGGATGCTGCGCTCGCGGCGATGCAGGCTGAGCTGGACCACGCCCGCGCCGATGCAAAGGCCAAAGTGGACAAAGCAGAGCAGCTCCAGCGCGCCGTCGATCAGTTCGAACGTCTCGAAGCGCAACGGCAAAAGTACGAACGGAACCAGCGCGCTGGGACCGACTTGCTCAAGTCTCGCCTCGCGGACCTCCAGGCTCGCACGTCTCACGCCTCCCTGCCGCTCGCTCGGTCCGACTCGGTGACGTCTTCCTCTTCGGCTCTCTCTGTGTCGACTGCCGCCACCTCATCGGGCGAACAGCATGTCGAGCTGCAGATCAGGAATGCCGAGCTGTCTTCGCGCGTTCTCGAGCTCGAAAAGCAGGTCGAGCTTGCCGACTCGCGCATGTCGCGCACCGAGGCGGAGCACTCCAGTGCGGTAGACCTCCAGCGCCGGCAGCTTGAAGACGCGGAAGCGCGTGCAGAAGACTGGCGGCAGGTGAGTCGGGATTTGAGGCTGTGGTGGTGGCAACCCCTTTCTGACTCGTCCTTGCGCACTTTCTAGAAATACCTCGCGGTCCAGCGTTTGCTGGAACAACTCATGGCATCGCAGCAGGATGCCGAGAACGAGAACAAGCGCCCCTCTGCCGCCAACGCGGCGGCGGCGGGTGACACCGCATCTCCTCGCACGTCCATCGCTACTCGGCGTGCACCCCTCCTCGCGTCGCAGCAATCTCCATCTCGACCCTCGATAGCCTCCTCCTCACCGTCTTACACCGGCTCTAGCTCGGCCGGCGGCAGCGGCGTCGCCGCGAGCTGGATCGAAAAGAACCGCCCGCCGCCGTTGCCGTACTCGCCTCACCAGCGCGACCGCGAGCGGAAAGCGCGCCGCGAGACGATCGCGCGCGACCTCGCCAAGTTGAAAGAGACCAAAGTCGTCGGCGAGAAGCGAGAAGGATGGGACAGTCCGCTCGCGAGCCCCGTCAAGAGTGAATCTGGCGGTGGCACGACTTCTCGCTCCCGCTGAGGTGCCAACCGTGCGCCCATACGACTCAATCAATCTCCTCTTTTGTCCAACTACAGTTTGACAGTTCATAGTCGTTCCTTTCGTTCTGGTTTGTCCAGCAGTTACACCTTGTTCTTTGTAGAAATTCACGCAGGAATCGTTCTCTATCATCAGATCGTTGCCCCCCCCGCCTCTGGCTCGCGCTTTCGAAGAAGTCTCGTGAGACGACAGTGATATTACAACAATGAGACAAGGCACTCGCGCGGCGGGGCTACTCTCCCTCCCACCAATCGAGGACGCCCATGCCGTCTTCTGCCATGGAGCACTGCAGGCCGGGAGAAAAAGGATGGGTCAACGAGCGAAGGAGGGGCCAAGCGAGTAGAGACGACTCACGATGAGCGAATACGGCGGCTTGCCGTTCGTCCTCGCCTCGACCACCGGCGCCTGTTGCTCGCCCTGCGCGCCGGGCGCACTCGCCGCCGCGGGCGCCTTGGCTTTCCCACTCGTCGGACTCGTGTCGTCCCAGTGCTCCTCCTCGACTCGTATCCGGACCCAGTCTTTCCTCCCGATGTAGAGCTTGGCGTCTTCGGGTTGGGCGAGCAACTCTTTCACGGTCGGGCGGGGGTCGTCGGGGGATTCGGCGGGGAACCAGAAGTAGGAGCGCCGGTCGTGGTCGCTGTGCGAATGGAAATAGGGTGTAAGCATCCTGGTCTCTGTGTACGATCCTTGGAGATGCACGAGTCAAAGGAACGTTCGCTGCCGACGCACAAGGTGGAGTAGTCTGGCAGCAAGGTCGGAGGGACGAGTATGTCGTCGAAGAATCCGACCGAAACTGGACGAGCGGGGCAATGTCAGTTTGCGAATTGTGGTTGAATCGATGGGTCTCGTCTTGGTAGAGCATAGACTCACTGACGATCCCTTCGGGGCTTTGCGACTTGACCTTGCCGACGAGGGCTTCGCCGATGTACGGGCGGAAGACGATTAACCGGAACTCGGCTGGCGTCGCAGTGTCGGTCAGTAATTTGTGCAATGGAAAGTTCCCTCCAGAAGGATGACCGGTGACCCACTCTTGTAGTAGAGGCAGCCGTCGCCGTACAGGACTGCGCCTTCGGTAGCAGAAATGATATCGAGCAGGGAGATGCAGAGACCGACGTTCGGAATGACCTGTCGCCGATAGGGTGATTAGGCATTGATGTCCGCTCGCTTGGGTGAAACATCTACCTCCTAGACGTCGGCAGTGTGTGCTGCTGTGCGACAGAGGGAGTGCGCCAGAGAGAACGAGACGGACAGCTCACCTTGTTGGCATACCTCCGGTGGATCTCTTCCCTGATTGCGTCGACGGGGTCCTTGTGAAAGTCGCGTGCCTCGACGCGGATCGTATCCTGTTCGGGGCGAGTGCAGACACGGCGGGTCGAGATGAACAGAGAGAAGAGTGAGCGAACCAGCGGGTCGGGGGAGGCGAGGTCAAGGTTGGCAGCAGCTCACCTTTTGGATGCAGAACGTAAACATCCTCCCTCGCCCCCTACCAGCTCAGCCGGCCTGGTCTGCCTTGCGTAGAGAGAGAGAGTCGATGAGACCTGTTTGACGCGGAAGCAAAAAGTTGCACCGCCTCCTTTGCTCGTTCAGCGCGAATCAGCTTGGAGCGCTTGACGAACACAGCGCTGTGCGAACCCCTTGAACGCTTGCACTCATAGGCCGCCATGCCCGAGCAAGCCGACAGGAAACTCACAAAGAAGGAGAAGAAGGCCCTCGCATTCCGCGCCAGCAAGGGCAAAGGAAAGGCTGCCTCCGCAAAGGACGCCGCTCCGTCGTTCGAGGACGAAGTCGCGGCTATCGACCGAATCGGAGACGACAACGGCGATGACGACGACGTTCAGGATCAGGCTGGAGCAGCAAAGGGCAAGGCGAACAAGAAACGCAAGCGAGACGACGACACCTCAGCCGCCGCCGCAGAGTCGGAGGCAGCAGCAACCGAGGGAGCAGGAGCGCAAGGCGACGAGGAACAGCCGCAGAAAAAGAAGAAGCGGCAGCGAGGCAAGACGCAGGCGCAGCGGGATCGAGAGGCCAGGCTGGCGGCGCAGGGGGTGGCAGGATCGCAGAACGAAGACGGCCACCGCAAGCTGCTCTTTGTCGGTAAGCAGGGGTCCATTCCGTCCGAGCTATTTACAGAGGACGCAGTCTGATCCGGGACATGGTGCTTCCGCAGGCAACTTGCCGTTCAAGGTGACAGTCGACGAGATCAAGAAGCACTTCGAGTCGTGCGGTAAGTTCGCAGACACCTGTCCCGTTCGGATCGAGTCTTTCTGTTCTGAACTGATCCAATCCGCGAGCACATGCAGGAGAAGTGCCGACTGTCCGCCTCCTCACTCCGAAAGCTACCTCGGGCGACAAACCTCCCGCGTCCAAAGGCTGTGCCTTCATCGAATTCACCACCACGAGCGCTCTCCAAACCGCCCTCCGATTGCACCAGTCGTCCCTCGCCGGTCGCAAGATCAACGTCGAACTGACGGCCGGAGGCGGCGGCAATTCCGAAGCCCGGCGAGCCAAGATCGAGGCGCAGCGGAAGAAACTCAATGACGAGCGCGAAAAGGCGGCCAAGAACAAGCGGGTCAAGGAGGGCGAGAGCGAGAATGGGGACAAGACGGGCAGGTGGAAACTCGCGGCGGAGAAGGCGGCAGTGGCGGGAGGAGAGGGTGGCGATGGAGCGGCAGCAGCAGCACCGGAAGGCGAAGGCGAACCGCCTCGGAAGAAGAAGAATGTACGCGACCGCCGACTCAAGAACGGTGTCGTCGTCTCGGCTGCCACCGCTGCTGCGACTGGAGCGGGCAACGCGGCGGAGAAGAAGCGCCTCGAGGCCAAGGCGGCAAAGGCTTCGTCCGGCGCGAACGCGATCAAGCTCGCGAGCGGGTGGGGCAACAAGGCTACGGCAGCGTAGGGGCCTTTTTTCCTCCTTGCTAAGCAGTTACCACCTTTTTCTTTCACTCGCGCGTAGCTCTCCGTGAAGAAGGACCGCGAACCGTTAGGCATGGATGGAACGACCCGTTCCTCGTTTCGAGTTTTTCTGGCCGAGGGCGCGGGCTCCTCAACACCACTTGCTCCACCCTCCGTCCACTTTGAGCGTTGTCCCGCTGACGTACGAGCTCGCGTCGCTCGCGAGGTACAAGACCGCGTTTGCCACCTCGTGCGGCTTGCCCGCCCGCTTGATGTTGCCCTTGGTGAGGTGACCCTCTGCCGAGAAACCTTCGAGCATCGGAGTTTCGATCGCTGTGTGCGTACGTAAAACGGGTTGGGCTTTTTGGTCAGTCAAAGGTGTCGATGTGCTGGGATTCTTCTCCAGCGCAATTAGGGCAGCGAGAATGGCGACGCACGACCTGGGCAGACGCAATTGATCCGGATCCCCTTCGGACCGACTTCGGCCGCCACGGAGGACATCAACCCTCGTAATGCGAATTTGGATGCAGAGTATGCTGCCGATCCAGGATAGCCTGGCGCATTGCGAGAGTCAGAGCGAGCGTTTTCTTTTTCTGGGACCGGAAACTGCTTGCTCACCGTCCAGTCCGAGTTGCGAGCACATCAAGACGACGGCACAGCCTTGACCTTGTGAAGGAGAAGCGAGCATGCCCTTGAGACTCTGCTGCATACCGAGGAAGACTAGTTTCGGTCCCGGTGGCAAGAAAAACGGGGTCAGAATTCCGCCGTTGTTCGCGAGGACGAGTAAGCCGAGATTTTGGGGACGCACCTCCTCGCAAATTGACACCCATCGTCTTGTCCCAATCCGACACTTTCAAGTCGACCAGATCCGCCGAGGGCAGCGAGATTCCCGCGCACTGTACGCTGACATCGACCCGACCCCATTTCCCCACCGTCTCCTTGACATAGCCCTCCGCGGTGCCTTCCACGCTGACATCTCCAGCGTAGGTGTGCAGGCGTGATTCGATGTCTGCTCTGCCGCCACCGAGGGATGCCGCAGCTTGGGAGAGCGAATCGGCCGAGAGGTCGACGAGGGTTACGCCGGCTGCTCCTGCTTCGAGAAAGGCCTGCGAGCAGTCGCGTGTTCGGTAGGAGGTTCTGCTTGAATGGGCAATCTGCGTGGTGCTTACCTTGACAGCCGCAAACCCGATTCCGCTCGCTGCGCCCTGTCGCAACGCGGTGTCCGACGGTCAGTCGTGTGGGGGTGAGCGTCACCGCGAGATGCAGGGCGATAGGAACACGCACAGTGACAATGACGACCTTGTCTGTGAAAGAGTGAACGTTCTGCGCCATCTGGTGCAAGTCCGAAGCGGGAGCTTGAAAAGCAGGAAAAAGATGTGTCGCGTGGACGCGATCGAAGAGAACCAGCTGCGGCGGAGAAATCAAGCTAATTGTCCACACTTTACACGCGGTATAGCGAGATGCATGTGCTGCTAAGATGAACAGGGAAAGCTACAGAGCAAAGTTAGACTAGGTCCGGCGGAAACGGATGTACAAAACGGTATCACGATGAGAGCGAATTATCAGCAACAAGGGTCAAGAAAACCGTCCGCAGACGCCACATCCACAAATTATCGTACAACCGAAGATCAAGGGGATCACAAGAAAAGCTCGGACATGCTGCTCGAGGAGGAGGAGAGCGAAGCGAAGCGCGACGAGGCAGGGTAACGACTGGTCGATTTGATGGCGGCGGTGGCGGCGGGCGCAAAGCGGAGATGAGACGCGAGCCACGATCCGGGCACGAGCGCATGCACGAGCGAGCTGTAGAGAATTGACAGTCAAGAGCATGGTGAGCGCTGTTCAGTCCGGATCCATCGAAGGGAGACTGTGGCGTACCCGGCGGCCCAGCCTGCGCCGATCAAGACACCGCAGATCCCGACCAGGTGCCAGACTTTGAGCTCGACCGTACCTCCGCGGATCCAGGAGAACCATCCCTTCTTCTTAGCCTTCTTCTCCTTGTTCGCGGTCGGATCCACAGCGCGCTCGGACGACAGGCTCTCACTCCGCTGCTCCTGGCGAGATTCCTTGGTCCGTTTCGATGCGTCGGTTCCGGTCCCAAGCAGAGGCGAGCGTTCTCCTTCCGCGCCGCTCGAGAGGCTCTCGAGCGTCGGCACCGACTCGCTCGCGAGCGCGGGATCCGATTCGTCCGCCGCGCCATCGTCGCTCGACGACGGGGAGCGAGGGCCTGCAGACGACAAGGGGAGCGCCGAGGCAGCCCACGCTGAGGTCGACGAAGAGGCGGGAGGCAAAGTCGTCCGACCGGAGTCGTACGAGCTCGGTAAAGAAGAAAAGGGAGCGCGGGACGCGCGAGGCGAAAGGTCGGAGAAGAATCGAGCTGTCGAGAGGAGGTCGTGGAACGCTTCGTCTGTAGTGCATGGGAAGGTCGTGAGCACCGTCGCAGTGCGAACCGTCACAGCCAGAATAGCAGTATCGAGCGCACGGCCGCAGCCCGGCGACAGCGGAGGGGGCGAAACAATGCTCACCTCGCTCAGCAGAACTCCCTTCACCCTCGCTGAACCTCACGCCAGACCCCGCCCACTCGGAGCCTGTAGTATACGCGAGACCGGCAGCAGACGATGCCGCCGCCCTCGCGCGCCTGCGCTCCTCGACACTCGCCGGTCCGGGACTCGCAGATCCTCCCCGTCCGCGCCCGCGTCGGCGACTTCCCGTCCCGAGCCCGCTCGCACCGCGACGAGAGCGGCTCCAAGTGGAAGCCGGTGACTCGCCACTGGTTTGTCCGCCGACTGGGCGTGACTGCAGGGGCGAGAAGCGCGCAGACGAGCCCGACGCTGCGGTCGATCCAGAAGGGACCGAGTCGGACAGCGACCGGCGCGAGGACCCGATCGGGATCGCGCGCGAGCCTCCTTGACCCGTTGCAGATGGGCGTACTCCGAGCTCGGTCGTGCTGTCTGCTTCGGAGCTCGAGTCGGACGAAGACGAGGCGGAAAAGACGTCGGCGTGAGAAGGTCCCGCCTTGACTTGCTCCTCCTCGAGATCTCCTTCTTCGAGCATGATGCCGGCGAACGGGGCTTCGCGATGAGGTCGCATACTCGCAGGCCCCATGTTGGAACCGGCTGGAGCTGTGCGCGACACCGAACCGGACGTGGTGGCCGTCGGCTGGAAGAGCGAAGCGAGGGAAGCGTACGACATGGCGGGAGTCTGCGAGAGACCGGCTTGAGTCGGGGCAAGAGACAACAGGGTAGCAAGGCTGTGGGACTCTTGTACGTGTGTCAGAGGCTTCCGACCGAGGTGTTTATCGAGCTGGTGTTGCGAGACACTGACCTCGACCGGAGAGCGTCCTCGAGCATCGACTTTTTCAGCTCCGGATCCCTGATTCTGCGAGTACGGGCTCGTCCACGGGCGTCTTCGACGTCTTCAAAAGCACTGCTGTCTTCGTCGTCGCCTTCCGTGCCGCGCTGGTTTCTCTCGTCGTCCATACTGGGGGCAATGGCGATCGCCCCTCGAGCTTGCGGCTGCGGTTGCTGAGCTGAACCGCAGCTCGAGTCGACGCTGTCGGTGCTGAGGTACGACTCTTCCCTGCTCCTGCGACGCTGCGAAAGGGTGCGCGAGAGGTTGGAAGGGTGGGCTTGAGCGGGCGGAAGAAGCGGACTTGGCGCGGAATTGAGGTGGACGACTTCGCTGTCCGAGATCGGTTCAAAGTCGGACGACGAGGGCGAGTAGCCAGTAGTCATGCAAGGCGAAGATCCGAGGCCTGTATGTGCGGGAGCAAGAGCGTGAGCGGCGCGTGACTCGGCTATCAGTCGCGTCGCGCGACCCCGGTTCTGCGGGGGATAAGGGGGGCACGAGAGGCGACAGACGGGGGCGGTACGGAGGGAGCTCACCCTCAGTCGCACTGCCAGATTGATCTCGCTCTCCTCCGCCGACGTGACCGCGAGTGGTGGTGGCGTCGATCGCCGAGGCTGGGTCGGTCGGCAGAGGCGAGGAGGGTGACGTCCTCTGCACACCTCGCCGGGACGAATCGGCGGGGTCGCGTATGGGCGGCGGATATGAGCTCATCGCCAATTTGCCTCGCCAGCAGCACTAGAGAAGCTTGCGAGGTCGAGCGAGGGTGCAAGCGTCTCGACCTGCGAGCATGTGGGGCTTCGCTCGACGACGCTTCGGCGCGGGCCTCGATTCGCAGCGAGCGCTTCGACCTCGGTCCAATGCTGCGTGCGGGACTCCGTCTACGTTTGTTGCACCCGGAAAGGTTCCCAAGCTCCCAGATTCTCTTGCAGCGGGACAGTCCGATATCCGTGGGTCCGGCCACAAATCCGCGGATTGAATAACTCACGCCACATTTGCACAGCTATCCGGAAGACCCTATCTATCAGTCTGTGCGACAACTGCCCAGAGGAAAGTGATCTATTCCAGTCCTGATGCTAATAGATGTCGTGTCCTCACAGGTCACTCGGAGCCTCTAAGCTGCTTCAAGGCGGGTGGCTCGAAACTCCTTGTAGCGCAGGCGGTACTCTTCGATCCAGCTGTGCAACGCTGCAGCATGCGAGGATGTGACCAGGCGATACGTCAATACGCGGTTGCTGTTTTCGAGGTCTGCCGGTATGCCGGTCGGAGTGAGACCCTGCGTGCAGCGCAGTGGCAAATGTCAGCGGAATGCTTGCCGGAGCGATACGAGAGCCCGAAAGAGACGGCACATGTGATGCGGCAAACTCTAGTGGATTTGTGTCCTGCGGGTAGCGACAGTGTCCACCCTGGTGGTATCAGTCCGGAAGACCGAGCTTTTTCGGCGCACTGTCTCGGAGACCAGAACTTACGATGACCATCAACATGGCAGGACCTATACCGCCATCCTCAGCCCGAGCCAAGTCGCAGACAGTGTAGAGTAAAGTTAAAAGTGCTGCGTTGACGAGTTCCGCCGCCGGGAGGGTGTCGTGATGATAAAAAAGATAGCCAGCGTAAGCAGCCGTCACAATGCGCCAGCCTTGCAGCGCAGGAAATAGAATTCTGGCTTTGTCTTCTTGTGGTAGCTCATGAAGAGGCTTCTCGTGTTCCCCGACGCTTGAAAGCTCGTAAAGGAGAGAGAGGAAATTGCGGTGACATCGCGGCAGAGATCGGTCGGAGCCAAACAATCGGAGGTTGCGATTGTACAGAGGCATTCTGACCCATACATTATTGACCTCGACATTGTACTTTGGGTGTAGGTTAGCCGAGTGGAGAACTAGGGGCATTCCCGAAGTTGCGCGCCGTCCGTCAAAATGCTCACTGAATCAGTTTGCCATTCGCAAGCATTGTTCATGAACTATAGCAGTATGTCCATGTCAGTTTTTAGTATATCATTTTCACTACCTGGCAGAGCAGTGACTGACCATGATCCGCGCGACCCAGCTGCCTTGAGTGTACTCGGCAAAGTTGACGTCGTGGTGCCCTTCGCTTTCCAGCTGAGCGCGGAGCTCTTCGAGTTTCTTGAAGACGAACCAGATTACAGCCCGCTTTCGGACCTTGTCGGAGAAGCGACCGGGGTCAAAGATCGGTCCTACACGGGCGAGCATGATCTTTCGCCAGCCCCATCCAAGGCCAGGGAAACCCGCTTGACGAGCTGCCAGACGCTGGCAATAGTTGACTCGTCCCAAAAAATCATCCATCAACGGCAGATCGTAATGGGAATCCTCCTGCGGCCGAGCAGGCCATGGACCAAGCTGCTCGTCGTCCTCGCCTGCTCGCCGTGACTGCGGGAAATGCGGGTTGCTGTCCATCGAAGAGCGGCGCGCACCGGGGCCGGCCGTGATAGCTCCCCGTTGGCGAAGCCAGGGTGGAATAAAGCTAGAGAGGCTTTTAGGCGCCCGCTGAACGCGGCACCGGTATGCGGAGCTCGGCTTGTCCGCGGAGGCCGCACGCGCACCTTATTCGAGCTCAGCATCCCGACTCAGGCGGCTGCGCTCGTGGTTCCGCCTCCGCCAGTCTACATATATATTCATTCTGGAGCTGAGGCAACGATACCCTCTTGTAGCAGAAGTAGGTCAAGTTTTTTGTTTGTGAGGAGGGAAGTCAGATCATCGATCATTGCTCGCAATTCAAGATACTTGACTGAGCTCTCTTGCACGGGCGAGTCCGAGGTCGCAGATTAACTCCATGAATCTGCTGCCTATGACGATGAAAGACAAGTCTGATGGAGCTGAGAAAAAGGAGACCTTGGGGGAAGAGGCTGAGGAGTGCTAGGACTCGCCATACGGGTTCGTTTCGCTCTCGCTCCCGCAAGGCCTTTTCCGGATCTAAGTCCTTTTTCACTCGCTCATTTTCGCTTGAACCTTCGCTGACTTGATCTCTAGACTACTACCATAGTCCGGGGCTCAAGATCAAGACGACGACGCGGTATTCGGATGAGGCGGCGAGTGGAGGTTGGAGGAGGATCTCGGGCGCTCTTCGATGTAACATAACTCGCCCCTGGGCTCCCCTTCCCTCTCTTCTTCACCGCTCATACCTTGCAATCTACGCTCAATTCAGTGTTATTGCTGCTATTGCGGAGCAGCTCTCGCCAACTCAGAGCGGGACACCCTGCAGCAGGTGATGAACCGGCACAAGCCTCTTTACTTTCACAGACAAGAGCGAGTCAACTATGGATTACCAGATGAAGAACAGGAGTGAGAAGGGGATAAGGCAAGCTGAGAGCTACAAGAGTCCGAGACAATAGTGAATGAAGGGGTAAAGGCTAGCACTGTTCAGGTTGCAGTTGAGTTGCTGTGAAAGCGCGGTAGATTTGGCGCAAGTTCTTAAACCACTCATTGATCTGAACTGGCCAGACATCAGCATGCGCAGATGTGACTTTGCGATACAGGAAGACCTTGTTGTTTTCTTCAAGGGCTGCCGGTATCTCGCATGGAGTAATGCCCTGCCATGCCGCGCGGTAGATGTACAGTCACCACTCCCTGCGGGCCCCTCCATGGCGTAGTGCAAGGGTAAGAAGGAGACGTACCTGTGAGGCTGCAAACACCAACAGATTGGTGTCCTATGTAGAGAATACCTTGTCAATACTGTACCTTTGTCGCGCAGCAGAAGCAGATCTCGAATATACAGATACTCCGAGGGTTCACTCACAATGATCATCAGCATGGCAGATGCCATACCACCGTGAGGTGCACGAGCCATGTCACACATCCTATAGAGCAGAGTTACAAGTGCTTTGTTGATGCACTCAGCATGGTGGTATTGGTCAGGACTGCGAAAGACTTCGTGAAAGTGAGCAGCGGTTACGAGGCGCCAGCCTTGCAGTGCAAGGGGTAGAATACTATGGTTTTGATCCAGCTCAGCCAGAGGCGCCTGATGTCCCCCGGCACTCGAAATCTCATACAATAAAGAGATGAAGTTGCGCCGTCGTTGGGCGACATCGCCACGGGAAACAATTGATGTGAAGTCGCCAGTGTACAGGGGCAAGTTGACAGGTATATTGTTGTAGAGGGGCATGTTGGTGTGCTTCATGTGAAGGTCAGCCACACACCTGTCACCAGATCATCTTGTCAATCATGCACTGCAAAGAAAGAAATGCTCACCGAAGCAGTTTGCAGTGCGCATACATTATTGTAGAACTATGAGACCCCACACATGTATGGTCATTGTGGTGGTCATTTACTCCATAGCGTGTACGTCCACTCACCAGAATCTGCGCGACCCAACTGGTTTGACTGTATTCCGGCCAGGGATCACCCGCGTGGGTGAGCTCCTCTCGGAGCTCTTGCAGCTGCTGGAGGACAAAGTCTATGAGGCATTTCCTGCGGGACCTGCTGGAAAATTGGCCGAGACAGAAGATCGGACTGAGCCGGGCGACGAGTATCGCCGACCATCCGATTCCCAGTTCAGGGAGACTGGCTTGGCGAGCTGCGAGACGCCGGCAATACTCGACTCGTCCCACGAAGGTATCCATCAAGTATAGGTCATAATCTGAGTCTCGCTGTGGACCCACGGGCCATGGGCCAAGGTCGTCTCCTTGTCGTGCTTGCGGGACGTGCGGGTTGCCAGGGTTATGACTCATTAGACAGAGGTATGATCCTAGGGTTGGCTGAGGAGGACGGAGAGCCTGATGCGGTGGGGGTATAAGGGGGTGTCTGAGGGAAGGACAACCTGGTTGCTGGGTGTAGAGGCCCACGACATCCCTGCTCGGCTTGTCCGCGGAGGACGAGCCCTTTGGGTCGAGCTCGCGCCCCGTAAGTCCGTTAGAGCTTGGCAACCAGGTTCTGGGACTCCAGCTGTGTGACGATCTAGCACACCCAAAAAAGCACAGTCGAGAGGCAGCGTCACGGTTGCAAAAGCTCACGACCAAGCTGCGGCTTGCTGTGAAATGGCAGGCGGCATTTGTATGGAGACGGTGCCCTCGCCGCCTCGATTTGACCGCCACAGACACTAGCTCCTGTCCAGTCAAGTTTACATTTGCTTGGCGAGCACGTTCGAATCGCCGATCGTATGCACGCTCCCCTGCGTCCGTTTTCCGTCCTCTTCCGGTCCGTTTCCTGTCCCCCCTCGCGTTCTGGCGACCGTCTTCCTATTTCCTTTGGGCTTCAGTTCTTCTTGCGTCACTTACGCTAACACCTTAAGGTAAAGGCGACAAAGACGAGTTTGACGTAGACCAGAAAGGAAACGAAAGCACGCCGGCGGAGACGGAGTGAGAAGGCCAACCGTCGGCCCAAACCGGCCGGTCACCGCACTCCTTGATCTTCAAACACCTCTACAGCTGTGCCTCGGACCAGCATGAGACTTGGTCATTCGATATAGTGCTTTCTTCTTTTCAAGGTCTCGAATCGCGTACCCTCACTCACCGGGAGAGCGTTGGACAGCTCAAGCATCATTTTCCTTTTGCCACTCGTCAAGAGCGTTCTGCACACCTCACAGTGTATGCACACTCCTTGCCCAGACAAGACAATGTTTTACTTGTGCTAGTGAGTGGTATTGTCGCCTGTATGCCCCGGCAGCACGCTACAGGCTTCGAATTGACTGTCTTGGAATCTTTCATAAACATCACGATACCCTTCGATCCAGTCGTGCAGGGCTTCGGCATCCGGAGAGGTGACTTCAAGATACATCGAGACATTGTCCGTACTTGCAAGTGCGGCTGGGAGTCTGGTCATCGGAGCAAGGCGCCGCAATGGTGTTTCGGGGCGGCTGCAGTGTCAGTAAACCCGGTGACATTTTCGCGGGAGAACGAGGGCAAGAAAGGGGACAATATGTACCAGCCGTTTCGCAAGTTCCGCTGGGCTCGTGTCCTGTGCACCGACGCCACAAGGTTCTATGGTCAGGACTTTTCGCTTGAATTCTGAATTCTGAAAGGACCTTTCGCTTGAAAGCTGGGGCAAGCTCTCCATCAGTGCCCATGACAGTCACTTACGATGATCATGAGCATGGCAGGCCCTACGCCGCACTCTTTTGCAAAAGCCATGGCATACATGCTGTACAATGACTTAGCGAGCCTCTCGAGAACAACTTGGGCGGTTGAAAGCCTTTTGTCATCTCCGAAGAGGTGGCCAAACTGCACACCCATCACGACGTGCCAGCCTCGCAGCGCATGGGATAGAACGCTGGCTTCACTGTCTTGAGCCAGAGCATGGGTCGGTGTCTCGACGCTTGAGATCTCATAAAGCAGGGAGAGGAATTGGAACCGGAGTGCAGTCTTGTCGACCTGAGAGTTCTCAGGATCAGGGGTCATGATGCTGCCGCTGTGTAGGGGTGGATTCAGGCGGGCGTAATTGCCCGGCTTCTCAACGCGAGGCCAGCCAAGCAAAGCGGGTCAGAATCCTGATTCGGTGGCCGCTCCGTCCGACAATGTGCTTACCGCTTCAGCTTGCAATGCGCATACAGTGTGCTCGAGCTGCAGGTGCAAGCATGTGAGAGTACTTCGCCGCGGGAAAGGATAGTCGACTGACCAAGAGCTGCGCCACCGAGCTGATTCGACTCCGCTCCGTGAGGTTGAAACTTGACATTGAGTCCCTCCTGCTCGACAAGCTTGTTTCGGAGCTCGTCCAGTCTGTCAAAGACCCACATGACAAGATCTTTGTTGGCGTTCCTCGAGAGTCGATCCGGGTCAAAGATCGGACCCAGACAGGCAAGCGTGATGGACCGCCATCCAAATCCGAGGCCACGTAGGCGGCCCACACGAGCTGCAAGACGCTGACAGTAGTTGACTCTGCCCACAAATATGCTGTTTAGTTCGTAATCTAGATCGAGACTTGGACAAGCAGGCCAGACGCCGAGCTCGTCGTCTTCGTCGCCCCGCCGTGACTGCGGGACATGCGGGTTGTGCCTCATCGCGGCGCAGGGGCGATCTTGGGCCTGAGGACGACAGATACCCAGACTGTGGGTCACCAGAGCAGCTGAGAAGTAGATAGAAGCCCGTGAGAGCCTGACGTGCTCGAGAAAAGCGCTGCTCGGCTTGTCCGCCGGAGGACACACGAGCCCTTATTAGCTCGAGCTGACGTCCAAATCATGTTCAAGCTCGGGATCCACGACTGGAGCGCAAGCAACATACCCTTCTAGACAGGGCACATGCGGGAAAGCATTGTCGAGATGCAGCTGCTCGCGGTCGTATAAAGCTCAAGACCAAGTAGCCTGCTACATAATTCCCGAAAGGCATTACGCTCAGAAAGAGTCCAAATGAACGACTATACAAGCTGTGCTCAACACTCAGCAGTAATCTCTTTTGGGGTATACATGTCAATGGTCTGCCTGCCTGCGGTGGGTCACGCGTTCGAGTTGGCGTGCGTGACGACCGTCGAATTCCGCGCCCATCCTTCGGTACTCCGCAATCCATGTCGGTGTCTGAGCAGTTGTGCCTTGTTCGCTGCAATCAAGGTATAGTGAGAGGTTGGTTCTGGAATTTGAGGGCATTCCCTCAAGCTGTTGCACGACCAGACGGTCCAGTTCACGAGAGGAAGGAAGGAGCTGCAACAAAGTGCCAAGAGGCCCGTTGCGAGCTTGCTCAGCCAAAGATCACAGCGGACATGGATGAGAAGAAGAGAGCAACTGTACATTTTGTGGGACGAGCTCCTCCGGCCGAATGTCCTGGTACAGAGAGCGAGTTAGTGACAGAGACTTTGATGAGGCCAGGGCGCACGTACAATGACAAAGAGCATTGCGGGACCGACACCGAATCCCTCTGTGCGAGCCATGGCCCACATTTTGTCGAGCAGTGATGCCAAGGACTTGTTGAGCTGGTGGGCTATTCGGAGATGAGGACCGGTTGTTGCGAGATTGTCGGGGTCTCTCGACAAATCACGGCGGTCTGTCGAAAGACGATGATCCGTTTCGAATGTGTACCTGAATACAGCAGCTATGAACACCTGCCAGCCTTGCAGCGCATGAAATAGTATCCTGAATGAGTCGTCCGGGTCCATTTCAGACACGGGTCCATCGTGCACGTAAAGACTGGAAATTTCGATCAGTAAAGAACGGAAGTCCTGGCGACACTGGTCCAGTGTGCCCTCAGATCCGGGCACTTTGATGTCCTCGTCGAAGAGGGGTAGATTCCCCTGGTACCGGTCATCCTTCAAGGGGCGGCCAGGTGAGTCGAGCACAATCAAATGAGAAGGCCAGAGACGGAAGCACGCACAAAGTCGCGTCGCAGCGCGTACGGATCGTTGCGAACCTGCAGGAGAGAGTGGCGATCAGCTCTGAACCCAAGTGTCGTTGCACACTTGCCACCCAGCACCCACCAAGACTTGGGCAATCCAGCCCGCCCGAGTGACTCCAGAACCACGGGGATTCGGCTCTCTCGTTTCGAGCGCGTCCTTGATTCTGCCCAGTTCGTACAAGACAAAGCCTCGGAGCTCCACGACGTGGTCATGGTCGTCCTGATCGTTCGAGACGAACAGCGGCCCGAGTCGAGCTGACATGATGGCTGCCCATCCGACTCCGAGGCCTGGACACCCAGCTCGGCTGGCCGCTAGACGCTGCAAGTAGCCGAGACGAGCCTCGAAGATGGATCTAAGGTTCATGTCGTGCGTGATCTGATGACCGGGAATCTCGGGCCATGCGCCAAGCTGATCGAGCTCGCCCGCTGAACGCGAGAGCGGAACATGGGGGTGGAACGCGGGCATCCAGAAGGGGGATGCAAACCCGACGGGAAAGTGGCAGGACGGTGTCGACGACGCTCAAGCCAAGAGAGTGAGGAGAAAGAGCAGTCGAAAACGTTCGTGCGCGTAAACCCTCACGGCCGTTGCGCCTGTTCGGGTTGTCCGCGGAGGACGGACGGAGCGCCCAAACGGTCAAGGTGGCAGTGCTCGCGGCGCCGAGCGTTCGCGTCACCACGGACGCTCCAGAAGCAACGGTCGCCGCCTTTGAATGCAACGGTTTGGGTCTGCAGAACCTGCCCACGCGCAGCGAACGGTTCGGATGGCCGTTCATCCAAGCAGGGCGGAAACGTCGATGGCGTATGTACAGCTTGCAAGTGCTGGGCTCTAAAGAGGTCGTGTTACAAATGCGTGTAATAGTCGCTCATCGGATGAGCGCATAGATCTGCTCAAAGGCGAACGGGACTGCGAGGTTGGCGGCGAATTTAAAGTCAGCACCCGAGGACGGAAGTCAAACAGAGCACAGGACGCACCGACGCGGAGGACGCCGATGGCGATGAAAAAGTTGCGGAGGGTCTGGCGGGCCTGCATCTTGGCGAGCGCGAGCTGGGCGGGCGAGGGTCCTTGGCCTGGAGGCGATGAGAAGCAGCAGGGGGAGCAACTCGGGCGTCAGCTCGGGGACGCTTGGCTCAGGTAGAGTTGCGTTGGAGATAGATTCCGTGAGCGTGTCGTACGACTCACCGGCGAACATGGTCGTGGTCGTGGTGGTGGGAGGAAGTCAAGCGCTCTCACTTTGAGGCGGTGCTCCTTCCGACCGACTCCACCCTCGACTCGCTTGGAAGCCTACTCTAGATCGGAAGAGTACTCTCGATATGGCTACCCAAGTCATTCCCGGCCAGCCGCTCTCGGTCGCCGGCACTTCTGCCTCGCTCGCCGCCGGTCCCGGCACTTTCGTTCGCGGAGGCAAGGTCTACGCCGCTCTCGTCGGACAAGTCAAGCGGGAGGGAGGCGTACGTCCCTCATATTCCGTCCTACGCAAGCCCCGCGCGCAGGCTGACGTTTGGCGGGCAAATCGAACAGGTCCTGTCCGTCCTGGGCAAGGAGGAGACGCAGGCGATCCCCGAACCGAATGCCACAGTCAGTGCCGCTACCTGACTAGCCACAGCTTCAGAAGACGGACATACTCACGTCCTGTCGGTCGCAGGTGGTCGGAACAGTCACGCGCATCACCCGGCAAGCGGCGACGCTGTCTCTCCTGACCGTCGACGGGCGACCCTGCCGACCGGATTTCACGGGCATCATCCGGAGTCAGGACGTGCGACAGACGGCAAAGGACTCGGTCAAGGTCGGTCGGACCTTCTTGGAGTTGGAGCTCCCAGACGCCATACTGATCCACCCTCGTTGCTCGACAGATCTGGTCATGCTTCCGACCTGGCGATGTCGTCCGAGCCAAAGTCGTGCGTTGCGGACAGTCTTGCGCCTCCGTTAACAGCTCTCACTGACGCTTGTCATTCTCACAGATCTCGCTCGGCGATTCGCGATCATGTTTGTCGTGTCCCTTTGCTCCCCTCGATCCAGAAGTTGACGCCTTTTTCTCGTGCCGCAGATTTCCTTTCCACGGCGGCCAACTCGCTCGGCGTGTTGTTTGCCGTCTCGACCAAGACGGGCGAGCCACTCGAGGCAGTCAGTTGGGAAGAGATGCGAGATCCAACGACGGGCGAAGTCGAGGCGAGAAAAGTGGCTGGACCGGAATAGCGTTTCCCTCTTTGCGCGCTGCGGCGAGTATCTGTCTACGTGTCTGTTGTAGTATCAAAGCAATCCCTGCATGTCCTTTTGCTCTGATACTTTGGAGAGATGAGCTCTTGTCGTCGCCTCGCTCCCCACCTCTGACCCGAACGCCTCACTCGACGACAAGATGGATGAGCACTACGACTTTGTGAGGCGCTCGCTAGGCTTTCATCGAGGTGCTGTGATGCTCATGGCAAGCCCTGGCAACCCCTGCTGACTCCCGCTCACGTCGCATCCTCGTCCACCGCCATCATCATCATCGTCTCGGTCGCTGGTCATTGCCTGCGCGCTCTAGATCATCCTCGGCACCGGCCTGACCGAATGTGTCCTCTCTGGACTGCTCTCGGTCGAGGGCAAGAAGGTCCTCCACATGGACAGGTGCGTGCCTCTCGTCGCCATTCCACGTCGGATCATGCTGCCGCGGCCCTCTCTGAACGGGGGGCACCAGTACAAGGGTCCTGCGTGATTGCGAGTGGGAACGGAAGCTGACTGTATTCTGTACCGCCAGGAACGACTACTACGGCGCCGAGTCGGCCAGTCTCAACTTGACCCAGGTTTGTCGACGCGTTGACCTGCAAGCACTGTGACCAGGTCGCAAACCTACCGGTCATCGCGGAGAGCGTCAACTACTGACACAGTCGATGTACTCCTCTGCAGCTCTACAAGAAGTTCCGAGGCACGGAACCGCCTGCCGAGCTGGGCCGCGACCGCGACTACGCCATCGACCTCATTCCCAAGTTGTCAGTGCCGTTCACCACCCTCGCTGCCACGCAGATAGTTTCAGTTGACATGAGCCGGACCACACAGCATGATGGCGAACGGCGAGATGACCAAGATGCTCGTGCACACCGACGTTACGCGCTACCTCGAGTTCAAGCAAATCGCCGGATCCTACGTCCTCCGCGACGGCCGGATCGCCAAGGTCCCCGCGACCGAGATGGAGGCGATCAAGAGTCCCTTGCTGGGCCTGTTTGAGAAGCGCCGGGCGAGGAACTTTTTCCTCTGGGTCCAGAACTACAACGAGGAGAACCCGAGCACTCACCAGGGTGAGGCTTTCTTGCGCTTCGCTCCCGGCGCGTCTGCTCGCATGCGCTGTGCTATCTGTCGCTAATATTCTACCACTTTAACCCGCGCAGGCCTCAGCCTCGACAAGAACACGATGAAGGAGGTCTACTACAAGTTTGGTCTCGAGGCGGGCACCCAGGACTTTATCGGCCATGCCATGGCTCTTTACCTCGACGACGAGTGCGTGCCATTCCTGTTGACGGTGTCGCGAATGTCACTGATGCTCGACCGCCCGCCCGCAGCTACTTGACCCAGCCCGCTCGGGAGACGTACAACCGAATCATGCTCTACACCTCTTCCATGGCCCGCTTCGGCAAGTCGCCGTACCTCTACCCCCTGTACGGCCTCGGCGAGCTCCCGCAAGGCTTTGCTCGTTTGTCGGCCATCTACGGCGGCACGTACATGCTCGACAAGCCGGTCGACAAGATCGAGTACGATGACAAGGGCAAGTTTGTCGGCGTCACCTCGGGCGGCGAGACCGTCAAGGCCGACAAGGTCATCGGCGACCCGTCCTACTTTGTAGACGCGAGCGGGAAGGGCGGCGCCGACAAGGAGGACAAGGTGTTCTTGGAGGGCCACGTCGTTCGCGCGATCTGCATCCTGCGGCACCCGATCCCGAATACGGACGACTCGGACTCGGTCCAGATCATCATCCCGCAGAAGCAGGTCAACCGCAAGCACGGTAAGTCGCGACAACGTGGGTGCTGCTTGATGTGATGTGATGGCCGAATTGACACGGTCTGTTCCGCCCCAGATATCTATGTCGCCGAGGTCTCGTCCACGCACAACGTCTGCGCCAAGGATGTCTACGTTGCCATGGTGTCTACGATCGTCGAGACCGGCAACCCGGAAGCCGAACTCGACGCCGGTCTCAAGCTCCTCGGACCGATTCACGAGAAGTGAGTCCCCCTTTTGCGGGCGGATCTCCATACGCAAAAAGGACCGCCACTGACTTGGTCCGTGATCGAAAACGCAGGTTCGTGTCGATCTCGCCGATCTACTCGCCGGCGTCGTCTGGATCGCACGACAACGTCTTTATCACGCGATCCTACGACGCGACTTCGCACTTCGAGACCGTCTGCGACGACGTCAAGGAGGTGTGGCGCCGCGCGATCGGCGAGGAACTCGTTCTGAAGAAGCGGGAGGATGCCTTGCAGGCTGAGTAAGGTCACTACAGTCCGCACCTCGTCTCGGTTTTGTCCCCCTAGTCTCGGAGGGGTTTCCGTCCCCAGCTCGTCTCCTCGTTCTTGCTGTTTCTCCCTCCCTGTTTTTCCAGCCCATCGCGGATCGCAATGTACTCTACCACGATCGATATGTGTGACCCGAGCACGCAAAGGGACCTCGGATGGCGTGCGGAAACGGTCGATTGCTTCCCGCCTGCCATAGGACTCGATCGGTTTCCAGCTGCTGCAGATTTGCTTCGTCCTCCACGCTCGAGGCGGTGACCATTCATGCATGAGAGCTGTGCTTGCGATATGGCCTCGGAGATCGACATTTCAAAGTCCATGCGAGGGCTATAGACCCAGGCCAAGAGGTCTGGGCTCACGAAGATGTGACGGGGCTTGCGTTTTGTGAGCGCCCGAGCACGCCTTCGCACTTGCTGCTGCGGATTCCGCCTTCCTCGCTCAGGTGAGGCCGGTGAGGATGGTGGCACCGAAAGCGAGTGTTCGATGGTTGTAGCTCCTCTTCTCTATTCTTGCACGTCTGTGTTTGCTACCCGCTACACCCTTGAAGCGCAGAGATGGCCACCGCTACGCGAGCCAAGTTTCTGAGGTGGATTGGGCACGACCCGGTCATCACGCAAGCTGCCTCTGCTCGAGGTACGTTCACTCCATCTTTTTGCCACTCGATACTTGATAGCGTAGGCGGATCTGGTGGTGGCAACACTGACCCCGAATGCGCATCCGAACGAGCAGACTTTGTCAAAAGCTATTCTCACGACTTGCCAAGCCAGTCGAAAGCCTACGTCGCCAGGCTTTTCCCGTTCACCAAATGGATCCTCAACTATAACCTGACATGGCTTACGGGAGACCTTATCGCCGGATTCACCGTCGGGTTGGTCGTCGTTCCGCAGTCGATGGTGCGTTCGTCTTTTTCTCGACGAAACCGTCCTCCGTCTCTGCTGCTGACTCTTTATGCGCGCATACGCCTGTACTTTTCACAGTCCTACGCCAAGATTGCGACGTTGCCTGCGCAATACGGTCTGTACTCGTCGTTCGTCGGCGTGCTCATCTATGTAAGTCTCTCGCTTTCGAAGTTTGGACTTCCTCGCCTTTTCTCGCGACGGATCGCTGACTCTCGGGCCCTCGCTAGGCGTTGTGGGCGACTTCCAAGGATGTCACTATCGGTCCAGTTGCGGTCATGTCGCTCCAAGTCAGTAAGGTCATCGCGCACGTCCAGGCGAAACCCGGTGGCGACCAGTACCCGGGTCACATCATCGCCACCACGCTCGCCCTCATCTGCGGTTGTGCGGTCCTCGGTATGGGCCTGCTGCGTCTAGGCTTCTTGGTCGAGTTCATCCCCGCTCCGGCGATTGCCGGCTTCATGACTGTGAGTTGCGCTGGCCCGCTTCTTTCTCCTCCGCCCAGTTTGCGACACCGGACTGACACCCGACGTTTCCCCGCAGGGCTCGGCCATCTCTATCGCTGCTGGTCAAGTGGGCGGTCTTATGGGCTACAGTAAGCTCTTCGACACGCGCGCCGCGACCTACAAGGTCATCATCAACTCGTTCAAACATTTGCCCGACACCAAGCTCGACGCCGCCTTCGGACTCACCGGCCTCGTCTTCCTCTACGCGAGCCGGGCCCTCCTCAGCCGTATCGAGCGTCGCTCGAAGAACCCGATCGTACGCAAGACGGCCTTCTTCGCCAACACGTTCCGGACGGCGTTCCTCGTCATCATCTCGACCGCCGCCTCTTTCGGTTTCCTGCGCTACAAGAACCCGAAGAAATACCCCATCTCTGTGCTCGGCAACGTCCCGGCGGGTTTCCAAGATATGAGCGTTCCGGTCGTCGACTCGAAACTTCTCAGCCTCATGGCATCCGAAATCCCGGTGTCCATCATTCTCGTCTTCCTCGAGCACATCGCCATTGCCAAGTCCTTCGGCCGCGTCAACAACTACAAGATCGACCCGAATCAAGAGTTGGTCGCCATCGGCCTCAACAACATTATCTCGACCTTCTTCGGCGCATGTGAGTGCCCGCTCTCCGTCGCCCTTCCCAGAGCGCACCTGACCGGCTTTCCTCGTTCTCAGACCCGTCGACTGGCTCCTTCTCCCGAACTGCCATCAAGGTGAGAAAGACGACCCTGCTCAGACGAGGGCTTGAGGGCTGACTAGTCGCCTCTCTCCGCAGAGTCGTGCGGGAGTTCGCACGCCCTTGGCCGGCTGGGTCACGGCCCTCGTCGTCCTTGTCGCTCTTTACGGTCTCACTCCTGCTTTCAAGTGGATCCCGTCGGCGACTCTCAGCGCCGTCATCAGTAAGTCGGGGAGAGAACTTTTCAGCCGCTTATTTTCAGCAGGCGATGTTCTTTCCCAGCCGCGTCTGACGAGCCGCCCGCTGACAACTTGCGCCGTGGCACCCACAGTCGAAGCGGTCGGCGGTCTCGTCGCTTCGCCGAGGCAAACCTACTCTTACTGGCTCGCCTCCCCGCTTGAGGCGCTCATCTTCCTCGTCGCCGTCTTCATCACCATCTTCACGTCGATCGAGAACGGCATTTACTTCAGCATCGCCGCCTCGGCCGCCCTTTTGCTGTTCCGCATCGCGAAGCCTCGCGGCAAGTTCCTCGGCCGGGTGCGTGTCCGCCACGAGGAGCCAAACGGCGCGACTCTGGCCCGCGACGTCTACGTGCCTTTGAACCCGGACGGTGTTCGCAACTCGACCATCCAAGTCGACGCGCCACCGGCAGGTGTCATCGTCTTCCGCATGGAGGAGGCTTTCCGTGAGTCTCTTCATTTCGAAAGTCCGCGCCTGAGACAGTTTCTGATGTTTGACTCGCGACACGCAGTCTACGTCAACTCCGCGAGGTACACCGACCAGATCGTCGACTACGCAAAGGAGGTGACCCGGAACGGCCAAGACTACTACTCGGTCCCGCAAGGCGACCGTCCTTGGAACGACCCGGGCCCGAACCGGTTCCAGAAGCGCGGGAAGCGCGCGGACCGCGAGGAGCTCAAGGCAGCCGAGAACGAAGCCAAGCCGTCTCTGAAGGCTGTCGTCTTTGACTTTTCGGGCGTCAGCAACGTCGACACGACCAGTATCCAGGCGCTCGTCGACACGCACAAGGTTCTCTCGCGGTACGCTGGTCAGCCGGTGGCGTTCCATTTCGCCACCATCCTCTCGCCTTGGATCAAGCGCGCTCTCCTCGCCGGAGGCTTCGGACGCGATCGCGAGGACCAGCGGCCGGTTGAGATCGGCGACGTCGTCCCTCAGCACGACAACGCCGACGAGATCTCGCGCTTGCCCTCGGTGCCGGCTGCAGTCTCCGAAGCTTCGTCGGCTACTCCACACGACATCAAAGAGCTCGATATCGAGCGAGGAACCCCGCCGTACCTCGGTTCTCGCAACGACAGCCTGGAGAAGGTGCCATACGCAGCGAGCGCGGCAGACACCGTCGTTGGCGACGGCCGATTGATCTACTTCCATCTCGACTTGCCGACTGCCGTCGCTGCTGCCGCCTCTCACTAGGATCCTGTATTCATTTGCATCGTATATCATGTGTAGAAACAGCATTATTGTGCATCAGCATCATCCATCATTTGACTTGACTCGCTGCCCTTCGCTGCGGATCGTCTCTCTCTTATTCCAACACTTTCCCTCGCTTTTCGCCTCAAGACTTTTCGATTCCTGGACGCACAGGCTCACGTCGCGGCGACTCGGAGTCTCAGGCTCGGTCCGCTGTACCCGCCTTCTGACGAGGAGAAGGCGACGGCTAGAGACCTGATCTCATCCTCATCAGTCGTTCTGCGGCAATCGGCACCTTCGCGCTCTCCAAAGCGTCCCTGGTGACCAGACGACACGGCGAGGAGACAGTGCAGCCGAATATGGATGGGCACAGACCGGGGACGACGCACTGGGAAGGCTCTACACTCTCAGGTGAGTGCCTCTCGAGTCCCGCTCATCAGTTTTGCAACCTCGAGGCAGCGGCTGGCACGTCTAGAGCTGGGTCGCACGCGGCTGCAAGGGTCCCGTCATGCTCAAGGCTTGTGTACTCAGGCGGGACAGGATCTTTGCATGGCTCTCTGACACCGTCCTTCCGATGCGCAGAATCCGCGGCCAACGAGTCTTCCCCGAGAAGAATCAGCCTTCCTTACGACGAATCGCTTCACTCGGGCTCCCCGACGATGACGGGCACCAGCACGCAGACCGAGCCGATTCGGATCCCGGACAGCCAGAGCGGTGAAGCGTTCTCTCTCAGCAGCGGCACGTCCTTCCTCAGCCCGTCCATCGCGCTAGATGGCCCGCTCCACCATCTTCTGCCAAGCTTGAGTCTCGATGAGAACACTCGAGGCGAGACCGACTCTCGTCATGCGGAAGAAGGCGCGCTTGCCGAAGTGGCGAAACAGCGTCGACGATTATCAGGACTCTCGGCCTACCTCTCTTCACCGCCGAGAAGTTCGCCGCTGTCTCGGAGCGTACTCGAGGACGACAGCGATGACTCGGACGGCTTCGCTTCGGGTGCGAGTCGATGGCGCGCGCGGCGGCGCTTGAGCTACTCGTTCGGGTCTCCACCTGGGCCGGCCGAAATGGCGCCAGCAGATCCGTGGGTCAGCCGCTCGCACCGGCGCCAGTCGTCAATCACCTCGGCGTCGTTCAAGAGTGGATCGCTCACGACCAGCAGTCCGTTCATCGGAAGCTTCGAGGACTCGCTTTTGCAAGGGCGAATGTCTACGCCGCCGTCCGCTTCCTTCGACTTTGTCGCGTCGATCGGCGTCCTCGGCAGCAGCGACTTGCCGATGCGCCGGAGATGCCCTCCACACCTCCACGTCGGGTTCTCTGCCGTCTTCTACGCCTCTCCCGGCGACCCGCGCTCGTCCCCCTACGTCGGCACGATCGATCTTTACCAACACTACCTGCGCCTACTCGACCCTCCAGGAGTCGCAGCGGAGCTACCGATGCCTAGTGCAAAGCTGCCGCGGTTTCCGGGCTATCCCGTGCCGGAGCGAGGTCAGGTCCAGATCGTCCTGAAGGACTCGAACGAGACTGCCTTTCGACCTTTCCTCGTACCTTACGACCTCACCGGCCTCGATCGACAGGGAGCAGGTGGCCGCACCTTTGTTCGACAAAAATCGTACTCGGTCGAACAACTCGACAGGAAAGGTCGCCTCCGCTTCGCGGTTCATCTCCAATTCTGCTCGCCGCCGGAACGGAAACGCTCCCGTCGTTCAGAAGCAGTCCGCACGCCCCGCTACTATCTCTATCACACCATCCGCGTCGTGTTTGCCTCGCGCGGATCGGAGCCTTCCGACGAATGGAGGATTGTTCGCGAGACTCCCGACTCGGGGGCGACGGCGATCAATGTCGATGGCTCCGCTCGTTTCTCGCCGTACCCCGGACCGCCGGACGAATGGACCATGGCACGCAAAAAGGCCAAGGAGCGACTCAAAGCGTCGGCCATGGCCCGCTTGGAAGCCTCGACTTCGACGATCGAACCGCCTCGACTGGACCTGCCCTCATCCCCACCTGTCACTGCTACTACTCTTTCCCATGTATCTATCGCCCCCCCTGTCGTTGTTTCTACCAGTGTCCCATCTCTGCTTCCCACCTTCTCTTTCGACCGCGTCCCGAGCCCGACACCGAACCAGCGCGGTGGCGTTTCAGCGTTGTCGGCCTTGCGACCCGTCGAGTCCCACGCTGCGCCTGCGCTACCGCCGACGTCGCATGCACATGCGCCACATGGCGGCGAGCGAGAGCGCTGCGGGCGATGAGCCGAGGTTCGTTTCTACCGCGCGCGGGCCCCGTTTACCAACTCTGTCGGTTGTAGCTTCCGTCTATATTGCATGCCGTTCTTACTCGATGCACTCATATTTTGTCCGTCGTTCCAGATCTTGGTCTCTGCAGTATCTTCAAGAGCGCGCTTCACATCGAGCAGCTACCAACAGCTACGTAGACTCGAGGAATGTCCGATTTTTCCAGCCAAGTGCAGCTCTTGCAAGCCGTCTGCTCATCCTGCCAGCATATTTTCGACGGGCGATTTGCTTTTGAAGTGCTTGCAGCTGTCCCTAGCACCTACTTAAGGGTGTTTCAAGCGGATTATGCTCGCTAAGTCCGCGGAAGGCGGAGCGGTTCCGTTCTCGGGGAAGCAGCCGAGCTCGACTTTGGCTTTGCTTTGCTTTCGCTTCGTCTCTCTCCCTCTTCAACACCACCACGACCCTAGACACGGCGTACAAGGCGACCATGTCTGTCACTGCTGACCTTGGTCAGCCCATCGCGAGCACGTCCACTGCTGGGCTCGCTGCGAACGGCGCCGACGAGCGCCAGATCGCGATCCGCTTGTCGACCAAAGACCCCAAGTTCCAGATCCCGCCTGCCAAGTTCCTCGTACCAGCGAGCTGGAGACGGTTCCACCTGTCGGAGCTCATCAACAAGGTGCTCGAGAATGGTGAGTTGCTCTTTCAAAACGAGCTTTTGCTCTCGGTCCGCGGCTGCACACACACACACACGCACACATAAGGGAGGGTATGGTCACTTTGGCAAGTGACGATACAACTCTATGACATTGGTATTCTTCGTTCAGCAGTCTTCGAGGTTTTCTCAGACGGTGTCGAACTCTTTTTCTTCACTTCCTGATGCCATGACCGTACCCTCCGCTTTTGTGTGTGTGCGCATGCGTGTGTGCGCGCGTGTGACAAACCCATGAGACTGTCACTCGAGTCCCAACGCTGACCCGCATTGCATTCACGCACAGACTCGCCCGTCCCCTTCGACTTCTTGATCGACCAGACGCTGCTCAGATCTTCGCTCGGAGCTTACTGTGCTGCGACGGGAACCAGCGAGGAAGTGGTGCTCGAGGTCGAGTTCTTGCCGTCTACACTGCCGCCCCAGCTCGAGAGCACGACTCCGAGCGAGGACTGGGTCAGCGACATCTCGCTCGCCGTGAGAGGGTGCGTCCCGAACGTCCTCTTGTTGGGCCGTCGCCGTAGTCCGGCTGCTCGCATCTCTTGTGCAATTTCAGTTACTCATACGCTTGTCTTTTGTCTTCTTGCCCATATATAGAGCTGTCCTCACTGCGTCCTATGCCGGCACCCTCTCGCTGCAACACAACGACCTGCCGCCTCCCTCGACTTTGACGTTCGCCGGCCATGACCTCTCGGTCCTGTCCACCTGCTACGTCCCGCATCCTCTCGGCTCCGAGGACAAGCGATGGATCGCGAGCGGCGGAATGGACCGAGTTGGACGCGTCTGGGAATACTCGGTGAGCAAAAAGTACCTCGAATGATTCCGTCAGACAACACTCACGCGATACCTTTCCCTCCGCAGGTCCCGCCTCTGTCCTTGACTGCGCAACCCGAGGTGCCGGCGCCGACTACGTTGTACACCCTCTCCCTGCACCAAGCTCCGATTTCTTCTGTCCGTTCGCGACCCTTGCCGGCAGTCCCTACTACTGCGACCTCGGCACCGCACTTGCTCACGGCAGGCTGGGACGGCTTGATCGGTCTCTGGGATCTTACGCCCGGCGTGAACGAAGGCGATGCCGACCTGGAGGGCGCGGACCGCAAGAAGAAGCGGAGACGGCAGTCGACAACCGTCGTCAACAAGGTTAGTCTTCATATGATTTGTTCTTCTATATGTGAGCGTTTCTGACCAGGAGTTCAACTGTTTTAGACTCCGATGGCGGCCCTGCGCGGCCACACTGGCAAAGTCTCGCGGGCGGTGTTTGACCGTGCGGATGTCACCAAGGCTTACTCGGCGGGTTGGGATCACTCGGTTCGGAGCTGGGACCTCTCGATCGGGGCCGAGATCAGCAGCAAGGTGAGCAAGCGCGCTCTCCCCCTCCCCTCTTTCGAGTATACCAGACTTTTCGAAACTGACTTGACAATTGGCTGCAGACGAGCGACAAGGTGTTGCTCTCGATGGCGCAGCTCACGGCGCCGAACCTGCTCGCGACCGGTTCGACCGACCGCCTGATCTGCTTGTGGGACCTCCGAACCGACGCGACGCAAAACATCTCGCTCACGTTGGCGGGGCACACGGCGCCCGTCTCGGCGATCGCGGCGCACCCGACTTCGTCGCTCATGTTTGCTTCGGGTTCGTACGACTCGACGGTCCGGATTTGGGACGCGAGGAGTCCGAAGCAGGCGCTGTTTACGTTGCCGGTGCCGAAGAAGGAGGGGGACGAGGACAGGTCCGAGCCGGAGAAGGTGCTCGCGGTCGATTGGGACGGCGAACGACTCGCGGCAGGTGGCGAAGGCGCGCGGGTGATCTCGTGGCGGGTCAGCGGTCAGGGCGAGCCGGTCGCGAACAAGGAGTAGATGCCGCTGTTCCGCCGTCATCGGAAAACGCACCGAGTCCTCTTGACTTTGGCCTTTCGTTCGCGCCGGGTTTCGCAATGCTCGGGACCGGTTTCTTGCTTGCGAGAGGAAGATGCGTATGCTACAGTGTGGTGTCTAGCACGGAGCGGGAGTCTATGGATGCTATGCTTGCGCAGGGAAGTGATGGCGCGAGGCCCGCTCAGAACGGGCATGAAGCGCCGAGGTACATGCGCAGAGCGGACGGCGGGACCTCGATGATGCGCGAAGGGATCGTCTCGCTCTGGAGTCGCTTGTGTGCTTCAAAACTGCACGCGGATCGAATGCGTCGTCAGCCGTCAAGATTCGAGAAGGGATCCCCTTAAGCCCGAGCGGCTGGCAGCGTTCCTCGTGCGCGAGCTTACCGGTGACAGCCTCCAAATGCAAAGTAGTATCGTTGTCCGTCGGGTGCAGTGCATTTGAGGACTTCTATGGGCGTAAAGTCGTCCCCTTTCTGCGCGAGGCAAGTCAATTTGTCAGCGAGGTTGCAACAGCCGAGAACGCGCGCGCGCCCTTACCTTGATGTCGTCCATGAAGCGGAGGACCTTCTCCTCGTCGAGGACGGAAGGTATAGGCCGGTTGATGACCTTCATCGGGACGTGTACAGTCGGGAGGTCGCCTGTCGCGAATTTTGAAAAGTTGACGAACGGTCGAGGAGCAGTGCTCGCGGGCGAGTCATGCGAAGGAGCTTGGAGCATGGCGTCGGCTGAGCGTGAGTGTGCTCGCTGTTCGTGTCACGGAGAAAGTCTCCAATATATTGGCGGCGGTGGGCTATGATACTAGAGGAAAGCGACTGCTGGCGTAAGGCGGCGGTGCAGCGCGTGAAATCGGATTGACGGAGGGGAGGTGTTTCACGTGGTCTCGATCAACCTTTTTGACGACGTCATCGACGCGGATTTGCTTGCGGCGAGCCTTTTCAAGCGCCTTTTCTCTCTCTCTTTCTCTCTCTCCACCACGCACAAAGCACTCTTTCAGACCGTCAGCCAGTCGATTCTACCAACCCACCGTGAGTCATCAAACGTCCCTAGTGACGGTCGCCCCTTATCGCACGGGTCCCGTCGTTGCTGCGGTTGTTCTGACGGCGCTCCTTCCACCACTCGGTCACAATCACGCAACTGTCTGCCTCGGCTCGCACACAGACAGGTGAGCCTGCGAGACCCTTCCCGCGATAGACTGGGAAGAGCCGCGCGTCCCTGACACGCTTCATCTGCCCCGCAGTCACCATGTCCACCAACGAATCCCTCTCCAACAAGGTCGGCAACGCCACCAACGGCACCGTCGGTGACGAGTCGCTCGTCCACGAGGCCACCAAGCTCGCCTCCCACACTCTCGACTACGCCAAGGGCGTCGTCGGACTCGGCAAGGACGCCGGCGCAAAGTCGGGCGATGACGCCGGCACCTCGCACGGCGCCGAGGGCGCCCACACCCTCGGAGAGCTCGTCAGCGAGACCCGCGACTTTGCTGCGCACACCATCCATGCCGTCAGCGAGTGAGTCGAGCGGCTGAGGAGGAGTGCTGTGACGCCACGAGACTGACCATTGGTGGCCCCATCGCAGCCTGCTCGCGACTGGCGCCGACAAGGCCAAGGAGGCTGCTGGTGACGCTCAGGCTTCGGCCGATGCCGGTGCCCCCAAGGGCTACGTCGCCGCTGCCCGTGACGCCGCCGCCAACGCCCTGCAGCAGGTCGAGGGGTACGTCCTACCGCTTATCTTGTCGCCGGATGTGAGCGAAACTTGGTGGTCTGACCTCTCTTCCTCTTCTGCAACAGCCTCATCGCGACTGGCCAGAAGAAGGCCGAGGAGACTTCGAGCAACGACGTCAAGGCCTCCGTCAACTCGGCTGTCGACCAGACCAAGGCCGCCGCTTCCGTACGGTGACCCCCCCTCCGCTCCAAGTCCGTCCCGGCTCACGTGCTTATACGCCACTCCCTTTCCCAACAGGATGCCAAGCAGTCGGCGCAGAACACCACCGCGTAATCGACGTTTTCCCCCTCAGGATTAGCTTCTCCTCGCTTTGCCTTTCTTTGTCGAACGATATACCCGTACATGTCTCGGTGCAATCTTAGCGGTTTTCAGAGGTACCTTCCGTCACGAGCTCCCTTCAGAGAGACAACAATATATCTAGTATAACAGTGTCTACCGAGTACAAAGTAGTGGCGAGCCTGGCTCTTCTTGTCTTTGATCTAGCCCAAGAAGGGTGTGTGTGACGCGCTCATGCGAAAGAAGTCGTCGTAATGTCCTGCTCCGAGATGTTGCTCCGGTCGCACATCGAGCGGAAGATGCCGTTCGCTCGGTACAAGTTGAGCGGCGCTGCGGAAGGGAGGAGGAGGATGATCAGCTTCAACAACAGAAGACTACCCCATCGAGCAAAAAGGTAGGCTCACTGTCGTATTCTGCGACTTTGCCAGCATCCATGACGAGGACGCGGTCGCTGTCGATGATGGTGCGGAGACGGTGGGCGATGACGAGGAGGGTCTTGTCGCTGAACTCTTTGCGGATGGTCGACTGGATGCGCGAGTCGGTCGCAAAGTCGACAGAAGCCGTCGCTTCGCTGCAAAGACGACGCAAGGCGAGGAGGTCAGTCAAAAGAGAATACTCGTAGACAAGATGTCTGAACGCACTCGAGGACGATGATCTTGGAGTTTTTGACGAGGGCACGTGCGAGAGAGACGAGACTCCGCTCGCCGACGGACAAGTTCTGGCCTTCGTCTTCGATGACCAAGTCGAGCGTGAAGCGAGTGCTGTTCGACGGGGTAGCCGCCGTCGGCGAAGCCGCCGCCGCGCCATCAGCGCCCGGCGCCGGCTGGTCCTGGTCGACCAACCAAGCCCGCTTGAGCGCGTCGTACAACTCGGCGTCTTGGTGCTCGCCGAACGGGTCGAGGTTGGACCGAACCGTGCCGGCAAACAAGAAGGCGTCTTGCGGCAGGATGGCAATCTTTTTGCGCAGGTCGGCGAGACCAATCTTGGCGATGTCGATCCCGTCGACTTCGATCGAGCCGGACGTGATCTCGACGATGCGGAAGAGGGTCTGCATGATCGACGACTTGCCGGCTCCAGTCCGACCAACCACCTGCGAGCAGAACAAAAAAAGCGTCAGCGTCAATTCCTGCTCCCGCTCCACGGAAGCGCATCGTGCCGGCCACGTACACCAATCTTTTCTCCCGCGCGCACGCTCAGGTTGAGACCCTTGAGCACCGGCGGAAGATCCGGCCTGTAGCTCATGACGACGTTCTTGAACTCGATCGCGCCGCCGGCCGGCCACGACTCGGGGGGCCGGTTGTCTTCGATGACTGCAGGCGCTTCGCGCTCTAGCTTGTTGGCGTAGTGCAAGAGACGCTCAACCCTAAAGAGATGAAAACTGTCAGTATCCTGTGCTACCGTCCAGCTCAGCCGGAAGGAAGCATCGGCTCACGAGTTGAGATCGTTCTCGACCTGCGCGAGAAGGTTCGTGTCAGCTCATGCCGGTCTGTCGAATGCTAGAGCGAAGAAAAGCGTACCTCGGCGGCCTGTCGAACCATCCAGGAGAACGCTTGCGAAATGGTCAAAATGTACGAGAGAACCAGACCGGTCTGCGCTGGCGATACGGTATTCCTGGTGCCGACGGAGAACATGGCGACGGCGAACGTGAGACAGCTGCCGAAGAAGTCGAGACGGAGACCGAGCTGCGAGGGAAACCGGCATCAGCCAACTTGCATCCGATGACGGGCGAAAGTTGTTGACGTACCCATCGCTGATTCACGACCGTGAGGTAATACGCGCGATCTTCGAGATCGATCAAGGACTCGTTCGTGCGCAGGAACTTTTCGGTCTCGCCGTATGCGCGAACAGTCGCCATGCCGGAGAGGGTCTCGCTGAAGTGGGCGTAGAGCGAACTCCGGAGAAGGTTGTCGAGACGCTTCAGTTCGCGGGCACTCTGGCGGTAGAACCGCGCGGCAAAGGCGTAGAGGACGAGGATGCAGGCGACGACGAGGAGGAACCATTGTTGGACGATGGCGATGAGGACGATGGCACCGACGACGCTGCCGGCTGTACTGACTGCCATACGGAAGCTGTCCGGCAGGGTGTTGTCGATCGTGTCGATGTCCTTGGAGAACCGATTCTGGATCCGGCCGAGAGGAGTCGTGTCGAAGAAGCTCATCGGCGCATGGAGGATACCGTTGGTGGCGGCGTGGTGCAGGCTCTTTGAGACATTGTAGCCGATCAAGGTCGTTGCGACGCCTGAAGAAGACGATCAGATCAGCGACGGAGGCGTTTGGATTCGAGAAGCGGCGAGCTCACCCATCAGGAACGAGAAGACCGCTTGGAGAACACCGAGCATGGCGTAGATTCCTTCGTCTGCACGGGATAGTGTAAGAATCTGGAGAGAAGGTTTGTTGCGCAAAACGACTTACAGAAGCCCATAGGCTGGTTGAAGGCGTCTTCTTGCCACCACACAAGAGCGTACGAACCGACGACTTGAGCGCCTTGCTGCGCGGCAAGCGACAACAGTAGGAAGGGGAACGTCCAGTAGCCATGAGCGAGCGAGAAGATCTTGCGATAAACTGCGGTTAATACGGGGTCCGTCAGCGAGAGAGCGCGGCGCGACGAGTTTGGATGGAGTCGCACCTTCTCCAGAAACGGAGCCGACGGCACGCTCTTCCTCCTGCATAAGTCCCTTTGGTTTCGCCTTGCTAGCGTCCTCCTCCTTCTTGGGTTCCTTTCCGGCTGCCTCGATCGCTTCCTCCTCCTTCTCCGCGTCCTCCTCGGCCTTGGTCTCGTTGAGCTCTCCTCCGAACTCTTCCATGAGCTTGCTGAACGCGCCCTCCTTGTCCGCGACGAGTTCCGAGTAGGTGCCCTCTTGCGAGATGCGACCGTTCTCAAGGCAGACGATGTAATCGACCCGTGGGAGGAAGTGCAGGGCGTGAGTAACGAGGATGCGAGTCTTGCCGGCCAAGGATCCGCAGATGGCGTTGTCGAACAGCCACTTGCCGACGTGGGCATCGACCTGCAAATGAGACGGGGTGAGGACTTTCTCGCGCGAATTCGGAGAAGTTTCGATACGCACTGCTGAAAGCGGGTCGTCCAGCAGGACCACGTCGGCGTCTGAGTAGAGTGCTCGAGCGATGTTGACACGTTGTTTTTGTCTGTCCGAGCGAGATGTGTGAGGATTCCCGGTAAGACTCGACCAAGAAGGAAAATGCGCTTTACTCACCCGCCGGAAAGAGTCACACCTTTCTCGCCAATCTCGGTCTCGTCCCCGTGGGGCAGCATTTCGAGATCGGGCTCGAGGCAGGCGTCGTGAATGACTTGGCGGTAGCGCGCCTCCTCGTACGGCCGACCGAACAGGACGTTGGCCTTGAGCGAGCAACTCTGCATCCAAGCCTGCTGAGCGGCGTAGGCGATGGATCCGCCGAACGCGACCCTGCCGTTGGTGCGTTTCATCTCGCCAACGAGGGCGTTGAGTAGAGAGCTCTTGCCGGATCTGGTAACGGAAGAAGAAGTCAGCGCGGTGAGCGCGATAACTCCAGTAACGTTGGAAGCTTACCCGACCGAGCCGACGACTGCACACAGCTGCCCGTGCGGGACGTGCAGATTGACGCCGCGGAGCTGCATGAGCTCTTTCTCCGGTTCCGCCGGGGTCACAGCCGGAGCTGCCTCACTGACGGCGCCAGCATCCGGTACGTCAGCAGTCGCATCGCCGCTATTCTCGGCTGTTTCGGGGTCCAGAGGCGCGTTGTTCTCGGCGAGTTTGAGTTCGGCCTTGGCGGACCGCTCGCGCTGCTTGCGAGCCTTTTTGGCCGTCTTCGCTTCCGCCTTGACCTTGGCGGCGAGCTTGGCCGCGTCCTTCTTCGACTTTGGCGCCGTGTCCGGCGGCGAAGACTCCCATTGGAAGTCGGCATTCTCGACCTCGACAGCGTATTTCGCTCCCGGGTTGACCTCGTATGCGGTCTCGCGCTCCTCGGCGAGGAGGACCTGCATCCGGGCGGCAGTGGTAAGTAAGTCTCAAGGCGGAGGATAAGTAAACGTCTCGTAGCTCACCTCGGTCAGTCGGTTGAGCGCGTTCTTGGCGTCCGTGATGGTCGAAAGCGACATCGGCAACATCATAAGCGCTGCGTTGCGAGCAACTTGGTCAGCGTGTGAGCTCGGTCAATTTTGGAGACGAGACCAGTCGACAGCTTACGCATGCGAACCCTGGAGGAAGAACGCATCGATCTAGGTCAGCTACCGTGTCTTATGTTGGGCGACATGTGGCACGTGTACGTACAGCTGGAACAAAGTGAGCGAGGTGAAGATGCTGGCCGCATTGATCGTGTGCCCGGTGTTGGCGTAGGTGACAAAGGCGATGACGGTGGCGAGGGTCGGGAGCGACATGGCGACACCCGTCGTACCGGCTCGGGCGATCAGCAACTTGCGGATCTGCTGCAGCTCGGCGGACCGGAACTCGTTCAGTTTGCCGAGGTAGGGGATCTCCCACGCGAAGAATTTGAGGACGCGCATGCCGGACAAGAGTTCGCCGATGAGGCGGGCGCGCTTGTCGGTCCAGACCATCGCTTTGCGACGGAAGCCAAACATCTTCTTCATGACCCACGACTGTGGCGGGATCATGATGAGGAGGAAGGCAAGGCCGGTCAAGCACGAGGCGCCGATCTGGACGATGAGGATGATCATGATGATGATGAGGGTGATGGGCGCCGTCCAGGACATGTGGAAGAACCCGGCGCAAAAATCGATCCGGGAGCAATCGGTTCCGATGTGGTTGACGAGTCGGCCGTTCGTGACGATCGTGCGGGCCTTGCCGCTCAGCTTCATGGCTTTGCGGTAGAGGGCGGCAATCAGGGTGGCACGGATCAGGACGCCGGACCCTGCCGAGTGGTAGAAGAACGAGTGCAGGCAGAGGGACGAGCAGATTTGCATGCCCCAGAGACCGAAAGCGAGTCCGATCCCGACGCCGATCGGCTTGGCCTCGTATCCGGGAATGCCCCGATGAGAGGCGTAGGCGTCCGTGGCGAAGGTGATGAGAGCGCGGGTGACGAGAGGCGACGTGACGGTCAAACCGTCCGAGATGATCTTGAGGATGCCGGCGGCCCAGAACTTCCAGAAAAACTGTAGACAGCACTTTTCGGGTGAGTACTCGACCCACTAGGACTGAATTACGCTGTGCACACGCACCGTATCGGACAGAGCCATCGCGAGTCCGACTTTTCGTCTGCCGTCGCCGCTGCCGCCAAACGCCTTGCCGACTCGCCACCACGCCTTGCGCATGGTGCTCGGCTTGTACGAGCCGTCGTCGAGCGCTCTATTCCAGTCTTCGACGCTCTTGCGGCGCTTCTCAAAGTTGTTCATGAGCCTGTCCGCCATGATGCCGGCTTGGAACTCGTCGGGCATCTTCCAGAGATCGGTCGGAACCAGCGTGCGCTGGTAGCCGGTCGTCAGCATCGGCTGGATCCCTGGTGAAGAAGGTGTCAGTACGCGCCAGGATGGTCTCGACTCCGCTACTCACAATAAAAGGTGACCTTGGAGAACCAGTTTGCCGTAGCGAGCGGAGCCGTCGGCACCTCCTCGAGAGACGGGTACGGTTCCCTCGGCGCTTTGAGCCACCATCGCTTCTTGATCAAGATGGTGTCTTTGGTCCGGAGATCTGCCGACGACGGCAGGTCGAGTTGGCCGTCTTGATCGTCTGCTGTGGCGCGCTTCTTCTCGTTCGTCGCACTGCTGCCGTTAGCCGACCCTTTCTCTTCATCGTCGTAGTGTCGCTCAGCCGAAGCGGCCCGAGTGACCGAAGAGGTTGGCGAGCTGCCCATTCTGTTGAGTTCCCGGGTCTCGATCCGACAAAGTCACGCGGAGCCTTCTGACGCACGAAAAGAGACAGCGAGGTGTGTCAGCCTTCGTCGGCACGGACTCGGAAGGGCCGTACGCACTGCCAAGATGCCCTCAGAGTCTTGCAACGTAGATTCCGGTGCCTATGCTATGCTATCGGCCTGGCGCTGTGGTTCGCCGGGCGTCGTCTGTGGATCTCGGGCGAGAGAAGGCGGCCTTCGGCCCAATATCGCGAGCAGGCGCTTGCGTACAGCGAGCTGCCTCACGGGACGTATGACGAGACTCGAGCTTGCCGCTGGCGCAGAGCAGAGAGAAGCCGGGAGCGAGCGAGTCAGGTCTCCCAAAAAAGAACAGCAGGCGCTGCCAGACCGCGTGTCTGTGATTCGCCGGCGGCTCCTTCATCGGACGCGGGCGATGCGGCGGAGCCTCTCGTCGCTTTCGTCAGCAAGTCCGAAGCCCGTGCCGAGGCCTCCCCTCATGTGGTTATTGTCCGAATCGTTGCGACTTTATGCGAGCCAGCTGTACAGCTGGCAGATTCGATATCAGATCTATGTAGTTTCAGGGCAGAGCCAACCAGACCTAGAGAAGTTGGGAAAAAGGGGGAGAAAAGTTTCGCCTGGGCGCGTCCCGTCGACGCGCGTGTTGACCTTTAGCTGTTTCGCCAGATCTAGAGAGAAGAGCGCTCTGCGACTCGGCGAGCGTGCGGAGCGCGATGGCGAACAAGCATATACGCTCAGACGACGAGGACGAGCTCGACCGCGCCGTCGCCTCGACGTCGGCCAAGCGACAGCGTCGAGAAGACGATGAACAGTCGGACGCGGACGCCTCGCCTCCTCCTCGCAACGGAGGACGCGGGCGGGGGGGAGCGGGCGACGGTGACATGGACATCGACTATCAGGCCGCATCGGACGAGCAAGAGGACGAGCTGGACGACGACGACGACGACGACGAGGAGCAGGAACGCCGCAACCTCGAGGAAGTTCAACGCAGCATGGCCAACAACTCGAGGGTCAGTCTGCGCGTGTAAAGGGTCACAGAGCCCATCGCTGACTGACCTGGCTGCACACAGCGCGTCGCCGAAGCCGGCGTGATCCGTCAAGTCGACCTGCTCAACTTCATGGTGCGCTCCAGTTACGCCTCCCGCACCCGCTTCCCAGCGTACTTACTGACACGCCCGTATGCTCGGCCGTAGTGTCACGCCCACACGACGGTCGACTTTGGGCCCCAAGTCAACTTCCTCGTGGGCGTCAACGGTTCCGGAAAGTCGGCCGTCTTGACCGGAATCACGATGGCTCTCGGCGGCAACGCAAAAGCAACGGTACGCTTCCGAGCCTTGCCGCGCTGCGCTGGCACGTACTAAGACTCCCGTCCCGAACACAGAACCGCGGGCAGAAAGGAGGCGATCTCGTCATGGAGGGCGCGACAAAGTGCGTGCAGTTTGACCCCGTCGCTCTGTCTTTTTTTTATGCCTCACCTCTGACCTAGCTCATCGGATCACCAGCAACACGGCACGCGTTTCGGTTACCCTCGCAAACGTGGGCGAGGACGCGTTCCTGCACAACATCTACGGCGACGAAATCACCATCGAACGTACCATCAACAAAGCCGGCGGAGGCGGCTACAAGATCAAGAACGCCGAAGGCAAAACTGTCGACACAAAGAAAGCTACCTTGGACAAGATTCGTGCGCTCCTCCCTCAGCGGGCTTACGAGATAAGACGACGACTCTGACCCGTCTCTCTGTGCCACACGCTCAGTCGACAGCTTCAACATTCAGGTCGACAACCCGATGACGGTGTTGACGCAGGACCAGTCCCGTCAGTTCCTGGCGTCCGCGTCTGCCAAAGACAAGTACACTGTACGTCAGCACGCAACCTGTGCTGATATTCAGCGACCGAGTGCTGACGAGGAGAAACCGGTGCTGCTCGCAGTTCTTCCTCCGCGGAACGCAGCTCGCTCAGCTCACCGAGGAGTACGAGCAAATCCGCTCAAACACCGAGGCCATGGACGAAGCTCTACAGAACAAGCGCGATAGGGTACCCGAGCTCAAAGAGGCGTACCGCAAAGCAAAGGATCGCGCGAAATCTGCGCAGCTCGCGTGGGATCAGAAGCAGAGCCTGGAGCCTTTGCGCAACCAACTCGCGTGGGCTTGCGTCGACGAGGTGGAAAAGGTTCGTTGCTGCCTTGCTCGCTGGCACAACCTGCTCTGTGGTACTGACCAGGCTCAACCATCCATTCCGCCTCGCAGCAAGTTGAATTCGGAGCGAGCAAGATCGACGAGCAGAGGAGCAAGCTTCTCGACACCGAACGGGATATCGAGAAGGTCGAGGTGAGTCTGCAGAAGCACAGACGACACGGCTATTATCCGACGCTTGCTTACACTGCGGGACTAGACCACGCTCGCCGAGCTCGCCACCGGCGTTGCCGACCTTCAAGAGGCCGAAGCCGAGGCAAGCGACAAGGTCAAGCAGCACCTGCCTCGCATCGACGAACTCAAGCAGATCATCAAGGCGAACCGCGACCGCACCGCAAAGTGGAAAGTGAGGCGGACCCCTTCTCAGCCACTCTCGCATGATTCCGAGCTTGATCACTAACGTCTTCCTTCTCTCCACTCCAGGACGCCGAGCGGACCATGAACAACACGCTCGCGCGGCTGCAAGCGACGATCGACCAGTTTGACGAGCAGATCGCCGAGGAAGAGAGGAAGCTGTCCCGCGACCTCGAAGCGGAACGCAAACCGCTCCGGGACAACATCGCCCGCGCGAACGACGACATTGCCGATCTCACTCAGCGCATCGCCGACGCCCGTCAGCGAGAGTCGAACGCCAACGAAGCCGGTCGTGCCGAGGGTCAGCGGTACGAGGCGATTCGTGAACGTATCGGCGCTGCCGAGCAGACCGAGCGCGAACACGTCAACCGCATCCAGCACATCAAGCGCTCTCAGTCGGACGCCTACGCCGCTTACGGAGACAGGATGCCTCGCTTCATGCAAGCCGTCGCCGCCGAGAGTCGTTGGCAGAAGAAGCCGATCGGTCCGATCGGCTTGTCGGTCAAGCTCAACAAGCAGGAGTACTCGCGTGTCCTCGAGTCGTTCTTTGGCCCGACCTTGAACGCGTTCATCGTCACCAACCCGCAAGATGCTCGTCTCCTCAAGGCCATGCACAAACAACACGGCCTGTGCGTTTGCTCCCTTCTTATTTCCCGCCTTCGTAAATGCTGTTTTGACATGACCGGAATCCCCTTTGCAGCGACCACAACGTGCCGATCTTGACCCAGTCGTACGACCACAATTTCGACTTTTCGCACGGCGAGCCGGGTGAAGGGATCATGACGGTTCTGCGCGCGTGCACGGTATGTATCGTCGACGTCGCGGAAAACCCGACCAGAAGCTTCCCTGATAATTCTTGCGCGTTCTGCAGATCACGGACGAGCTCGTCAAACAAGCTCTCATCGTCAGCAACCGCATCGAGACTTGCGCGCTGGTGCCGACCCGTCCGGACGGTGACAACCTGCTTCGCACGAACCCACGCAACGTGTCGGCCGCGTACTCCGCAGATTGCTTCCAGATCCGCAGCACGTAGGGACCCCTCCCTATTCACTGTGCTGAGAGGTACACGCAGCTGAACTGATTCGATACGTCTCGCAGCCAAGGCCGGTCTTCCTCCTCTACGATGGCAACCTGGAAGGGCGCTCCTCGTCTGCAGCGCGACCTCACCGAGATAATCCGGTGCGTCTTCGCATTCCATTCTTTTCACGACGATCTGCCGCTGACCCTTCGTCCTTCAGCCGTGTGGAAGAAGAGCGCAACAGGGTTCACGCGGACATCCAGCAGATGCTCGCCGAAAGGGACCAGGTCAGGCAGCGCTGCACCCAGCTCGAGAACGAACGCAAGCAGGCCGAGGTAAGTCTCTGTGCTCCACGGAAACGGCTCGCGGACAGCTCATGACTCATTGCTCTCGTGCAGGCCGAGGCGCATGCTGCTCAGAGGCAGACCGTCCAGCTCAACCGCCGAATTCAAGACTGGGACGCCAAGCTCAAGGAGGAACAGCCGAACAATATCGCCGCTTTGCAAGAGAACAAGCGCGTGCGTACCTGCCGTCCGCCGCACTGGCAGCGGGAACGAACACTGCTGACCGTTCTTGTTTGTCGACGCTCGCAGGAAACCGAGCAGGAGCGCGAGAACATGCTCGCGCAGTACAAGGCAGGTCTCGCCAAGTTCGAAGAGTCGAGTGCGAGCCAGAGTGCCGCTCAAGCGGTGGAGGAGAAGCAAGCCATCGAGGAGGAACTGAAGCAGCACGAGAGAATCCTCAGGAAGCTCAGGGTGGGTCGGATTATGCCTGAGACGATCGTGACTCTTGTATGTACTGACGGTTTCGGTAATTGCACAGGAACGTATCGACAAGGAGACTACGGCTGAGGCGACCGCTCGAGCCCATTTCGACAAGCTGGCCGGCACTCGGAAGGGGATCCAGAACACGATCGAGCAGTACGAGCAAGAACTGGAGGGAGTGAAGAAGACTCGCGACGTGAGTGGTCTACCGAACCGTCGTCGTCGTCACGCGTGATCTCGCTGACTCTTCGGGTCGCGCTACAGGAACGGGTCGAGCAAGCGACTTCGATCTGCGAGCGTCCGAAGGTCGACAAGCCGAAGGACCGCAGGCGCCTCGAGAAGGAGATCGACTCGATCGAGAGGGCGCTCAAGCAGCAGGCAAAAGAGCAAGGCGCGACGCTGGACGAGATTGTCCAGGATCTCGAAGAGAAGAAGAAGAGGGCGCACGAGGCAGTTAAGTCGATGAATGAGCTCGCCGGCTTGGTCAAAGTGAGTTCGCACGCCACCGCGCCTTTTCCCTGAACCTTTTGTTTTCCCCTCGGTGCCCGCTCAAACACAGGAAAGCATACTAAGATCCTTCCACCGCCTCGACAAGGCGTTGGCCGCGGCGTACGACTCGCGCGTCATGCGCTGGACCGACTTCCGCACGCACATCAGCAACCGCGCGAGGGCCATGTTCCAGCACCACCTCACGCAGCGTGGCTTTACCGGCAAGCTCAAGTTCAACCACTCGAACTGCACCCTCGACATCCTCATCCAGACCGAGGCCGATGCGGGTTCGAAAAAGGCCAAGCAGAAGGACACGAAGAGTTTGTCGGGTGGCGAAAAGTCGTTCTCGACCATCTGCTTGCTGCTCACCATGTGGGAATCGGTCGGTTGCCCGCTGCGGTGCCTCGACGAATTCGTGAGTGGCGCGTGCCTCTTTCTCTTTCGCCCACCGCTCAAAATGCTGACACCTTGGTCGCGCGCGCTCTTGACAGGATGTCTTCATGGTGCGTTCCGCTCGCTCAGAGTCTGTCTCGTGGATGCGTGCCCCGGTGGCTGACTCTGTCCGTCCTACAGGACGCCGTCAACCGCCGAATCGCGATGAAAATGATGGTCGACACGGCGGCTCAGGCGGATCAGACCCAGTTCATCCTGATCACCCCGCAAGACATGGGCGTGCGTGCTTCGTCTCTCCGCGTGCGCGAGGACGCACCGTTGACGCCCCTCCTTTTTCCCGCCCCGCAGAGTCTGTCGAGCTTTGGCGACGAGGTCAAGATTGTCAAGCTTGCGGACCCGTCTCGCGCTTCAGGTACGAGATCTGCGCTTCTTGCGGACGAACTGACACTAGAGAAAAGCTCACGATTTCTGTGCTTGCAGGCGCGCTCGCTCGCGGTCGCTGAGGAAACTAGTCGTCCCGCCTCTGCTTTTCGCTTCCCCCGCGCCGTTTGTGCCGTTGTTCTTTCTCCTGTCGCATCTATATCCCCCTCACAGCGTGATCCCTACGCATTTTGTCTGCCGTCGTTCCCCGTCTCTATGTTTCTGTGTATTTACTGCGCAGGTCCTCCCAGTATCGTTCTCATGAAATTTTCACATGCATATGCTTCTCCGCCGTCTGCGCCCGGTCGCCAACCTCGTGCTTTCAGCGTTGTTTGAGATAAGCTCAGAGTCCTCCGGCTCGAGGTGTGGCTTGCGAGGACGCTGTCGGCGTTGAACGGCGAATCGCTGAAGAGTGGAGCGACGGAAATTGACGCGACGCACCGGGGCGGACCAAGGGCCGAGGCACGGCGCAGCAACGCTCGACCGAGAGCCTGCGACGTGGCCGTACCTCGACTGGCAGCGCACGAGTCAACCCAGGCGAGCCTCGAGCGTCTCTGCAGGGCTACTCGTCGCATCACTCCTCGACACCTCCATCCGACCTCCGAGTCTGCGGGTCAGCTGGAGCGAGCCTCGCATCCGCTCGACCGCGTCCCTCTGCCACTCTGAGCGCGCGACTGGCTTCCACGGGAATCGCTGCGAGTCCAGAGCACGCAGGCTAGTCAGAGTGAGTCCCTCCTGCACTGCGATGGCAGCTGCACGTCGTCTCCGCCCCCCTTTCGTCGCCGTGTCATCGCCGCACGTCGCCCTTGCCCCACGCTGATCCCGACTTGTCCCGCTTCCCAGCGCCCAGTCGCACCGACTAGGCAACACCGAATCACCAGTCGTCGATCCGAGGGTCATAGTCGCTGGTCAAGCCCTCTCGCCCCCACTTGAAACGGGCGAGTCAGCCATGTCGTCCTTGTCCCACCTCCTCGACGGCTCAAACGGCGTCAATGGCGGCTTCTCGTCCCCGGCCGGTGCAAACTCTTCCTATGCCGCAACTCCGGTAGCGCCAAAGCCAAAACGGAAACGTCCCAGTCGCGCTGCCGCAGCCTTTATCGACGAGGAAGACATTGCAAACCGTCGCGTGAGTCGCCGACCCGCATCTTCTCCTCCTCCCCGCCCTTTCTGCATGCGCGTAGCTGACGATGCGATCATCGCGAGCAGTCCTCTCTGCGCCAATCGACCCGCCCTAGGCGGTACGACGATGAACTGTACGAGGACGACGGGAGTTACCTCGCCGTCGACCGCACGAACGGACGCGCCTCGGAGACCACCAACGGCGGCGCAGACGACTTGCCTTCCGACGAAGAAGGCGACGGACTCTTGAAGGCGACGTCGCACATCTGGCGCGAGCCGCTGCAGGCCTACATCTCAGACCTGCACGCCCGCCGGAGGCAAGTCGAGCAGGACGTCGAGGACGCCGAGGCGAGTCGCAAATTCCTCGTGGCCGCGCGCGCCGTCGACATGGCCGAGCGCCGCCTCCCGGCCATGCGCGAACGGCAAGCGGTCCGGCTCGTGCAGGTCCAGCAGGAACGCGAGATCCGAGCCCGTGAAGATGCCCTCGCCGCCGCGCGCGCTCACGCCGAAGAGAGCACGCGCACGAAGAAGGACGTTGATCGCGAAGAGCGCCTGCGCAAGCAACGCGAGGCGGCACGCAAGAAGCGCGAGGAGGACCGCCTCAAGCGCGAACACGACAACGAGCAGCGGCGCCTGCGAGCGGAAGAGGCGCGGATAGCCAAGCTCCGCGAGGCTGAACGCTATGCTGCTCTCACCCCGGAAGAGAAGGAGGCTGAAGATCGAGCCCTGGCGGAAAAGCTCGCGCGCGAGCGCGAAGCCACCGCCGCGAGGCTCCGCGAACAGGAAGAGGAACTGCTCGCGAGCGGTCGCGGAGCTCGCAAGCGACGAAAAGCCGGCGACGACCTCGAGGCCGATGCAGTCGATGCCCTGTCGTCCTTTGGTATGTATGCCGAGTTTGACGAGCTCGAGGACGACGACTCGGGTCTCTACGACGCGCCCGGCGGCAAAGGCCGCAAAGGCAAAAGCGGATCGCGCCGCTCGTCCAGTTTTGCTCCCGAGGCATACGGGGTTCCCCAGCTACCGCCGGGAGCCTACGCCGGGCCGGACGGACAGTACTACGATGCGTCTGGCGCACCGCTCGAGTGGCCGCCGGCCGGTACTTCGGGCTCGCCTCGAATCCCCTTCGACGGCCTGAACGGTGACGGCGACGCAGAGATGACCAAGTCGTCGTCGTCGAAGAAGCGCGTCAAGTCGGCCGAGGAACTGGAGCGCAAGCTCTGGACTCAGATTGCGCGTCGCGATATCCCCAGGGTCCGTTTCCTCTCAAAAGTCGCTCGGCGTGAAAAAGTCGACTTACTGACCTGAGGCGATCTCCCACGGATCTCTGGACGTGCAGGTCTTCAAGATTCAGCAGCAGAGCACCACCTCTCGACAATTCTTCGCCAAGCGACTCTCGAGCGTAGTCGCGCGCGAAGCCCGCCGTGCCGCCACGAGGACGAAAAACACCAAGGACGTCCAGACACGTGCGAAGCGCGTCATGCGCGAGATGCAGATGTTTTTGCGCGGGAACGAGAAGCGGGAACGCGAAGCGCGGAAAAAGGCCGAGAAGGAGGCGCTCGAAAAGGCTCGCCGGGAGGAGGAAGTGCGCGAGGCGAAACGGCAAGCGCGCAAACTCAACTTTCTCATCACCCAAACCGAGCTGTACTCTCACTTTGTCGGCAGCAAGATCAAGAGTGCGTTTCTTGTGTGGTCTCTCTGCATGACCGCCCCTTCCCGCCTGACTCTGATTCTTCATCCTTCTCCCGCAGCGAGCGAGGCCGAAGACTCTGCCGATACGGCGTCGGAAGCCAAGCCGGCGCAGCAGCAGCAGCCAAGCGCCTCTCTGCTCGCCGCGATGAACGCCAACGACGCAGAAGGGGATCTGCGCGATCTCAACTTTGACGAAGGTATGTTTCGAATCCGCATCTGCCTCCACGACTCCTCTGGCTGACTGTGGACTGTTTTAATCTCGATAGACGACGAAGAGAACGCGGCCCGCCATGCGAAGCGCAACGCTCAGGCAGCGATCGATGCGGCCAGGAACGCCGCTTCTGCTTTCGACGCGGCGGCCAAGGAGGCCAACGCCGCGCCAGACGGCGCTACTGGTCCGACGCCGACGGTATCGGGCTCGGGATCGAACGCGAATGCTCCTCTCGACCTCGATGGCGCCGAGCTCAACTTCCAGAATCCGGAACTCGGCGGCGAAAAGGTCGTGGTGACGCAGCCAAAGATGCTCGCCTGCACGCTCAAGGAGTACCAACTCAAGGGTCTCAACTGGCTCGCCAACCTCTACGAGCAGGGCATCAACGGCATCCTCGCAGACGAGATGGGTCTCGGCAAGACGGTCCAGTCGATCTCGCTCATGGCCTACCTGGCCGAGGTCCACAACATCTGGGGACCGTTCCTTGTCATCTCGCCCGCCTCGACGCTGCATAACTGGGTGCAAGAGATTACAAAGTTCGTGCCGAATCTCAAAGCTTTGCCGTACTGGGGAACGGTCAAAGATCGCCAGGTCCTCCGCAAGTTCTGGAACCGCAAATCGATCCGATACGACCGCGACACGCCATTTCACGTCGTTGTCACGTCGTACCAGCTCGTGCGCCCTCTTTCCCATCGCCATCTATTGCGTGCTGAAGGCTGACGCATTTGTTTCCTCTTCCATACAGGCGGTCGCCGACGAGAAGTACTTCAACCAGGTCAAGTGGCAGTACATGGTCCTCGACGAGGCTCAGGCGATCAAGTCGTCCGGCTCGACGCGATGGAAAACGCTCCTCGGCTTCCGCTGCCGCAACCGACTGCTCCTCACTGGCACGCCGATCCAGAACTCGATGCACGAGCTCTGGGCTCTTCTCCACTTCATCATGCCGTCGCTCTTTGACTCGCACGACGAGTTCAGCGAGTGGTTCTCGCAGGGCATCGAAGGTGGAGCGGACAGCAAGGGCGGCATGAACGAGCATCAGCTTCGTCGACTGCACATGATCCTCAAGCCGTTCATGCTCCGGCGTATCAAGAAGAACGTGCAGAACGAGCTCGGTGACAAGGTACGCAACCGCTTCCAACTTTGGTCTTCCGGACTCCCACGCTCACCAAGTGTATTCTTTGCAGATCGAGATCGACGTCTACTGCGACTTGACGCCCCGTCAGAAGGCGATGTACCGCACGCTCAAGGAGAACATCTCGATCACCGATCTGGTCGCTCGCGCCTCGAGTTTGAACGACGACGACAGCGTCAAGCGCTTGATGAACCTCATCATGCAGTTCCGAAAAGTCTGCAACCACCCAGAGCTCTTTGAGCGAGCCGACGTGACGGCGCCGTTCGCCTTCGCCACCTTCAACAAGACCGCGAGCTTGATCCGCGACCCGGACGTCCTTGACGTGCCCTACGCGACTCACAGCGTCATCGAGTACAACCTGCCGAAGACGCTGTACCGCGAAGGCGGCCTCCTCCACGTGCCCGGACCCAATTCGCGCGCGGGCAGCGACAGCTTCCACCTCGGTCGCCTGATGAACATTTGGCAGCCGGATTACGTTCAGCAGTCTCTCCAGTCGGAAGGTACGCCGCGCTCGTCCTAGCCGACTGCTGCTGCGTCAGACATCTGACGGGCCTACTCGATTCGCAGACTCGCCGTTCGCCGTCTCGCGCCACCTCGACATGAGCCCGTCGGATCTCCATCGTGCCGTCACCTCGCACGGCATTTTGCGACTCGGACTTGCCTTGCAACGTCAGCAAGACTACCAAAACTCGGTGACGTACGCTAGGTAAGCTTCCGGCATCGCGGTCACGTCTCGAATCGCATTGAAAAGCTAACCACGTTCCTTTGCCGCAGCGTACACGACGACGACGTCGAAAAGAGCGCTTTTAGCCTCGTCCTGCCTCCAAAAGCCTCGTTGCTGTCTCGCAGTGACCTGGGCGGCGGCAGCGGTCTCGTTCCGCTCGGCGAGATCGAGCGCAATTACCGGCTCACGTCCCCATTGAACCGGCCGGATGCGCGATTCTACTACGACCCGGCGGTCGCTCCGACGATTGGAGCGACCTGCAGCGACCGCTCGTTCGCCTACGACGAGGACCGGGTCCGCTTCGACCCGCTTTTCCACGCTGCCTTTTTCGGGTTGCCGCCAGCCTCGCGGGAATCGATCGGCGACGTCCGGCGGTATCAGGCCGCGCTGCCAGGCATGCCCGCGCAGGGTATCCTCGACGTGTCTGACCCGACGCAACTGCCTCTGCCCTCGATGCTCGTCCCGCAGCTGCAAAAGCTGATCCTCGACTCCGGCAAGCTGGCCAAGCTGGACGCACTCTTGACTAAGCTCAAGGCGGAAGGCCACCGTTGCCTGATCTACTTCCAGATGACGCGCATGATCGACCTGTTCGAAGAGTACCTCGCATTCCGTCAGTACAAGTACCTCCGCCTCGACGGCAACTCGACCATCTCGGAGCGTCGCGACATGGTTACCGACTGGCAGACCAAGCCGGAACTCTTCATCTTCCTTCTCTCGACTCGCGCCGGTGGACTCGGAATCAACCTGACAGCCGCCGACACCGTCATCTTCTACGATTCCGACTGGAACCCTTCGGTGAGTGACGGCCTCACAGTCTCTTCGTCGCTATGTAGCTACTGACTCTTCGAGGCTACTCAGAACGACGCCCAGGCCATGGACCGAGCACACCGTCTCGGCCAGACCAAGCAAGTCACGGTCTACCGTCTCATCACCAAGGACACGGTCGACGAGCGGATCGTGCAACTCGCGAGGTGAGTTGCCTACAGCCTTTCAACCCACTGAGTAGGGACTGACCTGGTGTTTGCGCCTCGCAGGAACAAGAAGCTCGTCCAGGACGCCGTGGTGGGCTCGTCCGGAGCGGCAGCGCCGAGCGAAGGACCCGCCAAGGCGAACGAAGTCGTGTCTCTTCTCCTCAACGATACCGAGCTCGAAGAGAGCCTGCGACAGGCCGAAGAGCGCCGCAAGCGGAACGAAGAGATCAAACGCGAGGACGGCAAGCGCGGTGCTCAGAAGCGCCAAGACAACCGGCGCCAGAAGCAAGCCGCCGCGGCCGAGATGGCGCAGAAACCTTCGGCGTGGGAGGATGCCGTTGACGACGAAGACGGCATGTCCTTCTTTGCCAACGTGAACCAGACGGCCGCCAACGATGACGACGCCGAGCAACCGCCCGCGAGCGGTACCGCCAGCGGCACGGAGACGCCTCAACCGCCAGCTCAAGGTCAAGGTCAAGCGCAGCCCGAGGCGAAACCGAAACCGGCTCGGAAGCGCAAGCCAGAACTCGACGAGAACGGCCAGCCGATCCAGAAGCGGAAGCGCCGGTCAAGAGCAGAAATGTGCGTCCGCGTGTCACTCTTCGTCACCACAAGGTGCAGCTCTAACCCATCTTGCTCGCATCTGCAGGGAGATCTTCCGAGCTGAAGAAGCAGAGCGGAAACGGCAACGCGAAGAAGAGCGCCTCGCCAAGAAGGCTGCCAAAGCCGGGAAGTAGCTTGAAGTGCATTCTGTTTGTTGTGTGTACCTGCATATACCTTGTTCTTTTCCCCGCTTCTCTCTCCGTGCATCGTGAAGTGAAGAAATGTCTATAGCATGTCTACTCCGTGTCGAAGTATGTGCGGGTCGGATCATACGGGATATAATCAAAGTCGATCAAGCCGCCGACCTCGGGCATTCCCATCTCCTCGAGATCGCGGAAGCCGAGCAAGACACCGTCCCACCCCCAGACATACGTCGTCGCGAGCTTGCCCTCGTCGTCGAACGTGTAGAACGTCGCTCGGAGGTCCTTCATCTCCCATCCGGACGCCTCGCTCGCGCTCCGGAAGACGTGCTCGAGTCGGAGACCGAGGGTGATGTTGCCGCGGGCGCTCTGCTTGAAGATGTACTTGGGGTGCAGCGGACCTTTGTTCTTGGGCGCGGTGGGCCAATTCGGCAGTCTGAGCCAGTAGTGAAAGCGTTCGCTCCGGCCCGGTTGCGGGATGCTCGCCCGCGGACGAGTGAGCGCCTCTCGACGTTTTTCGGCATATGTCTTGCGCGCGGCCGAGTTCGTCTTTTGCGGACTGGCGGAGGCGAGACGCCGCAGCTGCTTCGAGGTCGACGGCGCGGGCGGGATCCAGCCTTCGCGCTGTAACCGGCTCGCCGTGACGCAACGCTGCTTGCTCGGCGTGAAAACTTCTTCTTCCGGTGTGGGCGGTGTCGACCTCTTGCGAGAGTTGTCGGAGGAAGAAGTAGAAGGCGCGGTGGAGTGAGTCCGCGACAATGTTCCGGAAAGGGTGGACCCGGCTTGAACGCTCGGACAGGGCCGGCGAAAGGCCGAGAGCAGCACGGGCTTCGGTGGTGTCGGCATAGTTGTTTGTTGAAGACATGCGCGAGCGTGCTGCGAAGACAAGAGCTCGGCCTTGACGGATCCTGGCGAGGCGTCCGCGTCCGCGTCCGAGTCGTCCGAAGCCGCTGCCGCCGCGGCTTCGGTGACAGCTGCGCGCTCCTTGCCTTTGCCTTTACCGCGCGGGGTAGTCGAAGCTCGGACTGCTGCCGCTTTGCCGGGCGGTGGCGACCGAGGGACGAAATTGACGTTGCCGTTCGCATCGAGTCCGATCATGAGGGACACCTCTGTCTCGCCGCTCGAAGCACCCATCCCAGGAGGACGCATCGTAGGCTCCACGGGTAGGTCGGCGCGACCCATCGCCGCCGTCGCCACCACCGCGCGTGGACTCGACGGTTCCTCGGTATTGTCGCGCTTCTCGGATTCGCGTTCGGCTTGAAGTTGCCGTTGGAGGTAAATCTTGTAGTCGGCCGATCGGTTCGACGGCGACGGCGTCGCAGAGCGGTCTCGTCCTGGTTCCGCTGGACCCGCAGAGGCGGAACGCTCGCGCGGCGTAGTGACGGGAGAGCGTCGCCGCGCGCTCAAGCTCGCGATGTGATCTTCAAAGTCTTCCTCCGGTTCGCTGTCGGTGACTCGGCCATCTGTGGCGCCATCCGTATCGGTCCCGCTCGGAGTCGCTGGCGTGATGCACGCTCCGCTGTTTTGGGAATGGAGGAGGCCCGACGGCGGATTGGCCGGCGGAGAGTACTGTTTCGAGTTTCGGCGGATTGGGGACGACCGCAGCCGCTGTCCGGCAGGTCCTGGTCCCAAATGTTCCCCGTCCGAACCCGCAGCAGCTGGTGAGCTCGGCGACACCTTGACGCGCAACTTGGCGATGATGAACTCGAGGTAAGTCCCCGGGGCGACCATTTCCCACGCCGAGGCGGCGACGATGAACCGCTTCTCGCGTCCCGGGAATCGCTGTGCGAACGAGCAGGTATAGGCTTCATCGTCCTCGACGCCAAAGTGCCGGCGCACTCCTGCCAGTGCAGTCTGTGGAGAACAGCAGGTCAGCCTGGGTTGAGTGATCATCCAGTCCCTCCGAGGGATGCCGCTATATGGGACGGTGGCGCACCTCGTAAGGCTGGCCTGCCTTGATGACGACTCCGCTCGTCGCAAACTGCGAGCTGCACGCCTGCCCGACGGCGTCTGCATCGGCGAGTTCGACAAAGACGACTCCGGCCGACATCGGACTCTCCTCGCGGGGCGGCGAGTCGTTGCGGGACGGGCTGGTAGCGATATACGGGATGCCTGCCACTGGGACTTGACTCGGTCTGTGGGCACTGGCGGACAGCACTCGGCAATTACGGCTTGTGAGGACACCAAGAAGGGCAGCGAGATGTCAAACAGGTCTGCGACGCGATGTCAAAACAGACGCTTGGACGAGACTCCAGGTGCGCGCGTCTCGCTCGCTGTAGCTACAGAGCCCGAGGTCCGCAGATCGCCGCGTGGCAAGGCGAAGTAAACTGCGGGCCGACCAAAAGAAGCAAGTTTTTGACAATTCCGGAAAGACTGCTGAACTTCGTTCCTCTTTTTGCATGTAACACATCGTATGGATCACCGTACGCTCATGCCCACATGTCGACAACGCAGCGGATGCAGTTGCCACCATGCTCCATGTAACCGAAGCCATCCGAGATCTTGTCGAGCGTAACCTGCCGAGGAGGGAAAACGAATCAGTTCTGACTGGTTGAAGAGCGGGCAGTCTAGTCGCGCCGAGAGGGAAAGGACTCACGCGGTGAGTGACGTAGTCGTCGACGGTCAGCTTGCCTTGGAGGTAGTCGTCGACGAGTCCGGGAAGCCTGCAGCGAGGTGAAAGATCATCAGGATCAGGAGACAGGAATACCCAGACAAGACAGCGAACGTACTCGGTCCGGCCCTTGACGCCACCGAACGCCGATCCCTGCCACTTGCGACCGGTGACGAGCTGGAATGGCCGAGTCGAGATCTCCTTGCCGGCAGCGGCGACGCCGATGATGGTCGAAACTCCCCATCCTGAAACACGCATCGTCAGCATCTCTGCGGGAGTGGGTGTGGAGAAGAGACCGGCGCACCCTTGTGGCATGCCTCGAGAGCCTGGCGCATGACGTTGACGTTACCGGTGCAGTCGCTGCAAAGAGAAAAGTCTCGGGAGGTCAGATTCGCCAAACGTAGATAGACGCGCCCACCTTCGGCGAAAAGAAGAAAGGACAAGCCAAAAAAACAAACGCACAAAGTGTGCTCGCAACCGCCGTCCGTCTTCTCGACCAAGACGTCCACAATGGTCTTGCCCTCGGGGAGCTGGGTCGGGTTGATAAAGTCGGTCGCGCCCATCGAGCGGGCCCACTCCTCCTTGGCCGGGTTCGTGTCGATCGCGATGATCTGCTTCGCCTTGCGGACGCGGCAACCCTGAATGACGGCGAGGCCGACGGCGCCGAGACCAAAGATGGCGACGTTGTCGCCCTCCTGGACGTTGGCCGTCTTGGTGCTGTTCCGGGGAACCTCATATCGTCTGTCAGCATACAGCTCCTCGGTAGATGGTTCTCGTAGTGATGGTGTACGCACGCAGCACCGTAACCGGTCGTGAGACCACAACCGAGCAGGCAAGCCTTGTCGAGCGGCGCCTTGTCGGTAATGGCGACGACCGAGTACTTGCTCACGACGGTGTACTGCGAAAAGGTCGAGCAACCCATAAAGTGCAAGAGTTCCTTGCCCTTGCACTTGAACCGGCTCGTGCCGTCCGGCATCTTGCCCTTGCCCTGGGTGACCCGGACGGCGCTGCACAGGTTGGTCTTGCCCGACTTGCAGAACTTGCACTCGCGGCACTCGGCAGTGTAGAGCTGCACGTGGGAGAGATGTCAGCCTTCGTCCTTCGCGAGTCTGCATAGAAAGGCACACACGCACCGGGATGACATGGTCGCCGACCTTGACGTCGGTGACGCCCTCACCGATACTCTCTACGATTCCGCCTCCCTCGTGTCCGAGCACCACCGGGAAGTCGCCTTCGGGGTCGTCACCGGACAGCTAAACGCACAGAGCAAGGGGGCATCAATATTTGAAAAAAAGGGTCAGTCTGCTTGTTTTGACAGCGGAAGAACCGACGGCCCGGAGCGGCCACTTTCAGCCGCGGCGGCGTGTGGGAGCCGGTGTACGCACAGTGAAGAGGTCCTGTGTGCCGTAGCATAATTAGCGACTCGTAGTGCATCTCCGCTGAGCGAGTAGACTGGACTCACGGTGTGGCAGAGAGCGTTGTAGAGGACTTTGATCCGGACCTCGTTCGCCTTGGGCGGGTCGACCGTAATCTCCTCAATCGAGACGGGCTTGCCAGCCTCCCAAGCGACGGCAGCCTTGCAAGTGATAACCTGCGCGAGTGAGCATTGTCAGTGTACGGGGCTCCCTCGACGGGGAGGAACAACCCGCTCTTGCGATGAGATTCGAGGTGGAAGCGAGGGGGGGAGATGCCGCAAAGGGTGGCGACGCCGGAGCGTTCGTGGGCGGGGAGGCGGGAGCTGCGTACCTTTCCTTGAGTGTCCGACATTGTTCCGATCGATATGCAGAGTAGATGGGAACGAGCAGAGAACGAAGGGGAAACAGATCTCTGACGACGACATCACTTGTTCCGCCTCCCCTCCTTTCCCCCTGTTCAGCCTGCCTACACTTGCAACTGACCCGCACAGAGCCGACCCTCCCGACTCGCCATGCATACAGACAAGGGACTTCAAGCCAACCCAGGTAGGGTCACTCTCACGTGTGCAAGTAAGACTCGGAAAAAGGGGAATGGATCTTGTTCAAAAAAACATCTTCGTCTTTGGAGGGAGAACGGATGGGAAGGAAGCACAGCAGCACAAGAGAGAGAAAGAGAGAACAACCGAGTTTGGGATAGGGAGAGGGAGAGGGGCGAGAGAGGAGGAGGAAGGAGGGGTATGCACACGGAAAAAAGGTGGTCGAGAGCACGCGCACCCCCCCTCTTCTTCGCCTTCTGGAGGGGGAAGAGAAGGGGACAGGCGCTCTCGTTTTTTTCTTCCCAGGCGGCAACAACAGAAAGAAGGATGAGGAGGTGGACAAATGCGCGCGCGAATAGCTTAGAAGCACTGTTGCGGGCGGGAACAGTCCATGGTTAGTGGGGGCTTGGCAGACGCGCATGCGGACGGTAGTAGAAAGACTGACCTTGCGGTGAACGATCGAGGGACCCGACTCGTCGTACCTGGAAAGCAAAGGACAAGGTCAGTCGGATTGAAGGTGAAGCGGACATCCGGAGAAAGAAGCGAGAAACGCACTCCTGCTTCGAGATCCACATCTGCTGGAAGGTCGACAGCGACGCGAGGATCGACCCTCCGATCCAGACCGAGTACTTGCGCTCGGGCGGCGCAACAATCTTGACCTTCATGGACGAAGGGGCGAGCGCCGTAATCTCCTTCTGCATGCGGTCCGAGATGCCCGCGTACATGGTCGTGCCTCCCGACATGACAATGTTGCCGTACAGGTCCTTGCGGATGTCGAGGTCGCACTTCATGATCGAGTTGTACGTCGTCTCGTGGATACCGGCCGCCTCGAGTCCGATCAGACCCGGCTGGAAGAGCGCCTCCGGAGCACGGAACCGCTCGTTACCGATCGTGATGACCTGGCCGTCCGGGAGCTCGTACGACTTCTCGAGCGCCGACGACTGCGCGGCGGTCTGCATCTCCTGCTCAAAGTCGAGGGCGACGTAGCAGAGCTTCTCCTTGATGTCACGGACAATCTCGCGCTCGGCTGTGGTGGTGAACGAGTAACCGCGCTCCATGAGGATCTTGACGAGGTACTCCTGCAAGAGGTCACGCTCGCATCAGTGTCTGCGGAGACAGAGAGAAGACGTGCGCCGAAGTACGCACCGTGAGGTCACGGCCGGCCAAGTCGAGACGGAGGATGGCGTGCGGGAGCGCGTAACCCTCGTAGATGGGGACGGTGTGGGTGACACCGTCGCCCGAGTCGAGGACGATACCGGTGGTACGTCCGGAAGCGTACAGCGAGAGGACGGCCTGGATGGCGACGTAGAAGGCGGGCGCGTTGAAGGTCTCGAACATGATCTGGGTCATCTTCTCGCGGTTGACCTTGGGGTTGAGCGGCGCCTCGGTGAGGAGGACCGGGTGCTCTTCCGGGGCAACACGGAGCTCGTTGTAGAACTGGGTAGCCGGCAAAAGTCAGGGTCTTGAATCATCTTTCGTCGTGGTCGGGCGTCGAAGCAAACTCACGGTGTGGTGCCAGATCTTCTCCATGTCGTCCCAGTTGGTGACGATACCGTGCTCGATCGGGTCTGCATGTCCGCAAGCCAAGAGACGGCGACAGAGGCAGGTATGTGAGTTTGACGCTCAGAATCCGATCGGCGCGCCCGATAAGAGCCGGGAAATCGATCGAAGGAAGAGAGACTGACACTTGAGGGTGAGGATACCACGCTTGGACTGGGCCTCGTCACCGACGTACGAGTCCTTCTGGCCCATGCCGACCATGACACCCTGGTGACGGGGCCGGCCGACAATCGAGGGGAAGACCTGTGATCGGAACGAGGCGGGTCAGTCAATGAGATGGCGGAGTGCGTCCAGATTGGCACTGTGTAGGCTCTACAGCCGTAGTTCATATCTCGACTGGTGTCTCAGCCCGCAAAGGCTTGCGAGCGGAGGAGCGCGAGGCAGCAGATTCACCGCCGCGCAAGGCCGAAGCGAGCCAACTGCCCCCAAAGATTGACGGCGATCTGAGCGACGAGAGACTTACGGCACGGGGTGCGTCGTCACCGGCGAAACCGGCCTTGCACATACCGGAACCGTTCTATATATCGGGGCAAGCCATGCGCGAAGAGTCAGCACGCGGTGCGGATGAGGACGACGAGGGGCGTCACGTCGTCACCTCCCCCCCTCGGTCGGAGGCGAGAGTGGCTCGGACAAGGGACGCACGTCGATAACGAGGGCGGCAACTTCGTCTGCATACCGAGTGAATCCGACACGGCTAGTCAGTACGCGGCTCGAGGGTGTAGTGCGCGAGGAATGACGAGGGTGCGAGCGGTCCACCACCACCGTGTGACGGCTCTCACCCTCGCGCCGACCGCCAAGGCGCGGGCGGCCCTGCACGGCGAGCGCGGGGAGACGCTCAGCAGAGTATCGGTGACTGACCTTCCATTGTGCTAGTTCTGTACGAGCGTGGGTAGTAGAGAGAGAGGGAGAAGAGACGCGGCGGCGGGGTGCGTGGGTGACACGCAGCCGCTCCTGCACAGCCCCAGCCTCGCTCGCTCGCTCCTTACGATGACCTCTCCGTAGAGCTCTAGCTAGTCACTCCTCTTGCAATGGACTTTCTGTCACCCTCTGCTCTCTCCCTCCTCGCGAATCTGTCCCCACTCAGCCCCCTCTGCGCGCACTCGGCCTGAGACCGAACTGCGCCCTCAAACTCGTCGGAGGCAGCGTTCAGCAGGCACTCAAGTATCTCAAGGCGGACCTGACGTGCAGTCTCCGAGGAGAAGAGACCGCAGTCGAGGCGGGAGAACCGGGCGGAAAGGGAGGGTTGCAGGCCATCGAACAAACACACACTGCGAGAAGAGAGTCCGAGGCTTGCCCTCTCGCCGGTGTCGGGATTCCACGCTTCGGGGCTGGGGTGGTGAGACTTGATCCGGCACAGATCCACTCCAGGCGAGAATTCGATGGCGGTTGGGTTGGGAGGTTCCATGTGCGCGAGGAGTCGACTCACACGCCACCGAGGAGGGGGTCGGAAAGAACAAGGGAAGAGAGTTTGCGAGCTCAGAAGCACTGCAGGGTGGGAGAACACAACAGGTCAGATAGGATTGGACATGGTACGGATCCAGGACGCTAGACTTGCCTTGCGATGAACGATCGAGGGACCCGACTCGTCGTACCTAGAGAGGCACGAGAAAAGTCAGTCGGGTAAAGACTAAGGCGCCAACCGGCAAGGCAAGCGAGAACGCACTCCTGCTTCGAGATCCACATCTGCTGGAAGGTCGACAGCGACGCGAGGATCGACCCTCCGATCCAGACCGAGTACTTGCGCTCGGGCGGCGCAACAATCTTGACCTTCATGGACGAAGGGGCGAGCGCCGTAATCTCCTTCTGCATGCGGTCCGAGATGCCCGCGTACATGGTCGTGCCACCCGACATGACAATGTTGCCGTACAGGTCCTTGCGGATGTCGAGGTCGCACTTCATGATCGAGTTGTACGTCGTCTCGTGAATACCGGCCGCCTCGAGTCCGATCAGACCCGGCTGGAAGAGCGCCTCGGGGGCACGGAACCGCTCATTACCGATGGTGATGACCTGCCCGTCCGGGAGCTCGTACGACTTCTCGAGCGCCGACGACTGCGCGGCAGTCTGCATCTCCTGCTCAAAGTCGAGAGCGACGTAGCAGAGTTTCTTCTTGATATCGCGGACGACCTCGCGCTCGGCGGAAGTCGTGAAAGAATAGCCACGCTCCATCAAGAGTTTGACGAGGTATTCCTGCGCGCGCGCAGAACAGGCTCCGAGAGAGTGAGCCACCAGTGCAAAAAGCGGCTGTTTTCCTTTTCTCGCTAACGCGGCCCTCGAAACGAAACTCACCGTCAAGTCGCGCCCGGCGAGGTCGATGCGCTGAATCGCATGCGGCAATGCAAACCCTTCATAGATCGGAACCGTATGACTGACTCCGTCCCCGGAATCGAGAACCATGCCCGTCGTCCGGCCCGAAGCGTACAGGGACAAGACGGCCTGGATCTGAACGTAAAACGCCGGGACGTTGAACGTCTCGAACATGATCTGGGTCATCTTTTCGCGGTTCACTTTCGGGTTCAGGGGGGCCTCGGTCAGGAGGACGGGGTGTTCTTCGGGAGCGACGCGCAGCTCGTTGTAGAACTGGACGGCGGCGGCGGCTTCGAGTTAGCCCGGACAGGGTTCCAGCTCAGTAAGGTCATGTGAGACTACGTACGGTGTGGTGCCAGATCTTTTCCATGTCATCCCAGTTGGTGACGATGCCGTGCTCGATCGGGTCTGTTGCACGAAATCAGAATCAGCTCCTTGAGTCCTACCGCCCCGTTTAACGGGAATACGATACGCACACTTGAGAGTGAGGATACCGCGCTTGCTCTGAGCTTCGTCTCCAACGTACGAGTCTTTCTGACCCATCCCGACCATCACGCCTTGGTGGCGAGGTCGACCGACAATGGACGGGAAGACCTGAAGAGTGTCGCATATACAGGGGTGGGTCAGTACTCGACAGCGAGTAGAGGCGAGGCGTTACATGGGATCGCGACGCAGGCCAGTGAGCCGAGCCACGAGGAGAGCGACGTACCGCCCTCGGAGCGTCGTCCCCTGCGAACCCGGCTTTACACATGCCCGAGCCATTCTGTATCGAGGGAACTCCTCAAGGTCAGCGAAAGGTGAAAGGAAAGGCCGGGAATGCGAGCGGCGGGCACGACTCGGCTCACGTCGATGACGAGGGCAGCGACTTCGTCTGCAAGAGGGCGGCCCCGAATGGCGGTCAGCGTCCCTTTAATGATACATCCGAGTCTACTCCCTCAAAGCTGCTGAGGGCTTCGAGAGGAGAGGGGGCCCTTGGCAGCCGACCGCGTCCTCTTCGCAGCAGCGCGGTGGCGAGCGAGAAAACGAGAAGGCCAACGCAAAGAGCCAGCGACGCACCTTCCATAGCAGTCTTGAAGGGGTGAGACGACGTAGTATGGAGTCAAGAGCAGTTGGCGGTGTAGGAGTGCGAGAAAGGGAAGCTGGCGTTCGGAGGAGGTGTAGCCGTTGGAGACCATTTTCTCAGCCAAACTCGAGTCACTCACTCCGCGCCAAGCCATGCTGCGAGAGGGACCTGGAGCGGGGTTCGCTTCGCTTCCAGCCTCAGGACCGAGAAGAGCTTTACACTGCTGTGCGGTCAATGTGAAGAGAATAACCGCGGAAAGATGGACCATAGACGTCGCGAATTGTGCGCAGCGAGAATAGCTGGCCGGGATGAGGAGTTTCTCGTCGGAACCGCGTTCCTGCCGCTGCCGGAGTGGTCCGCTTTAGGCGATACAGGCTCACGAAGCGGAGCAGTGCCGGCGTGCCATCAGACTCCTCCTAGCCCTTGGGTCCCGGTGCCGGTAACGCGAGCGCCGCAGAAAGTCTCGGGTCGATCGAGCGTCGGCACTAGCAACAGCAGCCATGAAGGACGGGCCTCGGATAGCAGCAGGGACGCGTGTTATATCCCATTGACGCTATCAAGCAGTACGCTCGTCGTTGGCGAGGCGAGGTCGCGTTTCAAGTGGAGCGGACGTGACGAAAGTGAGGTTGGGCAGAGATCACTCGCACTAAGGAGTGAGTGACGGCTGCCAGCCAGCCAGCCAGCCATGCTAGTCTCGATAGAACCTCCTCTCTGACCCCTGGACGCGCCCCCGCGCGCGCTATGCTCTCGCTTCAGTCCCCGTCTCGCTCTTTCGCCTCTCGTCGCTCTCGGTTCCCTCAGCGTCCCCGAACACAGTCGTGCGGATGGATATCTCGCCGAGAGCTCACAGGTACTCGCGAGGCGGCTACGACGACGACCGCAGGGAACGCTTCCCGCCCAGGGACGACCGCCGTCGCTACCCGGACAGTCCGGACGACAGTGCGTGGTCCCCCTCCCTCGCCGCGTACCGGCCAGACCAGAGCGACGAGGCTGACTGATACGTTTCCCTCGCGGTACAGTGCGCAAGCGCAGGCGGTCCATCTCGCCGGGAGGACGGGGCGCTCCCCCTCGTCGAGGCAGAGGCGGACACGCTCCTCCGGACGACTATTACGACAGGCCACCACCGCCTCTGCACGAGGGCAAGCCCGCAATTCCTGTCTCGCGCATTGAATTTCCAACAGGGACTGACGTTCAGCACCATGCACAGGTGGCAGGTACGCTTCGGACGGCTATCCGGATCGCCGTCCTCCCCCCCCTCCAGACGCGTACGGATATCCTCCAGCCGGTTACCACGACGGCTACGGCGCCGTGCCCCCGCCTCCTCCTCCTCGGTGAGTTCAGCCCTTGTCCCGCTAATTATCTGCCAGTCCACGACTGCTGACCCGCCCTCCTCGAAAGCCGCCCCGTGCTGGAACCGCCGATGAACCTGCCATACATGGTCACCCACCGCTACTTTTCCGACTGGTTCCACGCATCCCAGAGCGATGCCTTGAGCGGCGCCGACTTTGACAAGGCCCTCGCCGACGCGTGGACAAAGTACCAGGGCGATTTCCTCCGCTGGGAACTCAAGGCGTCGTGGGCCGACATTCGCATGCGCGCGCCCGAATGGGCCGACGAGAAGTACGGGATCGCGGAAGATAGGGTCGCTGAACGTAAAGAGAGGCGGAGGATGGCCGACAAGGAGACGAGGATGCGCGAGTGGGTGGAAAGGGCCGCCAAGGGAGACTTTGACGACGTTTCGTTCGACTTTGGTGAGCTCTCCAACATAGAGAGACTTTTTGTCGCTTTGAGGGCGAGGGCTCACCATCCGTGCGCTCTGCAGACGAAGAATCTGCTCGCAAGCCTCGGATCATTCCCAACGCCGCTGCGCAGGCTGCCGCCGCCGCCGCCGCCGTCAAGACTGGCATCAACGGCTCGGAGAACGGCTCCGATGCATCTCCAGCAGCGGCGGCGGAGGCGGCGCCACCCACAGCTACAACTCCAGTCCCGACGACCGTGATGAAGGCGTCTTCCCCGGAACAGGTCATCCTGCCCGCGCGGCCGGAAATGATTGTCTGCCCGGGCGTGCCGCCGACGGTCGCCACGAAGGCTCTCGCCGAGGTGCGCATCTCATCCCGTCTGTCTTCATCGGGCATCCGATCCTGATTTGTAAACTCTCTCGTCTTCGACAGATCTTCCGAGCCTTTGAAGGGTTCTCGCGATTGTCCGTTTCGGATCCGCAACCGCATCTCGGGTTCCACCGCGTCGCGTGGGCGACGTTCACCTCGCCGGAGGCTGCGACGGCAGCACTCTCGACGATTCAGGCGGCGCACACCAACTCACCCATTGCCGGTGGGGAGAAGAAGACGGAGGCGGCGGCAGAGGCAGATGAGGCCAAGAAGGAGCCTGTGGAGGGGGGAGAGTCTGCTGCTGCTGCTTCCGAATACGACACCGAGATGTCCACACAGCCTGCTGCTCCGGCTGAGGAAACGGCGGCGCCAGTCTCTCCCTACTCGATCGGCGCGTACGACCTCACCCACCCGGGTCTTCTCTCCATCCGCCTCGAACCGGTCGAAGTGCGCGTGCGCGCCGCACCGGCCTGCACGAGCGCGCCGAGTCGGATCAGGCGAGACTTGGAGACGGCGCTGCAGGCGGTCGAGGTGCTCGAGAAGCAGTTGGTGGCAACGGCGGAGGGCGAGGGCGAGGTTAAAGATGAGGCGAGTGGTGGTCAGAAGGGGAGCGCGGTTATTAGGGAGAAGCGGAATGCTTGGGAGAAGGAAGTCGAGCAGCGCAAGGAGACGGACTCGCTCGACGAGCTTGCGTACGAAAGGGCTCGCGACGACGTTGTGAGTGATCTCTTTCTCTCTCGGAGGTGTTCGCCCTTGACCACGACGTCTGCCTCTCGAAACGGAAACGAAGGGCTGATCGGGGGTTTTGATGTCACTCGCGCCCGTTCGCAGGACAAGCGCGCCCTCGACCTCGCGCTCGCCTACTTGCGGGACGCGTTCGACGTGTGCTTCTACTGTTGCGCCGTGTGCGAATCGCCCGAGCAGCTGAGCGACATGTGCTCGAGGCATGTTCGGCGGTGTGACCTCTCGAGTGATCCGCGTCGGCAAGCGATGGGTGAGTTTGCTACTACTTTGGCGCTCGTTTCATTGCTCGTGACCCGGCCCAGTCCTGTTCGCACTGGTGCCGGCTCGCGCATTCAAATCTGCCGGTAGCCAACTGACACCCGCTGCAACGCTCCCCTTTCGTGCAGAAACCAATTGGGTCAGCGCGTTCGACCGGCGCGTTCCGCTGATGACGGATCTGAGTACGCTCGACCTGCGCGACTTTGGTGCCGAGTCGCGCGAGGAGGAGCAGTACCGCCTCTTGGCGCCGCACATCAAGCAAGAGGAGGAGGGCAAGTTCCGGTGCAAAGAGTGCAGCAAACTGTTCTCGGCGCGCAAGTTTGTCGAGAAGCACTTGGGGCTCAAGCACCCGGACGTGCTCGGCAACCGCCTCGACGAGGTTCGTCTCTTCCCCGACTCGCGTAGTCGATGCATTGGCACTAATAACGGATCCTGCTGCTCTTGGTTCTAGGTTGCGATCTACAACAACTATGTACTCGACCCGTGCCGCGTCCCGCTGGCCCTGTTCCAATGTGAGAACTACCTCCCGTCGATCCTGAACCCGCCTCCTCCCCCTCCTCCTCTTCATTCTCTCCCGCCCGCTCGTCGCCCTCCTCCTCCTTTGTCGGAGCGGCTCGGTCCCCCGCCAGACAAGCGACGTCGTCGGGGCGGCGGTGGCGGTCGCGATGGCGGCGATCGAGAGCACCCACCTGGTGGTGGTGGCGACAAGAGGGGACCGCCGGCTCCTCCGCCCAAGGGGGCTGCACTCGACCCGCGTGCTCAGCGCGGCGCGACGGCTTATGCCGACTTGGTGCGTCTTTTTCTCTTCTTCCCACCCCCGTGCCGAAGCGAGCACCCGGCTGACGTGGGTGCCCTTTGTCTCCTCTCCTGCAGGATGGCCCCGCGGGTGCAGGTGGTGATATTGTTTTGCCGTATTGATCGGCGGGCGAGTACACAGTCCTTTTCCCAAAATGAGCAGTATCTGCGAATTGCAACGCGCATGTCGTTTCCCTTGTAGTTGCAACGAGAGAGAGACTAGAGAGAGAGAGCAGAGACAGGGGGACGCGGAAGGACTTGAAAGCGAGAGAAAAAAAGCGCAAAGACGCGAACGAGGCGAACCTCTCTACGGACCTCGCGTAGCTGCGGACCACCAGGCGCTACCAGACTAGAGCAGGAAATGGCCGCAGACAAGACCGCGTCGCACGACATCTACGGGCGCCTCGTCGGCCAGCTGGACCGGCACCTCGTCCTCCCGCTGCTCGACTTTCTCGAGTCGCGCGACAAGTACTCGCACGACGATGTCCTGCAGGCCAAGGTCGACCTGCTCGGCAACGGCAAGACCAACATGGTCACCTTTGTCGAAGGCCTCAAGCGCGAACTCGAGGGCAAGGCCGACGGCGAGGAGGTCGACGGCGCCCAGGAGTTCCGCCAGCAGGAGCAGCAGGTCGTCAAGACGCTCAACGAGCTCCAGGCAGAGGCCCAGGGCGTCATGAACATCATCTCGAACCCCGAAGTCGTCGCCGCCCTCCGCCAGGACAAGCTGCACAACCTGGCCTACCTCAAGGAGAGCCACGGAGTACGCGTTCCTCTCTCTCCCTATGGAGTGTGCGTGTGTACTGATGCACAGACGCCCAACAGCTCACGCTCGAGCAGATCGAGCTGCTGTACAAGTTTGGTCAGTTCCAGTACTCGATCGGCCACTACGGCGGCGCGTCCGACTACCTGTACCACTTCCGCGTCCTCTCGACCGACTCGAAGCTCGTCCTCTCGGCCATGTGGGGCAAGCTCGCGTCCGACATCCTCGAGGGCTCGTGGGACGCCGCGCTCGAGGAGCTCAACGGCCTCCGCGACCACATTGACCAGCGCGGGTCGTCCGGTCCCGGTGGTCCCCTCGTCGCCCTCCAGCAGCGCACCTGGTGGCTCCACTGGTCCCTCTTTGTCTACTTTAACCACCCGAACGGTCGCGAACTCTTGCTCGAGTCGTGGCTCAGTCAGAACTACCTCAACACGATCCAGACCGCCGCACCGTGGCTCCTCCGCTACCTCGTCGCCGCCGTCGTCATCTCGCGCAAGTCGACCCTCCGATCGGCCGGCCCGGCCTCGGCGGGCAACTCGGCCCGCTCGCGCGAAGCCGTCCGCGACGTGATCCGCGCCCTCGGCCAGGAGCAGTACCAGTACCACGACGCCGTGACCGAGTTCCTCCGCAAGCTGTACAGCGAAGTCGACTTTGAGGGCGCCCGCGAGGAGATGAGCCGCTGCGACGCGGCCGAACTCGACGACGACTTTTTCCTCCAAGAGTTCAAGGCCGAGTTTGTCGAGAACGCGCGGTACCTCGTCTCGGAGGCGTACTGCAAGATCCACCACCGGATCGACATTGGCGAGCTCTCGGACCGGCTCGGACTCTCGCGCGAGGAGGGAGAGCGGTGGATCGTCGACCTCGTCCGGGATGCCCGCCTCGACGCCAAGATCGACCTGAAGGAGGTGAGCTGCGGCGAGGGGTTTTCAACCACTTTCCGTGATCCGACTTTAGAAGCTGACAGACACGACCCGCGTCCCACAGAACATTGTCCAGATGAACCACGCCGACACGCCGGTGTACCAGTCGGTGATTGAAAAGTCGCGCGGCCTCTTGTTCCGATCGCAGGCGATGGCGAGCGCGATCGAGGTCCGAGCGGCGGGCGGCGTTGTCGACCGCGACTCTCAGCGAGTCGGCGGACGGGCAACTGGAGGTCAGAAGCGGACGGGCGGCCAGAACGGTCCCCGTGGCGGTCAGGGTCAGGGCCAGCAGCAGAAAAAGTCGGAAGGACAGGCGCAGCAGCAGGACGGCGAGGCGCCGACACCGGCAGCAGAAGCCTAAGCTTGACCTGTTCTTTTGTGGCTAGATAGGGAACCCTCCTCTTCCTCTTGTCTTCGCATTTGTACGCATCTGTGTCGCCTGCGCGACGATGGAACTTGTACCGATACCATCCGTTTCCCACTCGTCTCTCCCCCGTCACCGCAAGCGCGAGGCGAAAGCCTAAAGTTCACGTGAGATGGTTGTTACAGCTACATAGAGTTCCTAGGACTGACTAGATCCACATCATGAGCGAGTCGCGCTCGTACACATTCCGCTCGTCGCTGAGTCCTTCGAGAGTCGGGTAGAACGCGACGAGCGCATCTTGGGCGCCCATGTAGAGCGAGTTGTACTGTAGGCAAGCCTTGTCAGCTCAGAGCCCACGCTCTCGAGAGAGATACGGTGATTCTTGGACGCACCACATGCCAGTACACCTCGCGGACTTTGCGAGCCGGGTGGAAGAGACCTTGCAGGATGTGCGCAAGGACGACTCCTGGACCGAGAGCGACTCGCATCGCCTCGATTGCGTCGAGTACGGCACCGATGACGTGGGGCGAGGCTAATGCAGGACGAGGTCAGCGACTTCGGGCCTCGGCAGCAGCAGCACGGTAAGAGGAGACCACGACTCACTCTCGAAAATATTGGGGAAGATGAGGTTGAGGAGATGCAGGTGAGCGTCTTCGACGCCGAGACCGGCCGTGCCGAGCGCGAGGTGCTTGACGATCGAAGCGGCCGTTTGTCGGTGCACTTGGTCGCGGTCGGTCAGGGCGTCCTCGAGACAGGTCAGGACCGAGTGGATGTAGTCCTTGCCCATCTCGCCGATGTACTCGAAAAGGAACGACATGGCCTTCAGGCAACCGTTGCGGACGTTGAGCTCTGGCGTGCGGTACTCGTTCAGGATGGCCGGGATGCAGGTGAAAGGACCGCAAGTCTCGGCGACGATGGCTGGACGTGTATACGATCGTTAGTGTACGTCGCAGATTAGGGTCGAGTGCAGGAGACGCACCGATGGCGACCGTCGAGCAAACACGACTCTGTCGGTCCTGAACCTTCAAGTTGGTCAAGAGGACACTGAGCACATCCTGCGGACCGATGGCCTTGGCGATGTAGCCGAACGAGTTGACGGCGGCTCGACGGATCGCCTTCTTGTGCGCCTTGAGGAGGTCGAGCAGCTCGAAGCAGATACGCATCCACTCGCGAGCCGAGACAAACTCGGCACCGCGGTCTGCGATCCGACCGATCAAGTTGATCGACGCCTCTTGCACCTTCTCGTGCCTGTTCCGCAGAATCGGGGTCATACGCGGCACTGCAGAAAGCAAAAGCGGTCAGGTCAGAGTCGTGAGCGAGCCAGAAAGAGTCAGGCAGTCGGGGGGATACTCACGCAGGTCCTTGACGGGCGGGCTCATCTGAGTCATACCGACCACGTTGGCGATCGCGCCGATGGCTGCAATGATACTTCCGAGCGTGTCGGGGTACTCTTCTCCGAGCTGTTCGAACAGGACGACGCCGAGCTTGGACAGGAGCGTGTCCTCCTCGCACTGCTTGATGACGAGAGCAAGCCGGCTAGTCAAGTCTGCAGCTTGCTGACGGACCTTGGCGCTCTTGTTGTTGAGACGCCACAGGATCGTCGAGACGATCTGGGTCAGGTACGGCTTGACGCGAATGCCTGAGAGGGAAAAGTCAACCATCGTCAGCAGGAGGGACCGGGCGCAAAAGAGAGCAGACTAAACTCACCAAGCGCAGAGACCACGGTACCGAAGCCCTCGAGCATGACGTTGTCCTCGACCGTCTGTTCCTGGAACGCGTAGATGATCCCGTCGATGAGCTGCACCTCGAGCCGCTCGTCGATGTCGGCAGTGCCGAGGTTCGAGATGACTTTGGTGATAATCTCCATGACCATCTTGCGGAACGGCTCGCTCTCGTCCTTGAGGTCGTTGACGATCCGGGTGACAATCTCCGAGACGCCGGCCTTGTTGGCGAGCTCGACGGTGGTCTCGACGACCTGGCGGTAGTTGCGGCGGTCGAGAGCCATCCGCCGCACGAGGAAATTGCGGAAGAACTCGGGCAAGATCTCCTCGCGCACGTACTGAGGCTGGACACCGTCAGTGGCGGAACATTGCTGGACGACCTTGAGCACAATCTTCTTCATTTCTTCGTCGGGCGATTGGAATTCGCTGTCGACGTTGGACGCATGTCAGCGCGCGGGCGATGAAACATCGAAGCAGGCGCTGTGACGTACCGAATCAGGATGACCATCACTTCGCGTGTGTAATAGTTGGCGTATTCGGGGTCCATGAGCGGGATAATGAAACCGATCGCCTTGAGGAACGCGGCGAGTCCCTTGCCACGATGCTTGCGGATACCGGTCCAGAGCGGTTTGAGCACGCTGTCGAACGATTCGATACCATACGGGGCGGCAGCCTCGGCGAGGGCGGCGATACAGAGCGCCGTCATCGTCCGGACTTTTTGCTGCTCGTCCTCGAGGCCGTGCGCGACCGCCTCGACGAGGTTGCGCAGGTGCGGCAGGACCGCGCAGCCCATCATGATGGCGATTTGCTGGATGATCTTGATACCGGTGTGACGAGCCTGCCACGACTTTTTCGATCGGCAGACCGCCTTGAGGAACGGCAGCAGTGAAGGGATTCCGAGAGCCGACGCGACGACCGAGAAGGCGCGTGCCGTGGTATTGCGGACGTACTCGTCGGCGTGATCGATATCTGTTACCGCGGTGTGAGGTCAGTACCATCGCCACGCTGGTAGGGCAGGAACTGCGACTCACCAGGTCGCATCGTCGAGATCATGTGAGCGAGACCGGCCGCCTTTGACAAGTTACTGATGATCTCGCGACCTTCGACACGCGCGTAGTAGTCTTCGTCGATCAGGAGCGGCTCGATGACGACGAGGATCTTGTGCACATAGGGCCGGACGAGGTCGTCGAGCTTGTAGAGGATGCGGTCGATGACCTTGACGAGCAAGTGACGCTCCTGGTCTTCGAGCGTGCGCTCCATCAAGAGCGGGAGGATCTTGTCGAACAGCGGACCGGGACCGAAATCGCGCGCCTTGTCGGTGATTTGCCGCAGAGCCGACTTTCGCATCGGCGGCGTTCCGTTCTTGATCTTGAGCAAGAGGCGCATGATCTTGCGCTCCTTGAGTTCCTCGATCGTGAGCTTGCTCTCGTCTTCATTCGTCAGGATCTAAGTTTGACCGCGCCGGAGGGAAGGTCAGTCATCGTTTTACGGTTCCTGCTTCGAGCACACGCCAGCCGAGGGGAAAACCGACCTTGGCAAAGTACTGCGCGTCCTCCTTCTTGAAGAACTGCAAGTCACCGACGCCCTCAATGTCGGTAGGCATCTCGGTCGAGATGCCGAGCGCCTCTGCCGAGACGCCCTGTTCGGGCATCATGAACCCGCCATTGTCGGCGAGGGGTGTCTCTTGCAGTTTGCGAGCCGGAGTCCGGATCGGTTCGTAGCCCGCAGGGGGTTGGACAATCTCGTACCCTTCGCTCGGGAGCATCTGGTCGAGTTCCTCGTCGGTCAACCAGCGCACGCGCCGATCCATGACGCCGCCGATGAGCAGGAAGCCTTCGCCGGCCGTGCCGGCCTGGACCGTGTTGATAGTCGTGGTCCCCGCCGCCGTCGGGGTCATGCCGAACGGTTGCAGCGAGCCGGGCACCGGGGTCGCCCCGACGCCGCCGACCGGAGTCTGGTCCCATCGCGATCGCTTCGGAGTCTCGCCCGGCGCGCCACCCGCAGCCGTCACGCCCGCGGGGGTCTCGTCCCACCGCGACCGTTTGCGCCGGGGCGTCTCGGCCGGTGCGGAGGCGGCAGCTTCTTTCCCCTTGAGTTTCGACTCGTCCCATTCGCCACCGCGTTCCTGGCCGACGCTGCTCGCCGCGTTGGCCATCTCGACGTCTCCAGCGGGTTCGGCAACGTCCCAACGTTTCCGTCGGGGCGTCTCATCGGGAGCCTCGAGCTGCTTGACGGGTTCGCCCTTGCTGTCGACGCCTTCCTGCTGCCTCCGTTCGATCTCTCTCCGGACGCGGAGCTCTTCGCGCTCAATCTCGGCGCGACGCATCTTGTCGGCGTACGACTCTCCCTCCTCGCCGACTTCGCGCTCGAAGCGGCGGTGGTGGTACTCGTTCTGGCGGGCGGCGACCTGACGGCTCTTTGCGGTCGCGGCGAACGGGTCTTCGGCATCCTCGTCCGCAAACTCGTTCAGCAGATGCTTCGGCGCGGTGACTGTGAGAGCAGCAGGTTAATCCACTGTATATACGTGGTGTAGGGAAAGTGTGAACATACAAGAGTCGAGGAGCCTGGGTGGTGCAGCACCGGAAGCGTTGCCATCGTCGTCGCCGTCGACGGCCATGTCGGTCCGCCCGACGTCGATCTCTGTGTCGTACTTGGCGAACCTGGATTTCTTGGACTTTTCAGGGGCTGCGACGTCGGTCGAGAGGCCTGCGTCGGGCTGGTTGGCAGCAGCGCCGAGTCGGGCCTCTCGCCTCGCGGCCTGGGCAGCGCGGATCTCGTCGCCGGTCGAGTCGGACATTGTCTTCCTCTACTCTTGTCGTCTGGCTCGCCCACAGAGTGCAGTGCGATGGAGAGCGTCGTGCGATCGCGAGTCGGTCGTCGTCCGAGTGGAGGAGCGAGGCGAGGTGTCGGCGTCCGCTTTGCTGCTGTAGCGCGTGGCCGTAGACTGCTAAGACGATCTCTAGCTGTTGGCTGCTCTCGACTCGGCTCTAGCTCGCTTCGACGCCGTGTAGACGCGGCCAACCTGCGTCCTGACTTCGTCTCCGACGTCTCTCTCTCGCTCATCTCACTCATGCTGTCAGCTATAGTCAGGCTATGTTCGGATCTCATGCTCCTACGCGATGCTGCTCTATATTCAGACGTGACTCGGCATGTTCGCTACTGCTTCAAGTCCTTGCCTCGCCGCTGCTCATTACGTCCGCTCATCCTGGCGGCAGCTCTCCCCCCAAATGCGCAGCTCTCATACGCGGCCTCACAAGCTATTGCGAGGCTGTGCTGCCCCGCAGAATTCTCGCTCGCTCGCTGCACGCCTCCGCGGAGTGCTCAGGCCCCTTGCCACGCTCCGGACGTTCCCCCGTCCGTCTGCTGCTTTCTTCCTCTTTCTCTCCTCTGCTTGTGTCCAGAGACTGGCTTGTATCGCGCAGTGTCCTTCACTTGTGTGTGCCTGGCTCGCTCCCTTCCGGCTTGAATTTGTGCAGAGCTTGGCAGCGAGACGCGTCCTGAGCGTGCGTGCGTGCGTGCGTCCCGTGTGGGCATCTCTATCCCTTGTCCTTGCGCTCAGGCTCCTTGTTGAGGCGCCCGTGTCACACAGTCAGAGAGGACATCTTTCCTTCTTCCCTTCCTTCCGCAAAAGACTCCTTGATCCCGCCGGCGGGTTCGAACCAAAACGTCGTTCATTCCCTCGCTGCACACTCGACACTCATTAACCCCCCATCCAGCTCATGCGGTCCCATTTGAACCTTTCCGCCGTGCTTGCGCTTGCTTCCGCCGTGGCAGTCAGGGGAGTCTCGGCTGCGGCCCCCATCCTGGGGCAGTACTGGCCCGCGTACAAATCTGCGACGCAGAGCGTTTCGCAGGTTCCGTGGTCGTACAGCAGCAAGAACGGCATCGCCTATTACTTTGGTTCGCTTTTCGTTCTCTCTTTCGGGTCCCTCGGATATGTCGCCGAGGTCCGAGGTCCTGACCGACGATTCGAATGCACCAAACAGTCACGGTCACGACCCAAACCGGTCTCTCACTCCCTCCCGACCAGCCCGAGTCCGACGTCCAAGCTTTTGTCACCGAAGCCAAGGCGCACGGCGTCCGACCCGTCTTTTCCGTCGGCGGCTGGTCCGGCAGTATCTACTTTTCCGACCTCGTCGCCACCGCCGCCGAGCGAGTCACCTTTGCGCGGCAGCTCAAGGTGTTCATGGACAAGTATGGCTTTGTCGGCGTTGACTTGGGTCAGTCTCGTTCGTCAACGGAACGGCAAATAAAGGCCGATGCTATGGTGGAGTACTCCCCGGGGCTGACGGAACTTGAGACCCTGCAGATTGGGAATATCCCAACGGAGAAGGCCTCGGTAAGTCGGGCCACCTCCCCTCGCACAGACGTAATCCTTTGCTGCTCTACCACTGACATTCACTTGCACTGCCGGATAGGCTGCAACAAGCGCCGACCCGACGATTCGACCAACCTGCTCGCGTTTCTCAAAGTCCTGCGCGCCGAGATTGGCCGCGACAAGCTCATCACGGCGGCGGTCCCGGCGAGCGGGTTCCGTGGCCCGGATGGGAAAGCCCTGCGCAGCTTTGCTGCCTTTGCAAACGAGATGGATTACATCAACTTGATGACCGTGAGTGCAAACAAACCTCGTGGGATTCCCTGTCTCTTTTTCCTCTCACACGAGAATGTCCTTTCCTCTGACGTTGTCTTTCACGTAATGTTCTCTGACGCCTGAGTATGCCTGTAGTACGACATGTCGGGATCGTGGTCGGCGACAACGGGACCGCACTCGCCGCTGCGCAAGTGTCGAAGTGATTCCAGCGCCTGGACTGCGGTCAAGCTCTGGACGTCGCGCGGGTTCCCGGCGAGCAAGATCCTTCTGTACGCAATCTCTACTTTCAGAAGCCGTACGCCTTTTCTACTCCTCACATGCCTCGACTGACCATTGTCCCCATCTTGTAACCGAACGAAGCGGCATACCCTCTTACGCCGTCAGTTTCACCACGCGGGAGAGCAAACTCGCCACCGTCTCGATCGACAACGGGAGATGGCAAAGTAGAGCGTACCAAGCATGGACTGGCGTGGTCCCGCAAGGGGGTGCGGGCGATTCGAACGCGGAGACGGTGACGGACCCGTGTGGCGTTACGACGTGCGCGGTTTATTCGGGACAGTGGCAATACAAGGAGCTGGTCTCCGAAGGAGTGCGTCCCACTCTCTCTCCACTCTCTCTCTCGCTATCTCTCTCTCTCGAACTTCGTCGCCAAGCTGACCTCCTGTGGTCTGCTCGGCTGGTACGTAGCTTCTGGACAGGACTGGCCGCAGTGGCGCGAACGGGTACGTCCGCTATTGGGACGCCTGCACGGCAGTTCCGTTCCTGTTCAACCCAAGCAAGAAGCACTACATCAGCTATGAAGACTCAAAGTCGGCCGGTATGAAAGCGGTACGCTCTTCGTTTCCCGTTGCCGTGTAATGAGCTGGCAGAACTCGAAAAACCGTCAGGCTGATTCTGTTTGAACCATCCCTCGACCCTCCTGCTCTTTTCCGCCTGGGCTCAGGAGTGGGCGGCAAAGCAGGGTCTAGCCGGGGTCTTTCTTTTCGACTCGACCGGATTCGACGCTACCGTTTATGATGCAATCACCGCTGGCCTCTGTGAGTGTTCCCCGAACCGCTGTCGCCTTCACTCCGACCGGATTGGCCAGGGGATTCGCCCGCTGACCCTTATCTCTGCCACAGACTCCCGGAAGGCCCGCCGAGCCTAGATTATTGTCTACCATATCACACCTCCGAGGAGACTGCTTGCATCTCGCTGGACGAGATTCGATCTGTCTGCTCCGGAGCTATTCTATGCGGGCGTTGGATAGCTAGAGGTCTTGATATACAACTATCGGCTACAACACGAGATCAGGCAGGATGCGGAGTGGTACGACGAGTGAGAGGCGGAGAGAGCAGAGAGGGCTCATTTCGTTGGCGGAACGGCGTCTTTTGGCAGGCCTCCTTCTCGGAAGAATCGCCGTTTTGCCTCGTCGAGCTTCTCTTCCGACATACTGCGGGAGGGTATAGCTTGTCAGTCTCCGGAAGTCTGCAAGAGAGAGGGAGGGCAAAAGAAAGACGGACTGCGGCGACATGCACTTTTGCATTGCCGAGAATTGCTGGCGGCACGCCCAAGTGACCGAGATGGTGCGCCCCTCGGAGCAGGCCGAAAAGTCTGTGCCACGGATGCGCTGAATCAGCATTTCGCTCGCGGGTGAGTGTACGATGAGCGGGACGGAGACTGACTGGCGACTTCGGCCTGGCACGCCTTGAGCGCTTCTGTCCGGCAGAGCGACAGGATCGTGTCTTCCTCCTTGCGACTGAGTGCGAATCGTGACATCCTCCTTCTCTGTGCGTGTATGGTGTGAAGCAGAACGAAAGCGAGAGATTTGCGAGATTTTCTGTTCGAGTTCCGCCGATTCACGCTCGCAACGTCTCGACAGCTCGATTGGTCGATTGGACAGTCTAGGAACACTCGGAATTGTCAGCTAAGGGGTCTGCTGTCCAGATCGCTCACTTCTAGAGCTGACAATGACCTTGAACTCGCAGGCTCGGTTCGCGGCACCCGCTCCGAGACTGACAAGAGACGCAACGAGGGGCACCGATGATCCTGCGAACATGCTCAAAGAGCGTCAAGGAACCCTCCAGAGCAACCGCAACCGAACTCGCGGCGGCCGTCGCGCAACTGCCGCTCTTTCTGGTGCCTTCGCTCGCCCAGTCGGGTCACGCACCGACACCTCGCATCGAACGGATTCGGAAGGCAAAGAAGGGCACCGGTAGCGTAGAGGCACGGCGAGCGAGTGGGTCGGGAAGGGCTGTACTCGCAATCGACACGAGCTGACTCGTCTCCTTCGCCCGCAGTCCCTTCACCATCGTCCTTCCCGCCTGCGACCTCTTCGAAAAGGGCTTCGTTGCTGTCACCAGCGAGTATGCTCGCGCCCTCGCCTCGCCGGCTGGCTTCGACTGCGGCCCGAGTCCGAAATGTCGAGGAGGAGGACCTCCAGCCGCCGTCAGCAGAGTCTGCCGACATTGAGGGGAGAGAGCGGCTGTACCGTCCGCACGAAGGAGGGGGACAACAGACAGGGTCACAGGCACATAGCTCGCGCGAGGCGGCGTCGTCCAGAGCAGCTCGACCACCACCTCGCCTTCATCTCGATGCCGGTCCCCTCCCTCGCGATGAACACCAGCCGGATCCGCCAGATGCGCTCGCGCCGTCATCCATTCCAACAACTCGGGACGAGCTCTTCCAACTCTTCGACACATTACCGGACAGACCGTCGAGACAGGACTTCCTGACCCTTCGGAATCATGCGAAACGGCTCAACGCCCTCGACGACGTCGCCTTCTTGTCACGGTTCGTGCTCGGAGCGAATCGAGCCGGCTACGAGGACGTCGGAGTGCGATTCTTTCGACAAGCGTTGAAGTTGCTCGCGGCGAGATCCGACTCGCCGACCGCGGATCTGCGACAAGTGGCGGAATCGCTTCTCGCGGATTTGATCGCTCGCAAGCGATGGATGGCCGCGTTGCAGATCTCGAACGCGCTTCTCGCTCAGAACGTCTCAACTCCGACTCTACGCGTGCAACGGATGCAGATCCTCGGAGGCCGTGGGCGATACGCCGACGCGATCCGGGAATTCGAATCCTTCTTGGAAGAGAAGGATCCGCCGCCGCCGCCGCAAGCGTTTGACATTGCGATCAACGCGCACCTGTTTCGCGCCGACCTCGGAGCGGCACAGACCCTGCTCGCCGAGAAGGCGAAACTCGGAATGCCGCCGACGGTCGAGACGTACCTCTTCTTGCTCGAAGGGATGGACGTCTTTGGTGGGAACAGACCCATGGAGGACAAGATGCTGTCGGCCGGAACCGAGGAGCAGGTCCGCGCGGGAGAGACGCCCCGACAAGATGTACGCATTTTAAATCGCCTCATGTCGGTCCGTGCGGCTCGGGGCGCCTTGCGGGACGCGCTCGCCTTGCTCGATCTTTTCGACCTGGAAGGATTGCCCCGCGACGTGGTCGACGCGTACCGCTCTTTGCACCTTCCTCCGCTTCTGTCACCGCATGCGACGATGGATGGCATACGACGACCGCGACCGGACGTTGCAACCGTGGTGATCCTTGTCGGGATCGCCCTGCGTCAACAGCAACCCGACCTCGCCGAACGTCTCGTCGTCAGTGGTCTTCGCACGGGAGGAATCGCTTTCAATGACCACCTCGCTGCTGCCATGATGCGGATCCACCTCGCCCGACACGACGTGTTCGCCGCCGAGACGCTCGCCCTCAAGCTCTCGACCGGTGCGGCGCGGTTCGGTCCCGTCGAGCTGCCGCCGCACGAACCGTCTTCTCAGGTGTTTGAGCTACTCTTTGCGGGTCTGCTCCGCTACCGAGGACTGGCAGGCGCCCACGCCTGCTTCGTACGGCTGCAGGAGATGTTCGACACGGAAGTGGCCGTATCGGAAGGCATGACCCTTGCCCTCGTCGACTACCTCTCGCGCGGACCGATCAGCGCCGCCGGTCTCAGCTCTGCGGTCCTCTTGCAGATCCAGGAGCTCACGCAGGGCAAGGTCCGACCCGAAGCGAAGCACCTCGACGTTTTACTCAGAGCGGCGTGGCGACGCGATCGATTGCATCCTCGAGCGCTCGATTCGGCAGCCCAAAGGATTGAAGACGAGTTTCCCGTCACGGCAGAAGAGCCGGAGAACAATACCGAAGCGCCGCCATCCGGTAGTGCCTCCGCCATCAGACGGCCCCCTCCGACTCCTCGACCCGCCTACACTCCTCCTGAAGCCGAACTCCTGGTGCGGCCGGGTAGCAATTCGAGCGTCGCGTCCTCTGCATCGCGGTTGCGCGAGTCGCTCACAGATCGAGACGTGCGGCATACTCGAGATACGACTCGACACATCATCCGCAACGACCACCTCCTCCGCTTCATCGACGCCAAGTGGGATTACCTCCAGACGCAGGTCGTCGATCTCGGTATCCGTCCCAGTTACCACCACGTCACTGTTCTCATGCGGGCTTACCTCCGCCTCGGCGACGCACGCGGCGCCGACAACGTCCTGCGGTACGCCACCGAGGAACTCGGTCTCGAGCCGCACGTCGCGTACTTCTCGACGCTCATTTCGGGACTCGCGCGACTCGGCAAGTACACCTCGGCCGCGCGGGTGTATGCCGACTTTCGAGCGAGCGGCCTCGAACCCGACCGGAACCTCTTTGCCGCGCTCGCGATGAGCTATGCCCGGCGGCGGGACGTCGCCGCGGTCGAGCGCGTTTTGAGCGAGATGAGGACGTACATCCGGACGCATGCGCCGCCGCCGCAGATCCAGGCGCAGGCGCTGCGCACGGCCGCGTCTTCGAACTCGACTACGCGGATCCCTCCCGCCCTCTCGATGCCGTACGACCCCCTCCTCGACGCCGTCTTTGTCAACATTTTGTACCGCGCTCAGACTTCGTCGGGTCTCTACCTGGCGGCTCAAGACCAGGTCATGACCTCGCTCAAGCGCGGCATGGTCCCCGATTTGATCCTGCTCAAGTCGGTTCAGCGGACGCGGAAATGGATCCGGCACAAGGAGAACCAGCTCGAGCGGTCGGGCGCTCCGGTGATCCATACCGGTGGTCACCATGTCGAGGCGGATCTCCGCCGCGACGAGCTCGCCGAACTCAAGAAACGCAACGCCGCTGTCGTCTCGCGCATTCGCAAGATGGTCCAGCGGATGTCGCCCCCCGTCGAGAAGAAGGAGCTCCGCGACCTCGAGACATACTGGGAGCAGGTCGAGAAGGGCAACTTTGAAGCCGACTCGCACGCTTGGCAGGTGGCAGAAGGAGAAGACTAGAACCTCTCTTCGTAGCAATAGCAGCATTCTCGCAAGCACACATTGACATTGTCGTTTTGCATCTCAAGCGTTGGTCAAAGCTGGCTACAGAAAGGATACACAGAGAGAGAGAGCGGGTGGCAAGTCTTTTAACCACGGTAAAGCGGGGAAGGACCAGGAGGAGGAGGACCGACTGCCCGGTCCAGGATGCCGAGTGCCTCGTTGACCGCGCCGCGCTCGACCGTGAGTCGCCTGCGAGTGTTCTCGACCGCGAAGGCCTGCGAGAACTTGATGAGAGGAGCGCGACCGGTCACCGCGGCGGGGAACGTCTCGGAGACGACGCCGGCGGGAGGCGGCGGCGTCTCGGTCACGGCGCCCTTGCAGTATGTGCGCTTGGCGACCACTTCAGCGAGCATCTGGAGGTCTGCGGGGACCGGCGGTTTCTCATATGTCAAAACGTGCTGAAGCCAACGTTCAAATAGCGAGACTTGCGACTTACCGGCGAAAGCAATGTTGGGATGCTGCTTGAGAGCCGACCACGCCTCGTTACACGGTACCGTCTCGACGCCCGCCCCCGCCGACGCAGCCGTGTCCGCCTCAAGCGGAAGAAGAGGCGGCGGAGGAATCGGTTCCGCCTGATCTTCCGTTTTGCAGGTTTTGGACCCGCACAGGACCGGATCGCCGCAGCAAGGTAGGTCGGTCAGCGATTCGAGGAGGGCCATCCCTTCGTCGATGATTGGCATCGGCGCCGGCGGCGCCGGCGAAGGTTTTTCGGGTGGCGGAGTCGGGATGCGGCGCCCGGAACGGTTCGAGGGGCAGTTGGCGCAGGGTTGGGTTGAACAAACGGAGGAAGAGAGGGCGTTGCAGAACGCTTTGCCAAAGCTGCGAAGAAACAGGAATCACATACACAATCAGCGTCTGTTCGCTTGTTTCCGACGACCTCTTCGCAAGACTTACGGATCGTCTGAACAAGCGGGGCAGTTGGACGGGTCACCGCTGCAGACGGCCTTGGCAGCGTCGATGAGGCGCGCGGCGCCCGTCACGGCGGGTGCTTCGATGGCCCAGATCGACGGCTTTTTCGACTTTTGCGAGCCGGTGCCGCTTCGACGCAGCTTGAGCGGCACGGCGGGCTCGTACGTCGTCTCGGCCGCGTACGGATCCTCGTCCGCTGCGGGAAGACGATCAACCTGCTGTGTCGACGCAGAGGACGAGGAGGCGCTGCTTCCAGAATGAGATGTCGATGCCGGAGTTTGAACAATGTCGAAGCCGACTTGGGCGCAGAAACAGTCCGGTCCGGTCGAGCAGAACGTGCACCGCGGGATCTGGATCCTCGTCGTCGTTGCTTCTGCGCCTGGTGAAGTCGACGCGCTCGGTTGTGGTGGGTCATCCGAGAGGGGCGAGAAGTGCGTCGGAGGACGATGCGGCGCAAGGGGAGGAGAGCAGCTCTCCTCTGCGCCTGCAAAGGTCGGCGTGGCGCGCGACGACGACGAGGCATTCGACGGGGCTCGACGACGTCGCTTTGGTGGTGGGGGTGCTGCTGCTGCAGAATCGGCAAACTCGGTCGTCGGAGCTGGCCGCGCTCGACTGGTGCGGGCGCCACTCCCCGACGACAGAGGCGACGACTGGCGGGCGAGTTCGGCTCGGAGCGCCTCGACTTCCTGTCTGAGTTTCGCATTCTCTTGCTGCCACGCGAGCGCTTCCGATTTCGCCCGCTGCGCCTGCTGCTGGTAAAAGACGCACTTTTCGCCTTCGCCGGCTTCGAGTCGGCGCACTTTTTCTTCGAGTTCGGTCACGTACTCCTGTCGTCGTTCGCGGAAAGCTTTTTGTGTCGTCTTGGCGGTCGGTTTCTGGAGGAGACAAAGCGAAAGCCCGGGGGTGGGTTCGAGTGAGTGGACTGGACATTGCGGCAATATCGTCACCACGAGGGAAGGCGGGACGACGTACGACCGTGTCTGAGCCTGCCTTGGCGCTCTTGCGGCCAGGCTTTGGTCTCGGCGGCACGACCCATTCCTGTTTGAGCGTCGGCTTGTGTCAGTCCCTGCAGACGAATTCATCGCGAGTCTGATCCCTCCTCTCAGGGCCCGCCGATCCTGACCGTACGGTTGCATGAACTCCATCCACTCGGCGACATGCTGTGGATTGGTGTTCGTCCTTGCGAGTCTAGGTCTAGCGCCGACAAGCACCGGTTGCGCCCCCGTCTCCAGCTCCCGAGCCCCCCTCTGCCCTCCTCGACTACTTTCATTTCGAGAACGGCATGCTCACCTTTGAAGCTCGGATGAGCGGTTTCGGTTCGGATCGACTTGGTGCCGCTGCTGCGACGACGCCGAGTGAAGAGGACGACGACGCCATCGCCGTCGGGTTCGTCCGTGGCGGATGGTTCGAAGCGCGAGGCGGGTGCGCTGGGCGGTACTATGTAGTCGCCCGTGAGAATGAGCCGACAAGCAGGAGCGAGACTATGTACAGAGAGAAAGAGCTAGAGGTGAGTGAGTAAGCCGAGCAGCGATCCGACAGCGACTCGGACTGACGGAGCTGATCTCGTCCCTCGGGCGTACCGTGAGTCGTACAGCTGGATACCTCGTCGTGATCGTCGACAATCGACTGCACTTTGGAAACACTCCGAGGTCGCGATCTCTTGCTGTACTGCAGTCAAGCAGTCGCTCGCCAATCTTCCCCGGTTCGCGCTCGCGACTTGGGCTCGGGACTCAATATTGTCCTCCCTTAATTCATGATCATTTGTAAACTTGAGCCTATAGAGCAGAGTCTCCTCTTATTTTGCTTCTGCGACTCGACAGTCCCAACACGGCGCAGAGGCGGAGAAGGCTCAGAAAAAGAACACGAGGGAAAAGATCCGAGTTGCGTGATCTCCAACCCGTCACGCTTCATACACATACCCCGGAGCAGACAAGGAGTAACCTCTCGGAGCAAGAGCGTACCTTCTGAGCAAGACGTGGAACTTTTCAGAGCGTGTGTGTATGTGTGCCGCGCCGGAAGGCGAGGCAGGCAGCTTTTGACGAGACTAGCATTGGCCTCCGTGGCTAATCGAATACGCGAGTTGGTTCTTGCCAAGGGCAGCAAGGCTCTGTAGCAAGCCCAAGCTTGAGAATTTGGACCTGGGATGAGTCCGGGTTCTGCCTGCCGGGAGGACTCGTACTCCAGCAGCACCTTGCGAGCCGAATTCCTTGTCAGACCATGCCCCTCCATGTCCACGCGCGGAGAGGTAAAGTACCAAGCATGTAACGGGTTGGATGGTCTTCCGCCGATGCCATGAGCGCACCTGGAGGCGACAATACGAGCAGCGAGCCACGCAAGAGGTCGACACCGGCGGAGAGGGCAGTGCGAAACTCGAATCGATGTCCGGAGCGAGGCCGGTAGCATGCGAGTTTTGGGGACCTGGCTTTAGATACAGCAGATCTGTACGAACGCGAGCTGGGTGAGAGCGCGAGGGTGACATGCTGAGAAGCCACGCAGACCTGTGTCGAAAGGAGGAGGAGGCTGCGGCGCGGTGAGTGAAGGATGGTGCGAGGCCGGTGAGCAAGCGTGTAGCCGTAGAGCACTCGCTCTCGTCAGCATACAGTAAGCGGTGATCTGCGGAGAGGAGTGAGACCGAGAAGGCACTGCGTCGACGTCGGCCGAGACTGAAGACGGAGGTTGGGTTTGGCTCTGCACTTTGCAAGGGCGCTCGCACGCTGTAATTGTGGGCTGTTGTTGAAGGGGCACTCTCTTTGCTTGACAGCCGCACGCCCTCCCTACGCTCCGCTCCGCACCCTCGCCCGCCTCCGAGGTGGAGCAGCGCGTCACCAGCTGAGAGAGCCGATCACTCTCACCCGCAACCGCAGTGGGTAAGCAGAGTGTAGAGAGCGCAAACTTGCACTCGCATACTGATTCCGGACAGTCTACCAGCTCGCCCACTTTGCCTCCGATAAAAGATGTCAGTCCTTCAACCCCCCTCCCTTCCCCCGCCCGCTCCTGTCCTCCCTCGGCATACACACCACTGACTCTCTATATACACACACCCCAGGTTCTCTCGCAACCGAGCATCCTCCTCTGCAGCGGCAGACTATGTCGACCGCGACACGGACGACTATGGCGGCAACTCGGCCGCCTACAAGAACCAGTCCCACAACCCGACCAGGCCCGTAGACAAGGACAAGGCAGAAGCTGAACTCCAGGTCGCCCTCAAAAAGGCCACCAACCCGGACGAGACGGCCCCGAAGCAGAAACACGTCCGCAGTAAGCCACGCCTTTTTGGCCTTATCAACTCTGTCGCAACGTCCCCGCTGACCGACAACGACCTCCCGCAGAGGCCATCGTCTACACGTGGGACTACCGCAGCTCGACGTCGATCTGGGCCGCACTCCGCGTCTTGCCCATCTTGTCCGACGAGGTGCAGACCTTCAAGGCCTTGATCACCGTCCACAAGATCCTCCAAGAGGGGCACCCGATCGTGCGTTCCTTCTCCCCCTCCCCTTCCTGTTGCGCTTTCTAAAGGCGGGACTCTCACTCACGCCCGTTGTGACGTCCCTCGACAGACCCTCAAAGAGGCTCAGAACCAGACTTCATGGCTCGAGACCTGCGCACGCACCATGGGCAACGACTCGGCCCGAGGTAACCGCATTTTCGCTCACAACACCCCCAGTTCTTTCGCCAAAGCTGAACTTTTCGACTTGCAGGCTATGGCTCGCTCATCCGGGCGTATGTCAAACTCATCCTCGCTAAACTCAAGTTTCACCGACACCACACGGCGTTCAACGGCCTTTTTGAGTACGAAGAGTACATCGCCCTCAAGGGCATCGACGACCCGAACGAAGGGTGAGCTCATGCCTCCTCCTCCCATCAGGATTTCCGGGGGGCGACACGCTGACTTGGAAATCGGTACCAAACCTTCGACAGCTTCGAGACGATCATGGACTTGATGAACCTGCAGGACGACATCGACTCGTTCCAAAAGCTCATCTTTGCCCACTTCCGCGGCTCGGCCAACAACGAGTGCCGCATCTCGGCCCTCGTCCCGCAAGTGAAAGAGTCGTACGGCATCTACCGCTTCATCATCAGCATGCTCCGCGCCATGTACCGGCGCACCGAGGACATGGACGCGCTCGAACCGCTCAAGGAGCGGTACGACCACCAGCACTTTTCGCTCCGCAAGTTTTACTACGAGTGCAGCAACTTGAGGTACTTGACCAGTCTGATCAACGTCCCGAAACTGCCGCAAGAACCGCCGTCGTTGATCGACTCGGACGACCAACAACCCGACTTGCCGCGTCGACCACCACCTCCCGCTCAGCAGCAAAAGTATGCGGCGCCGCCCGCGCCCCCTCCGAGTGCCGGGATCGACATCGAGGAGCAGCGCCGCGCGCTCGAAGAGTACGAGCGGAAGCAGGCCGCGCTGGTCGCGCAGCGCGAGCAGGAAGCGCGCCGCGCCAAGGAGGAGCAGGAGCGCCAGGAGCGCGAGTTTGCAGAGCAGCAGCGGTTGCAGGCTCTGCGGGAGCGGGAGGCCCAGGAGCAGCTCGAGAGGCAGTTGAGGGAGCAGCAGCTGCTCGGGATGAACCAGGGGAGGATTGCGGAACTCGAGCGCGAGATTTTGGGCTTGCGCGGCCAGTGGGAGCGAGACCAGATGATGCTCGAGCGGTACGATGCCGTGAGTTGCCCTTGTTCATGCCATGTTACTTTCGCCGTGTGTCCGATCAAAAACGCTGACCCGCTGCGGACGCGCGACGACGACATGGTAGCGCGTGAAAGCGCTCGAGGGCGAGCTCGCCAACGTCAGCGCGACGATCCAGCAGCAACTCGCGTCCAAGGACCAGATGCTCCAGCAGTTGCAGGACCAGGTCAACCTCTGGCGGAACAAGTACGAAGCGCTCGCGAAACTGTACTCGCAGTTGCGGAACGAGCACCTCGAGATGCTCGGCAAGTACAAGCAGATGCAGCTCAAGGCCAACTCGGCCCAAGAGGCGATCGACAAGATGGAGCGCATGGAACGCGACGTCAAGGCCAAGAACCTCGAACTCGCCGACATGATCCGCGAGCGCGACCGCGCGCGGTACGACCTCGACCGGATCAAGGGCTCGCAGAAGGAAGAGGTCGAGCGGTTGAAGCGCGACTTGCGGTTCGCAGAGGAACGGTTCGAAGACGCGAACCGCCACAAGGGCGAGGAAGTCTCGACCGTCATGAGCAAATTTAACCGCCAGATCGACGAGCTCGAGACGTCGTTGAGGGTGAGATTCCGTTTGCGCTCTTTTTCCCCTTCTCTGACTCGAGGGCTGACTTGGGGACTCGCACCGCACAGAACAAGCAAGACCGGATCGACGAGCTCTTGTCGCGGCTTGATGCGCAGAGCGGCGAGGCCGAGCGCGTCCGCGAAGAGAAGGACCAGGAGATTGCCATCATGCAGGAGGGCATGGACGACACGATCCGCCAGCTGTCGGAACTCCAGGTCGCGCAGGGCGTCACCGACGAGGCCGTCAACGCTCAGATCGACACGCTCGTGCTCGACCAGGAAAAGAAGTTCAACGACATTATCGACTCGATCTTGCAGTCTTGCGCGCACAAGGTCGACGACGCGTTGTACGAGCTCGAGTCGCCGATGCACGACGGGAACCAGAACTCGACGCCCGAGTACACGCTCTCGATGATTGAAAAGGCGACGACGAGCGCGACCGAGTTTGCCATGGTGTTTAACCTGTTCCTGTCGCGCGACAAGGGCGGCGAGCACGTCGAAGTCATCAAGACGGCCAACGCGTTCGCGCAGGCCATCTCCGAGGTACTGGTCAACACGAAGGGGCTCTCCAACATTGCGCCGGACGACGCGGCGATCGACAACCTCATCCGCGTCGGCAAAGAACCCGGTGACGCGGCGGTCAAGTTCTTCAACGCCGTGCAGTCGTTCCGCCTCCAGGGCGCGCAGCCCGAGGCGCGCAAGGAGGTCGCGATCCGCAAGAACATGGACGTCCGCACCGCCCTGCAAAAGCTCACGGCGACCGTTGAAGGCCTCAAGCCGAAAGCGGGCGCGAACCTGGCCCAAAGCAACGGCGACCTCGGCAACCTCGTCGAGTCCGAGATGCAGGCTGCCGCCAAGGCGATCGAGGCGGCGACGGAACGCCTGCAGTCTATCATGGCGCGGCCGAAGGACTCGCGGATCTCGGCGACCGACTTGCAAGTGCACGACGCGATCCTCGCGAGCGCGCACGCCATCACGAGCGCGATCGGGCGCTTGATCAAGGCCGCGACCGACTCGCAGGAAGAGATTGTCGCCCAGGGCAAAGGGTCGAGCTCGTCGACGGCGTTCTACAAGCGGAACCACCGCTGGACCGAGGGGCTCATCTCGGCCGCCAAGGCCGTCGCGCGCGCGACCGCCTTCCTGATCGAAACTGCCGACGGAGTCATCACGGGCACCAACACCCTCGAGCAACTCATCGTCGCCTCGAACGAAGTCGCGTCCGCGACCGCGCAACTCGTCCAAGCCTCGCGCGTCAAGTCGGAGCTCATGTCGCGCACGCAGGAGCACCTCGAACTCGCCGCCAAGGCCGTCACCGACGCGTGCAAGGCGCTCGTGCGCCAGGTCAAGGCCATCACGGAGGAGCAGATGAAGCGTCAGGACGACTTTGACCCGGACGCGATGAACGCGCACGAGTTCAAGTTGCGCGAGATGGAGGTCCAGGTCGAGATTGTCACGCTCGAGAAGAACCTGTCGGACGCGCGCCGGCGGTTGGGCATCTACCGGCGGTCGCACTACCACAATGAAGAGTAGATTTCGGTCACGCAAATATGGACTTTTTGTTTTTCTGTTTCCCCCCGCTGTCAATCGCAAGGGCCTCTGTTTGCACACGCGATAGGAAGCAGACCTTTCGACCGGAGAGATTAGCAGCGTTGCATGCGAGGAGGGGGGCTGCGGAGAGATTCTAAAGACGCTAGAGAACCCGGACGAAAGAAGGGGATGCAGGCACCAAAGAGCACACGGCGAGACCGAAATCGAAAGGGGGTATCCCGGAGGTGTATCAGGGGAAGGAAGCGAGCGAGAGACCGGAGGAAGGACGGCTTTGTGGCACAGAAAGTGTACGGCGGCAAGGCGGGAACAAAAATGAACAGGTCGGAAGCGTGTTTATGTTTGATTGTGGAACTAGGGCGTGTAGGAATGTGTATCGATGCGGATGCGGGGGGCGGCGGGAAGACATCTAGATTTAGAGACCGAGGAGAGAGTCGAGTTGGACGAGCGAGTTTACCGGGTAACGATGATGATAGGTGGACGGGTGGGGGTGATCGATGGGCTCACGCGACTTTCGCCAGTGGCGACGAGCCGCGGGAGGACGAGTTCTCACGGACGGAACTCGCCGCCGCTGCCGGGTGGAGGACTGTGCTGGTTCGACGACACGGAAGCCTCCATGTTTTCGACAAAGCGTTGCAACGCCGCGAGTCCCTGCTGCTTGACATTGCTCGTGTCGGTCTCGGGGCGGAAGACACGCGTCGCGCGCACAACGGGCGGGGCGTCGCCCGTTCCCGAGCCGGAAGCGATCAACCGCGCGGCGGTCGAGTTGCGGATCGCTTGTGCGGCGAGGCGAGGCGAGATGGGCGACCGAGGCGGGTGCGGAACCGAAGTTGAAGAGCCGGACGAGTGAGACGCGTGCAGGTGCAGGGACGGGCGGGTCAACGACGAAGGCAACGTGAGGTGCGGCGACGTGGAGAGGTGCGGCGACCGCGGTTGCCGTGGCGAGGTCGGCACGAAGCGCGGTTCGGGACGGCGCGTCCTGCCCGGACTGGTCGGCGCAGACCGCAGCGTCGCGGCATCGTCACTCTCGTCCGTCGAGCCGTGGCCGCCTCGGTGGTCGCCGGCGCGGGTGATCTCGCGCGCCCAGTCGGGGTGGCTAGCCGCCGCCCGACGGAACCGGATCGCGATCTTGTCGATCCCTTCGTCCGAGTCGCGTTCAGAAGACGTGGCAGGATTCGACGACGCCTTGGCATCGTCGTCCTCCTCTTCGTCCTCCTCCTGGGCGTCGTCCGTGGTAGTCGACACGTCGGCGTCTTCGTCCTCTTCATCGTCTCCGTCGCGAGACGAAGCGTCGCCTTCTTTCCTCGAAGGGAACGCGCCAGCCGAACTCGTCGGACGCGCAGCCGAATGACTTACCCGAGGCGAGGTGACCGACGTCGAACCCGAGGGCGTCAACCCGAATGCCGCCGCTGTCGAGCCCGAGGCGCTTCCGCCACTGCTCTTGCGACGGTGATGATGTTGGCGATGGCGGTCACCGCCGTGACCTCCTCGAGACGCCAAACGCCCGTCACCGGCATGGTTGCCACCACTCGCGCTCGACGAGCCGTTCCCACCGCTGCTGTTCCCGCTTCCGCCACGAGCCGGTGCCGCGCCCGGGTTCGCACCCCTGCGATTCGGTCCCGTCTTGACGAGACTCTGTGCGTATCGCTGGATCCCGGGCACGGCGTCCCACGCGTTGGTGAAAGCGCCGATCCCGGTTCGACCGAACGAGCCCGGGGCGGCTGAGCCGGCCGATTCGTTCGAAAAGGTCCTCGTTGGGGGAGGCGGAGGGCGGTCCGGCACGGCGGCGGGAGTTGAAGGCCTCGTGGCCGATTCTTCCCACGGGAAGACGGCCTTGACTTTGGACGGATCCGGTTTCTGACGCAGGATGTCGCGGTACCAGTCGTGCGTCTCGCTCGGTGGCGGCGGGTAACTCGCCGGCGGTTCGAACCGTTCCTTCTGCTGCCGTTTCGAGGCCAGGTCCCACACGTTGGTGCTGTACGGGATCTCGGCCTGCATTTGGAATTGGCCGTCGCGCGGAGGCGAGGACCGGGAGGCATCCCAGGCAAGTTTGGGAGGCGAGGGAGCTCGCTTGTTCGCGCCCGCGCCGACGATCGGTATCGGTGGCGGGAGCGAGCTCGATGATGTGGAGGCAGACGGGGCGCGCAAAGGCGAAGGCGGTGAGAGAACCAGAGTGGGCGTCGTCGGCGTCGGGATCGTCGAGGGGGCCGTTGAGCTCGCCGAGGCAGTCTTGGGCGGCAAGTCGGCGAGCTTGGGCAAACTCGCCGGTGCCCGGCGCACATACGAAGGAGGCGCAACGACCTTGCTCGCGACGTCGTACGTCGAGACGGAGCCGTAGTGCCGTACAAAGACGTCGAACCACTGCTGGACGAGCCCGTAGTAATCCTTGGCGGCGGCGTCCGGAACGTACGCATCGCGAGTTCCGCGCCGCCACGGCTTTTCAGCGCCGATAAAGTGCAGGACCGAGACGTCCTGGCCGTGCCGCTTGTACGCCGGGGCGTACCTGCCCGAGATCAAAGGTGATGGGTCAGCTCTCGCTCCCGCTGCACCCGCCAACCGACAAGGGGCACTCACGTGTAGTAGGCAGTTGGAGTGACGTTGTAGGTAAAGCTGAGGCGGTGCCAGTCGTGGAAGTAGTCGTTCAAGAGCCCCTGGTCGCCGCCGTCCCAGGTCCCTCGCTGCCGCATCATCTCCCGGAGACCGTCAAACGTCTCGGTGCTCGGCTCTGCGACAAAGACGCCCGAGTTGAATGCGTCGGGCCACCCGACATCGGGTGCGGCTGCGAAGCGGTATGGCAGGCGGAACAAGTGCGAGAGCGGGCGGAGGACGAGCGTGTCGGCGTCGAGGTAGAGGACCTTTTCGAACGGAGTCAGGCGGAACACGTGCAGCTTGGTCAAGCTGGCGGCGAGATCTTGCCGGCCTGTTTTGTCGTGGGGCGGGCGGAAGGTTTTTTTTTAATCAGAGGTCGGTGGTTGGCGAGGCAACGCGAGGCGAGGTCGAGGGTTGGGAGGCGAGCGCGAATTGCGAGCGAGCAAGACAGTCAGCGGCCCGCTTCAGACTCGTGTACAGGCAGTTCCCTGTGCCAGCCCACGCAGAGCGAGAAGCGCGATCGAGCGGTGATTGGGACTCCGCGCTCTCGCGGGTTTTGGCTTGGGGTAAGGAGGACCGGACTGACCGAGCAACCTGAGCTCCTCCCAGCTCTGGGTGAGGATCGGTTCGACGCCAATCACCTGGTCGAACGCCTTGTCGAGCGCCTGCATCGTCGCGTGCCCGACCGTCTGCGGCGTCGCGAGGCAGACGGTCGCAAACTCGCGGGCGGTGGGGGAACCTCCTTCGGCGTCGAGCAGCGACGACAGCGCGACGAGCGCGCCCGCCAGGTAGCTGTCGGACGTCACCAGCGTCACGACCGCGTACCGCGGCCCATGCGAGTCCATGCCTCTCTCCCGCGACGACCGGCGGAGGCGAGAGCCCGTCGCTTCGATCGCGTCTCGTTCTCGTCGACTCCGCCGCGGAGGGCTCGCGATAAACAGCGAGATTTTTCATTCGGCCTGAAGATGTTCTATACGAGTGAAATCGAAATAATAACTGCAGACATTACAGAGCTGCGTCGATTGGGTACAGCGAAAGGAAGAAATGCGACATCGCGTCGAAAATTTATTTCGCCAGCTTGAAGCTCATTGCAGTCCGTATGTGACTCAATGGGGGGCATCGTCGACGCGATGCCCCTGAGAGGCACAGCCAGGTAATCCGCCACGTCTCGCGAAGCAGACAAAGGCAGAGTCGACGGGAGGGTTTGACACGCTCGAGCTTTTCGTGCATTTTCAGCCAGGCCAAGGATGGAACCCGACTTGCGCCGGATTGCCGGCTACAGAGTGATACCTCGGGCCAATGACCAGACCGTCGCGCTGGAGCGAGGCAGGTTTGCGGTTTGATCACAGCGAGAGCGCCACGGTCTGGTGAGCCTTCGCGTTTGCCACCGACGCTCTCTGGTAACTTAGTCTATGACTCTCGGGGGACGTTCTGCGGGCAAAATAAACATGGGCATCCCCCTCTGCGTACGGATACACTGTGTCTGCATGTCAGCCAAGAAGAGAGGAGGGCGTGAGGCAGGCGCAAGAAGCACTGCCGGCGCTGCCGCCTCCGGAAGCAGAAGCTCACCTTGGACACCTCTCGGTGGTGACGTGCCTCCAGCTTTGGCATCGTTTGTCACACGCGCTGATGATCCCAATCCAGCTCTGGACGGTGAGAATAAGGGCAATCCGAGAGAAGCCGGCGAAGCGAGAGTTGGAATCGGACGCCGCCGCCGGGTTCCCCTCTCTCCTTCTCTGGCACTTCATCAGCGCTCCTTACGATAGTAGTACAGCGGATACACGCTGATTCCGCTCGTACACGAGCCAAAAACGCACAGACTGGCTGTGGAGGCTCTCGAGGTCTTTCGAGAACTACGGTCCGCATGACTTCTTTTCAGCGGTCGCCTCGCTCGCTCAAGCTCGAGCAAGACAAGCTCATCTTTGGCTATAACAAACTCATGAGATTCTACTCTACTACCTAACAAGGTAGAGTCCGGTGGCTCTCCCATCTCCACTCATGGAATTCCTCTCTTCCGAATTCGACGCTTCCCTGACCTCCGCCATTGACTCCTAGCCGTTCCTTCTCTGCCCCTCTTTCTGCCAAGCTTGTGGAGCCTGGCGTGATCCATTTGCCTTTCTCCACCTGCAACAAACTGCATACAGAGTGCTAGTCCAAGAAAACTGCAGCCATACTTGCCACTCCCTGCAGAGAAGAGAACACCGCTGCAGGCGTGCTAGGCAGAATATTTTGCAATTCTAGTGGTCCATTCTGCATCAAATAGAGCTTCTCTAGCGAATGAAAAGAGTGAATCAGCGCTCCAGGTGAAAGACCTGCCGGTGAGCGCCCCTGCCTCCTCTGCGGAGGACTTTTCGCCACCCACTGCCCTGTCGCGCTCTGCATGTTCGGTTCCTGGGTCTTCTTTCTACCGGCACTGCCTTTAGTCTCCAAGAGGAGGTCCAGCATGCATTTGAATTGTGAACTTGCCCGTAGAGTCGTGCGAGGTGCTCCTCCCATTGGCTACCCGCATCCTCGACTCCTGATGCGCGTGTGCTGAAGTCCGTCCGACTGGATTTGTATGATGCCGTCAACACCTTTCCGAAGCCGCAAAGAGCTTAGTATGATCTCCTGTGTCAAATAGGGACAGGCAGGGAGATGAGAGCGCTTCAAGGGAAAAAAACGAGCGCGAGAAGGCTGAAAACTCGCACCCTCCCCTCTCCCGAACGCTTCTCCTCGAGCACTCCAAAGGCAATTTCCATATTTCTAGCTTATATACACCTTTAGTCGGACGGTCCAATCATCTTCTCCGGGCGGACAAGGCTGTCAAACTCTTGCTCGTCCTTGAGCAGTCCGAGCGCAAGGGTCGCCTCTTTGAGAGTCGTACCCTCCTTGTGGGCTTTCTTTGCGGCAGCCGCGGCATTGTCGTAGCCGATGCGCGAATTGAGACAGGTCACCTATAGAACCATTTTGTATGTCGAGGAGAAGACAATGGCCGAGAAAAGGCGAAGAAAGAGCGCGGGAAAGGAGAGGAGGAAACAAAGTCGAGCAAAAAGAGGTGAGCGAGCCGCAATATGGCAGGTTTTGCGGAGGGAGGTTCACAGAGACTCACCAGCATCAAACTCTCGTTGAGCAGCTTGGCAATCCGCTCCTCGTTGGCCGTAATTCCGACGACGCAGTTCCTGGTAAACGACCGCGCACCGTCCGCGAGCAAGCGGATCGACTGCAGGAGCGAGCGGATCATCACGGGCTTGAACACGTTGAGCTCAAACTGCCCCTGAGCGCCGGCGACCGAGATGCCCATGTTGTTGCCGATGACTTGGGCGGCGACCATCGTGAGGGCCTCGCACTGGGTCGGGTTCACCTTCCCAGGCATGATCGACGAGCCGGGTTCGTTCTCGGGGAGCGAGAGTTCGCCGAGGCCGCAACGCGGGCCCGAACCGAGGTAGCGGATGTCGTTGGCGATCTTGTTGAACGAGCACGCGATGACGTTCAGGGCGCCCGAGGCCTCGACGATGGCGTCGTGCGCGGCGAGGGCCTCGAACTTGTTCGGCGCCGTCTCAAACTCGAGACCGGTGATCTTGGCAATCTCGGCGGCGACGGCCGTGTCAAAGCCCTTCCTGGTGTTGAGCCCCGTGCCGACGGCGGTGCCGCCCTGAGCGAGCTTGGACAGGCGCGGGAGGACGCCCTGGATGCGCGCGATGCCGTTCTCGACCTGCTGGACGTAGCCCGAGAACTCTTGGCCGAGGGTGAGCGGGGTCGCGTCCTGCAAGTGGGTGCGACCGATCTTGATGATGCGCTCGAACGACTGCTGCTTCTCGTACAGGGCGGCCTTGAGCTCCTCGAGGGCGGGGATGAGCGAGTTGGAGATCTCGACGACGGCCGAGACGTGCATCGCGGTCGGGAACGTGTCGTTCGACGATTGCGACATGTTGACGTGGTCGTTCGGGTGGACGGGCTTCTTCGAGCCGAGCTCGCCGCCGAGGATCTCGATCGCGCGGTTCGAGATGACCTGCGTGCTAGCTGTCAGCGAGGAGTTTCGAGACAAACCGCGCGCCGGGACTGACCTCGTTGACGTTCATGTTGGTCTGGGTGCCGGAACCGGTCTGGAAGACGACGAGGGGAAAGTTCTCCATGCCAATCTTGCCGGTGATGACCTCGTCGGCGGCCTGCTTGATGGCGTCGCCGACCTTCTTGTCGAGACCGTAGGTCATGTTGACCTCGGCGGCGGCGCGCTTGAGGACGGCAAAGGCCTTGATGAGGGGGAGCGGCATGCGCTCGGCCTCGCCGCCAATGTCAAAGTTCTGGACCGAGCTGTGGACAGTGTCTCGGGGTCAGCACTCGTCTCGGATGTACGCCCCGTAACTGAGCGAGGTGCGTTCGTGAGGTGGTTGCCCCACAGGGATCCCGGTCCCATGCCTCGGAATGACAGCGACCGTCCTCGCTCTCCGAACGGGGCTTCGAGCAGAGGGAATGAACAGATGCCTGAAAGAGAGACGCGCCGCACTCACCGCTGAGTCTGGGCGCCATAGTAGCGGTCTGCGGGGACCTGCAGCTCGCCGAACGTGTCGCGCTCGACGCGGAACTTGTCCTGCCCCGGTGCGATGGTCGGCGCGAGAGACATGGCGAGGCGGTGGGTTATCGACAGGAGTATAGCAGGTAGTCAGCGCGTGCGCTCAGTGTGTATGGGCGAGCGGGAAGCGAGGATCCGGCTGAACGCGGGCCGCCGACCGCGCGACTTTGGGTCCGAGGGCGGAACACCTCATCCGGGTTCAACCGCAAAAGATCCCCGAATACGGGACAGAATGGACTCACGAGGATGGCGGCGTAGGAAGTAAAAGTACGGTTCGCAAACTGGCGCGAAGGGCGGACGAGTGCCTGCAGAGCCAACACCCGCCGAGTCGCCAACGCACCGCACCGTCAGCCCTGGACACCGCAGCGAAACAGCGAGGGAAAGTAGAGACGCACCTTGGCAGAGCGGGAGAGCATCCTGGGTCCTGTCTCTATGCGGGTAACGTAGATCTATGTGGTACGATGCACAGAAGAGCGGAAAAGAGAAAGTCGGCGAGGAATTTCTCACCGGCACAACTTTGTCGAATTCCGACTGCCTCGGCTCTCGCTCTCACTCCCTCCGAGGGCTCACTGTCCTCATAGTGCCCTCTTGCACCTCTGCTGCTACCACCTGGACGCTTGACCGAGCCTCTAGGCGCGCCGAGGCATGTGCCGCGGCTTGCGATCCTCGGAGCGTTTCGGCTAAATTTTCACCTCTCGCACCCGTCGATTTGAGGTACACAGCACCAGGCTCACGGACTTCGGGACGACACCGCGTCGCAGCTGCTCACACTCTCTTGCACACGCCCGGGCGCAATGCCTGCCGCTTGCGCCCCCGCCACATGCACCATCGACGCTGCTAATTCGGCGGTGGTCTCATCGCACGGGCATCCGCTTTCCCCCAGCGCTGCTGCCGGTCTCAAAGCTGAACCATACTATGCTTTGCACAACCGGCGCCGATGTCTCTGCATCCTGGTGCCTCGGTCCCGCTTGTCGAGGTTCCCCTTATCAGCTTTTTTCCCCCGTGCGGCGAGAACAGTCATCCCGGCTTACGCCCCGCGCCCCCGCGACGTACGCCAAGCTTGACCATCAAGTGCAGCGCCGCCACAGAGGCAAGCACCGCCACGGATAAGTCGAGAGGGCTAGAGCTTCACCGCGTGACCGTGCAGAGGTCCGCGGACAAGCCGGTTTGTCACTCCGTCGTCGTCTGGAGCTCTCCTCCCTTTTGACTCGTTCACCTACCTGCTTCACCACCCTTGCGTGAACCCGCAAAAGTCGCTCCTCCACACCATGTCGCAACACGCCGTTCGCACCATTACCGACACCAGGTCGCATACCGACCCGCTGCCAACCTTCCGCACGAACCCTGATGTGCCCTTCGCCGAGTTTGTGGCCCAACAAGCGCGTCTCGGCGAGCAGCTGAATCATCTGGAATCTGCCGTGGGTCGGTTCTCAGAGCCGCGGAAGAATCGGACCCCTGCACGGCGGGCAGCCGACAAAGAGACGCGTGACAATTTCGACACGGCGTCCGAGGCCGTTAACGGTATCTTGCATCGCCTGCAAACTACCTTCCCAAACGAGAGAGCGTGGTCCAAGGCCGACAAAGCTGACATGCTCAGCTCCGTGGACCCTTTCGCGAACCCTATCCGGGAGGGGTTTGTCAAGACTTTCCAGGCGTCGCTCACGGACAGGCTGTTCGAGCTTCACAAAGCGGTCAAAGACCTTGTCACGACTCCTACTTTGGACCGCTCGGAGGACGTTATTGTGCGCAGACTATGACTCTTCCTGGTTGGTGAGGGAGGAAGGCTGCAGCTGATCTGGTGTCCTTATGTGGTGCAGATCAGTGCCGTGATCGAACTAGGCCAATGCATTGCATGTCCAGAGAACTTGTTGCTTACAGTCGGGCCCCGCATTGACCGTGCAGTGATGCAGGACAACTTTGACATGTCAAGTCCGGCTCGTCGCGGACACATTCCGTCCGAGTACTTTGCAAAGCAGATTAGCGTAAACGGTGTTTCGCGGCCCCCTGCAGACTCCGATTGCCTGTAATCTTTGCTTGACAACACGAGCCTGCTTACTCTAGTCTACAAACAGATCCACGGCGAATGCGATTGCCGTATGCTCGCCACAATCCTGAGCGGCCTTCATGACGTCGCCACCGCCCTGCTCGGACATGCGAAGAAAGAGGATCTCACTCGGTTCAACACATTGTTTTCAGTTACAGAGCCTTCAGTCTGGCGCATGCTAGACATAGTGAATCCAGCAGGTGGGTGTCAAGGGAGAACAACACAAGGCTTCAGGGCAACGTACGGTCGGCTGCTGTTCGAAGGAGCCCATCACACTGACTATATAGCGGAGCTATTGCCGGAAGACGAGCGTCTGCCTTATCTGGTGGGGGACTTTACATTCTCATGAAAGAGTTGTCACAACTTTGCTATTGTTACATTTGTTTTCATCAGCTGACCGAGTTTGAACATTTGGACCGCCTTGTGGCAAGTTTTCTCGGTCTTGTTCCCCCCTCCTTGCCGTTGTTCCTGACGATGTTGTTGACCATGATGCGCTACATTCCACACAGCGGGATGGCTTGCAAGCTTGGAAGCTTGCGCATGAAGAAGGCGGCGAGCGCTCTTTCTCGGTGAGAAGCGCAGTGTTCCTTTCCTACCACAGCGCTGACTTGCTATCTTGTACAGAAACATCTTCTGGGTCCTGCGACGGGCATGTCGTACCTGTCCCCGCGATATCGAGCCATCTACAACAGTCAGAGTGTCTGCGTTCCGCGGCCTTCGCCACCGCTTCTAAATCCTGCTCTGCTTCTTTCCACCTCTTTTCCCCTTGATCTAAAAACACAGCCAAGGTATACTCTCTTTCTCTGTGCCTGCCTTTTCGTATAGCGAAGCACTGGGGCTGAATTTTCACTTGACTTGACAAAGCGGGAGGGAACACTGAGAGCGGACAGAGCGCATCTTGCTCTGAGTCTTGGCTCGTGCACTCGGAGAAGCTTGCTCCGCTAAGGCTGTAGAGGCGGACGAGTGGATGCTATGCTGATGAATTCAGCAAGCTACGGGAAGAGCCTGAAAAGATCACCTCCGTAGGGTGGCCTTCTCAGCTTGGCGCGTGGTCTACGCTGATCCGGAAGCTGATTAGCTCATCGCCCCGCGCTGCGACGTTAACGGCAGGGAGTTGGACGGACTTCTTTATACAGTGCAAGCAGGAACGAGTCTCCGGACAGGACACGCCAAGCTTCGGTCGGCGCGCTTTCCGGTCAGATCACCGCTCCAGAAAGACATTGCGGTCCCATGCCCTGGGGCCACTTGGCCGCCGCGCAAAGCTTCGTCGACGGCTCTGTGGGAGCACGGCCACAAAGAGCGAGCAGTCGCGAAGGGCGAAATTATGTACTGGGCTCGGGCGCTCGCACCGCGCCGCGTGACCCCAGCGAGAGGTTCGCGGACAAGCCGGTTCGTCTACCCGTTCGGATCTCTTGCATCGTTCGCCTGATGAGTATGCTTATCTTCCGGCTTTTCACTCTTAATTCGCCTACGCCGCACACGCTCAGTGCGCACATCCTTGGCGATATCGCGCCGCATCCTGCTGAAATGGAGCCGCAGCATCCCATAGCTCCTGTGCCCTTCGCAACGCTCCAAGCCTTACTCAAGCGTCTGAAAATCCAGCAGACCCATCTGGCAGATGCGTTGCGAGACCATCCCGAGTTATCAAGCGATGAAGGTCTAATCGGGAAACTTGCCCGAGCGGAAGACATGGATGTCTTTCGCATTGCCCGGAGGCTGGAACAGGTCGTAAAAACAGTGGGCATCACATTCCCAAATGAGCCCGCATGGCGGGTTGCCAATGAGTTCGACTCCACCATATACGCATTCCTCAAGCGGAGGCTTGTCCCGAGCTACCAAAGTGCAGTGGTAGTCAAACTGGATGAGCTTGATGCAGCGCTGCGCTGTTTCAGGGAAAACCCGGGCGAAACAACCTACCATGATGCTGTACGTACGCAGAGGAATGACAGCTGAGTAGATTCAATTGTCACTGATAAAAGCCGACAACTTGTCAGATGCAGTGCCTGCTTGCTCACAGACCCGCCAAAGAATGCTGGATCCACTCTTCTCATTGATTAAGATGCGAACTGACCAATCCGACACGCAGTTGGTACCTAGCCTTCCGGCCAAGAAGTGCATTCCGGGAAACTTTCTTTACAGTGCTGTTCCGGTCTCAGTGATGTGAGGCGATCTTCTCACTTTCGGACCTTCCCTTCGCAACTTCTGCTGGATGTTCCGCCAGATCACTGACCTGGAATATCCCATGTAGGCTGAGATCAATGCCAGGCGCAAGCAAATCACGGACAGTCTTGAACTGCTCAAGAACAGCGCGTTTCGCCGCGGCGCCGTAGCCAAGGATGTCACCCATCTTGAGGTTCATTTTACGACAGCACACAATCGCATTCTCTGGTCAAATCTCAGCAGGGTCAAGGTTGATGGGGACTCTGGTCCAACGTATCAGCGGATTCTCTTTGAAGCAGTTATCCTCGCTCGCGGCATCTACATGATGTTTGACCCACCGCAGGGAAAGGATTATCTGGCAAGTCTATCCTGTGTGGTCCTGCCATCCACTTGTCGTGTCCACATGCTCACAAAACATCAAGACAGCTCAAACAGCTCAATCTTTTTGACAGCGTTGTTGTAAGTCTCTGCTTTCCTACCTTTCTCTTGCCAACAGACCTTACTGATCAAGTGTCTACACATCACTAATAGAAAAGAGGACTGGAAGTATGTTTTCATCAGAGCCGAGCTACATTTTCGGTAAGGGGTGACACTGTGTATTTTCCAATTGGCAGCAGCTGCACTAACAAGTCACCTTGACAGGAACGGCGTAGGTGTGTCTACAACGGGAACGGCCTTTCCTGATGCGCTTGATGCCTCCACAACAACTTATGCCGGAGAGTGTGTGCATCAGTCCACACCGTTTCTGACCCTTGCGCGCGGCTATCCCACCCAGACTCTTCTCTCTTGACAGAATGCGTGCGACTCATGCATTCTCTCCTTATTCTCTTGCAATGAATTTTTCCCCGTTGTGTGTGTTAAAACTACACAGGCAATTGGGCAGGAGGATTCGGAATCGAGTGAAACGACGCTTGATGTTGTTACGAGCTCGGCTTGGCGCGCACGGACAGCTTCTTGGCGGTTACGTTCTTGCTCTCGCGTCCCTCGGAGCCCGTCCACGACACTACAGTAAGGCTAAAAAGGAAATGGAGGAAGGGGAGATCGCTTGGCGCTCCTTATCGCGTCCGTCATATCGGTTAGCCCAAGTGAGCGAGACCGCGGACAAGCCGGTGTGTTTTTCCCTTCCCGTCCTCCGGCTCTCTTCGTCCTTATCTACACCGGCCTACTCGTCTTAGACCTTTGGTCTCAGGCAGTAGAACCTGACGGGACGCTGCCTTTTAAGCACCATGGCGCGTCCTTCTCCGACGATGCCGCCTGTCTTTCGCACACCTGCTGCCAGGCGCTTCGAGAAATTGGAGGTCCGGATAGGAGTTCTCGAAAGGCTACAAGGCTTACTTCAGTCTAAGTCTCAAGAGGAATCTCACACTGCCACCACAGTAACCGCCAGATGGCACGGAAACAGTGTTTACCTGACACCCAGGGAGGCAGCGGAACTAGCCACACAGGAGCGACGCAACCTTCACCGCGCGTCGGAACACCTATCAACTGTTGTGAATCGCTTGCGCGACCTATTCCGAGACGGGCGCGCATGGCGCGCAGCCGACATGGCCGACATGGCCGAGTCCGCCCGCACTGGCGAAGAATGTTCTGTTACGACTTTCCAAGCGTCGCTCCTCAGCTTGCTGCGAGATTTGTGCCGTCAAGCCCAGGTCTTGATGAAGACTCCTACTACCAAGCACTACAGAGAGTTCGTAAGTATGCTGGCAGCGTCTACAGTCAACTTGAGCGGCAAGGGCGCTGACTAACATCCGGGGCTGGGCTCAGAAAACATGCATATCAGATCTCGCAGCTATTGAGGTAGGCTAAGGGTCCTTCATCTCTGTACACATGCTGTACTGACATTTTAGCACCTCCAGCTTCGTTTCTCTAATAGCCGAGCCCGTTACGGACACCTTCCGACGGAGTACCTCGCCACACTGAAAGATGTGAGGTGGTTGTTCTACGCGTGCAGGCCTGCAGAGCCAGCTTAGACCCTCATTCTCCAGAGCGCCTGCAGTCTTGGCCGTGATTGCAATACTGACTGTTCTTCCTGTATAGGCTGAGCTCAGTTCCGCCGGACCCGAGGAGTTGCGAAAAAGCTTCTTGGCTCTCGCGTCCCGTGCGAAGGCCCTGGGCGCCACTGGACACGAGCTAGACCAGTTTCAGCTTCTTTCCCAGGCGCCTGAAGACCACCTGTGGCCCAGGCTTGACATACTGAAGACAAAGGGTAATCTCTCTGCAACGTACCAGCGGATTCTGCTCGAAAAAGCCGTGCATACTGTATACATGGCACCCCTTCTACCTGAAGAAGAGCAACGCGCCTACCTGGTACCAACTTTCTCTCTGTGCGTGAGGTGGATGAACCTTATCTGACGTACTTCTGTCATGACTCAACCAGCTTGAGCAACTTGGTCGTCTCAACGACCTAGTGGCCAGTCCTGCTTTCAGTCTCCTACTCTCCCCTCCAGCTGAAGGTACTGACTTTCGCTCTTTGGCTTGAACAGAAGGAGGGTTTGGAGGCTTGGAACAAAGGAACTAGAGCAGGAGAGGAAAGATCATCCGTGGTGAGGACTGCGGCTCGGATCAGCTCAACACCGCAGTGCTGAATCATAGAGTCTAGCAGGAGCACCGCTTGGGACATTCGCCTGGCATTTTGATCCTCTCACGACGCTACCAAGCCATCTATAACAGGCATGACAGCCGTGCCCGCGTCCTCCATGACCGCTGCTAGGACGCCGTAGGTTCCTGCACTCTTTCTCACGCACTTCTCTTCCTGCACACATTTTGAGCTCTTGCAAGTTACACTTCTACTGTTTGACATCGAGGGGCTTGCGAGTCAATTGCAGCGAGGACTATACGAAGCGAAAGCAAGTTGAAACGGGGTGGGCGAAAGCAAGGCTCGGGTATCGACTTGCGCACTCCAAGACCCTGCTTTCCCGTGTACAAGTCTCAGTCACAAACGGGATGAAGTGATCATGCTAGTGTAGTACACCCGGAAAGCTAACTATGCACTGAGAAAAAAGCAAGCGGGTTGTTGACCTTCTCATCCGCTCACTCGCTCGCGAGCGCGGATACTTCTGCTCCCTCGACCTTGACGTCCGCCAGTACCTCACCCAACTCCATTGCCTTCGCCTCGATCGCTTCGCGCATCAGGCGAGGTAAGCGCACCTGGTCGAGCGGCAGGATCTCCCGCTTCCATTCCTTGCGCCGACCGCCGACGCCGTCCCCGACTCGCAAGCGCGCAGACGACCGCGCTTGATCGTATGCGGCGACCCGTTTCTCCCGCTGGCGCGACGACGCCTTGACTGCACGTCCGACCTCGCGCTCGGCGAGCCAGTCCTCCTTGGCCGACTCGTCGCTTGGCGCCTCATCGCTGACGGGGAGGTCGTCTTCGGACGAGAAAGTTCCAGTCGTGCGGAGGTAGTACGCGAGCTCGTCTTCCGAGGAAGGGGGACCGTCTGGAAGGGAATCGTCGGTCGGCCAGCGGGGATGACGAGGCGGGAGGAAAGACGAAGTGTAATGCAACGGCTCCGTGGAGTGTCGCTTCGCTTTCGGGCGCGTCTCCTCGACGGTCGGCGTCTCGGCAGGAGGATCAGGCACAGGCCCGTGAATCACCGCTTCCTCCGTCTGAGTCGAACCTTGACAATGTTGCGAGACGCCGCCGATTTCGCCAACCTCGTTGTCAACGACTGTTTCCCCGCTCGCAGTCGCTTCGACTGGCTCGGGCGAAATCATCGAAGCATCTGCAGGGTTTGTGACTCCACCTTGCTCGGGCTCCTCCATCCCTCGGGTTTCTTCTTGCTGCGGGTCGCCTTCCGACGGTGCGCCCCGAACCGTCGAATCACCGTCGTCACCTTCTGCATGCGCCTCGACCTCGCCGACGGCATCGCGAAGACTAGTGTTCGCCTTGATCGTCGTGTTACCGTCGGAAGGTTCGACGAGCTCCTCCTCCTCAGCCGCGACGCGACCGGCCATCATCGGCGAGGTCTGCGCAGGTTGCGACGCCGACGCGCTGTCGTCCCAAGTCTCGAGCATGATCGTCGAGTCCATCCCCTCTCCGGCGACGTCTCCGTCAATCCTAGCGAGGAGACTCTTGCGATCTCCGCCGCAGCCTCCTCTGCCGCCGATCGCCGGCTCGAGTTGCAAAGAAGGCAAATCTCCGAATTCGGTCGTCGTGAACTGAAAGACCGGCAAACCCTCCGTCGCAGGTCCGATCGGCGAGCTCGAGTGCTGCAAGCCTGGCGCGGCTGGTGTAGAGAGAGCCCAGGGAGCAGGTTTGGCGAGCGGCTGCGATTCGGCTGCCTGGCTTGGAGGAACGAGGAACTGCGGAGCGCGAGAAGAGCGAGCCGTTCCGCCCGTCGGATGTTGTTGCTGCGACGAAGAAGTCGGCGAGCGAGGCAGAGGCTGAGTCGAGAGTGACCCGCGTCGAGCGTCGCTGAGGAGTGTCGTAGGAGGCTCCGAGGCATGGCGAGCGATCAAACGGCGAGGCGGACGTGGGCGGCGCGCGGGAAAGTCGGTCAGAGGCAACGAAGGACGCCGCGCGGGAGACGGGGCGAGTTGTGGCGCTCCCGTGGACGTCGCTGAGCTGTCGCGATAGACATGCAGGGCGGTCCCGATACGCGAGGGGCTGCCGATCGGATTCGATGGTCCAGCCGCCCGCGATGCAGTTCTCGTCGCCGGCGCGGTGGCAAGAGTCGACACCGCACTCTTATTCCGCAACGCTCCTTGTTTTCGTTGCGTCTGGTTCGACTTGTCGGCCAGAGCGGTGCTCTTGCGCCGAGCGGTGCCGGTGGTCGGAGGCGGGTCGGGACGGGCGGAATCGCGTTCACAGTCGTCGCGACCGCCGCCATGCGAAGAACCGCCGGTGGCAGGTTTCGCACCTAGACTGTTTGCCGCCACTACCGAGCGTCGGTTCTTCCGAGTCGAGAGGGCTGACTGTTCGTCCGAGACCTCCGAAGTCGTCTTGGTCTGTTTGAGCTTGTGGCGACGCTGAAACCGAGCGAGCACGAGCGCGCCTCGTCAGCATCTCACTACATCGCAAGCGCTCATACGCAAAGGTGCGTGGTTCGAGACTCACCGTCTTGACCGGCGAGGTCTGCGCGCCCTCGGCCTCGCTCTCAACATCCGCGTCGGTCTCTTCGAGCGCGCGCTCCTTGCCTTTCGTCGATGGCTTCGTGCGACGGGCAGGAGCTGGAAGCAATCGCTTGGAGGGACCCGATCTCCTCTCAGGAGACGGCGTACTGAGCTCGCCGTCGTCGTCGCTGCTGCTGCTGGCGAGTCGTCTCTTGCCCGCGTTTGACTGACTCGGCCCTGCAGCCGAAGGAGGCGCCGGCTTGGCTCCGCGCTTGCCGTAGCACCTCGTAGTAGCTCCCTTCCGACGCTGCAAGCCGACGCGAGACTGCTTCGGCGGGGAAGGGAGCGAGTCGTATTCCGTTTCGGAGCTCATCGTTTCCCTCAAGCTGGAGCGACAGTTCGGCTTTGCAAGCAGCTGGAGCGGGCGAGCGCAGCGTAGACCGGTCTGCGTTGAATGTAGCGTGTCTCTGATGTAGTCTAGATACCCTCGCAGCTCGAGGTGCGAGATGGCGGAGGGCAACTTTGAGAGGAAAATTCAAGAGAGATGGTCAGCCAACTACGCGACTCGTCGACATCGAAGGCAACTATACTGCGAGCGAATGCAAGAGAGCAGGGACTCACAAAGGGTTCCTTCACACGCTGAGGTACGGGATGAGCCCCGCGTGAAGAAACGACGCTTCTAGTTCCTCTCGCTTCCGAGAAAGCCCAAAGCCTGCTGCCTTCAGGACTACACACACCCGAGCTGGAGAAAAGGCTCTTGCGACGCCCAGCGCACGCAAACGGGGGCCAGAAGGAGAGAGTACACGTGAGAGAGAACCGACCACTCCGTCCGGCTAACCCCACCTGAACTGGGCTCCGCCGCCGCCGTTCCCGCCAAACTGCTGGAAGAACTGCTGACCGCCCGCCCCGCCTGCCTGTTGCTGGAAGAACTGCTGGAAGCCACCGCCGCCACCGCCGCCGCCGAAAGAGCCACTCTGCTGGAAAAAGATGGGTTGGCCGCCTCCGCCAAAGCCGCCGCCGCCGAAGGGAGAGCCACCTTGGCCCGATTGAGGGTCGTTGGGGTCGTCGCCGGCATCGAAGCGAGCTCGGAGTTCTGTCCACCGAAAAAGATCAAGGACAAGCGGGAAACGTATCAGTCCGACCGACTCCGGAAGTGAGGGTCCTCAGCCACGCGCGGGGACGTACCGGGATTACTGAGCACTTCGTAAGCCTCGTTGAGCTGCGCCATCTTCTCCTCGCTGCCGCCTTCCTTGTCCGGGTGGGCCTTGAGCGTCGCTTTTCGGCTGCGAGGGGAGTTTAGGCGGAACCCGTCTTGGTTAGCAAGAGAGAGGGGCGTGCGGTTGCGAATTCGGAGTGAGGGCAACGACTCACTATGCGCGCTTGATGGTTTTGGCATCCGCATCCCGAGCAACTCCAAGGATCTTGTAGTAGTCCTGCGCGCGAGCCAGGCAACCGACCGGAAAGAGAAAACGGCTCAGTTAGTTCCCACGCGGGAAACAGCACAAAGTTCTCAAAAGAAAGTCCACACTCGCGCGCCTCACCTTTGACTTGCTCTGCTTGAGTAACCGCTGCGCTTTCGCGAGCCGGTCATGAATCGCCCGGTCGGTCCTGCCCGTCGCCTCAAACGCAGCACTCAGCACCCGCACCGCCTCTTCCCACTCTTCCTTCTTCATCAACTCGTCCGCCCTCCCGACCAATCCCCACGTGTCCTCCGGATCGAGTTCGAGCGCCGCAGCGCACGCGGCCGAGGCTTTCCGGCTGTCGAGGTGGACGTAGGCTTTACACAGCGTCGACTGGAGCGTGCGCAGCAAGGGGGAGTACTTGGCCAGGTCGTCGCCACCGGTCGCCGGGAGGGGTGCTTCGTCAACGTCGTCCTTATTCCCACCCGCACGACGGACGAGCGGTTTCTGGTACAGTTCGAGCATCTCCCTCACGCGCGGGATGATCCCTTCTTTCGTACTCGACCCGGCGAGCGCCACGGCCGTCTCCATCCACTTGTTGCCCGCATCGATCCAGTTCCTCAACCGGGCCAAGTCCTTCTCGAGCGCCTTGAGCGCCTTGAGCGGTTTCGCGCACGTTTTCGAGTCCGGGTCGGCGGACAGGCATCGTTTCAGGGACAGGAGGGCGTCGGCGGGGATCTCGGGTCGGTCGTGCGGCGGTGGGGTGAAGAAGGCCGAGAGAAGCGCGATCCGGACGAGGAGGTGCTGGGGCAAGGTGGGGGACAAGGCCGAAGCGCGCGAGAGGTCGCCGATCGCGGAATCAAAGTCGTGCGCGAGGAGGGAGCACTCGGCGCGGAGGAGTCGCAGCTCGAGTGACTGCGGCGAGAGTTGGAGGGCCGAAGTCGAGGCGGTGACGCAGCGTTCGGGTTGAGGGGGTCTGCTCGCGCGGGCCTTTTTCGCGACGGCGAGGTCCTTCTGGGCGGCGACGACTTGTTTCCGCTGCGGGCAGACAAAATTCCGGGTCAGTCGTGGCCTACACTCGTCGAAGGCGCATTCCGGAAAGGCCGCACGAGCTCTTCTGCATCCTTGAGGTCTTTGTCGCCTTTCGGGCGTTGCTTTTTCGCGGACCGGAGAAAGTGGTCGATCTCGGTCTTGGCGTCGTCGTACTCTGCGAGTTTGGCATGGATCTTTGCGAGTTGGAGGTGGGCGAGATCATACTCGCGGAGAGCGAGGACCTCTCGAAAGGCGTCCTTTGCGCGGGCGAGGTGTCCGCTCGCGAGGCGGACGGTGGCGCGCTTGTACAGGGTGGCGAAGTCGGCGGGGTCTCGCTCGAGGCAGTGATCGTAGATCTGCAAGGCGTCGCTCGACTTGCCCTGGGCGAGGGCGTCCTGCGCGAGCGAGAGGAGCGACGAGAGCGGCAAGTCGGCGGCGTTGTCGGGCAGGGCGGCGGCGCACACGGCGAGCGCGGCGGCGAGCGAGTAGACGACGAGGGCGACAGTGCGCATCTCTCCGTGCAGCTCTCTCTCCGTGTGTCTGTTGAATGTCTCTCGAGACGAAATGTGTCGACCAGAAGGAAGGCGGAGGAAAGCCGACAGCTGGCGATGACGTGCCACTCATCAACCCGCTCTGGAGAGTACGGGTGAATAGCCGATGGGCCGGAAATATCTATACAAGTGTACTGCGACTACTCCAGACCCTCCCGGTCTGCGGTGAGAGCGAGTTCGCCTTTCGCCCTTGATTTTCCCCCACTTTGGCCCGAGACGAGCCTGCTCTTGCTCTCGCTCAGCACCCGCAGCAGCTCGGACGAAAGCCAAGAGCGCGAAGGAAAGAGGAAGGGGAAATGACCGCATCACCGGGCGCCCCTCCAGGTCCGCCTCCAGCTGCGTTCGCCGCCTCGACACCAAATCTCGCTTCCTCCTCAGCGTCTGGCGCTGGAGCTACCATACCGGGTCCACCTCGAATCGTCAATCTGTACCATGTCCGGACGGTCGCAACTCCCAAACAATGCTACGTCTGCCACCGCGAGACCACCACCTGTCTCGCAACGGACGGCGTGACCGATTTCCTCTACACGTGCAAGCACCACTTGCTCGACCCGGGCGTGAGTCTGGTCACACTCGAGCTATCGAGGAAGGCTGTTGCTCACGGACCCCCCTTCTCGCGCAGTTTGCACGACCTGCACCAGCCTCTGGGACGGCAACACCGACGAGCGCACCCGCCTCGCCGACGCCTTCGCCGCCAGTGCCCCGGTCCGAGATCGACAAGGTCAAGAAGGAGTACGAGGAGAAGCAGAAACGCAAGGAGGTGACGGCCGCTGCGGGCTCGGGCGCGGCCTCGAAAGACAAGGAGGGCAAGGAGGGCAAGGAGGACTCGTCGTCCTCCTCATCCGGCGCCGGCGGACCAGCCAGCACCGCCTTTTCCCTTTTCAAAACGGGTGCCTCGGCCCTCTCGTCCCTCTCCTCTCAAGCCTCTTCAACCCTCTTCCCACCTCCCGCCGCGCCCGCCGAACCTTCCGCAGCTGAACGAGCTCGCGCCGCCGCCGCGCAGGCCAAAGTGTTTGTCCTGCACAAGGATTTCTTCAGGATGCGTTTGGACAAGAAGAGGAAAGAGTGGGAGAAGAAGGATGCGGAGGAACGGGGGAGGCAGTGGAGTTTCCCCAAAGCGCCGAGGGGAGGGTTGAGTGGACCGTGAGGCGTATAGAGGCGGACATTCGTGGACCCACCGCTCTGCGGAGTGGAGGCGGAAGGCTCGAGCTGAGGAGATGGACATATGACTATACACGGACATCTCTTTGTTGACAAGTAAGCGTTCTTTTTCTCTCTTCCACCTCCCCACCTTCTTTTCGCTAACCAGACTGATTCCCGCACAGTACTAGATACTACGGTCCGCACATCCCGACTAGATAGAGTCCCTTCTCAAACGGCACTTTTTGAAGGTCATATCGACGCCTATTCGCTGCAGCGAAGAACGCTGGTCATCTTTCGCAGGATGTGCTGCGGGCGATACATGTCTCGCAAAACGTGAAGCCCTTCTTGCGACCGTATCTTATAGCCAGATCCATGATGACCATTTTGCGTGTCCGATCTCGTCAGAATGACGGCTTAAGGCTGCGAAGAGAGCGAGAAAGTCGCGCGACCGGCAAGAGCGAGCGTGCGTCCGGAACGATGACGAGCCACACACTGCACCCGTGCGATTGCAGTCTCTCGCTACGCTGGATCGTTTCCATCCCGATTCGCGTCGCTCTGCCGACCGTACAGACCGCCCCGTCTCGCTCGAGTCGGTCAACCCGGATTCGCAGCCGCTCCACTTTGATTCGGGAGACGACCACGCTCGTTCAGGAACGGCAGACGCAGCAGAAGAAGAAGAGGAAGAGATGTTTGCTCCTGCTGCTCCGCTCGCTCGCGCAGTCGACAAGGCCAAGCGGCAGTACCGCCAGACGCGCCGCCGGGTCCGCGACGAGGTCGACGTCGCTCGAGACCTCTACCAAGAAGCGACCCTCTCTCCGCAGGAAGCGCACAGGGAGGGGGAACCCGTACCGGAAGAGATGGACGCAGAGGAAGCGGCCGAAGTGGTCGATGACGAGTATAGGCCGTTGATGAGCGATGACCATCAGCAGCAGCAGCGAGGGGCGAAAACTCCCAATAACCGGCAACGGGGGGCCGACAACGGGGACGAAGAGGAGGATCAAGGTGGGCATGCGTGGACCTACCGGGACGGCGACGGCGCGGCGACAAAGGCTCGCAAACTCGAAGTCTGGCTCGCCCAAGGCATCTTTTTCGTGCGGCGCCCCCTTTCTTTCCCTCCCCTCTTCATGCCTCGAAAGCTGGCTGACACGTGCATGGCGCAGATCCTCGGCGCAGCCATCTTGCTCTCGTGGAACACCGAAATCGTCGCCGGTTCCTACTTTGGCGAACGGCTCAAGGACTCGCCGTTCGAGCGCAGTTTCGCAAACTTTGTCGCGTTGACGTTCACCACCGCCAACCTCCTCTTTCTCGCGTGGGCCAATGCTACTCAGGCCAAGGTGAGCAAGCGCGCGCGCATGTCCTCGCGTCCATCCGCACACCTGCTGATGCCGTACTTGCCTGCAGGCGGACTTGAATCGCCGGATCCTGTGGAGTCTGTTCGTCCTGATCGCCATCCTGTGCATCTTTGTCGGTTCGACCCAATTCGCCAGTATCAATCCTACGTAAGTTCTGAGACTCGGGCCCCGCTCGTGGTCTCCACAGCTGACTAGAGTCTTTTCCGCTCGCGCGCAGACTCTTCTTTTCCTTCCTGATCGTCTCGGCGATCCTTCTCGGCGCATCAGCGTCCTATCTCCAGAACGCCGTCGTCGCCCTCTCTGCCAGCTTCGGGCCCGTCTACTTGAATCAGATCCTCTCCGGGCAAGGCGCAATCGGATTTGTCGTCGCCATGATCCAATTCGTCGCCGCGTACGGCGCTGTCAAAGCCGCGCAACCGGACGACTCTCGCTTCGACGGACGTTTCCGATTACAACTGCGAGGGGACGAGACGGTGTACGCGGCAGCAGCGGGTGCAGACGCTGCCAAAGAAGTCCGCCAGACGGCGTTTGCCTTTTTCCTCACCGTACTCGGCGTCGCGCTCGCGTCCCTCGCTGCGTACATCGTCCTCGTCAGACTCCCACTCTACCGCCTCGTCTTCCGCGCCGAGTTTGACCCGTCGGCGGATCACTCTCGGAGCAACAAGCACGATCCCAAACACGGCGGCAGTGGCGAGAGTGTCGTCCGACGCACGGAGCGCAAAGTCCGACACCTCGGCTTCGCCATCTTCCTCGTCTTTTGCGTCACCCTGGCCGTGTTCCCTTCCATCACGGCGACGATCGTCTCGATCCGGACCGGAATGCCGGACGCCACACTGTTGCAACAGCCGGCGCTGTTTGTCCCGCTCGGCTTTGCCGTCTTTGCGGGTGGAGATTGGCTCGGTCGAGTCTTGCCGCAGTGGGAATTCTTCCAGTGGACCAACTGGAAAGGCCTCATGGCCTGCAGTGTCGCGCGCATCGTCTTCGTGGTGAGTCGGAATCTGCCCCTTTACCCGCCTCGTCGCTTTCGTGCTGATCGAAACTTTTGTTCGGCAGCCGCTCTTCCTGATCTGCAATCAGTCAGCGGGAGGCACCGGTCAGACCATCATCCGTTCCGATATCGGTGAGCCTTGAATCGTTCGCCGGTATCCGAGACCCCTTTGGCCGACCAACATCTGGTCCATTCGCGCGCAAAACAGCTTTCTTTGCCATCATGCTCGCTTTCGCGGTCACGAACGGATACATCTCGACACTGATCATGCTCGCCTCCGTGGTCGAGCCGACCTTGGAAGAAGACGAGATCGAGGTGCGTTTTGGTTTTGTCTCCCCTCGCGCAACGAGGTCCCGTCCAGCTGACCACTTGTGCACTGTGTGCAGGTTGCGGCGACCTGCCTCGCCTTCTATCTCACCCTCGGGCTCTCGGTCGGATCGCTGCTCAGCTTCGCCGTCCGAGGGGCGATCTGTCGCTGCAATCCGTTCTTCTGATCTTCGACTACGTGCTATCCATATCATCTCTCGATCGGACGCGCGATTCACCATGTATGTATAACACACTTGCAATGCACATACTGACTTTCCAACAGCCGGTGTCATAGTGATCCCTCTCGAAGGAAAAGCACGAGCCTAGCATGATCACGAGCGCACGAGGCGCAGGTGCCGACTCCGCGGACAAGCCGAAAACAGCGTCTTGCGAAAACGACAGAGACTCTTGACCGCTCACCTGTCGACACTCGTAGTGGACACTTGATGCATGCTGTATGCGGGCCGATGACAGCACGGAGACGAGTTCCAGCGACTCCAGCCGCTCTTCCAAGCACGGCCGGTCTCGCTCGCGCACTCGGAGGTCCCACCACCATCACCCGCACCACCGGAGGTCCCGGAAGCCTAGGTCCAGGCACTATGATTCGGGATCCTCGTCGTCGACGAGCTCGGACGAGGTCAGTAGTCTTGGTCGACGGCAGCAGTCGCGGAAATCCGTCCGAGCTGACTCGGTGTCTCGCAGGACGACCATGCTGGTCCCAACGCCGGACTACCGAAGGTTACCTGGCTGCTGTTGTTGGTCCTCTTTCTCGCCGCTTCAGCTTTCGCTCTCCTACTGTCGAGCGGGAGGGCCGCGCCGCATGTTAGTGTCGCACAAAAGGCTTTCGCACCCACATCGATTCCTCCGTCCGATTCGCCCGGTGAGTCATCACCCTGTCGTCCGAATCACTCGATACTGACGCAATGCACGAAGATTCTTCTCCTTCTCTGCGGGAGGCTTCCGGACCGGCGCAGAGCAACGCTGGTTTTTCATCTTCGGATTCAAGTGGATTCCTCGCCTCTCTCGCAGAAGAGTATTCGATGTCGCCAGCCGCCGTCCCTGCCTTACCCATGCCTACGTCAGAGACGAAAGACGCGGGCGCCTTCATCGCATCTGACTGGCATGCCCTCAAAGGGACCGATCAGAAAGATCTCACTTTCGTCAAGAATCCCTTGGATTCGGCAGGTGACATTGTACTCCAGATGGAGTATCCAAAAGGCAGCTACAGCGGGAGTGACTCTGGTGGAGTCGGCGGACTCCAGTTGGCTGTGTACGGAGAAGGACAGAATCGCGCAATCCTCAGTTACGAGGTTCGTACATTTCAACTCTCTCTCTCTTTCTCATGGCGAGTCGCAGCTGATCCGTGTTTGGCAGGTCGGCTTCAATAAAGGCTTTGATTTTGTCAAAGGCGGAAAGCTGCCAGGCTTGTACGGCGGCGACACGAACGCGCATTGTACAGGCGGGCAAAACAGCGAAACGTGCTTTTCCCTTCGACGTGAGCATCACCTTCTCCGATTGACGCGCGCCGAGATCATCGTTCTAATCGATCTGTTGCTCTGGTAGTCATGTGGCGTCAAGATGGTCAAGGCGAAGGTCCGTTATTGCGGGAGACGATGCGGGCCTGCCTTCTTTCAACTGATGCTGAAGTCGTCTCCTCCGTCCAGTCTACGCATACATTCCGACCTATCCGAAATTCTGCTCCGAAAGCGCTGGCTCTAAGAGCGTCTATTGTCATTCCGATGGTTTCGGCAGTGAGCTTCAGCCCTCCTCGAATCGGACAAGATGCCGTCGAGCTGACACAGAATCGGAATGGGCGAGCAGTCAGCATACATCGTGGGGCTTTTGCTTTCAAGGCCGGAAGGTAGGAACACACGCTTAATGCTTCGGCGAGCAAGGCTGACGACCGCGAGTGTACGCAATCTCAGCTGGACTCAAGTCACGCAGGTGGTCATCCTCAATTCGGAACCGGACCTCGCCAACGGCTATTTAGCGCTGTACGCAGGCGAGAAACTCGCGATCGAGCTAACGGATGTGGTCTTCCGGGTCAATACAACGGTCACTGCCACAGCGATGATGTTCTCAAGTCAGCTCGCATCCGCCAGAAGCACCGAGTGGCGAACACAGCTGACACACACTCTCACCACCAGCCTTCTTCGGCGGTTCCTCGGCCGACTATGCGGCGACTGCCGACTGCTGGTCCTACTTTCGCAACTTTCAGTTCTTCTCGGGCGACGAAGCGAGTTCAGATCAAGGCGCAGCAGTCAAAGCGAGCTACGGAGACTAAGTGCGTTACACCTTGACAACTTCTGATCCCGACAAAATTAGACTGCTACACCGAATTACTATGTACACTGATTACAAAACACGTCACTCGTCATAGACGCTGCGACTCGCCGGAGTCGAGTACCCGCTGTCCAGGATGACGGCGTTGTCGCTCGATGGCCGGGCGAGGTAAGCCGGCAGCGCCAAGGCGTCGTTGATCGAAGGGCTCTTGTCGACGCCGACGCCAATGTTCCGCTCGCTCGCACCAGGCGAGTCGATCGCACCGGCCCTTTGCAGCTCTTCGCCGTCGCGGTCGAGGAGCATTTTCGTCGACATGTTGCACATACAGTGGGACTCGAGCGGTTTCTCGACCGTCTTGATCGGAGCAGACTGGCGGTATGCGGGTAGATACAGGTTGTCGAGTAGGGCACAGCTGTTGTAGCGGGAAAAGGTAGTTAGAGACCGAAAAAGACGCGGCACAGCGCCGTCAAACTCACCATCCAGTGATCACGATCGGTTTGCCGATCGAGAGCATCATGTCTTCATCGTCGCCATCCTTGCGATACCGGATTTCGACGTGAAGTTGGTGCGAGACGACTGCGAGCGGCAGCATGTCAGTTCTCGAAAGCGAGCAGGGCAGAGATCGCTGTCACGCACCAATCCTGGCGTTCGATCCCGGCAACGTGGTGGCGCGGACGAGGTTGTCGTCTGGGATCCGGCAGATGCGCGAGTGGTGGAACTCTTGCCCGACAGTCACCCGAGCGAGCGGCGTCGGATCTGGGATCGGCACGTCCGGCTCGATTTTGCAACACGACGAGACGGGTCGATACGCCTCGGGTGCTTCTGGTACCACGAGTCCGTTCGCCGCACAGGTAGTGGACGTGACTGCACTGGGCTCAGGTAGGACGACGGGTAGAGGATCCGGGTTTTGTTGACATGTCGCCGGGTTGTGGATCGGAATGACGAGAGACGGGCTCGCCCGCTGGTCGACCTTGAGCAGAGTGTACTTGTTCGGTTTCGGGCGCGCGACGGTGCCGTCCTTGTAGATGATTTCGAATTGCTGAACGAGGACCGCCTTGACCGAGACAATGGTGAGCGGCTGAGGCGGACCGAGCAGAGATAGCCGAATGTTGGCCAAAGATCCGACTGTCAAGTGAGGCGACGCGAAACCGACTCCGACGGGTCCCACTTCTTTAGAAAAGTGCTCGATCGCCCAGTTCATAGGCTGAGGGATCTCGCCGGGCGCTGTCGGAGTCGGAGATAACCAGACCACAACCGGCGCCGAATTGACGGTCGCTGAGAGGACTTGATCGAAGACAGCTGTCGCTTTGACGTAGTATCGAGTGCGCCCGTAGAGGGAGCGCTGTGAGGAGTCGGCAGATGACGGAATGATGAAGGAGAAGTTGAAGCTGGGTCGGGGGGCCGAGTCAACGAAAAGGAGCGTTTCGATGCGGAACGAGCGATGAGCCGGAGGGCTTACGCATGCTTGCCGGCCTCGAGAACTTCACCGCCAAAGTCGTACTCGAGATTCTTCCGCAAGACGAACGTGCTTTCGTACGGATAGTTGTCGCCTCCTGCGACAAGCACATGCGCGACGGTCAGTTCTTTCGGACGGGGACAAGCAGGAAGGTGAGTGACCACACTTACCCCAGACGTCGCAGAGTCCTTCGAATACGACTCTGATCTCCTTGACGGCTTTCCGAGCAGGGAGAGACAGGAGGACCGTACCTCTCAGGACGGGATCTTGAGTCTGTACGGCATCGAGGTCAGAGCAGAGGTCTCGGCAGTGATAGCGTGCAGGACATACCGGATAGTCGCCATCGATCGGGTGCAGAAAGACAATGTCTTCGGACACTGTGACTTGGAGAGTGGGCGAGGAGAACAGCGACGCGAGCATCTTTGCGGACACCGATCGTGGTCGTCTCGGGCGAGTAGCTCTGTTCGGTAGCGTTCCAAGCCGACACTGGGACGTAAGAAGAACCCGAGATGCGCGAAGGCAAGCGAGTCGGGAGCACGGGAAGCTTGGTGACTGGGCCCGGTTGATCGAAGGCCGGATGGCAGAGAAACGACGTATAGCCTTGAGCCAAAGGGGTGGTCGCGGGTCGCAGCCTCGACTGGTCGACGCAAGACCTCACGAAGCCGTCGACGTGGTCACATCCAAAGAGTCAAGGGATCGCGGTGGAAGGAACTCTGGCTGAGTCAGAAGTGCATGCGCTGACTGAGCAAATTCACTTGATCAAGAGCCGCGGCACAGCGAAGTCATGGCGGCGGCTCCAAGACAAAGTTGAGTCCCGGCCGGGTTCATGCCCGTGTCGTCGATCAGCTTGCGGCGTTTACATACGGACTTTCCATCCTACACGACGCGCAAGCGACAGCTGTGTGTCTGTATGACAAGGGCGAGGATAAGGACCGGCCGACATACGCGAGGCGAAAGGGACTGTCGCCTAAAGTCAGCCCGGCGAGTCTTGTCAGTACTCTCCCCGTCGAATACGCCGGCCGCTTTTTCGGCGCGCGGAAAGTTACCGGCCGCGATTCGAGTTGCGATCGCATACGGTCACCGGCATCGCGAGCAGTGTTGAGGAAGCTCAGTTGGAAGAGTCAAGAGCGACCGATCGACTTGATCACAAGTACAGTACAAGCCCCGCCGAGCTGGTGCTCAGCACTCGGCACAACCCATTCAAGGATATCCCCGAGTCCCACTCCTGCAGCTCGCCGTACATGTGCATCTCGGCAGTGCTATGCCTGGGCGCTCGCCGGCGAAAGCCGATCGACCACGCGAAAGCGTTCGCATGAATGATTCGCTGTTCGACCGCGAAACGCGGAGATTAGCTCGTCTTTCCGCCATCGATCCTATACTGTAGATTTTGACGCTCCTGCGATGGGAAACACCTGATCTGTACCATCAGTATGAATAATGTACTGAGCGCGACTCCGGGGGGCGGGAAGAGTCAAGGCAAACCGCGGCTCACCGATGATCTTGGTCTTGAACCTGAACCCGGCGATGTCGCCGGGCAGCTGACACGAACGGCATTCGGAGCATTGCAGATCCTGGTATACAATATCAGCTGGCCCTCTTTCTATCCGAGCCAGCGAGCGGGATCGGATGGGCTGCAAATGTCGAAAAAATGCCTGCGCCGCCGCGAGCGGATCAAGAAACAAATAGCGTCGGCGTCGACGGACACCTGCACCGTCGGAGAGGCCACCTACATCCTCTCGCATTGGGGATCCTGCGCCGGTGATCGTGCGGTCTTGACAAGCCTTGTGAGGACGAAGATTGTTGTCCCCTTCAGCTGGTGCGGACCACAGCGGAGCGCTTCGCAGCGGGCCAGCAAGGAGGCCCGTAGATACGATTCGGTGCAGCTCTTTGACAAGGACAGAAGCGCAGCAGATGGACTTGGGCCGAGCAGAGCGTCGAGTTCTCGCCAGTTTTTCGATGAAAGAACTAGCCATCCGGGGAGCCTGGTGTGCCGCTGCTAGGCGTGGGATCGTCAGCAGAGAGGGAGGCGGGACTCGAAGCCGGCAGAGCAGCCCCCGTAGGTCAAGCACTATGCTGCGGGAGGTGAGAGAGAGGTCGAGACGCTGAACGAGGTCTGAGAGAAAAGGCGGACGACGTCGACGAGGCGAGGCGGCGAAGCAAGTGCTCGTCAGACTACGCAGCGAGTCGGAGAACGAGTCCAAGGCGAGAACCAGAATGCACGCACGAATGCTCCGATCGACCCGCGCAGCTGCTCGCGCAGTCCAGGCAGCCGCACGCACGCCCGCACCTTCGCCAGCTCATCTCGTCGCTCGTCAGCCGGCACTCGCACCGTAAGCACAGGCCAGGGCGGTGTATCCACTTAGGCTGCGCGTTCTGACCCTCTTGGCGTGGTTTAGGTCCCACCTGCGCCTCCTGAGCTCGACGGCCATCGCTCGCTCCGACTCGAACGCAGCGGCTTCCAATGTCTCCGAGTCGGTCGCAGCCCAGTCCAGCAGCGCAGCAGCAGCAGCTCCCACGCCCGAACCTGAACAGTCGCCCGCTCCGATCGATCAGCAACACGCCACCGAACTCCCGACCGAGGAAATCCCCGCCGTCTCGTCGTCGCTCGATGCAACGGCTCCGTCCAACAACACTCAGGCGACTACTACCTCAGAGCCGGAGCAGTCTCCAGCGCCCATTGATCAACAACACGCTACCGAACTCCCAACCGAAGAGATCCCCGCCGTCTCGTCCTCCCTGGACGCGACCGCTCCGAAGCCCGCCGAGGCTGCTCAGCCGACGCCCGAGCAGGTCGCCGAAAAAGTCTCGCGGACCGTGTTTGTCGCCGGGCTGAACTGGTCCGTCACGGACGAAGTCCTGATCGAGGAGATTCACAAACACCTCGAGGCCGAAGAGGGTGTCTCTCAGGTCCGGATCGCGACTGACCCGGCGGGCAGGTCCAAGGGGTGAGCCGTAACGTCCCGAGTCCTCGTTGCGAGCGAAAATTGATCCAAAGTAACGTCGCAGTTTCGCCTTTGTCGAGCTCACCTCGACCGACCTGGTCCAGCAACTCCTGAGCAAACCGACCCTCGTCATCGCCGACCGCGAAGCCATCTTCAAAGCTTCGAAAACCCCCATCGGCCAAACCCCACCCCGGAGCGCCGACGCGGCCTCGAAAAAGTACCCGACCAAGCGCGGTCCGAACGCGCGCTACCCTCCCGGGCCGACCATCTACGTCGGCAACGTCGCCTGGTCGGCGGACGAGATCGCCCTCGAGGAGGTGTTTGGGAGGTACGGCAACATCAAGCGGATCAACCAACCCAAGGATGCCGAGACGGGTCGGAGTACCGGCGTCGCGTTTATCGAGTTTGAGGACCTCGATGCGGCGCAGAAGGCATTCCGGGCGGGCAACGGACGGGGGATCCGCGTCGACGGACGACCGGTCAGGGTCGACTTTGCCAAGAACGGGTCGCACCAGGACGGTGGTGGTCAGCGGACCACGAGCGCGGCTGGTGGCCGTGTCGAATGAGGAGAAAATTGGCGAGTAAGGTGCTTCCTGTAGCCTGATGCAAGCAGTCCTGTGTGTACTTGTCCTACTCATCTCGCCTCCGCCTCGCAAGGACACGCTTTCCAGGCCAGGGTCACAGAGAGTCACAAGATGGGGGGTTTCTCGATCGGAGTTTTTGCAGTTTTCGGCGGGGTCCACTACTGAATCGGATTCAGCGCATCGATGGCACAGCCAAAGACAAGCAGCGGCGGAGCCCAGCTCCGCTAATGGGAGAGAGAGAGAGAGTTCGACCACCAGGATCGAAAACTCGAGAGGAAGGGAAAAACCCGATAGACCGCGCCCCAGGCAGCGAGTCTCTTCGCGGCTAGCGCGGGATGGAGATGGGAAAGTCGTCGTCATGAAAAGATTGTCGTTATGCAAGAAGAATTGGCGACGCGTCGTCAAGACGGAATGCCGAGGTGTCGTTAAGGAGAAAAGTCGAAAGAAGGGGAGAGCGGGTGTGTGTGGCTAGGCGACGCATCAAGCGCGCATCCGGCTCGCGTGGTTGTTGTTGCGACGACGCGGGACGACGGTGAACGAGCTCGGCTCGTCGACGAGGTCATGGTCGAGGGGGACAAAGTTGGTTTCCCACTCTTCCGAGGCGGCGGTGGCGCGCTTCGAGAGGCGAGAGAGGGCCGGGATGGAAGAGTCGACATCGTCCTCCGCGGCGGGGGCGGGGGCGGCCTCGTCAGCAGGCTGGGAGGAGGAACCCGAGTCGGAAGGGGCGATCACGGTCAAGTTGATGGTCGAGTTCTTGACACCGGCGGTGGCGGGGCCAGTCGACGAGGACGAGGAAGTGTCGACGACGGCCGAGTGCGAACCCGTTTCGGTGGTCGAAGAGGCGGCTCCGTCGCCGAGCGAGGACGAGTCGACGACGATCGAGTGGTGGCCGGTCGATTTGGTCAGGCTCCGACCGGGGAGGATGTTGACGTGGACGGTCGAGTCTTCGATCCCGCCGGCGGCGTCCGAAGCTGCCGAGGCACCGGCGACCGACGAGGAGACGTCGACGAGGACAGAGTGGTCACCGAGGGCGACCTTGCGGCGACGAACTCGGCGCGCCGTCGTGCCGTTGTTGTTGTTGTTGGTGGTGGTGGTCGTGGTGGTGATCTGGTGCAGGTTGATGTTGACGGTCGAGTTGTGAATGCCGCCGACGCCCCCCTCGCCCGAAGACGAAGCGTCGATGTGGATGTTGTGGTGCGTGCCGGTCGGGGCAGCAGCCTCGACTTCGGCTTCGGGGCGCGTGGCGTTGGTGGTCGGGGGCAAAGGGGAAGCGATGGCAGACGACGAGGTGTTGAGCGCCGTCTTGATTGCGAGATCATCGACGGCGACGAGGGGAGCTCGTTGCCGGGCTGCCCAACCGCGGCGCAGAGTCGAGTTCTGGAGCGAGCGGGTGCCGATCACCTGCGGGTGCACAATAGGGAAGACTATGGTCACTTCGAGGGAGTTAACATGGAGAACGAGGGTCTGGGCCAACGCACGGTGAGGTTGATGGTCGAGTTGTTGACGCCGGCTGCGGCGCGCTTGACCCACGGCGAGCGCTTTCGTCGGTCGGTGGTGAGGTTGATGTTGACGTCGCTGCCTGCGAGTGCCTTGGCGAGTTCGAGCGGCAAGTCGGCGTTCGAGATCGAGTGCGTCGTCGTCGTGCCGTTGGTGAGCGACTTGTGCGAGATGTTGATGTCTCGCCGCGGCAGAGTCGGCAACGACTGTGCGACGTGAGAGAGGGTGACGAGCGATAGCACAAAGGCGATGGAAGTCGGGATGTGCATGGCGGAGACTATGCTTCGAGTAGTGGACGTAGGCGTGTGAGGAGCACTTTGGTTCGGAGCAGAGGAGCGAGTGAGCAAGAAGAGAACAAGAGGCAGCGTCGTCCAAGAGCGGGCCTTTTAAGCGACCGTTGGAGCGGAGCAGCCATCTGAGCAGGAAACGAGCAGATGCGAGGCCATCTGGGAGGAAACGAGAGAGACGGCTGGCGAAGGCGAGATGGCTGGGAAATGGCGAGCCGAGTATTCGCCGTCGAGTGTAATGCGAATGGTAATGGCGGGCTAATGGCATTTGTGCGTCTCTACTCGATCGGGAAGGTGTGCGTGCTTACCCCGCCTTTTCACATAGATCGATCACTCAACTTGGCGTCTTGCCATCTCGCCCGCCAAATGCCTCGCTCGCTCTCCTCCTTGGTGCAGGTCGTCATTCGGGCAGGACTCGTTTGCCATCTCTCCACTGGTCTTGGATTCACACAGAGGCAGGTCCCTCTCTCGTCTCCCCTCCTCCTCCTCTCCCCGTTCACTCCCCGTCAAGTCGTCCCTCCCTCTCTACGCTGGCCGTGGATCCCTTGCTGCATACGACTACACACAACCCTCACCGACGACGACCACACACCGACTCAATGTCGCTTTCAACTCGCCGTCCCGCCGCTGGCCGGTCGACCGCTTCCTTCTTCTCTTTCACCCTCGCCGCCGCCGTCATTTTTTCGCTCGTCTCTTCCGCCTCGGCCCTTCCGACTCTCCGACAAGCACGAGATGCGGTCGCACCCGAATCGCTCTTCCGGAGAGCAGCACCGCACGTCGGACCCGCCCGACCGGTCGAGCGACTCCGCCTCCGTCGCAACCTCGAGTCGGTCCCGCACGGTCGCCGCAACGCCGAGAACGCTTCCCTCCGCCCCGCGGTGCCGGTCACCGCAGGCGCAGTCAACCCGAAGCGCGCCAAGCGGGACGACGTCGTCTCCGCCGCCGGGGCTCGCGCGAGTAACCCCAAGGTGAAGCGAGCGAGCGTCGACGCCGGCATCGTGCGAGCAGCCAACCCCAAGGCGAAACGCGCCGTCCAGTCCTCCGAGCCGGAACCGGAACAACACTTTGTCAACATTGCTCGTCGCGCAGCTGGTCTGCCGGCGGTCGTCCTCAACCCGAAGAAGCGCTCGCTCGAGAAGCGCGCCGTCGTCGAAGCCACCATCTCGGTCTCGCCTTCTCCGTCCCGCGCCGCATCGAAGCGCTCCGTCAAGCGTAGCCTCATGGACCGCGTGCGTCGCTTCCTCGCAGCCCGCGCGACCTCGACCGACTCGAGTGGAGGCCCCGTCTTCTCGCCCGACATTCACCGCATGATCCTCGCCGTCCCGAACCCCAAGTCGCCCAACTTCCCCGGCAACGGCGGAGGTTCCTCCTCTTCGTCGAGCGCTGCCCCTTCTACCACGACTAGTCGCGCTTCGTCGACGACAACGTCGCAACCCGCTTCGACGACGACGTCCAAGCCGGTCACGACGACGACTTCGAAGCCTGTGACGACAACGACGACGACGACTTCGGCTGCCCCTAGCGCCACTGTATCGCCTGACGAGAAGATGCTCTCGGGCGGTTACTACACGGCTTGGGGCATCGACACGCTCCCGCCGAGCAAGGTCAACTACGCCATGTTCGACATCATCAACTTTGGTAAGCTCTCTTCTCACGTTTCGAGAGTTCAGCGCTTCGATTGGGGCACGAACTGACATCCTCTCCCCCCTTACAGCCTTTGCTATTCCGACTTCCGACGGCATCGTGACTCTGGACGACTGGTCCGGCTCGACCCTCGTCCAAGTCGTCAAGGGCGCCCACGCTCACAACACCAAAGTCGCCCTCTCGATCGGAGGCTGGACCGACTCGACCTACTTCTCGAGCGCCGTCTCGTCCTCGTCGGCGCGGACCAAGTTTGTCAACAGCATCGTTGCGCTCGTGCAGAAGTACAACCTCGACGGTGTCGACATCGACTGGTGAGTCTTCCGCCCCTTTTTTCGGCGCGTGCGCAGTCTCTCAGCAGCTTCCTGACTCGGTCCGACTCTACGCAGGGAGTACCCCGGGACTCAGGGTAACCCCGGCAACCAGATCTCGTCGAGCGACACGCAAAACATGCTCGCGATGCTGCAGCTCCTCCGCCAAAAGCTTCCGAACACGCTTCTGTCGACCTGCACGACTCAGCAGACCTACATCGGCGCAAACGGCAACCCCGTCGGCGACGTGAGCCAGTTTGCGAACGTCTTGGATCACGTCATGGTCATGAACTACGACGTCTGGGGAGGTTCGTTTGCCCGTGCCCTCTTTCTCCCTCCACAAGTCCCTCCATGCTGATATCTCCGACGAATCCGCAACAGCCTCGAGCACGCCCGGACCGAACGCTCCGCTCTCGAACGCCTGCCCGAACTCGCTTCAACCGAACGCCAACATGGTCTCTGCGATCGCGGCCTGGGAGGCGGCCGGCATGCCCAAGAAGAAGATCCTCATGGGTGTCCCGGGGTACGGCTACGTCTCGTCCTCGAAGGCGACGAGCCTGATCCACAAGCGCGACGAGGTCCCGAAAACCGGTCTCTCGAACCGCCACATGGCCAACCTCGCCCTCAAGGAGCGCAACATGTCGATGGGTCACCGGGCCTACATCGAAGGACACCGCCAGCTCGCCGCACGCAAGGAGCAGGCCCGCCTCGCCGCCAAGCGCGAGAAGCGTCGCAGCGAAGCGAGCGAGAAGGCCAAGCGCGGCAGTCCGATCTTCTGCCCTGGGAACCACTCGGGTCTGCCCTGCCCCGGCGTCACGGACCAGAACATCGCCGACATTCACTGGAACCCGCTCGTCAACTCGTCGACGGACGGCGCGATCGCTGGCCCGGGCGGCGTCTTTTCCGGTTCGGGCGGGATCAAGGTCGGCACGGGCGACGTTTCGAGCCTGCTCGGGAACCAGATCGGGTTCAACCAGATGATCAACAGCGGCGTCATTGCCAAGGACTCGAAGACGCTCGAGTGGGTCGGCGTCAACGGCTACACCGTCAAGCAAGACTCGTGCTCCTCTACGGTGCGTCTCTCTCGCTTCTCCCTTTCTTGACTGTCAAAAGCAGTTTGGACTGACTCGCGCTCATCACGTCTCTACAGCCCTTTGTTTACAACCAGGATCGCTCGGTCGTAATCACTTACGATGACCCGCACTCGCTCGGTCTCAAGGGTGCGATGGCGCGGGACAAGGGCATTGCCGGCGTGCTCATGGTCAGTACCTCCCTTTCTCTTTCCCTCCTTCGTCGGCCGTTGAGCGCCTGCTGACATCGACTTTGATTGCTTGCAGTGGGAGATGTCGCACGACACGAGCGACTTCCAGCTCGTGCAGAGCTACCGGAACGGGATGGGCCTCAACCCTCTCGGCAACTAGACTTTCTCGCCGTCATTCGACATACAGGAGCCTGGCGCTCCTGTTCGACGACGACCTCTTGTGCCGTACCCCCGATGTTCGAGACCCGAGGTGCATCTCGGTTGATCCGATTTGCTCCCTCCTGGTCGTGGTCTTCGCATCGACGCGGTTTCGTCGGCCTTTTCCTTCCTTCCCTTCACGCGCATAACTTATCTTCCCTGTTGTCACTATTCCGCTCTCCCTCTCTCTTACGACGACTCGGGGCTGGTTCCCCGGTCTCTCTCGCTCTCCGCGCTCGGTGGCGCGATCGCCTGTCCTCGTCCGAGGATGCTGTGCACCTCGACCTACAGATTGCCAGGCCGCGCCACCGACGAGCGCTTGTGACACCACTATTACATCTCTTTTTTGAGTAGACACTCCGTCCCGATGGTAGCCCTGATACGCCTTGCCTCGCGACCCTATGCAACTGCATCGTTTCTTTAGCATCATCAACAATGTCGCCGGAGTTTCGCGCAAGTTTCGGTTTCGGCGCAGACTCTAACGGATTGTGTCGAATGCGGACCATACTGGCATGACTGCAGAGTACTTTGCATGCTCGCGGAGCTTAAGCTTGATCGGCCAGCTCAATCTGCCGCGCAATGCCGCGCATATGCCGCGTGGCGACGTGGCGCGCTGAAGCGATCGAGCCGAGCTCGGGTTTCAACGCGGAGTCGGGTTGAGCTCATCGAGAGCTCCACTTCCTGCTCTCCCTCCACGCTCATCTCATCTCGGTAAGCTCGCCTGCAGGTCGCAGAAGCTAGACTCGTGTACTGACTGCCTGCCTGTCCTGTCCGCTCCTGCCCCCGTCCCGCCCCTCGCTCGCCTCGTCGACCTACTTTGCCCCGCTTCAATCAACTTGACTGCCGACTCTCTACATCTGCCCGCCGGCGTGCACCTTCTACAGATACATCATGGGCAAATCTACTTCCACCAAGCCCAGCAAGAGCGACAAGAAGGTCAAGTCGTCGGTCTCGGCCGCTTCCACCGCCACTCCCGTCAAGGCCGACAAGGTCGACAAAAAAGCCGACAAGAAGGCTCTGAAGGCCCAGAAGAAGGCCGAGGAGGAGGCTGAGCGGAAACGCAAGGCCGAGGAGGAGGAGCGCAAGAAGCGCGAGGCAGAGGAAGCCGCCAAGGCCGCTGCCGCCGAGTCCTCCTCGAGCGACTCGTCCGACGACTCTTCGGACGACTCGAGTGACGACGAGGAGGAGGCCCCGAAGAAGACCAACGGCAAGGCCGCTGCCGAGTCCTCGAGCGACTCGTCGGACGACAGCTCGTCCTCGGAGGACGAGAAGGTGAGCTTGCTACCTTTCGGTTTTCGCTTTGAGTAAAGATCGGCCTTGCTGACAGTCTACATCCCTGTGACAGCCCGCCGAGGTTGCGAAGTCTGTTGCTGGCAAGGCGACCGAAGCCGTCAAGACCGCTGTCGCCAACGGCAAGAAGGTTGTTGGCGAGGCTGCTGCTGCCGTCGCTGCCGCTGCCGACTCGTCGGACGACTCGTCTGACTCGAGCGACGACGAGGAGGAGGAGAAGAAGGAAGCCGCCAAGGAGGACTCGAGCAGCGACTCGGTGCGTCGAAATTTGCAAGTCTCGGTACAACTCGCTCGAGAAGCTGACTCCCCCTTGTCTTATTGTACCACAGTCTGACTCTTCCGACGACGACGAGGAGGACACCAAGATGGACGAGGCCCCGAAGGAGAGCAAGAAGCGCGCCGCTGAGGAGTCGTCTGCTCCGGCCAAGAAGGCCAAGGTCGAGGAGGACGGCGCCGCCGAGTCGACCACCGTCTTTGTCGGCCAGCTCTCGTGGAACGTCGACAACGACTGGCTCCAGTCTGAGTTTGCCGAGTGCGGCGAGGTCAAGTCGGCGCGTGTCGTCACCGACCGCGACTCGGGTCGCTCGCGCGGATTCGGCTACGTCGAGTTTGCCACCGCCGAGGCTGCCCAGAAGGCCCTCGAGCTCGCCGGCAAGGAGGTTGACGGCCGTGCTATCAAGGTCGACATCTCGGCCCCGCGCCCGCCCCGTGACGGTGCCGGCCAGGACCGCCCGAAGAAGCAGTTCAACGACCAGCTCTCGGGCCCGGCTACCACCACTCTCTTTGTTGGCAACCTGCCGTTCTCGGCGAGCGAGGATGCCGTCTGGACCGCCTTTGCCGACTTCGGCGACGTGTCGTCCGTCCGTCTCCCGACCGACCCGGAGTCGGGTCGCCCGAAGGGCTTCGGCTACGTCGAGTTCTCTTCGCTCGAGGGCTCGCAGGCCGCCGTCACTGCCGGTGGTCCCGAATCGTCCGGCGAGGGTGTCCAGATCGACGGCCGTCGTCTCCGTCTCGACTACTCGCAGCCGCGTGGTGACCGCCAGCAGGGTGGCGGCGGGCGCGGCGGCTTCAACGACCGTGGTCGTGGCGGCGGACGTGGTGGCGGACGTGGCGGCCGTGGTGGCTTCAACGACCGAGGGGGCCGCGGTGGCGGACGCGGAGGCGGAAGGGGTGGCTCCTCGTCGCGAGGACGTGACGGCGGCTGGGGCGCCAACCCGCGCTCGGGTGGCTTCGACGCCTCCAAGCCTGCCGGCGGCAAGAAGATCTCGTTCGACTAGAGGTTCAACTCGCCGCTGCCGGAACCGGATGAGTCCCCCCTTGGGATGTGACCTTTTTTCCGCGGTCCTCAAAAGGGTCATTTGACGATCCGCTTTCCCTCCCTGCATTGTTTTTGGCTTAGATGGTCCCGGGTGTCGTCTCTCTCACGTCTCTGCGCTCTCCAGAGGACGTTGTATTGTAACACTCCATTTCGCCCGCATTTTTTACGCGTCTTGTTCTCGCTCGCCCATAAACGGCCATTGCTGGAGAAAACCACGGAAAGGGACACAGGAGAATGAACAAGAAAGCATTCGTAGGGTTTGGCAGTGCATGGACACTCGCTATGCATAAGTACTTTTCTCGTCTCACGCATTGGGTGCTTGCCGCCACCAACGCCGCCACGCAAACCGTATTCAAAGGAGAGCGGAGGAGCACAACGCAGATGGCACTACATGAGCAACAAAGCAAAAAGTGTGACATTATAGAGCCTGTACTTGTGTGCTTTTCCCTCCAGAATGGTGCGCGCTGCAGGGCAGATGCAAGTGTTGATGAGCTCGGTTTCGCGTCGCGTGAGTTCTCAGGCTCGCCTTGGCTCGGGCACAAATACGTGGCCAGTACCGGAGGAGAGGGGTCGGTTTGTCATTGAGAAGAGGCGTTGGCATGCTGTATGATTTCGACCCGGGCAAGGAATATTTAGAAGGGTCCCACCACTTGCTGCCGCTAGCCGGTCTTGCAAGAGAAACGCCGGGGACTGTCTCCAGCTTTGTGCTTTGACAAAAGCGCAAAGGCTCTATTTGGGTCATTGCCCAGTATACACTGTCAGCCGATGTGCGGAATGGTTGCATTCCCAGCTTCGAAGCGCTCACGAACGTTGACTTCGCGCTTCTTTATTCTTGCTCTCGTCTAGCGGACGTCACCAATGCCAGTTCTTAGCACAAACAGCATCTTACATCGCGTCGGACGCCGGACGCAAAGCGACGGCCACCGCTTCAAGACATCCGAGCACCGGTCAAAATCGCCAGAGGGAACTTTTCGCCCAGACTTCTCTCTTATCCTTGAGAACTTCCCCCGCCCTTACATTTTCCTCGAAGTTCACATCCTGAGTCACTGTTGACTCGCTCTAGCTTGTCGACAGCTCTGTACAATGCGACATGCGCAGACGACCCACTCGCAACTTGACAGTGGCGTCCCTCCGTCGACTGTCCGACGCGCTGCCGGTCTTCCCCAATCCATGACAAGCGGGCGCTCTAGAGTTGGCAGCATGCGTGTTGTAGTCTGGCAAGCAAAAGGCAACTAGGTGATACAGTCACGAAAGCAAAGGAGACAAAGGCACACTTTGAAAAAAGGAATTGCCACATTTCAAAGCCTCCGGACGAAGAGGTGGCGGATGCGGAGGCGGAAGGGGTGGCTCCCCGTCGCGAGGACGTGACGGCGGCTGGGGCGCCAACCCGCGCTCGGGTGACTTCGACGCCTCCAAGCCTGCCGGCGGCAAGAAGATCTCGTTCGACTAGAGATCCAACCCGCCGCTTCCGGAGCTCGGATGAGTCCCCACTTGGATGTGTCCACTTTCCCGCCGTCCTCAAAGGCGTCACTTGACGCTCCGCTCATCATTCGGGGAGACATGAGAGAAGGCAGACGGCAGTGGGCAACGTGAACAAAGATTACAGCCTCCGAACACTTTGCTCTGCCGTTTTCGTGCATTGCTTCAATCCCGTGCGCCGGAGATCCCCCCACAGCATTATTACATGAAGCTGGCTTGGATTGTTCCCTGTCGCCCGCATGCATAGTGTCGCGAACATTGCGCGCGAGCCTTTCGCCAGGGTCTGCACCGCCCCCTTCTTCTTAACCTTCACGCTCCCTCGTCACGCCAACGCCGGAGAGATCCGCTGACCGGGCTATGGGCTTGTTGACGATTATACGCAAAGCTCGGCTCAAGGAGCGCCAGGTCCGCGTGCTTATGCTGTCCGTCCATCTCTTCATCAGTTTCGCTCGTTCGGCACCTTTCCCACGCTGACAAGGAACGCTCTCCGACGCCTGCTTGTTACGGTATGCAGCGGACTGGACAATGCAGGCAAGACGACGATCTGCAAAGCGCTGCTGGGCGAGGATGTCGACCAAGTGAGCCCGACTCTCGGGTTCAATATCCGCACCATCGTCCACAACGGCTACACTCTCAACGTTTGTGAGTCCCTTTCCGCCATAAAGAGACAGGAAATTATCGCAGGATTTTAGGAGCGTGCTGACGAGGAACTGATGCAGGGGACATCGGCGGCCAGACGTCGCTCCGACCGTACTGGCGCAACTACTTTGAGCAGACTGATGCGGTCGTCTGGGTCGTCGATTCGTCGGATCGAGCTCGCATGGTGGACTGCAAGCGGGAACTGCACGGCTTGCTGCAGGAAGAGGTGCGTCAGCTCGGAGCCGCTCTCTTGCCTTCGTGTTCCCCCGTCGCTTTCGAGGCGGGACACGCGAGGCTGTAGAGTTGAAATTCTGTGCTCACCGACTTGAAAATTGTCTACAGCGACTGATGGGCGCGAGCTTGCTCGTCTTTGCCAACAAGCAAGATATCCGTGGCGCCATGTCGAGCGAGGAAATCGAGCAGGTGCGCCTCGCAGGAAACAGGCACGGAACGCCCGACGCTTAAACACCGCACAATTCACTGACGTACCGTATTCCGTTCGGTATTTGAAACGCGCACAGGCCCTCGACCTGCCGGCGCTGTCCTCCTCGCATCGCTGGTCGATCCAGCCCTGCTCGGCGCGCTTCGTTCACCAAACCACCGACAACTCGTCCTCCTCACCTTCGACTCGTCCGCCCGCCGATGCCGCTGCGCCAGACACTCCCGCAAGAGCGCAACCGCTCCTCTCTGTCTCGCACCAGTCGGCCGATCCGCGCATCCTCGCCGGTCTCGATTGGGTCACGCATGAAGTCGGCTCGCGCGTGTACTACGGCACGCAGAATCAACTGAACCTGCCGGCGAACATCAAACCTGCTGGTTTGCCGGTGGCTTTGTAACAAAACGCTCATTACAGTGAGTTCCTGTTGGTTGCTTTCCGTCTGGAAGGAAGCTGACGCCGTTTTGTTTCTTTGATTGCGCGCAGACACATCTGCCTTCGATTCTAAACTTCTGTGCTTGTCGTACTATTACGCACTCTGCAACAAATGTTCCTACGTATGTCCGTTATTCGCCACCGGCGTGGGAAGAGCGCACATTCTATATTTTCTCTCTGCGCCCTGCGTGCACTTCTCGCTCTGCTCCCTGCGACTCCCCAGCCAGGACAGGCAAGGGACTACGGTCATTCATCCACAACAAATGAGAACGAATAGGCTTCCGAGCAGTTTTGTAGCTGAGCTCGCATTTCCACGTGAATGGGTCGCGCGGAAGCAGCTCCACCTGGGCGGGAGTTGCGCCACTCCCTCCCTCCCTCCCTTACCCACACCCTATAGAAGCAGACATGTTGCGCAGTGCTCTCAATATCGTCCGCACGAGTGTGCCGACCCGCCTCGCCCAGCCGGCGCTCGTCGTCGCGCGCTCTTTCACTCGCTCGAGCGTCGCTGCACCGCCGCCGTCGACTCCTCAGCTCGTCGCGAGCGTACAGCTCCGCACGGCCCTGTACGCGCACGGGCTGCACTCGTCTGCCCGTCTCCTCCAGGACGAACCCGAACCGAGCACCATCTTTGTCGGCCAGCTGTCGTGGAACGTCGACAACGAGTGGCTCGAGTCGGAATTTGAGCAGTACGGCGAGATCAAGTCGGCGCGCGTCGTCACCGAGCGCGACTCGGGTCGGTCGAGGGGTTTCGGCTATGTCGAGTTTGCGAGCCCCGAAATGGCCAAGAAGGCGCTCGAGATGGCCGGCAAGGAAGTCGACGGTCGGTACATCAACGTCGACCTCGCCGCTCCGAGAGGTACAAACTCGACCTCGTCGTCCCCTCGGGCCGAGCGCGCCCCGCGCGAGTTCAGTCGCCAGGTGTCGGGACCGCCGACCGAGACCCTCTTTGTCGCCAACTTGCCCTTCTCCGCAACCGAGGAGGACGTCTCGACCGCGTTCGAAGAGTTCGGCACCGTCGTGTCGGTCCGGTTGCCCGTCGACGGCAGGTCGGGCTTGCCCAAGGGCTTTGGCTACGTCGAGTTCGAGTCGACCGAGCAGTCCAAGGCTGCGATCGACGCGGCTGGACCGGCTGAAGGGACCGAACCGATCGAGATGGACGGACGTGCGCTCCGTCTCGACTACTCGCAGCCGCGGCCGGAACGGACCGAGCGATCCTCCTTCGGGGGCGGAGGAGGGCGCTTCGCTGGTGGAGGACGCGGAGGTGGACGAGGAGGCTACGGGGGCGGGCGCGATGCCGGACGCGGACGATTCGACCGAGGTGGCGGCGACCGAGGCGAGCGATCTTTCGACCGAGGCGGCGACCGAGGCGGGCGGTCTTTCGACCGTGGCGGATACGGTGGACGGCGCGACGACTACAACGACCGGAGTGGGGGAGGAGGCGGACGGGACTACCAGCGCCGCGACCGGTACTGATCGAGACGTTCGGGCGTGATTTCCTTCGCAATTTTTCGCATGACGAGACTAGATACCCGGACCTGTATGTAGAACAGTGTGTGTAAACGTGCAGAACAATCGCTCCTCCCTGATGATGCATCCATAAGCCGAGTCAACGTTCACGCTCATCTTTCTCTTGCCGGCCGAGATTGTCCGCTCTTCTCCTCTCTCGCCAAAACGATGATGCTGCGGAGAGCAGGTGCAGTGGTACGCCCACACGCATGGCGGACAGCAGCTGCATGTTGTCCACGCTACGCTGCTCGTCTCCTCTCCTCGGCTGCTCCTGCGACTCCTGCTGCTGCCTCGGTACCGCGGTCATCGACTCCAACGAACCATGACCTCATCACGCGCTATAGCCAGTCGCCGACGAGGACAGTCACGTTCGCCGACTTGATGATGTACGGCAACCCGCCCCTCGACGAGCAGACGCTCCTCCAGAGCGCAGAGAGGACCCGGAGCGAATTGATGGCTGGACTCGCGAGACGGGTTCGCATATCCGTTTACTGTAAGAGAGTGTACACAAGGCTGACACCATCCGCCCTGCAGGTCTCGCAACATCTGTCTCTGCCGTTCCTGCCCGCCACCAACCCCTCGCTCGCCAAGGTGCACAGCCTGTACTCGTCCGCATTCTCGCTCTTGTCCGAGATCCCAGAAGTCACCTCGCTCGCCGACAACGACAAGCTGTGCGCCGCCGTCGCCCAAATGGTCGAGGAACACAGAGACAATATCCCCTTGCTCGCAAAAGGTGCGAGAGAGCGTCCCACCTAGACTTTGATTTCACGGTTCCTGACGGCCGCGCGCAGGCTTCAAGGAGTGCCGGAAATACCTGCCCGACGCGACCATTACCGATTTCTTGGACCGAGCTATCCGGAATCGGATCTCGCTGCGACTGAGTGCGTACAAACTGTCTTTCTCTTGGCGGGTAACCTCGACGTTGATACCGGTCTCCTCTTGTCGCAGTCGCGGAGCAGCACCTCTCGCTTTCTGCGGCCTCGCTGCCGCACTTGCGACCATCAGATCCCTCGGCTGTATCGTCCGCGCCTAAAGACCTGCGCTTTGAACCTGCAGCGCGACCTCCTTCCTCCTCGGCCAGCGGCACCAGCCGCGTCGGTGTCCTCGACCTTGCCCTGAGCCCCCACGAGCTCGTCAGTACCTGTGCCGAGTACGTCACGCTCCTGTGCGAGTCGACCTACGGCGTCGCGCCCGGGTACCGAATCGAAGGCGCCGACCCTTCAACGACGGTCGGGTCAGTCGGTTCGCACCTCGAATACATCATGACTGAACTGCTCAAGAATGCCTTCCGCGCCACGGTCGAACACAACGTCCCGAAGCGCGATGACGAAGATGGCGCCGATGACGACCCGGACGTGTTCCGGTTCGATGACCTCCCCCATGCGCACATGATGAAGAGCGATTTCCCCGAAGTCGTCATCACCATCGGCGTCGTCCCGGGCGCCATGACGATCCGGATCCGAGACCGCGGCGGTGGAGTGCCGCCCGAGAACCTCGCCAACGTCTTCTCGTACGCGTTCACGTCGGTGCCGCTCCTTCCAGACCCGGATTCGGACCCGGATTCGCCGGCGGCGGCGTCGTACGGAGGTACGAGCAACGCCGGTTACTTGGGAGGGGTCGGCGGTGGGCCACAGGGCGGCGAGTCGGCGTTACAGACCAACGTCGGCACGCTCGCGGGACTCGGGTTCGGGTGCGTTTCTTTCCCTTGCCTCTTTGAACTCTCTCCGCAGCAAGTTCGCCGACTAATGTCGTCTTCTGACCGCCTGCGAACGTAGTCTACCGCTGGCGCGCATCTACGCGGGCTACTTTGGCGGCTCTCTCGACCTCGTCTCGATGTATGGCTGGGGCACTGACGTGTACGTTTTTCCTTTTTCACGCGGTCGAAGTGATCTGCTCGCGGGCTTATCTATTCTGCCACATTTTCACAGCTACTGCGTCATCAAGACTGTCTGAGTCACGAGTTCTCGTGGCACGGGTCGTATGCAGACCTCGCTTGCTGGCCATATGCCGCCCATCATCGGCTCGCCTGACCGATTTCGCCAAGTCTTCTCGTACAGCAGCACCCACTGTTGATAGTTGCATATGTATCCTTCCTTTTTTGCATCTTTATTGCTGTTCTTCACCAGCCTACGGAAAGCCGCCACTTGCCTACGATCTCCTCCACGCGGAGCAAGACGCCCGCAGCTGCTCTGCCGGGTCTCCCCACGGCCAGGTCACCGTTGCCTTTGCGCTCCTCTGCTTCAAAGACGTGCTCTGCCCAGTCTTTGATGTCAGCGACGAGGGCACCTCCGCTGCCGTTCGCGACCGAGGAGGACATGAGCATCCTCCCGCCGTCGAGATGGACCGTCCCATCTAGGGCCGCAAGCGCGAGTTCGAGAGCCGAAGCGACGACGAGATCTTCGTCTCGCGCCGGTTCTGGCGCGCCGGCGGAGTTGACATATTGTGACGAGGAAGAGGAGACGATTGGTCGTAGCATTAGGACGAAGGAGAGTGTTTCGGGAACGATCACGGCGAGGAAGGCGGGCGAGTGGCGAGCGGCATGGACGAGGACTGTGACGGTCGCGAGGAACCGGCTGAGGAGGATCGGCTCGAGTAGCTGGGATGCCGCCGATCCGCCGAGGTACGAACCGCCGGACGACGAGTTTCGCCCCGACGTCGCTTGGTCGCGGAGGTAGAGCCAGAAACGGTTGATCAGCGGCAGGATGAACACCTCGGCCGCCAAAGTCGAGAAAGTCGCCGTCGTGGTAGTCGTAGTCGACTTGGCCGCGGCAAGGCCCGCCGAGCGGCGAGTCGTCCGATTCACGCTCAAAGCCTTTTCTCGCGCCGCTTGCGGGATCGTCGTTTCTGCGTCGGCTCGTGCACCCGACAAAGCCATCTGAGTCAGGTCGGTCGCGAGTAGCTCGACGCGCTCACTCTCCTCCGAGCCCGAGCCCAGAGCTCGCCGCCGCTTGACGAGGTGGTCGTGCATGGCGGGTGGGAGCTGCTTCGAGGGGAACATCGGCTCGACTGGCTTCGGCTGCGGTGGGTCGCCTGACGCGGTCGGGATCGGTAGGCCGGCTAACTCGCGAGCGGCAAATGCGAGCGCAGCGAGGAGCGAATGCCGTTGCGCGATCGAATACGAGTCGGTAAAGTATTGCTCAATGACGGCTCTGAGAGAGTTAGCCGAGCGCACCACATGGGCACAATCAGCATCTGCACCTGCAACAGAATCAAGTCAAGGAGAAACGAAATGACTCACGGAGCGACTTCGGTCGGACATGCGACGATGAGAGCGACGAGCATGGCTTGCTTGTGCCGGTCGAAATCTTCGAGGTCGAACTGATTCTGCAAGCCCATCAGAGCGAACGCGAGGTCGACGGCGTTCTCACCTGCTCGGGGCATTCGTCAGTCGATCAGTCATGAGCGTGAGGACAAGGAACAGAATACACGACCGTCCCTCAAAATACGTACGGAGTTCTCCTCCCCAACCCGCTTTTCGGCGGATGAGCGACTCGCCCTCCTTCAACCCCATCTCGATCCGCTCCGCCTCCCCATCGGCTTCCTCTTTAGCTCCTTGCGGATCTTTCCCCTTGAGGTACGAGACCAACTCTGCGATGTAGACGGGAGGTCGCAAACGCCCGCGTTTACGAGTTTGGCTCGGAGCTCCGGCTGCTCCGCTGGTTGCTGCCGACGGGGAAGGGAAGGCCGATTGGTACAGCGCTGGGTCTTCCGACTCCAGAGCGGCTTGGAGGGACGCGCTCGGCGGAGGAGGGAGATCGTAAGGCTCGAGGTCGTCGTCGTCGTCGTCTTCGCCGATGATCGAGATTAGCGGACGTTTCGGACGAGGAGGAGCAGGTTCCTCGACCGACGTGGGTCTGAGGGGTTCTCGCTCAGGGCTCGGGGCCAAGCGCGGAGGGTTAACGCCGGATGTTGTTGTACTTGGCGAGTACCGAGACCGCAGCGCGTCTTGCCAGTTTTCCTCGTCGTCGCGCTTCTCGGCACTCGACAACAAAGCACGCAGCGTCCGAACCGTCTCCTTCGCAGTGTCCTCTCCCGCCCAGATCTCGTCCCCGAACGCGAGCGGCTTGACGTTCCCGTTCGGATCGACCGTCCGGTTCGACACGATTTCGGCGACGAGCATCCCGAGGAGGCGAGTGAGGGGCGCGACGAGCGAGAGGTGACTCGAGACGGCTTCGAGGAAATCGGGAGAACGAGAGAGGGCAATGATGGCCGAGTGGCGGATTGGCAGCGAGACGACCAAGTGCAGGAGGAGCGAAGTCAAGTCTGCGCGAACGCCGTTCGGGGAACGAGGTCAGCAAAGGTCTTAACAATCCCAAATGAAGGTGATGGGAGTACTCACAGAGTCTCCTGCTCTCGCTGCCGAGCTTGATCTCCTCGGCAGAACTCCACACCTTCCTCGTCGCCTCGAGCAACGCCACCTTTGCCCTTTCCGGCGCAGCCCACATGCCGACGGCGCGCGGCAGGACCGACGTGCTCGTCGGAAGAGATGTAAAAGTAGTAGTAGTACCCGAGCCGAGTAGTATCGCGATCGTGATTTCCCAGAGGGGCTGGTTGTCGACGTCGAGGGTACCGAACAGCGTTTCGAGGACGAAAGCCATCGCCGCACTAGCCTTTCCGGACGATTCGATCCCCGACGAACGCCTACCCGCCGTCGGGTCTTGAGCATCCTCGAGCAGCAGCACGCGAATCCACTCGCGCAAGAACCGCTCCTGCTCGCGCTCCGAGAGTTCGCCGATCGTCCTGCGCCAGAGATCAATGTGCCGTTGGCGCTGCAAGAGTTGTTCGCTCGGCGTTGGGAAGGTCTCGATCGGTAAGAAGCGAGGTATCAGAATGGGAGCGAGGGTCGGAACGAGGGATGGATCGGACACGAGGGACGAGAGGGGTTGAGCGAGTGCCGCCGTTGTGGGCGAGGCGGAGGAGCCGGCGAGTCGCCAGAGCAACGAGGCAAACGAGTGGGCGAGTGCGGATTGATAGGGACTTTTGGAGAGTTGACACGCTCTCTCTCAAAGTCAGCGAACCTTGCAAGAGGGGATGCATAAAAGGAAGGCAAAGGACAAACCGAGAATCGAGCGCGGGGGGCAAGTTGCGCAAGGCGTTCGAGACGCGCAAAGGTTCGTCCGCGGAAACTGCACCTGCCGCATTCGCCGCCTTGAAGGGAACTGCCAGGATATCCCGCAGTGTGGCCTCCCACCTCGCCATCTCGAGCGGATCTGCTTCTTCTTCTTCTGGTCCGGCCTCTCCGCGAGGACCTCCTTGTTTCGAAGATGACGACGACGACGAACGACCGATCGTCGCAAAGTAGAGCTGCTCGAGGGAGAAGCGACTCGAGAGTTGGGCGAGGAGGTCGAGGACGAGTTGGAGCACGCGAGGGTGCAGTTGCGAAGCGGTCTTGACTGCGAGGAACGAAGACAGGACCCCGATCGCCGAGATGGCTACTTCGGCTGCGTTGACAGAGAGGTCACCTACAGCCCCGCTGGGCGGCGGGACAAAGTATCGCTCAAAGACGGCGACGCTGGCTGGACCCAGTTGAGCGACGACGGCCTGTTCCCAATCGGGCCAAGTCCGTTCGATGAGAACCTTCTGGACGAGCCCGATCTGGCGGCGGAGGAAGCGCTGCGAGTCGAACGGGGCAGTGGTAGCCCCGTAGTCGTCGCAGAGTCGAGGGTGGTCGGGTAAGAGGCCGAGATGAGCCAAGGGAGGAACGAGCAGCTGCAACAGCTCGTCGGTCGATCGGAACGGCGCGGCGAGTCGTGCGGCGAGACCAGAGCCGGTACTGGTTGCCTGCACACGACTCGTGAGCGTTCTGTCAGCGAGACGGAACATCGGTCACTACTCACTGCGGCAGAAGGAGTGCCGAGCTGCTGCTGTAGTGTGTCTGCTTGCGACTTGTCCCGCGGTGTGATCAAGATCTCGCTCATGCTGTCCCCGTCTCCAGCCGCGCTCCTTGACTGTGCTACGAGGCTTGGTCGACGAGTGTATCGCGGCTGCTCATCGTGCGCGTCACGTGCGGTGAAATGCTCTCACGCGGAACGCTCTCGGCTCGACTCGGCCGACAACTCCGAACGGGCATAGGCATACTATAGAGACGCACGGACTGCTGCACGATGACGGAGGGGAGACCGCTGGCATTGCTGGAGCGCTATCAGCTATCGCGCATCAACGTAGGCGTCCCCGCGACAGTCTGCCTCACCGCGCTCCTCCGCATCCCAGCCGAGTCATCATCGCCTCTGCAGTTGGAAGCGACGCTCGCTCGAGCCGTGCCGGTCTTGGTCCAGCGATATCCGCTCTTGCGCTGCAGAGTCGCAGGAAGTCGCACGGCAACGCCGCGATGGACCCTGCTCGACTCGTCTGCCCCGGACCAATTCATCGGAACCGCAGAGGCCGCCGCCGCCGAACTCGACCTTAGACTATCCGGAAACGAGGATGCTGCGGGCGTGATCGACGCCGCATTCAAATACATGTCGCGCGTCGACCCGGAGGAGGGTCCTCTATGGCGCGTGTGGGCTATCGAGGACGCCGACTCGGAGGACAAGGCTGCGGCAAGATGGCGGCGATGGCGAATCGTCTACGCGACGAATCACATCCTGACGGACGGGACCGGCGCCCGCAACCTCTTTGCCGACCTGCTCGCCCTTCTGCATCCAAACAACTCGTCCCTATTGCCCGCTCGCGACGAAAAGACCGCCCCGGCCGAGCTCCCGCCGCCGATGGAGTCGGTCTTTGATGATGTCTCGCTCTCGTTCCTCGACATGGCCAAAGTCGTCTGGTCCGAGTTCCTTGCCGCCCCCAACCTCCTCCCGGGGTTCCTTCGCCCCGCCAAATCTCCCATCTTCCACCGCGCACCGCTCGTCCCGCCGCACGCGCAACCCACCGCCATCCCGCGAACCTTCACCCTCCCGGCATCTCTCGTTGGCGACCTCAAAGTCGCCGCGAAATCAAACAGAGTCGCGACGCTCCACCCTGTCCTGTACATAGCCGGACTCGCAGCGATCGAAGCGCACAAATTTCCCCCGCCACCCGAGTCGACAATCATTGTCGGTTCGACGCCCGCGTCCGTTCGAGCGCTCGCTCCGTCGTCGAACTCGTTACCACACGCGACGGGCAACTACGTCTACGAAGTCAAAGTCCCCCATGCGACCACAACAGCACTCCTCCCCTTCTGGGCCGAGTGTCGCTCCTACGCCGAAAAGCTCGCCGATCCTGCCACGCGCCAGCACGGCTTGAAAGAGATCGGTCAACTCTCGCTCGTACCCGATGGACCGATCACTCCTCCTCCTTCTTCCGGCGGCGTCGGACCGACGACCAAGTACGACGCGTGGATGACTGAGCGCGCACAAAAGGCGGAACCGTTCGAGACTACATTCGAGGTCTCGAACCTCGGCGTGTTGCCGCCGACCGGGTGGGAAAGTGCACATGGCGATGGTGGCGAGACGGGCGACCACCACCAGCTCGTCGAACTCGCGTGGGCGCAGACGGCCATGACTGGCACCATCTTTGCCATCAATGTGCGTCCCGGTACTTCCCTTTCCTGCCCTTTTCTTCCCCTTCTCCTCCCTCTCCCTCTTCCCTATCCGAGCCCGACCTGTTCAAAATCCAGGACCGTGACTGATCCGACCTGTCCAAATCTGCAGCCCATCGCTTTCCGCGGCGGCGACCTCTCTTTCACTCTCACGTACCGGGCCGGCACCGTCGAGGAGAGTCTGGTGGACCGCATCTGGTCCTCCTATCAAGACATTTTGCGCAAGATCGCGGCGGGCCAGGTCCCTGCCTCTGCCACGTTTGCGGAGCTGGCAGCCTCGGCATGAAGCTGCTCTTCCGTTCTTCCCCTCCTCCCTACTCGTAGAATCAGTCCCATTCGTGCGCGGGAACGGCAAAAACGGACGGCTTGGTTGAATACACAAAAAAGAAGAGAAAGAAAGAGAGACGAAAACAAAGCCACTACGTGCTAACGAAGAAAGGGAATTCCCTGCGTCGGGAGACAGAGACGGCGGCGGGTTTTTCTAGTATCCTGCTCCGCCGCCCCAGCCGATCGCGAGGGTATTTTGACCGAGTCCGAGAATCGGCGCCGAGTTCTCCTCCTCCTCCTTCTGGACTGTCCGGCTCGACAAGTCCTCGAGCTTCTTGGTGAGCGCCGCGAGCGAGTCGTTGCGCAACCGCTCGACCTGCAACCGGTACGGCATGTACACGTCGTGGAAGCTGTGTCGCCACGAGAGTTCCTCGGCGACGTCGGCGCGGATCAGGTCAAACGCGGCAAAGAGGAGCGCGACAAAGCACTCGCGCGAGCCAATGTCGCTAAAGTACCGCAACAGGTCCTCGGCGACTTCGGTGCTGTTCGAGACGGCCGCGGTCGTGATCGCGTCCTTGAACAGCTTGTCCTCCTTTGACAGCGCAATCGACCGGTCCCACTTGCTGTTCTTCGTGTACAAGTGTGCGGCGACTGCAAGGGCGCAGCAAAGAGTCAGCTTCCGTTGAATTCAGCTCGGCGCGGGAGGGGGGCACAGCTCACGTCGTCGGAACTCGAGCAGGTCGTGCTTCTCCAACCGGGCGGCCAATCCCATCGAGTCGAACGCATCGTTCGTGTCGATCGAATCCCGCAGCGTCTTGTAGTCCTCCTCCTCGATCAAGAGGTCGTTGAAGGCCTCGTTGACCGCCGGGATATTGTTCTTCTGCACCGAGATCAGGTAGTTCTTGATCACTGTAGGCCAGGGAATGGAGTCAGTCAGGCGATTCTGCATGAGCAAGTAAAAGGGCTCCTTACTCGGAAGCTCATCGGCCTTCTTGAACATCTTGACGACGCGGGTGTGGTCGACACGGGCCGAGAGGACACTCAAGAGGTCGTTGAGCAGGAGCGGCTGCTGCTCGAGGTAGAAGTTGAGAGCCTTGTAGTAGATCTCGACATTGGCGACCTTGACGACGACCTCCTTGAACTGGTTGTGCTCCCACGCGTCGGCGGATCGCTCCATCATGGCGAGGGCGGCGTTGTCGAATTCGTCATAGTGGACGTAGAGGAAGACGAGCTCCGGCCAGAGGTGCGCCTGCTCCGCAGCCCGCAAGACCTTGGGGATGTCTGAGGGTAGGGGACGATCGTCAGCTTGCTTTGCCCACAAGGCACGATACTCTGCCCACTCACTCAGGCGAGACCAGAAAAGCTTGAGGTGCTCCATCAATCGCTCGGGCTTGTACTGTTAGAGCCGAGAGAGTCAGCCATGATTCGTGCAACAGCAGGCTGACAAGGAAGGACTGGCGCACCTTGGCGTAGAGGATGGCGAGCTCGGTGAACATGCCCATGTGGGCACGCTCGAGGCCGAGACCGGCCTCGAGAAGGGCCATCAGCTCGTCGACGTGGCCGCGGTACTCGTACAGGTGAACGAGCGCTTGGAGCTCCTCGGCGTGGACGATCAAGTTGAGACCGCAAATCTGCGCGAGACGGAACTCGTGCTTCTCGATGCATGCCGCGTTGACCTGCTTCCAGACCTGGGTGTTGCCGGCCTTGCGGGCGGCGTCGACGGCAGCCTGGTTCTCGCCGAGGTAGATGAGGGTGGTGGCGAGGCGAGCCCAGTTCGAGATGCTGGTGAAGAGGAGCTTGGCGGCCTCGTACAGGCCAGCGTCAAAGGCCTTTTCACCGGCAGAGAGGAGGTCGGCGACGTTGGTCATGCCGAGGAACTCTTCCATGTCGTGCAGGCGGTCCGTCTTGGCGTACGAGACGGCAAGCTCGGTGTCGATCGCCGGCTCACGGAGCGTCTTGCGGGCCATCTGCAAGTAGCGGACGAGGTCGTCCTCCTTGCCGGCACGCGAAGCGGTCTCGATGACCTCGAGGTAGTTGGACGGGTCCTCGGCGCGGATGTACGAGTCGATGGCGTCCTTGACGCGGAGGCCGTCGAGCTGCGCCTTGCCGAGACGGCTCCAGACGGCGGGCTGGTCGACCTTGTCGGCGTACTGCTGGGCGCGGTCGATCGAGACGATGTACTCGACGAGGACGTTCATCGCCTCGAGGTGGAGGTTGTTCTTGCGGTAGAGCGTGAACGCCTCCTCGTACAGACCGTGCTCGAGCATGAGCCCGGCAATCTCCTGGACGTCAAAGCCCTCGATCTTGTCGATGTAGCCCATAACGCGGCCCTTGTCGGCGCGGATGGCCGTGAGCATGAGCAGCTTCTTCAGGTTCGTGTTGTCGCTGAACGCAGACTGCTCGAGGACGATCTTCTCGAGCAGCTCGATGAGCTCTGACGGCAAGTCGGCCGAGAGGAACGCCTTGACCGTCACCGAGACGTCTTCCGGGTCGGTCGATTCGGGCACGGCGGTGGCGACGACCTGGTCGATGAGCTGGCGCTTGTGGAGGTTGTCGCCCTGGAGGACCTGCTGCCAGAGTTCGAGGCGGCGGCGCTTGACGAGGTAGCGAGCCTGGTGCTTGAACATCGAGTTTTCGTTCGTGATGGCGATGAGCTCGTCGTCGCAGAGACCCTTGGCGTAGGCAATGTAGGCGAGGTACGGGTCGCGCTTCTCGCAGTACTTTCCGACGACGAGCGGGTCGTAGATGTTGTTCTCCTTGAGGAACGCTTCCGGGTCGGCGTTCGAGTCGATCTTGATCTTGGCGAGCGCGTTGTACAGCGCGGGCTCCTGCTGCCCGGCGTTGATCTTGGCCTCGAGGTAGGGCAAGATCAGCTTGAGGCGGTTCCGCTTCTCGACCTCGTCGACGAGCTCGTCGATCGGGACGGGTCCGGTCACACTCGCGAGGAGCGACTTGATCGTCGTCTCGTCGCAGTCGACGTCGAGGAGGGCGCCGATCACCTGCGGCGTGCGAGCCGAGTTGACTTGCTGGACGTACACCTCGATAAAGTTGGTCAAGCCGTTCTGGTATAGGTACAGGACGAGGTCGTGCACAAAGTCGAAGCGGTCGCAGACGATGATGAGCGGCAGCTGGTCCTGGAGCTTGGCCTCCTTGAGGAAGTTCTTGACCTTCTCCGGATTGTAGTAGTTCGACTCGCGGACGATGCGCTCGACCTCGCGGAGCTGGCCAGTGCGCGTCGCCGCCTGGATGTACTTGAAGTGGACTTCCGAGTCCTCGCTGAGGTTGACGATCGAGCCGAGGTAGTAGTACAGACCTGTGCGAGCGAAAATGGGGTCAGCATTGTCTGGTAACGTGACTGGGGAGCGATTGCCGAGACTCACCTTCGGCAGTCTTGAACTTTTCAAACATCTCGATGAGGCGGACGGGGCCGATCAAGTCCGAGTACTTGGTCGCGGCCTGGACGACGACCTGCAGGTTCTGGCGAATGTTGACCTTGAGCATCTCGTTGAAGCACTCGAGCGTCTGCTCGACCGTGAGGGTGCCAAAGTATTCGACGAGCCAGTCCGGCTGGAGGAGGTTGGTGTGGACCACCACGCGCTTGATGTCGTTGATGTCCTCGTAGTGCTCGAGGGCCCGCTGGGGGAGACCGGCCTTTTCGCAAAGCTGAGCGATGCGAGCCTTGTCGTAGTGCGAGAACATCTGGTTGCCGAGGATGGCGTCGGCGACCTGCGGCGCGTTGACGAGGTTCATCTCGAGCAGGCGAGTCTGCAAGTGCCCCTGCTCGGGCTTGTTGTCCTTGAGCGCGTCGAGGAGGAACGAAGTCGCCTGCTGGATCATGTTCTGGCTCATAAAGACGTCGACGACACGCTCGACGTCGACGAGCGGGCCCATCTCGTCGTTGACGAGCTGCGAGGCAAAGTCGGCGCCGTGCTCCGGGTTCAGGCGCGTCACGTGTTGCAAGAGCGAGGCGTAGTCGGGAGTGTAGCCGACGCGCTTGGCATAGACAATGATCTTGGCGTACTGGCCCGTCTCGGCAAAGCACGCGACGACCTTGTTCGGGACGTTGGCGCGCAAGTAGACCGACAGCGCCAGGGTCATGTCGTGCGCGCGGACAATGTCACCGAGCTCTTCGCTGCATTCGATCTGGGATTCCGAAGACGAGTCCGAGTCAGTCTTTGCCGTGCCCCAAAACCGCGTCGGAGGGAAAATCCGAGCGCACCTTGTCCTCCTTGAGCCACTTCTCGAGGAGCTGCTTGCGACCCTGCACGAGGACCGGCCTCGCGAGCTCGAGCGACTCGTACTTGTTGAGCTTGCCGCGCTCGAGCAGCGTCCCAAAGTACTGCAAGATGGGGCTGAGCTGGCCAGGCTGGACGGGCACGCCCTTGAACATGTCGATCGTGGCGGCGGTGCGGAGGAACCCGCGCGGCGAGCCGGCGGCGATCTTGGCCGCGCCCGAGTAGTCGCCCGACTGGAACAGCTGCAGGAACTGCTGCTGGAAGAGGTCGTCGGCTCCCGGGAGGTTGCCGCGCGAGGCGAGGCGGATCGCGAGCTCGGGGTTGTTCAGGGTCGAGAGGATGTACGGGATCATGACGTCTTCGTCGACCGTGACGCTGAGGACCTGCCCCTTGCGGTTGATCCCGATGATGCCAGAGGTCGCGCGGTGCTCGCACGTGACAAACATGGTCTCGCCCGAGATGCGGTTCATGTAGATGCAGGTGCCGGTCTCGAGGTCGTACAGGTGAATGAAGCCGTACTTGGTGACGAGGTAGACGATGCCGTACCGCTTCGAGACCTGCATCGCGACAGGGAAATCGTTCGTGGCCTCGGGCGGGAAGAAGACGTCGACCGCCTTCTTGGTGTAGACGGGCAGGTTCGCCTGGTGGTCAATCTCGACCATGTGGAGCTGCAGGTGGAGTAGGTCTCGAGGTGTCAGCGAGGCGCTGGATGGTCGTCAAGGCGTCTGTATAGTCACCTTGGCACCGGTGGCGGTCCGGACTGCAAATGTGAACAGCTTGGTGTCGTCGCTGGCGCCCTCGAGGCGGACCTCTGCAAAGCTGGCGGCGTGCCCTTCTATCGGCTGGGACACTCCGCGCTCCTTCGAGTAGAGCTGCATCGCCCCCTTGACCTTGAAGCCGGCCGGGTTGGTCGTATTGGAGCTGATGCCGACGAGGACGAGCCACTTTTCGTCGGGCGTAACGCGGTAGTTGATGATCTGGTTCCCGGCGAGCGAGGCATGGCGATCAAACACCTTGACGGGCGTGTCCGAGACGGCTGCATCGGGCTGGGTCGCCGGGGCGTAGCACGTCCAGTGGTAGACGGCCGTCTCGGTGACGATACCGATCGTGGTCGGCGAGATCCACTTCCAGAACGTGACGTCCTCGTGCATCAGGTGGGCGCGCACTTTTTGCTTGAGCTCAATGTTGAAGATCTGCAGCTGCCGTTGAGCTGTCGCGCGCCTCGTTCACTGGTCAGTGTGCCTGCCGTGGGAAGTGGAAAAGTGGGGCACGAGGACTCACCGCGGAGGGCAATGACCTTGTCGTCGACGTGCATGATGGCGCTCTCTGCCGAGATGGGCCTCCTGACGACGTTGTTGGGGTCGTTCATGTCGATAATGACGACCTGCTTTGCGCCGTTGACCTCTTCGCGGACGCAGACAAACCGGTCCGACTCGAGGGTCAGGGTCGCGAACCCGATCGAGCCGGGCTGGACGCCGAGCGCCGTCAGCTGCAGGTGTGAAGTGTCAGTACACAAGCCCACTCGAACATCATCCCGTAGCTGGGTGCCTTCGGTCGCCGTTGTTCCGAACCCCGAACGCGTGTCGGATCGCGTCTCCTGCCGCCGAACGCAGCGTAGGAGGGCCGCCTTCGAGGGGGCGGGAGGCGGAACTCACCTGCAAGAGCTCCTGGAAGGCGATAGGGCGGTCCACCATGGCCTATGTGTACCTCGTCGGGTCGAGTTGTGGTGCGAGGCGGAGTGGAGCGGGCAGAGATCCGACAGTCGAAGCGAGCGACGAGGGCGAGTTGCTGGGGCAAAGACGCGGGCAGTTCTGCTAGTACAGCGTATGAATCTCTCGTGTATCACGCCCCCCGTCTCAAGAGCGTCCGTGTGTGTGGGAACGATCGTTCGCCGACCGACACCTCGTCACCTCCCGGACCCCTTCGAGTATTTGTATTCACCAATACAATCTATTTGTATTCCTAGCAACTCTTTCGTCTCTGCATAACCGTTTGCAGACGATAAAAGTATAACGATGGGTCTTACAACAAGCTATCTAGAGCGCCTCTGAGCAGCGTCTGTCTTTTTCTCTGATGATCTATGCGCATACCGCGAGTGGGTCCGGATCCGCTCGCCATAAATGTACAGGAGCGGCGCAGCCGGACCTCCCACGACGGCGGCGACCAGCGCCAGGATCGAACAGCCCCAGCCGTAGCCAATCGCGTTGTACACTGCCCCGAGGAAAAGACCCACGTCGTGCCAGAAGGTGCGTCAGTTCGAACACACCGAGAAAAGCCGAGGAGCGGAGGCCAAATCAACGGCGCAGACTCACTGTAGGGCGCAAACTATCGAGACAGAAGAAGGAGAAGAAGCAAGAAAGCGTCAGCGCAGGTTTGGAGATAGGAGCGACCGCAGGGACCGCTCACCAAAGGGAACGCAAAGCCGCAAATGGATCGGAGACAAATCGTCGCGGCCAACGCCGACGCGGCATGAAGCGTGAACGTGTCGATCATGTACGACGTCGACGCTTGAAAGATCAAGATCATCGACAAGCCGATGCAGAAGAGGCCGATGTCGGGCACGATCCAATGCAGGCGCTTTTGGGCACCCCAGCCGTACAGGAGCAACCCGATCGGGAGGATGACACTCGCAGGGAACACTGCGCCCAGGATGCCAAAGGGTCAGTCATCCTGCGGGTCCTCGTCAGAGAGATCTTGTCCACAAGGGCGTACCCAGCGGTAATCGGTACTCGGGTTTGCCCTGCCCGCCCCGTTTCGCTTTGAGCCGCCGGTAAATGACATCGAGGCCGCGCGCCCCACCCTGCGACGCCGCCATGAACCCCAACATGAAGGCAATGTAGTGCAGCGAGGCGATCGCGACGTTCTGGCCGTAGACGCCTTCGTAGATGCTCGACGTCGTCGTGAGGAGGATGTAGATGGTGCTGGTGGCAAAGCGAGTCAGTGCGCGTTCACGGGCTACGGCCGACCGCTGCGAGTTCCCGCTCACCCATAGATCACGCTCATGTACGCGGCAAAGAGCATGATGATCTGTTCCGAGATGAACAGCGAGAAAGGGCGCAGCATGCCGTGCGCGACAATCTGCCGGACCGATTTCCGACCCGCTTTGGACTCGTGGATCGTCTGCACGCGGTCCGAGTCTGCCGGCAGACCCATCGAGCGCTTGAGTCGGTGCGCTTCTCGGAGCAGGAGGATCGGACCGTACGTCTCTCGCAGGAGGAAGAAGCCGATAAACTGGACAAAGGCCGAGAACTGCGGACGAGGGCGGGTCAGGAGTGATTGCTCGTGCGGAAACGATCTGACAGTTTCGGAAAGTACAGGTTGTGTGTCACTCACGATAGTGGTCGAGTAGAAGACCCATCTCCAGCCGTCGACGGGCAAGTTGTAGCTGCGGTGATCCCAACGTAGGAACAGAGGATGAGCGAAAAGGCTTGGAGCAGACTGCCATAAGAGAGAGCATGACTTGCGCAATCTGCCCAGAGAGGAGAGGGCCCAATGCAGGTCCCAGGAGCGGCATCAGGCTGTACAGGGCCGCGCCGCGACCTCGTTCCTCCGGACGCCACAGATCCGACAAGACGCCGGCACCGATCGAGAGCGGTGCGCCGCCACCGAGGCCCGAAATAAAGCGAAAGGCGATGAATTGGCCTTTCGTCTTGGCAAAGGCGCAGACGAGGTTGAAGACGAGGTAGAGCAGGTTCGCTCCTTGGAGGACGCGCATGCGACCGTACAACTCGCTCATCGGCCCAAAGATCAACGGTCCAACAGCGAAGGCTGACGGCTGGGGCGTCAGTAGCTGTCCTCGGCGTACATATCTCGCCCGGATAGCGAAACGCCACCGTGGATCGTCAACTCACCGAGGACGAAGATCGACACCGACATCTGCACTTCGACTTCGTCGGTGATGTTGAGATACTCCGCAACTTGTCCTGCTGCCGGGGCGATCATTGAAGAAGATAGAGGCCTGTAGGCACAAGGGTCAGCACAAGGGCGGCGAGGGTGAAGTGGTCCCTTCTCTGCGGCCTTCTTACTCACGCGAGCAGTGTAAATCCAGCAACGCTGCATTCCGCAAGACCCTGAGTGTCAGCGTTCGCGCTATGGGGTCCGATAGGCGAATGTCCCTGGATGGTCGGAAGGAAGCAGGATACAAAGGCGAAGGGGGAGACTGCTCACGTGAGGGTGGACAGCATCCGTCGTCCGTAGGACCAGTTCAGCGGACATGCCGGGTCATCCTTGCCCTTCCAATCGACGATGACGACCTCCTCGACGTCGCCATCGTCCTTCTCCCGACTCCCTTCGCCCTTCCCTTGAGCATCGAGGTCATCCGGCCGAGAGAACTTGTCGCCGCCTTCTCGCTTCTCAGAGGCACCGGCTGGTGCGGAAGCGTCGGAAAGATCGTGTAGGGTGCTGGTGCTCCGTCTGCCCTCGTCGGACGCCCCGCAGAAGGCGTTGTCGTCTCGTTGCGGACCGGAACTGTGCGGCGCCTCTGAGCTGGACGCGATGGCAGAATGACTTGCGGATGGGCGCGCGTGGCTGGAAGCCGAGTGATTCGGCGGTAATGTCATGTCTATCGATGCGTATCGCCCGTAAGACGAGAGAGAAGCGGGTGGTCCCGTCACAGAGAGAGCAAGCGAATCTCTCGGCCGGCCGGCGGAGAGCCGTCGGCGAGAGTGTGCTTGATTTGGCGCTTCTTAATAAGCACTCTCGCGCTGCATATCGTAGCTGTGTGATGCAAAGAGTCTTTTCGTAAAATAACAGGGTGGTCATTGCGAGTTGCTAAACAAGAGAGGAGGCAGGAGACAAGGGTCCATGTGTATGTAGCCGCGCGAGGCGGCGAGCTGTGCGGTGGCGAGACGCTATGGTTCTCGCTCCGAAGTCTAAACAGCGGCAGATCAGCAGGGAGACGTCCAGTTGTTTCTGGGCATGACTCGGCCAGCGTCCGCGAGAACGGTAATGTTGGGGTTGTAGTAGTACTCGGGGTTCTTGGCGATGTAGTCAGCGGTCGGGTAGTCGGGAGGGTCGCAACCGACTGCGAGAGCACAGCGCAACGAGTCAGTCGTCGTTCTTCAAGAGTCGTACCCGAACTCGGCCCGTGTGCGCGACGCGCCAAGTCGAGAGCGAGAGCTCGCCGCTCAACCGCAGACTCGCGAGGCTCGAAAAGCAAAGCTCTGCCTCGAGCGACGCCGTTCAATCGAGCCGAATCAAAAGCAAACACCACTCACTGTTCTGCCAACCCTCTGGCTGGTAAACGCGGACATAGTCGACGCGCATCTTGGACGGGAAGACGAGGTTCTCGAGGTCGACAAAGCCAAAGTTCTCCGACATGCTGTATGCGAGCAAGGAGTGACATGGTAAATGGCCCGTGACGCGAAGAAAAGTCTTGAACATTGTAACGGTAGCGTACCCGAGGTTGAGGAGGATGTAGAGCGGTTCTCCCGTCACAGGACGGTTCGAGACGCCAGCAGCCGCATTGGCGGCCATAGCCTTGTCCGTGATCTGCCGAGGACGAAAACGGATCTGTGTGAGCACATAACCTGGACGGCAAGGCCCGCGAAGAAGCGCAGACGAACCCGCCACATCTTTTCGCCGCCCATCGTCCAGGTGATTTCGCCGGTGCCCCATCCGTTGCGGTCGGACGGCGCATACTCGAAGCCATAATCGACAAAGTTGGTCGTAGAGTCGTCTGAGCGCCACACAGTGTCAGACGGCCGGTGGCAACGGTCAACAGGGAGAGTGAAGGAAAGCTCACAGCTGGACGAGTCGGTCGTGCACAAGCCCGATGTGACTTGCTGGGTACTGTAGTGCGCAAGCGGTATTGTCAGCGTCGGGTTGAAGGCTGGCAACGCGAGAAGGTCGCGAAGACTGGAGAAAAACACGCACGCTCCACCGAGATACGTGTTGGCGATGCAGAGGTCCGAGTACATTTCGAAGTACTCGCTCGAGCTGTTGATGTACTCGTAGCCAGGGTTGAACGGAGCCTATTCGAGAGGGAACAGAGTCGTCAATCAACGATGCTCGTTCCTTGAGGCAGCAGCGCTGGGGAGGAAAACGGTACGCACCCACTGGCCCGACATGGACACCTCGCCAATACCCTCCGAAGCGATGACAGTCGCTTCAAAGATATCGATCTCGGTAGCTCCGCGACCTTTCCAGGTCCCGTCCGGGAGCTTCGGACCCGGGTGGTCCGTCTCATCGGGGCAAGTGCAGCGCGAGAAGCGTTGGCCCTGAAGCCACGAGAGATCAAAGTCGTGGTACTGCGAGTCGTTGTGGCTTCGAGGTCAGCTCTTAGCCCACGTCAAAGAAGCCTGGGGAGAAGCGGAACCGACCTTGTCGCCGTATTCCGGTCCGAATTTCGGGAGGCCCGTGGTAGGGTCCGTTTGATTCGGCATCGTTCCGACGTCGCAGGCATCATACTGCAGGATTCCGTCTCGCGTTAGCATGGGAGCTTCTTGCAAGCGCGGAAGGAAGGAGACGCACGGAGTAGGGCCAGTTGGCGTCGAGCGAGCCACCGTAGCCGGCTCGTCCGAGGTTCTGTTGAAAGGCGACCAGAGGTCAGCGCGACGTCCGGATCTCACGAACGGTTCGCATATGTACACTCATGGTCCACGCAGCAGGCCACAAGCTGGACCGATCAGAAATAGGTGATTAGACGTCAGTCGGGCCATCGGCAGGCATTTCCAAAATCGGCGCTTCTCACCCAGAAATGTCGGTCGAGCCGGGAAGTGACACGGCTGCGCGTGCGTCGTCGTTAGCACCCATTCTGGCATTGCGAAAGAGCTCGAAAAGGGCGACTTACAGACTTCGATGTAGCCTCCGGTGAAGCAGAATTCTGCAGATGAGCAGAAGAGAACGGCGTCAGCATCGGCATCGCCCGTCAATCGCCGTGCAAGTCGAGCTTCGAATGCGCCCTCGTTCGTAAGGCTACGTACGGTTCCAAGATTGCAGCATGCCGCCGAGGTCTGCAACCGCAACAGAGGTGATGTCAGTCGAGCCAAACGCTAAAGCGCGCGACTAAGGAGACTCACATCCGAAACCGTGCGAGTTCGCCTTGGTCTCCTTCGTGAGTTCGAGTACCAAGTGTCCGTTCTCGGTGTAGACGTTGTCCGGGTCGTACCACTCGATGTTACCAGTCTGCAGAGAAGCGTGCGCGAGAGTGAGCGGAAGAGTTCCAAACAGGGAGGAACACGAGCGGGTGTGCGAAGAGTCGTACCTGCCAGTAGTGCAAGCTGAAGGTTCGTCGAGGCGAGGAGGGTTCGTCAGTAAGGAACTATGTGCCGAAGCAAAAAAGAACCTGCCGCAGTCCCTGCGGATTGAAAGAGGTGGGCAAACTCACTCGACAGCTTGCCAAAAAGGGTCCATTCCTTCATAAAACAGTCGTCCGTCTTGGTTGAACTCGTCCGAGAATACAAGGTTGTAGTTAAGTCCGTCGAGGCCAGTCCGAGTGAGAGCGGCGGGGGGAGTGTCTTTGTCGATCAAGCCGCGGAAGGCGGGTATATCCGGTACCTGTTCCCAAGACGACTGCTGCGTTAGACGTCTGTGAGTACATGAGGACGGCGCGAGGAAGGGCGTACCTGACCGGAAGCGTTGACTCCGCCAAGACCCGTGGCGCCATAAGTCTGGTAGGCGGGAACGGCCACCACGGAGGTCAGCGAGGCCCGCAGCGAAGACCAGCCCCGCGTATGCTACTCACGGGCATCTTGAGCGCGGTGATCCAGGAGTAGACTGGCAGGCCACCAAAGACAAACAAGAGGCCGAGTCCGAGAATCGCGATCGCGGCGAGGTTGAGCAAGCCGTTCCAGCTGATCCCGAGCAAGCCCTGACTGCGTCGGTACGACCTCGGTTCGATCAAGCGGTGGTCCGGTCCGACCACCTTCAACTTGGGACCGGGGTCGTGCAACTCGTCGTCCGCTTCGGGTTGGTTGCTCGACGCGTACGCAAAGTCTTCGAACGAGGGCATGACGTCGTACCGCGACGACGAGTGCGACATGGCGGGGGAGAGGGCGCCCGGCTCGGGAGTCGAGTGGACGGACGCGGAGGGCGGGGTGCGCGCGCCGGGAGGCAAGAGGGACGACATGCTCGCGCCCATCGACGCCGAAGAATATAAAAACTGCTGCGTCGGGATCTGGAGGACCGGTTCAGGTCAGTTCCTGCTTTCAGTCCCCTTTCAAGAAGCAGACCTATGCGGCCACCGCCGTTCCCTCGCGGGATGCGGTTGACCGCCGCAAAGGTGCTCGAACGAGAAGACCGAAAAAAACGCACCCATTCCGGACGCTCACTCCGCATCGCGAGTGCCTGTGATCGACCGACGCCCCCTTCCTCCGTGTCGTGCAGGCTAGCCATGCTCGCGTTGCTCTGCATGAGCGCAGCACGGTGCGGCGTCGGTTGTCCCAAAATTCCGAGCCCGTTCAACCCGTCCGGCACGCTCGCGCTCGCTGCCGCGTGCGTGTCGTCGAACGGGCTCCGAGCACCAGCATGACCACCGAGCGACGAGGGGCTCTTTTGGACGTTGTGGGGGAAGTTGGGCATGCTCGGACTGGTGCCGATGCTGCGTTGGCGGAGGTGAGAGGTCGGAGGCGGGGCGCGACCGGACGTGGCGCCTGCGCCGCGGGCTGGTGAGGACGAGGGACCGGCTCGAGGAGGACTCTGCTTCTGCTGCTGCTCCTTCTGCTGCTGGACCTGGGCGTGCAGGTTGAGGGGATCGGCGAGCGGTTTGATGTTTCGTGACATTGTCGATCGCGCAGCTTGCCGCCGTGGGATGGCGTTCTATGAGCGAGCTGACCGGCAGGCTACGCTGGGTCTATTTGGGAGTCGATTCTGTGCGTGTATGTGTGCGTGTAGCGAGCTCTGTTGAGCGAGCGAGAGGCCAAGAGAGCGCGAGAGTCGCGTCGACCGCGCGCGCAGCTCGCCGAGAGCGAAATTCGCGATCAGTTGGCCACGCGCGTCAGCACAGCTCAACCACGCCTGGCTCTCTGTGCAGGTGTGTGTGTTGGTCTCGTAGCGGCAGCATAGAGCTTGCTCCCGCTCTTCCCTGCCCAGATTTTTCAAGCCACAATGCCTGTGCACGGACCTCTCCGACGTCCGTTCTGCAAATTGCTCGCCCCTGAATCCATCCCATCTCTCTACACCCCACCGTTGGAGCGCGGAACTGCTTGGCAAGGACGTGTCACTCGACCTAGGCTAGACGTAGAACCCGCTGCATAGCTGTATGGAAGGCTCCGGAGCAAGAGCGACCGCGTCTTCCAAGCCCGAATTTGTAATTTGACGCAGATCGATTGCATCGGCAAACGGAGTGCTTTGCCTTTTGCAGGCTCTTCTGAGCACCGTGAATATGACACAAGCGTAGCATCTTGTTGCTCAGCAGAAGTCTACAGTCTGGCGACCCGACGAAGGCCGCAAAGAAAAATTCTCGCCGTTGTGAGAAAGGGGGAAGCCAGAAAAGCTGGTATTCCGCCTCAGCTCGTCTAACCAAGCTGTGCGATCGAACACCCTCACATGCATACGATGAGGCCTAGAAACGTTCTGCCTGCATTCTCGCCTTGCCCCGGACGGGGGCGAGGAGAAAAAGTCAGGATCATGCAGGCCCCACTTGGCTCGAGTTCTGTCGCTCTCGCCAACGCTTACACCGACAGTCGAGTCTACAGGAACACGCCGGCCAGCAACATGTCTGACGAAGAATTCGTGCGTAACCCGCTCGCTCGACCGGACGAGCTGGTGGGAGGAAGAGCTGACGTCTCCTTCGAGTGGAGCAGATGATGGACGAGGAGGACGACGTGCGTACAGAGTCTGGCGCTCAGCTGGGAGGCTATGCTCGGACAGAGCATGAACAGCTGATGAGAACTACGTGCCTCGGCTCGCACAGTACGAGTTTGAGTACGAAGGGTCCGACAACGAGGCAGACGTCGTCGACGTCGAGAACGACTACTACACCGCCAAATGTGCGTACAGGGCAGACAGTACTGCTCAAGACTTGGCCAGGCTGACTCGGGTTCCTCGCCCTTGCTTCCGGTCACCTCTCGGATGAACCACCGCCCTTCGACCATGTCCTGCTGGAACCTTCACCCTCCGACAGCCCAGCGCGACACGCCCGACGTCGCGCTCGAGTCGTTCCAAAAGATCGTTACGGACGAAGAGTCGCGGAACGAGCAAGGCGAATTCGGGTTCAAAGCCCTGAAGCAGATGACGAAACTCACGTTCAAACTCGGCCGGTACGACGACGCCCTCCGGCACTACAAGACCCTGCTCACGTACACGAAAAAGGCCGTCACTCGCAACGTGGCCGAGAAGGCTATCAACCGCGTGTTGGACTATGTCAGTGCCGAGGAAGGGGTCGGGTTGGACCGCATGCAAGAGTTCTACGAGGTGACCATGAAGGCGCTCGAGGAGCAGAAGAATGAGGTGAGTGTGGCACTCGCGGTGCTTCAGGAGTTTTGTGGGGAGATGCAGCACTGACGCCTTTGCCATCCCGGTGCCGACCTCAGCGCCTGAGTACGAAGACCAATTTGAAGCTGGCGAAACTTTGGCTGGACCGGCACGAGTACGGCCGCCTCAACAAGGTGGGCCATCTTTCCGGCCTCATCTATACCAACGCCTGTGCATCTTTTGACACCCATGAGCGTTCAGGTCTTGCGAGAGCTGCACGCCCAGTGCGCTCCGAGCGACGACGGCGCCGACGTCGACTCGTCAAAGGGCACGACGCAGCTCGAAGTGTACGCGCTCGAGATTCAGATGTACGGCGAGCTCAAGAACAACAAGAAGTTGAGGGTACGCCCCCCGACACCTCATCGCAACGATGGCGGGAGACTCGCAAGCTCATGGTTTCTCGGTTCAAACAGGAAATCTACGAAAAATCGTTGCGAGTCCGGTCCGCGATCCCGCATCCTCGGATTCAAGGCGTCATTCGCGAGTGTGGCGGCAAGATGTACATGTCCGAGAGTGCGTGCACGATGCCCTTCGAATCGGTTCGATGAGGCCATTCTCCCCACTGACCCCTAAGCCGTGCTCTGTTCGCGTTGTGATCACGCACAGAGGACTGGACCAAAGCCCAAGTCGACTTCTTCGAAGCCTTCAAAGCCTACGACGAAGCCGGGTCGCCTCAGCGGATCCAAGTCCTCAAGTACCTCGTCCTCGCGCACATGCTCACCGAGAGCGAGATCGACCCGTTCGACAGCCAGGAGACCAAGCCGTACAAGAGCGATCGCGAGATTGCGGCGATGCAGGCGCTCGTGCAGGCGTATCAGGATCGGAATGTCCACGAGGCGGAAAAGATCCTCAGAAGTAAGCTCCGCTCTCCTCCTCCGCGTTTGGACTACTCTTCCCACACGACTGATGTTTTCTGCTCGGCATCACAAATCATCGCGTGTGCAGACAATCGTGAAACCATCATGGACGACCCGTTCATCCGTGGCTACATCGACGATGTCCTCCGCTCGCTCCGCACGCAGTGGATCCTCGAGATTATCAAGCCCTACACTCGGCTCGAGATCGCTTACCTCGCGCGGGTGAGTCTCTCAGCACTTACAGCGCCTTGACCTCTCTCGAGTCCTGCACTCATGTACGTGCTCGTGTACCTTCCGTGCAGCAACTCGGGATCCCCGACGCGCAAGTCGAAGAGATTGTCGTCGCGCTCATTCTGGACGAAAAGATCTCGGGTCGCATCGACCAAGTCACCGGGCGTCTCGAGCTCGACCGCCAGTACGTAACTGCTCTTTCTGACTTTCACTCGCATGGCGCTTGGCCTGTCTCTGATGCTCACCCCTCGTACCGTCCTTCCGGCGGCTCACAGCACCGCCGTCGAGACTCGCCGCTACCAAGCCCTCGACCGCTGGACTTCGCAGCTCAACTCGCTGCATACCCAGCTGCTCTCGAAATCGGCCCAAGTCGGTCCCGATCGTGGACTCGGCGCGGGGGCGGGTGGTGCCGGATCTGGAGGAGGCATCGGCGGAACTGGTGTTCCTTGGGCGGGATCGAGCGGCGGTTGGGGTGGTGCATCCGGCGTGGGAGGGAGAGGCGGGGAAGTGTTCGCGTCGGCTTGATCTGCGGCGTCATCCGGTGCGCGCTCGGATTCCTTTCTCGTTTTCACGCTTGTTGTCTGTAGCTTTTTGTTCCCCGAGCCCCCTCCCGCTGCGCCCTCGTTCGCACCCCTAGCACCTTGCAAATGTTGATATCCTCAGACGTCCGCCACTTTCAAGCGATGAAGAACAAGCTACGAAGACGGCGAGGGTATGTTTTGGGGACTAAGGTGGGTGGAGAATGGTATGTAGCGCAAGCGACCAAGCAATTCACAACAACAACAAGCGAACCTTTGACCCTCAGAAACGTCGTCCCCTCCTTTCCAAGCGGATTCGTCGAGTATGCCCTCTCCTAGCCCATCCTGTGAGGGAAGGGGAGCGCGGAAAAGGTCAATCCTCTCTTTCTGACCAGCACTCGACAGCAGCGGGATCCGGACGTACACGGCCGTGACGGCAACGGCCTCGCCGTGCATGTTGAGCAGCGGCGCGAGGTGCAGGCGACCTTTCATGAGCGGGAGCTTGCCATTCGTGGCGCTGCGACGTCGCCGGTGAAACGGGAATCGAAGTGGGTCAGTTCGCCTCTAATTTCGCCACTGCCCAAAGTCGGAGCACTCGAGAACTCACCGAGATCCGGTCCGGAACTGGAACCCGCATTCGAAATTGCAAGCGACCGCGTCCGCCAACGCTCCCTTGACTTTGGCGCGCAGTTCCTTGGTCGCGGCGCTGTTTGGAGACGGAGCGGAAGGCGCGACGAGCAACTCGAGAATGTCGAGGTAGATCAGCGGCGAGCGGTCAATCTCTTGGCGCGTCGTGCCCGGCAGTCCGAGGCTGCGGAGGAAACTCGCAGACGTGAAGAGGATCTCGCGGCCTTAAGTTGCGAAAGAAAAGCGGTTCAGCTGTCCGTACTCCTTGCCACCGAGGAAGGTGAGTACTCACTCGCGCGTTTGATGACGACCAAGCGGTCGTACGTGACCTGAATGTCGAGCAAGCGTTGCTCGAGCGACATGGTCCGCATGTCCTTTTGCGAAGCCGGGACGAGTTCGTCGCGTTCCGGCGCCGTCGATTCGTCGGGACCTTTCTCGCCGCGAGCCGGGTCTTGTCCAGTGCTCGCCATCTTCTCCTTCTTCTTCTGCTTGTCTAGACCGACGAGGCGCTTGAAGGCGACGACAAACTTAGCGGGGAGGAAGCACAACTTGTGAACCGACATCATGCCTTCGTCGTCCTCCTCTTGCGCGGCGGTCGAGGCCGTCGTGGTCCCGTCGCACGGGCGACGCGACGACGGTCCTTCAGTCGGAGCAGCGGTCGAAAGGGGAGGCGAGAGGAGCTCGGGCGGAGGCAGGACCCACTGCTGACCGGGGTTGCGAGCTTCGAGCTGCACCGCAGGCGAGAAGGCCGACATGTCCGCGGGCGGGTTCTCATCCTCGGGGATGATCAAGCTCAAGTCGGTTCCGGTCGTGAGCGCCGTCGTGAGCGAAGCTTGGCCCCCGAGGAAGTAGGACAGGTTCCCGTCGAGGTCGCGGAGCGGCATGACGTGCAGGAGGTTCATGAAGGGGGTACCGTCGGCGCGGTAGTTCAGGACGAGTTGGAGCACTTCGGACCCGCTCGTGAGCTTCTTGCGGACCGTGTCGACCGCTTTCGGGTCCGTCGCCTTGCCCTGCAGGAACCTGGGATGCGAGCAAAACATCAGCGCCGTGAGAAGGTCCCCGAGAGAGCGTTTGGGGAAACTCGCCTGCAGTTGCGTCCGATGATCTGGTTCGGAGTGTAGCCCTGTAGACCGGACTTTCGTCAGTATCCGTAGACACGGGAGAAGACTATAAGGGCACGCGCACCGTGAGTTCGCAAAAGCCGGGGCTGACGAGGACGATGGGGTCGTCGCGCAAGCGAGGATTGGTGAGGATGAACGAGCTGCCAATCCCGCCACGCTCTTCCGGCTTGAGGTTGTACTTGGCGAGTTGGGCCTGCGTGTGCCGCACGAGCCGAGTCTTGATGAACCCTTCAAACTCGCGGCGGTACAGCGACTCGAGCAAGTGCTTGCTGACGGCGTCGAGTTTTGGCAGTCCGGACCACTTTGTCGACAACGCTTCGAACAGGGTGCGGCGGACGTGGTCTGGCAGTTCGGGACCATAGGAAGGGTTACCGTCTTCGCCGCGGGCGAGGTAGACGATCGAGATGCCGCGCGCGCCGGACTCGGTCTGGTTCGCGAGTTGCGACAAGACGTACGTGTCCTTCCAGAGTTCGAGCTCTTGCAGGGACTGGTTCTGCGGGTCGGTCCCGGCGAGGTAGGCGGCGAATTGGGCGTAGCCGAGTGGGGTGTGCAAGAAGGCGGCGAAGCGGGGGAGCGAGAGCAACCGACTGAGAGAGTACGAGAGGCTCGCTTGCGCGGGCGACAACGCCACCGTGAACGGCGACGAGGTCAGCAGCGGCTGCTGGGCGACGCCGGCAGCTTTACCACGGCCGTGCAGCCTGCTCGGGTATTTGCGCGGCTCGGCCGAGGTCGCGGCGGGGAGGTGAGGCAGTCCGGACGGCGGCAGCTCTTCGAACGCGGGAGCGGGAGGCGCCCATTCGCCCGTCTTGGCGTGGTCGTGTTGTTCGGGCTCGGACAAGGTCGGAGATGGGTCCATTAGACCTGTAGAGTACGGGAGAGTTGGAATTAGCCTGGTCCGGGGCAGGCGAGAGGCGGGGCGGACTCGAATGAAGGGTCCTCCCAAAAAGAGAGAGAACTTGCCGTCAGAAGCGGCTTGCGGGCCGCCATCACGGCGCTCGTTCTGGTTCCCGGGCGAACTCGAAGGGCTGTGTGCGTTCATGCCGATGCTCCCGCAGAGGCGGTCCGGCTCGAAGCGTTGGAGGAGGTCGTGAGGGGTGAAAGGATGGAGACAGAGGAGAGAGGCGCGGCTTCGCGGGCTTCTTTCTTCTCCGCCGCGACTCGCAGGCTCAGTACGCCTGGTTTGCTATCAAAGAGAGAGAGAGAGAGAGGAAGAGCAAAAAGGTCCGGAGCGAGTTTAGTGACGGGGTCGCCACCTTGAGTTTGCGGGACTCGTCGATCGCGTTTTGGCGCACGCTTTTTGAACCCAGGAAAGGAATGCAAAGCGGGACAACCGGCAAACACGAGGACCGCAGCGTGTACATACGGGAACATGACCGTGTCTTGACCGTGCTGGCGACAAAATCGGACTTGAATCGCGGTCGACATTGGATCGCTATACTGTACACCTAGTTTCTCGTTCTCTGCTGAAATCACATGCGGCGGAGGGGTGTCAAGTCGCCCTACTCACTCTTTCTGCAGAGATGCTTGCAGAACCCTTGCCAGTGCACAGCATGATTGTAGTCGCAGCACCCAGAGCCGTGCGCGTATGCCCAAAACGAGCGTCGGACCAAGGAAAGCGGTGAAGTCAGCTCCTTCTCCTCGGAGGGGCACGCCTCTCATCCCCCGTTGTGTGCCGCCCCTTTCCGAAACATCGATACTCTCGCATGCGCGTGGTTCTCCCCCAAGATCGAGTACAGAATTGTGTGTATTTGGGGTGCGAGGGCTGGCGGTCCTACTCCTCATCGGCGTCAGCAGCAGTGGCCGCGGCGGCTGCCCGCTCGGATGGCCGCTTGGCGTGCTCGCCCCATCGCGCGAGGGGGTCGTCCCTCTGTGCCGCCGTAATCTCCCACTTGAGCTGTTCCGCGCATGTGTGATTAGCGCGCATCGCCTCGAGCAACGGGCAGGGGAGGGGGGAGACTCACGTCCTGCTGTTGGCAGATTGCGAATACGCCGAGGGGGACGAGTGCGCCCCACAGGAGGGACTGGCGGCTGGTTCGTTGGGTGAAGCGGAAGAAGCGCCAGACGTTCTCACGCTGCGGGGGTGAGAGGGAGGGTCAGCGCCCGCCTGCGTGAGAGAGCGCGCGCGTGCAGAGGTGAGACTGACGGTGTAGCTCCATGCTTCGACTCCCGGGTCGAGCTGCGCGCAATATCGAGCAAGTCAGTGAGTGTTGTGGTTGGCTCGGAGCGAGCGAGACGGCGGATCGGTGTTGACCTTGACGGGTTCTGCAAGCGAGCGGGCGGCGGGTGAGCGAGCTAGTTACGGTGCAAGAGTCGAGAGAACTGCTCACGGTAGCCTCCGTGTCCTCCGGCCATCGTGTCTCAGTGTCGAGTGAGTGCCGAACCCTGACCGAGACGAGACGAGACGTCGAGACGAGACTTCCCACTCTGACCATTCATTCACACAAGCGAAGAATTGGGCGAGTATGGAGCGCTACAATACAGCCTACAATACAAGTAGGGCAGGACCATCTCCCTCAAAGGCTTCGTCGTCGCGACTCTTACACCGACAACGACCCGCTGCTGCCTCGACCTCGTTCGAACCTCTCAACGCTCACGACCGCTTGCAACGCATGCACACACTCCGTACATCCTACGAGAACAGCGCGGGGAACCGCTTGCCCGCGAAACCGAGATCGAGGGGAGAACTCGACGTCCTCAGAGAGAGGCACCAGTGCGCGCCGCCCTTCTTCTTCCCCTTCCCTCGGCTACGGCTACGGCGAGTTGATGCCACGGCTCGGGAAAAACAGATTCGTCAGGGATAGCCGAGTCGACCCCAGCACGCTCCCGTGGGAAGACCAGCTCGCGAGCAAATTCTGTCCGTCCCGCTTTGTCTCTGCTCTTCGTTTCGCTGCAATGATCCCACTAAAACATCTGTCCCGGACTCTCTTTGTGTGTGTGTGTGCGCGCAGACGATTCGCTCTTTAAAGAGTATGCGGTTGTCAACCTCAAGCACTACAAATCCGGAGCTGTCCGTCCTTGCTCTCTTTTTCCCTCGCTCTCCATTTTTCGCTCGCCGGCTCTGTCCGCATCCCGATGCTGACTCTCGAGAGGTTCACCTTCGCCAACGCAAAACCGATAGGTCGCTCTCCGCTGGCGCACAGAAGAGGAAGTCTTGTCCGGTATCGGACACCTCACGTGCGGTTCCCTCCGGTGCCGGTATCACGAACCTTCTCCCTCCATCGTCGCCGCCCAGCAACAACAGCAAGCAGACGACGCCTCCTCAATCTTCACCACCACCACCGAGGCTGACCTCGCCCCTCTCGCCGCCGACCCCGACTCGGAAACTCCCCTCGTCGAAGCGAGGTTGGAAGAACTCGAAATGCCGTTCGGGTACCTCGAACAAGGGGTCAAGAAATCGGTTTTGGTCAAGGTCGTTTTGTGCCGAGAGTGCGCCAAGAAGTTGAGGTATGGGAGGCAAAAGGCGAGAGAACTGAGGGAGGAGAAGGAGGAGCGGGAACTTGGCGCGCCGACAGGCACGGGGCTGGACTTGACGACGTTCGCTCCTCCTCCTCCTCCTCCTTCTCTCTCGTCCTCTTCGTCTTCGAAACGACAACGGCATCATCACGAGGGCCGTTCTTCCCCGCCGCCGCCGCCGTCATCAACACGACTACCACCACCACCAGTAGTTGGCAGGTCTTTGGCAGCAGAAGAGCAAGACGACGACAATGATTTTCGACCCGAGTTGCCACCCGATATGGACCACCACCATCGACAGCAGGAACGGCGACGGCATCGGCATTCCTCGAGCGGCGGCGGCGGGGATCGGGACCGGAACTGGGAGCGGTGCAGCAGGGAACGACGCCGTTCGGCCTCGCCTCCTCCTTCTCAACGACGACGACGATGATCCGAAGGGCACTAGCCGAGTAGCGCTCTACATAGCTATGATGAGGGAGCAGAAACGTTTTCGCTTGCAAAAAAAAAAGACGATCGACCCAGAACAACATCATCTATTACCTTTGCATCGCGTTCTACCACCCTCACTTCACTCAACGGGTCGGAAAACCCTTCAGGATGTCGACTAGTCGAGGTTGAAAGGGAACACGCCCTCTTCTTGCCTCTTCCCGGTCCCCTTCGGCACGACCCCCATAATCTTGTACTGCGCGCCCATCCCCGTCTGGTCCACCAACCGCTTCGCGGCGCTCTCGATCTCTTTGCGACGTTCGGGAGTCGGGGCGGACCGCAAGAGGGCCGCGAGGCGAGGTTGGAGCCCTAGGGAGGTGAGGAAGCGGGATTGGGAGATGGGGCCCGGCGTTTCGGCTGCGGAAGAGAGAGGGGACGTTGGTTGTTGTTGTGGTGATTGAGTCGAGTGTCAGTTGCGTTTCTGACCTGATCTCGTAGGCAACCCCGCACTGCGTTCGCGGGCGAATTTCGGTCCTCCGATGAGAAGAGAGAGAGAGAGGACGTACCGGATTCAGACATGGCTTCGGCAAGGTAGGCAAAGTCGACGTTGGCGGTCAAGTCGGTATGGCCCGGTTCCGTGAGCGGGTCGACGACTTGATGCTTCCGGAAGCCCTGTGGAAGGGAGAGAGATATTTCGGTCACGGGCGAGCAAAATGAAAAGCGAAAACACGAACGCTCGAAAAACGAAGAGATCCGATGATGGAGACTCACGCGCCAACTCCTCCCGAAAGCTTTCGCGTCTCCATAATCGACCACCAATCCAGCACCTCCGACTCCTGGTCCAACTCCCTCCCCACCACCGCTGCCGCCGAGCAACCTCGCGAGATCTCTAGCGATTTCCCAACTCGCCGGACTCACTTCCAACCTCGACCCGATCGGTAACCTCGCAAACCGCTGCGCGATCAGGCTCGTCGCCTTTTTGAGATGATCCTCACCCACTGCTGCCGGAGCAGGAGCGGAGGAGGAGGAGGAGGAAGCACCATCACCAAGACCGCTCATGGCGCCGGGGAGGGTCGTGTCGACGTTGAGTAGACCTCCTCGCGGTTTGGGTTTGGGCGCCGCCGAGGCCAGGTCGGGGGATTGTTGGTGCGCCACTGTGGGGTAGATGGCTTGGGCGAGGGAAGAGTACAGCGCCGAAGCGGGCGTGGGAGTCGAAGCGAGAACGAGTCGGAGCGGGTCTTGAGGCTTGGCCGCAGCGGTCGATCTGTGCACAGCGACGTTGGTCGAAGGGGGGCGATAGTCGGCGCAGTTCAGAAAGTCAGCCCCCAGACCGACTCAGGCTCAGACACAGGGCGAGCGAGGTAGGACTGCAGGATTTTCCAAACAGGTAGGGAAAACGTCAAGACGCACACAATCGCTTTCGGGTCGGCAACGTCGACGAGAACTTCTCGCCAGCCGTTTTGAGTGTTCTGCGGATTAGGTCGTTCGTTGAGGTCAATCAGTCTTGCTCGGGGTGTCGATCTTCCTCCCGTTTGCTTCTCCCGCCCCCGCCCCCTGAGCAAAGCCTGGCGAGCTCACCTCGAACACGTGTATAGGGAGCGCGTCAAAGAACTCGTGCGCGACAAAGATGGTAAATTCGTCCTCGGCTGCCAAATCAAAAAAAGAACTCTTTGGCCAGTCAGTCCCCTCGTCGACTGGCGTTCTTTTCTCTCGTTTTTTTGGCGCGAGGCCGCGCGTCAGAAGGGGCGTCTGACTCACAGATCGGTACCTCCTTGATGTCGCCATACCACACCGTCTCGGTGTCTTTGAACCCGGTCGTCTCGAGTTTGAGTTTCTGCACGCCGCGCAGTTGTTGACTCGCTTCGACGAGGTGGATCGAGGTGACGGGCGGGCGGGAATGTTCGGGCAGCGCGGAGAAGGTCTGCAGGGTTACCCGAGGATGTTCGTCGTGGTGAGCAGGAGTAGGCAGGGTGGGATGTCGCGCGAGAGTAGATCGATGGGGACTGACCCGGAGGATGTCGGCGAGGAGGGTTCCGCGGCCGGGACCGACTTCGACGACGCGGACTTTTCTCGGAGCCCCCTGGGCGAGCCATTGCGTCACGTACCAGATCGCAAGGAGCTGTCGAGTGCACAGTGTCCGTTTTGGTTTCAGCGCGACTTTGACAGAAAAGCAGACAGGGAGGGAGGAAGGAGGTCGCGCGGCGCACCTCTCCAAACACTTGGGATATTTCGGGACTCGTGATAAAGTCGCCTTCTTTCCCAAACACGGTGCGGGTCGTGTAGTAGCCCAAGGTGGGATGTTGGAGACACAAAGTCATGTACCGCGAGACGGGCATCGGACCGTGCGCCTGGTTGACGGGGCGCGGCGCGCAGCGGGCGAATCAGCACGGGATCCGCCTCAAGAGGGAGGTGAGAGGCGCACCTTGACAGTCTCTTTGAGGACGTCTAGCAGTTCACCGCTCTCTGCAGCCGGTGCGGCAGCCGGAGTCGTCGTGGTCGTGGTCGTCGCCGCCTCTGCTGTCTCGTCTGCGACTCTTCTGACTGCGCCGACTTGCTTGACGCTAGTTGCTGTGGTAGAGGGCACTGCGGCATTCCTAGGCGGTCGCGGGGGTAGCTTGGTCGCTGCTGGTGCAGCAGCAGCAGCAGCAGTCGAGGCTGATGCCCGAGCCGACCATGCTTCGAGGGTTTGCCTCGCTGATCTGAGAGCGGGTTGGCGGAGCATTCGCGGCAGAGGCAGATCTCCTGGTCCAAGTGCAAAGCTGCGGTCAATCGGCGTAACGATTCTGACGAGACTTTTCCCAGCTGATGATGAAAAAGTGAGCGTGCGTCGTTCCGCGTTGAACGCGAGTCGGCCAAGTCGCCGATCGCCGCCGAGCCGGACTTCTCCACTCTCTCTCTGTCTTGAGCTTGCCAGGCACCCAGACGCTAGTGTAGGTAGACACATACTGCGCCCATGTCGACAGGCTCAGTCGCTCGCTCTCTGGCGCGCTCACTCCGCTCCGACGCGAGCACGAGCACCACCACCACTTTCAACCGGCTTTCTCGCGTTGCTGCTCCTCGTCCGGCAACCCGTTCTCCGCTCCTCTACGCACACACGCCGAGCACTTGCACGTGCGCGCACCTCCAAGCGAGACACTACAGCTCTTACCCCACTCAACCCTCTGGTCAGTGGGGGGCCCCTCGTTGCTCCGAGAACAGAGTCGCTCGTTCGAGGTGACTGACAACTTCTCCGGCTGACTTTCACTCGCCTCTCTTCTCTTGACAACAGCCGCCAATGCCAACCCGCCGAGGAGGAAGCGGACCATCATGGACTTGCAGTCGAACAAGCGCAAAAAGATCCCCATCACCATGTTGACCGCGCACGATTACCCTTCCGCCCGCTTCATCGAAGCCGCCGCCGTGTCGTCCCACCACCACCACCACCACGTGCACGGTTCGTCGACATCGGGTGACACCGGTTCACTCGTTCCTGGCGCCGCCAAGCCTCCGCCGCGCGGGGTCGACATTGCCCTGATCGGCGACTCGCTCGCCATGGTCGCGTGCGGCTACCCTTCGACGACCCACCTCACCCTCGACGAGATGCTGTACCACTGCCGGTCCGTCGCCCGCGGGTGCAAGACTTCGCTCCTCGTCGCCGACTTGCCGTACGGGACGTTTGCCGTCTCGGTCGAGCAGGGCGTTCACGCCGCAGTCCGGATCACGCAGGAAGGGCACATGGACGCGGTCAAGATTGAAGGCGGGGAGGAAGTCGCCCCTTTGATCAAGAGGTTGACGGACGTCGGGATCCCCGTGATGGGTCACGTTGGGTTGACGCCGCAACGGCAAGCGGCGTTGAGCGGCTACCGCGTCCAGGGCAAGACGGTCTCGTCCGCCCTGAAAGTGTACCACGACGCGCTCGCGATCCAACACGCCGGCGCGTTCGCCGTCGTGCTCGAAGCCGTCCCCGCCCGCTTGGCCGAGTGGATCTCGTCCCGCCTCGAAATCCCCACGATCGGGATCGGAGCCGGCAAAGGGTGCGACGGCCAAGTCCTCGTCCAACTCGACATGCTCGGAGTCGATTCCGACCTGGGGGCGGGGGGTAAAGGCCCTCGGTTCCTCAAAAAGTATGCGAGCCTCGGCGAAGTCGCGACGGGCGCCGTGAGGACTTATGTCGACGAGGTCCGGAACGGCGCGTTCCCTGGAGAGGAACACACGTACCCGATCTCGGACGAGGCGTTCCGGGGCTTCCTCGAGGCGGTCGTCGCGGTCGAGGGACAAGATCACCCGGCGGCCAGGCGGTCATAGATCTCGAAGAGTTTTTTTTCTTTATATCCGTTCGCTGCGCCGCGCGGCGCCGAGTAGACCTGCAGAAGAAAAAGACATGGGCGGGCGATGAAGGAAAACAGATCCGCGACCCTCCCATATCGCTATTCTCGGATTAGTCGACTGGAAAAGCGAGAGAGAGTGTGGTCGCGTGGTCTTGTGCGAGGTTGCGCCGGCGGAACGACAAGTTCTCCCCACTTCCGCTGCTCCTCGTGCTCTCCTCTCACGAAGTGAACTGCGTGAGTCGAGTCCTGCACTTGCAAGCAGAGGCAATTCGACTGACTCGTCTCCTTGCAGGCAGCCCGGATCCGTCACCGCGGGGGAGCTGCTTCCCCATCTCTTTCAACCCGCTCGCGACTCTCTCAGGATGAACCCGACTTGCGCCTAATCCGACAGGGTCCCAAGCCATAGCGGGAAAGAGAGAGAGATCTACTGCAACTATCACTCGAAAGCAGACCACGACGGACGAGATGCCGGGTCCACCACCACCGCCGCCGACGTTGCCGCCCAAACCGACGAATCCGCCGCCGGCAGCAGCAACATCATCTCGATCCGACATTCCTGCAGCCGCCTCGTTCTTGTCCTCGACTCGCCCAATGGCACCGAGACCCGTCCCGCTCTCGCTCCCGAACCGGCCAGTGACTACTGCTGCGGGCGGCGGCGGCGGCTCGAGACCGCCTTATACGCCTACGGCTTCGCTCTATACCCCCTCGACGGCGACGCCACCGTCAACTATGGCGGGATCACCACGCGGTCTAGGGAATTCTTCGTACCCGACCGCGTCCACATCCGCCCCACCCCCTTTCTTGGCCGGCAGTCCGAAACTGCCACCGACCGCCGGAACTGCAACAACCCCGACTGCTGCAGGAACAACGCCGTCGTCGTCGTCGTCCGCCATCCCCGATAGTTCGGCGCCGGCGTCTTCAGCCTGGTTGGCCATCCCGCCGCGGTTAACGCCGGACCGAGTCGCTCCGACCGTGCAGTTGATCGAACTCGGTGAGGGGTGGTCCGTCCGATACCGGGCGTGGAAAGCTCCTGCGATCTTGGTCGCCGCGTGCCAACAGGGTGGTGGCGTTGCATCGGCGACGGCGAGCAGGACGACGACGACGGGCCGGATGGACTACAATCCGTGGAAGGCGCCGCTGGGATCGCCTTCGTCTTTTACCACCGCCGGGGCCGCCAAATCTAACCGGGCCACCAAGGACGAGTCGAACGCGCCGGCGAGAGCGACCATGAACGAGGCCGGACCTCCTCCGCCTTCCAAAAAGGCTCGGACGACCACGACCGCTTCCTCCTCTGATACCGCGAGCACCGGCGTCGCCGCCAAGGGGAACGCGTTCGACGACCTCCTCGCGCAAGAGATGACGTCCTCCTCCGTCGGTTCCAACGCCACGCTCACCGGCGCCGTCACCGCATCGGAAGCGACCACCCCGTCCATCTTGATGGACGCGATCAAGACTCCCCCACTTGCCGCCAATTCGGTCAATGCTGCTGAGCGGAAGCCATCGCTGCGAGTACCGGCAGCGTTGAGGAAAGTCAAGGCGCGCGAGGAGGAGGCGGCGGCGGCGGCGGCGGCGGCGGTCGCAGTCGCGTCCGATAAGGACCTCGCCGTCCCTAATCCCGCAACGGCACCCACGAGCTCTTCGCTCCAATCAAGTACGGCGAGCTCTACCCTCCCGGGAGCCTCGACCTCCTCCTCCTCCTCCTCCGGTACCGGCGCCAAGTCTTCTTCCGACGAACTCCGGACCCGTCTCGCCCCGATCTGCAGTGATCCGACGTTCTGCTCGCGAGATCCGCTCGAATTGGTGCTCTCGACGCTCCGAAGTCGCCGCGCCGAGTACGCAAAAGAGGGCAGGGACCGACTCGACCTCTTGTGGCATGTCGAGCGACACGCGGTCACTCTGGTGGGTGGCGAGGGCGAGTCCAACCCGCCATCAGGGGCAGCGTCCACGACGGACCGTAAAGGCAAGCGGAAAGAGGTGCCCGGAGATGCGTCCGCGTCTGCGGACGACAGTGCGACCAGCGCTGCGGGCGAGGAAGGCACCGCGTCGCCGTGGCTGAGGAGAGGAGACGGACACGCTCGCGTCCTGTGGGCTTTCAGCGTCGTCAAGGGGGGAGAAAAGGACCCGGACGATGACCTCGATATGGGCTCGCTCGATCAGGTCCTTGTCGACCTCGAGTTTGAAGGGCTCGAAGGTGAGTTTCTCTGTACCCCGGCGAAAGAGGCTCAGAAAAGAAGCTGACTTGAGAGACTTTGTTCCCGTGGACAGCTCTCGCCGAAGGCGAGCTTTCGCACTCGTCTTTGTTCCCTCGAATTTATTCGCCCGGCGCCAATTCGACGACAGCCGTCGCTCTCCCCTTGTCGACTTCTGCGCGCTCGTACCCTTCCTGCCTCGCCCTGTCGGAACACATCCTCACCGTCCCGTCGGCGACGGATCCGACGCCATCCTGCACGCCGACCCAAGGCGCATACCGGAATTTCCGCGCCGCTCTGTCCTCTTGCATCCTCGACGAACTCGTCGCGCGCCCGTGCGAGGGTCGGATCCCGCTGCGCCTCGAAGATGCGGCCATCTTTCTCGCCGATCCGGAGACGACGTACAGGGGGATGACGAGACCGGCTACGTTCCGGGCACAGGTGCACCCGCCGACACTCAATCGGACCGCACTGCTCCTCTTCACGTCGATCTCGGACGTGGGTCTCGAACCGTTTTCGCCCGTGACGCACGACTCTCCGGCCGCGGCCGCCGAGAACGCGACTCGCACAAAGGTCATTCTCGCCCCTCTCGGGATCGAAGCGAGAGTCGTCAATACCTACGCTGCCGATTCGTTTTCTCCCGAGCAGTGGGTAGAACTCCGACGAGAATGGGCGGAACCGCTTGCAGATGCCGGGTTTGCTCTCGATCGTCTCGACGCCGAGGGTTTCGTCCTGTGCGCGATCACGCCAAGTGTTGCCGCTGCGTACGCGTCGAAGAACGAGGTCGAGGCGCTCTGGCCGCGGTCGCTCGTCCTGGTCGACAAGCGCCCTTACTCGGAACCGTCAGCCGTCGATTCGAAATCGGCGACGAGCGTCGGACCACCACGAGACTGCTCGACGAGCCCCGCATTGTCTGCGACTAGAACGGAGGCTACTGCTCCGACGGGTGCTCGGCCGTCTTCCGACGTCTGGGCTTGGTACAAGGAGGAAACGAACCGGCGCGAGGAGGAACGGCTCGAAGCGTTGCGGCGTGAGCAGGAAGACCAAGAGGCACTTCGACAAAAGGAGCAGGCTTCAATCACGTCAGAAAAGGTCAAGGTCACCGGAGCGCCGAGTGCCGCTGCACCAATCAACGAGCGTACGCCGATGTCTCTCGGAACGGCTTCGACGGAAGCTCCCAGTCCTGCCGAGTTGCTCGCGCTACCACCCTCGCACACGACCGCTACAACGCACGAGCACGACTTGACGCAAGTTGTCGCCGATGACCAGGCGTCGCATGATCACCAGGTCAACGGCATGGACATCGACTTTGGCCTCAACTTTTACCCTTCTCCGGCCGAGGCGGGACACGCAGTCCTCTCCGGCACCGGTGGTCAGTCGTCGGCACCGCTTTCGACTCTCGACGCGGCGCTGTCGAGTTTCGATTGGGGCGACGGCACTTTCGGTGCGATTTCGAGTTCCGCTGCCGGTCACGGATCGATCCCCGCCCATGCCGACGGTCCGCGGTACGAGGACAGTCTCATGCTCGGTTTGACCGATGACGACTTCTCCTTTTTCGACACTCCCTCTGCGCCGGCCGTCGATGGCATGGCTGCTCCCCTCGGGGACGGCCACGAGGGCTCGGCGGCTGCTCTCATGTCGGTTTCTGGTCCGCCTGGGTTCGATGCCTTCCCGCCACCCATCTCGGCCTCCTTGCCCGACAATCCGTTCGCGTTCGACGTCGACGGAGGCTTTCCGATGCATCACATCACGGCTGCGAGTATGGCTCCCCTGACGCAGGCGTACGCGCCCGTGCACATGCCGTCGGCTCCGACGCAAGTCGCCGACGACGCGCTTCCCGTCGCGATCGACGTCAAGTCTGCCGGCGGCATCGACCACGCGCAATCGAGCCTGGCGCCGGTCGTGCCAGCGATGCCTGAAGAACCGTCGATGGGAAGGGTCGATTTTGGACCGAATTTCGCTCCGGACACCTCGGCGAACGGCATCGGTGGACGAGCCGTCGCCGCTTTCGGTGCCGTCCGCTTCGACTCTTCGCTAGCGGTTCTTGACGATCGCTTCGATCCTCGTCGAGGCAAGTACGGGCTGCCAAGTCCAGACTCGGATGACGGCGGCCGCGCGCACGCGCTGGTGCCGGTCAGTCGCAGGGAAAAGCAGCGCACGCGTTCTTGGTACGAGGCGGTCTACGATCCGCGTCTGCGCGTCGCCGATCGCCTGGTCTCGCAGCGCACCGCCGACAAATCCCCTAGTGAAACGGGAAGCAGTGGGCTCAGGACGACCGCGGCGCCGCGGGCTCCAAAGTCGTCGCGGATGTGGACAAGGCGACGATTCGGCGGAGGAGGTGTTGGCCGCGGTTCCATCGACTCGGAGGCGCTTCCGTCACCGGATGTTTGGCCCCAAATTGCGTATGCCAGTGACGCTGCGATCGCGGACCCAGACAGTGACGTCTCCGACGAGATCACGTCGGACGAAGACGTCGAGGCCTTCGAAGCGGACGATCCGAGCAGCGCGACAGTCACCTCTGCTGCTCTGCCTCGCGAGATCCCCAGCGCAGCACTCCTTGCTTGCGGACGTTCCCTCGCCAAACTCTTGTCCGACACCGTCGCCGGCACGCAACATCTCGCCCCTCAACCGAGACCGACCTCCTATGAGATGGCGTACGCCGTCTTTGCCGAGCAGGCCGTGTATCAACGGCAATTGCGTCGTCTGCTGCTCACGGGGCCACCTTCCGGACACGAGAGCACCTCCACGAGTGAGTCAAGCCCGCTTTTGAAGGTAAGTAGAGAATGTGGGCGCTGACGCATCCCTCGTGCAGCAGCAACTGCAGCTTCGACATCGGCGGTGGCATCCCTACTCTCGTCTGTGGGCAGCGCGCTCGGAACGTCGCCGCTCTTTTCCGATCAGACCGCTCTCCCGGCTCTGACTGCGGAAGCTGCCCCTGCCTTCTCGATCCGCGCGCAAAGTTGCCTCGTCCAGACGGACTCGCTCGCATTCGAATTCTGGCGCGCCATGGGTTTCGAGCCGATCGCCGCTGCCAAAAACGTGACGGCGGTTGTCCTGTGCGAAGACGAGGAGAGCGGCCATTTCGTTCAAGCTGCACACGGATGGATGGATGCGATGAGAAACGCATACGAGGTACGCCGAAAGAGGTAGCATTGGACCGTCGCAGTTCCCTTACTGACTTCATCTTCGATTGTGCGCGTTTAAACAGGGTCTGCGTCTCGGCCAGCACAGGCCAGCAGAAGTGACCGGTTCTTCGCATGTCGCCGCCATCCGCGACGGCGTGTTGGTCGTACCCACAGGTCGACTTGCCGGACATGCGCTGGAAGCAGAGCTGAAGCCCATCTGTGCGTCGAGCATGCTCGATTCGATCCAGTGCGGCAACAAGCTGACTACCCTCTCTCCGTGCAGATGCGGCTATCCTTGATTTGCTCAAGCACAACACACATGTCGTCGTCTACGTCCACGCATCCGTGGAAGTCTCGCTGGACGGTCTTGGGCCGCTTGCCGAAATCATCCAGCAGATCACCAAGTGCCGGATCAATCCCAACGCTGCCTCGGCCAACGTCCTGGCAGTTCCGCTTCCCTCAGGCGCGGCGCACGGCTCGTTGGACGTCACTTCGACCGCACTTGCGCACGTAGCCTTCGCCGTGTACGACCAGCTCCAGGTCGCGATCGAGCGCATCCGCTTGCCGGTACCGGAAACCTTTCCGACCGCTCGTCCACCTCCCGTCGCGCCGCTCGGTCCGGCTGTCCGCCTGTTCCAGGCTCCGGCAATCAGCATCGCCCTCCCCGACTCGCAAAAGCCTCAATTTGCCCTCTCATGGCCGCCGTCTTCTTTCGACATCGAGTACCGCCACCGATTCCTGCACGTCTGCTACGCGACTCGGCCCGTGCCGGGCTGCCCTGGCCAAGAATGGCTCGTCATCTCGATCATCGACGAAAAGGGTGAGACCTGGCGGGTCCTGCCTCGGTACCTCAAGTACCCGCCCAACATCGTCGTCGACGTCCACCGCGCCCGCATCATCTGGAACTTTACGAAAGGTGTCGTCGAATCAGCCGACGTCGAATGGCGCGTCCTTGTCTGCAAGCTCGGCGAACCGAGTGCCGTCGAGATCAAGGGTGAGTCCGGCGCGAGCAACGTTCTTGTGTGCGAGCCTGGAGCTGACACTTTTCGGGCTTTGCAGCGTGGGAATCTGTCCTCCACGAGTTTGCATCTCAGTCCAAGCGACCTCTCCACCTGAGCTTTTCCTGCGTCGACCCGCAACCGCCGATCGCGCTGTCCCGCTTCGATGCGGAGCTGCAGCGACCGTCGACCACTTCCAGCATCCCCGAAGAGGGCGAGTTCAACCTGCGAGCAGTCTCGCAGCCTTCGTCGTCGTCGTCGTCCAGAACGAACAGCAAAGCCGCCGCCGCCGTGTTTGACGCCGAACCGGCCTTTTTCAGCTTTACCCCGGCGGAACCGATCCCGCTCTCTTCGCTCTCAGTCGTCGCGCCCGCGTCGACGTTCCTCATTCATGTACCTAGAACGACTCCGCTCTCGCACTGCACACCTTCTCCTCCTCCGACCTTTGAGGACTCATCGTCGCGACAAGCTACGTCCGCCTATGCGATCCACCTATTGTGCTCGACGTCGTCCAAATCGTCCCTGTATGATTCGCCTGTCGCGTCCTACCTCGCCGACGTCCGCCGCAATTTTGTCGAACTCGCGGCGCTCGGGAAAGCTCGCTGGGGCACGGGCGGGCGCATGAGCTGGCACCTCGAAGCCGCGCGGGACGCTCTCCTCCTATCTGTATAGACATCCCGTATCCTTGTGTTGTTGATATCCGCATTACGTCTCCATCTTCCGCATTCACTTTCTCTCTCTCTCTCTCTTACACTCGCAATGGACGGATTCAACCGGGAACGAACGACGGACTGATGGTAACAGAGGGAAGCAAGATGGCATTCCAAATATACATTCCTTGCCGAGCTCTGTCGGCCTGTGCGGTTCCTGCATGCTAGTGATCTAGTTGAACATCTTGGAGTAGGCGGCCCTCGCCTTGGCCTTGCGTTCCTCGACTCGCTTCTTCGCCGCCGCCAACTCCTTCTTGACGGCCGCATCGTCGGGCTGCAATGCCTGCGCCGCCTCGAGGTCCTTGATCGCCTCCGCTTCGTCCTTTAAGATGACGTGCGCCATCGCGCGACGGTACAGCGCCTTGGCCTTGTCGGCGTCGGTCAGCTGCTTGGTCATCTCTACCTCGTCCGGGTTGCCGTCGAGATTGAGCGCGCGGGTCGCGTGCTTGATGACGGTTTGGGCGGAAGCGGCACCTCCGACTTTGAGAGAGGCGAGGCACGAGTTGAGCAGGAGAGAGAGCCGCAGGTTGGTGTGCTGCGCTTCGAGGTTGCGGTCCCGTTCGGGCAGGTCGAGGTGCAGGTGTCGGTCCAAGTCTAGCGGTGGAAGTCGAGGTGAGCTGAGGCGGAAACTGGAGTAAAGAGCGGGCAACACTCACATCGCAACGCCTTGACAAACTTTTTCGCCGCCTGCTCATAGTTGCCCTTCTTGAAGAGATCGGTACCGCGTTCCTTGATCTGATTCGCGACGTCCAAAGCCACGTTCGGCTGTGACCTTTCACAGAGGTCAGCATGGCGGTCCTCGCAAGAAAGCGGAGGAAAAAGGCGAAAGACGCACGTCGTTGACATCGGCTTCATCGTCGCTCGGGTACTCCTCGTGTCCGTCCGCAAACTCGTCCGCCGTCAGGCCGTCGTCGCCCTCGGGGAGCTGGCCACAGTCGGTGATGACGATGTCTTCGGTCGGTGCGTCGCCCTTGACCGGCGAGTCTTCGATGAGCCGGACAACCGATTTCCCCGACAACACGCGGCCAAACACGACGTGCTTGTCGTCGAGGTGGGGTGTCGGGACCGTCGTGATAAAGAACTGGGATCCGTTCGTGTTGGGGCCGGCGTTGGCCATGGACAAGAGGAACGGCTTGTCGTGCTTGAGTTGGAAGTTTTCGTCGGCGAACTTTTCGCCATAGATGGATTCGCCGCCGATGCCGGTGCCGTGGGTAAAGTCGCCGCCCTGGATCATGAACTTGCGGATCACGCGGTGGAACTTTGAGCCCTTGTAGTGCAGCGGCTTGCCCATCGTGCCCTCTCCCTTCTCGCCCGTGCACAGTGCCCTAAAGTTCTCGGCCTGTTGCAAGTGCAAGACACCAAGGTCAGCTCGGGAGTATGCAACCCTGTAGTCCGAAATAGCGCTGGCTTACGGTTTTCGGCACGACGTCTGCGAAGAGCTCCATGACGATGCGGCCGGCATTGTGGCCGTTGATCGAGACGTCAAAGTAGCAGCGCGGGTTCGGCATCCTTTTCCTTTGCTTGATCGCTGTTATGCAAGCGTATGGTAAGAAGGCGGGAAGAGAGGCGACGTCGCGGCTTTCACGCGACAAAAGTTTCATCATCTTCAGGTTCGCTCACATTCTATGGCACCCGCACGCGCCTACGCACCGCTGCTGATTGGCTCGGACTGTGATAAAGTGACTCTAAGAAGCTAAGCTCGATACTCGGGGTCCACCGCCCTGCGCTAGCCATCGCAGCCGTTGCTGCCACTCCGCGTTGGCTTTTCTCATCAGTGCAGCAGCTCGCCGGCCTCGAGGGGGGACGCAACGCGCTGATCAGAGCTATAGTCGCCACTCGCCATCGCTCAGGACTTCAGCTCAACTTCGAAGCAAAAGACCGAATCAGCTGTTGCCGTTCCCCCTCCGAGCAAAACCCCATTAGACCGCTTTCCCTTTCAACCGAGTGTGAGGAGCATGACTAGCTCAGTCAGAGCTCACGGGAGGCAGGTTCCGATGCCGCTCTCTCTGAGGCAACCCCAGCTGTCCGCATTTGCCGAGGACATGTGCGCCGTCAGAGAAAAGGGAACCGTTGTTAAAGGATGTCCGTTTGATTCCGGTCTCTTCTGCTGCTCTTGCTGACATGTGACGGCCTCGTCGACACTCAACACAAAGCGTGTCGCTTCCGCTGCCCCCTTGCGCGCCTTCACCTGGACCAATCCTGCCTCGCACCTTGGCCCGCGTTGTTCGCCACTCCCTCCGGCCTTCGTCCCGCCGATGTCATTGACACGTCCTTGTGACCGAGACGCCAGAGCAAGTCTCGCCATGCATGTGCAGTATGCGCCCTCTGCCGAGGACACCCGTTGCCTCGAGGCCGGCGTTGTCGCAGCTTATTGGCGGGATCACTCGGAGCGCTCTTGCAAACGCCAAGAGCCCTCTCAAGGAGCAGCACTCCTTGGCTGCTAATCACCCATATAGCACATGTTGAGACGTCTCTAAGCTCTAAGTCTTGCCACCTCAGCGCAAAGTGAAGTGTCGCGCTGCACAACAAGGTGGCGCCTCCCTGGATAGTCTAAGCTCACGTATGCCCGGACTGCTCGAGGAACTGTGGGTTTTCACAGAATGTTACAAGTAAAGAATTCTAGAAGTATCAATGCAACCACATCCAGTGTCCCGTAGAAAGTGCCACCGGGCTTGGGCTGGGGGAAGGACCAGAGTAGAGCGAAGAACTACCAGTTCCTGCTGGTGTACAGAGTTGTCTTGCGGGACCAAGCCGGATGCGCCAGGCTTTGGCGGTTGGCGTGAGCACAACGCTTTTGCTGTGCAAGAGCGGGATCAGGAGCCGTCTGGACTTGTCGCAAGGTCCGACTGAGCGTGGAACTTACCCATCGTTCCCACGCTGCTAAGCCACATTGCTGTTTGAGAGCCTTCATGGTCAGTTACTGTAGTCTGACCAGGATTAGAGAGGGAGAGAACATACGATGACAACTATGCATGCATGGCAGGCCTCTCTGACCGCGCTTGAAGAGTCGGGAGAAGAACCCGAACTCGAATTCCACCCTGACAGCTTCCGCTCCGCCTCCCAGATGATGCTGTTCACATTGAAGAGGAGTTTTGCGAGTAGCTGGGCGTATGTAGTAGTGATTGGCGTATCTAAGTTAAGCATCCGCAGGCCGTCTTGCTCCCTGTTCAAGGCGGCCCTCAAAGGGCCCCGATCTCGATTTCGGATAGCAATGTCAAGGCGCCAAATATGTCTCGCGGTTTCATGATTTCTCATGTGTGGGTCTTGATTGTTGAGATGTAGATCTTCATCTAGAATGTGAAGCAAGTCTTGTGCGGATGTGCTGAAAGTGGATTGAGCACGAGCAATCTCGTTTCGCTGAGCTTGCAGTTGGTGGCAAAGCAGGTCAAGAAAGACCTTCTGCAACAGACCGACAAAGGTCAATGTTCCTGAAGTGTAGCAATATATGTGATAAGGTAGACGAGCTTACTTGGGTGAGAATTATGTCCCGGTTGCTCTTGAAAACAGCTTGCAGCCTCTCAGGGATTCCTCGCAGTAGCTGAGGCTCCGAGGGAGTCCTTATAGAAGGGTCGAGAGCTGCGGCGTTGAGTGGCCACACAAGCGCAACAATGATCTTCGTCTGAAGAGACCGCGTACAAGCTGAGTCAGCCTGCGCGGTAACTAGGTGCTGAACGGTAACTCGTGACGATGCAAGCTGACCACGCGTTCCCATGTGAGGTGTAGAACCTCCCATCTCATCTGGGAGACCAGATTTTGCAGAGTGATAAGGTTGTCGAGGAGAGCAAGCTCGACAGTAAGGCCCGTGCCAAGGCGATCTGGACGCTCCAAAGTCTGTCGATGCATCTCGTAAATTTGGTCCATCTTGCGCTTGACCAGGTCCAGAAGCTCCTGTATAGTCTTGCCTGGATCCGTCAGGACTGGCGTTTGCCGAGCTTGCTCGCGAGGGTCTTCAGGCTCCGCCTGGCGAATGTGCGGGATTTCCTTCTCGATCTCTCCGATGGTGTATTCGATTTCTGCTCGCACACTTTGCATAGCTTGTCAGCGGTCTCTTGTGTGTGTGCCCTGTGGAGGTGAACGTAGAGGGAGGAGACGTGGAAGCTAAGGTGGAAGATGGTGGCGAACGTCGCTTGCGACTCCGCGGAGTTTCCGCTTCGACAGGAGTTACAATTTCGTGGGGAGGTGGACTCAGTCGGTGCACCGTGGGTCATGGAGCGTACGTATCTCCTGTAAAATGAGTCTCCTGGCACTCTCCTGGCGTTTTGGGTGAACGAGTCGGCAGTCGCACGACAAAAGTTGCGTCTTTTTCTCCTTCCATGCCTCAAGCGCCACTCTATCGGCCTTCCTCTCCGTTACATGTGGCATGCTCCTCCCTTGCCGAAACTGCTGCTATGTACAAGCGCGATTTTGCAAATTCATGAGGGTACGGAGCGAGCTGCGAGAAAACGAAGATTGGAAAAACTCCCTCCGCACTGCGCTGACCGGCGCAAGGATCTGCTCTCTGCCCCCATCCTTGATACTCCGTACATAGTAAATAGAAAGTGTAAGCACTTGCGGACCCAGCCTATGCTCTTGGGGCACCGGCCAGACACGGACAAGCTCAAGAAGGTCAAACGCATTTCAGCTATTTCACAGCAAGTATGTATAATGTGGACACACAGCTCAGGAGACTACTGCTACATATTGCGGGTGTAGAGTATGCGCTTGCGAGACCAGGATGGATGCGCCAGGCTTGAGGTGGCGGTTGGAGCCTGTAAGGCAAAAGGTTAAAAACCTGCTGGATCTGCTGCAGTGGGTATAGAGGCTTACACTGACTTGCAAATGCTGCCACTCCGCCAAGCCGCGTTCCTGATAGGTAAAATCAGCACAATGCCACAACCAGCACGTTGGCGAGCACGCACAATCACCAGCTTGCATGTGCTGCAAGTTGCTTTAAGAGTAGCGGCATCAGCTTCCCCGGGTGTGCCATCAGGCAGCACCGACTCAAGGGGCTTAAGGATAGTGTAATGTACATGCTCAAGAATGGTGAAAGCCACTGCTGCATATGTAGTGATTGTTATGGCCTCCTCGCCCCCCGATGCGCGGCGAAGCTGCAATGGGGCGGTATACGCCGAAAAATACTCCCGATCTGCCGCGTTGACACCAATATCGAGACGTCGGATGGGTTCCAGCTCCTTGAAATGGTCGTGCATGGTGTTGGCCCGCTCTGTGTCTCCACTCAGAACTTGTTGCAAAAAGATCAGCAGCTTGCGCACGGACGCATCTTTGACCTCTGTTTCGGCAATCTTTGCTCGGACCCTCTCAATACATATGTGTTGTAGGTGGACAAACACCTCCTGCCACAATGATTGCAGGTCGCAGGTCAGCTCATGTTCTCACTTGATATGCAAAAAATCAGCTTACCCGAGTGGCAACCACTTGCTCATAAGTGTTGAAGTCCGTGCTGATCCATGCAGGAAGCCCTGCCAGCAGCTCTGAGATCCGAAGAGTGTGATTATGCTCAAATGAGCTCGCGATTGCGGCACGAAGGGGCCACACAAGCGCGACGGCCACCTTTTTCTGCAGTATGCCATCTGTCAGCCTCCTGTCCATCCTATCAAGAAGGATGAGGCCAACTGACTGCGCGTTCCTGTGCAAGGCGTAGAGAAGCCTGATTGATCCGGGTGAACGGTCTGATGAATTCACACAGAACGAATAGGTCGGCAAGGAGCCCGACCTCAACGGTGCAGTACCGGTCGGGTCGCATCCAACGCTGCTGCTCGAGGGCATAGACTCGGTTTACAAGCTCTATGGCTAGGTCCACCGCGTTGGTCAGTAGTGTGCGCGTTTCAAGTACCTCCTCCGCCTGATGCTCAGTAGGCGAGTGCCTGGTGAATTCGAAAGCCAAGACAGCGGTAATATTACCCGCGGCGGCGGCAATTTGCGTCCGAATGGTCGGCATAGCTTCCGTGATCTTGCTTTGCTGAGATTGACGAGCAGGGATGAAAGTGCAGAGCGAGAGCAAGGCCAAAAGCCCCGAAACTCATGGCGAACGTCCGTTGCGACTCCGCGGACTTCCCGCCCCAACAGGAGCTACACTTCGAGTGGGCACAACGGCCATGGACGTGGGTGATCCATGGAGGGCTTTTGTACATATCTCTGGTGTTCTAAGTCTTCTGGCGTTATGGGTGAATGATACGAGTTGGCAGTCATACGATAAAAGTTACCACTTTTTTTTTCCCTGCCATGCCTTATGCGCCACTCTATCAGCCTTCCTCTCCGTTACATGTGACATGCTCTCCTCCTGCTTAAGCTGCTGCTATAAAGAAGCGCGATTTTACAAATTCATGAGGGTACGGAGAGAGCTGCGAAAAAACGAAGATTGGAAAAACTCCCTCTGCACTGCGCTGACCGGAGCAGAGATCCTTCAGGCTCCTTTCTGCATCCAACCTAGATACTCCGTACATAGTAAATAGAGAGTGCAAGAGCTTGCGGAACCAGCCTGTGCACTTGCGTTGCCGACCAGACGCCTGTCGAATATTCCTCGAGCTGCCGCGGAGTACCTGAGCGACAGGAGCTTTGTCGACATTGTCAAACTTGGCATAGCTCGCAATAGCTTGTGATAATGCTTGGGGTAAAATGGATAGGGAGACACTGCGGTTCCCGCCCCGAAACAGGAGCTTCTACGGACCCTCGGCGAGCTTTGAAGTCGAGTAGATAGGGGTGATTCGGCATCGCTAAATTTCCGACCTTCCGAGCTTTGGCATAGAGCGCCGGTCGCGTCAATAGCTCATAGGGATCTGAACATGCAGCACCGAATTCCCGACCATCCTCTTTCCGACGAAAGGCACCGCCCCAGTTTCCTCCCGGCCTTGATTTCTTGACGCGGCGACAGAAAGTGCAGTAGCAGTCTCGTTGGAAGTCGTGCGGAGCAGGGAATGTATTCAGCCGAGGTGTTGTGTGTTGGCTTGCAAGCGGGCTCTCATCCCCACCAGCAAGCAGCGGGCGGGGAGACCGTCTTCTCAGGCAAGGGAGAAACCGCCGCAGAGTTGGCGATAAGCGGGGAGCCAGCCTTCTCCTCTGGCCAAGCAAGCAAAGTATCCTGAACCAACTCAGCGAAGCCTCGGAGCGGTCGTTAAGCGAGAGCCGAGGTCGGGCGCGCCTCACCCCCTTCCTCGCTCGAAGCTGAGCTGGAGATCCCTCAAACCGATCTGGATCTAAACAATAATTTTACTTCTGGAATATAGCGTTACTCGACTGGAAACTCTGGACTGTTTTGGGTGAGCGGCAGCGAGCCCCTGGCGCCCTTTCCGAGCCTGTCAAGGCCCGCGGCCGGGCGCTAGCCGGGGAGGTCACGACGGGGAGGCGGGCGGCACTCAAATTCTTCTACAATAAGGCCTTTCAGCTGCGGTTAGGGGAGGCGGGCGGGTGCCGCAGAGCGTCTTGGGATCACGTCCGCAGGCGAGCGAGACGCAGCGAGCGAGACTGCTCAGCTGGTTGGAGCGCAAGCAGCTGCGCGACGGCGATCCGTTGACCAATTCACCTCACTTCACAACCATGGATCCGGGAGCCTGGAGAGGATTTTTTTTTTTCTTTTTTTCTTTTTTTCTAGACAATATGAAGCTTAGTTGGTCGCTCGGAAGGGGTTGGAGGCGCGCCCCGGCGCGCTGCTCGATTCCTCGCAGCGCTTGCCAAGATGATCAGGAGAGCCGAGTCGGGTGAGCCGAGGCCTCCCCTCAGGTGGACACGCTCTCCTCGTCAAAAAGAATGCGCCGCTTTCCTCGAGACCAGGCTAAGAGTGACAGGCGAGCCCATATGCTGTGCGAAGAAGAGAGGCTGCTGCCACTGGCTACGCGCTTCCGCTGCTCCGGTCCGCTTCCTCCGTCGCTGCCTCATCGCTCAACCGAACTTGCCTTCCACCGAAGATGGCCCCGGAACGGACACGGCGCCGTACACAGCCGATCCGAGCCAGCAAGATCAAGCACCATGCCCCGCCTCCGGTCGCCACGCCGGGCTCGAGCAATCCGGGCTACGTGCACGACACCTTGTCCGGTCAGTTCGTCCAACGGCGGCGCGACACTGGCCAACTCGGGAGAGACCGCAAGACCGGACGCTTTACGCGCAAGTCATCAACGACTCCTCCAGCTGCGACTCGGGACGAGGCCACCTCGAAAGAGGCACTCGGGGCCGAAGCGGGCAGGACCGCGAACGCGTATCTCGCCGTGACGGAACAGTTTGCGCGCGACCTCGACCACACCTACACGATCCTCGACCGAATCGAGACCGATCGGGTCTTGCTCTCGCTCGCCACGGCCGTCGTGGCCGACATTGCCGAGTCGATATTCCTGATGCAGACGCTGGGGAGCCGCTACTCCCCCGATGCGATTCTGCTCCACGGTGGCGCCGTCTCGCGCAGGATCCTCGGCCGGGTGGCGTCAGACTGGCACGCGAGATCGCAGCTCGAACAGGCGAGGAGGAGGATCCGCGCTGTGAGTCCCTCGCAGCTTTTTCTTCAGGCGCCCGTCCGACTGACGCCTCCATCACGAGTCAACAGTGGACAAAGTGTCGCGGCTTTGCCGATGTCGAACGTATGCGCGGGGACCTCCAGTACGTCACTCTCTCTGCCTCCTAGTAAACATAGAAACATTCAACTCATCCGGAATATTCAACTCGCGCAGGGAAACCTCGTTCTGGGCATCGCTACCGCTCGCAGTCATCGCGCGCGATCCCAAATTCTCGGCACTTTTTCCGGCAGACGGAGATAAGCAGCGTTGTGACACGATCCTCCGAGCGCTCACGCTCGTCTCGATCTTGACCGCGCTCTCGTACGCCCCAGCTTGGTGGGGCAAGTACCAATCGGCGCCGGCGCAACTCGAGGTGCGAGAATCAAAGGCCGACTGGGCCACGCTCGCCGCCACATCGAACGGCCCTATTGCGCTCGGAGTCGTGTTTGCGCACTCGGCACCGGCAGCAGAGCGCTCGCCCTGGGATTTCCTGTTTGGCCCGACGGGCCCGGGTCTTTCGCCCGACGAGCGAGACTCGCTCGAACGCGAGGTCGACGGCGCGGCGTGGTCCATCGCCGAGCACGTCGACGACGAGACGCGCCGAGTCAACCTCATGGGGGCGATCGCGAGGACCAATGTGCGAAGAACCGTCTCGCTGTTTCGGCTCCGTCTGCACGTGGTTTTTTCGCTGACACTCGAAATGCCTTGCGCTCAGGGCCTCTCGACCGCCGAGCGAGGCACGGACACGGAACCATCACACACCTTGTGCGTGTACGAAGAAGCAGGGATCCCCGTCGGGTTCATGTTTCCGAACGCCAAGCGCGCCACGGCAATCGAGTCTGGCACCGAAGCGACGCTCGACTATGGCTTCGGCGGCGAGGCAGCGAGAGCGTCGGTCATAAATACAACGGGGACGATGTCCTAAGGAGGTGCCTGGACAGGAGCAGGTACGGGAAGGAGTATGGAACAAGGAGATTCCTGAAAAGCGGCGAAACCGAATACCCGAACCGCTCCCGCAGTCTCTTCACCCTTGTCGATCCGCACCGAGCGCCTCGGGTCTACCGCCGCGTACGCTCTCTCCTCCGCCGGCCATCACAATCACGCCAAGAACCAAGCTGCTTCGTGCGACCAGGCTGCAGGTTTCCGCTCGGGCAACTCAGTTGGCTTCCTCGCCGCCAACACACCGTCTGGTACAAGATCAGCTCCTCTTCGTGACTCTGTCGCGTCGACCACAAGGTGTATGACGACGCTCATAGCGACTCCAGCAGCTCTTTGCGCGGCGACGTCAATCTAGGACGTGCACAGGTTCAGTTGCGTTCGTCCCTCGCGTGCCGGCCGATCGATGCTCAAGCTCGCTCGACGGCTTGCTACGGGCGTTCAACATGCTACTTTGACTCGACTGACTCGGTTACGGCGTCAGCAGCGCTGGCTTGAAACCACGTCGCTCTGCGAGTCGAGTCGATTCGCCTTCTCGGCTAGCATCGGTTTCGAGACTTGATCGGCCACTCGTACCAAAACGCGCCTCAAACCCGCCTGCCAGCACAGCAACGAGCGTTTTCTGATGACGGAGAAATGAGGACAGGCTGTATGGGCGGTGAGGTGCGCAACAGCAGGAGACTTGCGAGAGCGAGTTGCACGAAACCTCGAGCACGTTTAGCGTTCGAAAGGGCGCCAGTCCGTCAGCCCGGATGGCCAGAGCGCAGAAGGTAACGAAAGGCTCGACGGCAAGCCGCTCGAAAGAGACGTCGAGCCCGGGGCAAGGTTCGAAAGCGGCGGAACCCGGGTCAGCGTTGCGGCTTCATCCGGGGGAACTTGGCGGCTTTGAGTGACGGACCTCCATCCCCTCTCTCTCTCCTTCCTGCTTTCTTCCCACCTTGCCTCTACTCCCTGCCTCTCGAGTCGCCGCTCCCCTCCAGTCCGCAGGCTAGGACCCGTGACTCGGATGGCTGGGGATTCGAAATTGCTCTTTTCGCATCAAAACCTGCTCGCAGACAAGCTACACGCTCGCACTTTGCTTTACTCGCCCGCTTGACTCACAGCTCACTCGACGCGCGGCAACCGGCTGCGCGTGCAATGGCCATGGGCGAGCCGAGGAGGAACCAAAGCTTGGGGGGCTCTCGGTGGCGAGGTCATCCGGCCAGCTTGCCCGAGCGAGCGTGACAGGGATTCGGAGGCCCGAGGTCTTGAGGATTCGCCAATCAGCTCATGATCGCCTTGGATCGCTCAAAAAGAATCAAAAGGAACGGCCGCACGAGGTCACGAGACCAGAGCGCAAGAGGATCCAAGAGCCGTGCGTGACCTCTTTGAGCCGAGGGATGCCGCGGCACGTGCAAACGTGACCTCCTCGCTTGCGTGACTCTGGCATTGCGCAATACCTGTGTGGGGGGACTGGACTTGACCTGGCTGTAGCCGAGCTTGTGCACCCTTTTTCTCCCTTCACTATACCCTTCGCCCGCGGGACCGAATCGATTCGCCGAGATCACCTCATCGACGCCGAGACTGCTGACGCTGAACGAGAGAAGGAAGCCCACCGAAACTTGACGCGATGCCACACGTTCCCTTCTTCACCAACCCGCAACGAGACGACAGCAGCATGTCGAGCACTCCCATCATCGGTACGTAGCCAGTCGTCCCCAGGGAGCGCACTCGGAACTGACCCCCTTTCGTCCGCAGGCGTCATTGGCGGCAGTGGCCTTTACAAACTCGACAACCTCAAGGTCGAGCGTACGGTCAACCCTGTCACGCCGTGGGGCGTCCCATCCTCACCCATCACCATCGCCTCGCTCGAGACCCCGACTGGCAAAGTCACGCTCGCGTTCCTCGCCCGCCACGGCCTCAACCACTCGATCCCGCCCTCGAAAGTCCCCGCCCGCGCCAACATTGCCGCCCTGAAGCACCTCGGAGTCAAGGCCATCGTCGCCTTCTCGGCCGTAGGCAGCCTCAAGGAAGAGGTCCGCCCGGGCGACATTGTCATCCCCGACCAGGTCATTGACCGAACAAAGGTGGGTCACCGTTCTCTCTGTGGCGTTCCAAGGTGGGACCTTCAAGACTGACACCACAGACTGCAGGGCATCCGCAAATCGACCTACTTTGACGAGACCATGGTCGGACACGCCATGTTCGGCGAGCCGTTCGACGTCGAACTCCGCGAGGTGAGCCCCCCTCCTCTTTGCCGAGACTTGTTTACCGAGGCCTTCCGGCACACGCAAAACCGAACCCCGAGCTGACAGCCTTCCCCGAATCGCCTCCACGCAGTTCATCGGCCCGCTCGTCAAGCAGGCGATCGACTCGTTCGACTCGCACGTCAACCCGACCGACATGCCGCGGTTGCACACCGAGGGCACCCTCGTCGTCATGGAGGGCCCGCAGTTCTCGACCCGCGCCGAGAGCAACATGTACCGCCTGTGGGGAGGAGACATCATCAACATGAGCGCCATTCCTGAATCGAAACTCGCCCGCGAAGCCGAGCTGAGGTGAGTCTGGTTCTCGATCCAACAAGAGACGTGTATCGAAGATCGCGCAGAAATTGACGAGAGAACGCACGTGCAGCTACGCCCTGGTGTGCACTTCGACCGACTATGACGCGTGGCGAGTCGGTCACGCGCCGGTGACGGTCGAGGAAGTGATGAAGACGCTGCACACCAACGCCGCGCTCTCGAAGCACATTGCCGCCTCGATCCTCTCGGCCGTGCACGACGCCGTCAAGAACGGCCAGGTCGGCACGCAGGCCGCCGGCGCGATGAAGTACTCGCTCATGACGCCGCACAGCGAAGTCTCGCCCGCCGAACTGCACCGGTTGACGTACCTCCTGCCCAACTACTTTGACTACCCCGATCCCGCGACCAAGCTCGTTCGCAAGATCACGACAGAGGACCGCGACGACTACACCGGCGGCGAAAAGATAGAGCAGTCGTAGACACTTTTTTTTCCCCTTCCTCAATGTATCGCGCTCCATCATCTTGCCTCGGAGGTTCTCTTTTTCCTTCTCGGCGGGCGTTCTTTCTCGCGGAAAGCAGTCTTCTTTCCGGAAGCAGTCTTTGAAAGAGTACACCCGTACATGGCTTGTAAGCGAGCTGCAGACCGTTCTTAGAAAGCGAGGCGCACCACATCGGAACTCTTTCATGTCTCTCCATCCACAGCACAGTTGAACATGCTACTCTTGAGCGCAGCACTCGTGCTGCTACCGATTGTAACTGCTAGCCCGACGCAACACCGCTTCATTGACCAGACCGAAACGTCTCCATCGACATCGCGGCATGGACACGCAGGTTCAGCAGCACGAGGCGACTGGAGACTGGAACCGGTGAGCTGCCAGAACCCTAAGAGGTCGAGACGAGAGCTGACTCGCAGATGTACGCAGGGGTACACGCCTTCCAGCCTCGGTCGAAAGGCGCCCGAGTTGAACATGCCCGGCGGATTCTCGCGCAACATCCCCGAAGTGAGCAGGGCAGGCAGGCCAGAGCTTTAACAGCGAATGTTACTGACATCTGGATCACCCGCAGCGCAAGATCCACTCTCACAACGACTACTGGCGAGACGTGCCCGTGTACGAGGCCCTCTCGCACGGAGTCCGCTCGATCGAAGCCGACGTTTGGCTCAACCCGAAAGACCAGCGACTCTACGTAGGTCCTCTTTTCTTTCACCGCGCACGTGCTCACAAGAAAGACGAGATTGATCACGGTCTGTCACGGCGCAGGTCTCGCACAATGTCGCCGCCCTGACGGCTGCAAGAACATTCGACGCGCTTTACGTTCAGCAGCTTGTCCGGCTCATCCAGCACGCCAACCTGCAAGACGAGCAGACCCAGTTCTTCAACGAGACCGATTACTACTCTCCGGATAATATTCGCGAACCACGGCGGCCCTGGACTGGGTGGGTTCACTTTCACAGCCGTTGAGCAATTACGTCGAGGCTGAGATTCGCCACCGGTCTCGCAGCTTCTGGGATGACGGGAACACGACCCCGATGCAGTTGCTCGTCGACATCGCAAGTCCCCACTCTTCATCACGCTTACCGAGGTCCGAAAAGCTGATCTGCTCTGGGCGACCGCTCAGAAAACGCGCGGAGTCGAAACGGTCCAGGCGCTCGAGCGCGAACTGCGACCACTCAGCAAACGAGGCTGGCTCGCGGGCTGGAACGAGTCGGCTGGATATATCCCAGGTCAGCGTTCTCTGCTCCGGATCATTGCCGTCGTTGCCCCGCTAACAACGTGCCGATTCAGGACCGATCAAGGTCGTTCTGACCGGGAACGGCATCAACCACGAAATGCGAGCACTTCTCGCCCCTCAACCAGCTCGAAGCCTCTTCATGGACGCACGTGAGCTGGATGCTGTTCTCGCGACACCACAAAGCTCCTCGCTAACGAATCGCTCTGCAGCGCTTCTTCGCCTCGACGAGACCTGGACCGGAACCGACAACCGCACCTACGGCTGGACGCCCGAGCTCGCTCCGATGGCGTGAGTTTCATCGTATGCGCGCTCTTTGGCTGACCACTGTTGTATTCAGCGGCTGATCTGAAATCGACCCTTTCGCAGATCCACATCGTTCGCTTCCGTCACCAACTGGACTGGCCGAAACGAAATCACGCCCGACGAGAAGCAAGCGCTGAGCGACTTGCTCACTTCCGCGCAAGCGAGTGAGTCGTGCTCGTTCGCAAGGATGGGTGGGAGTACAACGAGTCGACGAGCTGACGGAGAACGTACGACCGCAGGAGGATTCGAAGTCCGACTCTGGTCTCCACCTCGCTGGCCCACGTATGCTCGGAATAGAGTGTGGCAGACTCTCTGGGAGCTGTAGGTCCTCTCTGGACCAGTAGTGCACATCTTCGAGGCTGACAGTCCCCGAAAACAGTGGCATTGACTGGCTCGACGCAGATGATCTCGAGGCGGCGGCTAATTTCTGAGTCTCGCCTGCGCGCGAATGCGAGACCGGGCGCTAAGCTCTTATATATCCTTATCTGAATCGATGATCTTGCTCAGAACGCCGTTCCTCGAGCAAAGATCCGAGACTGCTCGTTTCGGTACCGCACCGATCTCGCCGCGAACTTAATGCGACGAATCTGCTGAAGAACTCAACGGCCGGGTCGCCTTTGCGTACCGCTTGAAGGCGCTTCCGAGTCCTTACCGGCTCAGAACCATGCCGAGGGCGAATCTGCTGGCCGAAAAACTCTGAGAGAATGTGGGTGAGCCCGTGAGAGTATGAGTCTGAGCAGAGAAGCAGCTCCGCTCTGCGTCAAGACCCTCAGAGTTTTCTCTCACCGGATCGGAGGTGCTTGAACCACTGCTTTACACATACGGAGAGAGAGAGACTGTCCGCTCGTGAAGAGACCCAAGTTTTCCTGAAAGTCTACTGCTTGCTCGGGTCGATGCCGACCGATCCCGTCATCTTGGTCTCGAGTCCCTTGACCGTCTCGATCGAGAGGAGCGCCTGAGCCCCGACGATGACGGTTGGGATGAGGACAACGAACGTGATGAGGACGGCTGCAGGAGATGCGATCGGGTGGGTCAGCTCGCAAAGAAAGAAGAGCAAGAGAGGCTTCGGAGGAGAAAAGATCTGGTGACGCACCGACGATGAGAGCGGGTGAGAAGAGCGCGTAGCGGTGCAAGAGCCCGCTTCCGTCCTCGGGCTGGAAGATGCTCGTCCCGTTGTGGCCGTCCGTGTCGTTCCCACTGCTGCTGCCGCCCCTCTGGAACCCGTTCGAGACGTCGAGTACAGAGCCGTCCCATTCGCCGTGGCTGTACGGGTCGACGGCCGAAGCGTACTCGTCACTCGAGGCGGAGACCGGCTCGTCATCCTCATTCAGGGTCGCAGCGACGGGGACCGACGAGCCTTCAATCTCGGCGAGCATGTCGTCAAACGCCTCGGACTTGACGTGCTCTTCCTCGGCAATCTCTTCGAGCATTTCTTCGAGAGTTTCGTCGGAGGTGTCGGACGGCAAGAGCTGCTGACGTTTCGCGAGCTTCTTGGTGGTGGTGGTGGATGAGGAGAGTGAGGTCGGCAAGTCGGTCAGGAAGAAGGCGGAGTGGACGGGTGCAGTCGAGACGAGCTGGGCAACGTTCGAGTCTGAGCGCAGGAGAGGGCATCAGAGTCAGCCGACGGCGGGCATTCGACGAGAACGGGTGAGCACGAGCTGTTGCTCGTTCGACCCCACGTTACGTTGAGAAAAAGTCGACGGCCGAACTCACCGAGTCGCTGCAGCGCCCTTCGTCGCCACTCGTCCTCAGTCGACGCATCGTCACCACCCTCGAGCAAGCCCTCGAACCGGACAAACTGGACGGCCTCGCTCTTGCCCGGGCAACGCCGGAACCTCCTCGCAATCTTGCCGACGGGCGCGACCGCCAACCGATCCGAGACATACGGCACGACCTGCACTGTCCCGCCGCTCTCTTGCGCTGCTCGCGCGGCTGACCTGACGCCGTCCGGCGAGTCTGCGATCGAAGGGAAGCGAGCGAGATCGGAAGCGTGGAGCCCAGGTGCCGAGACGACGTAGAGTTTGTCGAGTTGGCACAGTTCGGCGTCGTCCGTTCCGGTTTGAATGAGTCGTTGCTGCGAAGTTCTTGATGCCTGTTTGGGCGAAGCGGCGTCGAGTTCGGCGAGAGACGACGAGAGGCTGCGGGCGGGATGCGAGCAGAGTCAGCACTCGATCCCGCAGAAGCTTGGGGCGCGTGTCCACGATCTACGTGTCCCTCAGTGTCTGTCCTTTGTCCCGTGCGCGCCGCTATGGCCCCAGCGAGTGGAGTCACCGCAGTGCGTCAGTGACGACGACGGGTGTCGCTGTCTCCTCGAACGCAACACAGGGCCAGCGTTGACAGACATCGCAAGCAGCACCTGAGAATTCCACTCCAGCCACATCCCACGGCAGCCCCGCATCGCCCGAGTCCTTGAGCGAGCGAGCGAGCGAGTGACGGCTCACCTTGTCCGGCTCCACGCCAGGATCGGGTACGTGCCCGCAAACGCCTGGGCAGACGCGGCGGCAGCAATCACAGCCGTAACGGCAGCAGTCGCGTGCATCTCGGTGCGGAGTCGCTCTCCGTGAGGCCGAGAGAGTGAGATGCTGTGGGCAAGAGTCGTTGGCGGCGATGACGAGAATTTGCACCTCCCTCGAAACTGGCGCTAAGCGGGCTATAGATCACATCAATTCGACTTAGTAGACCCTACGACAGTGCCCCTCCGGGGAGGGAAGAGATTGATCTCTTGCTGGCAAAAGTTCTCGCTTTTCGAGAGGAGCGCAACTGCGGCGCGCAGGAGGGATCGGATGTGGGAAGGACCCATTGAAAGATGCAGGGAGTGGTTGCCAGAGCTACTGATGCAAGAATCGACACCGGTCGCCCCAGTCGCAGCCTTTCGGCGTCCGGAAGAACTTGCACGGCTGCGTCCGGTAATTCGCAAAGTTCTGCTGCTTCTGCGCTCTCGGCGCCGGCAGCGGCGGTTGACCAAACACGAGCTGCTGCTGTTGAGGCGGGGGTGGTGCCATGCTGGCGGGAGGTTGATAGCCGTTGTAGTTGTTCAGCTGCATCGGTATCGGAGGGCCCCAAGGTTGTGATCCGGGTGGCGGTGGCGCATAACCCTGGTATTGCTGCTGCACGGTACGGCACCACGTCAGCACACATCCAAAAAGGAAAGCACAGGCAAAAGAGCGAGACAACGAACCTGCACGGGAGGATACCCGGCGCCGCCGCCGCCATACGGGAACTGGTTCGGAGCAGGCTGCCCGACACCGAGCGCCGACAAGTCGAGGTTCTGGAACTGAGGCGTGCTGGCCACGATGTGGGCAATCTGCGCCGGTTCAAAGTGACGCAGTTGCTCGAGCGCGGCAGAGTCGATCGCGACGGGAGGAGGCGGTGGCATCGCCGCCGCCGCCGCCGCGTCGACGTGGTGTTGTTGCGGCGTCGCCGCGTCCGGCGCGAGTTGACCGAGCAAGTTTGCGATCATGTCGTTCGAAGCGACGTTGCCCGACGGCGGCTGGCCCAACTGCGCCCGCGCGACCGTGTTGTGGTAGGCCGGATCGTCGGCCAGGTCCGGATGCAGCCCGAGCGTCTTGACGTCCGCGTCGTCGACGACCGGCTCGTCCGCGACCAACTCTTCGCTCGGAGACTCGGGCGGCGGCGCAGTCGTCGAAGCGAGGTCGACTTCCATGGTCGCCGCCTCGCGAGCTTCTTGGATCGCAACCTGGGCCGACTGCTTCGGTTCGTGCAGGGGAGCAAACTCGGGCAAGTCGGGAATCTCGACAGCTGCCGTCCGCACTTGGTCAGCGCACAATTACAAGAAACAGCACGAGAACGAGCCTTTGAACAGACTCACCCGGAGGCTCGTACCACTCCAGCTCGGGTTCCCACTCTTCGTCCTCGTCGTCGAGGTGCATCCCGAGCGTCTGACCTTCCTGCTCCTCCATGAGGTGGTGCTGCTCGCCGCCAATCTCCTGCGTGACGTTGAAGCAAGCAATCAGCTCAAGAGCCAGCCAGGAGAACCTTCCGTTCCCCAAACGCACCTCGGATGCGGCCTGCTTGGCCGACAACTCGCGCGCCTCGATCTCGCGAATCTTGCACAGATCCGCATCGTCCGCGGGCCAGTGCACCTTCTTCTTCTGCTTCTGCTTCGGAGCCGCTGCCCCCGCTGCTGGTGCTGCCGCGGCGTTACCGCCCTGAGAAACGGTCGAAGCGGCTTCGGCAGTTGTCGTCGAGGCCGCCTTCGACATTTGCGAGATGGCGGCCATGAACGCGGGGAGAGCCGGAGCGGCAGGCGGAACCTTTTTGAAGCTCGGTAGTGGAGCTTTTGGAATCGTGGGAGCTATAGTCGCTTTCTTGACGGTGTTGGAAGACGGAGGAGGAGGCGGAGGCGTCGCCGACGTCTTGACCTTCTTGGCCGGAACTGTTTGCCCGCGCCCCCGAGTCTTGTCAGTAAGGCACACATCGGCGACATGGGAAAGTACCATCCGGAAACTCACCATCTGTCGAGTCCGCTTTGCGTTTCGGAGCCGTCGCAGTGGAAGGTGTCGAGATCGACGAATGCGCGCGTTCCTGGACCTTTTGCCACTTGGCGACGAGGTGCGTCGCCGCCGACTTGACCGCTACGTCCATATCGAAAGTCAGTGACAAGTCTAGACGACGAGGAGCAAAGTCGAACGTACCTCCGTCGGCAGCCTTTTCGCTGATCGACTTGACACGCTTAGGGATCTTTTTGAACTCGATCAAGTGGCCGTACTCGACCGGGAGCTTGGCGAGAACCTGTTTCATGGGAAGATGCAAGTCCAGCGTCAGTAAAGAGTGCGTGAGTGGCCCCGTGTGACTGCTGAAAGCGAGCGCTTCGTGAGGTGCCCGAGTGGCGGGAGAAGCGCCTCCAATCTCTCCGAGTCTATTTCAACCTTCGGAACAGCGCGGACTATGCGGCCTTTGTAAGGAGTGGTCTTTTTGCACATCGAGAGAAGAGAGACACGCAAAGTCTGCTGCATGCGCGACGAGCCCCCCATGTCTTTCGTCCGCGCCGAGAGCGCGTTATTCGGAGGTCACGGAAGACAGACCGCTTCGGCTGAACTCGAGATCCGGCATCCACACGAGCAAGACGAGCACGAAAAGCCTTGTCGCTCTCCGCTTTCGTGCCAAGACCGAGAACAAGGAAGGGGAAGGGGAAAACAAAAACTCACCTGCAGCACCAGCACGAGCGTCGCCTGCTCAAGTTCCTTGCGCCTGCGGTCCTTTTCGCTCGTCCCGCTGCCGCCGCTGCCACCTTTCTCGCGCAGGACGGCCTTGCTCGCGCCTTCCAGCCACGCCTGAAGCAAATCGAGCGCGTCGCTCTTGATCCCGGCCATTTGCTGCTGCTGTTGTTGGTCGTCCCCGTGCTCTTTTCCTTTGCCCTTGCTGCCCGTAGTCGTCGTGGTCGAAGAAGCCGGCTTGCCTTGCCCGGTCTCGAGAAAGACGCGCCAGAACTCGTCCTTGGCGTACTTGAGCAACGCCTTGAGGACTTCGGCCCTCCCTTCGGGCGGGACGTCGCTCGTGTCCCCCCACGGCGAGTCGGCGCGAGACTCGTGCGAGAAGAAGCGCAAGTCTTTGAGCAGTTTCGGCGCCGTCGCGAGCGGCGAGGCTTGCAGTCGTTTCGCCGAGAGCAGGGTCCGCACGCTGGGCAAGATCTGCTGCCACTCTTCCGGGTCGTATTCGTGTTTGACGGGAGGGGCGGGTGGTGGAGCAGGGGAAGCGGAAGGCGGACGCTGCTTGGCGCGAACGACGCCCGAGGAGGTTCCGTTGGCCTTTTTCAGAGTCGAAGACGAGCTCTTCGAAGAAGAAGACGACGACGACTTGGGACCTTTGGAAGACGCGACTGGTGGCGCTGGCGGAGGTGGCGAAGCCGAAGTCGAAGGGGTCGAAGCGATCGAGAAACTCTGCGGCTGCTGCACCTGACTCGGCGTGATGGTCGCGGGCGCAATCCCTCCTTGGTGACTCTGCAACAGCTCGGCCTGCTGTCGCGGGTCGAGGAACCCCGGATGTTGCTGCACGACGCCACGCTGCTGTTGGTGGATCGCGGCTTGGACGGCCAGAGTCGAAGCGGGAGGAACACCCACTCCGGCTGGGAAAGTCGGATACGAAGGCGGGACGGACGAAGTCGACGCGATCGGCGGGAACGAACCGCTCGCGCTAAAGGGCGAGAGGTGATTCGAGTAGACTTGTGAGAACGGCGCGACCGTGGCAGAGTACGTGGGGAGCGGGGACGAGACTCGACTCCCGGTGGCGCTTTCCCCTTGGGCAGGTTGGAACGATTGGTAGAGGCCGTCGGCGGACGGCGGGCGGAACGTCGTCGTCGCGTCATCGACGACCGAGTACGCGTCGCTCGCGTCGACGTTCATGGCTGACGGGTCCGCGAACGACGGCTCGAACGCCGACATCTGTTCGTCAAACAGGCTCGTCTCTTGAGGAGCGTAATGACCGTTGAACGACATCGTTTCCGGGGCTCTTTGGTTTCGCGCCGTAAGTCCTTCGACGCTGTATCGAGTTTCCGGGCGTTCCGTCGAGCGAGTTGGCTAGAGCTCAGATCGCGCGGACGAGCTTCGAAACCAGACGCGGACTTGAGTAACCGGCCGAGAGAGAAGGTTGATCGACCTGCAGAAGGGCACCCCTAGCCGGCCAGGAAGAGCAAGTGAGTCAGAACCGCACTCCAAGAAGCATAACACAGATATGCTCGTGTCGCTGGGCGCGTGCGCCTCAAAAATTCCTGCAAGAGGGGACTCGGCATACGGGCCAAACTCCGCGGCGTTCCGACTGTAAAGCCACGTCACTCGACAAGCCACACGCACTCGCCCACTGTAGCACGCCTCGAACGCCCATATAGACAAGCGTTCCATGGACCCTTGTGCTCCGTGGTGTTGCTCCCTGGCCGCTTCAGTCTCACCTCTTGGCTGGAACGAAAAGACAGGGGGCACCGGAAGAGGTGGTCCCAAGGTCAAGCTGCAGCACACGAACAAAGTCAGCGGACGGGTCGAGACCGGGTGCAAGCAGTTCAGACGAGCTCACTCGATAGATCTTGGTCGTTTCCGGTCGCGCACGAGGCGTTGTTGGACGGGAGGATGAAGCACGCCGAGGGTGCGGGTTGCTGCTCAGTCCAGACCAGGGCTCGGGTTCGGTCCAGGAGGCCTGGAACGAAGGGGACCAAGACAGAGTCTACTACAAGCAGAAGGTGCGCCCCGCCTTGCGCGCGCGCGAGAGTTGGCGGTGAGGAGGCCGGGTCACGGAGCAGAAGTGACACGAGTTTCCGGTTGATGGCCGTGAGCTCTTCGGAGGGGGCCAGACGTGCGGGCTTTCTGTTCCGCGCGGTTCTAATTCCCGCGTGTTCCTTCCGTAGCAACACAGTTGCCCTTATGAGAGCGGTGCGGTAGAGTTCAGTCGAGAAAGAGGTTCGAGGAGCGGGCAGCGGCGCGCTTCTTTGCTTCAACGCAAACGCGACTTGTGCGAAAGGCGAAAGGGGCGATCGAGAGAGTCGGCTTGCTCGGCTCGACGACAAAGGCTATGCAGAGGCTGAGTGCATAGGGAATCGATTGCCGCTCGAATGCACGCCCGTCCGCCGCAACCCGTCGGCGGACCTGCTCCTCCTCCTCCCGGTTCACTCCCCACTCCGGCGACTCAACCTCCTCACTACGCCCAACACTACCAGAGCCAGTATCAGCACCAGCAGCACCAGCAGCAGCAGCCACCTAGGGGTGCCAACGGGACGGCCATGCCCGGGCAGATGATCGGACCGTCGCACCCTTCGCATCCGCAACACGCTGCCTGGATCGCGCACCACCACCACCAGCAACAACTCGCAGCACAAGGTTCGTCCCCCTTTCCTTCTCTCCATGCACGGAAGGGTGGTGAAGGCTTATCGCTGCCCCCGAAACAGGACTGCCGAATCCGCCGCCGCACCTGCAAGGACCGCCGCCATCAGCAGCAACCTCGACGAGAATGGCCCACGCTGCTGCCAACGGAGGAACCGCCGCTCCGTACGGGAGCACCTTTGTCCAAGTGCCGCCACCGCCTTCGCCCGTCGGCGCCTCACCCCGGATGCCACCCGGCCAGCTTCAACAACTCGGCGGCGGAATGCACCCCTCAGGGCCGGGGATGATGCCGCTAGCCTCTCAGCAGCAGCAGCAACAACAACAACAACAACAACAGTATGGGCAGTATCACCAACATGGTCAACAACAAATCGCCCCTCCCGCGCGGTCCATCCCATCCGCAGCCGGCATCCGTCCCCTCTCATCCCTCGCAACCAGTCCGCCACACGCCAACCTCCACAATCCGAACGCGTCTCCCTTTCCGCAGTACGCCATCTCGGCGAGCAGTTCGCAGTCGCCAGCACTCGGACACCGACAGAGCATCTCGGGGGGTCCTCTTCCTCCTCCTCCTCCGCAGTTCGTCGGACAACCTCAGCAGCCAGCCGGTCCTCGTCAACATCTCGTCCGACAAAGTCTCGCACCACAACCCAACACACTCCTCGCCGCTCACGTCGCCGTGAACGGGTGCGTATCCTCTCCAGTAAAGTTAGAGCAAGATGACTGACCGTCTCAAACGAGCAGCACCGGACCGATCACGGCAACTTCTGCACCCTCCGGTCCAGCACTGTCTCGCCTCGCAGCTCTAAACGAAGCCCTACAACTCGCACTCGAGGTGCGCTCCAGACTTCCCGAGTCGTCAAACCGACGGCCGTGACCCCGAACAAACGACCGGGTTGGCTGATCTCCCTAAATTCCTCTGCCCACACAGAGTGACTCGCCCCTCGAAGCGCTCCGGATAGCGGTCGCAGATCATTTTACCGATACCGGCGTCGTCAAGATCGGTCTCTTTGATTCAGCGACTCCGATGAGCAAGGTCTTCGGTAAGAAACGCCCTACAAGATGCCCAAGCCGCCTCCTGACAAATCCCCCCGTTCGCAGAAATCCCGTGCTCGGCCTTTCCGCGGTTCCAACACATCAACCACCTCCTCGGCGCCATCTCTTCGACTTTCCAACCCTGCCTCGTGCGCGAATTCCGCCTCACGACGCCCGACCCTTCCAATCCTCCTCCTCGCTCGGCTTCGCCCCTCCTCGTCGGTGGCCCACCGCCGAGCGCGACCTTCCCCGCCGTCCACATCGGCTACCTCCTCCGTTCCGAAGACGCCATCTGGTCCTCGCGCTTCCACGACGGCGCGCGCGTCGACCTCCGCGGCGCGTTGACCCTCCATCTCATGTTCAAAGACCTCGGGAACGGCGCCGCCGGCTTGAGGATCGAGAGTCTCGAGTTTGACGCGCGCGGGTTCGAGGAATCGGTCCCGAGGTCGGTTTTGGCCAACTTGGAGAGGGCGCTGTCGGCCGCGATGGCGGACGCGACGTCGGCCAAGGCGGCGCTCAATGCGGCGGCTGTTGCTCCCCCTTCGACTTCAACTTTGGACGACACGGTGACAGCCAAGGACGAAGAGACCGAAAACAATGCGAACGGTTCTTCTTCGAGGCGGAGGGGCGCGTCGGCCAAGGCGCAACAACAAGCTCGCGGGATGAACACTCGCCGACGGAGCGCAGCGACCAAGGCGGAACTCGTGACTGACGGCGCGTTACCACCAGTGGAAGGAGGCTCGGGCGCCGCCGCCGCTCCCGCTGCTCAGGACTCGAAGACGCCTTCTGCCTCGTCGTCGTCGACGACGACCACAGCGGCGACAGGGACAGCGAGCGAGAACAAAGCCCAGAACGGGGATGCGATCGAGAACTTGCGCGACCGCGATCGCGTCGCACCGAGTCCGGTTGGCCCGTTCGGCGTGACCGAGATGGGCATGCGGTGCCTCGAGGTGGGTCACTTGGCCCAGTCTCTAATCACCTCGGAAGCTTTATAGAGCTGACTTCTTCTCTTGCTTGGAACCGACTAGATCGCGGAATCGGTCGCGCAGTTGCAGAACCTGATTGCTTTCTCGCTCGAGTCTGGCTTTGGTCCGATCGGTGAGAAAGGCCCTTTCTTTGCCATTTCTCGACCTCGAGCCTGACACCCGCAACGGCCCTGGCTGCAGACGCTCTGTCCCGCTACGCCGACATGCACCGCTCCGGCGTCTTTGCTCCACCGAGTGATCGTGGACTCGCGGCGGCGGCCGCGGCAGCAAGACCAGAAGGCGGCGTGTACAACGGCCCCGGTCCGGTGCAGCAAGCCTTTGCCGCCCATCCCGGTCTCGGTGGCGACATTGGCGGTAACAGTCTCGGCCCGGGTCCAGAGATGGTCAGCTTGAAGCGCGGAGCGCCACCGCCCTTGAACGTGCCCACCTCGGCGGCGATCGAGATGATGGATCGAGACTTGCCGAGTCCGCAAAAAGTGCCGCGCGTGACAGCTGGGCGCGGTCGGGGTCGAGGGCGCTGAAGCCTACAGTGTGGAGACTTCGTTGTACTGAATAGGCGCGCCGTTTTCTCTCTCTCGCTTGTTGTCAAAACTCGAGTTGTAATTCTCTTTTCGCGGATCAAAAGATCAAAGGCTATAGTTCTTGGACGAGAGATTTTGTATATATATGTGTGGGTCTGGTGATATATAAAAGGGAAGTGTCTTGTGTCGCGCGATAATTGAATCAAGCACCGAGAACAGCAAATTCGGCAACCGTACCACCGTAGTCGTCGGTTCCGTACGAGCCAGAGATGGTCAGGCTGACGTAGCGAGCCGAGACAGTCCCTTGCGGCACGCTAGCGTCGGTCAGGTTCCCGAGCGGAATTGCCACCATGTTGGCTCTCACGGCATCGTACGGCGCCGACAGGGTCACGTTGCCGTCGACGATAGCCGAAGCACTCTGCATCGAGCCCGCCGAGCTGGACGAGTTGGAGACCGAGACCGAGTAGGTGCGGGGAGGGACTGATGGAAGAACAACGGGTCAGTCGCTGGCGGTCTGGTCCCCCCGCCAGTCCGAGCAACACGTACCTGAGCCCCAGTTGATGTGGAAGCCCTTGATCTTTTGCACCTCGCCGAGGTCGACTGTCAGCGTCGCGGGCGAAGGATTGATCGGCTGCCAAGTGGTCTGTGCTCGCGAAGAAATCAGGTCAGTCCACCATCGGGAGAAGGATGAGAGCGTTGCTCACAGCGTTGGCGCCGTCAATGGCGGAGAGCGCAAACTCTCCCGGAACGATGGGCGAGTCTTCGATGCCAAACTTGGTGTCGTTCGACATGACAGTCTTGCATTGAGCGATGTTGCCGTCGACCAGAGAGCCCGAGACCATGCGGGTGGGAACGGTCAAGGTACCGCCGACCGCGATTGAGCTGCAAGAAAGCCACAACAACGATCAGCACTCGAGCACGCAAAGATGGCAACTTAAGTAAAGCCACTCACTGCGAGCCTGCCTTGGCGTTTCCGGGCGCGATCTGGACCGTCACGTTCTCGCCGCCGCCACTCTTGCGCGTAATGGTTGTCTGCTTCGCCGCGACGTTGATGTCGAACGAGCTTGCGCCCCACTTGAATCCGTTGATGGTGTAGTTGGTCAACTGCGGCGGCAAGTTCGGGTCGAGGTACAGGTAGTCGAGGTGCGAGCGGTATCCGGTGTAGCCGTGGGTCAAGGTCTGGAGGTAGCCCTGTTAAGACGTACGTGCGTCAGCGAGGCAACCTTTTCGGTCAGAAGAGAAGAAAGGGCACGCACGCCGTGTCCGGTCAAGAACGTGTAAGCCGGATTGGTTCCGCTGTTCGTCGCCGGGTTGTCGTTTGTCTGCTCCGAGAACTGGTAGAACGGAGCTCGGGCATACGGCTGCGAAGCTTGGAGGAGGTAGCTCCAGCTCGCGCAACCGACAGGCGAGACGCTCGCGGCGATGATCCTGCGCACCCGGAGAAACGTAAGGATTCGGTCCGAAAAAATGAGGGACGAGGAGCACAGGGAACGCACGAAAAGATAGAGTACGTCATTCCGGGACCGTTCGGAGACGTGGCGAGCGAGTAAAAGTCCAAGTTGGCGAGCGACTGCGTCGACGAGTTCAGGTAGCCGTACGGGTACGTGAGCAGGACGACGTCGGCCTGCTTGACCGGAGTCGTGCCATTAAAGCCCTCTGTGTATGGTGCTCTCAGGTGAGTTCGCTAGCCGATAAAGAGACGGAAACAAGGTCAAGAGACTGACCAAACTCGAGCAGAATGCCGCTTTGCGCCTTCAGGATCGTGATGTCTTGCTGGATCTTGGACCAGTTGCCGGGCGTCTCCTTGCCGAGGACGGAACCGAGCTGCTTGGCTTGCTCCAGTGTGACGGTAAGAGCGCCGTTGACTGCGATGGGCAACTTCCGTCAGCGCTCTGAGGAGGGTGAATCAGGCGCAGAAACGAAACGCACTCATCGCCGAGTTGTTCTTGTGGTTGCTGCAGATGCGAGGCACCGTCAGTTTCGGAGAACGCAGACTCCGAAGCGGAAAATGACCCACCTGTACTCGTCCGGACTCGTCTCATTCAGGGTCGAGTACATTCCCGAGGTCTGGTTGTAGGTAACGAACGACGCAAACATGTCGGCGACGTTGCGCACGAGCGGGTAGCCCTTCTCTTCGAGCCACGTCTCGTTCTTGGTCGAGGCATAGTACTGCCACGCCGCGAGCGCAATGTCCGAGTTGAGGTGGTATTCGCTGCGAGGCAAGTGGGCTGTCCGTCAGCTTGTCGCTCTTGCGATCTTTTCCTGCAAGAGCTTACTAATCGTAGCACTGCAGAGACCTCTTAGCGTCAGTTTGACCCTTGTGGAGTCCAAGATGCGAAATTACATACCGGTCCAACACCAGTGCAGTTGCCGAAGCGAGCGCCGGTCCACGGGTACAGCGCGCCGCTCAAGTTGTACTGGGCGGCATTGACCTTGGCGGCGCCGAGCTGACGGTATCGGAAGTCGACAATGCTCTGCGATCGCATCACAAGGCGTAAGCATGGCTCGGGAAAAGGTGATCAGCTACCGAAAAGCTCACCTCGGCGTAGTCGGGCCACATCGCCAACAGCGACGGGAACATCCAGGTGTCGGCGTCCCAGAAGATCTGCGTAAGAGAGGCGCCGTCAGCTGCGGCATGGCAAGCGCGTTGTAGACCCTCCCGTGTTGCGCACCTGTCCCGCGTACGAGTCCGAAGTGAGTCCTGCGGGCGCGATCGAGTTGTCGCCGAGTCCGTACGACTCGGTGCCGTTCCGGACCTGAGAGGAGATCGTCCGTCAGCATCGACTTCCTCCAAAGGCAAACGAGAGCAATCTCACATTGGTGATGAGGTGAAACATGCTCGCGCGCGTCGCGATCTGCAGCTCGGTGTGCTCCTCGCCGGGAATGACAATGTCGGCGTCGTCCCAGACTTTGGCCCAAGCAGCCTGGTGCGACTTGACGAGCGCGTCCCATCCCGTCGAGTTGGCGTTCTGCGCCGACTTGAGCGCGGTCGACAGCTCGACGCCGCGGTAGGCGTCCGACGAGACGATGCCGACGTACTTGACCATGTCGATCTTGCCGTCGGCGGGGACGCGCATCGGACGGTAGCACTGACTCGCAGTCGACGCGTTCGAGCTCAGAGCGCCGTTCTGAGCGCAGTTGGCGCCCGAGTCGATCGACCAGCCGTTCGTCGACGACCACGAGTCGAAGAGGGAGACTTCATAAGCCGTGACGTTCGAGATGCCGTTCGGACGGACTGCCGAGTGGATCGTGTGTGTCGTGTTCGGCACGGGTCCCTGAGAGACGGGGTCCGTTCGCCACGCTCCGCGGCCCTGCAATTGAGAGAGCATCGTCAGGCCCAAAAAAGGATCAGACATGAAAGAAAACGAAGGAGGAATAGAGCTCACGTCGAGGACATCGGTAAACGCGACCTGAGTCTGGTTCGTGAGGCCGCTGACGGAGAGGTAGACCGCTCCGAGGGTAGGGATGACCTTGTGAGCCAAAACAGTGTAGGAGAGCGTGATATTGGTCGACGAGTTTGAGCCGTTGCCGCCGCCCGGGGTCCAGTCGTACTTCGTCTGGACCATTCCGTCCTGGACCGACATGGACTGAGACCAGTTGGAGATCTCGGACGCGTCGGTCGTCTGCGAAAAGGTCTGGTTGTTGACCGTGACGAGAATGGTCGACCAGGTCGGCAAAGTCGAAATCGGCTGCTGGCCTCCCGTTTGTTCCTGTTTGAGCATCGGTCAGCTCGGGTTCGTTGCATACAAAGTACGCAGAGTGTACAAAGTTGGTTCCGGCAGTCTCCGGTCTGCCGAAAGTTGCGAAAGGATCAACATGAGAAGGCGTTGCAAGGCGCGCGACGGCGAGAGAAAAACGCACTGCTGGTCATAGAACCCGGCGACCATCGCCGCCGTCTGACGGGGCGTGAACAATGGCCATCCTTGCGTGTTGAGACGCTCGCCCGTCGGGATCGATTCCAAATAGCCAAAGCCCTCTGCGAGCAGGGGCTTGATCAGACCGGCGCAAAATCGCGAGAACGAAAAGAGATCGGTCCGGGCTGACCTGCTGGCAAGCGTTGACCGATGTAGCCGTTCGCGACGTAGGGCTGGTCCTCCCACGCTGTACGGTTCAAGCGAGTCGATTTCAGGGTCCAGTCGGAGGGCTGCCAAGCCGCGACGAAAGAGTGGCTCGCAGCGAGAACCGCGAGCAAGGTCGCGGTGCCCTGCCGATTGGTAGAGCGCATGCTAGCTGGTATCGTGCGCCGTCGAGTTCTGAGCGGCGGAGCAAGCAGCGGTCGCAAGAAGCGAGGCGGGGAAAGCGAAAGAGGTGGTCACCAGAAATAAAAAGAGCGAGAATCCAGGAGTTCTTCGCGAGGAACGACGTGGGCGAGGTGGGGAGTCTCCGAGAAGCGTGTTTCAGCCGTCGAAAGAGCTCCAAATCGTTTCTAGAAAGGGCTTAAGTGAGCGTGCGCATGATCGCTGGAGCCAGCGCGTGGAGGAGAAGATCAGCTCGGTGCACTCGGCCGAGAACAGAAGTCGGTGTCGTCATTCTTTGCGGAAACAGCGTGGTCCACGCCCGACTCGTAAGATGCATACGCTAACGGTGGAATTTCGGAGCTGCGCAGGTGGACCATGGTCGAGGATGGCGAAGCGGGTCACTGCGCGAGCGAGCCGGCGCCGCGTGCCTGAATACTATTCGGATCAGTACAATTTGTAATCGGTCAATTTGTAATTCAGGAAGGTGAGGCGGTGCATGACAAGCTGCTCTCTGAGACCAATAAGCGACACTAGTACTATAAGCGATGCAGGATGGGGATCCGACAGCACGGCCTCGACTCCCGAAGCGACCGCCTGAGCACACGCTGTTCGCCTTTGTCGTGACGACCGCCTTGTTCCTCGTCGTCTCGTATCTGGTCTTGTCGCCGCCGACTCGACTGCTGAGGCGTCTGCACCGTGCCCTGACGAGACCAGTCACTGCGATCCTCGGACGAGTGCCCGTACCCTCCGGTCTGCAAACTCCGGCCGACTTGGTCATCGCCGCGCGCTCGTTCAGCCATTACCCGACCGCGCAGCAACACTGGCTCGCGAGGAAATGGCTCGCGTACAACCGCTTACCGGCGAGGCAGCGTCGATTCGGAGACATGCTCGGCTGGTCCGAAAAGCTCAAGCAAGCGGAGGAGGCAGTCGAACTCAACTCGGTCGTGACGGATGAACTCGCGGCGCTCGCGTTCGATCAGGCGAGGAGACAAGGCGTACCCATCGGACTCCGCAGTCGCTTCTGGCGCGAAGACGGTCGGGTCGTAGAGGTGTGCTCGCGTTCGCACCGTCAAGAAGCAGCTAAGGAGGCTGATGCGACCTGCAATCCCACGCTTTTTCTTTTCTCCCGCAGACTCTCAAGCACTTTGTCCGAGATTGGAGCCACGCCGGAAAGGCGGAGCGCGACGTGCTCTTCCCGCCCATCCTGGATGCCTTACGAAGCGAGTTTAGCGACGAGACCGCGCGGCGAGAACGGAAAGTTCTGCTGCCCGGCTGCGGACTCGCTCGGCTTGCGTACGAAATCTCGCTGCAAGGTGAGTGCACCTGACGACCCAAACTTGGGACTCAAGCTCACACGACCTCTCGCCAGGTTTCGAAACCGAAGCGAACGACTGTAAGGCTCTCGTTCGTCATCCGGGAAATGAACCGAATCCGCTCACGCGCAACCAACACCCGCAGACTCTCACTGTATGAACCTCGGCATCTCCCTCATCTTTCAGCACGCCCGAATCGCGAATCAATACGAGATTGCACCTTATCTGCATTCCTTCTCGCACCACCGCTCGTCCGAGAAGATGCTCAGGACGGTATCGTTCCCGGATGTTGTCCCCGATCGCGACGCGACCTTGACCTTTACGCCGGGCGACTTTCTCGAGCTGTACCGCGCGCGCGCAACGCACGACGCTGTCGTTACGCTGTTTTTCATAGACACGGTATTGACACACTTTCTTTCCTTCCCCAGCGAATCCCTGGGATTGACCGCCTGCGTGTTCCTGCAGGCTTCAAATATTGTCTCGTATCTCGAGACCCTCTACGGCTTACTCAAGCCGGGCGGCGTCTGGATCAACCTGGGCCCGCTGCTTTGGTACGGCAACCCCGCGATGGAACTCCCGTGAGTTTCCTTTTTCTCGATGCTTCCTCGCGACGACGCTAATTCGTCCGCTGCGTCCGCTCAGTCTCAAAGACGTGTTGCACCTTGCGCAACTAGTCGGCTTCAAGATTGAGAGACAGAGCGAGATCAAGGCGGCGCGGTACACGGCGGATGAAGAGGGTAAAGTGGTCCCTCCTTTTGTGCCCTTTCTCTCCACGTGCTGACAGATACCCTCGGCTCAATAGGCATGTATACGTGAGGCACCATCTGCTTGTACAAGACTATATTCTGACATCCACGCTCCCCACAGGTTCGCATACGATTGTGCGTTTTGGGTCGCGCGGAAACCACCGGCCTAGCGGATTCGTCGCAATAGTTCCTTTCGTGTCAGCGTTTCGCTCTCACCGCATTCTAGCCTTGCATTGATGCTCGCCTACATAGACTGCGTCGAGCTCTTCCGGTGGCGCTCTTCGCGCGCATGGATCTTCCCCAGCATGCGCGAACGCGCGTTTTGTGTTATCCCGTCCGCCTCGTTCGTGTCCGCGGACAAGCCGACGACCGCTGCCCGAGCTTCGGGGCCCTTTGTTCCAAGCTTCTTGAACTCTCACCTCGCTCTACTGCCCTTGCGTGCACCCCTTCAGCCGTTCTCGACGGTACCCAGGCCAGGAAGCACACTCTGCCTCCCTTGTTGCTATGGGGCGATCGGAGCGGAAGTGCGGACCTTCGCAAACGCCACTCGATAAAGTCTTAACCGAGTCCGATTTGCCGGCGTTCGCAGTGATACCGTCCCCGCCTCGTCCGTTCGAGGCATTTGTCGAGATGAGGGAATCGCTCGCCCGTCGAGTGCGGCGCCTGCGCGTTTCAGCTCTATACTCAGGGTATGACGGTGGGGAAGGCCAAAAGCTGGGAGAGGGCAGTGATCTGCTGAGCAGCGTGATTGAGAAGATGGGGGAAAGCATCAAGGACAAGACCGGGTGGCGAAAGCTCGATGCGATAGACATTTTCAGTCCGACTTCGATTGACCCCGAGATCCTCACTTTCCAAGAGTCACTTCTCAAAGCTTGTCAGCGAGCTGGGGAAGAGGCTGATCTTCTGGAGGAAGAGCCGTCTGCTTATCCCATTTCCAACCTGGTAAGTCCGTTGCCCTGCCGTGTATTCTGAGAAACATGCTGACTAGTCCCACACACAGAAGCTGGCAGCTCTTGCTGCGGCCCGCGTCCTTGTGAGTCTACTGATGCAAACCTATAGAGGCAAGACGCTGCCAATGTCCAGTCCCGGGGCCATGACAAACTCCTTGGCCTCCCGACTCTGATGCAGACCAACTTTCGGCGAGTTTCCTTGAGGGCGGGACACCTGCCAACGTTATGTGTAATGGAGCGCGGGGTAAGTCTATCCGCAAATGGCTGTAATACTTGGCTTGGCTTACCAGCTCAGGAATATTGCACAGGAGGCAATGCCAAAGGACAGCGAGCAGGAGTTTTCGCGCGCTATCTCTGACCTTTGCTTTTACGCGAAGAAGAGTGACTGCCCCGAAGAGGACATTGATCAACTGGAGCAAATCAAAAGCACCATGTTATGGGGCGTCTGGGAGTCCTTAGCTGACGCGACCAGTACCAAGGGAAAGACCAGAGTGTGCTATCAGCAAATTCTCCTAGACCAAGCTTTGCGTTATCGGACCATTGCCACATACCGATTCCTCCGACAGCAAAAGTCTCCTCTATACCTGGTGAGCATCTGCTGACACCAGCTGAATTCCTTGCCTCCTGCTGACATGATCGTGCAATTTGTGCCACAGCACAAGAGGGTGGCACACCTAGTGCAGCTCTTTGCAAGTCCTTCCAGTCTCTTCCTGACTACTGTCCTTAACAAGCTCTACACCAACAGAGAGATGCTTTGGCTGCAAAACGAGCTATTGTGCAGCAGCAAAACAAGGTCATGCATTATGGTCAGGTGCGGAATGTCTGATCTTGCTGGCTGAATCTTCTTCTTGCTTTTTCCCGCTTTAGGCTCGCATCACTAGACATGCCACCTGTCTTGGGACTTTGGACAACGAGAGGTACAAGAGAACCCAAGCCACTCTTTATGAGCCAATGGCTCGCATGTAGATCTGACTTCTTTGCCCCACAAGAAGCACATTGGACATGTACTTCCAACCTCTCGTAACATGTACAAGTCTACACGTTTGTTTGGAGGCAGCAGGGTGTTAAAGGGCCACTTCAAAAGCCTCTCTGTATGCTAAGGGCAGACAGTCATAGACTGATTTGGCCTCCCTCACAGGCTCACGAGCTCGGACACACCACTTCTGCCCCGCGTCCCGAGCTTGACAACGCCAGCTGCAACGCAACCTCCCGTGCTGTCTTTGTACCTGTAGCCCACCTGTGAGCAGAAAAGGATGCTAGTGCGCGCAACTCCGCCTGCCAACAGGGTGAAGCTGACGGGGACGCACGCTCCTCCGCGGACAAGCCGAGCAAAAATCCGCGCAAGCTCACCCTCTCGCCGCCCTCTCGCCTTCTTCTCTTTGGTTCTCCAGGCATAGCACTTGCACCATCCTTGTGCATCAGCGCCAATTGAGGCCCCGAGCTATGCTTTCCTCAAACACCGCAGCCGGCGAACAGGACGCGGTGGCGCCGCACCTGGCTCACCTCATCGACGCGGCAGCGCACCCCGAAGCGGAGTCACCCTCCGGTATCACGGACTCGCGGATACCTCCCAGTATCACGGACTCGCTGATACCGTCCGGTGACCACCCGTATTACAAGCTAACCGAGCGGACGACAGCGCTGAGGCACCAATCGGAAAGCTTGCTTCAAGATGTCGGACCCAGATACTATGTCTCTCACGTGGCCGGCTCTGAGATTGAGCAATTACTAAAAGACATCGCCAAGCACATTCGAAACAGAAAGGCATGTATAAAGTTCGGGATGGTTGACCCCTTCCCTCAGTCTCTCAAAGACCGCAAAATCCGCACTTTCCAAGATGGCCTGCTCAGGGTCTGCGATGAGATGTCACAGGAAGCGGAGCGCATACAAGCAGGACAGGTCAGAGACAGCGAGAAGATTGTAAGACCTCCAAACTGCGATTGCGCTGCACTGCGCCATGACTCTGACCAGCTCGGTGCACAACAGTCGGCGTTGTACAGGTTGGGTGCATCTCTATTTGTAAAGACTCTTCCCTGATACAAATGTCGCGCTCGGGCTGCTAGCTGCCTCCCGTGGCTGACCGCTGCATGTGCCGCGCAGGAAGATCACAGCCAAGTTGCCTACAATCGTCGAAAAATTCCTTTTCTGCGTCCGATGCGCAGGGATGTTCGTGGGAGATGCCATGGGTCTGGACTACTGTGTGCTCAATTCCTAACCGACTCCTCTACTATGCAGGAACTGGAACCGCCTCACCAGCGTCAACTTCTCACCGAAGCCTTGAAAGACCTCGTGGTCATTGCGCAGGAGACCCAATGTCCCCCGGAAACCGTCAGGCGTTTGGAAATGCTCCATAAGTGCATCATGTTTGATACCATCGAAGGTCTACGAGGCAAATGCCCTTTCGGAGGCGGCCATGCGTCGTACCTCCGAGTCTTGCTGAGCATGGCTTTGCTCACCCGGAGCACCGTGCTCGCGTTGTCCATCAACGACAAAGACAAAGGGAGGATACCGGACGCCCTGGTGAGCCGGCCAGGTCGGACGCGTCACAGCGGCAGCTGAGAATTCTTCTGTCATGCAGGAGGAGATGGTGGAGTATTTTGACGAGGTCACTGTGCGTATTTGCTGTTCTTCCAGAAGCGAACTTGGTGCTGATGGATTTTAATGACCAAGACCGAAGCACACGAGGTGTATATAGGGGAGACAAGGCCAACTCAAGTAGATACAGGTACCCTCGGCTCGGACTTGGAGACTGCAATCGACTGATTCCCCGCCTGTCCATCTCCCTCGCAGTGGAACATGGGACACACGACCTCTTCTTCTCACCGCTACGCTTCCAGCGACATCGCAGCCGCGCGTATGGCTTTCGTACCCCTAGCCCGCGTCTAGAAACCACCGTCATGCCCAAGTTTGAAGAGTGTCTCCCGGCCATGCTTGACAATGACCAAAAAATTGTGCACATGCTAGTATCACAGCGGTGGCATCTACTACGAGAGCCTTTTATCATGCAAGGAGCAAGTGAGAAAGGATACATGAAAAGAGCAACTTGCCATCAAGCGTGACTGGCGACGAGACCCTGCAAAGCGAGATCGCGCCTGATCACGCTCGGCACCGGTTGCCGGGCGGTCGGCGGAGGCGCGAGTCCTCCTAGTCTCGAAGCCGCCGCAGCCGAAGCCATCGCTGCCGAGTAGGTCGAGTCCCCGGACGGGTCAAGCGGGACCGGGAACGTCTCGCCGATCTTGCGCCGCCTCGCCCTTCCTCGGAGATGGTCATCCGCGCCACCTTCGTTGCCGTCTTCGGCATCATCGCCATCCATCTCGGCATCCTCCTCGCCGGCAACAGTAGCAGAAGCGGAAGCCGCCGTTTGCGCTCGACGTTGCGCGCTCCGACTCCGGTGCGCCATTCTCGGATGTCGACTCCGGCTCCGACTCTCTGCCGCGCCGCAGAGTTGCTGACCTTCTTCAGCGACAAGGGTCTGCAACGGGGTGTTGCACAGACATCGACGATGGGCGGGCGTGACGCAGCCTGATGGGTGATCGACCCCGATGGGGGCTCCGGCGGAGAGAGTCGACAACGCGGTTGAAGGGCCAGGAGACGCGGAGCGGGACGGAGTTGCCGGTGTGGCGGTACCGCTCGAGAGGGCCGATCCGGTTAAGGCAGCATTTCCTGCCCGAATCGATCGGTATTCGGGCAAGAGCAGCGACGAGGTCAAGCAGCAGCACTGTCACAGTTCGCTGTCAGCACCTTCTGACTCCGTCAAAGTCTGCGAGGGACCTGCGCCCGTACTCACAGATGCAATGTCGACCTTGCTCTCCATCTCGAGCACGTGGTCCTTCTTGCTCCCCTTGTACCTGAACCGCACCTGCGCCACCAACGCATGCTGTACCCGAATTGGCGTATCGGTCCCTTTCAGCGTCGTTGGCCTGACGCTGTCGTCGTCCGGGATGCGGGTCACGCGCGCGTACATCCATTCTTTGCCGCCTTCGAGGCGTGCGAGCGGCTGCGGGAGGAACGCGCGCGGTTCGTACGCCAACGGAGGGGGCGCGCCGCGCGAGAGGTGATCGCGGTCGAGGAGGTTGTCCGTCGAGTTTGGTACGGGTGTGGAGCTGCGAAGATGATTGGGTGCGGGTAAGAATCAGCGAAGGAGCCCGAGTCTGGGAAGCAGGAATCCAGACTCACGAGTCGGCGTAGAAGAGCAACTTGCGCTGCTCGGGCGGATGCGATACGGGGAGGTCCGGATTCGTGTCTGTGAATGTCAATGGTCAGTCATCAGGCGAAGTGATCGAGAAAAGACGGCCGCCTAGCAGCACCGACCGGGACTTGCACACTCACAGTGAATCTCAAACTGCTGCCTGACAAACGCCTGAACACTCATGATCTTGAGACCTTCGGGCGGGCTCTCGAGCGTGATGCCGAGGAAGATCAAGCTCGCGACGGTCAAATGCGGCGAAGAAATGTGCAAGGCGATCGGGCCAATGTCGCGTAACTCTTGCCGGACGTCAATCTCGAGCCCTGCAGTTCGTACGTAAACACCGGGTCAGCAACCTCTTGGCTCGCGACCAAAGCGTCCGGAAAAAGGAAAGGTGACACACCCGACGGAAGGTCACCCGGAGCGGCGGGATTGGCGATGAGCCAGACCGGCTTCGGTGAACTCGAAATGTCGCGGAAGGTGCCGTAGCCGTGCAAGACTGCTTTTACTGTATGGAGAAGAGGAGAGAAAACGGGAGTCAGAGACGGCCTTGTATCAAAAGAAGGTCCGCGTGCCACGTGCCGGCATAACGAAGATGACTCACCGCTGTGCCGAATAGTACCGAAGTCGGAACGCTCCGTTACCGCCGTAGCCGACGGGAGAATGAAGGAGAAATCCCAACTGCGCAAGGGATCCGGGTCAGCGAGTGGGTACTTCCCAGCCTTCCTCTGCGAAACAGGTCGCGAGGGGCAAGCCTTAGGGGGGCGCCACCAGAGCGGACAGGTACGCCGGACTCACGTATGGGTCCCCTTGGCGAGCGTCTCGCCCTGCAAGTCGATCTCGAGGTGCTTGTCGAGGCACTGCGACGACTCGTACGCATATCCGCCATCTCCGGCGTGGCGAGTGGCCCTCCCGACCAAGTCGACGCGGATCTTTTTCGCGCGCCGCGGAGCGTTGAGGAGGAGGGTGACTTGGCCGCGCAGGATCGGGTCGTGCGAAGGCTCTTCGGCGAGGGAAGGCGGGTGAAGATAGAGGATGTCCTCGAGGAACGAGACGTAGATCGAGTCGCGCGCTCGCTTGAAAAAGGCGACCATCCTTGCGGATTCCTTTTCTCAACTCTGAAGCTGTGTCGTTGACGTGTACGAACCGGCTATGCTTTGTGAAGCGCTGGCGTTTCGATTGCCGACGGCGAAGATGTGGGGGTTGCGGAATCGGTTTTCGGCGGACGAGCGTGCGGTGACTGCTACACCTGGGCGAGTGCTTCGAGCTTGGGTAGCTGCGTGAGAAGTCTCTGTTCAGCTTCCTTAAACTCCGCATTGGACAAAAGCGAGTGTAGACGCACAGAGACGAGTTCGGCGATTTCGACGGCGATTCGGGCGGCGGGACGTGGCCGAGGTGGAAGCGGGAAGGACGGGCGGGCGAGCGAGCGATAGACGGGACAGAGGCACAGAGCAGACAGGGGCACAGACCACACACACAGACAGCCACAGAAACACGCAAGGACGAGGGAAAAGGAGAAGCGTCGTCTGCTCCTCGCGGCCGAGGTCGCACCTTCGATCGAAGCTGGAAATAACTCCGCGCGGTGCTGCTAGGGCGCGCACTGTAGAGCTTGCAGCTGTAGGGATGATAGCCTCCGGCAAGTCGCTATCAGGGTGTAAAAAGGAGGGACTCCGAACAACGAGATTCTGGGGCAGGTCAGCCTATCGCCAAGCACTCAAGCCCTATCGCCACCCGCCCGATTCTCTTGGAGGCTCGTCCTGCTCTCCCTTTGTCGCGGCTCGGCCAGGCACCCATGCCGATGCTCGACATGCAGATTCACGTGAGATACATACGGGCTTGGACGAAAGAATGCGAATTGCATCGACTGCGCAACTTGTACAAACTCTTGTCATCCGTTCAGTCGTCCTCTTCCGAGTCGATGAACTCGCTGTCAACACCGAGAGCCCAGTCAGCTTCCGAGACAGTCAAAAACATAGAAAGAGGGAAGAGAAAACGCACGCCGACTTGATCTGGCCGCTCGCCTTTCCTCGCTTCTTCGGCACCTTGAGCCGCACCTGGTCGCCGTCCTCGTCGTCGTCCTGCTCGTCGACGTCCATCTTGCGAGACTCGTCGCCGCTCGTCGCCTTGCTCTTGCGGCCCTTCTTCGCCTTGGGTTCCTGCGCGCACAGAACTTTTGAGATCAGCGACAAAAAGACGGCAAAGCAGGTGACCCAGACAGGAGGGAGCTTACCTTTTTCGTTCGCTTCTTCTTGGCAGGACGGTCAGCTCCGCCACCATCGTCGGTCGATTCGGCCGTCTCGAACCCGTCGTCGTCGGCACCCTTCATCTTGGTCGACTTGCGCTTCTTGCCCCCACCTCCGCCACCTCCTCGCTTCTTCTTGCCGTCGCCGTCCTCGTCGTCCGAGTCGGCCCAAGCTTTACTCATCGCCGTCCACTGCTCCGCCTCTTCCCGCATCCGCCTTCGCTGCTCCGCCAACGCCTCCGCCTGCCGCTGGATCTGCGCCAACCGCAGCGCCTCGAGCTCGTCGCGGCGCTTCTGCTCCGCTTCGCGCAATCGACGCGCCTGCTCGATCTTGCCCTGCTCGGTTTGCTCGTACTCGGTCTGGGCCGCCAACGCCGCCTCGAACCGCTTCTCGAGCGACTGGCCGTAGCTGCGACGTTGCCGAGGGACTTCGGCCGGGTACGGCGTCGGCTTGGTCGGGTCGTTGGCGAGCTGCTCAAACAGCGCAGTCGACGCCTGCAAGTGCTCGAGCGCGATGTTGAGCTCGGCGGAGGTGCGCTTCTCGGGCGGCAAGGCGTAGAGGATTTCGACGCCTTTCTGCTTCAAGACGGCCATATTGAACACGTTGGCGAGATCCTTCGGGTTCAGGTCGGTGGCCTGTGGTGGTGACGGGTGTCAGTAAAGGTGACGGCAAGCTGCAGAGTAAGGCGAAAGAGGAGAAAAGCCTGACCATCTGACCGATCTCGATCGCGCGGCGCAAGTCGGCAAAGCTTTGCTCCCGGACGGCCTTGTGGTAGCACGCCCTCGAGAGGTACCACAGCACGGTCGAGCTCTTGTCCTGGAGGTACCGCTTCGACGCCATCGAGTACTGGCATCGGCTCGTACAGCGGTCAGGTTCAGCGTGGTTTCAAAGGGAGGAGGGCAACTCACGTTCTCGATCGCGCGGTCGTACTCGTCCCGCGCAAAGTGGCAATGGCCGATATTGATGTAGACGCTCGCCTCGTTCAAGCTCTCCTTGACCCTCGTCAGGATACTCAGCGCGTCGCGCGCGTTCCGGAGCCGGGCCTGGTGCTCCGTCAACGGCGCGGCCGCAGCTTGAGAGCCGTTTGCTCCCGCAGTGGTCGCAGCAGCAGCAGCGTCGAGCGGTCCGTTGCCGAGCGCGCCCTCCGCGAGTCCGATCGCGAGCCCCTGCGCGGCAAACGCGCACTGCGGCGAGATCTGCAACGCCTTGTCAAAGTACTCGGCCGAGCGCGTATACTTGGCCGTCCGGTCCTTCTGCGCCTCCTTGGACGGATTTTTGTTCTCGCGCGCGTCGATGTAGTACAGGGCTCCGGAAGCGCACAGGGCGTACACGTCGTGCCGCGAGAGTTCCTTCAGGGTCGACTTGGCAAACTCGCGCGCGAGCTTGAGTTGGCCCGTCTCGACGAGGAAGTAGGTGTAGAGGGCGCGCAGTTCGGCGTTGGAAGGTTGCGAAGTGAGCGCCTGCTTGATGAGCTCGTGTGACTCGTCCCACTGCTCGCGGCGCCGGGACTTGATGCCGAGGAGGGCGAGGCGTGCCTTGGCTACGCAGGGCGCGCGATTCTCGATCAGCGACCGCCAGAAACCGCGTAAAGAGAACGAGGAATGCAGGAACTGAACTCACCCTCGACGAACTCTCTGTGCTGGCCGAGCAACAACTCGTAGCCACTCTTGGCCTTGTCGACCTCCCCAAGCGCCTCGTAACACGCCGCGAGGTTGAACGAAGTGGCCGTCATGACCGCGTCCGTCTCGATCGGGTCGAACCCGGAACTCGATCGGTCGGCGGGGTTGATCCCGGCGCCGAGTTTGCCGAGCGCGCGCTCAAACTCTTCCTGCGCGCGGTACAGGTCCGCCTGCACCGACGCCGACTGGTGCTGGTGCTGGTGCGGACGTCGGTTGAAGAACAAGACGCCGAGGTTGTTCCGGATCCGAGGGTCGACGTGGTCCTTTTCCGGTTTCGGCATCGCGTACAAGTCGTCCTTGTCCTCCTCCTCTCCCTTTGCTGCGGCCCCTTCCTCCTCCTCGTCCTCATCGGCATCGTTCCCCTTGTCGGTTTCGATCTCGGCCGCGCGGATATAGGCGTTCAAGCTCCGTTCGACGTTCGGTTCGTCGCTCCAGAGGCGCGCAATCTCGAGGTACAAGTCGCGGTCCTCGGCGAGGGTCCGGACCCGTTCACTCTTGGCGATCAGGCAGTCACCTCCTCCCGCCGCCGCCACCTCGCCGCCGACGCCCGTAGCGGCCTCCTTGCCCTGCTTGAAGATGCGTAACACGGCCTCGTACGATTCCTTGGCGACTTTGCGAGCACCATTCGAGTCGCTGACGGCATGGAACTGGAACGCGAGGTTGGTCTGGATCGCCGCGAGCGCCGCGAGCGCCTCGACGCATTTGGGCTGTTTCCGGATCAACCCTTCGAGCGCAAAGATGGCGTTCGGCAAATGGTCCAACCGGATCTCGACTCCGGCGACGCCGAGGTGCGCGACCGTCAAATCGGGATTCGCTTCGACCGCGCGGGTATAACTCGCGAGGACTTGGGCGGCGTTGAACGAGGCGGTTTCGGGATCGGCGTCGATGGCGCGCGCGCGGGCGAGGTGCGCCTCGGCGACGAGCAACCGCGCGTCGGCGAACGCGAGCATCCGCTCTGCGAGTTTGAGCGCCGCGGCGCTCGCTCCGGGGCCCCCTTGGGAGAGGTACTGACTCGACAGGGGGCCCATCGCAGCTGCGGCTGAGGAGGTGTTGTCGCGTTTGAAGGCTTGCTGGATCAGGACGAGGCCGCGCTCGTATTCGACCGCGCGGGCAATGTCGCCGCCGGGCAGGAGGGGGTTCTTGGACGCGTTGACGTGCAAGAGACCGAGTAGGAGTGGCGCAGAGGGGGACGAACTCTCCGGGTGCTGTCGGTTCGGTCGGTTAGCTCGTGGGAGGAAAAGGTCGAGATCCGAGAAAAGGGGACGACTCACGACGACCATGGACCGTTCCCATGCCCTCCTGGCCTTTTCGCGATCGCCGAGCATCCAGAAGCAGAGACCGATGCCGATGCGCGGGTCGGGCAGGAACTGGGGCGAGAGTCGGAGGACGTGCTGGTACGTCTTGAGTGCGGGACGGAACGCGCGTTGCGAGAACTGGCAGCGGGCCTGTGAAGGGGGCGGGCGGGCGGAAGGGCATCAGTAGCGCGCAAAGGAGACATGAGAACGGGAGAACGTGCCTTTCCCATGAGGGCGACGAGGTGGGTGGGTTCGTCTGCGAGGATCATTTCCCACAGTTTCGATGCGCGGTCGAGTTGACCCTGGGCCATGGCGAGGGCAGCCCGCAAGTCGCGGACGACGCGACTGTCTGAATCGATGCGGTGTGCGTTCTCGAGGTCCTTGGTGGCGCGCATCCAGTACTCTTGCTTGAGGAAGACCTTGTTGTGCGACCCAAACTCGGGATGGTGCGGGTCCTTTGGGGGCGCGATCTGTCCGGCCATCAAGTGCTCGGGTTCGCATTTGGGTGCCTTGCGGGCCAAGGCGAGGTGGACGTTGGCCTTGAGGCACAAGGGGGCGACATGGTCCCTCGGGTCGGGCAAGGTCCTCAACGCCTCGTCGACCATCTCGAGCGCGGTGCGGGTGCGTCCGCGGGCGAGGCACGCTTCGATGAGGGCGGTCCACAACGGTCCGGCGGCGTTCTCGTTGCGCAAGAGGTGGACGACGTCGTGCAGCTGTTCGGGCGAGTCGGACAGGAACACCTCGTCCAGGTCGACCGGGATCGTCTCGTTCGTCGTCGCAGACGGCACCTCGAGGATGGTCGCCATCCCGGGCTAGAGTCTGGCTTCGGGCGTAGCCGCGTGCGCGTGTAGACTGGTGACGAGACTCGAGAATCACAAGTCTCCGCGGCGAGTTCCTAGTGAACGCCTCCCCTTGAGCACTTCAGCGTGACACGTCAACCCAAAAACTCTCGAGAGCTCTCTCTCTCTCTGCACTATACTTTCATCGAGTGCCGCTCGTGCTCATGCCTGTGCTCCGCTGTGCTCTTCGGCAGCTGCTGCGCCCCGAACGCTGATTGCGGCTTCCGGCGCCGCTGTCTCTCCTCTGGCTTGCTCACGACTCGACTCGACTCGCCATCGACCCTCTACACGCGCACTCTTCTTGCCCCAAGATGCTGTGTGTGCATCCATCGCCTACCCACCGATCAGATCTGCGGGTCGACAAGGACCAGAGCGGCGGAACGACGAGATGAGGCACCATTGCTGGCCCCTGGTCCACCTCACGCGCCTCACGTTCAGGCAATACGGTCGTCGTGCTTCCGGAATAGATCGACTCTGACTCTTCCCTACGCTCTGCGGATGCGGGCGGTGTCCTTCTGCTTCTGCGGCAAAGCTTCCTTTCGTGCGCGGGAGGAGAGACGTCGATACATGCCCTCACTCGAACCTGCTGATTTCGTCCCTCTCGGGATACGGAACGCTGCCGGACTTGCTCGTCTTGCTCCGCCTCACTGTATTGCGCTGCACGACTTGTGTGCGTCGATTCGGGTTCATCGAGCACGCCGTGCATCGGTTAGAGAGGGAACCGAACAATCGCCTGAGGAAGGCGACGATCGAGTCTCCGCGCCGACCTTCACGAACGAGTGCCTCCCTGCTCCGGGTATTTGTTCTCCCGTACGGAGCGGGTCTGAACAATCTCTCCGGTATGCCCCTTGTCCTGACTCAGGACAGCTTCGATTGCGGCAGATGCGGCCAGTGAGTAAGCGACACAAGGCTGCGGCTCGACAACTCGGAGGCAGCGCGAACAAGCAGCGAGGCTGCGGCGCGCGTCATGCTGGACTCGAAACATCTGCCTACACAGGGGAGCGAAGGGGAGAATCGGCGGGAAGGGGAGAGAGAGGGGGGCAGCTTGAGCGGAGTGAGAAATTTGGCAAATCTGTGCTGCAATCGACCGTGCCCTACCCTGTACTATATCATAGCAGTACTGTAGCGATGTTTCTCCTTCTATATGCCAACCCTCAAAAGCTGAAATGATTTTCGACCACCTCCACCGGCCGCGCCCAAAGTTCCGTCGACGTCGATTTGACCTCTCACTCGACTCGACAGACAAACACGCACACGCACAAGATGAGCGGCCGCATTCCCATGATGGGAGTAAGTCGCATGCGGACCCTGCCGAGCCTGGGAGAGAGAAGGGACTGACCCCAAATGCTGTGCAGAACCCGACGGTGCTCGTCCTGCGCGAGGGCACCGACACGAGCCAGGGGACGCCGCAGCTCCTGAGCAACATTGCCGCGTGCCTGAGCATCGCCGCCACCGTCGCCTCGACCCTCGGCCCGCGCGGCATGGACAAGCTCATCGTCGGCGCCGACGGCCACGCGACCATCTCGAACGACGGCGCGACCATCCTCCGCCTGCTCGACGTCGTCCACCCCGCCGCCAAGTCCTTGGTCGATATCGCCCGCGCCCAGGACGCCGAAGTCGGAGACGGAACCACCTCGGTCGTGTTGCTCGCGGCCGAACTCCTCCGCGAGGCAAAGCAGTTTGTCGAGGACGGCGTCAGCCCGCATGTCATTATCAAGGGCTACCGCACCGCCGCCCGACTCGCCATCGAGCGCGTCAACCAGCTCGCAGTCACCGTCAACGCCGCCGACAAAGAGTGCGGTCCCTCTCTTCCTCAAACTCTCAAGCTGCTCGCTAACACCCTATCCCCCGCGCGCGCAGAGACTTCCGGTCGCTGCTGCTCAAGTGCGCCGCGACGGCCATGTCGTCCAAGCTGATCCACTCGTCCAAGCCCTTCTTCTCGGCCATGGTCGTCGATGCCGTCCAGACCCTCGACCCGGCTTCGCTCGACCCCGCCCTGATCGGGATCAAAAAAGTGCCCGGAGGCGGCATGGAAGAGTCGCTCCTCGTCCGCGGCGTCGCGTTCAAAAAGACCTTTTCGTACGCCGGGTTCGAACAGCAACCGAAAAAGCTCGTCAACCCGAAAGTCTTGTCCCTCAACCTCGAACTCGAACTCAAAGCCGAGCGCGACAACGCCGAAGTCCGCGTCGAGCAAGTCTCGGTGGGTCCCCAACGGTCTTACGAGGAAGATGTGCAAGATGCTGAACCAGAGTGCAAAACCTCCCCGCCCACAGGAATACCAAGCGATCGTCGACGCCGAGTGGTCCATCATCTACCGCAAACTCGAACTGATCGCCGAGTCGGGCGCGACCGTCGTCCTGTCGCGACTGCCGATCGGCGACCTCGCGACGCAGTATTTTGCCGACCGAAACATCTTTTGCGCCGGCCGCGTCGCGACCGATGACCTGAAGCGCGTTGTCAGCGCCGTCGGCGGCTCGATCCAGTCGACCGTGTCCGACCTGAGACCCGAACACCTCGGCACGTGCGACGTCTTTGAGGAGAAGCAGATCGGCGCCGAGCGGTACAACCTCTTTGAAGGGTGCCCGAAGGCGCGCACGTGCACTTTGATCCTCCGCGGCGGGGCCGAGCAGTTCATCTCTGAGGTGGAGCGGAGTCTGAACGACGCGGTTCAGGTCGTCAGGCGCGCGGTCAAGAACGGCACCGTCGTCGCCGGCGGTGGCGCCACCGAGGTGGGTCCCTCCCCTTGCGTTCTCTCTCGGGGGATTGACCACCTACTGACCCCCTTCGCCTCGTACAGATGGAAATCTCGGCCTACCTCCGAGCGCACGCGCGGACGTTGCCGGGCAAGCAACAGCTCGTCATCTCGGCGTTCGCGAAAGCGCTCGAGGTGATCCCGCGTACCATTTGCGACAACGCCGGACTCGACGCGACCGACGTCCTGAACAAGTTGCGCATGTTGCACGCGCGCGGGGAGACCTGGGCTGGCGTCTCGGTCGACGAGGACGACGTGAGTGACGATGGCGCGGCGGCGGCCGAAGGGGTCGCGAACAATATGGAACGGTTTGTGTGGGAACCGGCGTTGGTCAAGGTGAATGCGCTCGAGGGCGCAACTGAGGCGGCGTGCATCGTCCTGAGTGTCGACGAGACCGTCACCAGTCCGCAAGCGCAGGTGAGCCCGGGGGTTTCTTTTTTTTTTTTCTCGCGTTGCCTGCATACCCTCGGCCTTTGCTGACCCGATATTTCTCCTTCGTCGACAGCAAGCACAGCAGGGAGGACCGCCTGGGGCTCGTGGACGGGGGCGCGGCCGATAGAGTGGCGCATGGCTCACGTCTCTCCTCTTGTAACAATTCCGCCCGGCTCTTGGCCATTCGCACGAAATACACACCCTTGCAAACGCACAGTCTTTTCACAAACGGACGTTACCGATGACGCCTTACAGCCAGGCCGATGACGCCTTACCGATGGTGCCGTCCTTATCGATTCGAACCGAAGCTCCTGTCGTGTCGGCAAGTCCGCGGCGTCCCAAAGATCGTCGAGCACGAGCTCGGCGCCGCCCTTTCTGTTTCTCGCTGTTGTCTCTCCGCGCTCATCTGCTCTCACAGGTACGCGCTAACCCGAGCACCGGAAGCTACGCAGCGATGCAAGTACAGATCCACGGCATCCTAAACGAGTTTCGCGAATGGGTGGCCGAGCATTTTCCCGCCGTGGCGGACTGGGAGCGTAACGACCACAGGTCGTCACTGCTCGCTGGAGCTCGCGAGGCGCCTCACGACCATGGACATCGTGCAGTCAAAAGTGCCCGCGGTGTATCAAAGCGGTCGGCAGGCTGAGATGCGACCCGACCGGAACTGCTCCGTGGAAGTTGCGCTCCTCGACGACCTCTTGACCCTGGAGCGTTTCGCCCATGACTTTCTTGAGCGCCCTATCGGCTTTGGGCACGAGTGCGCGGTCAGTCGGGTTCCACCTCTTTTCCCCCATAGGCTCAGGCCCTTCTGACACAGGACGACGCACGAGAAAGGCTGACTTACCTTGCAACGTAGGCCAAGATGACTGTCGCGCTTGTGTGGCCGCTCAATGCTGCTGTTCTCGGTCCCTTTGCATCTGCAATGACTGCTTCAACAGAACAGCTGTTGCATGGGCTTCCTGATGGACTAGCGGCGGATTTTCGCTCGCACCAGCAATTGATCGAAGCCCATGCAAGCTCCCCCGTATCCGGCTCGTGCCCGTGCAAGCGGGGAAGACCTGACGCTTGATTGCTTGTTGCAGGATGTATTCCGTCTGATGCTCTACAAACAATTGCAAGCTTTACAGGAAAAGATCGCCAACTCTGACTACCAGATAATCGCCATTCGCCTGTTGCTCAAAACTTTGCACAAGCGCCTTCATCTGCCAGTGGACGACAAAAACTTTCAGCACGCAACGCAACCCGTCTCGCAACTCGATTTTGGCATCACAGAGGAGGACCGAGACGACCTCCTGAAAATGTCAGTGTACGCCTCTTGGCGCCGCCCGGGTTCTGAGCCGTTTACGACGTACGCGTCGCTTCTCTGGAAAACCCTCGAGCAAGTGGATGTGGCAAGCTCGGTGTACGCTTCGATGCCCGCCTTGTTGCAGCCCAGGATAGGAGTGACTTCTCGGAATCTCTACTTGACCCCAGAGATCGGGCAAACTCCGCATATCAACGTGACGCCGAACATCAATACCACCCCTACACTCAGTGGGACTCCAAGAACCAGCTTGACCCCGTTGTACCACAATTCGCCGATCCATTCCCCCGACCAGCGTGATTTTGCCGGCATCGAAGCAGCCTGCCTTGCTTGTGAGGAGGTCATTGTGCGCAGTTTCCTCCTTGCCCACCCAGAGTAGTCACCAGACTAATCCCGCGTTGCCCTGAACAGGAGCGCGGCCTCGCAGAGTGGCATCGGTTGGTGAGTCCAAAATCAAGTTTTCAGGTGCATTTTGAGCTCGTGCTGACCTTTGGCTCTTGCAGAATCCGCCAACTGCTGCCCTCAGTCCGGCACATCCCTCTTGGTCGCGCAAGAAGGCGGTCTATGCGTGTTCACTGTAGGGGGTAGGGCTTGGTGGGGCAAGGAATGAAGAGGGTCCATCTTTGCCACGAGCTGATGCCTCTTTGCTGGACATACAGTACGTCTCTTGACCTCCCGGCGAGAAACGGTGTTCGGCGCATCACTGGTTGTAGCAAGTCACAGACAAAGTAGAGCCATTGAGCAGTGATCCAGTCTCAAGACCTTGAAGAGATGATCGGAAAAGGGTGATGAAAGAAGACGCGAGAGAGCTCCATCATAATCCTTCCGCCTCATGCAGTCCCTTGACAACGCTATGATTGCCCGGCATGGGCACATGTGTTGCAAGCCTACTGGACGCTTCTGCCTGTGTGTCGGCTTGCCAGACCGGAGAGGGGTTTGCGCCCGCTCGAGCCGCTTGCCCGAAAACTCGGCGGCATTGGCTCCTTTCTCTTCGGAATGTCCGATGAGTTGGGGGCGGTACTTTCTCGTGGTACGTCTCCCGAGGCTTTCTCTTTCTTTCTCTTTACCAATCTTTCATCAACCCGCTTGATGCCCACAGACAGCATGTCGGGAGCAACGGCCAATATCCTCAAAGAGCTTGGTGCCGAAAGGCATAGCCATCACAAAGTGTTGGAGTGGATTGGCTACCTCCGCTCGGACATCGAGAACATCGGAACAGAATTAGAAACTGACAAGGAAAAGGCTCAACACGCTCGTTGTCGTGCCGAACTTCGTGAAGCACTACTGCTTATCCCTGTCTTACTGGAGAAGAAGGTTGAACTTCTTTTCAAGCAGCGCAAACTCGGTCTCATGCGACCAGATCGTCTATGTACCCTTGAGGTGGCACTGTTGGAGGACGTGATGATTCTGGATGAAGCAATTATGGTCCAGCCAGACTTCCTTTTTCCCGAAACTTTAGTTTTGGGTCTTTCAGAGGGGTCGCTCGCAGGGTCTCCCTGTCAAGGGCCGCCAGATTTTGGACCCGTGGGTCCCCAGCTTTTTGGTGGGTTTGCTTGCGGCGCCCCGCGTGAAAGAAGACGGAGACTCCAAACGGGATTGCCTCCCGTGCACCTACTGTGCCCCTGCCTCATGAAAAACACTCTTGAGAAGCCGCTTTCTTGACTGCTTTCATGGTTCTATACAACTGCTGTAGTCTGGTACTGCCTGTGAAAGCTGTTGCCCTGGGAGAAGCTGCGCCGCAAGATCTTTTTCCCTCGCCTTGCCGATCAATCAACATTGAAGCTTCATCGGCAAGGGGCGACCGTCCGTGGCCCCGGCGCACATCATCAGGCCAGTTTCGGGTCGCGACCCGAACTGGCGCGGAAGCAATTCAGAGTGCTATCTCGATAACGGCAACTCGTGAGGTGCTCTTACCAAGGCCAGAAATTACTCTCCAGTATGGAAAGCCAGGTAAAATTATAACCATAGCCCTTGGAGGCTGGGAAGGTGAGCTGAAATGGCGGTCCAAACCTGTGAGCGAAAAGCGATCTGAAATTGAACCGACCTCAGCAAAGCCGTCATTCAGAGAAGCGGGCTCCATGCTCCACCTTGCGGGCTTCAAGCTGCACAGGACAACCATAGGCTACATAGTCATGAGCAACTGCTAGCAAGATCTACCACAGGAGCTGTGAGCCTATGAGGTGAGTCGAGGGGCGAAACTGCTGACGTGGCGAGCCTCAGGGTGTGCGCGGAAGACGATTTGGCCGCCCCTTGTCATCGGCGAAGACCGGCTGTCGCCGCCTTCCGCTCTTTCAGCCTGCTGCCCTCTATCCTGTCAAAGGACCCACAGCTCCATGACCCCGCCAGTCTTTCCCCAGGCATCATCCTCATCTTTCCCTGCCGGCCCCTCGCACGCTCGACCCGCTCCTCCCTCTGCCCCCGCCCGTTTTTACCCCACCCCAGCAACCTCCTTCTTTCAACCCGCACCTCCGCCTCTCCCTCCTCCCCTGACTCCCTATACTCCGCCTTTCCTCCATTCTTCTCCTTCCTCTCCATCTTTCCTCATCTCTCCTCCTCCTCTTCACCTCTCCTCCCCCTTCTCACCCTCCCCATTCTCCTCTCCTTCTCCTCTCCTCCCCTCCCCTGTGGGCTCCCCCTTCCCACACTCTCCTCCCCCTCTACAGCCTACACAGAGCCAGAACCTGAACCTGAACCAGAATTTGAACCTGAACCTGAATTTGAACCTGAACCTGAACCTGAATTTGAACCTGAATCAGAATCTGAACGCAACCCCTACACGGAATGATTATGAAAACTCGGATTCAGAATTTGATGAGCAACACAGTGGTCAATGCTATGTAGCCCTTGAATTAGAGCAGAAAGTACATGCCCTCCGGTGCCTGCTCAGGACTAGAGCTGCAACCTCCTTGCAACAGCTTCGCTCTCTAGCTCTGCTCCATGAAGGCTGCTTGATTCCGCCACGCGCAGGCAAAGCTGCTGCTCTTTCTACATTTTCTACTCACATTTGCACAGATCTGTGTTTGTTTTTGCGTGATCATGCAGCTGCTGCAGGGTTTTCCGGGCAAATTCTTGATCAAAGCGTGCTTGATGCTTCCCTACTCGCTCTCTCTAATGCCAGACCAACTACTGTGAGCTATGTAGCTGCTGACCCTGTTGATAAGCGCAACGCAATCTGCTGGCTTGCCTCTAATCTTCACCAATTTTCCCTCCGTGAGCTGCAAGACTTCGCAGTTGCTCACGCTTTCCCTTGCTCTCCTCATGCTGTTGACCGTGATTTTCTTGCGGCTGCTTTCTCTAGTCACACTTGTACAGATATGTGTCTTCTCCCTCAAACTCTGGCACAGAAAAGTGGCGTGTTTGACCGTCCCGCTCTGTCGCCTACACTTGTGCGCGAAAAACTGGCGTCCCTTAAGGCAGCCCGCCGCGTTCCTACACCCAATGACACACCTGCCCATAAGCGGCAGCGTCAAATGGCCCCTAGCAGAGAAGATGCACATCAGCTGCTTCCATCGTGGCCGCAGCCCTGCTCTTCCAGAACCAAAAAGGCTATCCATCGCGAGTTTGAAGAACGATTGGCTCCTGACAATTTGCTTACAGTCGAGTGTTCCTTCTGTGGTACTGCTGCCCCAAAGTCCTTGATTACCGCATACCCTACAGAGGAGCTTGACATTTCTGTACTTGAGTTGGCCGTCCGTGAACTGCGTGCTGCTTGGAAACAGCCGAAGGTGGAGGCGTTCCAAGCTGGCACTCTGAAACGAGGGTGTTATCAAGTGTGTGCTTTGTGTAAGGGCAAGATTCAAGGCCGCAATGGTGATTACCGTTTTGGTTCACTTCCACAGCGCTCATATGCAAACGGGACTTGGATTGGGCGGGTGCCACCTCAACTACAGAATTTGACTGCTCTTGAAGAGCTCTGCATCAGTCGGGCTCGGTCTACACGGACTATGAACAAGATAAAGCCCGGTCCAGATGGACAGAGTGCCAGTCGTGGCAATATGTGCGTATTCCCTCAGGAGCCTAAGCACCTGCTCACCACCTTGCCTCCTCGCAGCCGTGTTTTCCAGGAGGAGGTTGCGGTTGTCCTGGTTAACTCTAGTACAGCTACTGTCACTGAAGATATTCTACGTCGCTCTCCACTACTAGTGCGGCAAGGCGCAATAAAGGCGGCACTTGTGTGGTTGAAAGAGAACAACCCTCTCTACTCGGACCTCGTGATTGACAAGACTGCGCTCGCAGAGTATCCTGTTGACGGTCCTGTGCCTGTACCGGTCTCTATCGTGTTCAATGATGCTGCTTTGGAAGCAGAGGGCGCATCATATTGTCCGCCACCGACCGGACTTGGTGATGATCCTGCTCAACAGTCTCAAATCCCCGTGCAAACTGTAGGCATGTTTGACACCGAAAGCGTGAATAGAAGCTTGAACTCCCGCAAGATGTCAGCTCTCACAGCCATATTGAAGGATAATGCACCTTTTGTGCGCTACCCTTCTGGGTCTTCGCCTTTGAGCACGCGCGACAATCCCAAGGTTTGGGGCTATATGTGGCCTACACTGTTTCCTTATGGCGTAGGGGCTTTTGAAGATCCTGTCCGCCTTAATAAAGCCGAAGGTTTTCTCAAGCTTGACACCAAGACGCATGTGAAGCACCTTTTGACCCTGAAGGATAATCGGTTTCAAGTTCACAAAGCGTTTCCGTTTGCCATGTACAACCTTGCGATGCGTAAGATTGCAGCAACCTCATCCTATCTTAGTGTCAATCGGAAATGGTTTCCCGATGTTTCTCAATGCCTTAAGGAGGTGACTGCAGAGACTGCCGCTTCCTTTGCAAGAAGGCTGCAAGAAGATCCTCAAGCGAAGCCCGAGACTCCTGCCGAGGAGGCTGCAATGAAGATCCTGAGGTATGTTGACTATGTGTCCAATGCAGTTGTTGGATCAAAGGCAAACCTGAATGAGATGCGTGAAGAGCTCCGTGCTCTGACTCGTGCTCGTGGCATGTCTTTGCTTTTCATCACCATCAACCCCGCAGACACTTGCAACCCGGTCGCCCAGATCTTCGCTGGCCACGACGCAAGTCTTGATCATTACCTCTCTGACCCCTCAAAAGGTCAACAGCTTTCAGCGAATGTGCAACCTTGCTGAGAACCCAGTCGCTGGTGCTCAGTTTTTTGATCACACAGTGCGTGGCTTTTTAGATATTATCCTAGGGACTGCTCGAGAAGACAAACTTGGCATCTTTGGTGAGGTGTCTGCCTACTATGGATGTGTGGAAACACAAGGGAGGGGTTCCTTGCATCTTCATCTTCAAGTCTGGCTCAAGGATTCCCTTTCCCCTCTCGAGTTACGCAAAAAGGCAGAAAGCGATCTGAGGTGGCGCTCACAGTTGTTTTCTTGGATGGAAGACTGTGTGAAGCATGATTTCCCTGAGGGCTCCGATCCTCTGGCAAAGCCCCTCGTCTCTGCTGTTCACCGTACGCCGGTTCCTGTTGAAGGCGGAGATTACAACAGGAGGATGAGAGATGATCTCACCCATGTTCTCAATGCAGTGGGCCAAGTACATACACACTCTCACACTTGCTACAAACACCTTGCACGTGTTGCTCTAGCTGCCAAAGATGCTGACAAGGATTGTCGCTTTAATTTGCCTGCTCCTGTAGTGGAAGAAACTCACCTTGTGGATGAGGATGGCCGCATAGCCTTGAAGCGGACTAACGGTAGTATGAACGGCTACAATGCTCTCGTGACTTCCCTCCTGCGCTGCAACACAGACGTGAAATTCATTCAAAGTGGCACAGCCGGAATGGCCATGATCATCTACATTACCAACTATATCACCAAGTTGACTATGGAATCTTCAGTGATGTATACTGCTTTATCCACCGCTTTGAAGTCGCTGGCCAAACTCGTGTCTGAGCGAGCTCAAGGCGGCCTGTCCATGGATGACGAGACAATCGCTCGCACCGCCCTCATGAAGGCATGTAATGCAATGATCGGAAAGCGTGAGCTCTCAGGACAGCAAGTTTGTTCTTGGTTCCTAGGGATCCCGAACCACTACACGTCAGAGACCTTTACAAAAGTGTACCTTGCGAGTTTGATGCGCGTGTTTGCTCGAGATGTGTTCTTTCCCACTGAGGAAGCAGACAATGCTTCCGCTACAGACATGGCATCCGATGACCAGACTAGCAACAGCGAGAGCGAGGATGAGGATCAGGACGATGATGAGGACGATGACGACCTGCTTGTCCTGCGGGTGGGTGAAAATCCAGCCATGGATGTAGAGGCCCAAAAAGTCCACTCTCTTGTTGATGATTACCGGAATCGTGCACAGGCCTTGGCGGATCTCTCTCTGTGGAGCTTCGTTTCTGATTACGAGAAAGTCCCTTTGCGGCAGCTCCGGCAGAGAGACATTGGTCATCCGTTTCTGCCTGCACATGGTCAGTCCGCAACTCATGCTATGCGCAAGAGGTCTACACCTGTCATACCTGTGCTCCTTGGTCCGGCAATTCCAAAACGTCTTGACCAGCCGCAGCAAACTGTTGAGTACTGTGCCTTCATGCTCATGCTTTTCTCTCCCTGGCGCTCCCCGCCTCCAGCCATGCATGACTGGCAGACTATATATCAAGATTTCACTCTCACTGCCCCAGCTGCTGCAATGGAGGTGATCAATCATTGCCAAGAACTCTACCAGTGCGAAGATGCTTGCGATGATTACTCTGCTCAACGCCGTCAGAGACTGTCAGAACTTCGCTCGGGTGGTGACTCCTCTAGTCTTGACAATGACCATGCAGGTCTTGATTTGTGGTCTGTCCTTGAGGCAGATGAAGGACCCGGTCTTGCTCACCCTGACGAGGGTGGAACTACTTTGAATGCGCTCATGGCTGCCCACGGGGCACAAGCAGCGGAAGAAGCGCAATACTACACAGCACCTCTTGAAACTTCGGCGGTACCTTTGCCAAGTCAGGGAGCATTTGAAGCAGAGGAGTCAGACATTTTGCGTGCAAACGGTTTGAAAAAGGCGTGGGAGGCGAAACGCAAGGCCGTGCTTGCTGACCGAGTGCTCTCCGTCGAACAGGCCGCCAAGAGACAACGCGAGAATGTTGAAGCCGTGGTCAAAGACCCGTCTGTATCTACAGTGGAAAGGGAAGCAGCCTCTGCCTTGATCCGGCTTGCAGCTGAAAAAGACGAGCATGGTCTCCTGCACTATCAAAGCTTGGCTCTTTCCTTGCTCGAGAAATATACTTTGAACCAGAAACAGACTCTAGCTTTCCTGCTAATTGCTGACCATGCAGGAAAAAGGGCACTTGGTCTTCCTGTTGGGCAAATGCGCTTCCTTCTTGCAGGACCAGGAGGGACAGGGAAGTCCCGGATTTTTGCCGCTCTGACCGAATTTTACCGCGAAGTACTGTATGAGGGGGCGCTTGCAGTTACAGCACCCACGGGTGTTGCTGCAGTGAATGTCGGAGGCTCGACCATCCATTCCGAAGCGAGTCTGATGGCAAACCCGAAAACTTTCAGCAAACCAGGAAGTACTGGAACTCGTGCTCTACAGGAGCGATGGAACGGTCGTCACGCTTTTTTGATCGATGAGATTTCCTTCTTGGATTGCCTCACTTTGGGCAAACTCACTCAAAATCTCAAGCTTGCCAACGCGTCGACCGCGAGCGATGACCTGCCTTTTGGTGGCTATGACACTATTTTGGCCGGTGACATGGCTCAACTTCCTCCTCCTGGCTCTGTACCATTGTATGCCGCTGAAATGACTGTCCACCTTGACTCCCTCAACCCGCAGCAGCGTACAACAAACACTCGAGTTGCCGGTTTTTCTGCGTGGCGCCAGGTCACCTCTTGTGTTGTCCTGGACGAAGTTCGGCGTCAGCCCGATGCTGAGTTCCGTGCACTCTTGGGTCGTGCTCGGTTTGGAAGCTGCAAAGATGACGATATGAGCATCCTCGAGTCTCGTCTTTTGAAGAACCTTCCCGATGCCGAGCGCCAGTCCCTGATCAACGTCGCAAATTGGGTGCCTTCGGACACATATGAGCATACTGGGTGCCCGCTCATTACCGCTACAAATGCTCTCCGTGACAAGCATAATGTGCGCTGCGCAAAAGCCTTTGCTGCTGCAACAGGTCAAGAATACCACGAATACTACGCTGCTGATTCCGTGGGAAAAGGTGATGAGCGCCGGCTGCTTACTGGACGTGCTTTACAGCTTACCCTCGACACGCCTGCAAAGAAGGCAAATGATATGATGGGCCGATTGCCTCTAATCCCGGGCATGCCTTGCTTCTTGGTGAAAAACATCGCCACCGAGCTTGGCCTCAGCAACAATTGTGACGCTACGTTTGTGCGCGCAACATATACTACCCGCAATGGACAGAGGCAGGCAGTGAGCTGCATTCTCCATGTCCCCTCCTACTCCGGCTCCGATGAAGAGAACCCACACAAAGTTGAAATTGGTTGCTACGACGAGTCTCTGATGGTAGAATCCCCGACACATGGCCGGCTCAGATGGAAGCGGCGTCAGTTGCCTGTCATACCGGCTTTTGCTTTCACAGCCCACAATGCGCAAGGGCGTACACTGGATCGGGCGTGCCTTGATCTTGCAAGTTGTCCGTCTACAATGAGTGCGTATGTCATGCTGTCTCGGCTGCGCACACTTGAGGGGCTCTCTGTGCTCCGTCCTTTTGACACTTCAAAATCTGGTTACTTGTGTCGCCATATCTCTCAATCGATCAGAGAGGAACTGCAGCGCGAGGAAAGACTTGCAGATGAAACAGAGGAACTGGCTCGAGAGAGCCTTGCCTGGTACTTTGACAGACTTTGAGGGCAGGTACTGAGCCTTCCTTGATGGTGCGGTACCTGTCTTGCCTATACATAGGCTCCCTCTGCGCTCCGCAACGGTAAATATTCCTTGCCGTGGCTGGTGGGCCATTTCTGTGTGGGCAGGGTCTAGACCCTACCCACAACCTGGACCTTCTCAAGGGGAGGAGGACCACAGCTCCTTTCTCAAACCCTCTATGGTCCATTGAAGACAAGGATCATGAACACCGAACCTTTACTGCTGGTGCCAGACCACCAGTGTGTGGCTCCTATGCTTGTACATGAAGAACCAAAAAGCGAGCTGTCAAAGGTGAGACTGGGGAATTGAAGGCCGGACGTGTTGATGTTCACCCCCACAGCTCCCCTCCCTAGCCCTCTATGGTCCATTGAAGACCAGGGTCATGAAGAACATACCTTTACTGCGGGTGCAAAGGCACCGAGAGGTAGCTCCTATGCTTGTACACAAATATTGAAAGGCCGTCTGTCAAAAGTCAAGGTGGACGTGATTTTCAGATTTTGACCGCCGGGCTTCGCACTGCATCAAGTGTACGGCATAGTACCGATGTAGAGATCGGAGCTACAGTGTTGAGACATTCAGGCTGCAATCAGGAAGCGAGGAAATTGCGGTAGTGAGCCGTTCTGACGGGAGTAGGATGATGACCACGTCCTACTACGGTTCCTTTCGCTTAACAGCCATCTAAAATTGAGTACAGCCCTACTCCGCCACTGCAGATCAAGATATGTGATCAGGGAAGCTTTACTACATGCGCTATGGGTGTGTAGGGACTCAAGAGAAAGCGAGTTGGCAATATGCTCTAAGCCCCCCCTGCGTGACTCACACCTTGGGTCGCACCCAAGCCTCAGGTGTCGCGCGACCGAGGTCCGCAATTTGTAGCATCTGTAATGCCCACTTAGTAATCTCCTTTGTTTATATCTTGAGAAGGCTATCAATGCGCTGCTCTTGACACAGCTGGATATAGCTATAGAGACACTCTTTGGCTTCGAAGAGTGTGTTCTCTAGGCCAGGTTGCTGCTACCTGCACAGGGCTGAGAGTGAGATTTGATTGGCTGCGGATAGAGGCGCTCCGGCCGTACCCGAAACTGCCGACCCGTTCCGGATAGTCCGCGGACCCGTCGCCCCAACGGCGCTCTCCCTCCTCTCCAAACTCGGGAAAGGCACCTGCTCAGATAGCTATGGCTGTACCTGCCCCTGAAGACTCGCCTACGGCTCGCGCGACTCGGTCTCGCTCAGCTGCGAGCCACAGTGCCGGTGCTGCTGCCGCAGCCGCCCGCACTCAGGATCTGGGCCGCTCCCCGCCGCCACCTCTCAACTTGCAACCCGGCCTTACAAACCCGCAATCCAGCCTTACAAACTCGACTGCAGCCGCAGCTCCGGCCGCCGCTGCCTCGACCCCGCCAACCGGCGACCCGACGGTCTTGGTCGAGAAGAACCAGCACCTCGTCGCGAGCTTGCTCCAGCAAGGGCCGCGGTTCTCGGATCAGCAGGTCAGGGAAAATTACATGGAGCGCGAGGAGTATATCCTGGGTGGTGGCGCAGGAAAGCGACTTGACAGCTTCAAGTGGACCGCGGACACCCGTCGGGCGGATTTTGTGTTGGTGGAAATGGACGGCGACGACATGTAATTACACCTTTTTCTTTTTTGTTCTGCTCCATACTGTGGGACTGAACTTGACTGTTTCATTACCAGCTCTCCCGCTATCTTCTGCGCAACTGGACGGCTCATCTACCCGAACATGGTCGAAAACATGACCTATGGAACCCTCATCGACGACGTGATTGAGGAGGAGATCAAGGTCAAGAAGGATATTGTCAAGGTCAAGCTCGACCGCGGGCAGATCACGCTCACCTACACCGACGAGTTTGGTGACTCACGATCGTGGATGGGGTGTGTCACTTTTCCTGTGTTGTCATGTTCTACACCAATCTCCCCAGACTGATGTTTATTCTCGATTTGTGACAGCTTCGACGACGGTCACAACCGCGGGTGGCCGGGAGCCCGCTGGAACCTCCGCTTGCAGGCTGCAGACAGCGACTCGAACGATTACATCAAGTTCCGTGAAAAGGCAGCCTCGAAGATGGCAGTGCGTGCTCCTCATCATCTTTGATGTCCCTTGCGCCCACACCAGCTGACATGTATATTTTTCTTTGCTCAGAAAGACACCATGGTCCCGTGCAATCCGCCTGGTTTTTACAATCCAATCATGACGTCGCGAAATGTCTACCTTGACCAGACGCTTCCGCAAGACGTGCGTCAGGGTTTTGCTTCTGACTCTTACACTTCTACTGACCTCCTTTGCACATGCAGAACGGAGTCTATCGGACGAATCGACGCGACTACCGGGATTACGACGCTCGGGCTGAAACCGAAGGGTTCCAAGTCAACACGGAACCGAAGGTCGTCTACCTCGACCGCAGGAACCACCGGCAGGTGGAGATTCCGTTTGCGGTCTTGCACAAGCTTGTCAACAAGGATGACCCGCTTCAGGTGGCAGTTTACTTTTCGATGCGGGTGCGTAGTGTTTGTCGTTGTTCGTTTTCCTCTCCATCCTGCTGATCACGGGCTCGACAGGCTCGCGGGAGCTCCCGTGTGAACCCAAAGAAGGCTTACCTCCGCTATGAGGTAGAGACAATTGTGCTCCTGGGCCATTGCCCTGCCCCCGCCGCCATCGACTCCGGTGTCACGATCTCGCCGACGAAGTCAAAGAAGGTCAAGCTCTGGTGACCGTGACCTTTCCCTCCTGTCTGTATTAGTTACTCGCTGCTGTACTACTAGCTCAACCTAGTGTCCTAGCTGCAACTCAACTTGCAAATGAATCTTCTCTAGACGCTACCACTGGAAATGCTTTCTTGACTGCGAAAGTTTCGGGTTTGCCGCTTGTCGGCCTTGTCCCGCTCATTTTGCAAGTGAACAAAGTGGTCAGTCTTTTTCCAGGTACCCGGTCTGACGTACTGCTGATCTAACCTTTGTTCTAGCCTCATGTGGCTGCCGCTCTCTGATGGCCCCTCAATTGGGCTCTTTTTGAGCATCCGAAGGATCCACACACCCTCAAGGCTGAGCAACTGCTTCAAGGACTTGAGGAACCATGCTGCACAAGTTTGAGAACAGCGAACAAGTGCTTGCTACCAAGGTGGGCAGAGTTATTGTCTCCGGGAGATCTAGAAGCTGATGCACATATGTGTTTGGCAGGATGTCCTTTTTGAGAAGCTGTGCAACGACCTGCACAGTGCAAGTCCCCCTTGCCGAAATGGAAAGTTATAACGCTCCCGGATCTGCTTTTCCGCGTAAATTCTATGTCGGGCAACTGCTTCCCTTCCTACAGAACCATATGCCAATCAGCGCGGGTGTTGACCAAACACAGGTCAATGTGGCAAAACTGAGGATCCAGGTGTCCCAAGAGGACCTTGATTACTTCAAGCACCAATATATTTCAGTCAGAGTTCTATACTTGTGTGTAGAAATGACCTATGCTCGTGTGCTGCATGTCGTCCTCAAAGCAACCACCTTCGCGTTACGATTTGTAAGGGGAAGTATGCCCTGTTTGAGACTTCAGGTAATTTCAGCTTGCTATGGGCTGACAACAGCTTCCCTTCTGATATCCTTCTCATTGCAGCAGTCCCAAGATATGCAGCTCTGCTGCAAGGAATGCTTAAAGGTGGTGGTGCGTTGTCTTCCCTCACTCTCTCTTCAAGTCCAGGAGAGGAGAAACTGACTCCATTTCGCTGCTAGACGCGCGGCTTGAAGGAATGGGAACGCCTTCAGGTGCAACTCGCATTGAGTGCTTGAGCAGTCTCAACTCAGTGCTAAGCTTCCACCTCTACAGGGTGAATATCCTCTGCACAGCAAAAGCTGCAGCCTGGCGCATGCCGCGCATCCCCCCTGGTCGCGCAAGAGCACTCTCTATGGACGCAGGCAGTGCTAGCACAACAGTGTTCCGGTCCCTCCTCCTCCGGGTGCACATTCTACACCACACTGTTTGTCGTGGCTGTTCTTTCAGCTGCCGTCGAATCGTAATCCGGAGCGTAGTCCGTGGTGAAATGCTTTGGCCTTCTCAAATCGCATCTTTGGTGCGTCGCACTGTTACCCAAGGCGAGGTGCAGAGTAAGATACACTCGTGTGCGTATGCGAAAGCCTCCGGAGGAGAGCGATAGCAAAAGGACGAGGAGCGAGCGCGCGCTCGAGCCCCTCCAGTCACGCCATTTCGGCGTCCGGCTGAGGCTGCTCCTCGGACGTCCCGAACATGACGATAGGCTGTTCGCATCTGGCTCTCACGTTTGTCTTTTGGTTTCCTCGTTATCACCAAGACAACAAATATGTCGTCTCCGAGTCAAGAAGAGCTAGACCAGCAATTCAAGACCCTCCAAACGGAGATCCGTCAGCGCTTTCCCATCACAGGCCGGTCTCCCTCCCGCAGAGGAGTCCTGCTGCTCGATGTCGGAAACCATATCCGTACCAAAGCAGCCAAAGTGTGGAGTATGGGGCTTCAAAGCCGGCCTCGCCCCGACCGTCATTATTGCGTGGGATTCGCTTTGAAGTGCGATCTCGAGATCCTTGGTCACTACCTCCAAATCGAGGGTTCCGTTTCGACCGAGACTATCGTGAGTGGCGAGCTTATCTGTACCTCTCACACTTTAACTGATTGCGGGTTGGCTCTGACTAGACAACCTGGGCCATCGGGTTGATCGCCCCTCTGAACGAAGCGATTCTCGAATCGGAGGATGGGAAGGCAACGCCTGTGTCCCAGCTCGTCCAAGGACTACCCAAGGAGTTGGCAAAGAAGTGCTCGAGGCTTTCGCCTGCCGAGGTTACTTCTGCCCGCGTGAGTCCTGACCGGAACCCAGACCGCGAATCTTTTTGTCGCTCAGACTGCGAGCTTGCTCCCCCCATGTGGCTGACGCGGTACATGGGCATGTTGCAGGAGTATATAAGTCGAATCCTTGCCCACAACGTTTCGAACGCCGTGACAACAGTCTTGAAGACTGCGGACCCCAAGACAATGCCGCGTTTCTTCACGGAGCCGGTTCATCAACTCGCCGAGTATCTTTCGCGCGAGCTCGACACTTTGGAGAAGGTGGAGCGGTTCGACATTCCGGTCACCGCTGCTGATCTCAAGGCGTTCAAGGGTTCAAAGCCAGCGGGATTGACCACGTATGCCAGCTGGATCTGGGACGCCCTCTACGTTGTTGGCCATTCGCTCAGGCCAGACCATACCGCGCTTGGCCAAGACGTAGGTCTCAGTACCCACACTCTGACATGACATGTTAGCGAGTACGAGAGGCTAAAGCTCAGCATTGGGATAAACCAGACACATCTGAAGAAGTGGTGTGACAGGTGTGGTCAGATTGTCGTACGTTTTTGCCCAGAACCTTTGCCACCGGGCGATGACCGCGACTCTTTGCGGTCTGCGTCCCGCCTCTTCTTGACAAAGCTCATCCTGACCATGGCTGCTCTTGTTGACCAGGACCTCGGCTTGAAGCAGTGGAATCATCTGGTACGTGGGAAGAGGCAGCAAGGCTTCCTGCCTTGACACTCGCATGCGGAACGAGCTCTGACCACGAGCTCCCCCCTTCCCCCCCATTTCGTGGCAGGTCTCTACTGGCCAAGTCGGGGTCGGATCGACTGCAGGGCGGCATCCATCATGGTCGCGCAAGAATTCGATCTACGCCGCGACCCCCGCCGCCGCCACCGCCGCCACCGCCGCCACCGCCGCTACCGACGACAACGGGGAGAATCTCTGCAGGATTGATAGCGGCCTAGGTCTCTAATCTCGGCACCACCACCACCGAGACAAGTAGTAAGCTCGCGCGCGGGAAAAGTCATCGCTTCATTGTAAGGCCCCGGCCTCACGACGAGACTCAGAGGAGCGGTGAAGGGGAGGTTGCGCGTTGAGGAGTTGATCTCGCGTCGCTTTCACGCGGATCTCTGCTCTTGACCTCACGCTACGGCTGACGGTCAGGAGCAGGTGTGTAGACTATTTCATTTGTCTCGGACCTCACGCTACGGCTGACGGTCAGGAGCAGGTGCAACGCATCGTCCTACTTCGTTGGCTGCGGCAGGTGTTGGACGTCTCGAACGTCCTTCCACTCATCGCCTGTATTCCATCAACGCGATGTGTCCTTGCTCAAAGTCCCTCCCCCCGTCTCGTTATGTAGAAGCACAGAGTTCAGTTCGTCCAGATTACGGTCCGCAATGCACAAGTCGTACAGCGAAGCTCCTGGATCAGACAGGCGAAAGCGAGTGACGCGTTGTCCTTTTTCCGCTCCCTGCTCTTGAATGCGGACCGTAAAAGACTCCGTCAACCGAGTGAACACCCTTTCTCTGTGTGTCCCACTCGTAGAAATTGTCAGGGAACCGACTAGTGCGTCCTCCCCTCCGTGACATCAACCGCTCCCCCTCCAGCGCCACCAAAACCTCCGCCGTACACCGCCAGACCCCTTGCCGAGGAGAAATCCGGTCCAAACCTTCCCCCCTCATTACTCCTCATCCTTGCCTCCTTCTCCTTCGCATACTCTTCGTACGAAGCGTCCGTTCCGTTCGACTCGCCCGATGAAGAGGAGGCGGCGTACGAGTTGGTGCGGGGCTGGGTAGCCGGGCGATGGTGATCATGAGGGGTGGCCGTCACCGGTTGTTGTTGTACGTCGTGAAGGGGCTCAGAGGAAGAGGAGGCAGCGACAGGATGATGCTGATGAGGATAGTACTGAAGCGTGGCGGGGGAATGAACGGCGACGCTTTGTGGCGAGAACGAGACGAACGCGGACGAAGAGAGCGATGAAGGGGCCGCGAACGAGTTCGACGTTGCGGCAGTTGAGACCAGGGCGTGTGCCGACGAATCTGCTGCGCGTGAACCTGCAGCGGTCGATCGGTCCGCCGAAGTGTGGAGGTGGCTCTCCTCGCCGTTGCCGCCACCACCGAGTCGACCTGCTCGCGTTTCGCTCGTCGCCAACGAAGCCACCGCCGCTGTGCTGCCGATCTGACCATTCAAATGCCGCAGCACCATCTGGAGTCGCCTGACCGCCTTCGCCTTCCCTTCCTCGTCGTCGACTCGTGCTCTGCCCTTTCCCTTCCCGGTATCCTCCGCCGCTCGATCCAACACCTCCCGAAGAGGACCACTATTGGCGATCGTCGGAGTCCAGACGTCGTCGGTATAAGTCCCGTGCGAGAAGTAGTCTTGGAACATGGCGGCGGGGTCTTGCGACGCGAGGAGGGTGCGGAGGTAGGTCTGCTCGGCGAGCGAGAGGTTCGAGACGGACAAGAGGAGCGATTCTGAAGTCGGGGACATGTCGCCCGGGTGGGATCGGCGGCGGGTGTCTGGTAGCTGTGGGTCTGATCTCGAAGCGAGCGGGTCGGCGGGAAGTGGCGAGACGAGAGCGGACGAGCGTTGCTGTTCCTGCGCGAGTTGGCGTTCCCAATCTCCGTCGACGGCCTCGACGACGCTATCGTGACCGGTCAGGAGAGCGACGAGGGCGTCTCCGTCCTGCGGTGCGGCGAACGGCGACTGCGCGGGAATCGCGGACGACCCGACGGCTCCTCCTACGAATTGGCTCCGTTCCCACGCCGCCGCCTGCTGCGCTCCAAAGTGGGCTTGTACTGAGCTGCTGCTCGGCCCTGCATGCTGTTGGGCGAACCGGCTAAACTCGGAGGCAGGCGAGGACGAGGAAGACGAGGCATCGGCGCGGAAGCTGCTGCTCCTCAGAGCGGCGAGGTCGTGCTGCTGCTGCTGCTCGGGGGTGAGGCGGTCTGCTGCATGAGCGAAAGCCGAGACAGCTTGCGGCAGTCCCTTTGCATACGTCGCAGCCATCGTGGAGAGTGGCGAGAGAGAAGAGCTCGAGCGGAGGCAGCCTGGAGAGAGATCAAACGCCGGAGCCGAGCGGAGATTGCCACCGAGTGGGGTTCCCCCACCCAGTAGCCGAGTGCCACGTGGCAGTCAGTTGCCCCCTGTCTCGCTCGCCGTCGTTCGCTTGCCCGCGTTTCGTCACGCGTACGACTTGGCAAAAGATCGAGAGAATTAAGCCAGCGCAGCGACTGCAGCAGACGCTTCGAGTTGCCCAGCAGAAGCACCGCGCAGATCGTCCCCTGCCCACACACGCTCTTCCCGATCCACCCGCCCCGTCACGATGGAGTCGTCCCCGTTGCCGCTCGTCAACTCGCTCGACGAGATCTACACGCCCGCCGCACTCGTGCACGAAGGCGAGCGCTGGAACAAGGTCTTTGAAAAGTTCCAACGCGAGTATGGCACTCCCGTCCAAAAGGTCTCGAGGGCGCCGGGCAGGGTCAACATAATCGGTGAGACGAGACGAGCACCGGGGGGAAGAGAAATTTTCCGCCGAGCTTGTTGCTGACTATGACTATGGAACGCGTGCAGGCGAACACATCGACTACTGCGGGTTCAGCGTCCTGCCCGCCGCCATCGAGCGCGACGTCCTGATCGCCTTCTCGACCGACCCCGTCTCCGAAGACGGCAAGGACGAGAGCATCCCCAAGCCGTCCAAGCCAGGCAAGACGGTCGTCGTCCTGCGCAACACGGAAGAGAAGTACTCGCCGACCGCGTTCGAAGTCGACTTGACCGGGAACGGCGACGACCTCGCCCTGCCCGAGAAGCACCACTGGTCTTCGTACTTTATCGCCGGAACGAAGGGCATCCTCGCCCACCTCGTCAAGACCCGCAGTCGCAACATCTCGACGCCGAAACCCGGTCCCGCACTCGTCCGCATCCTCGTCGACGGCACCGTCCCGGAAGGGAGTGGACTCAGTTCGTCGTCGGCCATGACCACCGCGAGCGCGATCGCCATCCTCGAGATCTCCGGCCGCAGGGAGGGCGAGTTTCAAGTCGGCAGGAGCGACGTCACCAACGTTGCCATCGAATCCGGTTCGTTTCGTTCTCGGGCCTAGTCCTGTTTGGAGTTCCGCCAGCTGACCTTGCCGCTGCCCTCCTCCCCCAGAACGCCTCGTCGGAGTCAACTCGGGCGGCATGGACCAGTCCGCTTCAGTCTTTAGTCGACCGATGCACCTCCTGCACATGTGAGTCCCCCCATCTCCAGCAACGGTAGGCTCTCGAGAAAGAACTCGACCTCATCGTGCGCCCCCACCTCCCTTTCCCGGTCGGTCCACACAGCGAGTTCATCCCGCAACTCAAGGCGCGCGCCCTCCCGCTCCCGCAAACGGACCCGCCCTTCTCGTTCGTGATCGCCAACACGCTCGTCACGAGCAACAAAAAGTTGACGGCCAAGTACCACTACAACCTGCGCGTAAGTCCGCGCACTCCTCTGCTTTCATTTCTTCAAACGCGTCGGCCGTGCCGATTTTTTCTGCGCCAAAAGAGCTGCAAAAGTTACTCGCGTGAGCTTTGACCCTGAACCAATCTTGCACCCGCACAGGTCGTCGAGTGCCGCCTCGGTGCCCTCTTGCTCGCCAAATTCCTCGACCTCCACGTCGACTACCAGACCCGACCCTTCCCGTCCTACAAGACCCTCGTCGACACCTACTTTGGTCGCAAAGCGCCCACGCACGGCCCGATCCGGTCCAACTCGCAACGGCCCGAGAAGCTCGTCCCCGAAGGGGCGACCCACCCCGCTCTCCCTTCGAGTCGGTTGCCGCCCCGGAACGCTGGGGGCGCACACGAACTCCGGACCATGATGGGGTTGGTTGGGCAGGCGCTTGGAGGACCGGGAATGGAAGATGGGATGACGTGGGAGCAGGTGGCGGAAAAGTTGGAGGTTGACGCGAAAGAGTTGGAGAAGGCGGTCGCGGATAGGGAAGTCGAACCCAAGGATGGCAAGTTCAAGATCTGGACCCGCGCGAGGCATGTGGTGCGTACTTTTCGTATCTCTCTCTCTCTTTCTTGCGCGCTGCTTTCTTGCCCGATTGCGGTTCTGTACTCTGCCGAACCCCGAGCCCTCAGCATACTGAACCTGCCTCGCCGCGCCCCGCCCGCAGTTCTCGGAAGCGATCCGGGTGTACGAGTTCAAGGAGCTCCTGTGCAACACGGCCGCGACCTCTCAGCGCGCGACGCCCGACGCGATCCCCGACTCGGAGAACGCCGGCCCGATCCTCGAAACCTCGGCGCGCGAGTCGCTGCCCGACCTGCCGTCGGCGCCGCTCGACCCGTACTCGACTTCGAGCCTCGCGGTCCCGAACGACGCCGACCCGAGCAAGGAGTTGTTGGAAAAGATGGGCAGGTTGATGAACGAGTCGATGGAGAGTTGCCAGCGGGACTACGAGTGCTCGTGTCCCGAGTTGGACGAGCTCGCTTCCATCGCGCGCAAGAATGGCGCGATCGGGAGTCGCGTAACGGGCGCGGGATGGGGCGGCGCGACCGTCTCGCTCGTCCGGGAGCCGGACGTGCCGGCGTTCCTCAAGGCCGTCCGGACCGAGTACTACAACAAGCGTTACCCCGACTTGACCGAGAAGGAACTCGACGACGCGTGCTTTGCGACCAAGCCCGAGAACGGCGCGATCCTGTACGAGAACGACGACGCTTCGCCGGACCATGCCACGTGAACCCTGTTTTGCCCGAGTTTCCAATCGCCATCGTGAAGAAACCCACACACAAGCTTTTAATCGTAAAATCGCATCTCTCCCTTTGGCTCTAGACAAATCCTATCGTGTCAATATACAAAAGTTCTGTTTGTCTCTTTGTCGGGTCCCGCTCGGGTACGAGGGCGCGGCAGAGGGAACTGATTTGGCTTTACAAAGAGAGGTTTCAAGACGGCATACACGACGACAGGTTCAGAGGGTGATGTTGTACGCATAGTCCTGCTCTGCGTTCTGAGCTGTCCAGAGAACGACCGAGCTGCGGGGGAGTGATACGAGTCAGTTTTCAGCCGGAGAATGCAAGGCAGAGGAGACTAGGCCCTCTCTCACCTGAACATGATGGCGACTGACGGGATGAAATATGGTCAGCGGGGGAGAATTGGTTGAACTGGATGTGAAGGAAGTAAGGGAACGCACTCGACTGGAGGACGTTGGCGATTCCCCAGCTGACGCCGTAATTCTCGGGGTAGTGCGGCAAGACGTATTTGATCACGAGCACGGTCTGCGTGGGCCGGGGTCGGGGCGGGTCAGCAAGGCGAAGAGAAAATGAAGGAGAGAACTTGTGACTGACGATGCTTCCTGCGAGTCCGCCTGCCATGAGGGCAAACCCGACAAAGAGGAACAGCCTCGCCCTCCACGCGACACCTCCGGCGCTCCAGCTCCCGTCCCACCCTCCGGAGGCGCCATCATCATCACCGAGCAAGCGCTGCTTGTCGATCAGGTTGACGATGATCATGCCGAGGGTGGCGCAGAGTCCGGGCGCCCAGTCGGCGAACGTGACGCGGACGGGGACGGGGTCGTACGGCGAGTCGGGGTCGGTGAGCGGTTTCGCGTGCGCCGACATGATGGTCGCGTCGAGAAAGGCCCACCAGCCCAACGCGAACTGCGCCGGTCAGTCCCAGGTGAGGTGAGCGAGCAGGTGGGGAGGGAGGAGTCGGGTCAGTCACCACAGCTCTCTGGGCGCCTGCAAGTTCGAGGCTGGACATCCAGGCCATCTAGTCTCCAGTGTAAGTACGCTCCGCCGACTCACGAGGGCTCCTGCGAGGTAGACGAGCATCGGGCGCTGCTTCTCGCCGAGTCGGATGCTCGGGCACCGGATCAGCAGCACCCGCCGGGGGTCGCTCGAACGCATAGGCAGCGAGGACGTAGCAGAAGGCATGGCCTTTCAAGCTCCTTGCCGCGCGCAGGTGAGATTGATGGTGACGGAGCGAAGAAGAGACGCTGCCAGCCCGCCGTCATCATCGTCAATTTCCCAAGTCAACACGGTGAACACGGTAAATGCACGAGCTATTCAATTACAACAGAAAGCAAGCGAGGAACAGACAAAACACAAACGACGACAAGGTCTCGAGAAAAGCAAAATACGCCTTTCTCCCGGTCCGGACCTCGAGCGAGAGGAAACAGCGCCTCTTCCACAGCCTACTCGGTGAATCCGAGGGCATGCTCTGCGAGTTTGATCGGCAAGCAGAGTCGAATGAGCCGGGCGCTGGAAGGAAGCCGAGAGAGACATAAGGGAAACTCACGTTTCTGGATCAGCATGATCTTGGCCGCAAAAGCTGTGGACAATCAGAAGAAACGGATGTCAGTCCCGTGCTCAATGACACGCACAACCCGCCCTGCGATCGAAACAATCGCCACGGACGAGCTGGTCGGAGCCGCTGCGGCTGGACTGACCTTCGAGGTGGAAGATGTGCTTGTTCCCTTGCTTCAGCCGGTGGTCGTAAAACGCCGCCCAGTACGCCACGTCGGCCTTCAACGCCTCGTCGACGCGGTCGAGCAACCTCCGCGTGATGCTCTGTGCGCAATCAAGTACCAGCCCACTTGCGTCAGCGCTCACATAGGGAAAAGAAGCGACAGGGCCAGGGGAAAACGTGGCAAAAAGAGACGCACCGCCAGGATGAGCTGCGCCGGGATGCAGTGCACGAGCAACTCGTAAAACATGCCCCTCACTTCGAGCAGCGTCTCGGGTTTCTGCTCGCTCAAGATCCGTTCCGCCGTCTTGGCCGCGTACTTTTCCCAGTCCGGCCGCGGGACCGCATCGATGTCGCCCGCGGCCTGCTTCCCACTCGCGAGGAGCGAGTGGTCCGGCTTGATGGATTTGAAGGCCGGGTCTTGCGCGTACAGGGCTTCGAAGGAGAGGAGGGCGCGGCGGAGGTTGCCGAGTGAGATGCGCGAGAGGAGCAACGAGACGTGGTCCGGGATTGAGATCTTTTCCACCGATGCGACCTTTTTCACCACCGCGTCGATCTGTGCGGGGCAAGGACGCCTGTATAGTCAATGCCAAGTCGCAGTCTAAAAGACAGCGAGCGGCTGTGGGACCAAAGAGAGCGAAAAAACGAATGCCGCTTTCCGCACCTGTTCTTCCGACGGCGCTCCGACCCGGAGCAACAAACACCGCGACCGGATCGGGCCGATGATCTTGCTCGTCGAGTTGGCGCAGAGGATCACGCGCAAGCTCGACGTGTACTTTTCCATCGTGCGGCGCAGAGCCGACTGGGCGTCGCGCGACATGCCGTCCGCTTCGTTGATGATCACCACTGCAGGGGGCGGGCCGCGTCCTCGTATCAGTCTCGAGGGAGCAGGGGCTGGAGATGATGGAGGTGGAGAGGAGGGCGACGAACCTTTGAAGCGCTTCCTCGCGTTCAAGTCGACCTGCTGCGTCTGCGCAATGTCTTTGAGAACCTCCTGGACGACGGCGCGATCGTAGTTCCCCAGATCACTGCGTGCAGGCCACAACGTTCAGCGCTCCAGAGCACAATCGCAACGTCTTAGAGACGGGGGACGCACCTCGGGGTGATCTCGATGTGGTAGTTGGACTGGACAATGTTGACGTCGAGTTTCCGCCTCGACGGGGTCAAGAACGTCCGCTGTTCGATCCGGAGCTGTGCGGTCACATGTCACACGGGAATAGAGCTATAAGCCGTGGCTTTCGTAGCTCATATGAACGGTCTGCCTGCACGCACCTTTTCGACACCAGGACCAAACAGTTCCCTCAACGTCGCCATGATGCGGGTCTTTTTGCCCGCGCCGGACGGTCCATAGAACAGCGTATGCGGGAAATCTCCTGCGGCCTGCACGTGTCATACTCTGCACTCGTCAGCTAAGCAGGCGCAGAGAGATGACGGGCGAAGTGGAGAACTGACGAGAGCGCGCAACCGCGACGAGAGCTCCGGGTGATAGTCGAGGTCGTCGAGCGTCTTGGGGCGATACCGATCCACGAACAACGCCATCCTCAAGCGCTCAGAGCCGAGTACAGAGAGCTCTTCCGGGAAGCGAGCCGCGACGCGTCCAAAATTTCCCAAACTTGTCGCGCGGAACTGAGCGAAAACGAGCCTCGAACACACACCGTGCGCATAAAGAGATAGATTGCACAAAAAGGGGGCCGCTCAGACACCTGCGAGGTCAAACGACAAAAAGATCCCCTTCGCACGCCGCACACCACACCAAATCCCGCGACAACGGTACCCTCTTTGTCCTCGTCCCGCCACTTTCGACAGCCGAGGACGGCCCGTCCCGCACCGGCGACAAAGGACCAGCCTTGTTCAGATCCGGAACGCCGTACTCGTCCTCCATGCGCGCCTTGAGGAGCGACAGACTCGCGTGCCGGACGTGCGAGTCGCGACCACCGTCACGACTCGTCCTATTCGCCGCCGTGGTTGATGGCTCAGGAGTAGTCGTGAAGCCGGACCGGGGAGGCATAGGCGTCACAGGAGCCGAGGCGGAGCCGGCCTTGATCGCCGACATGAGCGGCGGAGACCCGAGTGGCGTGAGCGGTTCGAGCTCGTTCTCCCCCTGAGCACTCGTTCCCGCGGCAGTCTGGTCGTCGTCGACGTGATATCCCGTCGCCGTGCCTTGCGAAGAAGTGTCCGAGACTTCGGAAACCGAAGGGAGGGTCGAAGCCGTGCGGCGGTGCGAGTGCCCACGCCTGGTCGGAGTGAGCGGCGGTCGAGACGGAACGCTCGAAGAGTCCATCGGGGCGACCGAACGATTCGCCGCACCGTTCCGAGGCGGAGAGAACAAGGGTGGCAGGGCGACCTCCTCCCGCGGGGACGAAGCAGCTTCCTCCTCCTCCTGCAACAGCCGGCGCGCCTTGGCCCGTTCCTGCGCCAGCGCGTCCATCATGCTCTCGACCTGGCTCTTCAGGTCCCCGTTCGCCTTGAGCATCTTGACGCGCGTCGACTCGAGGGTAAACACGTCCTGCTCGAGTTGGCGAATCTTGGCCTGCGCTTCCGAGATCTGCAACCGGAGCGAATCGCTCTCGTCCGAGTGATCGTCTCGCGAAGAAGCGTTCGCATCCAGAGCCGCTGCGGTCGTCGAGTCTGTCCACGCACGGAGGTGCTCCAGTTCGGTTTGGGCCTGGGCATGCAAGTCCCGGAGGTCGGCGAGAGCGCGGCTCGTCTCGGCAAAGCGTTCCCGCTGCGTCTCGAGTTCTTGCCGCAGCGCTTCGACCTCGATCTGGTCGCGTTCGGTTGCCGAAGGTCGGGACGAGGTATCTTCGAGCTCCGTCCGCAACGAAGAGAGTTCCTGCTCGAGGGCAGACTTGCTCGACGTCGCCTGCTCGGCCGCTTCGCGCGCTGTGGACAGGGCTTCTGCGAGCTCGCCCCGCTCCTGCTCGAGCTGGGCACGCGCGTCCGAGACGCTCTTGACTTCGGCGCGCAAGTCGTCAATCACCTTCTCGAGTTCCGTCACTTCGTCCTTGGTCGAATCCAGCTCGGCCATGGCCGCCGACAGGGTCGCAGACGTTTCCTCGACCTCGCCGCGGCACGCCGCCAGTTCTTGCTCCGACGCCTGCTTGGCCGTTTCGACTTGACGCAACTCGGCGCGGAGGGCTTCCATCTCCTTTTGACGCGCATTGTCGGTGTCTTGCAGTGCGGCGAGGGACGCCTGCAAGGCTGCGACCTCGTCGGAAGACGTCGAAGCGGATGTCAAAGTCGAGAGCTCCTCGCGCAGCTTTTCCTCCGCCTGCTTGAGAGCTTCGTTGCTCTGCAGCAGCGAGTCGTGCGCAGTCGAAGCCCGTTCGAGATCGGCGCGAGCGGTGGCGAGTTCAGTTTCGAGAGTAGCGGTTTTGCCTGCGAGCAGCGTTCGGTTGTTAGCGCGCGAACTTCGTTTGGCGGGCATAGCTAATCAAGAGCGCACCGAGAGCTGCCGTCAGATCTGCTGATCGTGTTCGCAGTGCCTCCTCGAGCTCATCCGACCGAGCCTTCGAGGCCTCTGCGGTCGCTTCGGCTGACGAGTGCTGCGCCTGCAAAGCCGCCAATTCGGACCGAACGGCCTCGAGTTCCGTTCGGAGAGTGACGAGCTCGGCAGAGGTCGCTGCTGCTGGACCAGTGCGGTCGGCGTCGAGCCGAGTCTGCAGCTCGGTGTTGCGGCTCGCGTGTTCGGCCACCTTGGCGGACAAGGCCGCGAGGTCGTCTTCGAGCTCCTTCTCCTTCTTGGCACCGACATTGAGCAACCCTTCGAGGCGCAAGATCTCGGATTCGCGATCGTCGAGGTCTTTCTCGGCCGCTTCGAGCGAATGCTGCAGAGCCGTGGCGCGCGATTCCGACGCGGCGAGGACGTCTTTGAACATCTGCAAGTCGCGTTCGAGCTCGCCGAGCCTGTAGTTGGTGCCGTTGGTCAAGGTCGGAGTGGACGAGCGAGACAATCCGGCGAGGGAAGAAGCGATCGACGCGGGCAGGGCCGACCCGGCCTCGAGGCGTTTCCGCAAGTCGGCTTCGTCAAGGGAGGGAGTCGAAGCCCGCTCCAGCTTCTGCACTCGCGCCTCGAGTTCGGCGATTCGCTCGACGTCTTGCGGTGCAGAAGGAGGTGTCGCCGTCTTCTCTGCCTTGAGCGCTTCGAGTTCGGCTTCGGCCGACGACTTGGCCAGCTGTGCCCCCGAGAGCTCTTCCCGCACGCCGCTCAACTCCGTCTCGAGCTTAGATGCGTCAGCCCGGGCGGTTGCGACAGCGGCCTCGGAGGCAGTCGACGCTTCTTCCAACTCCCGCTTGGCGGAAGTGAGATCGCCGTGGAGGGTGTCGCGCTCGGCGCGTACAGTCGCAAGTTCAACTTCCGCCGCTTCGAGCTCCGACCGCAGCCGTTCGGCTTCCTGCTGTGCCGCCGTAGCCTCGGCCTCCTTCGTTGACAAGTCGTCCTTGGCCGCTGCGAGTTCGCCCTCGACGACCTCGACGCGCGTCCTGAGCTCCGCGAGCGCCCGTTCGGCCTCGTCTGCTCGAGAGCGGGCAGTCTCGACTTCTTGACGTTGCGCTTCGATTGCCGTAGCCAGTGCCTCGTTGTGCTCTCGCTCGGAGTCGGCATGCTTCGCTTCGTGTGTCGAGAGTGCCTCTCGGGCGGAAGCGAGTTGCGCCTCGGCAACCGCTGCACGCGCAGACGCGGTCTCGAGTTCCTGCTCGAGCTCGGCAGCGCGTTCGCGCTCGAGAGCGACTTGATCTTCGAGTTCGGCGCGGGCAGTCGCCAGCTCTTCGTCCTTGGCTCGAAGCGCTTCGGCTCGTTCCGTTTCGAGTTGCGACACCTGTTCTCGCAGGAGAGACAGGTCTGCCTCGCGGGCCTGCTTCGACTCTTCGAAGTCGGCGACGGCTGCCTCGAGCTCGGCGATCCGATTCGACGCGGCGATTTTGGAAGCGCGTTCGCTCGTCGCCTCGGCCAAAGTCGTCTCGAGCGACGCGGCGTGCTCGCGGGCTTTGTCGAGCTCGGCCTGGAGGGTGTCTTTCTCGTCAGAGAGCTGCGCGACTCTTGCGGTGAAGTTGTCGGCTTCCTTCCGAGTCGAACTTTCCGCCTCGGCCAGTTGCGCTTCGAGGCGCGTGATCGTCGCTTGTCGCTCCTCGAGGTCGTTGCCGAGGCGAGCAACCGTCTCTTGTCGCTCCTCAAGGTCGTTACCGAGGCGGGTGATTGTCTCTTGTCGCTCTTCAAGATCGGAGACGAGACGGCTCGTCTCACCCCGGGCCGTTTCGATCTCCGCATTCGACTGCGCCAACCGGTCCTCCAGCTCCCCGACGGCGTTCGAGCGGGCAGTCTCGGCATCTTCCCGAAGTTGCTGCGATCGCGCCACTTCCTCGGCGAGCGCTCGGTCCTTCTCCTCCAGCGCGTCTCGCACCGTCGCCAATTCGCTCGTGAGAGCCTCGACCTCCTTTGCTCGGCTGCCCTCATCGGAGGCGAGGGCAGTCTCCTCCTTCGCTGCTGCGGCGGCGGCGCGGAGACTCTCCACTTCGCGTTCGATTTCGGTACGAGCTGCGCGCTCTCGCTCGAGGTCGTTGTTCTGCGAAGTCGCTTGCTGCTGCTGTTGTTGTTGTTCCCGCAGCTCCGCCTCGAGGTCGGCCACCCGCGCATCTGCGACCGCCCGACCTTTCCGCTCCGCCTCGAACTCCCTCTCGAGTTCAACAACCTTTGCCGCTCCTTGGCCCGACGCCGTTTCGACCTCCCGTTCCGCCCTCTCCGCACGAGCTTTCCACTCGGCACACTCGTCCCCCAGGCGTACTAGCTCGGCGCGCGCGGTCTCGGCAGCTTTGCGAGCCGCTTCGATTTCGGACGCGAGCGAGTCGGCTTCGGTCTCCTTGGCGGCGAGTCGGGCGTTTACCTCTTGGAGGGCCTCTCGCGCCAGTCCGACTCCTCGTTCCTGCACACACGGGAGACGGGCGCTGTTAGCTGCTTTCCTTTTTCTTTCCTGCGCCAAAAGAGCGGAAAGGAGGAGGAGGAAAATCGACTGCGAAAAACTCACGAGGCTCAGAATCCGCTCGCGACTCTCTTCCGCTTGGTCCCTCAACCCCTCCGCCTCCGCCTCCTGCTCCTCTATCCGGACCCTCAACCCCTCCACTTCCCTTGGATCGGCCGTCTCGGCCAACTGGCCCTCCAAAGTTCGGACGTGGTCGAGTAGCGAATTTCGCTCAGCCGCCAGTTGTTCGACTTGTGCCGAGAGGTGCGGGTGCGAAGTGTCAAGAGAGGCAGCTGGGGCGCGCGCTTTCTCGAGTTCGGTGCGGTCCGAAGAGGTCGTCTCGTCCGCGGGCGCGGATCCCGAAGTCTTGAACGCTGCGGATGACGTGGGCTCGGAAGAGGAGGCCGCGGGTCCCGTATCGGCGAAGCGAGCCAGCCTCGTCGCAGGTGATTGATTTTGTCCCTCTTGATCCTGATCTGCCCGTCCGTGCTGATAGGACCGAGAAGACCCGCCGGTCGACATTCCCGCTGCCATCTCCGTTCGCCCATTCGGCGACGCTTGCCGCCCATTCGGCAAAGAGGCACTTGATCCTGCCGCCATGCCTCCGAAGAAGTGCGCCGCACTGGACAAGAAGAAGGACGACGACGATGGGGTCGACGAACGGGAAGACGGCGACGCCCCGGCGGCGGTGGGGGGCGAAACGGCGTCGGACCGCGACGGCGGCGGCGGCGCCGTGGCGGGGGCAGTCGTTGCGGAAGAATGGGAAGGAGGAGAGTGAGGCGGGCTCGATATCCGTGCCGAAATGGAAGTTGCGTCAAGAGGCGAGAACGTTCGAGTCGGAGGCGAAGTGGGACGCTCGTCCGGAGCTGAAACAGCCTCGTCCAGCGGCGTCGACGAGGACGGGGAGGCTGCTCCAGCCGTCGCAATGTTCGCAGTCTCTGCTGTTGCTATTGTCGACGGATGTGGTGTTGCGGCAGACCCAGCGGCACTTGTGGTGGAAGCGACGGGCGAGGGAGAGGCAGCAGCTCCACGACTCGCTTCCCTTCGCGATTCAAGGATACGCGCGATCGCAGGTGGAGGCGGAGGCGATGCTAGTCGATCGGCCGCATCATTTGGTGGCGGCGAAGAGACGGGGAACGGAGGCGGCGAAGACATGAGGGAACGAGGTGTCGTTGTCGTCGACGGGGTGCTGTTTCCGGAAATGCCGGGACTGGACAGGCCGGCGGCTTTTTTCTGGGCCTGAAATTTTCGAAGCTGTTGGCGAAAGTACGGTCAGTGAAAAGCACGTCGCAGAGGAGAGAGCCCGCGTCCACGTCGGAGGAGGTGGGGAGGGAGGAAGGCAAGTGAACCTTGTCTTTCGCCCTCGCCGCCTTTGCTGCGCGTTCTTGCGCGGCTGTTGCGGTGTATTCGGCGTCAGTATCCCTGCCGGCGTCTATCCCGAAGAAGCGAGAGCAGGGTGTGGACCGACCTGGGTCCTGCATGACGAGCCGAAGCAGAGGGAGAGAGGAGCTCTCGGTGGAGCGTGAGGCAGCGCGTTTCGTTCGCCCGTCCGCTGCGTCTCGCACGGCCGAGCTCCTGCGCTTCACAGCTTGCTACAGCGGGCGAGTGAGAGTGGAAGACGCGTGCAAAGAGAGCGAAAAACGCGATGTCATTTTCGTCGGCAGAATGGCGACGTCGCTGTTCATCTGGACAGCTCGAAGCGGGAAATCGGCCTACATTACCGGTCCAGCTGCCGCGTGTATACCTTGTGTCAGGTCGTTAGCTTTATCCCCGCGGAGGCCGATCGCCCCATTCGAGGTGCTTCCGCGCGAAAAAGTCGGCTCAGCTTGATCAACCCGTACACTCGCCGAACTGCAAGCAATGGAGGGAGAACGGCAGATCGGTCTTGCTGCGGGCCATCGGCTGTACATCCTGTTCGGCGTCCAGGGCCCGCTCGAAGAGTTCCGCCTCCCCGAGATTGAATCCGTCGCGAAACTGTTCAACATCCAGTACAGCTGGCCAGTCGAGCCAGACCATACGGTAAGTACCACGGTCACTGGAACAAGAGTAGGTGCCGCGGAGCTGACCCAGCTTGACCCAACCAGCGCCCGTACACTTTGATCGGACTCGAGGACGACCAAGCGGCAAAGAAACTCGGCTCGAGGCTCGTCAGCGTCAAGCACGTCTGGCAGTACTGGGCCAGCGCAGACACGTACGAGCAGATCCACGAGATCGTCAAGGGAGATGCGTGCCGCCAAGAATGGGTCCGTACCCGCCCCCTCTTCAGACCTGAGAAGGCTGCCGCTCGACATGCCCACTGACTCGCATAGTACCATGAACCCGACAGGAACCCTACGCGCACGACGACCAGTGCACCTGGAAGTTCACGACGGCGGGCCACAACCGCACGCTCGCGCTCCCGCAGCAAGTCGCGCGCATCAACCGCTTCAGCTACATGGCCTTTCGCGGCCCGATCGACCTCAAACGACCCATGCTCGAAGTCGGCTTGTTTGAAGAGTACGACGAGAACAAGCAGTGGGGGGAAAAAGTCCGAGAGGCGCGGCGAAAAGTGCTTGGAGAGGAGACGACCGGGGCGAGCGAAGACGGCGCCAGCGAGCCGAGCGCGCCCAAGTTGCACAAGGACAAGGGCAAGGAGAAGCTGATTGAGAGTGGGCTGATTGACGAGAACGAGAGCCTGAGGAGCGTCTGGCTCGCACGCAAAGTGAGTACACCGGATCGGCGTGGCTTCATCCGACCCGGACCACCTTGCCTAAATTCCTTCCCATGCGCCCACGGCTTTTCTGACGCCCTCCACACAGATCTGCGATACGTCCCGCCACCTGATCGATGTCTTTGACCTCAAGAAGCGCGCCTACATCGGCACCACCTCGATGGAGTCGGAAGCGTCCCTCCTCATGGCGAACCAGGCCCTCGCCAACCCGGGCAAGTGGATCTACGACCCCTTTGCCGGGACGGGCAGCTTGCTCTTGACTGCTTCGGCGTTCGGCGCGTGCACGTTCGGGAGCGATATCGACGGGAGGCAGATCCGCGGAAAGAGTTGCGTTTTCTCGTTCTCGGCGTCCTTGCTCTCCCTCGCGCAACGCTTGGTGGTGTTCTCTATTTACCTCGTCACTGACGTGATGTGCTACCGTTTCCGTACGACAGAAACTGGCATCCGGCACTCGGCCGAGCAGTACGGCGTGTGGAACCGCATTCTGGACTGTTACACCTTTGATATGACGGTTCGCCCCCCTCCCCTTTTTACACACCTTCGCTTCGAGAATTCTGACAGCTGAAGATGGCGTGTTGCACCCCCCGGGGCATTCAGCAACATCCTTGGCGGACCGGCGAACTGTTTGACGCCATCGTGACAGATCGTAAGTCGCTGCTGCCTTGTTCTCTGCCGCGCAGTTCGGCAACAGCCCCGCATCCCTCTTCTGACGGAACGTTGACGATGTTTACCTCGACCTCCGAATGACTGCTTCGACAGCTCCCTATGGCGTGCGAGCGGGCGCGAAGCGGTTAGGTCGCGAGGAGGGCGAACGCGAGGTGCTCCCGCAGATCATTGCCGGTCGCGAACACGAGGGCTACCACCATCAGTGCGTTCCCGATTTCCTTCTTGCATCTCGGGTCTCAGGCGTACAATGTCTGACTGGGACCCCTTGCCGCTCTAGATTCCACGACTATGTCCCTCCCTCGGTCGGTTGGCCAATGGAAGAAGTCATCTCGACCCTGATCACCTACGCCCTCTACCTCTTACGCCCGGGCGGCCGGCTCGTCTTCTTCCTCCCAACCGACTCGGCCGTGTACGAAGACGTCGACATCCCCGTCGTTCCCGGTCTGAAGACGATCAGCAACTCGCCTCAGCAGTTTGGGAAATGGGCGAGGAGGCTGATCACCATGGAGAAGACGACCGAGACGGAAGGCGAGTGGAGGAAGGCGCTGGAAGGGTTGGATCGGGGGATTCGGAGAGCGGGGGCAAAGAGTACGTGGGAGCGAGAACGGGAAGCGCAGCAACAGCAGCAGCAGAAGGAGGACGACGAGGAGGAGGCGGAGCGGCGAAGAAGACCCGGGCATGCAGACTTTAGTGTCCGGTACCAGGAAGGGTTCCGGCAGGTCAAAGAAGGGATCAAGAACCTGCTTCTCAGCGGAGGGGACCAGAGCCAGCCCGTAGCTAAAGAGTGAACCTCGAAATTTTGCTCCTCGCATTTCGGGCTTGCCTTTTCTGTGCGGGATCAATCCGGCGCGCCGAGGCACACTGGCGCGAGCGCGCGTGAGAGAGCCGTTCACGATCTTCGAAGATGGCTAGCGGGGACAGTGCTACATTCGGGATTGGAGGGTCTACTCGGAGCAAAACGCGCGACATGAGGGGGTGATTTGAGAGGTGAAGGTATTCATACAGACGGTTCATAAGGCGCTTGTGAATGTCTTTGTTTGTTCAACACGAGGCGGGCATGCGGATACAGGTGGCGGGGGTAGGCGAAAAAACATGGCGGCAAGAGGTTGATGTTACGATCGCCGAGGGCATTTGTTTCAGGAGGAGGTCGCCCGCCGAATAGTCGCAGGTAGTAGGAATCGTTCCAGGTCGTCAAAAAAGCCGAGGCAGAGTCGGGGTGCGAGGAGAAAGGGACCGCAGAGAATCCGCTCGTTGTCGTTCTCGGAGGGAGGGAACTCACTTCGTCCGTCCCCACCCCCGCCCCCGCAAGAACAAAGCGAATCGCCTTAATATCGCATCGGGGCACCGTACATATCTGTCGAAGAAGGTTGAGGCGGTTCGTAGTTGTACGTCGCTTCCGGAGGAGGGGGATACGCCTGCTGCTGCTGCTGCTGCGAGGGCGTTGCTGCCGGATAGCCATAATCGTCCAGACTACCGTCGTTTCTTCGGTACGGCAAGACGGGAGGTTCTCCGCGCTGCTGCTGCTGCGGCTGTTGTTGTTGCGGCAGAGGTGGGTACGACGCAGATCCGTAACCGACCGGCGTCGTGGGCGATCTCGGACCGACATTCGGACCCGTCGACGGGACGCGCGGGCCGACTAACCTCGTCGGCGAAGTCGGCAGCTGCTGTCCTTGTTCAGCGCCGTCGTGATCGTGCTGCTGCTGCTGCTGTTGACTCGGCGTGTAGTACGGATTCGCGGAGTACGTGTCGGTAGGGTACTGATACTCGTCCGCACCGCCGCCGCCGTTGCCGCCGCTGGTATAGCCACCGTCGTGCATTCCCGAGAACGGCTCGACAGCGTAATCGTGACCGTAATAGTCCGCCGTTCCTCCTCCTTGGCCTGCCGCCGCTGTGGAATCCAGCAAGTGGAGGTCCTCCCTCGTCGCATGGCCGCGCTGAGCTCTCGCTTCCGCAGCCAGTCGAGCGCCCGCTCCCGCACCTGCTCCTGCTCCTGCTCCTGCTCCGACCATGGCGCCGCCGTATCCGGTCCCCGTGTCTTCCGCCGGGCTCGCAAATCGCAATTGCTGCTGATTCCGCCGAGTCGGCGACGTGGGCTGCTGCTGCTGCTGCGCCGGCTGGTAGTTGCCATACCCGCTGTTGTTGTACCCGCCGTCGTAGCCCGAGTAGCCGCCCATGACAGCGGCACCGCCCGAAGGCGGCGAAGGTGGCAGGTACTGCCCCCGCGCGTTGGCATTCCGCGGATTCAACGGCATCTGCTCGACGCCCTTCTCGTACTCGTCCTGATGGTCATACTCGGCGAACGCTGGCAAATTGTTCTGTTCCGACGACGAGGCGGCGGCGAGTCGAGCGTTGGCGGCGTACGCGTCTTGGCGCATCTTGCCGCCATAGTCGGCGTCGACTTGAGGGCGGTACAAGTCCGAGACTTGTTTCTCGTGGCGCTGGCGACGGAAGATGCAGGCACCACACTGTCAAACCGGGTGGCGGGGGTGAGTTCCGGGAAAAGAGCACAATTGGCTGGGGAGGAGATGGCGAGAAGACGCACGCCGAAAAAGAAGCCCGAGGTCAGAAGGAGAATCATGGCTGCGAGCGTCATCCAGACGGCCTGCGAGGGAATACTCTGCTGAGCGAACGTATATCGACCGGAGAGAGAAAGAAAGGCAGCGGACATTCCCGAGCGAGGCCGATTCTCCACTCGCGGCGCTCTCGATGCGGTTCTTGGCGATCAAAAAGACGACAATGTCAAACACGAACGCGAGCAAGGCGACGGTGGCGGCGAGCGAGGCGATGCAGGTCGTGAAGCAGGTGGCGCCGAAGCCGCGCAGGTGGGCGACGAGGCCCATGAGGGTCGAGAGGCCGGCGAGGGCGGCCGCGATCGGGTGCAGGATCAAGAGGTAGGTGACCTGGAGGGGAGTGAGTGCGTTAGTTGTCTCTGTGGTTACTCGTGGCTTGACGTGCGGCCCTGGCACGACAAGCGTGTCGGACGCACCCATTTCAGGACGGCGTTTGAGACGCCTGCGATGCTGCCATTCTCGCCAAAGAGTTTAAGGATGTCTGTACGAAGGTCGAGTCAATTCTTCTGAGGCTGGTGCCTCTTTTCCGCAGACTGGAAGAGCGCACCGAGGTTGTAGCCGAGTGTGGAAGGGGTGCAGTTGTCGCCGATACAGTAGCCCCAGCAGCCGAGGGTGACGGTCCCCTTGATGTCGATTCCTTGTACGTCTGCGGCGATGTTGGCCTTGAGGAAGTAGATGGATTTGGTGATCGGGACCGAGACCGACACGAGCACGAGGAGCTGTTGCGGGGCGAGGCACGCGTGTCAGCCGGGGTTCTGAGCGGGCGTGTCAGAGCCCTCCGGAGGCAGAGACTGACCACAGTGGCTGCGAGGACGACGATTGTGCCTGTACGAGTCGAGGGGGGTCAGTCCAACGTCGGCGCGGGAGTGAAGAGCAGCAGCTGACCTGGTGTAGCAGGTTTGCATCCAAACGCCATCTCTGCCCAGCTTTGCGTGCGTGTGCGTGCGTAAGTTATAGACTCGCTGCTGCAGCAGAATGGGAAGATGAAACGGGCGAGGTGCAGATCTGCACGCGAGGCGAGTGAGTGCACAGCCTCCCCCACCGAGTGACACGTCAGCTCAGCCCGCAGCGCTTTCACTCGCTGCTGTGAGCGGATCCTTGAGCGGTCTACCTTGCGCTCGCTCGCACCTGGTTGCCCGATGCTCTCGCGGTGGACGAGCGTCGTCGCTGCTCTCGCCCTCGCGCTCCTCTCGTCCCCACCTGCCGTCGTCGCCGTTCAAGCCGCCCCGCAAGACGGCGAGACTCGGTCATCATCGCACGTCGCTCCAGCGCTGCTACATTCGCATACTATACTGCACGGCCGAGCACTCGCAATGCAATACCCGTTAATTCAAACTCAGGGCGAGACTGCTGCTCCTGCTCGGGCATCACGGCGACCGCGACTCCGCGTCGGCAGCCTCAACATCCGCTACGACGTCCACTCGCGCCACCCTCTCCTCAAACCCGCCACCGACTTGCTCCGCCTCCACCGCACGTGGGGCGAACAACGCTGGGACCGCCGCAGGGACCAGCTCGTCGACCAGGTCTTGTTCCACGAGTTGGACGTAGTCGGATTCCAGGAAGTCCTCCACCACCAGCTCGGGGACCTCGCCCAGCTCCTTGGAGGCGAGGATCAAGAAGAAGGGTGGGGTCATGTTGGCGTCGGACGAGACGACGGCAAACACGCGGGCGAAGCCGTGCCTATCTTCTATCGAAAGTGCGTCCCACCCTCCTCTCGTCTGTCCGGTAATGGGCAATCCCCGAGACTGATCCACCAAAAGCTTGCGCGTCACAGATCCCGACTCGAACTCATTTCGGTCTCGCACCGCTGGCTCTCGCCGACGCCGTCCGAGCCCGGCTCGAAAGGCTGGGACGCCGGCCAACCGCGCATGATCACCTTTGCCCATTTCCGCGACCTCGACCTCGCGCCGGAGGAGGAGGAGGATGAAACCCCGTCTCGTCGGAGCGCAACGCGGACCGACTTGATCGTCGCCAACACGCATTGGGACGACCGCGGCCTCCTGGCGAGGGAGAAGAGCGCCGAGTTGATCTTGGGACTCGTACGCGAGCAGGTCGACGACGCCCTCGCGCGACGACAACAAGGGGGAGTCCCCTCCTCCGAGCAACAGAGCGCCGACGCCAGACAGGAAGAACCGCTCGTGGTGTTGCTCGGGGACTTGAACTCGCCGGCGGAAGAAGCGGGCTACCAAGTCCTGACGGGGCGGCGGTACCTCGACGCAGCAGTAGCGGACCCTGGCGCCGAAGTTCCGACAGGCTCGGCTTCGACCACGACGGCGACGAACTCTCAGCCGCGGAGCTTTTTCGACGCGCGGCACGAGCTCGTTGTTCGGAGGAGGAGCAGTCACAGCCGCGCTGCAGCTGCACCAGAGTCTAGGTCTCATTTGGCAGATAGTACCACCCATGCACCTGCGGGTGGGACCATGGCCCGGTGCGTCCAGCTCCGTTTTCCCTCGGCGCTTCCTCCTTCCCTTTTTCCCAGCCGCGTCTAAAAAAGACTCCTCACACTGACCCCGATCTCGTTGTCATTTCTCTCATTTCATCACCGTAGCCGCTATGGACCCTTGAACACCTATACCGGCTTTGAACCGTCCGACGTCCCGAAAGTGATTGATTTCATCCTCCCGTACGCCAACTCGGCCTTCTCTCCACTCGCCACTACCACCACCACCTCCTCATCCCGGAGGTGGAAATGGTCCGTGACGCGGTATGGCGTCGTTCAGAATTTCTTTGAAGACGTGGGAGGGAGGCGTGGGACGAGCGAGGAGGAGAAGGACGATGCGATGATTCTGAGCGATCATCGGTTGGTGGTGGTCGGCTTTGAGCGGCAATGAGGACGGAGGGAGCCCTGTGGTTTTTGTATGGCGATCATTGTGCATAGACTTGGATTAGGGATCTCCGCCGGGGTATATGCTTGCTGCCCCTCAGTGACCGCCAAGACAGACTCGTTGACCTTTGCGAGCATACATGGCCGCCCGAAGGACGCAGAGAGGAAAGTGCCCGCTACTGGGGAGAGCTGCAAGCCTGATTGATTGCCTGTAAGCCGTTCTCAGCCGGCCTGAACGGGGAGCGCAGAGAGTACAAGGCAACTCTGCGAGGAAGACCGAGCTCGCAACCTCAAATCCGCGTCGCGTTCGGATTGTCCGCGGAGGTGGCCCGACTCTCCCGCACAGTCGCGACCCTCGGGCTGACCACCACCTCCCTGCTGCATGTGGTCGACCTTCTGCCGCCGCCATTGACTATCTCGACAAGCGCTTGCCCCAAGATGGACTCGGAATCGGAAGAGGAGGTGAATTGCCACCACGGCCCATTCCTGGACCGCCTTGCCACTCCTACCGGGCTGCTGGAGTATGAAGACTACACTCGGGCCGCCCTCTCGCCGACGGAATCGTACGCGGCGATCCGACTTTGCCATTTGGTCGAACGAACTCCAGTCGGCGTTGGTTTAAGCAATAAATCACAGCGCCGTGCGACCTGGCGCGACGCCTTAACCTTGATTCAGTCAGACGTCCTCCGCTCATTTCAGCGCGAGCTGCCGCTGAGGCATGAGCTACGCAAAGGCCGTATGAAGAACTGGTGCTGGCATGTGGCGGACGGGCTACGATCCCTTGAAGCCAGGCTCGGCCATCCGTACTTTCACCAGGATCAGCCCGTCAGAGCGTTACTCTATCTGCGGCAAAGCTATGGACAGGATCCGAGTGCAGCTCAAGTGTACACAATGGTGGTGAGCTTGATATCGTCGTCAAAGTGCGAAGGACCGCCGAACAGAGCGCATGTATGCAGAAGGAATATAATGGCTTCGTGTTTATTGCTGCCATCACGATGCTGCTGGAACATGTGCGTGCGGTTACCGCTTCCCTCCAACTGCAGTTTGTGCACGCTTAAAGTCGGCCCCCCGAAAACAGCACCTGATTCTACATGGGCTGGCACCGTCGAGAGCCCGGGCAGCCTTTGAACCGCGTCTTTGTAAGCTTGGCCACCTGCAGCCAAATCGGCTCAGATTGAGGGATTCCGCCTGACCACACCAGCCTTCGTACGCAGGAAGACTGGCAGCCTTTGCCACCACAAGAATACCTTGAACGGGCGAGTCCCTCTTGCGCTGTCATGCGCCTCGGAACCAAGCCGGCACTCGGCATCCGTCAGCGGCGCCTGTATTACGGAGCGCACTGGGGATAGGACAATCGAGTCGCGTTGAGCAGCCTGGGATTCGTCCAAGTTGTATGTAGCTGTTTTTTCGAAGTCAAACAAGTATTGGTCATGAGCTGCTATTCACCAAAGACTGCAGGACCGCTCGCGGCCTATTCATTGGCTTTCCTGGGGCCATCGGTACGCAGATGGCGCGCGCGAACGGAAAAAAAGGAGATAGAAAAGAATGCAAGAGGAAACGGGGAGCTACCGCACCCAGGAATACAGCCATCGGTACGCGACGATCCAGGCTGCGAGTCCGACCGGCACCGATACGAGCATGGCCCAGTCCTTTCTGCGCATCCTGACCTCAAACTCGACGACCCCTTGCCGGCCCGCTTCGAACCGCCCCAGTTCCCCAAACTGGCCCATCAACTCGTCCTTCCTGCGCCACTCGGCGCGCAACCACTCTTCAAACTCGCGCTTCTCGTCCGGCGAGAGCTCTTCCGCGATATGTTTCGGCCGCGCCGACGTCCGCACGGTCCCGATCGGGACTTTGTCGAGCGGAATCTGCCGCAAGTGGAAGTGCACCGTCCGCGGGGGGATGCCGAACCCGAACACGGACTGGATCGAGAAGTAGTCTTGCGCGTAGGCGCGCGCGGGGACGCCGGCGTACCCGACGGTCAAGTCGTAGAAGGCGAGGTGGTCGCGACCAAAGACGGTGCTGAGGCAGCGGAGGGTGTAGAGGAGACCGGTGGCGCGAGGGAGGAGAACGTTGACCGCGTTGGGCTGCAGAGGTGTGCGTGTCGCCCTTGTAAGCCTTGAGTCACAAGTCAAGAATCCAAGAAAGCAGATCTGAATGAGAGAGAACTCACGATGCCGAGTTTCTCGGCGAACGCGGCGCTCCTCGGCTGCGTCTGACCCGAGTAGAGGGTCCCCTCGGGGAACAGCAAGCACTGGTACGGTTCGTTGCGGTTCCGGCGCCAGAGCGCCGTCGAGAAGAGGTTCGACTTGGTGAGCGGACGGTCCTTGCCGATGAAGCAAAAGTGGAACAGTTGCATGGCCTGCCCGCATTGGGGCGTTGTCAGCGTCACTTGAAACATACATCATCGGCGAAGGACTTCGAGGAAAGGATCGACGCACGGGTCCGACCAAGGGAGCCCACTCGAGTGAGGCCTTGAGGATGATGATGAGGCCGCTCGAGACGTTGGCGTAGCTCATGAGGCACCATGGGTAGATCCAGTCGCAGTACATCTGGTTCAGGAAGAGTTAACCGCGCTGATTCCGAATCGGGCCCTATAGCGCACGCACCTGGTGATTCGAGATCCAGACGGCCTGCTTGGCCAGGTTGAACCCGACGACGTGCCCATTCTTGTCCCGCCTGACGAGTTTCTCGAGGTCGATCGAGCAGTCGTCGTCGTCGTCGTCGTTGCTGCTGCTAGTGGTGAGGACGATGGTCGTCGGCGCAAACTGACTGACGATAAAGACCAAACTGCTCGCAAACGTTTCCTTTGCGTGCTCGTTCAGCCCTTCGAACGCGACCTGGGCCCAAGGGTGCGGGACGAGGGCGAGTGGGAGCGCGGCGAGTTGGTAGAGGTGGCTGTAGATCAACAGGGCGCCAAAGATCAAGTTGAACGCGACGAGGTGGATCCAGTCGGCCACGGTGGGCGGCGGTCGGGCCTTGATCGGGGTCGAGTAGAGCGCGCGCGTCGCTGCCGAGACCATGGCTGCCGTCTGCGTTGTTCGCGCGGGTCCTTCTAGCGGTCCAGCCCTTGCTCAAGTCGGGGGGTTCGAGCGAGATGATGTCAAGCCGATCGATCAGAAGGAGCGAGGTGTCGGACGGAGCGGCAGTCACGAGGGTATAAGCGTCGAAGCGAGGGGTATCTCCACGGGCGACGACTCTAGAGTGCCTTGAATGCGTGCTCGTCAGGCGAGTCGGAGTCGGTGAGAGGCGAGGAGGATGAGCCCCGAGGTCCAACGGCGCGAAGCACGTGCAACTTTCGGCGACTCGGGCGGGTCCGTACATTCGAGTCTACTCGATCCCTCTCTTTGCAAAGGGTCGACCGCTCTCATGCCGCCCTTTGTTGTCCAGAACACTAATTGCACACAGGGGTCACCAAGGGGCAAGAACTGCCCAGTCTCGAATGAACCCCCGACTAATGTTACACAAAGAGGTGACCGCGGCCGTGCAACTCTGAAAGGCCAAGCGTCATCGTTAGTGGGCAGGTCTTTACCCTCTGGACACGCTAGAGAAAGAGTTGACGGACGATACCCGCCCGGCCGACAGCGAGCGGTTCGGGCCCAGCGCACTCCCAAAACCGGCAAAGTCGACCCCCATCCCTGCGAGAGCGGCGCGCGTCTTTTACTCGGTGAGGAGTTCGCTGACCAACCAATCCTCGTACGAGCCGTCGGGCAAGAACCTCCGGACGACGAGCGGGATCTTTTTCGCCGCGAGTTCCTTTTGAGCAATCTGCAGCGGATCCGACTCGCCCTCGAGCGGGACCAACACCGGTGCGTTCATGCTGCGCGCGGGGCCGGGACGTCAGTTTTCAGTGTGGGTGCCGAGTTGGAAAGGTGTGACGGTCCCCCCGCCTGTCAAGGCCTCGAGAGCTTCATGACCAGCGCCTCGAGTCTCGAGTCCCGAGCCCGAACTCCAAAAGACTCACGAGATCTGGAGCGCCCTCGTTCCGAGGATCCGTGCCCGTTCATATTTGGTCATGTAGGGCGTCGTGACGCGTTCCTCGTTGGCCTGTTCGGGCATGTCGGCGCCTTCTGGTCGCTCTCCCGACTCGACCACGTCCACGGCGCCGTCCTGCATCTCGTGCTGCGCCTCGAGGAACTCTTGCGCGTCGTCGGCGTTTTGGTAGCCCTGTGTATAAGTGCGGGGGATCGTGTCAGTATCGTTGTTGTCGGCCTCTAGCATGCAGTTTTGCGCTGTGGCGTGAAAGTTGAGAAAGACAACGTCGCTGGGCGGTCGGGACCATGGCTTCTTGGTGGAAGAGCGAGTCGCGCTCCTCTCGAGCGTGTGCCATACCCGTTCACCATCCACTCGGCGCCTGCGGCTGCTGCCTTTCATCACCGCCCGCGACCCAGCAGCAGCGACCTCTTGCAAGTCGATCCCAAAGTCTCGACGCCTCGTCTTTGCGGCCCCGGTCGAGCTGAGCGCCTTTCTGCCCTCGCGTCTGAAGGCAGATTTGGCAAGGCTCACATAGTCGTCTCCTGCGTATCGGCTATTGCGTGTTTGAGTGTCAGCAATTTGAGTCGGTGAGCAACGAGTCGCTCAAGAGAGCAGCCAACTCCGAGGGCGGGCGGGCTTATAGAGAGCGCGTGACTGACTCGTCGTCTCCTCCGTTGTAAGATCCTGCGTCACTCATCCCTGCTTCGAATCGCTAGATCGCCGTGTGTCGAGTTGTCAACTTTGGCCATCTTCGACCGAGAAATGGTCAACAGTTATATTGACAATACAAAGTTGATTACAACTTCATCGCAATACAACTCTGCCCTATTTCGGCCGCCGGGGTTCATTTCACGCTTCCGCCTCGGACTATAGAGCGGGCGTGAGTCTGGGAACTACGACACGCTGTCGGCTTGCTTCCAGCTTTTGCAAACCTGTCCGGCGGGCTCGACAGCGGAAAGGACGAGATTCTCACACGTCTTCTCCCCACTTGGGCCAGACGGTTGCCGGTTCTAAGCCGTCCAATACGACAAGCTGAACAACCGGCCCGCTTGTCGAACGGAGAGGCAGAATGACTAGACCGGCAGGAGGAGGCGGCGGAGGAGGAGGCGGCGGCAACATCAAAGTCGTCGTCCGGTGTCGGCCTCTGAACCAAAGAGGTGAGCCCTTGCCCCTCTCGATCCTGCGTACTCAGTGATTGCCCGACTGACTGCTTCTCCCCTGGCGACTGCCGCAGAGATTGCAAGAGGGGCGAAATGTCTGGTCCGGATGCAAGGCAACAACACCTTTCTCGACCCTCCCGACGCAAGTTGTCTTTCCCGCCAATGCCAAGGGGAGACGCCAGCCCTCGCTCTCTTGCTGACGCGCGGGTCTAACAGGTCGCAAATATGACCTCGGGGCGGGCGACCGAAAAGGAGACGAAGTCGTTCGCGTTCGACAAGAGTTATTGGTGAGTTCCTACGGGCGAGACGCTATTGTCGCGCTTCCTCCCTCCCTTTGCGCACACGCTCTCGCCAGAGTGCCGTGTGCTTCCAGGTGCTCACTTACGCCCCCTCACAGGTCCGCCTGCCCGAAAGACGACCCCGCGTACGCTTCTCAGCAGACCTTGTTCGACGATCTCGGCCGCGACTTGCTCGAACATGCGTTCGAGGGCTACAACACGACCGTCTTTGCCTGTGAGTAGCTCGGTGCGCGGACGTTTCTCTTTTCTCAGGCTGCGTGTCCAGTCGAAGAGCCCTGATCCTCAGTCGCAATCGCTTCCTCACAGACGGGCAAACCGGATCCGGTGAGCTTTCCCATCCATCTCGCCTTGTTCCGCAACGTACAGCCGCCTGACCATATACCGTTTCCCCCCCGCGCAGGAAAATCCTACTCCATGATGGGGTACGGGTCCGACCGCGGCATCATCCCGCTCATCTGCGAGGCGCTCTTTGACCGGATCGAGAACCGCACGACCGAAAGCGGCGGGGACGTCTCGTTCACGGTCGAGGTGTCTTACACCGAGATCTACCAAGAGAGTGCGTGAAGAGATGTCCTCCTGGTCCCGGGCTTGGCAGGCAGACGCCCCGTTTCGCCACTACCTGACCTGATTCGGGTGGATCGATGTTCGTCGCTCGCGTACAGAGGTTCGCGACTTGCTCAACCCGTCCAACAACAACAAAGGTTCCCTCAAAGTCCGAGAACACCCGACCCTCGGTCCGTACGTCGAGAACTTGTCGAAATGCGCGGTGCAGAACTTTGAAGACGTCGAGCGGTTGATGGATGAGGGAACAAAGGTGCGCGATCTCGACGAGGAACCTTCGGCGCATTTGAGGGCGGCTGCGAAGTGCAGAAGCCCGCCATTCGCTGATCAAAAGAGGCTGTGACGCGCAGGCCCGCACCGTCGCCGCGACCAACATGAACGAGACCTCGTCGCGCTCGCACGCCGTCTTTACCCTCCTCCTGACTCAGAAACGCCTCGACCCGACGACCCACATGGTCGGCGAGAAGGTGTCACGGATCTCGCTCGTCGATCTGGCGGGGAGCGAGAGGGCCAACTCGACCGGCGCGACGGGGACGCGCTTAAAGGTTCGTGGGTGCCCAGGCGATCCTCAGCCTTTCTCGCTGGACACACTGCTCACATTTTGCCTTGTTTCTATGTGCACGAAGGAAGGAGCCTTGATCAACAAGAGCTTGACGACGCTGGGGAGGGTGATTGCCGCGTTGGCGCAGGCGAGTTCTGCCCCAGCCGGGAAAGCGGCGAAAGCCGCCGCGGACAAGGTGCCGTACCGCGACTCGGTCCTGACGTGGCTGCTCAAAGACTCGCTCGGCGGCAACTCGAAAACGGCCATGATCGCCGCCATCTCGCCGGCCGACTATGAAGAGACGCTGTCGACGTTGCGGTACGCCGACCAAGCGAAAAAGATCAAGAACAAGGCGGTCGTCAACGAGGACCCGAGCGCGAAACTGATCCGCGAGCTCAAGGAGGAGCTCGAGACGCTGCGCGCGCGCATGGCCGGACCGGCGACTTTCGGCGGCGGCGGCGGCGGCGGCTCCCCGAGCATGCTCACGAACGGGTTCCACGACGAGTCGACCTTTGACGATTCGGTCCCTCCCGAGCGACAAATGGTCCAGTACAAGACGGCGTCGGGCGCGATCAGGACCATCTCGAAGGCGGAACTGCAAGACCAACTCGAAGCGAGCGAGAAGCTCATGGCGAGCGTCACCGAGACGTGGGAGCAAAAACTCGAAAAGACGAAAGAGGTCCAACTCGAGCGCGAGCGGGCCCTCGAGAGCCTCGGGATCACGATCGAGAAGAACTTGCTCGGCGTCCACACGCCGAAAAAGATGCCGCACCTCGTCAACCTGAACGAGGACCCGCTCATGTCCGAGTGTTTGATCTATCAAATCAAGCGCGGGCGGACCACCGTCGGCAATATGGACTCGGACCGGCCGGCCGATATCAAGCTGAGCGGTTCGAACATCCATGACGACCATTGCTACTTTGAGTGCTTCGACGACGACGACAATGATAGCAAGGTGACCCTTCACGCGGGCCCGAAGGGTACGACCATGGTCAACGGGCAACGGCTCGCGCCCGGGAGCGTGAAGGAGCTGCGGTCCGGCTTTCGGATCATCCTCGGCGACTTTCACATCTTCCGCTTCAAGTGAGTCACGCTTCCTCCTTCCCTCTTTCTGGCTACTGTAGTCCTTGACGCTGGGTATCGTTTCTCTCCGCAGCCACCCGGAGGAAGTGAGACGCGCTCGCTTGACCAAGTCGCGACAGGAACTGCGATCGCCGCTCGCGGCTCTCGCCGTCGACGAGAGCAGTGCGACCTCGTCCCCGAGCGGGACTCGACCCGACTCGCCGACGGGGTTTGGAGAAGATGCGGCCGTCGATTGGTCGTACGCGCGTCGGGAAGCCGTCGTCGCTCGCCTGAACGGCCGAGATGTCAACCTCGACCAGTTGAACGACGTCGACTTGAACCAGCTGTATTCCAACATCCTGCGGGTGCGGCACTCGAGGACGTCGTCGAGCATGGCGGGGAGCGATCGACCTGAAAGTCGGATGAGCTTCCTCGACTCGGTCACGGAGGACGGCGACGGCGACGAGGATGAGGAAGGCGAAGGCACTGCCGGCAGCAGTCGCAGGGGCAGCCGGGTTCGACCTCCTTCGGCCGCGACTTGGTCGACCGACGCGACGAGCCTCGCCGACTCGCCCTTGACGCTGCGCCACCTGCCGGATCTGGAAGAGAAAGGCTTCACGTTCGACGACGTGCCGACGCGACCCGTCCTCACGCCTCCGTCAGTCACGTCTTCGACCGCGGACGAAGAGGCGCTGCGGGAGAAGCGCGTCATGGAGGAGAAGCTCAAGAAACTCGAGACGCAAATGGCCGTCCAGCGTCGGAGGCTCGCTCGCCTGCGAACGACCGGCTCGAGTGGCAGCGGCAGCCCTGCCTCCGATCCGGACGCGTGGCTCGACGAGTGGCCGAGCCTGACCCCCGAAGAAGAGCCGCTCGCGCGCCGCGTCGCCCGCGTGTGGAGGCGTCAGAGGCGGGTGCAAATGGCGGAAGACGCGCTGTCGCAGGCCGTGTTGCTCAAGGAGGCGAACGTGATGAGTCGCGAACTCCAAAAGGGCGTCACGTTCCAGTTTGCGATCGTCGAGCGACCTCCTCCAACGTCGGCTTGCGACCGTGTTGCCGGTATCGACGAGTTGGACGAGGCGGAGGATCCCGCTTTGCACAACGGCATCAAGCCCTGCGTGGCGATCAAGGTCCTCGACCGAAGACACCAAGCGATCTCGATCTGGTCCGTCTCGAAACTGCAACGGCGCGTCCAACAGATGCGGGAGCAGTACCGTTGGCTCGACAAGCCCGAGTACCGGCAGCACCTCGTCTCGCAGGACCCGTTCTACGAGTTGCCGCCGCCTCCCGACGGTTTCTCACACGTCGCCACCGGTCTCGTTTCCCTAGTCCCGCTCGTTCGAAGGACAACCTCGGTCCAGATCATCCAACTCTACTCGCCCTACATCGCCGACCCGGTCGGCACGTGTCGGATCCGCCTCCAACCCGTTGAAGCTGCTCGACCGCCCAAGATAGGTCGTGCAACCCTGCCGGACGATGCCAGCGACTTCCTCCTCGTCGACTTGGCTGTCGACGAAGTGTGCGGTTTCGACAAGTCTGAATTCGCCGCCCTGCATCTTCAGACGTCGCTGGCAGACTTGATCGACTACGAGGACGCTACTGCCGATTTTGCAGTCTCGGAAACAGTCCATCTCGACGAAGTTTCGGCCGGCAACCTCACGCTGGAGCATCGCTTCTGCATCCCCATCACCCCAGCAGTCGAAGACAACCTGCGGAACAAGCTTGGCGCGATTCACGTCTTTGCTCGACCTCGACTGTCGCATTTTGACAAGATCGACCGGTGGGACGAGGCGCGAGAGGGCCCTCGGATCGACTCGGCCGGCGTGCGCGGCGGCGACCCAACTCACACCGATGTGACCCGTCGGCCCGAGACGGAGTTGATCAGTGCTCAGCAGCACGACGTGATCGCTCACGTCGAGATCCGCGAGCTCGGTGAAAAGGGCGAGTACGATCCCGTCCAAGTCGTGTCCGCGAACCGCCTCGATGCCGGCGCCTTCTTCCTACGCCAAGGACTTCAGCGCCGTCTCGTCCTCGGTCTGTCTCACAACTCTGGACGTGAGCTTGCGTGGCGGCGAGTCTCGAAGGTCTCGCTCGGGAATGTCCGCCTGCTGGATCAGCGCGGCCTCGTCCATGCCTCAACCTCGACCACTGATGTCGAACTCCGCGGCATCGGCACGCCTCGTCCCGAGTATTCCAAGGACGGCATGTCCCTCCTGAACTTTGCCGCCGCGTGGGACAGCTCGGCTCACGATTCGCCGCACCTGAATCGACCGACGCCGTCCGGGTCTCGTGCACTCGTGCAGCTGAGCTTCGAAGTCGAAGTCGCAGGCTGCGTCGCACCGATCCCGTTCTCGGTTGATCTGGCGGTGACGATCGCGGGCCGAGATGCGCGCTCCCCCTCGCGGTTCACCACGTTGTTCAGCTCGAGCCGACTCGCGAACCGGGTCGCGGCCGTCTTCTGCGTCTCGCTCCGGCCGTATCAGACTCGCAAAGCCGCCGATATTTGGCGGCTGGATACGTCCGAGACGTACGTCCGCGGCGAAGAGATCCTGAGCGGGTGGCGTCCGCGCGGGCTGTCGCTGATCCGCGACTATGACGCGACGACCTCGACTCGGCGGAAAGTGGCCGATCTCGAGGCCACCAAGGCTGTCCTTGCAAGTCTTTCGGAGACGGTATCATCTGCGACGATCCAAGACGAGCACAGCTTGCTGGCTCGCGCGCTGGCGCTGTGGCAGAAACGCTTCGGGACCAAGGCAGAAGTGAGCGACTCCTTCTTCCCCCCTTCCACGGACGATTGGCCGACTCTGAACTGATCCCCCGTGCGTGTGACTAGATCACACTCGAACGTTGCGTCCAGCCGGCCCAGACTATGGCAGATTCGAACAAGATCACGGCACCGGATTCTGCCCCGCGCCGTCCAGTGCAAAAGACCGGCTCGGCTGCACTCGTACCGCGGACGTGAGTCTGCATGCATCCGGCGGTGTTGATTCGCGGAGGAGAGAGAACTGATCAAAGTCGTGAGACCCCGCAGCGAAACTGCCAACAAGCGCGGTCTCCTCGCCATGTTGCGCGACCCGACGAGCAGCGAATGGCGCAAGCACTGGTTCGTGCTCCGCCGGCCGTACCTGTACATCTACAACTCGGCGTCGGAACTCGACGAGGCGGCCGTGATCAACGTCTCGACTGTGCGGGTCGAGCAGACGCCCGAGATTGAGCAGATGCTCGAGGTGCGTTGGGAAAGGGGTCGCGTTCAATCGCTCCAGAAGTTTTCCTACACAGGGGACTGACATGGCCTTCACACGCCCCCAGCGCAAGTTTGCCTTTGCGATCTTTACCCAGCACAACAGGTCAGCCTCATGCAATCGTCTCTGCACCGTGTGAGAATGCCGGCTCACTTGCCACGCGAAAAACAGCTACTTCTTCGCTGCGCCCTCTCATCGTGAGATGATCGACTGGACTCGAGGTGCGCTCCTTTGCCTTCACTGGTTTCCACGATCCCGGCCCATACTGAAGCTGAAAACCCCTGGCGCTCTGTCCAGCTATCGATCCATCACTCGCTCTCGAACGAGCGTGACTTCCCTCTTCTCGCGAAGGCGTCTAGTCCCTCTTCCGTCCCCTTTTCCCCCTCCCGGCAGAGTTGTCGTTGTCTCTATATATCCCCCGTACTTCCCACCTATACCTCGGGCACGCTCCCACTCGCATTCATGCAATTCCTGCAGGCTCAACATGAGCTCCTTTTCCTTTACGAACGAGCTCACTATGCACTTTCACAAGTTCCCGGGCAGTCGGCGAGCAATAGAAGAGCTCGCCCATGTCCCGCTGCAAGAGTTTACGGAATCTATAGAACCTGGAATTAAGCCGACTCGACTCGTCTCTCAGCGCGGGTTCGCGCTGAACGAGCTCCTTCGGCGACTCGACGACTTTGGTTCACTCCATCGCTACTGCCGACGGGACTGTCGAGCACTGCAGTGAGTGCAAACGCAGAATCATCGAGCCCGCTTCCCGTGCTGGCGCCTGACTCTCTTTCCCCGACTCGGTGTCCGACCAGAACCGCCTTGAACGACGATGCCTCGCAACTCTCGCGACCTCGCCGTGTCGCTCGGGCGGGACCTGTCCCGCTCGCTCCAGCGCAACCTGGAGCACCTGCGCCCGCCTCCGACCCGCGGCGGCAAGATGGGGATGCCGATCCCGTCCCACTTTCGACCGCAGCCAAAGTTTGTCCAGGTCAAGGACCGCGTCCCGTACTGGCACTTTGCGCCCGGGGACAGGGTCAAACTTGTCAAGGGAGACGAGCGCGTCAAGGGCAAGGTCGGCGTGATCGAACGGGTCGAGCGCGAGACGAACCGCGTCTACCTCGCAGAACCCGAGTTTGCCGTGCGGTTTTCTTCCTCTCACTTCGGGGCGGCTACCGATGCTCTTACTGACGCAAAATCTCTCTCGCGGGCGATGTGACAGGCCAAGAAGCGGTCGCCGAACGAGTACCCGGGCCAGCAAACCGAACCGACGTTCAACCCGACCCAAGACACGTACAGCACGCCGCGCCCGTTCCACATCTCGAACCTGCGCCTCCAAGTCCGCGAAGGCGGCAAAGAGTACACGGCGACGCGCGTCCGGCGGACCCAGGTCGGGTGGGACCCCGTCGAGCGCAAGTATGTCTGGAAGCGGTTGGCGCTCGTGCCCGACCTGGCGGGCGAGGAAGCGTCGGGGTGGAGGCAGGTGCCGTGGCCGCAAGAGGAGAAGCCGACCCTCGTCAAGGGTGAGTGTGGCGCCGCAGCTTGTGCAAAGATAGCCGATGTCGGGGCATTCTCGCCACGGAGCGCTGTCCTGTCTTTGCGACTCGGCACGCTGACTTATAACCACACTCGCACAGGCGCTCTCGATGCCGCCGAGGAAGAGATCCTGCGCCCGTCGTGGACTCCGGACCTCTCCTCACTCTCCCTCGCGCCGTCGTCCTCTACCGCGCCCAAGAACCCTTCGCGGCCGCTGCCCAACCTCGCCGAGGGTGCTCCGCCCGAGTTGCACGTGAGTCAACTCGACCTCGGTGGCGCGTACTGGTCGCGCGCCAAGCGGCAGGAGCGGTTCCAGGAGAAGAAGGCGCGCGAGGCGCAGTACGGCAAGATCCGGTCGAACGAGTTGAGGCGGGCGGCGGCGCGGATGGCGAATGCGAGTGCGCGACGAGGAGGACGTGCGGATGAGATTGACCTGGCGTAGTTTGCGCGTATTGTCTTATGTCAGTCGAGTTTGATCCAAGTCAAAGCCTCCCCTTGACGAGTGAGCTCGAGAGACTCTTCAACTTTTTTCGTGTCTCTGCCATTTCGTGTCAACAGAGCTCTCGAGCGAGGCGTGTACGGCGGATTCTTGCATTGGCTGAAGCAGCAGCTCACGGCGCCTCGAGAACGGCTGCACGACTCGCCACTCGGCTGGCTTGAGCGAGAACTGAGACGTGAAGGACGACGCCGACGAGATGAAGGTCCTCGTCGCAGACTCGACGCCGAAGCGCATGTGAGTCCGGCGCTAGACTAGACGCGATGGGCTGGGCCGGTCCTAGAGCCCCGGCGAAGCACCTTCGAGCGCTGACTCCGAGTTTTCCTGCACAGCAAACACATCCAGTTCTCGGTCCTCTCGTCCAAGGAGGCCGTCGCCATTGCCGAGTTTGAAGCGAACCAGCGCGACTTGTACAACCCGGGCGACCGCCGCCCCGTTGACCACGGCGTCCTCGACCGCCGACTCGGCACGAGCGACAAGAGCGGAAAGTGCGAGACGTGCGGACTCAGCCTCGCAGACTGCGTCGGCCACTACGCCTACATCAAACTCGTCCTGCCCGTCTTCCACATCGGCTACTTCAAGCACGCCCTCAGCATCCTCCAGTGCATCTGCAAGGTGGGTGTCTGCGCGTTTTCAAGAGGTGACTGTCTCCAGGTACTGACCGTTGTGGATGGCGCGCAGACCTGCTCGCGGATCTTGCTCGACTCGGCGCAGCACCGGAAATTCCTCGCCCTGTTCCGGCGACCGAACCTCGACTCGCTCACCGTCGCCGCCCTCTCGAAACAACTCTCGGCCCTGTGCCGGAAATGCACCACCTGCCCGCACTGCGGCGCCATCAACGGCGTCGTGAAAAAGATCGGCACGATGCGGATCGGGCACGAAAAGTGGCGAGGCCGGAACGCGAAAAAGGACGCGAGCGGCAGGGACGGCGTCGAGGGCAAGGGCAACTTCCAGGCGTGGCGCGACAGTTTCAACGAGGCCTTGCACGAGGACAAGCAGCTCGAGATGCACATCGACAAGGCCATCGAGGATTTGAACCCGCTCAAGGCGTTGACCCTGTTCCGCAAGATCACCAACGCCGACTGCGAACTGCTCGGACTCGACCCGACCGCCGGCAGGCCCGAAGAGTTCATCTGGCAGTACATCTCGGTCCCGCCCGTCTGCATCCGACCGAGTGTGCAGCAAGAAGCGGCAACGTGCGTACCGTTCCTCTGTCGCTTGAGTGGAGGGACGATCGCTCGTCCCCAGAGGCTGACTAGACGATGATGTTTTTGGGCGCACAGGAACGAGGACGACTTGACGGTCAAGCTCACCGAAATTATCTTCATGAACGCCGTCATCAAGACCGGACTCGCCAAGGGCGTCACCTCGCAGGCTCTCATGGTGCGTCAAGGGCGCTCTACTGTTTCTCCACTTGGTCTGGTCCGGAGTTCTGACCGCGGACGTGAAACGCCATCAGGAACAATGGGAGTTTCTGCAGCTCGCCGTCGCGACGTACATCAACTCGGAGCTCCCGGGCATCCCGCAGGCGATGGTAAGTTCCGGTCGCCGCGCCGGAATCAGGTGGCGGAAGAGCTAACCCGCACTCGTCGCCTTACAGGGCCAAAAACCGATGCGCGGTCTGTGCCAGCGTCTCAAGGGCAAGCAGGGTCGGTTCCGAGGCAACCTGTCGGGCAAGCGAGTCGACTTTTCCGGCCGGACCGTCATCTCGCCCGATCCGAACCTCATGATCGACCAAGTCGCCGTCCCCGAACGCGTCGCCAAGATCTTGACCTACCCCGAACGCGTCACGAAGCACAACCTCGAGCGGTTGCGGCAGGCGGTTCGGAACGGGACGGAGCAGCACCCGGGCGCCAACTTTATCAACCAGGGTGGCGACGCCGGCACGAAAAAGTTCCTCAAGTTTGGTGACCGCGAGTGGCTCGCCGACAAGCTGCGGATCGGAGACGTGGTCGAACGTCACCTCCGCGACGACGAGTGGGTCCCTGCGATTGCTGTTTGTTCAACCCGCGCGCGAGTGGAAGCTGACCCCGCCGCGCTGTGGCCTGCAGCATCGTCCTCTTCAACCGGCAACCTTCACTCCATCGACTCTCGATTCTGTCCCATCGCGTCAAGGTTCGACCGTGGCGGACGTTCCGTCTCAACGAGTGTGTCTGCACGCCCTACAACGCCGACTTTGACGGAGACGAGATGAACCTCCGTAAGTTCCTGACCATGTTCCGTTGAGAGGGCTCTTACGCTTACAAGTCATCGCGGTCCTTTGCGCAGACGTCCCGCAAACGGAAGAAGCGCGTACCGAGGCGTTCCAGCTGATGAACATCAAGCGCAACCTGGTCACGCCGCGAAACGGAGAACCCATCATCGCCGCGACGCAGGATTTCATCACCGGATGCTACCTCATCACTCGAAAAGACACCTTTTTCAACCGGCAAGAGTTTACGCAGATGTGCGCGTACCTGCAGGACGCCGAGCTCGAGATCGAACTGCCGCCGCCGACGATCCTGAAACCGGAACGCCTCTGGACCGGCAAGCAGGTATTCAGCGTCCTGATGCGGCCGAACAAGGACTCGCCGGTCAACGTCAACCTCGAGTGCAAGAACAAGACGTTCGAGAAGCCGTCGACCGAGTGGGCGCAGGAAAAGGACCTCGCGTACCCGCTCTTCATGTCGGTCAACGACGGGTTCCTCGTCGTCCAGAACTCGGAGATCATCTCGGGCGTGTTTGACAAGGCGACGGTCGGCGACGGCAACAAGAAGAGCGTGTTTGCCGTCATCCAGCGCGACTTTGGCCCCGACGAAGCGGCCAAGTGCATGAACCGGATGGCGAAACTGTGCGCGCGCTGGCTCGCGAACAAAGGGTTCTCGATCGGGATCAGCGACGTCACGCCCGGCGAGCAGCTCAAGGCGAAGAAGAACGGACTCGTCCAGGACGCGTACAAGCAGGCGGACGAGTACATCTACCTCGCCGGACGGGGCAAGCTCGAGTGCCAGCCCGGTTCCAACGTCGAGCAGACGCTCGAGTCGATGATCTCGGGTGACTTGTCGCGCGTTCGTGACAAGGTCGGAGAGATCTGTATGACCGAGCTGAGCCGGAACAACGCACCGCTCATCATGGCTACCTGCGGTTCGAAAGGTGCGCTTTTGCCTGGTCCTGCGTTCGGAGCAACTTTGCCGCCGCTGACAAAACTCGTCACGCAATCCACCCAGGTTCCAAGATCAACGTCTCGCAGATGGTCGCTTGTGTCGGACAGCAGATTATCGCCGGTAACCGTGTCCCGAACGGTTTCCAGGATCGCTCGCTGCCGCATTTCCCCAAGGGCGCCATCGACCCGCTCGCGAAGGGTTTCGTCTCCAACTCGTTCTACTCGGGTCTCCGCCCGACCGAGTTCTTGTTCCACGCCATCTCGGGTCGAGAGGGTCTCGTCGACACGGCCGTCAAGACGGCCGAGACGGGTTACATGGCTCGTCGTCTCATGAAGGCGTTGGAGGACCTCTCGTCGCGGTACGACCGTTCGGTCCGAAACGCTACCGGTGGCGTCGTCCAGTTCGTCTACGGTGACGATGGTCTCGACCCGGCAAACCTCGAAGGAGACGGAAAGCCGGTCGTCTTTGACCGCACGTGGTCTCACGCCAGGGTGAGCTCTCTCAAGACGGCTATTGTGCAGACGAAAGTTCGTGGCTGACGCTTCTCTCGGACAGGCTCTCCACCTCGATCCCCGCGCCGAAGGTCTCTTGCCGTACGAGATTCGGGACCACGTGCTGCAGCGCACGCACGACCCGTACTTTACGACTTCCTGCTCGGACGAATTCCTCAAGGATCTCCGAAACTTTATCGACGAGACGATCGTGCAGCAGGCCGCCAAGTACCGTCTCGAGTACGGCATGCCGCCCGCCCTCAAGCCTCTGCATCGCGGCGAAAAGCGGAATGGCCGCGCAGACAGTAAGTTGCTTCCCGACGCGTCCAACCTTTGATCTCACGAGCTGACACTTTCGCGCCTTGCACCTGCAGAGCACCAGCTCGCGATCGTCAACAACAAGACCAAGGTCACGCGGAAACAGATCGACGAGTTCCTGCAGCTGTGCTGGACCAAATACGTCAAGTCCAAGGTCGAGCCAGGTGCGCCCTCACGTGCTTTCTTCGTACATTCTTCGGCTCCCGCTGACCGTCGCTCTTCCTCAAAAGGTACGGCCGTCGGCGCTATCGGCGCGCAGTCGATCGGTGAGCCCGGTACGCAGATGACGCTCAAGACTTTCCATTTCGCCGGTGTCGCCTCGATGAACGTCACGCTCGGTGTGCCGCGTATCAAGGAGATTATCAACGCCGCCAAGACGATCTCGACGCCCATCATCACGGCCAAGCTCGTCCGCAACGACTCGGAGCAGGCAGCGCGTATCGTCAAAGGTCGCGTCGAAAAGACCTTCCTCGGAGACGTGCGTGTTCTTTTGGACTTTGGTCGTTTGGCGAGAGAAGCTGACGCGCGACAACCCGTTCGCAGATTGCTTCGGTCATCGCCAGCGTGTACAGTCAGGGACAGATGTATGTCTCGGTGCACGTCGACATGCGCGCGATCCGCGCTTTGCAGGTCGGTCTTTCCCGCGGTTCTTCTGCGACTTCTCGCTGACTGATCCGTCACTTGCAGCTCGAAATCACCCTCGACAGTATCGCGCACTCGATTTCCACTGCTCCTCGCCTCAAGATCCGCGCGGCCGTGAGTGCTGCCTTTTGCATCTCACCGGCAAACTCTGCTGAACAGGTTGACCCTTTGCAGGACATCACTGTCAAGAAGACCACCGACGAGATTCACATCGTCGCCCACCACGCCAACGCCGAAGACCGCATGCCCGCGTACCGTCGGATCATGTGGCTGCGGCGTGTCTTGCCCGGAATCGCCGTCAAGGTGAGTGTCAGGTTGGCGAGGGAACCGCTCGCAGCTCGAAACTGACGGATTTTGCTACCTCCACAGGGTGTCTCGGGCTTGCAACGAGCCGTCATTCAGCAGACGACGTCGGGCAAGGACCTCCTCGTCGAGGGCGAGGGTCTTCGCGAGGTCATGATCACGGACGGTGTCATCGGGTGGAAGACGACGTCGAACCACGTCATGGAGGTCGAAAAGGTGCTCGGTATCGAGGCGGCGCGCAAGACCATCGTCGACCAGATCCAGTACACCATGGACTCTCACGGTCTCGGTGTCGATCCTCGTCACTTGATGTTGCTCGGAGACGTCATGTGCTTCAAGGTGGGTCGCGGCTTGCCTACTCTGCGTGTGCGTGTGGCTGATGACCGTTACTTTGACAGGGCGAGGTCCTCGGTATCACGCGGTTCGGTGTCTCCAAGATGAAGGACTCGGTTCTCATGCTCGCGTCGTTCGAAAAGACGACCGACCACCTCTTTGACGCCTCGTTCTACTCTCGCCGCGATCCGATCCAGGGTGTGTCCGAGTGCATCATCCTCGGTTCGCCGGCGAACAACGTCGGAACGGCGATGCCGGCGTTGGTCTCGAGCAAACCGAAACTGCCGCCGCCGTACGCGACCTTGTTCGAGCGGCCGGAGAAGAATCGGAAGGGCAAAGGTCGCGCGTGACGTGTTGTGTAGCCATTCCCCTTTGCATTGCGATCTCATGACGCTTGCATCATTTGTATTCGCGAGTGGCAGCGAGAGAAGTAAATCGATTGCACCGCCGTCACGATGCCATACTCCGCTTGATCTTGCCCAACAGCGAGTCCATCCTCGAGCTCAACTTGGCTTGCCCGCGTGCAGTGCGCTGACCCCCTTGCCGCTTTTCCTGTCGCCTCCGGTCCCGCAGCTCCTCGACCTCCTTCTCCGACAGTTTGGGTCGCTTCGGCGCAGATTTTGGCGGCGGTTTCGCTTGTGGCGCAGGCGCCCGGTTCTCCTGCTTCCGAGGACGACCATGTTGGGCTTTGGAGGAGGCGAATGCCGAGGCTGCGGAAGGCAAGGCGGATCTGCCGCCTGGTCGCGGTGCTTCTTCCGGTTCTGGTGACGGCGACGGCGATGGCGACGGCGAGTCGCTCATGCCTCTCCGCGGTGCTCGCACGTGAGCTGCTTTGCCCCGCCGGTCATCCTCGTCCTCGTCATCGCGGTCGTCGTCGTCGCTCTGCTCGTTCTCGTCCGAAGCGTTGTCGTCGCCATAGAGTCGCCGCCGGATCCGTTCCCGCTCCGCTTCCTGAGCAGCTTCGTCGATCACGGGTTCGCCCTCGTCGTCGTCTTCCGAGTCTGCTTGTGGAGCGCGGCCTTTGCCCTTGCCGCCTCCGGCTCCTCGAACAGGCGGGGCGTCGTCGTACCCGGCCTCCTTGAGCGCCTTGGCGTAGGCCTTATTGACGCTCGCCTTGTGGATGAGCGTCCGTTTCACTCGTTGGGCTGCAGGTAGCGCCCAGGTCAGCTTGCAGGCTACGGCGGAGAGGGGTACAGGTCGAGCGACTGACTGTGACCGGTGTAGCTGCCCTTGGCGAGTTTCGGTCCGACCTGGAACGGCTTCTTCTTCTGTCTCCGATCCGGGTGAGTCTGCGGTCCCTGCTTGCCCATGCTGTGTTCTCGTGGCTGGCGAGATGTAGAGAGGACTGCACCGCCTCGTCTCGGTTCGGTCCGCGCTGATGAAGCGTTCAGCGCGACTCGACCGAGCTCTCGTCCTTGCAAGCCTCTTTTCGGTCGAGCGGCTCGATAGATCGCGCTCGGGAAGCGACCCGACTGGTTTTAGGCTCACAGCAGAGCTTTCCCGAGAGCTCTGTGCTCATCGGAGGCTCTCAATCCGTCCTTTGGATCCGACAACGACAGACCTCGAGCGGGCGCGACAAGTATGCTGCACCTTTGCTTGCATCGATTGGGCCTCGGACTTGTTCATAAGCTTGAGCTCAAGATAGCCGGGTTGGGAAAACGGCCCGCCGCTGGCATCTGCTGATGGGCGCAGAACACGCGAGACTCTTTGCTCTTCTTTTAGCCCCATAACTGATTCGGATTCCGACTTCTTTGGGTGCATACGTTGGCCACAGTTTTTGAGATGGCCAAGGAGTTGCAAGATTGACCGGTACCAGTGTAGGCAGATCCTTCACGGTCAAAAACATAGGGTTTGAGCCAA